>JAJJWX010001167.1:0-1281915 GCA_023529315.1 Papaver bracteatum
AATTATCGGGTTCGAGAACTACGCCAGTTCGCGGACTGAGTTTGTGTGCTGAGTTCGCGGACTGAGCTCACGCACTATTCCGGTTTCACTTGATAAACAAAGTTCGCAAACTTCGGTTCAACCATTAAGGACTTATACATATATGTGTTACCACAACAATGCTTATATCCTCCAATGGTTATATTGTCTAAACTCTCATTTCAATCATTGAAACATTCTCATAGGGCATTATATAGTTGTTATTCACAAACTATTTTTCGTCAGAGCGATTTCCAAAATGATTGAAACATAACATGATTTTCGTCACTAGGTAAAGATAAACTTGGCTAAAGTGAAAGCTTTACCAACATATATTTCGAGAAATAGATAAGCGAGATATACTCAGCTCGAAATATCACATGTGTATAATCTTAGTCTATATAGTAATACGACTTTTGTCTCAAGATAGGAGATAGAGTAGATAGACTTTTGAGTGATAGATAAGTTCAAGTCTCCACATACCTTTTAGTCGATGAAGATCCACTGGTTCCTTGAGTAGTCCTTCGTCTTGTATGATGATTTCCATGGAGTTCTTGAGCTCAACTACACTTTCTATCCTAGTCTGAGACCTTAGCTATAGTAGACTAGAAATCAAGACTTTATAGTTTTGATCACTAACATTGACAAACATGCTTGAGATAGCAACACATGCGAGTTCGACCGAGCAGTGCTCTAACAGTAGTTATTGCATAGATTGATCTAACCAGGAAAATAAGTTTATTAGATTAAACGGAAGAGCCTTTGCGTATGACTTAAGATATCTTTATCTTGAAAGAATCAAAAAAGTTGTTATTAAATAGATTTTTTGTTCATTTACTGTTTGGAATACGATTCAAAGTAATTGTTCCAGTGCGTTCACTTATGGAAGTCGGAAGCTTATGGATACTGAGGGAACTAAGTGAACTAGGGGTAGCTACTTGGTATCAACTATACGAAGTTGGTTTAGATTTTGTATAACGACTTACTTCTGAGAGTATTCAATTCTGGACTAGGTCCCGGGGCTTTTATGCATTTGCAATTTCCTCGTTAACAAAATCTTGCTATGTCTTTTACTTTTTTATTTTCGCAATTATAATTGTTTATTATAATTAAAAGTAAAATACACAAACGTTAAATCCGATATACTTGATAGTGATCCTATAGAGTTTGGTTAAGTCCGAACCTATTATCAAGTATCACATTTTGGTTGTCGTATTGTCTCGATCTCGTATCCATATACAATCACACAAAGTGTGAATACCGATTTGTTGCATTGTCTAGACTTTGTCCATAGACAATCACTTTCTAAGAGGACTTATAGGTGGATAAATAAAAGATTGTGGTGTATTTGGGTACCCTCGTCTTTTCAATTGGTATCAGAGCAGGCAAATACGAAAAGATCTAACAATCTGTGTTTGGTGCGATCCAACCTATAAGAACCGAATCTAATAGGAGATTTAGTTAACTTAGCAGGATTTGACATCTTCAAGGTACCGTGGTAGAAGACACGAATGGAGAATATGATACTCTCATTTAAGGAATCGCCTAGAAGTTGGTCAGGAACTTGCGATTTTTCAAAACCTCTCTTAGATCTTAGATAAAACCCACTGATTTCTTCATGTGATGGATCTTTCGATAAAGGAAATCAGTACAACTCAACAAGGTTTTATAATGTTGACTTAGATGAGTTACAAAATATCTCCTCAGTTGATTCTGTTTCTCACTGTGAAAATTTCACTAAGAAAAATTGTCGTATCAAAATATTAAGATTTGTGAATCTTACATCAATATTCACAAACAATCTTGTTGGATTATATTTTAGAAACAACCATATGGAATGGTATTTTCAAACAGAGAATCAAATAACTCGAAATGTTTCTAATAAAGTAAGAATTCTTACTGTATTAAAGAATAATACTGTAATAAAATCCTATTACAATATAACTCGATCTAAGAAAATACTTTGACCTTATATATGAGATTAATAAAAGGAAGTATTTTTTCTTCTCTATGAAAAGTATCCATATGCACTCTCCACACAATGGTTTCTTTGAAACCAATGATAGACTAAAAGGAATCAGAAACCTTAATGAGTCAAGTTATCTTATGTTTAAAAATTCCTCAAACATAAACTATAACTTGTGGGTTGATTTTCGGTTATATGGGCCAATTCGGTTCCTAAAATTCCATGTGTGGATCGGTATCACTTCTATCGATAGAGCTTGTTTTCGAAAATATGTTTTCTTAAAAATTGATGTATTTTCAATATCGGAAATAAAAACTTGGATTATTCTGCAAGTTCTTGAAATATTTTAGAATAAGATAAATATTTTGATTTCTCAAAATAGTTAACTTGAGGTTCTCATAACCATTCTTTCAAGAATGATACCGAATGAAGATATAAAGAGAAAACTGACAACTATGATTCTCACCCAGAAACTTGCTCGCATGTTCAATGGAAAGTGCTATCAAATTCTCTATGTGGTGAATGGAATAGTCTGTGGGGAGGTTGTCAGTGATTATTGTCTCCACAAGATTGAGAAATATCTTGACTCCCTAAAGTCTGATAGGCAGACACTATGCAACAATACATGTCATCATTCGATTCAACTCATACCCTCTTCAAAGGTGCGTGCATCCAGTTTACTTGATGGTGTACTATACCTAATTGGAAGAAGAGTTTTGCTTGATAAATGAGTTAATGCTTAATGGAAACGGGTACTCTACTATAAAGAGTTGCTAAAAACAGCCCATGAGAACTCCTCAAGTGATGTTATGCATCTTACCAATAATCTTAATCATTATCAGAATGTTTTGTGGGAGTTTCAGTCTCTACTCGATGAGATTTCCTCCTAAATGGAATTACAAGAGAGATTAAGAGAACCCTTGTACGGAAACAAGTAGATGACAATAAGAAATAAGATCAAATTCTTATTTACAGAAAAATAGATACCAATCTTTTGATTTGCTTCAACTATTGTATAAGGTCTATTTTGAATAAAATTATCATTATTAATAAATAAAATTATTTCTTTATAATTTTTCTTGTGATAGTTACCGATTACATAGCCTGTGGATGAATGTTTATATTTTTTCTTATGTGTATTCGGTTTATGGGATGTCTAATTTCGGTTTTCATAACCTTAATATTCGATCTCATATGATGTAACCCTTCTGGTTTGTGTGGCTTTTTGATTTAGCGGGATTAAGTTCTAGCCCATGTTGGTAGGCTTTATCAAAGGATCATAAGGTGTTCCGATTGAAACTCATATGTGAAAAGTCACAATATGTTGAATCAATTTATGTTTATATGAGTTGTGTTTAGCATAAACATATGTGTTTCGGGTTCTCAACTTTTGCTATTGGCATGCATTAGTTAAAACCGTTTCAAACTTTCTCAAGTAAAGGTTGCTCTTGTTGTTGTTCTTTTGTTCTTGCCAGAGGATGACAACATACTGGGGGAGAGTTCTAACTTGAACTTGCGCTTAATGATATATATTTCTGGGGATAAGAGGCTTCGGAAGCTGAGGTGACAAATTTGTTAGTTAATCGTTTTCATGTTTAAGAAAAGCCTGTTTATATTGCTTATATTTTGCTTTTGCTTAACAAAATTTCGGCACAATATTGATATGTTCCATTATTGTGTATGGATGTATGTGTGTCCGGTTAAGAAAAACTATGTCAATTTATTTGGCTTATTGTTTGGTATCTTCTTTATTGTTGGGTACCAAGTGTTTTTTCTTAACGAAATTCGGTGTAATTGCGGTGCTATAATGTCTATGTTTGTTTTAATTGCTTCCGGTTAAGAAAATAATTGTGCAAGTCAATTTATTTTGGTTTGTATATATTGTTTATGGCTTAACGAAATATAAGATCATTTTTTTATCCAAATCGATTCCGGATAAGAGAAACTAAGTTAATTATGATCTTAGTTAGACTTATCAAATTGGAGGATTCGGTATTGAATTCTAACTGAATGCTCGGACAAGAATAACTAGTTAACTAACCTAGTGTTTGTCTTGTCTAAAGGTAAAGGTCTAAGTTATTGTCTGAATAATTAGAGCCTGAGGAGAAAAATAAAGTTAATTCTGATCTTTATTTTGGTCTTATCGAAATAAACCGATTGCGTATGTGTAAAACATAATTTTTTATGACAATCACGGTTTAACAAGGGAATTAAGTTTCTTAGTCGATTTGTTAAACTATTAGAGAAAATTGCTTCAAGAAATTATTTCCTTGATAACAAATTAAAACTAAATTACTAGTAGTTTCGGTTTTAATAATAGTTATCTAAATTGGTATGTGAAACCTTCGTGCTTAACTCTTATACGTTGTTTACAAGTTTTTTATATTTGTAAGATTCTTTCGGTTAATCCTTTATTTGCTCGAACCTTTGTCATTTTGTGAAAAAAATGGGGAGAAATATATGGACTAAACAAGTGATTTTCAATCATTAAGGAAAACACAATTGTGCTTAAACATTATATCTAACGAAAGAGTAAAGCATTGACTAATGGGGAGAAACATATCATGTTGTTGTAATCACCAAGGAAAATACTACATAATGTACCTTATGTGATTTTTGTAGTAATAAGACTATAAAAGGGGAATAACAAAGATGTTCGGATTGAATATCTACCTATCTTACCTTTAGGGGGAGTATAAGCTTTGTTATTCAAATATCAACAACGACATTTATTGATTGAATATATGCAGGTTATTGTGTTGTTGGAACTTGGAATCAAGCGCGTGTGTAAAATGAATTCTTGTAATTTATTTATCCATATATAGTAAGAGTTTTGTCACTAAAATTGACAAAGAGGGAGATTGTTAGAGCATAGCTCGGCTGAACTCACCAAGCGTTGGTATGTCAAGTTTAGTTATCATATTTTAGTGACTCAAAACTCATTTAAAGTCGCTTGATTGTATACTAGAGTCAACTTCATTTAGGTTAGACTAGAAAGACTAGGAATGTTGAGACATAAAAGTATTACTCTGTAGACCTGAAGAAAGTGAAGAAGAAGCGAACTACAACGACAACATCACTCTTCCTCTTGACATTAGTAATATTAACTTGAACTGTTTTCATTCCTAATGTATCTTTTAAATCGTGCTATATTGAAAACATAACTGCGAAGCTATATATAATTTTCATATTGTATGATACTCTAGTGATGTGACATGTTCATATTTGTATGATCATAGTATTAGGTAATTAGACTACGAAGTATAACATTTATCTTTTGAACTTCGTAGATATGACATCGACATAATCTTGTATATATTGTTATGATTATGTGAATGGGTTATGGTGAAGATTTCATGCTAGGAAACAATGTTTTACATTTGTTTAAAGGAAGTACATTCATGAACTTGTTTTATGAATTGAAAGGTAAATCGCTAGGCTTATTGGTACGGCTATTCATTGCAAATATTTGGATTACCAATATGTGTGAGATGGTAGAACCGACCGTAACTTTGTTATGTATCTTCGTATAACTAATTACAATGCCTGACTTATGATTTAGTATGTCTAGTTTTTATTAATTTGTGTAACCTATCATGGTAACTGGTGTGACCGATCACAAGTAATACCATGAGTATATGGTAACTGGTCCTGGTAATTGATGTAACTAGTCTTGGTAACTGATGTGACCGGTCCTAGTAACTTGTGTGACCGATCACAAGTATTTTCATATTAAGGTATAACCGATCCTAGTGATTGGTAGGACCAATTGAACCTGATTTGATATTTGACCAATCAAATAGTGATCTTGGAATACAGGTGAACCAATTCTAAACTTGTTTGGAGTGTGGTATAACCAATTCCAAGAATGTAAATCCATGTAAATATGAATAAGGATTTACAGTGAAAAGATGTCAACATACTTTGAACACCTTCAGTAACTCTTATCATTTATTATTCAAAGATATTCCTTAGTACTCAAGGAGATCATGTGCCGAAATAAATTGAGAATATTTTAATTTAAGGTTTTTGGTTTTGTATGCTTTAATTACCAGCAATTAAATGCATATCTCTAGAGAATAAAAGTTAGTAATGTGCATTTACTAGATGGATATTTTCTATTGAGAGATTTAGGAAATTTTGGACAAGCATTTATTGGAATTAGGAAAACCGAATTTTGCTATTCATTGCATATCTTGAGAATATTTTCGGTTTTGGAAATTCCTTGGTGTCCAAACATCCTTGGTCTATAAATACCTAAGTTTTCATTTCTAGCAAACTATCCTAAGAGCCAGGAAAACTCCATCTTTTTGTTGTTTCTAGTAGAGCCGTCTAATCGGAGAGGAAAGTATCCTAATTAGGTGAAATCTCTTACGACCGCTCGTTTAAATAATTTTGTGGGATCAAGAAGCTCTACGAGTACCGTTAGTAGGAAACTAGATAATTGCAGTGTTATTAGTTTTCGATTGATTTGATTGACTAACAGTTGTAGAAACTTTGATTGCACTTAGTTTGTTTATTCTTGAGAATATTCTCTTCTGATATAAGATTCACTCAAACTAGATCGAAGTATCGACGAGATCTTTAGAAATATTTGTAGATCTAAATATATCTTGTGATAATCCATTGTTAACAGACTCCGTTCTATGTGTGATTGATCACAAGAGATTCAAGTGGTGTTGTGAAGGTGTTTATTAAAGATTAAAGAAGAGTTGAAGACAAAAAATATTTATTATTTGGTTCTTACATATTTGGGTGTGCATAAACCTTGATCGGATGGGATCCAATTATAATCAAATTTATTTTATTGATTAGTTGTGTGAGATCGACATCACTTTATAGTTTCTTGTTGGAATCTATATCGATTGATTGTGAATCTAAACTTGACTACTTTGGTAGTTATTGGATAGATTGATCTAACCAGACAAAGGGGTTTATTAGATTAAATGGAAGAGCCTTTGCGTATGACTTGAGATATCTTTATCTTGAAAGAATCAAAAGAGTTGTTGCCAAACAGATTCGTTGTTCCTTTACTGTTTGGAATACGATCCAAAGGAATTGTTGGAAAAGTCTCCCCACATGTTTTTCCTTAGGTCTGGGTGTGGTGGGCCATAAATACTTGTGCAAAACCAAGGTTGGGCTGGAGAATAAGGTGTGACGAGAGTGTGAATGCAATTTTGGGACTTTAAGATGACTTTAGAAATTAACCTCGTTTTTCCAAAATAGACATAATCCTCATATTCTTCCTATTTTAGGAAGAGTGCAATGATTTGGAATTGCAGAATCTGCGCGATGCGCAACATTTGAAAATCATTGGCCAATCCCACATTTGAAAATCATATAGGAATAAAATGGTTGGTTTGTAAATTGATAAAATTCCACGAAGTTGTTGACTTGTTGTTGGTTGGTTTAAACCTTGACAGTTCTATGCGAGAATAGACATGTCTTGTGGATTGATGAAACAAGTTGCTGTTAGTTGCGGATAGAATGCGAATTCCAGAAGTAGAAGAGTCAACAGTATGTATCTCCAAGAATGCAGAAACAATTGACTCCCACCTTAGCAATTTGAAGTAAAAAATAAATAAATGAAAATCGACGAAAAAATAACCTAGAAGGTGTGCTTTATATAATAACACTTACATGAAGTATCTTTTGAAGTACAACTATAACTTAGAAGGATTCTCTTAATAATTATAACGTAAAAGGTGTGATTTATAATATAGCACTTACAAAATTGAAGTGAAGCTATAACTTAGAAGGTGTGCTTTATAATACACTACTTATAAGAAATATTACAAGAGACAAAAGGTTGAGTATCGCTAATTAAGTCCTACAAAACTACTTCCTAAATACTTTAGTACTAAACCTATGTTGCTGGTTCGGGACAAATATCAAGCACCTCCTAGAGACCCATCCTCGAAAATTATACAAGAATATTACAGATTACATAGAACTATTACAAACTCGAAGAAACTATTATGAATAGATAGCAAGTAAAAACTTCAACCTTAAATAGCAGGGGAGTTAGTCGAGATACAATGAAAATATATCAGAATAAAGAGGGGGATATAAAAATAATAGTTTAAGCGGACTTACCTGTGGGCTTAGATCGATCAGAGGAGCTTAGGGTTGGGAACTGAGGATGAAATCTTCATTTGGACACACATATTCAAAATATAATAAAGACAACTCAAAATAAAAAGCGGATGTTTATAATAGGTTCTGAGTTTTAAGGCTAAACTATAATTAAAAGTCACACCAAACAACCAAAAGAGAAGAAAACGAAAAAGGAACATCATAAACCCAAACCATCTTCAGAAAAGGCAACGAGCGCACATTTACAAGCCAAAAAATTCAAAACTATCTCTAATAAATATACTTTCATGGAAAGAAAGGTTACAAAAGGGAAGGGAAGGTAAAAAACTCAATACTATTAAGTAGAGACCTATATAAAGGAACATGGATCAAAATAAAACATATTGCATGCGAGGATTATCAGTAAA
The DNA here is from genome assembly GCA_023529315.1 of Papaver bracteatum. NCBI lineage: Eukaryota > Viridiplantae > Streptophyta > Magnoliopsida > Ranunculales > Papaveraceae > Papaver > Papaver bracteatum. Next base: position 8,488 of record JAJJWX010001167.1, read on the forward strand.
CAAGGCTACAGTCACATATGAAGCAACTACTCAACTAGTTAATTCCTTCTACTCACATATGAAAATGTTATCACCAAAACTGGTGTTATCGCAATTCAATTATCTTTACTATAATTAATCACGTGCATGGTTGAAAAACTTACGGCCAATTAAGTTTGGTATTTTTGTCCGTTGGATGAAGATCATGTGATTTTCTTTATCCGTTTCTATTTCTTTACAAGAAACCATCCGTTGAACCACAAAATGGATTCTCCATATGCGGTGACTAAAACAATAAAAAATTTCTTATGGTTGATACGATTTTGGTATCGTTTAAACCAATCGGTATTGATTTTTTTTTTTTTGCAATATAAAATAAAATTGGCATCCTCATAATTAATTTTTCTTTAGCCAATATGGTTTGATATTTTTCGTCGATTCTAAAAAGAATGACGCGGATCGTAAGTTTTTCAAAAAACCTTTATCGATAAATATGATTTTATTTAACAATAAACCACTTGTTTCTATACCTTCTATAAAACTGTCATCAACCACTAAGAGGATAATTCTCTGCAAGATGATTTCTTTATTTTTCTTAAAAAGAAACATATAAACCAACTAGATTTGGTTTTCCCCATGGATCATAAAGGGATATAATATCTTATTATGGTATTTTTAATTGCAAATATTTTCCTTGCTCGTTGTAATTATTCTCCAAAATTTGAAATTGTTCCAGTTGTAGTTGGAATAAGACACTAGAGATCAAAGAGTGCGCACCCGGTAGCTATTTTAGAAACTACATTTAGGATATCATTCCCTTTGTTGTATGGTGGGTTGTTTGGATTGAGAGGAACGAGAGGCTTTTTAACGGGCAGTACAAAACTTTGGAGTAAATTATTAACTCAGTTAAGATTTTTATACACAACTGTTGTTTAGGAACAAAATTTTTCCGAGCAATCCATTTGAATACGGTTTTGTACAACTGGAAAGCTACAATATGTACTAGGTTAGCTTTCAATTTTTTTTCCGTTATTTTTTTTGGTTTTTTAAGAACTCTGCTATAATTGAGCTCTTCCTTTTTTCATTTCAGCTCCTTACTGCTTGGTAAAGAGTTGATTTTTTTAATCTATTTTGCCTTTGGGAGTCAAAAAAAAAAAAAAAACTGCAGAGCAATAGGGCATCTCCCCCTAACACAAACTCCTCCCTCCTATAACACAAAAATCTGTTAAAATCAACGCGGTATGACCAATTGAACACGGTCTCCGATCTGATCTCTTAAAAACCTTGCCTGTTTTTAGAAACGCGTTCATCGGACAAATTACAACGGCTAAAACTTAATTACAAGTTACAACTAGATCTATTCTTACAAGCTGTAAAAACTTGGGAACAAAGTTTCTATATCTATAAGTAGTGATCTCAAGTGGTTCACTGCTACTACTACTTCTAATTAATCTTACTTAGTTCATTCTTGTTCTTCTTCAACACTCTGTGAAGGATTTTTTTTTCTTGCAGAAGTACAAATCGAAGATTTTCGTAAAAGAAAAAATGGGTCTTTTGGATCAAAATAAGGTCGAATCATTATCTTCTTGCAAGAACAATGGTAAGAAAAAGAAGATTTTCAAGGGCAGAATGAAGGGCGTTGAGAAGAAATGGCATGAATTGAAAACTCTATGCGGTGTTAGGGTTTTGCTGTATGTTGATTCTGAGTTCAATAAAGATAAGAATGGGGATGGATCGGTTAGGATACTACCAGAAAACCCTAATGAATGTCAAGAGATTATCAAGGATTTCATTAATTATGATCCAAAAACAGCAGGGAAAAGAAAAAGGGTTACCGATGAAGAAGTTGTTGATTCAGAGTGTATGAATGATAACAAGACGAGGAAACTGTGTAATGGTGATGTTAAAGAAGAGAATCAACAAGTTAAATTTATTGATCAGAAGTTGTGTAATTTATCTATTGAAGAGATCCAAAGGATTGAAAGGAATTTGGAGTCCATGTTTGGTATGATTTCAGAGAGAATAGATCGGTTGACGATGGAGAAGAACAAATCTGCAAAGGGTTGTTGTAATGAAGATGATAAGACTACGAGGAAGGAATCCCCCTCTCTTCAACTTGATCCTGAATTTATGGAGAATAATAAATCTACTGAACCATTGGGAGAGGGTGGCAATGATTATGATGATATGATTATGATGAATGAATCCCCCTCTCTTCAGCTTGATTATCAATCTTCCTCACCTATGGATTCTTATAATTATAGTTCTGCTTTGGAGAAGGAGTTTAATTATGATGTTAATCAATGGCTTAATAATACCACCACTGATGATGGTATTGCGTTTGACCCTTTTCCTGACATGATCGACTTCGAGTTCCAGGGGTTGAACAGTTATGCAGGTAGCTTTACTGATATGATCAACTGCTGCTGAAGAAAAGACTACTGGCTGCTGAGTACTATTTTTTTATTTCTGTTATCTATGTAAGACTGTAAGTAATGGTGTTGTAGATGCACGGACTACTAATGTTGATTCGATTTATAATGCAGTTTGTTTCCTGCATTCATAATTTCAGATGTGCAGTGTAATTCTTTTTTGATCTTGAATATAATACACTACAAGAATCTTAATGTAAACAAGATGAATAGAACAGGCAGGTGAGCTGAGATTACAGGAAATCCAATAACAGGGATCAAACCTGATGAAAATTGGAAATAAATACTATTACAAAGCAAATTACAGATGCAAATATAAACAAATGATGGAGATAGATGTTACAAAGAGACACAGATTACAGGATGAAATAAAAGGCTACAATTCAGAAAGATATAAAAAGCAGAAATAACACCAAAAAAAGAGCTCATAAGCTCGGATAATTTCCTGTTATAACAAGAGTTCATCAAAAAGGGATTGTTGCTGATTCTTCAAGGAGTGGACTAATGCAGTGGTCAGAGTTACCACCGTGCTGATTGTTATTTTCTGCCATTGCATCTGAGGTGGAAGCTTGAACTTTGAACAATTGAATGTGGTCAAGGATGATTCAATAACAGTCATTTCTCTTATTTCAGGGATTCTCTCCACCTGATAGTCTGAAGTATTACCCAAGGTTAACCGGCTGCTGCTGAGAAGATGATGCTCCGCTCCAAGGGTTAGGAGAAAAATTGAATAACTGACCAGGTCTATTTCTCTTTGGCAGAGCATGCATCACCAGTTGATGGTCTTGTTGAGCATAGTTAGGCAAGAAAGGTGTGGGGATAGGTGGTTTAACAGACGAAGAGAATGTTGCATGACTGGGTCATTTGGGTTAGGGATTGCACTCTCTGCCTGACTAGATGAATCATCATTTCTGTGGGCTTTTCGCTCTTTGTCGGTTGTATTGGCTCTTTGTCGGTTGTATCCGTTCGCACACGACTTGTGTGCCTTTTAATCTATTCTCTTCGAACGATCAAAAAAAAAAAAATCATTTAAATGTTGCCGAAGATCAGAGTATGTCACCTTAGAGGCTTGAGTGTCAGATGAAGAGCTAGAGAAACTATCTTCAGAGAATTCCGTATCAGGCTGCACCATAACACGTGGGTTTTGATCTTGAGCCTCAGCATATGCTTGTTGCATTGCAGCTAATATAGTATCTACCTCTGCTTGTTGAATCTCATCTTGTTGTTGCTTATGACCGACCAATCAAGTCACAGAAACCACAGACTGTATTATGAAATTCAAAGTTCACCCCATTAACCAGATCCATTTCATTCTCCGCATTAACACTAAATTTAATAGGTTGTCTGAATCTGATACTTGCCTTCACAGTGATGGAAAATTTTCCATTTGGGAGTCGAATTCATTACAAACAAGGTATCTACGGCTACGCAGGTTCTCACTTCTAATTGCCTAATTATTTCAGCAATTTCCTCCACTTTTGTGGGATGATCCTCCGTTACAAGGCTAGCAAGAGCTTTGTGTGTCTGCTGTGTTATGATTTAGAGCCACGGCCTGTTAAACACCCACAGATTAACAATAAAAATACTGAATGTACACTCGACTTGGAATGAATAATTCAAAAGTACACTAACCTTGTCTTTTTTCAAGGACTCCCAAAGCTGTCTTCAACAATTCTCTTGCCTTCCTATCCGGAGTGCATCCAGCAGATTGCATTTCCTCATAAATTCCCGAAACCTAAACAACAAAAATCACCATTCAAGACAGAAGGGTATGCCATAGGGCTGACATAAAGGCTAAAACAAAGGAAAGAATAGAAAAAGATTCAATTGTAAATTGGCTAATACTGAATGAACATGTTAAAGGCTGAATTAACTAGATTTTGGTTATAAGAAAAACTCGGCTAGGGCAATACGATGTATCAAATGAAAGACTACAACTGACCTGGTCAAACTTTTTTGCCCTGATAAAAGCTTTCATGAGCGTGCTGTAGGTAACCACATCAGGACTAATGCCCTTCAGAAACGATAACCATATCATCATTAGAATTGGTGAATTAGCATTAGGTGCTTGGAACTAGTATGCTCAGCAACAACCACGGAAGGAAGCTTACAATTTCTTTTATGTGATGAAAAATTGATAGTGCCTCCAAATGCCTTCCAGCAATACCAAATGCATTTATCAGCAGGTTCAGCATTATGAGGTTTGGTTCAATTCCTTCAGTTTCCATAAGCTGAAGAACCTTCACAGTTTGTTCGCATAATCCCTACAAAATGATTGGACGGTTAGGATTCCGAAAAATAATTATCACAAAAACGACCAAGAAAATGAGATCTTGGACTATATATACAGTGTGCCTTCATTGTGCAATTACTCAAAACAGAACAAGCAAAAATAAGACAAGGGAAAACAAACCTGTTGAGCATAACCATTTGCTAATGCACAAAACATGTTTGCTGAAAGCTGTATTCCTTCAGACTTCAAAGCCAGCACACACTCTTCAGCATTCTGAAATCTACCGTATTGCCCATAGATATCAACCAGAACAGCATAAATTGCTCCACTTCTCCAAAGTCCTCTATGCTTCATATTCTCAAAGTTCTTCTTAATCAAATCCCACTTCCCTTCTTCCCCTAAGCGGCTAATAATTGCAACGAAAATCTTAGGATCAGGATATAATCCTTCTTCTTGCATCTGAGTGAAAAATTCTAGAGCCATATCGACATTCCCACTTTTACAATGCCATCGAATTAAGTTATTATATGTCACGACGTCGGGTTTAATGCCTTCCCTTTGCATGTTCCTAAACATTGTTACCGCTTCATTCAACTCACCATACTTCCCAAATGTATCAATAATGCTATTGTAAACCCGTCTATCAAGTGGAATTTTTGTCTCTGTCATTTCTCTCATGAGTTCTAATGCTTTCCTCCACAAACCATTATCCCTATAAAGACCAATAACTTTGCTATACATATGGGAATTCAAACTGAACCCATCTGCCTTCATTTCAGCGATTACGAACCAAGTGTCTTCCAGCCTTCTAGCACCAACATAATATTCGAGAAGAAGTTCAAAAGTTTCCTGATTCCTAGCTATCTTTGTTTGATACATTTCGTCGAGCACATTATATGCAAGCCCTAGAAGCCCTTTCCGAAGAAATCCTCTAAGAAGGACATTGTACGCCCTAACTTTAGGCTCAAATCCACATTTTTTCATCTCTTGGAAAATTGAATCAGCTTCGAGAGTGCGACCGACATTTCCTAGAGACTCGATCAAAATATTATACGACGTAGCATTTGGATGAAACCCTAGAGATTCCATTTGAGCAACTAACTCCATGCACTTATCAACATTTCCTTCTTTGGAATGCCTACGAATCAAAATATTGTAATTTTCACGAGAAATTTCCTCAGTCACACTTGAGTGCTTCAGAATCGTTAAATTCAAAGTTTGAGCAGCTTTTTGAAATCTTCTATGCTTGCCTCTGGATTCAGATATTTCGCATTTCGTAAATGTTAGACGAGAGGAGGGAGAAAAGACGCCATGCATAGTTGGGAAGACAAGATGTGTCTCCATGCCTTAATTGAAGCTCGTCCACAGCTCTGAGGACCTGTGAATCTTCAATAAAGTAGAATTTAAATGTAAATCACAGGATTGCATTTGTAGACAAATGCTCATGCTAGTTTTTTTTTATAAAAAAATCGAGCTGATACATAGTTGTTATCCTTATCCAGTTTTTCTTTCAAGAAATCTGGTGGATGAATATACGATATTCTACCAGCATAATCTCAAGAGTGCTTTCCTAAACAGTCAGCCACAGTGTTAGAACATTTCCTATGGGATGAACAAACTTGTAATTTGTTTATTTTGCTCCCACTATGGAATGGACAAACATGAAAAATGGATGTTCAAACCAACAAATCTGATGCTTTGAACATTGAGTCGGAACATCCAGCGCGCGTCTGTGGTAAAGACGGCGTCATTGAGAAAAAAGCTGGCGTCCGGAGAAAAAACGCCAGTGTTTGTATGTCTAACGCGCGTTTTCAATGAAAGCGCCCGCGTCAGTACTAAAAGTGTCTGCGTCTGTCCCAATAGCGCCAGCGGGTCAATCTGAACGGCTACAAAAACTTTTGATCCAACGGCTACATTTTTTGAAATCTATAACATTCTAAATTCACACATTATTCTCTCTAAGTTCACACATTCTCTCCACTCACAATTGTTTATTAAACATGTCCGGCCCCGGTTAGTTCGGCGAGTTTAGTATGCTAAAGAAGAAGATGAATCTATTTGTAGAAACTATGTTTTTTTTTATCTACTCAGCTTGCTTCGGCAAACTATCCATGGGTGAATTTCTGGGCGGTTATTCATGATGGGTTCTGCAGTGACACTCGTAATCCGAGTTGTCGTTCTATATGCGACATAGAGCATCATTTTGGTACAATTAAGAAAGAAGCAAGTGAGTTTGTAGCTTTAACCATACAAGTAAATCGATATCGACTGAGAGGTGAAACTGATGCTGAGATGGTAACAAGATCTTTGGATGAATGGTGAAGATGGAAAAATATGGCTTTTCCTTTCGAAAAATGTTTTGAAATCCTTAAGGGGTTGAAACTGTTCCACCCAGTATATCTTCTCATTAGTAAAACTAATGTAATGTAGTCCGTCGTAATTTAGTGAAGGCAATGTAAAACGCTTACTTTTAAACATATGTAATTTTATTTAATTAACACTGTCGTACTTTTAAAACTAAAACTACAAATGTAGCGGAATTAAAAATTACAATAATCTCTCTAGCGTCGCTCATCTTTAGCTCCCTCATTGTTATTTTCTGGAGCCAATAATTCAAAAAATCCCGGGCATAAACCTGGGAAATCCCTAGTTGCCAACATATTATATAAACTACAATATTGTGTTGTGTTTCTCGCACCTTATTTTCTTATGTTTCTCACACTACTGTTTCTTCACTATCTCGCCATGATTTGTTGGTTTCTTCACCTTCGTGTCATGAATTATTGCTCCTGGTGGAATCGGAAGACTGTGACTGCCGCCCATCATCATTTACAGGCGGACTAAATCCAAACATTGTGTTTGTCTGCCATTTTTGTACTTCTTCCAAGTGCATCGCCTCTACTCGTCGATTCAGCTAATAAAAATCGTTCAATTGTTTCCTCAACTCTGGCTTAGTGGCAATCACATTGTTGTAAGGATAATCATGGTCCATACCTCGGGAAACAATGGGGATCGTGGTTGGCTCACCTTGTGAAGTAATACTTTGTATCTCCTAATGAATTTCGGGCATATTGGATGAACATGATGAAGAACTTGCACCCGTCCTCGGATAAGTAATAAAGCTTGGCTCTTGTGGAGGTGGTTGGCTAGGAATGATACTTGGATCATGAGACATGTTTGATAACCCTGGGAAATCTAACCCATAGACGTGTATGTTCTGTGTCCCAGTTACAGGCTTCGTAATTGACGTGTACCAGTTGACATAATGCGCTTCATCAATATTCCTCTGTGTATTTAGTTCATACCTCTCCCAACCGGTTCTCCTCAGCCGATCAAAATCTGATGCAGAGGTTTGCATATGTTGTAGCGGGTTAATTGCAATTGCAAATATACCTTGTATTTGGTACTACACTCTTACTCCCAGATACCAAACCCCTCTTTGTGATTCCGGACCGTAAAAAACAACTCTACGCATAGAATAACCAAGAATACGTACTCCAACATCACCATTATACAGAGGTAAATCAATGTATGGGTGAAAAACTACGTTTTTGTGGCTCCGAGTAATCTGCTGTAACCTGTGAACAAAACTGGAACCAAAGACGTCGCTGCCAGTGTTCTTCTCTACGTTGTTATTCATATACATGTCCAATATTGGAAATCTAACTGTCCGGTCTCTTAGGATTGGTTTACCATCACGGAAGTAGATATACCACCAATACTGCAAATTACTCCATATTTTTATAATTTTGACTAAATAATCTACATTAGTAATAATAATAAATTTAAAAATAATTATTTTTGATATTTACCTCTATGATGCCCTAGAAACCAGTGAATTTAAAATCTCCCATGGATGCTTTATCCAGTGCACAGTACAATTCTCATAAAATTGAAGATCCTTAGTCATAATCTGGTGCTTTGTCGAGATCTTCTAACGCTTGAAACCAACCAACATGAGAAACATAAGTTGAGTTTGGAAAGAATGCCTAACCCAGTACCCATAACATAAACATCCTTTTGAGTTCAGGATAGTCATCTACATGTTCTGGGTTTGGTTAGGAATATCTTCAACGCCGTGCATCTAATCCTACCCCCTTTCAATTATTTATAATATTCACGCATTTCTGATTCCACAAACGAGGGATAAAGCGTCTCCCATTTACTATTTGACATCCATTCGTCTTTGTTGAATGGTGGCGGGTCTCCCATTTCACTTGGAATCCCAACAATGAAATACAAATCAAGGGGAGTAATTCCTATTACAAGTATAATATCAACTATGATTAATTATTTGGTTTATTTAATAATTATTTAAAAAAATTAATTTAATTTAAGTTAAAAAAACTTACCAATTTCGAAATCCATAAAATGGAATGTGTGCGTCGTCATCCACCACCTTTCTATCACTGTTTTTGGAATTTTTTTGTTATGTTTTCTAGGATTTATTCTATAAAGCGCACGCCAAGGATATTTTTCAACCCTTTCTCGGACTGCAGGTGGTAGACCAATATAAACATCATTTAATTCTGAAAATCCACCTATCGTGACATAATATTCCTCAGATCGTTCATGATTCCCCGACACATGACCTGATGTAGATGGGGAAAAATAATTTGCTGGTTTTTAGGGAAGTGAAGAGACGAGCGTGTCGTCGAGACTCCTCGACCGAGCAAACTACTTAACGTCACACAGATGCACTGCAAAGGGAGTGCTTATATTCGAGAGATCAATCTATAGGACTCTGGCCTAAACCAAGTCAATGTCCGTTTCAGAGTCAATTCAGTCACAAAGAGGGAGATGGGTTGATCTATAGCAGGGAAGCTGAGAATTGTATGGGATCAATGATGATCAAGGATTGTGGATGTGTTGAAGGTTTCTGCAAATTGATGAACTGTTGAGTTCGAATAAGTTCTGGTAGATTGATGAATTCTTGAGAGTAGTTACTCGAGAAATTCTGCGTGGACAATTATTGATGATGTGATCCTTCGTTGTCCTCAATCATGGATTCAGAGACTTATTTATATTGTCAGAGCTGTGAACACCTTGATCCATATAAGTGTGATGGTTTCATGAGTGGAAGAGTGGTCAAGTGGAAGATCGTGGTAAAGTCAGTTCCATGTCGTGCGGAAACTTGACGGATCGTGCACCCACTACTTTGCTCACTCCTTCAACCATTTACACAAGTTACACACATTTTTCTTCGTGGATGAATCCTCATGTTGTAGGCCGCCAGACCAAAACCCTAGTTGTTATCCCCCAATTTGACGTGATTGATGTCTCACGAATCGTGGAGTCTGTATAACATATGTGTATTTAGTTTGTCAGTTGGCTGATTAGACAATGAGCCTAGGTTTTTCAGAATTGAGCATTATCGACGAATGCTCAGTGATTCATGGACTTGGACATGTTAGTCCTTGTGTTGGTATTGCTCGTGTATAGTTATTGTAAATTCGGGCGTATAAGCAAGTTTTGCTCGATTCGACGAATTACTGATAGTTGGATGGGAAATTAATCAATTAGCGCTCAATTCGATGAATTACCGATAAATTACTGAATATTGATATTGATAGTGGATCAATATTCAAGCAACTGAGCAAGTATTGATAAATTCGACAAATTATTTATGGATGACGTGACCCAATTAAAATATTGGTAGATTACCGAATATTATATGATTACTCCGCATGGATCAACATAAATTTATTTAGTGTTTGAACGTGCTCAAAATGATGATTTCGTGGAGCGTTTGTTCGAAACCCTAATTTTCGATCAATTGCTCATTAATTGACGAATTGCTGAAAATAGGTCATGAGTGAAGGAGGGACCGATCACATGAGACTATGGACGTCCATGTGATGCCCAATTACTTAAATGAGCATGCACCAGGGTCCTGAGTTGGCCGGTTGGTGAAGGAATAACGATTAAATGCCGGTTTCATCATTTATTGAAATATTGCTGAATTCAACATTAGGTGATGAAACCTAAGTATGAAAGATGGGGAATGAACAAGAGAGCATGGGGACCAGATCTTGGTAGTCACAGGACCGGCCGTTGGTCATTTGAGCAATCCCCAGGTTGGTTGAAGAGAGTTTGGGCCCAATACGAGCAATTGAGCAAATTAGGTCAGAATTATGAAAATGTATGGGACCGGCTTTGTGTAAGCCCTAGCGATGACCCTGGTCGGTCATGAAGGCATGCACATGTTTCCGTGGTGTCCGTGTCTCTGTACTGAGAGTTTCAGTATTTTCTAATGTGCGTTCGAGCGACATTGTGAATTTTCAAAAGAGTTTCATCTTGACTGAAACTCTTGATTTTTGTTGGAATGAGCATGTATGCTCAATTGATCAATATTTTATAATATTAAAATAAGAATAATTTAACATTTAAAATTGTTGTGAGAGGCTAGCCGGTCGTATGACCCTGTTTGCTTTTGGTTTTTTGTGTTTTGAGCAAAATTTGAGAAGTTACGACGAAATCATGATTTTTGCTCAAACCAAGGAGTTTCATGAATTGAGGAAAATAATAATTATAAAAGTCTAGGGATTACAGGGTATGGGACCGGCCATGGCTAGGGCATGGCCGACCGGCTATGTTGCCCGGTCCCACAATATTTTCCCTAATTTTATATTATTATCTTTCATGAAACCATGATGTTATGGAGAATCCATGAGTTTTTGTTGAAACAGAGGAGTTTCATGAAATTTGGGAATAATAATTATAAAAGGCTAAGGATTGTAAGGTGTGGGACCGGCTATGGCTTAGGCATGACCGTCCGGCTAGGTTGCCCAGTCTCGCACACCTTTCCATATTTTATAATATTATTTTTCATGAATCTATGAAGTTATGGGGAATTCATGAGTTTTGTACAAACAAGGAAAGTTTCTAAATTGAAGGAGTTTTTCATGAGTTCATGAAAATAATAAAATAGGGAAAAATAATGGAAGAGACATGGGACCAACCACGGCTAGGGCATGGCCGGTGGGCCCGGCCCCTGGGAGTCTATTATTATTTTGTTATTATTTGTTGCTTTCTCCTATTTTGCGTAGGATTCCTCATCTGTCCATATTTTTGGATGCTCGATTGTGCATCCGGGTGCTCAGTCGTGCATCATTATTGAGTACACTTACACCATTTTTGTGGGGCTAACTCAGTGATGATCCAGATGCCCGATGGTTGTGTATTTATTGCTAATTCATGAAATTCAGTGCATAATAATTCATGAAACAAAACGAGAAAATCCATATACATCTCTGCAACATGGAGAGAAAAAATGCACTTCAACAGGCCATCGGAAACGATCTTGATGTGTATGTTGGTTTGGAGGAGACCCTGAGACGTTTGAAACAATGGATGTGCTTCGACTGCATGAGCATTCAGGCCTGGAGCAGGGCGTGTAAGCATGGAGACAATGATATTAATCATGTGACAGCTGATGGTGGTGTAGTTGAAACGATTGTGGGGGTACCTCGGCCTGTTGCAATTCTAGTTTAGCTGGACAGTGATATCGAGCTTGATGATGTGACTGTTGATGCAGTTTTTCGAGCCCCAATCCGCACTGTGAAGAGCATACAAAGAGGGTGTAGGCTGGCGTTCTCTCATGCATTAAAGGCATCACTTTTGAAAGTTGCTGCAGAACCTAATTTGACCAGGAATTGGGTTCGGTTGTTGCTGTTGCCGCGCAGTACGCTGCAAGTGTTCATTCCTAAGGGGAAGGCAGAGACCAAGTCTAGGAATCGAAATGCGTTGCAACAAAAATAGATTCTTCGCGCGCTAGCAATATGGAGTGAAATTGGAGGAGTTTTGCAGCTGGTCAGGGAGGTTTTGCAGGTAAAGCACATTGCGGGGTTTAAGGGTATGGATGATACAGAGGAAGATAACAGACTAAGATCCAATGTCTATTCCTGTTTGCACAAAGTTGCGGATGGGCATTTCACAGCTACAGTGAAAGTCATTAGCTCTTCGGGGGTAGCTCTATATAATGAAGAGACAAGGAAGGCGCTTGAAGACAAACACTCGCTCATGCCTCCTCCACAGAAACCAACTTTCCCTCTACGTGAGGGAACTTTACTAGTTGAGGTAAGGACGATTTTAAGTCGTTTCCTAAGGGGACTTCATGCGGAAAGTATGGTCTTCGGGCACAACATTTATTGGATTCTTTTTGTGGAGATGGTTCCACGGTCGCTGCTGATTTGATTACGGCGATAACAAGGGTAGTTAACTTGTGGTTGAGTGACAGATGCCCACTTAATTTGGCAGGAGTTCATTGTTTCAGTGCCTTTAACACCGCTCTTTAAACCTGACAATAGTATTCTTCCTATTGTTGTTGGCACAATTTGGCGTCATCTGGTATCCAAAGTAGCTATGAAGGGGGTCGGTCAGGACATGGCATCTTATTTATAAGATTTTCAGTTTGGAGCGGGTGTCTCTGCAGGTGTTGAGGCTATCTTACATAGGGCTGCACAAAACCGAACCAGAACCGAAACTGAAGATTTGAAACCGAACCGAACCGAAACCATATTACTATGGTTCATTAATGGTTGTCAGTCTCAGATAACCGACATCAACGGTTTCGGTTTAGGTTTTATATCAAAACCGAACCATAAACCACTTGGTTAACCGATTAATAGTGACCATAGGATTAAATGATTTTAGGCCGTGGATGGGGATATTTATCCCTAATAAGTTATTACACTCGACTACTCAGTCTTCCTAAAAGCTTCTCTTCTTTCGTTCTTCTTCCCTGAAACCAGAAAGGGCTGTGAAAGATAACCCTACTGAGTAATGAAGCCTAAAACTACCACCATCACCTTCTTGTTTTACTTCTTCTTCTTATTCTAGTTTGATAAGTAACAAACCTATCAAAGTCCTAATCACTAATCAGTCGAACGAAGCTGGAGTAGAATTGTTGAAGAGACCGAAAATTGAAAAAGGTATCGTGGGTATCATTTGAACTGATTTTGATAAAGGTATTGCGATTGTGTATTTGTGTGTATCATTTGAAATGATTTTGATACTATGACTTTAATTATGATACTAGGGTTTGTAAAATTGAAAAAAAATTGGGGATTTCAAATAAAGGTCATTTAGGTTGATTTACACAGTGGGTTTTGCTTAATTTTTAATAAATTTTACAAGTTAATTCAGATTGAATGTGTTAATTCAAATTGAATGTCTGTTTTTGGGGTTAAAATTTTCAATCAAGTTTATTCATGTAGCTCAACTCTATGATTTGTTAGCTCTATGAAGTGTTGAGAATGGTCAAGATTTATATATGTATGAACTTTTGTTTGATCATATCTCCTTAATTTGGAACTTGATCAGACAATTTGTGCTTAATTTGGTTTCAAAATGTAGGATAGAATGTTAACTAGGAGCAGTGATTTTTGTCAAATTTGGTGTACAGTGAATGATTTCCCAGGTCACAAACTTTTCCCCATGAATGTCATCATGCCATCATCAGTATTATTTGTATTTCTTGTGTTGTTAGTTGGGATTTGAGACTTCTAAAGTATTCCATGTACTAACATACTCTTTTTAGTTTTAATAAATGCAAATTTGTAACTGATCGACACATATTAACCGCAGAGCATCAAGAATTACAAAATTCCTAAAGAATTTACGGAAGTTGGATTGCATACTTTTCTGGTGCAAAGAACCTGTAAAGCGTTTGAAGAAGTGAGTTTGTTTTACCCTGAATCTGAAATACTGCATAATTTCCCACATTGATTCTTTCGTTTGAAGAAGTGAGTTTGCTTGATACAAGTAGAGCTATGTCTTGTACATTTCTAGTTTCTAAAGACTAGAGTTAAGCTTATTTTGACCTTTGTTCTTTTATTAGTATTAGCCCCACCAAGATGTTTGCCTTAGCTTATTTGAAGTCTATCTGTTGTTATTGATTCTTTTTAAGCTTATTTGGAGTCTATCTTTTGTTAAGCTTATTTGTTTAGATTATTTGGTAATAGCTGTGGGTTGGGTTTATTCAAGGATGATATCTGAGTTATAGACTTGAAAAGATTATCAGTGATGTTGTTATTGATTCTTTTTCGTTGCTATAAAATTTGGGTTTCTGTATTTGTGCGATCTGGCCACTTGATCTGTTAATGGTATCCAGTAGTGTAAAATAGCTTATAATGTATAGGTATTACAATTTGCATGCATTGTCAGGCATTTTTAATTGTGGGGCTTCAACACCTGTTTATTTGGGTGTTTGTTTTGGTTCTTGGACTATTTGGGCTTTTTTTTTGTATATCAGAATATATGTTGGCTTATTTTGGTTTCTTAAGTTTTGAGTTATCTGGTTGTTTATGTAACATTTATTACTATATTGGAAAATCATTTGAAAATTATAAAATTTGGATTGAATTCGTAGGCAAATGCATCATCTGGATTTAAAGTGCACGAAGATTGCAAGCTAAGGTTTCTTGAATTGAAGGCAAAGAGGACATACTAACCTAGATTTAAGCTTATTTTGTCCTTTGTTCTTTTATTATTGCAGACTTACTTATTGACAAAGCGAGCATCCAGTTCAACACCTACTGCCTCTGTTTCTTCTAATAAGCGTCCACCTCGACCTCCACCTAATGCAAGTTTAGTTGGAGGTGCAAGTTCAGCTGGAGGTGCAAGTGCTGCTAACGATGCTAGTTCTGCTGGAGGTTCTAGTGCAGATGGAGATGCAACTGAAGCTGGCATCGAAGTGATAGAAACACATAGCAATAAGCGTAAAACCCCTGAAGATACAACTGAAGATGACACAACAGTGACAGAACCAAAGGGAAAGAAACGTTTTGATGTGTGGAACCACTTTGAAATGGAAGCCAAGCCTTCGAAATATGCGAAATGTCGCCACAGTAATACAAAAATTGCAGCTTAGGGTACAAAGTATGGGACAGGTGGTATGAATAATCATTTGAATATACGTAAGCAGAAGCCCAAGGAGGAAAAGGGACATCAAACTCTTGATTTTAAAAATTATTTTGCTTCATATATGGAATCATATTTTGGATTACAAACTTTAAGTTCAAATGAATTAACGCATTCGATTGAGAATGAATTTTTTTCACATACATTATATAGAACAAACTTCAACCAGTTAAACTGGTGGTCAACTAACTCATTCCTTGTATAAACTATGGCTTTTAGGTCCACTTCAATTGAAAGTATTGGATATAGTGGTTGGTAATCTTGATGTTCTTAGTTACATTACTACCATTGCACCGATCATGTTTGAGAAATTCATATTTAACTCGAGTTTGTGTACGTGCAGGTTACCATTACAATATACAATCTCTTGTGGAATACCCAATTTCTACACATGCAAAGTGCATTGTCGACCCTTTTTGTAATGAGACCACTATGTTGATTTTCCATGTAAAGATGTGTAGTCTGTTATGATTATGTATTTTTTATGTTTTTGACATTAAGGAGAAACTAGACTCTTTAAAATTTAATGTTTCTATCAATATGTATTGGAAGTTGGAACACTTTATTTAACAGGTTCAGAAAAATTTACCTGTCAGTTTTGTGAGACTGACAGATATAAAAAATTTCAGTGACTTAGATGGTTAACCAAAAACCGAATAGTTTTATACAAAACCGAGTTGGAACTGAACCGAACAAAACCTAACTACCTTAATGGTTTCATTGGTTTTCATTATTGGAAAACCGAGTACTTTGGTTTCGGTTTAGGTTTTGTCAAAAGCCGATAAAAACCGAACCATGTGCAGCCCTAATCTTACACGCTGTAAACAGGTATGTTAGTAAAAATCATGCAGATGCTAGCCTGACTATGTTGACAGTTGACTTCACAAATGCCTTTAATTTAGTTGACCGAACAACCATGCTTTTTGAGATGCGTAATTTATGTCCATTTATATCGCCATGGGTCGAATATTTGTATGGCCAACCTGCGAGACTATATGTGGGGGATGATTATATTTATTCGTCTACAAGAGTGAAACCGGGTGACCCTCTAGGGCCTTTGTTATTTGCTTTGGTGCTTCATCGGCTTATTACAAAGATAAATGAACATTGTACGCTATCCCTACAGGCTTGTTATCTTGATGATGGCACTATTATTGGTGACACTGCAGAAGTGGCTAAGGCACTTGCAGTTGTTCAGACAGATGGGCCGGATTGAATATTCGGAAAACAAAATTTTTCTGGCCCTCTTGTGATGACCGGAGAGATGAGTTGTTCCCTACTGGAATTTCAAGGCTGGATAAAGGGATCAAGTTATTGGGTGGTGCGGTTAGCCTCGATATTGGGTTTATGCAAGAACTTGATATCCGTAGGGAAGAAAAGGCAGTGGATTTAATGCAGGTTATATCCAGGCTCCGTGATCCTCAATGTGAATTGCTACTATTACGTGCTTATATGGGCATCTCCAAGCTTCTCTTTGGACTTTGTATTTGCTACCCAGAATATACCATAACTGCGGTAGATATCTTTGATAGAGGCTTGAGAGAGGTGGTGGAGGGTATTATGGTGAGTGGGGGTCCTTTTTTTGGGGAGCTCCAATGGAGGTTATCTACCCTGCCTATTAGATATAGAGGCCTTGGGTTATACACTGCTAAGGAGGCGTCACAATATGCTTTCCTAGTATCACGTGTGAAATCCTGGGGCATACAAGATCACATTTTAAGGGACAATGGGGTTGAAGGCATGGATGACAATTTCTATAAGGCTTTGCAGGCACTAAAAGTAACTCTTCCTGACTATAACTTTAGAAACTTTACCAGTAAGGACACCACCCCACCAAAAGCACAATGCAACCTGGCGAGTGCTCTCTTTGGTAAAGTAGTTAAGGACATTGATAGTGTTTACAAGCTTTCGGATAGATAAAAAGCGGTCATTGGTTGCCTTCAAGCAGCGAATGCTCAGGATTTTCTTCTTGATATTCCAATTGAGGGCCTTGGGCATAAAATGTAACCTGTGGAGTATCGGTCCATCCTTAAATACAGGTTAATGATTCCTCTGTACCCCTCTGATACATAGTGTCCTGCTTGCATTACTGGATGTTTGGAATCGTTCGGGGAACATGCAAGGTAGATCACGGGTTTAAATATAGACATGATCATGTGAGGGATATGTTGTATGACATATTATGGAGAGCTAGTATTTCAGCAAAGAAAGAGGCGCCAGTCAACTTCTTGATTAATCCACTTGAAGGGAGATCTACACTTAGGCCAGCTGATGTTCTTATTTTTGGATGGGCTAATGACAAACATGCATGTGTTGACCTCACGGGTGTTTCTCCATTAGTTAGAATTGGGCATGGTGTTTTTACAGTTGGCTAGGCAGCGCTGAGAGCTACCTCAGGTAAGATAGCAAAGCATGAGAAATTGTGTATTGATAATGGACATGCTTTTTACAGTTTTCTTTTGACACTTTCGGTTATTTGGCTCAAGAGGCGGTTGGACTTCTCAAGAGAGTTCAGAAAGTCATGCACAGTAATGTCATGACTCCCCGTTCGATGGAGTTTGTTTTTAAAAGGATAGGTTTTGCTATCCAAAAAGGCCTTGCGGCGCAACTTGTTGCTCACTTGCCTTCTATGTAAAAGACTCATTTTAAGGAGAAAGAAAAAAAAAGTGTAATTTCCAAAAAAGGGGTTGGGGCTCAGCTTGTTGCTCGGCTACCAACTAAAACATCTTCTGTGTAATGGATTAAAATAATTGATTTCCATCATTTATTTTTATAATTTCCAAAATGTTAAAAATAAAATAAAAAAATTCATGAAACGGAACAATAAATGAGTAGTTATTTATTATCAATTCATAGGATCATCTGTGGATTCGACCATGAACTCGGAATAATAAATTATGCATTACCATTCCACGGGATCGTGGATTCGGCCATAGAATTGGAGTAATAAAATTATTAATTACCATTCCATGAGATTAGCCGTGAATTCGATCATAAAATCGGAATAATGAGATAATATAGTAGTTTATTACCATTCCGTGAGATCAAGTTGTGGATTCGATCATGGATTCAGAACAATTATTATTGCCATTCCATAGGATCAGGCCGTGGATTTGACCATGGAATATGAGCAATTGTTATTGATATTGCATGGGATCAGGCCGTGTATTCGACCATGGAATAAGAGCAATTGTTATTGCCATTCTATGGGACCAGGCCGTGGATTCGACCATGGAATAAGATTAATTGTTATTGCCATTCCATGGGATCAGGCTGTTGATTTGACCATGGAATATGAGCAATAATAGATCATTCTGGGGATTCAGTGGTGAATGTCATGGCAGAATTAATCTATTGCAGAAAATATATTAGCCAGTTAAAGCGTCACATCCATTCTGAATGGTGCATAGTCAGGGATTCACGGGTGTTGTTTACGTCCTGAAGGCGTTATTGCTCTCAATCTATGGAGAACCGCCTAAATCTATACACGGTCTCTCCACATAGTCAGGGAACAGTGAGTGTCACCAAAGTCCTAAAGGCGTTAATGGTCTCAATCTACGGAGAACCGCCTAATCGTTCTTTTATGTGAAGGTGGGTCTCTCTCCTGCAGTCAGGGAACAATGAGTGTCACCGACATCCTGAAGGCGTTAAGCTCTCAATCTACGGAAAACCTCCCAATTATGTTATTCTGCATATAGGTCACGATGAAATACCAGGGATCGAATCGCTTAGCTAGTGGGGCTTTTCGAAAACATCTTCATCATGGATTCGTAAAATATGAATCGTTTCATGCCTGAAAGCCGTGTCAAAAACATGCCTCATGATTTTATGGTTTTGACCTTTGTTGAAAATCCACCATCAACACCTGGGACTAATGATTGACCAACAACTATTTTTTGGTTAGCAAACTCTTCTTCTCGATTTTGAGAAAAATCTACACCTGTGGGAGGAAACGATGCTGATTCATTTTTTCGATATATTTTCTTCCTAATACTATTCGCCGCTCTTCTCACTATTTTCATATTGTAGAAATTTTTTATTTAGAAGAGTTTTATAAAAAGGAAATGGAAGTGGTTGAATAAAAATGAAAGAAATGTAGCCGAATTTATAGGGTTCAAATCTTACCGTTGCAAATGTGAGCGTTGGAGAGTCGAACATTGAAGTTTTTTCTTCCAACGCCGTGTTTTCATGACAAACGCCCGCGTCAGGCCCACTAACCCCCGTATTTTTCCTCCAAACGCTCGAGTCTGTCCTCTTGTCGCCGTGTTTGTCCTCATGTCGCGCGCCTATTGGTCCAACGCCCTACGCTTTACCATAGTGTAAAACCCAGTTTGGCCATCCACGTGGCTGAACAAATGTTTGAGTTTGACCATTGCCATAGGAAATGCTCTTAGCATCTCTCTTAACCTGAGTACAAGACCAATTTGGATAGTTTTTCAAAATAGAAATACATTCTTGAACAACACTATTTGTTGTCCAATTTATTGACCCTAAACTACCATTGACGGCATTTACCACATTGACACAATCTCCTTCTAATTCCAAAAACTGGATGTTTTCCTCTTTAGACCACTTCATAGCTTCTAGAGCAGCTATAGACTCAGCTTGCTCTTCATCTACTGCTTGTCCATTCCCCCTGTTGCTCCACAGAAAACACCTGCATGATTATGAAGAATTAGTCCAAAACCCATTGGATGATTTATATGGATATAAAGGAAGCATCAAAATTTAGTTTCAGATAATGCTCAGTCGGAGCGTGTCATAAACTTGTCACACTTGCTGTATTAGACCTTGTCACTGGAAAAATTGCATTTTCACAGTCATTAACAAAGTCTCTTACAAAATGAATAAAGCTGGTAATATTTAATTGCTTCGTATCAAAGACTATTTCGCATCTTTGTTTCCAAATACACAAGAAAATACAACATATGTATCTGACCTTAGCCTGCATAGATGCCTCCTAAAAATTGTTAGCATTGAACATATTTGTTAACCAGGAGCAAATGTTATTTTTTAGAGGTAAAGAAACTAGAGTATGGTCAAGAAGGACAATCCATTAGCATGTGTTGACAAGATTCCTCAGCAGTCTTACACAAGGGACAAATTGGCTCAATATTACTAACTACCTTATAAAGCTTATCTCTTGTAGAGACACGGTTCTGTATAATTCTCCATACAAAGTGAAGAACTTTAAGAGGAAGTTGTACTTTCCATAACCTTTTCCAGGGAAAATTTATAATAGGAGTGTTAAGAACTACTTGAGATTCCTGCAACAAGATGTTATAAGAAGATTTAACAGTAAAATTCCCATTTATATTACCCAACCATCTTAATTGATCTTTACCTATCATAGGTATTCTAATCCTCAACCTGCTCAACAATATCATTAGGAAACAAGGCATGTAACAGATTAAGATTCCAATTTTTGGTATTCTCATCTATTAGCTAAGAAACCTTAGTCATATGACTATAATATCTATCACTAGGAACATTTTTTTTTAGACTCAGCACCCAAACATATTTCCAAATGTGAATATCATTACCATTAGCAATTTCCCAACAAGAGTTTTGTTTAACAATCTATAGACCATGATAAATCCCTCCCCAAATCCTTGACCCATTGTTGCTTATGGCATCAGATAAAGGGTTGAAATCAGGAAAGTATTTGTGGGCCATCATTTGCACCCATAAAGCATCATGTTCATTAACTAATCTCCAAGCAAGTTTAGTAAGGAGGGCCTTGTTGAATTCAACAGATTTCCTAATGTTTAAACCACCTATATGTTTTGGGCTAGCCACTACATTCCAAGATTTAGGGAACCATTTCCTACCATTGTTGTCCTTGTTCCAGAAAAATTTTCTTTGGATATTATCTATTATATCTGTGACTTTTTTTTGCATAGGGAAGACATCCATTTGATGAGTTGCTATAGATATAAGAACATTTTGAGAAAAGACAGTCCTACCAGGTTGGTTAAATTGTTTAGATTTCCATAAAGATAATCTACCATCAAATTTAGATAACATACCTGAAAAAGACTCACTTTTATCCTGCTGTAGCAATAGAGAAACACCTAAATACTTATCTTGTAAAGCCATATTTTTAATGTTCAGAATTCCATTAATTTCCTGCTTCACCTGGTTATCATTTTTTTACTAAAAGACATAAATGACTTATCAAAATTGATGGCTTTACCAGAAGCTTACTAAAGTTATCAAGAATAGTATTTAGTTTTCTTACCTCTTTTACATTAGCTTTCATAAAAATTAAACAATCATCAGCAAAAAATAAATGTGAGATAGCAGGGGAAGATTGTGTCACCTTAATACCTTTAATGTTGTTTTTGGCTTCAACATCATAGAGATTTTTGGATATAACATCCATACATAAAATGAAAAGGTAAGGAGACAGGGGATCACCCTGTCTCAACCCTCTAGATATCCAAAATTGATCACCAGGCACTCCATTGAGCATAACAGAGGAAGACACAGTAGAAACACATTGGTTGACTAAACCAATCATCACAAAAACCTAGAGATTTCATACAATCCCCAAGGAAAAACCACTATATCCTATCAAAGGCCTTAGACATGTCTAATTTCAGTGCCATGAGACCTTTTTTAGATTTATGCTTTTTCATAGTATCAACTAGCTCATGAGTAATAAAAATGTTATCAGTCATGAGCCTTCCTTGTACAAATGTGTCTTGATAAGGTGTAATGATTTTAAGAAGGAGGGGATTTAACCTATTAGCTAGAATATTAGATATTATTTTTATAAGAAGTGTTGCATAATCTAATGGGTCTAAATTAACCATCAATACTAGAACAATCTACTTTAGGAATAAGAGAAATAAAATTATGGTTATTTTCTTTTAAAAGAAACTTACCTTGGAAAAAGCAGTGAACCATTTTAACAGTATCTTCTCCTACAATGTCCCACATATGCCGGTAAAACCCTGGTGGAAAACCATCAGGGCCTGGTGAAGTCTAGGACTTCATACTAAAGACCAATGATAGGTGTGATAAACACCTAATTGTACATCTAGTATTTATGCTTTCTTTGCGAGTTTTCATGTAAATTATGTATCTTATGTGTGAATTTGAGTTTGTTAGGTACTTTGGAGTCGTTTGAAGCAAAAGAAGAAGAAACAGGGCAAAAGGTGCAAATGTTATTGGAGGCGATTATTTCTCATATTTGCTTTTATTTCTTCATCCCTATATGAAAAGTTTGTCGGCTTTAGTGATGCAATTTCTGTCTGAAAAGCATGACTGCTTTAGTGATGAATGAATTGAAGGAAAGAAGTGAATATGAGGAGTAAAAGATGGTTGTTGTTGGTGAAATGCGAAAGAAAGCGTTCACTTGGAGCAAGGAGAACAAAAGCATCATTTCATGAGTGACATGTGAGCCGAACCAAGTCAACGATAAGGGACAAAATGACAGCTTAGTCTACAGAAGCAACGGACCGGCATCATGGTGCCAACATATACGTAAGGGGTGCATAAATCATTTTTGGTTACCCCTTATATTCTACACATGAGTGGTTATTTCCAACCCATTCTTACACATATCCTAAAAATCAGAGGAGCAATTATTGCTCCCATCATTAGTTATTTATTTCATTACCCTTCTTTGCTTGAAAACGAGAAAAGCCAGGGCGGCTGTTTTGAGAAGACGATGGTGAAGATTGATCTGAATTGAGAGTTGGCCTGAATGGATGGGTGAGATGAGAGGTGAAATTAGGGATCTGTGAATGTTATCAAACAGATTGAGGAGTGTTTTCCGAGCTCGAATTTAACCACAAATCGGCAGAGTCACTGCTTGATTTCAGTTGAGATAAATTAGGGTTCTTAGTCATGGTTGAGCAGATGAGGGGTTCGTGGTGTAGGTGAAGAAATTCAGAGCTGATTCAAGGTGAGTCAATGATTTTTATGGTTTAAAGAGATGGGTTATGTTTAAATTAAGCATCAGCAGAATTGGTTTTGTTTGGATTTGATTTTTAGCAGAGATAAATGAATGTATGAGTCTGCCGAAAATCAGGGTTTTAAGATGGGAGAGTTGTTGAATGAATCCAGTGAGTTGAATGTATGAGTTTGTTGTGTTGTTAATTCGATTGAGAAATCTGGGAAGAACAGCTGTTGCTGTTGTGAATTGCAGGGCCAAATGATAGTATTGCTGGTGAGCCTGGGCTGTGAAGGTGATGGCTGGGAGTGAATCAGATGATGAATAGATGGATGTGGTAGGTGCCATTAAGCTAAACTGCAGTACATGATCTGAGATGTTGAATGAATGGAGGTAGATGTGTGAGCTGAGTTGAATGAATTGTAGAGATGATTAAGATGGTATTTGAAGGTTTGATAAGGGAATGAAGATTGGGTTTGTTTCTGAACCTGAGATGAGAAGAAGCTGGTGCAAGAATCAGAGTAGGTATAGCTGGAATGCTTGGGAATTGCAGGTAGATGATTAATCTGGTGGAATGAATGTGTTGTGCAACTGTAATTATTACTTGTGAAGCTTACAGTGGCTCAAGTTCATGGTTGCAGAGCAATGGAGTTGGTACTGTGAAATGGTTATACGTATGTTTAGGCACTGGTGGTTTGTGTTGCTACAGCTACTGGCATTGGAGGGTAATGGAAATACAAGGCTGGTGCTTCCAGTTTGAGCAGGTTGTGGTGGAAGTTGGGTTCTAATGATGATTCATGGCTTGGATCGAATGGTGGTGTTGGCTGTTCAAGGACTGCGAACTGAGGTACTGAGAAGCTACAACAATGCGTGGCAGTGCACTGGCTAGGTGGAGATGAGGTCGTGGAGGTGTTAGCTGTGAAGTCGCAATGGTTAGCTAACATAGTGGAGCGTATGAATGCTGAAATGTGTGGTTGCAGGGATTTAACTTCACTTGTAGGTCTGAGCTAAGGCTTGATTCAGGGGAAGAACTGAGAATGCAAGTACAGCTAAAGGGGTGTGATGCTACAGATGAGGCAGAGAATGAGTGTAGTTGTATGATTACAGTCCTGCAATGTGTTGTGCAGGCATGAATGGAATTCAGTAATGGTGTTGAGGGGGTGTAAATTGAAGCAGCAGCAGGAAGGGAGTTATGATGCAGTTTTGAAGCACAGTTGGAGCTGGTAATGGAGCAACTGATGTTGTTGTAGTTGGAATGTTTTATAAGTTGGAATTAATGGGAGTCTTTGAAGCTGGAAAACAAGGAGGAAGATATGGAAAGCTGAAGCTGCATTTAGAGTTTTGGTGGATTTGTCACCGGCCAATATGGCTGTGAACAAGTGCAAGCTACAGTTGGTGCAACATAGAAAATTCAGGGCCCTCTTGGCCGTAAGCTGCAGACACAGAGACCACAGCCATCTTGGCTGCAACTGAGGCCATGAACTGCAACAGCCTTGGCACCTACTGAGTTAGACACTGACTCAGTTCAATTAGACTTAAACTCAGTCTGATTTCTGAGCTGACCCAAGTTGACTTATCTGAACAGTTTGACTGGTGACCGGACGGACTTTGCCGGTTACCGGAGTTACTTACCGGTGCCGGATTACGACCATTTTCCGGCCAATGCACCATTTTTCCGGCGAGCATATTTTTGGGACATACTTTCACATGGGTTTCTCACACTTGGTTCATGGGCTTGGTGGACTTCTTGCTAGTGGACTTTAGGCTTTTAAGACCTAATTTTGGAAAGTTGGAAAAGCTATAAAAGGAAGAGTTTCTATTCTTTTAAGGGGAGAGGAATTATCACGTATTTTCTACTGGAGTTTTGGAGGAGAGCGATTCTACTAGGGTTTGCTTCCATTTATTTTACATGTTCTTCAATTTATTTTTGATAATAATTATGTTGAATCAAAATACTATGAGTAACTAAATACCTTTTATTGGTTATGGGATAATAAGTGGAGTTCACAAATAAGATTTGATTCAATGATATAGTTTTGTCTCAATACTTTATTGTTTATGATTCATGGTTCATAGTGTTGTATGATTTGATTGTTTATTTGGTTGAGTCCGGAATCAATCCGATTTGCTTTCATATCTAGAGCTATATTAGGGTTTTCAATACGAAAACGTTGTTCATCCCTGATTTTAAGTAGCATAAATGTGGGTAGTGCTTGTAGTGATATATCCTACTAGTCACATATGAATCATAACTTGGGTTAAATTAAATTAGTGCTTTTACACATTTTGATTTCCTTGATTAGTCTTATTCCAGAAAACTTATTGCTTTTATGGAGTTAAATCTAATTGTGCTTTTACACTTTAGGTTGCTTTCTAGGAAGAATTCACATATGCATCTTTTAATGTGGTTGTGATGAAATCAGGGAATTAGCGGAATACTCTTGTGATAAGATATTCTAGGACTTTTAGTAAATGAGAGATTAAAATTTCAATTCTAGTCATTGTTGATAATTCGAGTTTGTGAATGAAACTATCCCATGACCAATATATTCTCCTTATTGATTAATTTTATTATTATATTGCTTTCAATTCATTTTTATTGCTTTGATAAAACAACATCCCCCCTTGGTTACTAAGAAACTGAAAATTTGCATAACAACAAAAACCTCCATGTGGATACGAACTCTCTCTTATTGCATACTACATTTATTTTAGTGAAGTAAGAAAGTGAATTTATTTCTGCGTCGGCTGACAACCGACCAGATTTTGGCGCCGTTGCCGGGGAGGCAAATGGCTTGTTACTAAGTTTTTAGTTTCTTTTTATCATTTTTATGCTTGCATATTTGCTTTCCGTTTCTTGTCTTGTTTCTTACTTGTTTGCGAGAATTGTTTTTAAGGTACTAATCCCTAGCTTCTAAGGATTGGAGCTATACAAGGTGCGGGATTGCTACTCGAAGAGGCACAATACTCCAACCAAGTCAAGACACAACGGAAGAACAAGTCTTGGAAGTAGAACACGAAGCTCTTCATCAAGAGGTGGAAGAAGAGTTACATATAGAAGAAGAACTAGAGGTTCCATTTATAGAAGAACCACTAGTTGAAGAAGAAGAAGCAATGGAAGACGCAAATCGTACACTCAAGGATTTGGCGTCTCATAGGCTTGATGCACAACGATGGTGTATTCAAACCAACTCAACATTCGAGATCAAGCCGGGGTTGCTTAGAGAGTTTCCAAAGTTTCATGGTATGGCGAATGAAGATCCAAATAAGCATCTTATGGAGTTCTATACCATTGTCAAGGCTATGCTTCCAGCGGAGACCGATGCCGATGGTGCAATGATGAAAGTGTTTCCATTTTCTATGGTGGACAGTGCTAAGGATTGGTTGTATTGTTTGCCGGCCGGAAGTGTCACTACATGGAACGGATTGAAGAAAATATTTCTAGAGAGGTATTTTCCTGCGTCGAAGGCCACTCAAATTCGCAAAGAGATTTGCGGAATAAAGCAACATGCGGGAGAGTCTTTGTATGAATGTTGGGAGCGATACAAGAGATTGGTGGCAAGCTGTCCTCACCATCAATTCAGCGATGCTATGATAATCCAGTACTTCTACGAAGGTCTCCAATCAAGTGATAGATATCTTCTTGACGTTGCGGGTGGTGGTGCACTAGTGAACAAGACGGTGGCCCAAGCTACCGATTTGATTGAAAGCATGGCTGCAAACTCGCAACAATTCTACACAAGAGGTGAACCAATGGTGAGGCAAGTGCATGAAGTTAGTGATTCATCATCATCACACCGTGATCAAAGGATGGACAATATGGAGCACATGATGCAAAAGATGGCTGCGGTTATATTACCTTCATATGGTGAAGAGTTGGAGCAATCTAATGCGGTTTTTCCAAACCAACCAAGAAGGTATGATCCCTATTCCAACACCTACAATCCGAGATGGAGAGATCATCCAAATTTCAGCTATGCCAACAAGCAAGGAGCGGCTCAACAACCTTCTTTCAACCGTCCAAGTGGATTCCAACCGCAACAACAACAATTTCAACCGCAACATCAACAATTCCAGCAACATCAACAACAATTCCAACCTCAACAGCAACAATTTCAGCAACCACAACAATCGGTTCAAAACCAAGATTCTGATATCGATGCAAAGTTACAAACAATGATGCAAGGTATTTCTACCATGTTCAAGGAGAGCCAACAAGAAACCAAGAGTGCGATTAAGGATTTGCAGACTCAAGTGGGCTCCATGGAAATTGACATCAACAAGTTGAAGGCTCAAAATAGTGGGAGACTCCCTTCTCAACCTATCAACCCAAAGGAGGGTGTTAATGCTATTACATTGAGAAGTGGTACACAACTTGAGCAACCCAAAGTTGCTGATTTGGGTGAGGAAGAATCTCCAATGGAGCCGGTTTTGGAGGAAAAGAGGGATGAAATTCCCCAAACACCCGAGGTACCAACTCCTAACTCTAAAACTCCTATTCCTACTTATGTTCCTCCTATACCTTTTCCTCGCAGATTTGCAAGTTCTAAGAAGGCGGAACTAGAAAAGGAGATTTTAGACGTTCTCAAGAAGATTCATGTGAATATACCACTCATTGATGCTATCAAGCAAGTACCCAAGTATGCGAAAGTGTTGAAGGACTTGTGTACCAACAAGCAAAGGCTTAAAGGTAATGAAGTGCTAAGTGTGGGGGAGAATGCTTCGGCAATCTTACAACACAAACTCCCACTGAAATGCAAGGATCCCGGTAGCTTTGACATTCCCGTCACAATTGGTAACACAAATTTTGACAAAGCAATGTTAGACTTAGGTGCATCCGTTAATGTTATGCCGGCATCCATGTATAATTCACTTAATCTAGGTCCTTTGAAAAAGGCTGAAATTGTGTTGCAATTAGCCGATCGCTCTAATGTGTACCCAATGGGTATTGTTGAGGATGTTCTTGTGCAAGTTAATCAACTTGTATTCCCTGCTGACTTTTGTGTGTTAGAGATGGATGAAGGTGCACCGGACTCGTCTCTTCCATTGCTACTTGGGCGTCCTTTCATGAAAACGGCTAAAACCATTATTGATGTGGATAATGGAACATTGACTATGGAGTTTGACGGAGAAATAATACGTTTCAACATTTTCGAAACGATGAGATATCCTAGTGATGTCCACTCTTGTTTCTCCGTTGATGTTATGGATGCATTGGCGCAAAAAGTGTTTGAATTAAATGGTGATGATGCTTTGGAAACTGTTTTAACTACATCTATGGATGATGGAGTAGAGTGTGGTAACGAAGTTAAGGAAGCCCTTGGTGATCTCAACTCACTACAAGGATGTCCGGAAACTCATAATGTCTCTTTTATTTCTTTACCATGCAATGATGAAAAGCTTTTACCTTCTATTGTTAAATCTCCAAAGTTGGAATTGAAACCTCTTCCAAGTCACTTAAAGTACTTGTACTTGGGTGACAATGAAGAGTTACCTGTGATTGTTTCTAACGAGCTTAGTGAATTACAGGAGCAAAAACTTCTAAGGGTGCTAAGGAATCACAAGACGGCCATAGGATGGACAATCGCTGATATCAAGGGTATAAGCCCTGCCATTTGTATGCATAAGATTCGTTTGGAGGACGATGCAAAGCCTAAAAGGGAAGCACAACGTCGTTTGAACCCTCATATGATGGAAGTTGTGAAAAAGGAGATACTCAAGCTTTTGGAAGTGGGTGTTATCTACCCCATATCCGATAGTAAGTGGGTGAGCCCGGTACAAGTTGTACCAAAGAAATCAGGGGTAACGGTGGTAGAGAATAATGAGAACGAACTTGTCCCAACTCGTGTGCAAACCGGTTGGAGGGTTTGTATTGATTATAGAAAGTTGGATGCTACTACTAGAAAAGATCATTTTCCTTTACCCTTTATTGGTCAAATGCTTGAACGTTTATTTGGACATGCTTATTATTGTTTCCTTGATGGCTATTTAGGTTACAATCAGATTGTGATAGCACCGGAGGACCAAGAGAAAACTACTTTCACTTGTCCTTTCGGTACTTTTGCGTATAGAAGGATACATTTTGGCTTATGCAATGCTCCAACTACCTTTCAAAGGTTTATGGTAAGTATCTTTTCCGAATATGTTGAAAACATCATTGAAGTGTTTATGGATGACTTTAGTGTCTTTGGTGATTCATTTGACCTATGTTTGCACAACTTGTCTTTAATCCTTGAATGATGTGTTGAAACAAACCTTGTGCCTAATTGGGAGAAGTGCCATTTCATGGTAACTCATGGCATAGTTTTAGGCCATATTATATCTTCTAAGGTCTTGGAAGTTGATAAATCTAAGATAGACCTTATTCGTGCTCTAACCCCTCCCACTACGGTGAGGGAGATACGTTCTTTTCTTGGTTATGCAGGTTTCTATCGTAGATTTATCAAGGATTTTTCCAAGATAGCATCACCACTTTGCAACTTATTGCAAAAAGATGTGGTTTTTAACTTTGATGAGAAGTGTATGGCGGCATTCAATCGTTTGAAAGAACTTTTGATTTCATCCCCTATCATTAAACCACCGGATTGGAGCAAGCCTTTTGAGCTAATGTGTGATGCTAGTGACTACGCGGTTGGTGCGGTACTTGGGCAGCATGTGGGGAAGATACCTCATGCCATTTATTATGCTTCTAGAACGTTAAATGAAGCTCAACAAAACTACACAACCACTGAAAAAGAGTTTCTAGCTATTGTATTTGCATTGGAGAATTTTCGCTCTTATCTAATTGGTACGAAAGTTGTTGTTTATTCTGATCATGCAGCTCTTAGGTACTTGCTAATGAAGAAAGAAGCGAAACCGAGGCTCATACGCTGGATTTTACTCTTGCAAGAGTTTGATATTGAAATCAAAGATAAGAAAGGAATTGAGAACACCATTGCGGATCACTTGAGCCGTCTTGTTGTGGACAAGGAAGCTATCCCATTGCGTGAGAGTTTCCCGGATGAGCAACTCTTCTAAATTGCCGTTGGAGAACCATGGTATGCGGATATTGTGAATTACTTGGTAACTAAACAAATCCCAAAGAACTTGTCTCGTGCTGAGAGGGACAAACTAAAGAGGTTAGGAAACCAATATATATGGGATGATCCATACTTATGGAAACATGGCAGCGACCAAGTAATGAGAAGGTGCGTTCCCGAATCCGAGTTTAATTCTATCTTGTCATTTTGTCACTCCTATGCTTGCGGAGGACATTTTGGAAGTAAAAGAACCGCTCAAAAGGTACTTGAAAGCGGTTTCTTTTGTCCAACCTTGTTTAAGGATGCACATATATTTTGCACAACTTGTGATAGGTGCCAACGAACAGGCAATCTAGGTGCCCGAAATCAAATGCCACAAACCTTTATTCAATTTATTGAAGTTTTTGATGTATGGGGATGGGGTATTTACTTTATGGGTCCTTTTGTCAACTCTCATGGGAATTATTACATCTTACTTGCTGTTGATTATGTCTCTAAATGGGTGGAAGCTAAGGCCACCACTACTAATGATTCCAAGGTTGTTTCAGATTTTGTGCAAGCTAACATTTTTGCAAGGTTTGGAATTCCGAAAGCCATAATTAGCGATGGGGGTTCTCACTTCAACAACAGGACTTTGCAAAGCTTGTTGAAGAAGTACAATATGTCACATAAGGTTGCAACACCTTATCATCCTCAAACAAATGGACAAGCCGAGGTGTCTAACCGAGAGGTGAAATCCATTCTTGAAAAGACGGTGAATCCAACAAGGAAAGATTGGAGCTTGCGACTTAATGATGCTTTGTGGGCGTATAGAACCGCATACAAGACACCTATTGGGATGTCTCCCTTTAGGCTTGTGTACGGTAAACCTTGTCACTTACCCGTGGAGATTGAGCATAAGGCATTTTGGGAGATAAAGCAATGCAATATGGAGATGGATGGGGCTGGAAATCAAAGGAAACTAAAATTCCAAGAGCTAGAAGAGCTTCGCAATGATGCATTTGAAAGCTCTCGCATTTACAAGGAGAAAACGAAATCCTTTCATGATACTATGATTTCTAGAAAACAATTTTGTGTTGGGCAGAAAGTGCTTTTGTTTAATACTCGCTTGCATCTATTTCCGGGTAAATTAAGGTCACGATGGATCGGACCTTTCATTGTAACTAATGTGTTTTCTCATGGTGCGGTAGAAATTCGTAGTATTGCTACAGGCAAGGAACTTAAAGTTAATGGGCACCGGTTGAAACCATATTATGAGAATTTCACTTCCGAAGTGGTGGAAGGAGCGAATTTTGTGGATGCACTCCCTCTGGAGGAGTTGTAGAAAGCAAGGAGATAGTCGGGCTGACGACTTTAAACCAAGCGCTAAATGGGAGGCAACCCATAGGATGAGTATCTCTTGTCTTATTTTCATTTTCTTGTTTTGTTTTGTTTTTAGCTTTTTCTTGTATTATATTGGTTGTATTTTTTCTGATTTCTTGTCATTTGTTATGCATAATTTCCCACCTTGACTTACTTTGGATGACTCAATTTACATTGAGGACAATGTAAAGTTTAAGTGTGGGGGAGTGGTTAAGCATTTGCATTGTAAATTTTTTTCAAAATTTTCAACTTTTGTGTAAATTAGTGCATGAAAAACTCCAACTTGTAGTTAGTTTAGAGTCACATAGTATCCATGTCGCTAAGATTACATCGAGATTCTCATAAGAGTGACTGAACTTAGAGATGACAGAGAACATGATCAGGTTTCTTATTTGTATGAGAGTTAAAGTTGGATTTAACCATGCCAGTGGAAAATATGGTGCAGACTGAATTCGGTAGTAGAGTAGTGGTCCCCTATAGTGGAGACTACCCATGTTACATCATGAGAGGCACCGACCTTCATTTCTTTGTACCTATCTAAATTTGTGCTTTTAGAGTGTGTGTCACCGTACGTAAACTCAGGGTAGAATGGTGAGCTACCCAACCTCCCACCAATAGAAGCACTATTTTGATCTCTTGAGTGCTATTTTATCAATCATGAATGGTGACATCGAATTGCTAACTTACATACCACTTGTAATCTTGTTCGCAGTTAGCACCATCCACTTTATCTCTCTCGACATCAACATGTCCATAGAAACACCATCATCATTAACAAGAGAAGCATCACAAGTTCGAAGGAAAGTTGAAGACGTTCTAGGTTTACAAGCAACGGTACAAAAATGAGCAGATTTCAGATTCAAGTATAGCAACAAGACAAGGAGCAGAATTTTTATAAGTTGAAGACTATAGTACAAGAATGAAGATTATCAAGATGAGAATTCAAGAAGTTTATGATATCGAGACATACAAGTTGTGAAGAATCAAGCGGTAAAGTACTCACACCATGGCATTTGTACTTGCATTTTTATTTTTATTTGTATTATATTCTCTTGTCTTAAAAAAAAAAGGTAAAAAAAAAAAGAGACAAGAGAGAAAAGTTCTTTAGGAGCATCATTAGTTTTTATTTTTGTTTGTTTTTATTTTGTATTTACTTTGTATTTAATGTATTAAAAAAATGAAAAAATGAAAAAATAAAAAATTATTCATTGCATCATATTTTGGTTTGTTTAGTTCATTTTTGGTTTTGTATTCATTCAATAAAGCCAATGGAAAGAATCACAATGTCAAGATTCTACGAAGTTCAAGAGTTATCATCGACAGTTGAAGACCGAAGACCGAAGACAAGGATTGAAGACCGAAGACGTTTCTATGGATGTTGTGAGAGTGGTGCTAGCTGCACGCCGAACGGATAACGAGGTAAGTAAGCATATTCCCACCTTTGTTAAGTGGTTGATTTCCTTTCTAAGAGATCGTCATAAAAAGGGTTTTCAAAATGAATAAAAGATGTGGGTTTTCAAAACATTTCGGAGGGTTTGCCTTCCTACTATTCAACGTGTCGCATAATTCTCTCTTCACTCCTACCTGGACACATGTGTGACCCATAAAGAGTTGTTTATTATTGAGAGAAATTTCATAAAATCCTTTCTTGTGAGGCAGAGTCAAGACTTTTGATCACTCCGAACCCGAATTTCTTTCGATAAGGGATGGTTATTTATCTCTCAACTTTTAAGAATGAGATTGTGTTCATTTATGTGTCTAACTTCTTATGACTAGTGTGCAAAATCTTTATGTCTTCTTAGCGCATTGGATACTATATTTTCGGAGAACTTGTAAGTTGGAAATGTAGGTTGTGTGGGTATTTCTCTAGTAAACGCTCACGGGAGTTGTATGTATCTTTTAAAATAAGTTTAGTTTTGTTTGATTTGCTCGAGGACTAGCAAAGTCTAAGTGTGGGGGAATTTGATAGGTGTGATAAACACCTAATTGTATATCTAGTATTTATGCTTTCTTTGCGAGTTTTCATGTAAATTATGTATCTTATGTGTGAATTTGAGTTTGTTAGGTACTTTTGAGTCGTTTGAAGCAAAAGAAGAAGAAACAGGGCAAAAGGTGCAAATGTTATTGGAGGCGATTATTTCTCATATTTGCTTTTATTTCTTCATCCCTATCTAAAAAGTTTGTCGGCTTTAGTGATGCAATTTCTGTCTGAAAAGCATGACTGCTTTAGTGATGAATGAATTGAAGGAAAGAAGTGAATATGAGGAGTAAAAGATGGTTGTTGTTGGTGAAATGTGAAAGAAAGCGTTCACTTGGAGCAAAGAGAACAAAAGCATCATTTCATGAGTGACATGTGAGCCGAACCAAGTCAACGATAAGGGACAAAATGACAGCTTAGTCTACAGAAGCAACGGACCGGCATCATGGTGCCAACATATACGTAAGGGGTGCATAAATCATTTTTGGTTACCCCTTATCTTCTACACATGAGTGGTTATTTCCAACCCATTCTTACACATATCCTAAAAATCAGAGGAGCAATTATTGCTCCCATCATTAGTTCTTTCTTTCATTACCCTTCTTTGCTTGAAAACGAGAAAAGCCAGGGCGGCTGTTTTGAGAAGACGATGGTGAAGATTGATCTGAATTGAGAGTTGGCCTGAATGGATGGGTGAGTTGAGAGGTGAAATTAGGGATCCGTGAATGTTATCAAATAGATTGAGGAGTGTTTTCCGAGATCGAATTTAACCACAAATTGGCAGAGTCACTGCTTGATTTCAGTTGAGATAAATTAGGGTTCTTAGTCATGGTTGAGCAGATGAGGGGTTCGTGGTGTAGGTGAAGAAATTCAGAGCTGATTCAAGGTGAGTCAATGATTTTTATGGTTTAAAGAGATGGGTTATGTTTAAATTAAGCATCAACAGAATTGGTTTTGTTTGGATTTGATTTTTAGCAGAGATAAATGAATGTATGAGTCTGCCGAAAATCAGGGTAAAATCAGGGTTTTAAGATGGGAGAGTTGTTGAATGAATCCAGTGAGTTGAATGTATGAGTCTGTTGTGTTGTTAATTCGATTGAGAAATCTGGGAAGAACAGCTATTGCTGTTGTGAATTGCAGGGCCAAATGATAGTATTGCTGGTGAGCCTGGGCTGTGAAGGTGATGGCTGGGAGTGAATCAGATGATGAATAGATGGATGTGGTAGGTGCCATTAAGCTACACTGCAGTACATGATCTGAGATGTTGAATGAATGGAGGTAGCTGTGTGAGCTGGTTGAGCTGAGTTGAATAAATTATAGAGATGATTAATATGGTATTTGAAGGTTTGATAAGGGAATGAAGATTGGGTTTGTTTCTGAACCTGAGATGAGAAGAAGCTGATGCAAGAATCAGAGTAGGTATAGATGGAATGCTTGGGAATTGCAGGTAGATGATTAATCTGGTGGAATGAATGTGTTGTGCAAATGTAATTATTGCTTGTGCAGCTTACAGTGGCTCAAATTCAGGGTTGCAGAGCAATGGAGTTGGTACTGTGAAATGGCTATACGTATGTTTAGGCACTGGTGGTTTGTGTTGCTGCAGCTACTGGCATTGGAGGGTAATGGAACTACAAGGATGGTGCTTCCAGTTTGAGCAGGTTGTGGTGGCAGTTGGGTTCTAATGATGAGTCAGGGCTTGGATCGAATGGTGGTGTTGGATGTTCAAGGACTGCGATCTGAGGTACTGAGAAGCTACAGCAATGCGTGGCAGTGCACTGGATAGGTGGAGCTGAGGTCGTGGAGGTGTTAGCTGTGAAGTCGCAATGGTTAGCTAACATAGTGGAGCGTATGAATGCTGAAATGTGTGGTTGCAGGGATTTAGCTGCACTTGCAGGTCTGAGCTAAGGCTTGATTCAGGGGAAGAACTGAGAATGAAGGTACATCTAAAGGGGTGTGATGTTACAGATGAGGAAGAGAATGAGTGTAGCTGTATGATTACAGTCCTGCAATGTGTTGTGCAGGCATGAATGGAATTCAGTAATGGTGTTGAGTGGGTGTAAATTGAAGTAGCAGCAGGAAGGGAGTTATGATGCAGTTTTGAAGCACAGTTGGAGCTGGTAATAGAGCAACTGATGCTGTTGTAGTTGGAATGTTTTATAAGCTGGAATTAATGGGAGTCTTTGAAACTGGAAAACAAGGAGGAAGATATGGAAAGCTGAAGATGCATTTAGAGTTTTGGTGGATTTTTCACCGTCCAATATGGCTGTGAACAAGTGCAAGCTACAGTTGGTGCAACATAGAAAATTCAGGGCCCTCTTGGCCGTAAGCTGCAGACACAGACACCACAACCATCTTGGCTGCAACTGAGGCCATGAACTGCAACAGCCTTGGCACCTACTGAGGTAGACACTGACTCAGTTCAATTAGACTTAAACTCAGTCTGATTTCTGAGCTGACCCAAGTTGACTTATCTGAACAGTTTGACTGGTGACCGGGCGGACTTTGCCGGTTACTTACCGGCGCCGGATTCCGTCCATTTTCCGGCCAATGCACCAGTTTTCCGGCGAGCATATTTTTGGGACATACTTTCACATGGGTTTATCACACTTGGTTCATGGGCTTGGTGGACTTCTTGCTAGTGGACTTTAGGCTTTGAAGACCTAATTTTGGAAAGTTGGAAAAGCTATAAAAGGAAGAGTTTCTATTCTTTTAAGGGGAGAGGAATTATCACGTATTTTCTACTGGAGTTTTGGAGGAGAGCGATTCTACTAGGGTTTGCTTTCATTTATTTTACATGTTCTTCAATTTATTTTTGATAATAATTATGTTGAATCAAAATACTATGAGTAACTAAATACCTTTTATTGGTTATGGGATAATAAGTGGAGTTCACAAATAAGATTTGATTCAATGATATAGTTTTGTCTCAATACTTTATTGTTTATGATTCATGGTTCATAGTGTTGTATGATTTGATTGTTTATTTGGTTGAGTCCGGAATCAATCCGATTTGCTTTCATATCTAGAGCTATATTAGGGTTTTCAATATGAAAACGTTGTTCATCCCTGATTTTAAGTAGCATAAATGTGGGTAGTGCTTGTAGTGATATATCCTACTAGTCACATATGAATCATAACTTGGGTTAAATTAAATTAGTGCTTTTACACATTTTGATTTCCTTGATTAGTCTTATTCCAGAAAACTTATTGCTTTTATGGAGTTAAATCTAATTGTGCTTTTACAATTTAGGTTGCTTTCTAGGAAGAATTCACATATGCAATTTTTAATGTGGTTGTGATGAAATCAGGGAATTAGCGGAATACTCTTGCGATAAGATATTCTAGGACTTTTAGTAAATGAGAGATTAAAATTTCAATTCTAGTCATTGTTGATAATTCGAGTTTGTGAATGAAACTATCCCGTGACCAATATATTCTCCTTATTGATTAATTTTATTATTATATTGCTTTTAATTCATTTTTATTGCTTTGATAAAACAACATCCCCCCTTGGTTACTAAGAAACTGAAAATTTGCATAACAACAAAAACCTCCCTGTGGATACGAACTCTCTCTTATTGCATACTACATTTATTTTAGTGAAGTAAGAAAGTGAATTTATTTCTGCGTCGGCTGACAACCGACCAACCACCTCCTTGATTTCTTATTTAGAAGGTAATCTCATCAAACACACATTATCAATATCAGTAACACAAGCAATATCACAATAAAAAAGTATAGGATTATGAGTAGGATTACTAGTTCTACTAATAGAGGAGAAATGATTTTTAAGATTGCTAGCAATATCATGTCTATCAGTTAACCAAATACCAATATTAT
Source organism: Papaver bracteatum (assembly GCA_023529315.1). NCBI lineage: Eukaryota > Viridiplantae > Streptophyta > Magnoliopsida > Ranunculales > Papaveraceae > Papaver > Papaver bracteatum. The sequence continues at coordinate 46,157 of JAJJWX010001167.1, forward strand.
CCTTAATAGATTCAATATTAGTTTTTTTCCTTTTAAAATTAGCTCTAGAGTGGAAATAACTATTATTTCTATCATCAAATTTGAACAAATCATCTTTAGCTCTTTGCTTCCAGTAGTCATCTTCAACATTCTGCCAATAGTTCAATTGTTTATGGAGATTAGCTAGAACAAGATTAGTAGTATCAACCATACCCTTGAGAATATAGATTTTCAATTTGATCATTGGTGTCCTTAAGGTTAAATTGAATATTTACAAAACACCTGTAATTCCAATCCCTTAAAACAAACCTAACTTGCTTTAGAGAGGATTTTTGCTTAAAAGAAGCAGATCCATTATTCGTGGCTTTTTAGTTACCACTAACAATATCCTTACAAGAAGAATCCCTAAGCCAACATTTGTTAAATTTCTTAGGCTTCTTAGCAGAATTTAAAGTTTTAGAACTAGTAAGAATAATTGGACTATGGCCACTAGCTATAGGAGCTAAATGATAAACATGACAATCAGGGAAGAAATTGAACCAGATTTCATCACCTAGAAATCTATCTAACCTTTCTTGAATCAACTCAGTATCATGTCTCCTATTGGTCCAATTAAATAAGTTCCCTGAAAAACTCATATCATGAACAACTATAACATTAACAAATTCATTAGAAATGTTTAACATAGATTGAGAATGGGGATTGCCTCCTGATTTCTCTTTATTGCTTAGAATGAAGTTCATGTCACCTAATAAAATCCAAGGATAAGCAGTAGAATGTCTATAATGAATGATGAAATCCCATTGAGCTTCTATGTTGCCATTGGGGAGAGCACCATACATACAAGAAAAGGCCACCTTAGTTCTACCATCAAATTGAAACATGCAGTTTATCACATTGAGTTGAGAACTAATAATATCTAAACTAAAACCATCTTTCCATATCAAACAAAGACCACCAGATAAACCAATAGAATCTACTATGAAATAATTTGGATACTTAAGGGGCTTAATGAAAGGAGATATTTTTTTTTGGCATGTTTTAGTTTATGATAAGAAGATAACATCAGGATCATTGTTGTGAATTAAATTTCTCAAATGATTCCTAGTATGTTTATTTCCATATCCTTAAACATTCTAGGATAAGAACCTCATACTTACTTTCAGATGAACAACTAGATTTTCACAACTAAGAATAAGGACACCATAATTATGACTAGAAATCAGATAACAACAAATACAAGAATAAGAACCAGAATTAAGACTAATCGTGAGTTGTAAAATTGCAAAAACTAGAGAAAATTAGGAATTCAGAAAGGAAATAGAGTTGTGAAAATAACCTGATAATTAGCAGAACTCCCATGTTGATTCTGTGTAACCAAACCTCCAATTTGAGTGGATAAATACATAATTGCTTTCATTGCCTCATTGTTGTGTTGATAATCCATATGAAGATCCATATCATATTTGTTAACATCAACTATGGTACCTTCTATCATCGTATTATCACTCTGAAAAATTGGTTGTTGTGGGTGAACTGATTTTGGTTAGGGTTTGATTCAGACAATGAGATATCCTCATCTCTAATTCTCTTATTTTTCCTAGCTTCAACTTCATCATGAATTTCAATGTCTGGCTTATCCGCAACTGATGAGGTTCCTTCTGCAGTATCCATATTACTGTTCTCATCTGTGTTTATGATATATGTTGCCAATTTTTTCTTACCTTCCACAGTCATTGCTTCCACCTTGTCTTCTTAAGCCAACCTTTTACAATTTTCCTCAATGTGATCCACCACCCAGCAGTATTTACATATTTCTCTTGGTTGTATTTCAAAATGATAGATCACCCAAACACTATCACCAGTTGGAGTATATGACCATCCACCTTTTCGTAATGGTTCATTTAGGATAACCTCCACAAAAACAGTATTAGTGACATGTCCACTTGGGATGTTTTTCCTTCCTATCGGAGATACTTTCTTTCCAATATCCAGGAAAATATCATTCACAAGTTTTTCATTTAGAATAATTTGTTTCAGTTTACGAAGTTGAACACACCAAACTTGACTTATGAATTTATGATCTTCAAGAAGAATGTTGGATTTATATTCCTGCAGAAACAGAAGATATCCTATCATAGACCATGGTGCATTGATTAGAATATTGTCATATGCTTGTTTTCTTTCAAATCTAAAGACAAAAAGATTTGTTCCTTTAGAAATGATCTGGAATCTTATGTAACACCTCCACCTCATATTTACCTCATCCTTAACTTTCTCATGATTTTGTGGATCTTTAGTGACAAGTTTACCCAACAGACTAAAACTCCATTCATCAGTTGCATCTTTCACCACCTTAGCTGAAGTAATAGTTCACCTAAGAACTCTTGAAGAGGTAGATCCAATACTTGCAGTTTGCATGCTCTGAGATAAGTTCTCCATCACATTGTCGCTGGGTTTTCCTCTGAAAATCAGAAGGTTCTCTAGACCAAAACTGATAAAAAAATAAGGGTTTACACTTTTAGGGTTTGGTATTAAAGAAAGATATATTATCGGTTTATAGTAGGGGTGAAAATAAACAGGATAAGTTTGTTTCCTAAGATAGTTGAAGGAAAAACTGTGAGACTTAAATTCCGGGATATTATTTTTGAAAAACTTTTGAATTCTGCCAAGAGGGAAAGTTTCCCTGTTACGGTTACTGAAAATTTGGCATGTAATTAGGTTTTTGACTTTTCCAACCCATTGAGACTGATAATGATGATGAAGTTTAATCAACATGATTAAACTATGATGAAGATCCAGTAAGTAGAATTGGAGCTGATAAAGAAAATTTATATGGATCACCAAAACTACCTTTTGGAACACAATGATATGGACAACAATACGACTTATTTGAAAGCTATCTTGACTTCGATAACTTACTTAAATACTTGGAGTTTTTACCATTAATGGTTTCCACGACTGGAGATTACACAGATATCAACAAAGAGTCATGCCAAACAGAATTAGAAATCCATTAGCATACTAATACCAACAAAGAATGTATATTTAATACAATAATCTGATTTCGACCAATATAACCAGATTAAAGGATAAAACTTAGATTTCTTCGAAAAGCAAATCTAAGACATAAAAGCTATGAAGGAAAGATTAAACCAAACTAATACCATAAATTTCGAAAAAAACATCAACCAAACACAATCAGAATGAAATCAAAAGATCATAGGAGAAAAGAAAATCAACCAAACAAGTTTTCATAAAATTCCTAAAAACACGGTGCTTCTCACTCCAAAATTCCGCGTCCCGTGGTATAATACTCATTAATATGCTCATGCTAGTAAATAGAAGGTATTATGGAGAGTATCCCTAAAAAACTACGCATCATTAATGTTACTAATGTACGCCTACTTTATAAATAAAAAAAGTGCAAAAAGTCTCAATGAACCGAGACAAAAACCACAAAAAAACGTCCAGACACAACACTGGTGGCCCCCCTGTTAAACTCCGAGCGGGCCCACTGGGGACCAGAAATCTAAAATTTATGTGAGGAGCGGTTTTTTTGGTGGTTTTAATGGGTGGTTCGTTTAGAATCTCTCATAAAAGCGTTGTGTTTGAGGCCTACAAAAAATTACAAAAACCATGGGGTATGATTTATGTAATCTCTGGACAAAAGTCAGTCACATCCAAAATTATGACTCACACCTCCAAGAGATCATGTTGTAGCTTGACACACTAAAATTACTCTTGATTAATCTAGCACAGGTAATGAGGCATAAGAAATAGAATAGCTTTGACAGAAACATGCCAAAAAAAAAAATTGTACTTGATGGTCGTAAACCTGAATCAACTCTTTACCCATGCAAGACTATAATTTGCATTCTCGATAAAATTCCGATTAACCCATTCAAAAACACCACTATATATTTATAATAGTACCTAGTTTTCAGTAAGCCATAATCGACTAAATATCTTTGAAAAATAAATATATATCTATACATTTATCTCACAACCAAATCAAGATCTGCCCTAGTCGGTCTAATTAATCCGGATCAACCCTGTTCACTCTAATTTCGTTTACATCATTTCAGGGTTCTCAAAATTGTTTACACTTAAAAATTACCCTTTCAAAGCCAAGTTATAAAAAACTAATTTGGTGTTCTTGAATTTAGCCTCAATGGTTTCATTCAACATTTGTCGGTAAACACCAGTTAAAAAATAACAATTCATTCGACAATCTAGTGATAATTCAAAAAATTGTCCCACTTAATAAAAGAATAATTTAATCAGTACAACAAAAATTAACCTAAATGCTTAATTGCTCCATAAATGCAAGACCTAACAAATGAATATCCAGAACTTCCATGTACTACAATATTAATACATTACGAAACAATGAAAACATAATTTCTTTCATATCATAAGGCTAAACACCATGATAGCCTTAACATTATAAATTTCAACTACTAAAGATTCATGTATTATTCATTCCATCGTTAATTATGTGCACACATGGAATAACAGGGAAATTATGGAGACAATACACTTTGTGAGATTTCAATGAGTAATGTGGAAATCAATAGTTCATCCATACATCAACCATTGTACGGGGCCAAATACATTAGATGCAATATGTTCCTTTAAGGCATCAAGTGGAAACCCTCGTTTTATTAATGGATGTGTATTCACAAGTTCTATACTTGCATGTTCCACATCAACATGTTGTTTCCGATATTCTTTATATACAATGGGAATCTCGATCTTCATATGCATGCTTATCAACATATAAGGTGTAATGACGCGTCCCTGCACCGATATTGTCCCCACTTAGCCCCTGCGGATATCCGGCAATGTGGGATTTTTAACGGGCGTCGTTGCGGTAATCCAGCAGAAAATTACCGAATCGTCACCCATCCCTGAATTACTCCCCCCCCTGAGCACGCTTAACTGCAGAGTTTTCTGCCAACTCTAGAGCCAATTATGCTGAAAAAGCCTCGGTGTTAGGAAATGACAAATCATTACTTATATTCCATTCGGCCAACCATTGTCGAATATCGGGGTATTACAACACCACCACCTTAAATTGGAGCCATCCTTGGCTCCAAAATATATATACAAGCATAGATATCCGACATTCTCTGCCCCTCATGAAAAGCACCTGGACCAACCTCGTCCAGCGTACCTTCCCACCCTCGGCAGGTAACCCGTCATCGGCACTGATACCATTTGTAATGATCCGTCCCTCAACCGATACTGTCCCCACTTAGCCACTGCGAATACCTGGCAGTGTGGGATTTTTAACGGGCACCACTGCAGTAATCCAGCAGAAACTTCCCGGATGGTCACCCATCCCTGAATTACTCCCACCCAAGCACGCTTAGCTGTGGAGTTTTCTGCCAACTCTAGAGCCGATTGTGCTGAAAATTCCTCGGTGTTAGGAAATGACAAATCATTACTTATATTCCATTCGGCCAACCACTGCCGAATATCGGGGTATTACATAAGGTTTCACCATTTGTTCCTTAAGAGAAAAAGATTGTTGTGCATAATAAAATACTCAACCACTTGGATGTAATATCAACGTAATCCAAATCTTAAGAAAAGTTGAACAACCTCAAATTGTGGTGCTAATACCACATATTCAGTCTCTGTAATGATACAAACAAATGATGAAATAATTATGTTTAATAGAAACTAAGAGGATAAAGGAACTAAAAATGTTTCTTTGAGTGGAAAACTGGACTTTTAGCATGTCATCCCGAGGAATCAATATATGGACTTCTCAAGACCCATTTTAGTAGTACCCTTCAGATTTGGGAATTTTTTTCTTGATAAAGTATTAAATCTGAAGATCAGTGGGACCAAGTACATATATAATGATTTGTATGTTGAGGACACGCTAGTCACTATTTCTTTTGAAAATCTTGGTATTTTGCTTAAACCAAAAAAATCCTCTTTAAAAAACTTTCAAATAAGTGAGATAAAAAATTCCATCGTTATAGTGAAGAACATCTCACTAAGTAAAGAAAAATTTTAAGATTTATGATATGGATAGTTGGTTTAATAGTGTTGAAATTACACTGAAGAGTAGTAAATTTCAGTCATATATGACGGAGAACAACTAATGTCAAGGAAAGGAAAGGAATAATGTATGCTTCCTTTTCTGAGAATTTTCATTGTACCGTGTTTTGCATGAAACTAATAGAGTTCTATAATATGTATTCTTGGTTGTTTCCAAAGTAACCTAAGCATATGACTTATGGCAGAACATTAAAGTAAATGTGTATATTTTCACATGACGGAATCTTTTAAGGTGGCAATTATTCAGACTCATTTTAATCTCATAATTCATGGAGTCATTTTGGGTTATGTATTCATGCTAATGTATTTGGTTGTGATGAAGCTCCAAAATGTTTATGAGTCATCAAATTCAGTAATACATAACCATACACTTGTTTGATCCAATAATTCAGTTTCTGAAGATATCCCACATTATCAGAAGAAACGTCTTTTTTTTTTAACAATTCTTGTGTTCCAATAGGGGAAACGAATAATACATACCCATTGGTTTATCATAGTCTTTATTAATCTAATCCCTTCATGTAGGTGAAAAACTCTGTTGTTTTTTTTTGCTCAACCTAATCATCCTAAACTAGGTTTCCATTCATTCAAGACTGATAAGGCTCTTGAGAGAAACTTATAGGAAACTAAGTTTATGATGTCTACAATAATTTTATGAGTTCCACCCACAATATAACGGGAAAATATTAAACATGACCAACACAGTAGCACAATTACACTTAACAAGAACAACTATGTACGTTAAGCATTGCTCATTACAAACAATACTAAAATTGTAGGAATTCGTCTATAGGACGAGAATGTTATCTTTATCTCATCATATTTTCCAAAACATATATTCATCATTTCATCCACACTTGCTACTTTTACCTTTCCATCTGACAAGCTTTCAATCCCAGTAACAAACACTACTATCCAGGTTTGTTACGTGTAGCTAAATATCAAATAAGTGTAACTATAATGTGAAAGTCACTGGTGAATAGGGTGAAATATATTCTACTAAAAATCCATATTAGTCATCACAATCATTAAGATATCAAGAAATTATGAAATCTCAATATTTTCAATTGCATTCCCTTGTTTCTTTCATCATGTTTCTCTCGAACCAAAAATGTTATATAGTTCAACGCAGAGAATGCATTATCCGAAAATCACAAAGAAAGATCAATCGGCCACCACATCAATAATGTGGCTAAATTGCTATAATATTGCTTAATTTATATGCGTATGCATACTCCCACTCTTACCATATTTCATGATAGGAGATGACTATTAATGTGCCAACTATAAAATCATTCAGTTGTACAAAATTCATTCATCATCAAGAGTAAAGATACAACGATACATCATGATGTTATTAGCAATCAACATACAAAAGAATTAAGTGCATAAGAATCAAATAAATAACATAAATTTTAAAAAGAAATTATACCGCCGAAACTTCTTCTTTGGGACTAAATACCGACGTACATAACATTCTTTATATTTCTGCCCAAACAATTATGATTGTACATAAATAACAACAACTATGCTGTAATCTTAATTGACCATCATCAGACAAAATGGAATACTAGTATAATTTTTTTTTAGCCTCCAACTACCCTAGTTCTTATCACCTTTAGGGATCAATAAATATCAAAATAATTGGTCGGCAAAGCGCAAAAAAAAGATCCAAAATAATGACCACACTTAGTCGGTTAAAATCCTAAGTATACAAGACCGATACGTACGCATCAAAAACTTTTCACATTTCAATATCAAAATTGTTAGTGTCTGATAAGATAGCTGACACGTCATCATAACGTACATAAGAAAAAGAAACGTAAAAGATAGCTGACACGTCATCATAGTGTCTGGTGTCAATAATAATTTTATTTTTCTTATCTGTCAGTCACTGGTCACCATCTTCTTCCTAAAACATTTGTTTTCACAACAAAATTCTCTTTTACATAAAACTCAAATTCACAATACGCTAATCATGCTTTTGTACCAAAATAAAACATATGTGTTATACAATCAATAATTCTTTAAGCTTGGGTAGATTTCATGATGTGAACAAAACAACACAAATATAATCATCATGATAAAATTATATCATCATCTACTATTCTGGTTCAGATGATACCAACATATTATGATTTGACTAGGACAAATATGATCATCAAAAGAAAATCAACGATCATCACTTTAATATAGGTTAATATACAACCATTAAATTAGCCTCAATCCAATTCTTATGATAAAAAAATAAAATCCAACTAAGCTCTGATACCACATGTTAGAAAAATTTAATTATGAAAACATTCAACACTTATCATGATTATAGGATCTAAGACAATCAAGTTCACTATAATCATAACATATAATTATTACGAGATGAAATTATACAGCATACCTTGAGGCTATAGCTATATGCACTCATCTGATTAGTATTATTGCATCTTAGACGTCTTTCTTTTAACTTCAGTTAATATACTTAATAAGGTTATGCTAAATTAATACTTTAAGGTATAAAAGTGACCATATATTCCTTTACCCTAGCTATTCTAGTTGGTGTCTGTAAATATGAAAATTGCAGCCAACTTTAATTCAGGGTAAGAAAATAAAAGTACTCTCCTAAGTAAATATTAGAGTAATGTCTATCTTCCATTAAAGCTAACTCCATGTGTCATTAAACTAAGGTTGTAAATGGGTCTGGTTCCTTGCGGGTACCATGCTACCCGGAACTGGACCCGATTATTTTTAATGGTTCCGGGTCCGGTTAATAAATTAATGGACCCAGAACCAGGCCCAGTTAAACATCCGTGTACCCACCGGTTTCGGGTATTTATCGGGTATTTCTTAAACATTTTGAAATCGAGCTCTCGTACACTCTAAATCAAAATTCCTTTTTGTTTAATCACGAGATCAAGTTAGAGTTTAAATTCCCAAAACCCTAGAAACATGGTAGAAAATGAATATTGAAATTCACATCAAAAAAAAAATGCATAACCATAAACCATTAAACAAATACAACACTGATCAAACTTTTGATCATCCACCACCCTCTACTGCTAAAACCAAAGCTAATGCCTATAGAGAACCCATTAACAACAGAATTAGTTACTCCACTAGATTGGCTAGAAACCATTAAAATATTTTTATGTTTCAGTTTAGCTCTAATGGAAAATAGAGCACTAGACCAAATTTAAAAGATCATGTTTTAAATCCTTCGACACAAAAAGTAGCCTTGAAGAGCTAAGCAGCTTTAACCAGTTGTGGCTTTTGGGAATAACATCATAATAATAGTAGTGTTACTCTTAGTAGTACCAATAATAACATCCACAGTTGAAGCCTTGAAGATGATCAATTAATTATTTAATTAAGATGATCTATAGTGAAAGTATCAACACCTCCCACTATCGTTGAATAAAACTAAAAAAATGAAAAGATTGGAAGACTAAGCCTAGCAGAGAGGAAAAATACGGTGGTGTTGAAACAAATATAAGTTTATGAGGCGAGAGACGAAGATTTACCAATACATATTCTACTTTTAGGGCGTCATACTAAATTTGGTCGGGTACCCGATCCCTGCGGGTACCCGTCGGGTATACCCAGTTAGGACCCGATATTGATCGGTTCTTCCCATCGGGTACTACATCTACTAATGGGTCTAACTTTAGGACCCATAACCGTACCCTAATACACCGGGTCCGGTTTCGGGTAATGGGTACCCATTGACAGCCCTACATTAAACCTTACTAACACATAACTTAACACCTCAATACATGAATATTAAGTGCTTGACACTTCATGCTTGGACTAAGACAAATTTGGTCTTTTTATAAGTATGCCAAAATCATGTGCCACAATCCAACACATTAAACATGAAAAATACTTAGCAGAACATTCGTGTTTAACTCTCCATTAAAACAGTATTTGCTTCATATAATGGTACGATAATGCCAAGTATAAGTATTAACCATTTAAAAATGCATAGTTATTATCAGCTTTCCTTTGATAGACAAATTCATAAAGTGATGAATGGTATTGGACATAATAAAGTTATGAAGTTTAGTATTGATGTTACTTTGTTGCTCATTTCAATGGCTGAATACAGAGAGTGAAAGAAAAAAAGTGGGTTTTGACTCTTGAATATAGAAAGAGAGAGAATAGATTTAGGGGAAATGATGAGTATGACAGTGCGTTGCTTTCGAATAAGTGTTTTCTTATTTAAGGTTCTTTTTTCTTTCTTTCAAGAGTACAAAGATAAAGTCATATTCTTGGAAAAGGCATGAAAATTCTGGTATGTATGCTAGGAGTCGGTTTGATAGACACGTATATATGTTGGAGCGAGATTTTGGCATTTGGAAAATGAGGATATTTATGCATTTTACTTGTTACACTTTATTTACACAGAAGATAAACTTAATGCGAGTTCAAGTTCTTGTCATCGAATCAGCATCGTACCAATCATCATGTTTTACATATGTGTTTTTATTCATTTAAGTTTGCAAATGTTATTTAATCAAGTCACTCATTCAATACAAATGCAAATTATTTTTTGAGTGGCTAATATAATAATTAATAAACTCATTTTCCATATAAATGAAGTGAATACCTGCAAGTAAATAATATAAGTAATTACAAAAAGTTATTGATGGATTTTTGGAAATGCACTCGAAAATGAGGTCAAATAATAAGGTAAGTTAAGAGAATGTTTAAGGTGTTTGGAGTACACTGGGGAGGTAATACAATAAAGAATATAGAATTCTGACAATAATATATTTCAATAAGAAATAAACTACAAGTTTTGGATATCCATTGCTATGATTTTGATAACTTTTGAGATTTTTTAAGATCATGCTTTTATTTTATGTATACTGAATTTACTAATGACAATAGTGTTGTAGTTTCATTGATTTTATTTATAATGTGATTTAAAAGGTTACTCAGATTCGTAAAATTCTTACTGACTATTTTTCTCCAGTAATTAAGTAAGAAAATAATAAACCAAGAGAAAAACAACTTTTTTTCTCTATTTGTAAATTGATAACAATGTTTTATTTAATTTAATTTATTGTATAAGAGTTTTTTTCTAAGATATTCGGATGTTTTAAAATCATGTTTATTTTGTTAGAAAATTGTTCGGTTGAACCAACCAAGCGTTAGTACGTCAAGTTTGGTTGTCATATTTTAGTATCAAAACTCAATTAGAGTCGCTTGATTAAGATTACTAGAGTCAACTTCGTTTAGGTTAAACTAGAAAGTCTAGGAATGTTGAGACAAACATGTATTACTTCAAAGACCTGAAGAACGTGAAGACGTATCAACTATAATGAAGACATCATCCTTCCACTTGAGGTTAATTAGTGATACTGACTTGAATTGTTTCCATTCCTATCGTTACTTTCAAGTCGGGATTGAAAACATAACATGCAAGGTTATATTCAATACTCTAGTATTAGACTTGGTCATATTATTATGATCAAAGTATCAAGGATGAATACTGAATTACGAAGTATAATGTTTATCTTTTGAACTTCGTAAATGCATCATCGACATAATCTATGTAACTCGTTACTTGATTGTGTATTGGATATATGCGTGATTTCATCCTAAGAAAATATGTTTCATTACATATATTTAAAGGAAGTACATATATGAAACTTGTTCCGTAATCGAAAACAAATCAATAGGTTTTTTGGTCCGTTTTGCTATGAATATCTATTGAATGACCAATTCGAACCTAAGGTGGGAATTCTGATATAACCGATCTTAACTTATATTGAGGGTTATGATAGAAACTATCCCTGCCTACATTGGGATACATGGTAGAACTGATCCTAGCTTTTGTTGATAGTCTTGGTAGAACCGATCCCTACCTATATTGGGAGTCTTGGTAGAACCGATACTAAATTTTGTTGGGAGTCATGGTAGAACCGATCCCTACCTATATTGGGAGTCTTGGTTGAACCGATCCTAGATTTTTTTGGGAGTCATGGTAGAACCGATCCCTACCTATATTTGGAGGCTTGGTAAACACGATCTTAACCTATGTTAGAGTCATGGTAGAACCGGTCCCAAGAGAAAAACCGATTTTCAACATTCACATATTACTTACAGTTTTGTGTGAGTTTGGAAATAGGGTTTGCTAAATATGAAAGTTCTAGATGTCGACATAATTTGAACATGCACATAATTCTTGTCTCTAATTGTTCAAAGATATTCCTTGATACTCAAGGTAATCCCAAACCAAAATATTGAGAATCTTTATATAAGTTTTTCAAATTATATGTTTTTGAATTTCTAGCAATCAAAACATATCTCTTGAAAATCTATATTAGTTAAGTGCTAATATAATATTATATATTTTCAAAAGAGAGATTTCAGAATTACAAGTTGGTTATTAGTTGGAAATATGAAAACCGAAATTAGGTACATATTGCATATCTTGAGAATATTTCGGTTTTAGAATTTCCTTGTTATCCAAACAACCTTGGTCTGTAAATAGTTGAGTTTGCATTTCTTGCAAAATATCCTAAGAGCCAAGAAAACCTCATTCGTGTTGTTTCTGGCGGAGTCGACTATCCGGAGAGGAAAGTACCCTAATTAGGCGAAATCTTTTACGTCCGCTCATTAAAGACTTCTATGGGATCAAGAAGCTCTACGAGTACCGTTGGTGGGAAACTAGATAATTGCATTGTTATTTTAGTTTCTATTATTGATTTGATTGACTAAAAGTTGTTGAAACTTTGATTACACCTAGTTTGATTATTCTTGAGAGCCTTATCTTCTAAATAAGGTCACTCAAACTAGATCAAAGTATTAATAGAATCTTCAGAGATAGTTTTAGATCTAAAGACAACTTGTGATCATCCTTTGTTAACATACTCCATTCTGTATGTAATTGATTATAAGTGGAATCAAGTTTTTGTGTGCAGGTACAATTGAAGATTTGAAAAAGAAAAAAAAATCTGATTGGTTTTCGCATCTCGTGATATTTTGTGCACACATTTTGATCGATTGGGATTCGACTAAGATATAATTTATCTTTGATGGATTTGATCAAATATTTATTTAGATCGGAAACAATCATTTGGTGGTATTCTTCAGTATTCGAATATGATAGTTGTGAATCTAGATCTGATTATTTCAGATCTTGATTGATCTTACCCGACAAAAAATTTACTTGTTTAGACGGAATAGCCTCTGTCACAAACTCAACATATTATTAGAGTAGTTACCAAACAACTTTGTTCCTTTACTGTTTGGAAGACGATCAACAAAAGTTGAGTGCTTAAAACTTTACATCGGTAGAGCAACTCAAGATAGTGATTTTTGTCTTGGCATTCACGTGCGTTGACCAAACGGTTGTAGGTGCATGGATACTAAGGGGACTAAGTAACTAGGGGAAAATTACTTGGTCTCAACTATACGAAGTTGGCTTTATTCTTTGTATGACGGCTTAGTTCTGAGAGTCTTCAAAACTGGACTAGGTCCCGACGGGGTTTTTATGCATTTGCGGTTTCCTTGTTAATAAAATCTTGTTGATTGATTTACTTTTACATTCCAAAATTATAATTATTTTATTATAATTAAAAGTAAATACACATGTACTATTTTAAAGTGTATACCGTGTTGTTGTATTGTCTTGACTTTGTCCATAGACGATTACACTTGGTATCAAACTTATAGGTCGAATCAAAAATATTGTTGTGTACTTGGGTACCCTCGTCATTTCAATTTTGGACCTAAAAATGACCGTTTTAACAATTATGGTAAAATTTGTGGTAATGGCATTATAGAAATCCCACGTTTTCCACTTATTTAAGGTTTTAAATACGAAAAAAAGACAAGAAAATTGATAAAAAGAATACATGTCAAAAGTCTCATGATGGACCCAGGTTTAAGAAAAAAGTCATTGTTCTATTTCTCCTTTAAAAAGAAAAATCAATTGGACTAATTACAAAGTTAAAAATTACATACTAGGCAAGCGAGCGACAAGCTGTGCCGCTAGCCCTTTTTGAATAACAAAACCTATCCTATTAAAAATAAAATCTCATGAGCCAGAGGTCATTACATTGCTGCGTATGACTTTCTGGACCCTCTTGAGTAGTCCAACTGCTTCTGGAGCCAAATATCCAAAAGTATCAAAATCAAAGGGGACGAAAGCATGCCCATTGTCAACACATGCTTTCTCATGCTTCGATATCTTACCTGAGGCAGCCTTTAGCGCTGCTCGCCCGACTGTAAAGGTGCCATGTCCAATGACTACCAAAGGAGATACCCCGGTGAGGTCAACACATGTGTGTTTCCCATTAGCCCATCCAAAAATAAGAACATCAGCTGGTCTTAGTGTCGATCTCCCTTCAAGTGGGTCTGTCAGGAAATGCACATGTGCTTCTTTCTTTGCCGAAATGCCAGACCTCCACAGTACATCATACAAAATATCGCTCACATGATCATGTCTATATTTATAACCAGGGTCTACTTTATAATGAACTGCATGTTCACCATATGAATCCAAGCAACCTGTGATGCAAGCAGGGCAGCGAGAGTCAGAGGATAAAGCGGGATCATTAACCTTGTATTTGAGGATAGACCGGTACTCCAAAGGAGACATCTTCTGCCCCAGCCCCTCAATCGGAATAGCCAGAAGAAAATCTTTGGAATGTGCTGCTTGTAAACAACCAAAAACCGCTTTCTGTCTCTCCGTTAGCATGTAAACTCTATCAATGTCCTTAACCACTTTACCAAAAGAGCACTCATGAGGATGCTTTGTGCTTTAGGGGGGGGGGCGTTGTCTTTATTTGTGAAGTTGTTAAGATCAAAATCAGGAAGAGTCACTTGTAACGTTTCCAAATCCTTATTAAAATTATCATCCATACCGTCCACACCACTACTACTCAATATGTGATCCTATAATCCCCAAGATTGCACACGTGAAGCCACAAAAACATACTCAGACGCCTCCCTAGCAGTGTAAAGTCCAAGACCTCCATATCTGATAGGTAGAGTAGATAGTCTCCACTGTAGCTCTCCAAAGAACGGTCCCCCGCACACCACGATTCCTTCCACCACTTCTCGCAAGCCTCTATCAAATATATCTACCGCCTCCATAATATAGTCTGGGTGACAAATACGAAGGCCAAAAAGCAGCTTGGAGATACCCATACACGTTCGTAAAAGCATCAATTCACTTTGAGGATCATGGAGCTTGGATAAAATCTGCATCAAATCCACTATATTACAAAACTGGAGTTGACCTCACCATTGGAATAGATCATGGTAGTGTAAGTCCAATGGTATACTATTCCAAAGTGTTTGAGAATTGTTCCGTTGAACTCGCAAGTGTTTATATCAAGCTTGTTGTCAAATTTAGTTGATCAAAACTATATCTTGATTTCTAGTATATATTTAGTCAAGTATCGGATTAGGACAGAAGTGTGTAGTTGAGTACCAGACATCACTGCAGCGAAGATCAAACGAAGCTTTTGGAGAACTTCATCAACAAAAGGTATGTGAAGACTGAACCACCTATTACTCAAGTTTTCACCTTTTTATCTATGAGAAAATATTGCATGACTAAATATGACATTACATGCATAATAGAAATTTCGATTCAAGTTTATCTTGTTAATTATTCTAGAAATATGTTGACTAAGCTTAAGAACATTTGTTCATACTTGATGAATTTGGTTAAGAACAATTTACTATTTATGACCTAAATTATGATTCAAGATTTAATCATTTGAAAATATCTTAGAACAGTGATACGTGTCATTGATATTATTCGGGAATGTTTCAAATCGATTAGTAGAGAGATGTAGAACTACTGTAAATCTGTATACAAGATAGTATGCATACCAGTTCACATACTGGGACAACTATTATAGCTCCGAAGCCGCAATACATGTACCCCATACACGTACCGACGTATCTATAGTTCGGAAATGACTTTTGGTACTCATGCCCGGTATGCACACCTTAAAAAAGTCTGTTGACTCGTGAACCAGGATGGTACACATACCCAGTATGCAAACTGGAAAAGATTTGTTGACTCCTAAACCAGGATGGTACGCATACCTAGTATGCAAAACGGAAAAGATATGTTGACTCCTGAACCCGTTTTTGTCTTAAGGGTATACAAACCCGGTACATGTACTATGACAAAAATACTCACGAATAAGAATACAGTGCATGTACCAAGTACACGTACTTACCCTATCGAATATTTTCAGATGCATCAGAATTATTTCTATGAGATAATCGGCATTTTAACAACTCTCTAAAAGAACTATATAGACATATTTGATCATATTATAACCTATGCTTGTGACTCAAGATTAAAGTCTTAAAGTATTATATTAAAATGGTTAAGCTTACAGTTCGTCTGGCTAGTTTCTGTTGGCCTTTCATGAACAAGTCATTGTACACGGTTCGGTTACGGTTTATCCTAACCAGAGTGTATATTATTTTATGTTAATCTCAAGTCAAGTTTTCATCTAACGATGAATATTGATTTCTTGATTCTAAATCAACCTTAGCTTAATTCTAAAGAAACCTTGATCTTGAAATTCTATATAAGGAGAACCTCAAGCAACTGGGATCTTTGAATCCCTGATAGTATTCTTGTGTGTCCTAGTAGAAAACTAGAGTTGTCCTCTCCTTTAAACCTTTTTAGGTTTAGCGACTAAAAAAACTTTACCTAGGGATTCGTGAAGCCATATCCAACTATCTTTATCTTGATAGTTCGTGAATCCTGATCTTGCTACTGATTGTTGAACCATTAGTTCCAACGGGAGAGATAAATAGAAATTGCAAAGTTCTCTATGTCAGACTTTGTGATTCCACAAATATATTCCTATATAACGATTCTTTGTTGAAATCGGAATAGGAATTACTTGTGAGGTGAATAATAATCTAGGCAGCTCTTAGGGAGTCGTAAGTACCGAATTTTGAGGTTTGCTATACTTTTCCTATTTAAATCGATTTCCTATCTCACTTTGATCTTCAATGAAAACAAAAATCACATATAGGCTTCTATGTGGGAGGCAGATTGGTTTAAAGTCTTCAATTGAGTTGAAGAAACTCTTAGGATGTAAAGAACGTCATCTAAGGGAATCAATTACGCAGAGTCTTGCGAGATTCAAGAGGCATAAGGAGTGCCACTGTAACTGAATCGTTGTGACGGTAGACTCTGTCTCAACCACATGCCAGTCCAAAGTTTTGATAGTCAGAAATAGTCTGTAGCGGCTTAATACAGTTTGGTGTTTAAATATGGACAAGATGCCAGGGTTTTTCTGCATTTGCGGTTTCCTCGTAAACAAAATTTCTGTTGTTTGTGTTATTTATTTTTCCACATTATATTGTTTATTTTTATAATTGAAATATCACGGGTTGTACGTAAATTAATCAAAGTATATACGTCCATCGTAATTGTTGGATACAAATTGATTGATCTTGGATATTGATCTTTGGAATTTTCCAAGAACTCTCACAATATAATCACGTTCACGGACTTGTGTCCGAATACATATTGATTGTGAGAGAAAAAGATATAAACTCTTTATATAATTCCTGATTGAGATTCATTAAGTTGAAACTCTCATAATTGTATTTGAGTTTAGTCCATACAAGTTGCCTAATAAAAAGTTGGTGGTGTATTTTGGTACCCTCGTATTTTCACAAAGTGTCAAAAGACTTAATATTTGACTAATTAATTATTTAAAGTCCTGTGTTGGACTCACAAACAATAACTAAATAAAAATAAAAATAAAAATAGAAAACATAGTTAGGGCGTTTCCAATGGTGTATGGATATATATCCTAAGTGTTCACCTAAAAAAAAGGTATTTTGTTCATTTGAAATACGAATAAATATTTGTTTTGATAAGCATCTCAAGTGGTAGTTGTATCTAGATTTGTTTAAATATAGGTGTCATTCCATTGTAAAAAAACATAATTTTACAAAGTTAAAATAGCTTAAAATAAAAATAATGGATGACGTGGGTTTTGATAATAGCATCTAAAAATAGATATTGTACTCACTTCCAAGCTAAAGTTTCCAAATCAAATAAAATTTTAACCATACAAAAACCACTGGAGATGTTTTTTTTTTTTTTTAAATATGAATATTTAAAATCTTGCGCGGCATTAATGATGGACTTCGGTATTGTCCAAGGTCCCATGAGCCATGATTGTTATGCTAGGGACTTGGCCGTGGCTGGCCAAGGTCTTATGAGATGTGGGAGGTATTCTACGGACTTGGCCAAGGTCTGTCCAAGTTTTGTGAGCATGGCAAGCTAGTCCACGTACTTGGCCATGGTCTATCCAAGTTGTATGAGTGTGGGAAGCTAGGCCACGGACTTTCCCAAGGTCTATCCAAGTTATATGAGCGTGGAAAGATAGGCCACGTACTTGGCCTCAGCTAGCCAAGGTATTATGAGCGTGGTAAGATATGCCACGGACTTGGACTCAGTTGGCCAAGGTATTATGAGCGTGTAAATCTATGCCAAATACTTGGTCGCAAATGGCCATGAAATTGGCCGTAGATAGACAAGGTCCCATGGCCAAGGTATTATGAGCGTCTTTATTTGGGTGGTATGCCTAGGGTTGTAGAGAAATGTGATGGTCATGGGATCTTGAGGGTGGAGGTGCAGTTGGCTCTTGACAAATACCAAAAAAGGACTGAAGTAGGGAAGCAATGTGTCGAGGAGTGGGAATTTGAGTTACTGGTGGAGTTGCTGATATACAAAAGAGATGGCCAATTAGACCATGGTTTTTTTTCTTCCTAAAGTACTTATGTAAAGCATCACTAGTCATCATAGAAACTATGCCTGAGGCATGGTAACCTTTCAACTCAATTTTAATACCATCTCTAATAAATGAAACCATCAATTATTTGAAATCAAATGTAATACAAAATGAAAGCTTTAATAAGAATGCATCGAAATGACAATCAAACAAGTAACCGATAAATTGTGTTCACTTGTAAGTCCTAGTAAAACCTTGCACCTTAAACCTAATTCATCAGATGAGGTCAAGTATAAATACCCAACTTTAAGAAGAATATCATTACTTGTTTCAGGAATATTCTACTTCATAACTGAGTACAACTTCCGACAAGGATCACAAAAATTAGTGATAGCTTGCTTCAATTCATGGTTACTAGTTGATTTTCAAAGAGATATCCCAAAATCTATGGGTTTATCTAGACCTCGTTAACTCACTACGAATAACGACTATAGATATGAGATTAGTGTTCGACATCGGGTAAACCTAACTACAAATCTCCTTATATGTAATAATAATAACTCCTCATAAACAAACCCTAAACTTAACAAAAATATAAAAAACAAGGTATCTATTGCCTTTGGGAAATTTTCCTAACTTATTAAAACTCTAAAAATAAGCTGCTAGACTATCCAAAAATTATCTTAAATATTAAATCTGAAAATTCACTATTTTTTATACTATGGAAGACACCTTGGACTCTCGTTTTTGTAGTTATATGGTGATTAACCGGGTGCGTAATACCATGGCTTTGATGGATGCGATTATCAAATTTAAGGACCCACAATGTGAACTGCTTCTCCTTAGGAACTGTTCAGGCGTGTCTAGGATTTACTTCTCGATGAGAACTACCAAACCAGTGCATTTAAATGAAGCACAACAATTATTTGATAATCACTTACACATGTTCCTGCGGCATCTCATCACTGGGGATGGACCAGGTTATGGCCTGCTTTAGCAAAGATTAGCCACTCTCTCTATTAAACATGGTGGTATGGGTGTATACATTATGGAAGACACTATGAAATATTGTTAACTATCTTCTATTATGCATAACCAAACCCAGCAATGCACCATCTCGCGCGGGTCTGGTCTAGTTGGTGTAAGCCCAAGTTTTGAGCATGCATGGATTTAAGCATGTTTACTACTTTTATTATATTTCAAATTTCAGATTGAAACCGAAAATTTTCAATTGTAACTGAAAATTTTCAATTACAAGCCACTTTTGGCATGGAAACATGTATGAATACCATGTCGGGAGCTTTGCCGGCATTGTTTTTTTTGATGAATGTCGTGCCAATTTTTGTTGTCGGTACAGATTTCTAGTTGAATACCATGCCGGGAGCTTTGCGGGCATTGTTTTTTTGAAGAATGTCGTGCCGATTTTCGTTGTCGGTACAGATTTCTAGTTGAATACCATGCCGGAAATTCTGCTACTAGGTTGTAGTATACTGCATGTGAAAACCGACATGCAGGATACTTTAATGATTTCTTATGCCATAATATCCTGTGACGGCACTGTTATCTAGTATGCCGACAGATTCCTCTTATTTTAACTATTACATTAAATATAGCTATAATTTGTGAAGCCAAAAAAATACTATCAGCTGCAATGAGCATCATGAACTCCAAATATCAATAGTGTTCAAATACAAACATGATCGGTGATGTTAAGATAGTAAATCCAAGAACAAAAAATGAAATTTAACCTAAAACACCAAGTTATATAGAGATGAATGAAGCTCTTCCCCGTGCTTTGCTCAAGCCTCAAGCCTCAGTCAGTAAACTCCACATACATAACATAAGCATCTCGAGTCATGGAATAATATCCTTCAATCAATCTATCGATTTTAAAACCTAGTTTTTGGTAGAGAGCTAAAGCAGCAGTTCTAGAGAGATCGACATGAAGTTGAACACGTTGAATGTGTCTGGTTCTGCATTTCTGAATTGTTGTTTTTAGTAATGCTTCTCCATGACCTTTTATCCTAAAATTGTCCTTCACTTTACAATTGAAGCACCAAACAAAGATCACATAAAATCTGCGTTACACGGATTCTTCAAATGTATGCTCGTGTCCCGTGTCCATACGTATGGACACAGATGCTGATACTGACACTCTTTGGACACAACTTCAATACTAATTAATTAAAAAAATTATTCCTTTATTCACATAAAATACTTCTGTGGTTGTAAATAGAAGGTTTAAGTTAGATAAACCCAATGTAGCTGCCACATGTGTGGTTCTAATTAGAGCTCAAGTTAGCAAGCCAACTACCTACCAGGGCCACCACAACATAAATATCTCACAAAAATCAGATCTAGCTCATTCCAAAATCTAACTATGTAATAAAAAATCTAACTATGTAATGTAAGTATTGTCTGTAATACTACACTTTTGTTTGGTACTCACTTTTGCTCACGAGAGTACAAACTTATGAATGGACAATTAACATTAGAATTGTGTCATCATTTATATTTCTGCATATCTTTTATTAGTAATATTTTTATTTATGTGTTCTACTGCTGTGTCCTCGTATCATGAATTTCCAGAATTGCCGTATTGGACTCACGTACACGTGTCCGCATTGGACACCCGTGGCGGTTTCCATATAATGCAGCATAAAACAAGATTCAGTATCTAGAAATTTTTATGGATTCAGTAACATCAAAACTTATTCAGACTTGAAACTTAAATTGGTTCCTTCAATATGAAAAAAAGAGTTTTTAGTTTCTGCTGTTCTTTCAAGCTCTACTATATTTAGATTAAGTTTTGTGTGAATTTCTTACATGTTGGCGTTGTTATTTTATAAACTATTATGCCAGAGCATATGTTTTAAAACTCGAAATTTCTAGAGTAAATTTCTACACTGTCGGTGTTATGAGGTTTTAAGAAAACAATGCCGGCATTGTTGTCGGCATGCTCGATATTTGGTTGTCAATGCCTGAAGTGCTTATAATTTAAGGTATTTTTCTTGTTATGTTAACTTATTCTCAGTCCTGTTTCTGGGTTTGTCTCTCTACTTATTCTTCTTCAACTAAACCAATCTACTACTACTCATTCTTTTCAAAATATGGTTGGAGAATCGACTAAATCCGTTCATGACTTCACTGTCAAGGTAAATGAAATCAAGGAACTTAATGTACTGTATATAAAACTTACTATACTGGTTACACATAAAAAATGTTAAAGGGCTGCCAAATTTAGAACTAAATGCCGGCATTGATAGATGACCAACACATAATGCCGGCAGTGCGTGCCGGCATGCTTGATAAAAATTTAATTATGCCGGAATTGTTAGTGGAAGTACTCAGTTTTATGTACACCTTGATACCAATGCCGGCAGTGTATACAAATCAAAAATAGATGTAAATATACACCACGTTTTTATTCTTAATTAGCCGGAGGCTGCCTAATAAAGACATGACTTCATAAGACTCCATTACCTCACTCCCTGTAGCAGAAGTACTGTAGTGTTTCATTTCTTCGCTACTACCCCTTTCAGATTACTTATTAGGATCATAACGTCATAAAATTAAAAGTTAATTCTATAAAAGATGAAGGCAATGTCGCATAGTTCGTCCGGAAGTCGGATTGATCCACCATTTGATCTTTCAAAGTTAATGCATCACAGGTAGGTAAATTTGGAGGTGAAGACACTGTGAAATTGCTTTAACATTGCTCTAAGAAAATAACAACGGGAGCTTCGACTGCGGCGCTCGATAATTTATTTTCATCTGTTCAAGAGTTGGTTAAAATTTGGAGGTGAAGACACTGTGATTTAATGTGCTTTACATTGAAGATTGCCTAGTACTCAATGCTCACTATTTTTTTTTTTTTGGGTTTGATGATTATAACTGTCGGCATGCTCGATAATTTATTTTCTATGCCGGACTTATACTTAACAATCACCTCTTTTTTCCTGTTAAATTTGATAGAACTGTCGGCATTGATGTTTAACAGGTGTTGAAGTTCCTTTATATACCACGTCGATACATGTTTTCAGTATTGATTCAGTATGAAACCGGTAATGCCGGCATAAAAAAATAAAACTAAAAGTCTTCAAGATTTGAAACCCTTGCGCCGGAAATGTTGGACAACAAATATGCAAAGCCGGCCGATAAATCACCCATAATTCCGTTACTGCAAGTGTTAGTACCCATGTTCAGTGCACTTTTTTTTGTGCATTTTGTAACTGGTTCCGACATTGTAATACAAGCTCAATTTACGCCGATAGTATATCCAGAAGAATATACTCTTATATGTGAAAATGTGTCGGCATAGTTATTTTTATACACACCATTTCGACAATATGTTAAATGTGGAGTATACATCATGACGGCATAGATATAACTATGAAGACCCTGCCAATTTAATGGTTGCCAGCATGGCATTCATACTTAATCCATGACGGCATTGCCATTTCCTGAACTGGCCATGGCAAAAAATTTCAAGTGAATTTTTGCATTATTGATGATTTGAAGACTCTGGAATATTTGTTTGTTCATTACTTCACTCATTTAAACCAAGTTTATAAAACCTCTCCATCTAATCTCTACCAAAAATCAAGTGATATGATTTATATTAATCGGTATCAAACTAATATCTATTAACTTAACTAATTATAATCAACCAAGATTAGGAATTAGTTAAAATACATAGATAAGGGGTGACCCTGATTTGATATTTAAATCCCGTTTTTGTCCTTTTCCTCTACCCCCAATTAATTTAACTATCCCCCAATCGCGCATTCTATATTTGTTGGGGTGTCAAAACTAGGTGTATTTAATTAATATACCCTTTATTTTTTCCACATGACTTGATGATATTCCATATCTCTTCTTCCTCAAATGGTCTTTCTATCCACTAACTCTCTTCAACAGAAATTTTGGAAACTCAATTGCTTTTAGATGTGGTTTCCATTCACGTTTCTCTGTGAACAAGTTTGAGAAATAATTTATGAATTATTTCTTGATCTCAGCTTGGTTGAAATTATCTTGCCCATTGGTTGAAATTATCTTGCATTTCTCCTATGTTTTCCATTTGCTATATGGTGCAGATACTTTGTGTTGGTTTCTCTTTCATTGAAGTGCATTACTTTAGCTCTGCTTTGCCACTTCCTAAATATCACAAAAGATTACAGAAACCGAAACTATAAAATGTTTTCTAAATAAGAAAACAAAAAGAAAGAATAAAAGAAAATAAATTTTGTGGTTTATTTTTGCTCCTCTGATAGAAAATTCCTAAGTACCTAAAGTTTCAGTTATAAATCTAATGGTAAAAAAAGCTAAGAAAAGAAAACTCAAAATTTTGCAAGTGATGAGTCACAAAGATATTCTAGTAAGTGACCTAGATCTTCCACAAAAAGACGCTGCTATCCCTAGGAAGGACTAAGTTCTAAAGAGTGTTTGTGACATAGTTTATGTGGAAGGGAGGGGCCAAGTTCTTAAGAAAGGGGGTACAAAACTCTTTTCCAAGTTGGATAAGGAGTGTATTACAAAAAAAAAAAAAAAAAAAAGGTCAAATTCTCCAATATCTCAACGGAATACTAGCTAAGCCTCAGCAAAGTTTCTTTTTCTCAACTCAGACGTTCTATTTTCAAAGAAAAAAAAAAGACATTCAAAAAAACAACTCTTCATTGGAGATGGTTGGCAGAGGAGTAACAGGAAGTTACATTTTCAGACTAAATTTCAATAGGAAAATTTAATAAACATAATGATAGATCAAAGGAATTATTCATATCCGATTTGATTAGGTGTTGTACAGGTGTATACAATATCATATTTGGTAATTATCTGCGGATAAACTCAAATTAAAAACAATTTCACCTTTTTTACGAGAATGAGATTTTTTTAATTTTTCATATAACGTCAGGCTATTTCGTACTCAACTTATAATAATACTTATAAAGTTGCATTAGAATCACTATATTATTTCTTTTGTTTATTTATTTTAATTATTTTATTATATTGCATGCAGATTATTTTATTAATATTAACATATTAATCTCAAGTCGTTTTACTAATTTACCTATATTCTTTTACAAAAGCCTTTGTTGATTTATATCGGCGGTTCTTCTAAACAAGCAAGACATACACGGTAACATTATTCAAAGGATTCTTAGTTTTTATATCTTTGATGATAGAGAGTGTTTTCTTGTACACGAGCCTTTATGCATCTTTCTCAAAATCCCGGGCCTCTGGAAACAGAGGTAATGCTGGTCCCACTGCCGATCAATTGTAAACACGACAAAGAGTGGGAACTACTAGTACTAGGAGCACTTTCCTGAATTGGTACTATATATATACCATAACATAAGTTTCTAAGAATTTTAACAAGCAGATGAAATACAGACACATACCTGTAGGAGGTGGTTCGTTGTTAGCAGCAGGTGCAGCTCCACCTACGAGCACCAAAATTGAAGGACCTGGAACTGAAAGTGAAATTCACATAATAAGATAGATACTAGCCATCGAAGGTATTACAAAACAATTAGATAAAGTTCCTAGGAGTAAGAACTACTAGTAAATCTCAAAGATAAATACTAGCAGTGTTGGAAATGTAATCGTTAGTGAAAAAGCGTGGGTCTAATAACCACACCCAATATTTCGATTAGCAATCTGAATGGACAACTCAGAGTTACTTTCTAGAGAATCAACTAGACTCAATCAATAGAAAATATCTCAAGGAGTTATTATCTCAATCTCTCAATTTGATATATACTCAAGCAAATAGAATCTGCGAGTCTTTATCAAAGAGAGATAACTTGGATGGTACCAAAGACCAATATCCAAGTGTCAATTAATTTAAATCAACAACCAAAGAGGTCAGATATTCTAATTGATTGAACAACGCATAACCTGTATTATTTCAATTATATAACAAAATATAATACGGAAAAGAAATAACACAGACACCAGAATTTTTTTAACGAGGAAATCGCAAATGCAGAAAAACCCCGGGACCTAGTCCATATTAAACATACATTATATTAAGCCGCTACAGACACTAGCCTACTCCAAGTTAACTTCGGTCTGGACTATAGTTGAACCCAAATCAATCTCACACTGATCCAAGGTACAGTTATGCTCTTACGCCTCTGATCCCAGCAGGATACTGCGCACTTGATTCCCTTAGCTGATCTCACCCATAACCAAGAGTTGATATGACCCAAAGTTGAAGACTTTAATAAACAAATCTGTATCACACAGAAAAGTCTACAAGGATAGATAAATTCGTCTCCCACGAATAAGCCTATGAGTTTTGTTCCGTCTTATGATAAATCAAGGTGAACAGTAACTAATTGATAAAACCAGACTTATATTTCCGAAAAACATCTTAGTTTAATCAATCACATCACAATAAACTTAATCGACGCATCGAAGAAGATTATTGAGGAATCATAAACGATGAGACGAAGTATTTGTGACTACTTTTATATCTTGCCTACAGAGATAGAAATCTCAAGCCAATTATTAGAATTGGTACGATAGAAGATGAAAGATCAGATCACACAACTATAAGAAAAGTTGAAAATGTAGGGGTCTAACAACCTCACCCAATATTTCGATTAGCAATCCGTATGGACAACTCCGAGTTGTTTTCTAGAGAATCAATAAGACTCAATCAATAGAAAATACTCAAGGAGTTATTATCTCAATCTCTGGATTTGATTTACTCAAGCAAATATGATTCGCGAGTCTAATCAAAGAGAGATAACTTGGATGGTACCAAAGACCAATATCCAAGTGTCAATCAATTTAAATCAACAACCAATAAGGTTGGATATTCTAATCGATTGAACAACGCACAACCTGTATTATTTCAATTATATAACAAAATATAATGCAGAATATAAATAACACAGACACCATAATTTTGTTAACGAGGAAACTGCAAATGAAGAAAAACCCCGGGACCTAGTCCAGATTAAACATACACTATATTAAGCCGCTAAAGATACTAGCCTACTCCAAATTAACTTCGGTCTGGACTGTAGTTGAACCCTAATCAATCTCACACTGTTCCAAGGTACAGTTACGCTCTTACACCTCTGATCCCAGCAGGATACTGCGCACTTGATTCCCTTAGCTGATCTCACCCACAACCAAGAGTTGTTACGACCCAAAGTCGAAGACTTTAATAAACAAATCTGTCTCACACAGAAAAGTCTACAGGTAATAGATAAATCCGTCTCTCACAAATAAACCTACAAGTTTTGTTCCGTATTTTGATAAATCAAGGTAAATAGGAACCAATCGATAAAACCAGACTTATATTCCCGAAGAACATCTCACTTTCATCAATCACCTCACAATAAACTTAATCGACGCAGCGAAGAAGATTATTGAGGAATCACAAACAATGAGACGAAGATGTTTGTGACTACTTTTATCTTGCCTATCGGAGATAGAAATCTTAAGCCAATTATTACAATTGTACTCGTATGATAGAAACAACAAGATCATATCACACAACTACAAGAAAAGTTCTATCGGTCTGGCTTCACAATCCCAATGAAGTTTTTAAGTCGTTAACCTGGTTTTAGAAGAAGAAAACCAAAGGTTAAAGGAGAATTGAGTCTAGCTTTAGCAAATTAGTATCACACAGAATGTGTGGGGATTAGGTTTCCCAGTTGCTAGAGTTCTCCCTTATATAGTCTTTCAAATCAGGGTTGACAATCAATGTTAGCTTACTAACAAAGCATTCAATATTCACCGTTAGATGAAAACCTGATTAGATACAAGCTAATATCTCTCAACCGTTAGATCGAAAACTTATCTTGACATACACACATGTACTTGACATTTTGAGTTAATGTAACCGTACCCAAACGTGTACAATGGTTGGTTCAATATTAGTCAACCAAATGGTTAGCCAAATGATAACTTTCATATCAACCATATTCTTCTTCACCATAACTAGTCCAAATGACTCAAATGAACTAGTTAGAGAGTTGTTCAATTGCTATGAGATCTCAAGTATTACAAGAGACACAATTGGATCAAAAACGATGTGATTCACTCGAATCATTTCATAAACTATAAATCCATGGTTTGCAAAAGCATTCCTTAGTAATTTAAGATAAGTTCACGAACAACATTTTCAGACATAACCTCTTGAGTTCGCGGACTCAAGCTAACCAGTTGAAGTTAATAAACTCCAGCAGAATTTCTCGGGATGATAACTTCCGTCAGTTCGCGGACTGGGTTCGCGGACAGCACCTGAGCTTCAACTTTAGCAGATATTCTCGGGTTCGAGAACTTACGCCAGTTTGCGGACTGGGTTCGCGGACTAAGTTCGCGGACTGAGTTGCTGCTCACGTTCCGGTTCCACTTGATCAACAAAGTTCGCAAACTTCGGTTCAAGTGTTAAGGACTTATACATATATATGTTGCCACAACAATGTTTATATCCCACAATGGTTATATAGTCTAAACTCTCATTTCAATCATTGAAACATTCTCAGAGGGCGTTATATAGTTGTTATTCACAAATTATTTTTCGTCAGAGCGATTTCCAAAGTGATTGAAACATAACATGACTTTCGTCACTAGGCAAAGATGAACTTGGCTAAAGCGAAAGCTTTACCAACACCCATATCGAGAAATAGATATGCGAGATATACTCAGCTCGAAATGTCACATGTGCATTTTCTTAGTCTATATAGTAAAATGACTTTTGTCTCAAGATAGGAGATAAAGTAGATAGACTTTTGAGTGATAGATAAGTTTAAGTCTCCACATACCTTTTAGTCGATGAAGATCCACTGGTTCCTTGAGTAGTCTTTCGTCTTGTATGATGATCACCATGGAGTTCTTGAGCTCAACTACACTTTCTATCCTAGTCTGAGACCTTAGCTATAGTAAACTATAAATTAAGATGTAGTTGCAGAATATCCTACAACTACACCCTCAGTAGAATTCTATTAATTTGATTTGATGATCTAATCTATTTGATATGAACATGAAGATTAAAGTACTAAAATTTTAAAAGAGACGCAAATATTTTTACATGGTTCGATCATTATGATCTACATCCATGGTTCTTCACTAGTGATTGTATTTAATTACATAATTTTACAATTTAGACTCCATTAAAGAATATTTGGAACTCTAGATTTTTGGGGAAGAAGATGATAAAGAAAATAAATCTCTCCTAAAATTTTCTCTCACTTACTAAAATTATTCTCTCTTTCTCAAAAAGACCTCTTCCCTCTTCTCATGCCTAAATAGCTATTTATATGATCTTATAAAATGTTGATAACTAAACTGTCCCTTAACTTCGGATTTGAGAATTTACATTGCGAAGCTTCGCAATATACTTTGCAAATATCTTGAACCTTCGCAAACTGCTCACGCTTTCCTCATGATTTTGTTATCGTCACCTATTGCGTCACTTATAATACACTTCTGTGAAATATCATTGTTGCGTCGTTAATTGTTCGCGAGCATAATAATGCTGCGAGATTTTGCTCCTACATCTTGCCTCTTTTTTCTTGGATATTGCGTGAAGAGCAATCTTTAAGAAAAAAATCTGTTGTTGTAGTAGTCTCTGATCTTTGTTGATGAAGGAACAAGCGAAAGAATATCAAACTCAAAAGTATATACTTGCCTCTATTCTTTTGCGAAGTTCTGAAGCTTTAAGAAGTAATTAGAAGTATCATCTTGCGAAGTATGAAGTATGCGAAGTATCCTTGAAGAAGTATGAAGTATCTCAGAAGAAGCAGAAGAAGTACTCAATCCTCGAAATATATAAGAAGTATGAAGTATCCTTAAGAAGTATAAGAAGTACTTAATCCTCGAAAAATATAAGAAGTATGAAGTATCCTTAAGAAGTATAAGAAGTACTTAATCCTCGAAATATAAGAAGTATTCGTCCTTGAATGAGAGTGATAAATATTGCCTCTGTTCATGTGAAATTATTACTCCATTTTTGGTTAGGATTCTCGTTGAGAAGATAAAGAACATAAAATATTTTCTTGGGTATCCATAGTTGCCTCTGTTCTTTATCTATGAAGGAGAATCCTTGAGAAAATATTGAATTATTAAATTGCGTCTCTATTCTTATCTTGCCTCTGCCTCACGTGGTAACCCTGCTAACTTCTGAATATTTCCGCGAATTTCTGAGTTTTTCTGCGAATTTTTAAACATTTGTGAATAGTGTTGCGAATAGTGTTGCGAATAATGTTGAGAATACTGTTGCGAATACTGTTGCGAATAATGTTGCGAATATTGTTGCGAATATTGTTGCGAATAATTTTGCAAATACTATTGCGAATTATGATATTTATGTAATGATTATGTTATGAAATGCGTATGTGATGCTTATGCCATGAAATGCTTATGCAATGCTTTTATGATGCGAGTATGATGCTTATATGATGAGAATGCTTATCTATTGTAATGTATAGCTAATGTTTGTGTTACTTAGCTTATTTTGTACGCAAGAATTGATGTAGCTCCAAATTTCTTCCATTCCTGCACTATTAGTCTCACATGATATAATATAATTAAAATATTAAAGATGCATAATCTCAACTTCATTTCAATATATATGTTCGCAAGCTTGTTTGCTTACATATAATCATCTTCGCAAGTTTATTTGCGTATTCTCTTGTGGTCTTATTTTGCCTTCCTAGTTAAAGGTCTTATTTTGCCACGTTTCTTTCTTTTTGCGACAAAATCGCAGGACGTCCATACATTCGCATGTAGAGACCCATTGATCTTGCCTTAACTTTTTTGTATAGTATTTTAGCCTCTTCAGGAAGTGTTGCGACAATATGACAGGCCTAAATATTCTTTCGAACATAAAGCCCCATGACATTGTCGTCTTGCGATGAAATCGCAGGACGTCTTTACATTTTCATGCAAAAACCCATTGATCTCATCTTAACTTCTTTGTTATGTTCTGCGAGTTCTTTTTTTTTTTTTAGAAGGCTCGCAGAAGTTCAGTTGTTGCACAAATATGACAAGCCTTTATGTTCTTGCGAACAAAAAGCCTCATGACATTTGCGTCTTATAACACGTATCAGCTCCCTAATGGAGGGTGCTGCCCTTTATCTTCCCCTTGGTTGCCCCTTCAAGGAAGCGTACATCGACCATACAAGGTTAGATCTTCCAATCCGGTTCTGCAAACAACCAGTTTTGTTCGCAACCTCTTATCCTTTTTTCCTATATGGCTTATAGTTACGAGGTTGCACCCTATGGGGTATCTTTGGGCCAAGTGCATCATTTGCCAAGACTTGTCAAAAATGGCAGGTGTGCTTCAAGCCCACCCGGCACTCTTGACTCAACCGTGTACCTCGGCGCCTTGATCGTTTTCTGCACTTCTTGAGAAAGAAAGTATGCCTTAGTCTACCAACCTAAATCATGGTACATCGCAAGATTAGGTTTAGAATCCAAGGTGTCTAACCCGGATAGGTACCCCGTTATTGGGTTGTACCTCGTAAAGTTCCATGTACTCAGGTTCCTTGGTGGTGTTCCGGTGTCCCTGATCCATGGTTATATGTACCCCCTTAAATGACGCACTTTAGGACTTTGCCTCTTATGAAATGTTGCTTCGCGAACTAGGGTGTACGCCACAAAGGTTTGCCTGTGTAAATTTTATGCGGCTCTCTTTCTTTTTTGGAGGCTAATCACAGTTTGTGTCTTTCTTTTATGAAAGCTAATCGCAAATAATATTTGCGTCTTTGTTTTATGAAAGCTGATCGCAAATAAATCATTTTTATTCATAAAAACTCATCACAAATTTTTCATGTTGTGAACAAATATACTGATTACCTTTTTGTTTCAATCCTTGATGAAATATAAGAAGTATTCATATCGCGTCTTTAAATCAAAATTGTTCTATAGAAATATATAAATTTAATTTTCTCTGTTTTTCGTAATTTTGAAGTCTTTGAATTTTTTTTTTTTTTTTTTTTGGAATCTTTAAATTTTTGCGATGAATTCATTTTTGAATCTTGCGATTGTATCGCTTTTCACCAATCTAAAAATCTTTGAAATGTTTTGTAATCTTAAATGACGTACTTCATGTAATCTTGCGAGTATATCGCTTTTGGTAAATAAAATCAAAAATCTTTTATCTTCTGTAAATAAAATATTCAAGGAAATGGTACTTATCTTTTGCGGCTTGTTGTTGTCTCCTGCGAAGTAAATGGCTTGCTTACGAAATGAGAAGGAATGAGAATTGAATTTTTGACCTGCCATGAAACTCATGCTTCTAGTGGATTGCTGGCTATTCACGAAGTAGTTTGCTGCGAAGTAAACGTTTTCGAAGAAAATGAATATTCTTGAAGTAAATGTTTGCGAAGTAAATGTCCACGAAGTTAAAATTTACAAACAAAGAAAATGAATATTCGGTACTTAAAGTAAATTTCCACGAAGTAAATATTTGCGAACTTCCCTCTTTATGAAATGGATTCTGGTTACTGCCCTAGGAAGAAATATACAGCCATTGGATGCCAATTCCTGGCGAGTTGATCTGGCTACGATCTTCCCTTTTTTACGAAGTAATCAGGATCCAACTCTTCCCATCATATACGTTCTCAATCTGGCATGCAGGATTTCCATAAATCACTCATTTCGTCATTTTTCTGACTGGAAAGCCACCACCGGTTGCATAGGTTCAACTCCAACCAGTTCCTCATGTCCATGTATCTATCAACACCTCTGAACATGACAGTTTCTTCACCCACTGGCAGCTACAGCTTAACCACCATAGATCCACCATTTTTGCTGCTGTTGAAGGAGCCTTGAACGACCACCACCACTGCCTATCTTTCCTGAGACCAGAACTACTTCGAATATCTCCTCACTCCGGATATAGTACGTTATGCTTGTTGTTGAACTACACAGACGTAGAATGATCACAACCAATTACCTCTCCGTACAATCTTTGACAGCATACCAATTTCTATTGCATGACCGTGTCTAAACACCTTCTCCGTTAACTGAATCGATGGCAATGGTCCTTTGAAATAATAATTCGAGTTATAGTTTAGGTGGTGTACTAGAGCAGCTATTGAGTTCTCTGATCAACTGTACTAGAGCTGTGAATTTCGCAACATTTAATCATTTATAGAGCTATAAACGAGTGATAATAAGAATTTATCTTCACCAAAGTTAATTGGTTCTTTTCCTTTGTAGATCATTGATTTTGCTGGAAGTATTGACGAGATAATGGATTGGCTTCTTTGTTGAACTGATTGATGCGAACTAAAGATGGATACCCAAGAAAAAAGAGGCAAGATGTAGGAGCAGAATCTCGCAGCATTATTATGCTCGCGAACAATTAACGACGCAACAATGATATTTCACAGAAGTGTATTATAAGTGACGCAATAGGTGACGATAACAAAATCATGAGGAAAGCGTGAGCAGTTTGCGAAGGTTCAAGATATTTAAGGTTCAAAAAGTATATTGCGAAGCTTCGCAATGTAAATTCTCAAATCCGAAGTTAAGGGACAGTTTAGTTATCAACATTTTATAAGATCATATAAATAGCCATTTAGGCATGAGAAGAGGGAAGAGGTCTTTTTGAGAAAGAGAGAATAATTTTAGTAAGTGAGAGAAAATTTTAGGAGAGATTTATTTTCTTTATCATCTTCTTCCCAAAAAATCTAGAGTTCCAAATATTATTTAATGGAGTCTAAATTGTAAAATTATGTAATTACATACAATCACTAGTGAAGAACCATGGATGTAGATCACAATGATCGAACCATGTAAAAATCTTTGTGTCTCTTTTAAAATTTTAGTACTTTAATCTTCATGTTCATATCAAATAGATTAGATCATCAAATCAAATTAATAGAATTCTACTGAGGGTGTAGTTGTAGGATATTCTGCAACTACACAAGACTTTATAGTTTTGATCACTAAGATTGACAAACATGCTTGAGATAGCAACGCATGCGAGTTTGACCGAGCAGTGCTCTAACAATCTCCCCCTTTGTCAATTTTAGTGGCAAAACTATTAATACATATGGAATACAAATATTATATAAATAAACTTTGTAGCTCCTATTCCATATGCCTAATCTTCAATAATGCTCGAAATCTTCGTCACTTCCAAGTAGTCCAATGATCCCAAAGGTTGTAAGTTTAGCATCATCGTTGTTAAAAATCCGTAGCTATAACAATGAGAAAAGCATTAGTTCTCAATCATTGTTATACAATGTCATAGTATTATTACACAACGTCAAAGTTCAATTGTATCACAACTTCAACAACAATACTATGGTGATATTTCACTCCCCCTTAGTCAATACTCCATCTCACATGGAAACCATTCCCCCTTACATAATGATCCGAAAACCATATGTATTTATAGTATGAACTACAATTAATTCTCCCCCTTTTTGTCAATAATATTGGCAAAGGTACAAGAACGGGATCCTAATGAAATTTCCGTAAGAGATATTTCATGACCAAAGGTAAATGTTTTATCATCTTGTTTAGATGCAATCATAAAGCCGAGGCTAAATGCATTCATTAAGGAGTTTATAAAGATACAAGATAACCCCTAAAAAATTCCACAGCCGCACTCCCCACAAAGATTTGGAAATTAAGTGCAAGTTCAAAAGAACTCTTCCCCATAAGATGTCATTCCTAAAGGAACAACAAGAGCGACCTTAATTTCAAGAGAAAAGAAAGATTTATTTAGACTCAACAAATTGCATACAAGTATGAATTTGGAATCCAAAATATTCAATCATATTAACCAAAGCGAACCAATATTGATTTGACTAAATATGCTCAACACAAGTAAACTTATGGAGACTTAATTCATCGATTAGATTATTCACAAGAGTACCCATAAATACTCTAATCGGATTACATAATTAAACGAATCACAAAGTAATCAATTCAATTGTCCACACTCGACATGAGAAAAATCTACGGAGTGCTAACTAAATAATCACACAAGATGAGTTCATTTGGGATCAACATAAGAGATTATGGAATCCCGACTAAGATTATCATAGGAAATGGAAACCTTAATCGTACATGTATTCAACATGAGAGAACTCATGGAATACAAACTAAATAACCACAAGTTGATTAATTTAGTTCTTAATGCTCAACATTTTGTATCTTTATGGAACAACCAACCATGACAATAAGAAATCGACTTAGTCTTATCGTGCTCAATATAAGATACAAGATGGAACCTTCACGGTAATACATAATAATATGGAACAATTAAGCTCTATACCGTGGATAACAAAACAAGGACCTATTCTAGTTTTCCATCACAAAGTGACATAATAGACTTTATCCTTGAATCACAAAATATTTTGACCTATCTTACATCAACAATTGACATTATAGGCTTAACTTTTGTGTTTTGCCAAAAGACCATTCATTCCTTTATCAATATTTGCATACCAATACGTGAACGACTTTACTTTTGACAAAATATGGGACAATCAAGTTCACGGTCGTAAACACACATATCCCATCAAAATATTGCAATATATAAAACCATAAAGATTAATACTGCAACCATCATCTTCCAAACAAATTTAGAATTTAAAACCAATAAATCTAAAAACAAGAAGATAAAAAATATTGGATATAGCTATGTGTAATCACAATAATGGCTATTCCAAAATTCTAGTAATCCTTCTCAAAAACAAGAATAAATTCTCATAAGAAGTTTCCTAGGCACCAAGACAAACTCGTAATGCACATATAAGATGATTTGTCCTTAGAGGGTAGAATCAATCTTTTTCGCCCGGATTTATACCAATAATAGCTATCAAAGGCGTATAAAAATATTTTCCAAGAACATTCTTGTAAAAGCTACAAATTAGCTTAGAATAGTAGTACTCCAAGAATCTAAGTGCCCAAGTTCAAGAGAAGTGGAACAAGTGCAATTAAACGGAGCAACATACTCAAAAACAAGAGACAGGACAAATGCCAATCTTAACTCATCCAAATTCAAGATTTCTCATCTCCAGTTTGAAGAGAATTTAAAGATTAAAAGAGTGCAAAAAGAATGAGTTCATTCCGAGTTCGGACGAAGAAGTTATGGCCAAAACAAGTTGACCGAATATCGACGTCTACATGCAAGTCCGCGAACTTACTGGTTTGCACACGAATTTTCAAGTACGCAAACTTAAACTCCTGGATTTTGGTTTTAAAAGATGTTATGCATACTTGGTATGTGTACCATAAAGTCCAAACATCCCGAACCACTATTTTTCAAACCTAATCATTTAAGAACCTTAAACACAGATCAAGTTATGTAGAAATGAACGATAAGCAAGGTACATGGATCATTATAACTTCTAAGCAAATAAAAACATAAATATTGCTCAAGTTTATAGACATACCTTTTAGACGAATCCAATCGAATTATCGAACATAATATGTGTGCCCCAATTCTCGTGCTTTCCTCACCGTATTCATAGCAGGGCATTCCTTGGTGAGGATTCACTTACAACACATTCAGGTTGTGTTGAGGTGAACAATATCTTGCTTACCACAAGTGACTTTTATATTATCATGAAAGAGATCACTTTTAGAACCTTTCACATCCAATTCCATTTTCCCAAAAAACTTGTTAAGTTCCAACATAATGGATACTGCCTTCTCCATAGTCATGGAACTTTCTGGAAGATCATTCCTTTTCACACTCAAAACATCATCGGATTTCTTTGGTATCCACTTATGAGTGAGTTTAGGAACAACCAGAATTTTCTCCCCATTACTCTCTTCTAGATTTCTCGAGAGACAATTGGATTGACTATTCTTTTGCCAGTTAATCTTTCTCCAATTGGGAGCATCGGATCTTGTCGTCGTCTTTACGAAGTTATCCTATTGATAACCATTACGATTTTGAAAAGGCTTCGTATGACATTTATAAGCAAATATAGGTTTATCATAATACTGATTCCTTTGCTTAAAGGTTGTACAGTTACAACCTGTAACGTTAAGGGGATTAATCTTAACATATGATCTTGGTTTCACAACTTCATGTGATTCCAAAACAAGAACATCATGAAGTTTCTCATTCCTTATACGGAAACGGCATCTCCTTTCCAGGTGACCTTTATTTCCGCAATAGTGGCAAACATAAGGAATGTTCTTACCTCGATCCGTGTGTGCAAACTTTGGAGGTTGATATACTTTACTCTTTCGAACCTTAACTGCCGGTGAAGGTATTTCACTTTTTCAGTGGAAACCTTTTGTTGAGAAGCATCACTAGCCTTCACAAATTTTACCTCTTTGCTAGTACTTGGAGCACCTATTCCCTTATAGCCCAATCTTTGTGTATCACGATGATTTTTACTTGCTCCTAGCATAGTGGTTAATTTGCTTGAACTAGTATTGAAATTTTTCAAATCATCTTCCAACATCTTGATTTTATCAAGAGTAACAGATAAATCATCCTCAAGGCACTTTTCTCGAGCGAGATAAGTGCTTTCTCTGTCATCAAAGCTTGCTAGCTGTTCTGCAAGTTTCTCTTCAAACAAGAAATATTTTTTATAAAAATTATCACATTTAAGTGACTTCCTATGTAGGTTTTCCTCAGAATCCTTGAGGATCGATTCGTTAGAATGATTTGAAACATAAACACCTGCGTAACATCTTCTCAATTTCTTGTTTTCTCAACAGAGAGGGGTCAGAAGAGGTGTGCCATGAGAAGTTGTCATCTTCTTCTTTTCCAATGAATTCAAAACCTTAACATACTCTGAGACTTCCTCATCAACATCTCTATCAATATCAGAATCACCTTCATCAGAAAGTTCATTCAACTGTTCTTCTACGCTTAATTTCCCAGACTTCAACAGGTTCTACATTAAGAGAATGTTTAAATACTGACCTAGATGTGAAAGTTCTCTCAGGTGAATCCAATCTTTGAATATCATTTGGTGATTTACGAACTGGTACGTTATTAGAGATAGACTCGTCCAAAAAGTCAAATCGTTATAAACACAGACTTGTAAGGTCTTGAACGTGTTTGCTTGCTCTGATACCAATTGAAAATGCAGGGGTATAACAACCACGACCAATATTTCGATTAGAAATCTGTATGGACAACTCCGAGTTGTTTTATAGAGAATCAACAAGACTCAATCAATAGAAAATACTCAAGGAGTTATTATCTCAATCTATTGATTTGATTTACTCAAGCAAATATGATTCGTGAGTCTAATCAAAGAGAGATAACTTGGATGGTTGATAGGTATCTAAAACACCTAATTTTATATCGAGTATTTATGCTTTATTTGCGAGTTTTCTTGTAAATTATGTATCTTATTTTTGGTTTTGAGTTTATTAGGTGCAACGAAGTAATTTGGAGAAAAAGAACAAGAAAGTGTTCATCAGGAGCAAAAAGGGTAACACATCACTTTTACAGGCCAGTGCTAAGGGGAATCAAGTCATGGATAAAGGGCTGCTGACACTATTTTAAAGAATAACTAATAGGCTGCTATGTGGTGGCTTATATAAATTTTGAGGGTGCTGATAGTTTTTCCTCCCATTACCTCACTCTAAAATTCAGAGAAGAACTTCATTTTTATCATTTGTCATTACCATTCATATGGAATTTAGAGAGGACGGAAGCTGAGAAATGGCGGCGTGTTACTATCTGAATTTCAAGCGGGGTCTGTTGCTGCTAAATGAAGAAGTTAATGATCGAGGTTGACAAGGTGAAGCTGGGTATGAAGGTTGGAGCAGGAACTGAGATGTTGGTATTGTTTGAAGATTCAGATGAACTCAGGGAAGCAATTAGAGGTTAGGGGTACTGAAGATGAGTGATTGAAGAAGCTGATGATCGTAATGATTGATTTGGGAGATGATTAAGCATGGGTCTAGGTTGAATCTGCCGTTGGTGTTGTTGATTGAGAAGAACAAGGGTTTCTTTGGTGACCGAGATAAATTTCAAGGGTGCAATGTTAGAGTTGTATTTGCAATTGATCAGTGAAGATGATGTACTTTCGATGGCTGCTCAGATGAATTTTGGTGGAAGTTGCAGTGGTTGAGATTAAGAGATGGTTGAGATGATAATTTGGTGGAGAATTTAATCTTGGTCTGAGATGGCAGCGGAGTTGCAAATGGTGGCTGCTCTGAAGGGTTAGAATGAGCTGAGATTACATGTCATAGTCAGAGTTACAGCTGGAATTACAGAGAATGGGAAACTGACAGTTGCCGAGGTGGTAAATAAATGAGTCGAACTTTCTGTTGAGGGTTTGAAGTGACAGAGTCAAGCTAAAATACAGTACAAGTCCTGGGAAATAGCAGATGAAGCTGGTGCTTGTATGGAATTGAGGCATCGCAGAGAATGGGAGTTTGAAATGCAGCTGCAACTGATAGTTATTGGTTGAATTGTTGAAGCTACAATTGGAGTGGTTGCAGGCATGTATTGCACCGGCTATATTCAAGAGAAGTGGAATTAACTTCTTAGATGTATGCTTAGGATAATAAGAAGCTGCAGACAGATGGTCGGGTTTGATGCTGAATGCCAAATGGTACAGGGAAGTGATGCTTGTCTGTGTGCAAAAGAATGAAAATGGTCTTGAGGTTCGTGGTTTGTTGTTGGGATTGATCAGGAAATCTGCGGAAGTAAATTGAGTCAGAGATAGGTTCGATGATATTTACATGGTGATTGCCAAGGAACCTAAGAAGATTGAAGCTGATCAAGTTTAATGGAACTGCAGGAGGTGATGTATTGGCTAGGCCGAGGAGATGTTTATGATATTGATGCTTCAAAGAAAGGAAATGGGTGTTGCTTTGATTCTGGTGGTGAGTGCAGCCAAGAAAGCACCAGGGAATGGAATGAAGTGAAGTTGAGAAGGACTATGAAGTTGCTGGTTGAGCCATCGCATTTGTGTGGAGCTGTGAGGAAGGTGATGTGAGCTGAATTGCAGAATGGGATGGAACTAGTGCTGTGATAAGGAACTGCTGAATGAAGCAATTGCAGGAGACAGTGTAGCTAAACTGAGGCTTTGGGAGAAGCTGCAGCTGGTATAAAGAAAAAGAGTTATTGTTAGCAAAGGGTGATTCAAGAGTTCGCTTGATGGTGTATGGAATACTTGCAGGTTGCAATGGGCTCTGCAGTCAGCTAAATATCATTACAGTGAACAAATGGAGTGTGTATATGCTGCATATATAGCCATGGAAGTAATAGAATATTGCAACAAGAATGTAGAAACAGTGCGAAAAGCGAGCAAAAATGGTGAGCCGGTGGTACTAGTTCCGGTTGCCGGATTTTGGAACCAAAAGTGGGGATCATAATGTTTCAGTCAATCATGAAGGGGGTTCGAGTCGGATGCAAGAGTCGATGGCCGGATATATGAGCTACGTGTCACACTTTTTGGTACGTTTTCGCAAGAAATGAGAAATGGGTTGGATGGTTTTTTGTGAATATATGAACTATAGAGAAGCAGAGATGAGTTGCTAGGAGTGTGCACTTTCTGGTGACAGTTTCCGATGGTTCAGGTGGACAGAGACAAATTTCCGGTGACTGGATTCCGGCGACGGTGACCTGATTCCTGTGATGATGTTAGCAATCTGTCGACCCGGTTTTGGACCCAAAAATTCCAGAGACATATTTCTCACACATGGGATTGGTGGACGAATTCGAGACGGATTTTAAGAACTTGACCTACTTTTGGTTATCCTTTTGGGAGAGGCATATAAATAGAACGTTTTCTCTAAACCTAGATATATCTCCATGAGGGATACTTCTACTTTTGTTCTAGGGTTTCACATGATAGTTCTTCTTTGCTTTCTATGATGATTTCCAAAAACACAAGTACTTGATTTTGCTATTGGTTAAAGATGTAGTTGGATTTTGAAAACAAGTTTTGATCTTTATGAGTTAGTTTTCTCTCAAAACCATCGTTCACTTTCTACTGATTATAATAATTGAATGATTGATGTATTGCAATATGATTGAATGTTTGTTTAGTTGAGTCTAGAATTGATTGAACATACATCCATATCTATAGCTATTTTAGGGTTTTCATCGAGCGATAACCTTGAATACGAGTAGCATGATATGATTATAGTTTGTAGTGATACATCCTTGTAATCATATGTAGAAATTGACCATTGTCCGAATTATCATGCGCAAAGTATGACAATTGCATTGATTAACCTATTTCCAAAACTTAATGCTCCTAGGAATTGAAATTAATTAGCGCAAGGCGTTAGGTTATTCTTTAGGTAGAATTAACGTACGTAGCTCTAATGTGTGTGTTGATGACTTGGGAAATTTACGGAGTATTCTTGCAATAAGGTATTATAGGGCTTTTGATGATAGCGAGATTAAATTTGAATTCTGTTCATACATTCAGTACTTGTTTACAATTGAAG
Source organism: Papaver bracteatum (assembly GCA_023529315.1). Taxonomy (NCBI): domain Eukaryota; kingdom Viridiplantae; phylum Streptophyta; class Magnoliopsida; order Ranunculales; family Papaveraceae; genus Papaver; species Papaver bracteatum. The sequence continues at coordinate 87,322 of JAJJWX010001167.1, forward strand.
ATGAAACCTTTACCCAATATTTCACATCCTTGATTTGCGTGTTTACTTTTCTTTGTTTTGCTTTTATTTTATTCTAGTATATAAAAATCAGAAAACCCCCGTGTTATTTATAGAAAATCGAAAACATATTGACAACCTAGTCCTCTCTGTGGGAACGATCATTTATTTCCCTTGCTATATTTATATTTTGAGTAGTAAGAGAGTGTAAATTATTTTTGACGCCTACGACAGCGATCAAATTTTGGCGCCGTTGCCGGGGAGGCAGCGGTTGTCACTTGTTTTTGGTTTCTTATTTTTGTTTTTAGTTTTGTTTCTTATTTTTGTTTATCTTATTTTCTGGTTTTTAACCTTGTTTTGAGAATCGTGTTTCAGGTACTTACTTCTCATGGATGGAGCATATTGGAACAACGGATACGGTTTTCAACAACCTCAACAATATGACAACTACCAATTCCATGGGTATAATCAAAACCAATTCATTGGTTATGACCAATATTCCATGGAACCTTATGATTTTCCTCAACAACCTTATGTCAGGTATGTGTGTGAACAACCACAAGGATGTGAGGATTCTTATGCTCGTGAACAACAAGTCTCTAACTTTTTGGACAAATTTTCCAACTTTGTACAACAAGAGTTTCAAAAAGATAAAGAGACTAGAGAAGAGCAACTCCAATAACTTCGTGAAGGTATTGCTAACTTGCGAAGAGGCATTGATCAATCCAAGGAATATATGGATAATTCTAATGTGCATATGGTTTGTGATGAATATTTGATTGATGTTAATGTTGAAAAATGCCAATCCTTGGGCACTTGTGTTGATAATTGTGTAGCTAACTCAACTCTTTATCTTAATAATGATCATTCGCCTATTCAAAAGGATGAGTTAGAGTTGAGCAACACTAAATTCAGCGACGAAGAATCTTATGTTAACTATGAAAGTGACGGTGATTATGATACATTGCTTGAAACAACTCATGGTGACAACAATGATGAGTGTACAATGGAATCTTTTTGGGATCAAGATGAAGACGAAGAGGAATATGATGACACTAGTGCAGCATGCTCAAGCATTGATCTTAATAATGATCAAGAGCCTATTCAAAGGGTGGAGCTTGAGGATGAAGCATTTTTGAGTGTTCTAAAAAAGTTCCTTATAGTGAAATTTGGATCCGCAGTAGATTATGTGCCTTACAACAAAGAGGAGTATGTTGAGAATGAGACAGATATGACCAATTTTGTGGAAGACCCAATTGATCTTGCATATGATTATAATGATGATGTTTATGTCGAGACTTTGGTTAAGGCAGAAACAGACGAAGAATGGTTGCAAGGTTTGATAGAGGACCATGATATACAAGAGGTGAAGAATTCACTTGAGTTTTTCAAGGATGAAGAGGATTCCGTAATAAAAGAGATTATGCAAGGTTTGTCTAACCCTTTGCATATTGTTTCTTCTCCTTTACCTCTTATTGGTTTGAATGTATGTGCATCTAGAATATTGTTGAATGATTTTGTTTCTCGATATCCTCCATTAGAGATACTTGATTCTCATACTATGCAGGTTTGTGAACAAGAAACCGTGAAAGTACCCGACTTCTATATTCTTTATACACTTCCAAGTGTGGACGAGAATAAGTATGGGGGAAACTCTTATCAGTCTATAGCTTTAATTCTATTTTCTTGTACTAATATTTGTGTGAAGCTAGTGTTTGCAAAACAGGTGCTATGGGTGGATCCCTAACTTTTCCGATTATTGGTGTATGGGGAATTCGTCTTGCAACTCGGGCTGGCTAGTTTAAACCAAGCGCTAATGGGAGGAAACCCACTGGTTTTGTGTATCTATCTCTATCTTTTTATTTTATTTTAAGTCTTTTATCTTTATTTTTTTTATTTTGTATATTTGCATATTAAAACTCCAACTTTTAGAGATATTTGAACAATCTAGAATAAGTCCTAGCCTTTCTAAGTAGATGGAATTTTTTCTTGGCGGTGAGGTGTATATATTGGCTGAGTTGGGATTAGATGCCAACCAAATAGCTTGTTTAGTGTTTATTCTCTATTGTTCAGAAATAGCAATGAGTTGGAGTATCCGTTTTTTATCATGCATTTTATTTTCTTATTGTATATATATATCATGTTATGAATTTCCCATATTGAACTTTACTTTGAATGACTTGATTTTACATTGAGGACAATGTAAAGTTTAAGTGTGGGGGAGTGTTCTCATATAGAGTTTTTAGCCTTGTTATTTTTCCTTTATGTTCATAAAAAATAGAAAATAGAATTTTTTTTTTGCTTTATACACTCTGAAACCTAGAAACATGTGCCTTTAGGATGACACTATGATCAATCTAGGTGGATGGAACCATCTTGGCTGGAGGAGTTGAGGAACTCATTAACTAAAAGGACATAATTATTCAAGTTTTAGAAATAAAATGATAGTTGTTACCATATCTCGGAATATCACCATATCACGTTCTATTTTTATTTTTCCATATTTATCTATTGTTCTCTAAGTGCTTTGGTGGGTTACTAAACATCGACTTGTTATTACTGCTAGGATGAAATAGAGTGATTGAGTTGCTAAAAAAAAAAAAAAAAAAAAAAAGACCGACCAATTAGACCAACCGGAATAAAAAAAGACACTTGGATAGCAGTATGTGTGAAACATTGTCCCTGTCTCCGTCACCTAAACAAGCGTGGAATGTATGATCCAAGGCAACTATCACGTACTTGCTGACAAGAAGCATGAGTTGGGATCCAAAAGATCTAATAATGCTTTCTAAAAAAAAAGTGAAAAAGAAAAAGAAAAAGAAAAAATTATTATTGTTTAATAAAGTCACTCCTGGTTCCCTTGTATATCCCGGTTGAGTTGATATAGAATTAAGATTGTTGACCACTGGTTCCCTTATATATGCCAGTGTGTTGACACTAGAATTCAGACCAATAGCTCAATCCAATAGGATGCATAGGTTCATCTTGGCGGTGACCTTCAGACAGATATGGGAAACACCGATCACTTGTTAACATTCGCAACATCTACTTCTATATCCATCTTCTTAATATTTTCATTGTGATTGTGGTTAGTCAGATTCCAAGTATCGTGGTTTGTTCAACTTTCTGAATAGGGATTAATGTATATGTATATTAATTTGGATTCACATCAGGGTACCTCCTCCAATAGCCATTTTGGATTCGTTCATAGATTTGTCACAGGTAGCTGGAGTTGGAAATATAGGTTTTGTAGGTAGACCTCTTGTAAACCTTCACGAGACTAAAACTCGTCCGCTAGGGACACCTAGGGGTTCAAAGGCTTGTTATTTATGCTAAAGTGACCGTAGCCTCGACGACACGGAGTTGTATGTATGCTTTATAATTATTTTGTTTGATTTGCTCGAGGACTAGAAATGTCTAAGTGTGGGGGAATTTGATAGGTGTCTAAAAAACCTAATTTTATATCGAGTATTTATTCTTTCTTTGCGAGTTTTCTTGTAAATTATGTATCTTATTTTTTCTTTTGAGTTTATTAGGTGCAACGAAGTAATTTGGAGAAAAAGAACAAGAAAGTGTTCATCAGGAGCAAAAAGGGTAACACATCACTTTTACAGGCCAGTGCTAAGGGGAATCAAGTTATGGATAAAGGGTTGCCAGCTCTATTTTAAAGAATAACTAATAGGCTTCTATGTGGTGGCTTATATCAATTTTAAGGGTGCTGATAGTTTTTCCTCCCATTACCTCACTCTAAAATTCAGAGAAGAACTTCATTTTTCTCATTAGTCATTACCATTCATCTGGAATTTAGAGAGGACGGAAGCTGAGAAATGGCGGCGTGTTACTATCTGAATTTCAAGCGGGATCTGTTGCTGCTAAATGAAGAAGTTAATGATCGAGGTTGACAAGGTGAAGCTGGGTATGAAGGTTGGAGCAGGAACTGAGATGTTGGTATTGTTTGAAGATTCAGATGAACTCAGGGAAGAAATTAGAGGTTAGGGTTACTGAAGATGAGTGATTGAATAAGCTGATGATCGTAATGATTGATTTGGGAGATGATTAAGCATGGGTCTAGGTTGAATCTGTCGTTGGTGTTGTTGATTGAGAAGAACTAGGGTTTCTGTGGTGACTGAGATAAATTTCAAGGGTGCAATGTTAGAGTTGTATTTGCAATTGATCAATGAAGATGATGTACTTCCGCTAGCTGCTCAGATGGATTCTGGTGGCAGTTGCAGTGGCTGCGATTAAGAGATGGTTGAGATGATAATTTGGTGGAGAATTTGATCTTGGTGGTTGAATGACTGGTCTGAGATTGCAGCTGAGCTGCAAATGGTGGCTGCTCTGAAGGGTTAGAATGAGCTAAGATTACATGTCATAGTCAGAGTTACAGCTGTAATTACAGAGAATAGGAAACTAACAGTTGCCGAGGTGGTAAATGAATGAGTCGAACTTTCTGTTGAGGGTTTGAAGTGACAAAGTCAAGCTGAAATACAGACAAGACATGAGAAATAGCAGATGGAGCTGGTGCTTGTATGGAAATGAGGCATCACAGAGAATGGGAGTTAGAAATGAAGCTGCAACTGGTAGTTGTTGGTTGAATTGTTGAAGCTGCAATTGGAGTGGTTGCAGGCATGTATTGCACTGGATATATTCAAGGGAAGTGGAATGAACTTCTTAGATGTATGCTTAGGATAATAAGAAGTTGCAGACATATGGCCTGGTTTGATGTTGAATGCCGAATGGTACAGGGAAGTGATGCTTGTATGTGTGCAAAAGAATGCAAATGGTCTTGAGGTTCGTGGTTTGTTGCTGGGATTGATCAAGAAAGCTGCATGAGTGGATTGAGTCAGAGATGGGTTCGATGCTGTTTACATGGTGATTGCCAAGGAACCTATGAAGATTGAAGATGATCAAGTTTAATGGAACTGCAGGTGGTTATGTATTGGCTAGGCAGAGGATATGTTTATGATATTGATGCTTCAAGGGAAGGAAATGGGTGTTGCTTTGATTCTGGTGGTGAGTGCATCCAAGAAAGCACCAGGGAATGGAATGAAGTGAAGTTGAGAAGGACTATGAAGTTGCTGGTTGAGCCATCGCAGTTGTGTGGAGCTGTGAGGAAGGTGATGTGAGATGAATTGCAGAATGGGTTGGAACTGCTGCTGTGATAAGGAACTGTTGAATGAAGCAATTGCAGGAGACAGTGTAGCTAAACTGAGGCTTTGGGAGAAGCTGCAGCTGGTGGAAAGAAAAGGAGTTGTTGTTAGCAAAGGGTGATTCAAGAGTTTGTTGGATGGTGTATGGAATACTTGCAGGTTGCAATGGGATATGCAGTCAGCTAAATATCATTACAGTAAATAAATGAAGTGTGTATATGCTGCATATATAGCCAGGGAAGTAATAGAATGTTGCAACAAGAATGCAGATACAGTGCGAAAAGCGAGCAAAAATGGTGATCCGGTGGTACTAGTTCCGTTTGCCGGATTTTGGAACCAAAAGTGGGGATCATAATGTTTCAGTCAATCATGAAGGGGGTTCGAGTCGGATGCAAGATTCGATGGCCGGAGAAATGGGTTGGATGGTTTTTTGTGAATGTATGAACTATAAAGAAGCAGAGATGAGTTGCTAGGAGTGTGCACTTGCTGGTGATAGTTTCTGATGGTTCAAGTCGCCTGAGACAAATTTCCGGTGACCGGATGCCGACCACGATGACCAGATTCCGGTGATGACTTCAGCAATCCATCGACCCGATTTTGGACCCAAAAATTCCAGAGACATATTTCTCACACATGGGCTTGGTGGACGAATTCGAGACGGATTTTGAGAACTTGACCTACTTTTGGGTATCCTTTTGGGAGAGGCATATAAATAGAACTCTAAACCTAGATATATCTCCATGAGGGAGACTTCTACTTTTGTTCTAGGGTTTCACATGATAGTTCTTCTTTGCTTTCTATGATGTTTTCCAAAAACGAAAGTACTTGATTTTGCTATTGGTTAAAGATGTAGTTGGATTTTGAAAACAAGTTTTGATCTTTATGAGTTAGTTTTCTCTCAAAACCATCGTTCACTTTCTACTGATTATAATAATTGCATGATTGATGTATTGCAATATGATTGAATGTTTGTTTAGTTGAGTCTAGAATTGATTGAACATACATCCATATCTATAGCTATTTTAGGGTTTTCATCGAGCGACAACCTTGAATACGAGTAGCATGATATAATTATAGTTTGTAGTGATACATCCTTGTAATCATATGTAGAAATTGACCATTGTCCGAATTGTCATGCACAATGTATGACAATTGCATTGATTAGCCTATTTCCAAAACTTAATGCTCCTAGGAATTGAACTTAATTAGCACAAGGCGTTAGGTTATTCTTTAGGTAGAATTCACGTACGCAGCTCTAATGTGTGTGTTGATGACTTGGGAAATTTACGGAGTATTCTTGCAATAAGGTATTCTAGGGCTGTTGAGGATAGTGGGATTAAATTTGAATTCTATTCATACATTCAGTACTTGTTTACAATTGAAGATGAAACCTTTACCCAATATTTCACATCCTTGATTTGCGTGTTTACTTTTCTTTGTTTTGCTTTTATTTTATTCTAGTATATAAAAATCAGAAAACCCCCTTGTTATTTATAGGAAATCGAAAACATATTGACAACCTAGTCCTCTCTGTGGGAACGATCCTTTCTTGCCCTAGCTATATTTATATTTTGAGTAGTAAGAAAGTGTAAATTATTTTTGACGCCTACGACAGCGATCAAATTTTGGCGCCGTTGCCGGGGAGGCAGCGGTTGTCACTTGTTTTTTGTTTTTTGTTTCTTATTTTTGTTTTTAGTTTTGTTTCTTATTTTGTTTATCTTATTTTCTGGTTTTTAACCTTGTTTGAGAATCGTGTTTCAGGTACTTACTTCTCATGGATGGAGCATATTGGAACAATGGATACGGTTTTCAACAACCTCAACAATATGACAACTACCAATTCCAGGGGTATAATCAAAACCAATTCATTGGTTATGACCAATATTCCATGGAACCTTATGGTTTTCCTCAGAAACCTTATGGTGGGTATGTGTGTGAACAACCACAAGGATGGGAGGATTCTTATGCTCGTGAACAACAAGTCTCTAACTTTTTGGACAAATTTTCCAACTTTGTACAGCAAGAGTTTCAAAAAGATAAAGAGACTAGAGAAGAGCAACTCCAAGAACTTCGTGAAGGTATTGCTAACTTGCGAAGAGGCATTGATCAATGCAAGGAATATATGGATAATTCTAATATGCATATGGTTTGTGATGAATATTTTATTGATGCTAATGTTGAAAAAGGGCCAATCCTTGGGCACTTGTGTTGATAATTGTGTAGCTAACTCAACTCTTGATCTTAATAATGATCATTCGCCTATTCAAAAGGATGAGTTAGAGTTGAGCAACACTAAATTCAGCGACGAAGAATCTTATGTTAACTATGAAAGTGACGGTGATTATGATACATTGCTTGAAATAACTCATGGTGACAACAATGAGGAGTGTACAATGGAATCTTTTTGGGATCAAGATGAAGACGAAGAGGAATATGATGACACTAGTGCAGCGTGCTCAAGCATTGATCTTAATAATGATCAAGAGCCTATTCAAAGGGTGGAGCTTGAGGATGAAGCATTTTTGAGTGTTCTAAAAAAGTTCCTTATAGTGAAATTTGGATCCGCAGTAGATTATGTGCCTTACAACAAAGAGGAGTATGTTGAGAATGATACTGATATGACCAATTTTGTGGAAGACCCAATTGAGTTTGCATATAATTTTAATGATGATGTTTATGTCGAGACTTTGGTTAAGGCAGGAACAGACGAAGAATGGTTGCAAGGTTTGATAGAGGACCATGATATACAAGAGGTGAATAATTCATTTGATTTTTTCAAGGATGAAGAGGATTCCGTAATACAAGAGATTGTGCAAGGTTTGTCTAACCCTTTGCATATTGTTTCTTCTCCTTTACCTCTTATTGGTTTGAATGTATGTGCTTCGAGAATATTGTTGAATGATTTTGTTTCTCGATATCCTCCATTAGAGATACTTGATTCTCATACTATGCAGGTTTGTGAACAAGAAACTGTGAAAGTACCCGACTTCTATATTCTTTATACACTTCCAAGTGTGGGGGAAACTCTTATCGGTTAATAGCTTCAATTCTGTTTTCTTGTACTATTATTTGTGTGAAGCTAGTGTTTTCAAAACAGGTGATATGGGTGGATCCCCAACTTTTACGATTATTGGTGTATGGGGAATTCGTCTTGCAAGTCGGGCTGACGACTTTAAACCAAGCGCTAATGGGAGGCAACCCACTGGTTTTGTGTATCTATCTCTATCTTTTTATTTTATTTTAAGTCTTTTATCTTTATTTTTTTTATTTTGTATATTTGCATATCAAAACTCCAACTTTTAGAGATATTTGAACAATCTAGAATAAGCGCCTTTCTAAGTAGATGGAATTCTTTCTTGGCGGTGAGGTGTATATATTGGCTGAGTTGGGATTAGATGCCAACCAAATAGTTTGTTTAGTGTTTATTCTCTACTGTTCAGAAATAGCTATGAGTTGGAGTATCCGTTTTTTATCATGCATTTTATTTTCTTATTGTATATATATATCATGTTATGAATTTCCCATCTTGAACTTTACTTTGAATGACTTGATTTTACATTGAGGACAATGTATAGTTTAAGTGTGGGGGAGTGTTCTCATATATAGTTTTTAGCCTTGTTATTTTTCCTTTGTGTTCATAAAAAAATAGAAAAAAAAAAAATTTCTTTATACACTCCGAAACCTAGAAACATGTGCCTTTAGGATGACACTATCAATCTAGGTGGATGGAACCATCTTGGCTAGAGGAGTTGAGGAACTCATTAACTAAAAGGACAGAATTATTCAAGTTTTAGAAATAAAATGATAGTTGTTACCATATCTCGGAATATCACCATATCACGTTCTATTTTTATTTTTCCATATTTATCTATTGTTTTCTAAGTGCTTTGGTGGGTCACTAAACATCGACTTGTTATTACTGCTAGGATGAAATAGAGTGATTGAGTTGCTAAAAAAAAGAAAAAAAAAAGATCAACCAATTAGACCAACCGGAATAAAAAAAGACACTTGGATAGCAGTATGTGTGAAACGTTGTCCCTGTCTCCGTCACCTAAACAAGCGTGGAATGCAGGATCCAAGGCAACTATCACATACTTGCTGACAAGAAGCATACGCTGGGATCCAAAAGATCTAATAATGATGTCTAAAAAAAAAAACTGAAAAAGAAAAAGAAAAAGAAAAAATTATTATTGTTTAATAAAGTCACTCCTGGTTCCCTTGTATATGCCGGTTGAGTTGATGTAGAATTAAGATTGTTGACCACTGGTTCCCTTGTATATGCCAGTGTGTTGACACTAGAATTCAAACCAGTAGCTCAATCCAATAGGATGCATAGGTTCATCTTGGCGGTGACCTTCAGACAGATATGGGAAACACCGATCACTTGTTAACATTCGCAACATCTACTTCTATATCCATCTTCTTAATCTTTTCATTGTGATTGTGGTTAGTCAGATTTCTAGTATCGTGGTTTGTTAAACTTTCTGAATATGGCTTAATTTATATATATATATATATTAATTTGGATTCACATCAGGGTACCTCCTCCAATAGCCATTTTGGATTCGTTCATAGATTTGTCACAGGTAGCTGGAGTTGGAAATATAGGTTTTGTAGGTAGACCTCTTGTAAATCTTCACGAGACTAAAACTCGTCCGCTAGGGACACCTAGGGGTTCAAAGACTTGTTATTTATGCTAAAAATGACCGTAGCCTCGACGACACGGAGTTGTATGTATGCTTTATAATTATTTTGTTTGATTTGCTCGAGGACTAGCAAAGTCTAAGTGTGGGGGAATTTGATAGGTGTCTAAAACACCTAATTTTATATCGAGTATTTATGATTTCTTTGCGAGTTTTCTTGTAAATTATGTATCTTATTTTAGCTTTTGAGTTTATTAGGTGCAACGAAGTAATTTGGAGAAAAAGAACAAGAAAGTGTTCATCAGGAGCAAAAAGGGTAACACATCACTTTTACAGGCCAGTGCTAAGGGGAATCAAGTCATGGATAAAGGGTTGCCAGCTCTATTTTAAAGAATAACTAATAGGCTGTTATGTGGTGGCTTATATCAATTTTGAGGGTGCTGATAGTTTTTCCTCCCATTACCTCACTCTAAAATTCAGAGAAGAACTTCATTTTTCTCATTAGTCATTACCATTCATCTGGAATTTAGAGAGGACGGAAGCTGAGAAATGGCGGCGTGTTACTATCTGAATTTCAAGCGGGGTCTGTTGCTTCTAAATGAAGAAGTTAATGATCGAGGTTGACAAGGTGAAGCTGGGTATGAAGGTTGGAGCAGGATTTGAGATGTTGGTATTGTTTGAAGATTCAGCTGAACTAAGGAAAGAAATTAGAGGTTAGGGTTACTGAAGATGAGTGATTGAAGAAGCTGATGATCGTAATGATTAATTTGGGAAATGATTAAGCATGGGTCTAGGTTGAATCTGTCGTTGGTGTTGTTGATTGAGAAGAACTAGGGTTTCTGTGGTGACTAAGATAAATTTCAAGGGTGCAATGTTAGAGTTGTATTTGCAATTGATCAGTGAAGATGATGTACTTCTGCTGGCTGATCAGATGGATTCTGGTGGCAGTTGCAGTGGCTGCGATTAAGAGATGGTTGAGATGATAATTTGGTGGAGAATTTGATCTTGGTGGTTAAATGACTGGTCTGAGATTGCAGCTGAGCTGCAAATGGTGGCTGCTCTGAAGGGTTAGAATCAGCTGAGATTACATGTCATAGTCAGAGTTGCAGCTGGAATTACAGAGAATGGGAAACTGACAGTTGCCGAGGTGGTAAATGAATGAGTCGAACTTTCTGTTGAGGGTTTGAAGTGACAGAGTCAAGCTAAAATACAGTACAAGACCTTGGAAATAGCAGATGGAGCTGGTGCTTGTATGGAATTGAGGCATCGCAGAGAATGAGAGTTGGAAATGCAGCTGTAACTGGTAGTTGTTGGTTGAATTGTTGAAGCTGAAATTGGAGTGGTTGCAGGCATGTATTGCACTGGCTATATTCAAGGGAAGTGGAATGAACTTCTTATATGTATGCTTAGGATAATAAGAAGATGCAGACAGATGGCCTGGTTTCATGCTGAATGCCAAATGGTACAGGGTAGTGATGCTTGTCTGTGTGCAAACGAATATAAATGGTCTTGAGGTTCGTGGTTTGTTGCTGGGATTGATCAGGAAAGCTGCAGGAGTGGATTGAGTCAGAGATGGGTTCGATGCTGTTTACATGGTGATTGCCAAGGAACCTATGAAGATTGAAGCTGATCAAGTTTAATGGAACTGCAGGTGGTGATGTATTGGCTAGGTAGAGGATATGTTTATGATATTGATGCTTCAAGGGAAGAAAATGGGTGTTGCTTTGATTCTGGTGGTGAGTACAGCCAAGAAAAGCACCAGGGAATGGAATGAATTGAAGTTGAGAAGGACTATGGAGTTGCTGGTTGAGCCATCGCAGTTGTGTGGAGCTGTGAGGAAGGTGATGTGAGATTAATTGCAGAATGGGTTGGAACTGGTACTGTGATAAGGAACTGTTGAATGAAGCAATTGCAGGAGACAGTGTAACTAAACTGAGGCTTTGGGAGAAGCTGCAGCTGGTAGAAAGAAAAAGAGTTGTTGTTAGCAAAGGGTGATTCAAGAGTTCGGTTGATGGTGTATGAAATACTTGCAGGTTGCAATGGGCTCTGCAGTCAGCTAAATATCATTACAGTGAAAAAATGGAGTGTGTATATGATGCATATATATCCAGGAAGTAATAGAATGTTGCAACAAGAATGCAGAAACAGTGCGAAAAGCGAGCAAAAATGGTGAGCCGGTGGTACTAGTTCCGATTGCTGGATTTTGGAACCAAAAGTGGGGATCATAATGTTTCAGTCAATCATGAAGGGGGTTCGAGTCGGATGCAAGAGTCGATGGCCGGATATATGAGCTAAGTGTCACACTTTTTGGTACGTTTTCGCAAGAAATGAGAAATGGGTTGGATGGTTTTTTGTGAATGTATGAACTATAGAGAAGCAGAGATGAGTTGCTAGGAGTGTGCACTTGCTGGTAATAGTTTCCGATGGTTCAAGTGGCCAGAGACAAATTTCCGGCGACCGGATTACGGCGACGGTGACCAGATTCCGGTGATGACGTCAGCAATCCGTCGACCCGGTTTTGGACCCAAAATTTAATTTCAGAGACATATTTCTCACACATGGGCTTGGTGGACGAATTCGAGACGGATTTTGAGAACTTGACCTACTTTTGGGTATCCTTTTGGGAGTAAATAGAACTTTTTCTCTAAACCTAGATATATCTCCATGAGGGAGACTTCTACTTTTGTTCTAGGGTTTCACATGATAGTTCTTCTTTGGTTTCTATGATGATTTCCAAAAACACAAGTACTTGATTTTGCTATTGGTTAAAGATGTAGTTGGATTTTGAAAACAATTTTTGATCTTTATGAGTTAGTTTTCTCTCAAAACCTTCGTTCACTTTCTACTGATTATAATAATTGCATGATTGATGTATTGCAATATGATTGAATGTTTGTTTAGTTGATTCTAGAATTGATTCAATATACATCCATATCTATAGCTATTTTAGGGTTTTCATCGAGCGATAACCTTGAATACGAGTAGCATGATATGATTATAGTTTGTAGTGATACATCCTTGTAATCATATGTAGAAATTGACCATTTTCCGAATTGTCATGCGCAATATATGATAATTGCATTGATTAGCCTATTTACAAAACTTAATGCTCCTAGGAATTGAACTTAATTAGCGCAAGGCGTTAGGTTATTCTTTAGGTAGAATTCACGTACGCAGCTTTAATGTGTGTGTTGATGACTTGGGAAATTTACGGAGTATTCTTGCAATAAGGTATTCTAGGGCTTTTGATGATAGCGAGATTAAATTTGAATTCTATTCATACATTCAATACTTGTTTACAATTGAAGATGAAACCTTTACCCAATATTTCACATCCTTGATTTGCGTGTTTACTTTTCTTTGTTTTGCTTTTATTTTATTCTAGTATATAAAAATCAGAAAACCCCCTTGTTATTTATAGGAAATCGAAAACATATTGACAACCTAGTCCTCTCTGTGGGAATGATCCTTTATTGCCCTTGCTATATTTATATTTTGAGTAATAAGAAAGTGTAATTTATTTTTGAGTCTGCTGACAACCGACCAATGGTACCAAAGACCATTATCCAAGTGTCAATCGATTTAAATCAATATCCAATAAGGTTGTATATTCTAATCGATTTAACAATGTACAACCTGTATTATTTTAATTATATAACAAAATATAATGCGGAATATAAATAACACAGACACCAGAATTTTGTTAACGAGGAAACCTCAAATGCAGAAAAACCCCGGGACCTAGTCCAGATTAAATATACACTATATTAAGCCGCTAAAGACACTAGCCAACTACAAATTAACTTCGATCTGGAAAGTAGTTGAACCCCAACCAATCTCATACTGATCCACGGAACAATTATGCTCCTACGCCTCTGATCCCAGCAGGATACTGTGCACTTGATTACCTTAGCTGATCTCAACCACAACCAAGAGTTGCTACGACCCAAAGTCGAAGACTTTAATAAACAAATTTGTCTCACACAGAAAAGTCTACAGGTAATAGATAAATTCGTCTCCCACGAATAAACCTACAAGTTTTGTTCCGTCTTTTGATAAATCAAGGTGAACAGGAACCAATCGATAAAACCATACTTATATTCCCGAAGAACAACTTAGTTTCATCAATCATCTCATAATAAACTTAATCGACGTAGCGAAGAAGATTATTGAGGAATCACAAACAATGAGACGAAGATGTTTGTGACTACTTTTATCTTGCCTATCGGAGATAGAAATCTCAAGCCAATTATTACAATTGTACTTGTACGATAGAAACAACAAGATCAGATCACACAACTATAAGAAAAGTAGTATCGGTCTGGCTTCACAATCCCAATGAAGTCTTTAAGTCATTAACCTGGTTTTAGAAGAAGAAAACCAAAGGTTAAAGGAGAATCGACTCTAGCTTTAGCAAACTAGTATCACACAAAATGTGTGGGGATTAGGTTTCCCAATTGCTAGAGTTCTCCCTTATATAGTCTTTCAAGTCAGGGTTTGCAATCAATATTAGCTTACTAACAAAGCATTTAATATTCACCGTTAGATGAAAACCTAGATTGCCATACACATATGTACTTGACGTTTTGAGTTCGTGTAACCGTACCCAAACGTGTACAATGGTTGGTTCAATATTAGTCAACCAAATTGTTAGCCAAATGATAACTTTCATATCAACCATATTCTTCTTCACCATAACTAGTCCAAATGACTCAAATGAACTAGTTAGACAGTTGTTCAATTGCTATGAGATCTCAAGTATTACAAGAGACACAATTGAATAAAAAACGATGTGATTCACTCGAATCATTTCATGAACTGTAAAGCCACGGTTCGCTAAAGCATTCCTTAGTAATTTAAGATAGGTTCACGAACAACATTTTCAGGCATAACCTCTTGAGTTCTCGGACTCAATCTAACCGATTGAAGTTAATAAACTCCAGAAGAATTTCTCAGGATGAGAACTTCCGTCATGTCGCGGACTGCACCTGAGCTTCAACTTCAACAGATATTCTCGGGTTCGAGAACTTACGCCATTTCGCGGACTAAGTTCGGGGACTGATTTTTTGTTCACGTTCCGGCTCCACTTGATCGACAAAGTTCGCACACTCCGGTTCAAGTGTTCAGGACTTATACATATATGTGTTGCCACAACAATCTTTATATCCCACAATAGTTATATAGTTTAAACCCTCATTTCAATCATTGAAACTCCTTGAACCAAGCGAACTGTCAAACCTCACACAGATGCACTACAAGAAGGGAGTGCTTTGAATTCGAGAGATCAGTCTGATGTGCGTTTGAGCAATTATTTGGGAAAATATGAAGAAATCAGGGATTTTTGTTGAAACCGTGAAAACTTCATGAGATGAAGGAAAATAATAATAAAAAATAAAGGAACCATGAAGTGTGGGACCGGCTATGGCCAAGGCATGGCCGGCCGTCCAAAGAGCCCGGTCCCATATCGTTTTTCCTAAGTTTATAATAATTTCATGATTTTAGGGAAAAATGATAAAACCAAGGAGTTTGTTGAAACCAAGGAATTTTGTTGAAATCAAGGAGTTTCCATGAGATGAAGGAAACAAAAATATTAAGAATAATAAAATAAGGGCGTGTGGGACTGGCTTGGACATGATCGGCCGGCTAGGGCCCGGTCCCGTGAGTTTTCCCTAATTTTATGTATTATTTCATGATTTGAAAGAATTTTCATAATTTGAAGGAAACATCATGAAATCAAGGAATTTCATGGGATCAAGGAAACATAAAAAATAATAATAAAATAAGGGAATGTGGGGCCAGCTAGGGCATGACCGGCCGACTAGGGACCGGTCCCACAAGTTTCCCTAATTTTATATTATTTTTGATGATTCGAAGGAAATATCATGAGATTAAGGAGTTTTCATGAGATTAGGGAAATAATAATAAAATAATGGGGAATCATGAGGTGTGGGACCGACCACAACTAGGGAATAGCCGGCCGTCTAGTAGACACGGTCCCATGACACCTTTCTCAGTTTTATATTATTTCCTTGATGCGAAGGAAAGACCATCAAACGGAGGAATTTTCTTAAAACGAAGGATATTTGTTCAAATGAAAGGATTTTCATAAGATCAAGGAAAATAATAAAAAATATGATAAAATATAGAATTGAGCCTAGGACTGGTCACGGCATGGCTGGCCGGCCGGTGATCCCAGTCCCCCGGCACCGTGACTAATATTTTATTATTTTCTTCCTATTTTGCATAGGTTCATCATCTTGTCGTATTTTGAAATACTCGTTCGTGCATCCAGGTGCTCGTTGATGTGTTATTGTTGAGTACACTTGCACCATTTTAGTCGGGGCTTATTCGAAGGTAGCTCAGATGCCAGTGTGTTGAATATTTATTTCTGCTGGGAAAAACCATAAATTGAAGTAACGAAATATTATGAAAAACATTGAATATTTTTCAGGGATTCAGTTAATGAATCTAATGATTTTAAGAATAATTAATTGATGCTCTATTCTAGTACGATCATCTAGGAGCATTAATTATTCAGGAATTGAGTGTTATGAGCTTTTTTAAGCGTCATATTTCTTTTATATAGTCATGGAAAACATTGTTACATCCTGAATACGTTATTGCTCTATACTAGCAGGCAAGATGTCTAGGAGCCGTCCAATCTTTAGATTCTATATAGAAGTAATTACTGAAATTGCTCATTATTCATGAGATATGCCGTTGCCTCAGCTGAGAAACTACATATATACATATGCTCTAAGAGACAATATTCTCAATCAGAGATTCTTGTGGCATGAGCTTTCATGCTTTCGATAAGAGACATGAGCCTCAATATTCATCTGATTGCTGGATCAGGAATACGTATAATTATGGGTTTACAATTTTAGCCCTTGTCGAAAATCCACCATCTACATTAAGTCTCCTGCTTAGTGAGGGACAGTCATGTTCCTCAGTCAGCACTGAATGGTGATTTTCCGGTTATAAACGATATAAGCAATTGAACTTAGTCGTGAGTGTTTATGGGTGAAAACTATTTCTGCCAATTTTGGTAATTTGGGGTGTGTGGCTGACAAATGAATCTAAACCCTAAACAAATGCACTTCACTGAGTGCTTTTTATTCGAGAGATCAATCTATACAATTCTGGCCTAAACCAAGAAATGACCGTTCCAGACTTGTTTCGATCGCAAAATGAAGGAGATGGGGTTGATCTTAGGGAGGTAAGCGAAGAAGGTGTTGATATTGTGAAGGTGTAGGCTGTTTTATAACTTGTAACAGAAAGGTGAGCAGGCTCTGGGTGTTTTGAATACAACTTTATTAACACTTGATTTATGCGTTGTCCGTTTGGGAAATAGGGAAGGGAACCTATTTATACAATTCATTTGAGCCTTATTCACGTCTCTCGTGGGAAGTGGAGGAAGTGGAGTGACGGAGTAGTGGAGTTGTGTGTTAGTGTCACATGATCATTCTTGCCCACTTCTCCCATCATCACTAACCGTCCATGACTTCCTGACACGTTCTTGCGATGGTGCGTTGTGCACTGCACGTTATAAACCGCCAGACCAATACCCTAGTATATATCCCCTAGTTTGTGATGTGATTAATGTCTCGAGTGTATGGATCATGGGACCCACAGAAGGTAGCATATAGTGCTAGGTTAAATAACTGAGTTATTTGGAAAGCTGATATTTATAAAATACCGTGTGTATTCTATGCATTTGATGCATCAAATATATTCAATATGCATGATGCATCGCTGTTTTAAAGCTTAATGGAGTAAGTCAAGAATTAAGCGTCTCAAAATAGCTTCTTGTCCAGCCATCTTCGAGTGACCGTTTGGAGGCTGCATGGCGAGCCATGCCTTGGCCGATCACTTTATGCGGAAGATTGGCGGACAATGATCATAGTGATACCTCAATTGTTGCCCAATTACTATTATAGGTTATCCTTCCAAGCTAGCGAAGTTAGACGGACGAGATGGCTTGTGACCCCATCTACGACCGTTGGATTAGGGCTTAGGAGGTATGCAGGCTCCCTCTTTTAGCTCAATCGAATTTGAGCTTAGTGAACGTTTTTGGAGGGATCAATTAGTCCTACATGGAGGCGGCCCATGCCAGCTTGACTCGCAAAATTCCGATCCAAACCACTCAATTTGGTCTGCAAAGAGGAGTGGTTGAGATCGGGTTTCAACAGAAACCATGTGTCGCAAAGGATTCGTTAAGGAGGCGTGACACGCCACCCTTGTGCGCGCAAATCGAGATGTATGTCCAAGGCCAGCCTTGGTCGATCAGTCAGGCGTAAAGCCAGGCCCACGATGGTCATGTTGACATGCTTGGCCCTTTTTGAATCTTTATATATACCCTCCGTTCAAGCCTGCGAAGATGGACGTTCGAGATGAATTTGCAACACATGAATGGTGCTGCAAACCCTAATTAGGGTTTCGAACTGGCCAACTTCAACCGATCGTATTTGGGGTTGCGCACCTCCCTTGGGAAGACCGATTGTGTGGGTACCACCTTGGGCCGGCGGTGAGAACATGCATGCTTGCTCCACGGTCCTGGTCATGATCAGTTTTGACTTCCACGACTTCATAAAGCATCACGCTAGCCTTGTCTGGGCAACCGTTTGTTGCTCCACGACTTGGCTATGGGAGAACCGATCAAGCAGGTGGAAAGTGGACCCGCCAATGGGTGTACCAATACTTCACCACTTGATCAAGGGGAAATCTAAACCGTCCTACCATGCCTTTGAAGTTGGACGTTTACGACCTCTTTGAGAATGTTTTCAACAGTCTTATGCATGCTATCCGCTCCATGCCTGCTCGACCATCCCTTTTCAGGGTTGGTGTTTTGCGGCTATTTGGAGGCAAGGTATGTGTTCGACCACCCGGGCATAAACGGGCCCGCTGGTGGTCATTGCAGTGGTTTCCTGCTCCTATTAGGGTTCTTATAGGCTGGTTAATTCATGCGGCCAACTTGTGTGGCCGTGATTATTTCTGAGACTGATATGGATAGTCCAGATTCAAATATGCTTGATCGGGCTAGTATAACACACCGATAGATGATGCTCTTTTTCAGAGAATGGTATAGCATGTATGTGTATTTCGTGCATGCCTCACTATTGATACTTTGATATTCATGTTACTCTGCTGAGAGTAACAATCAGTCATCATGACGCACCAACAATGAGAGTTCTGCTGAGAACAACACAGGAAATACAAGGCGATTCACGCATTAACTACTAATGCTAAAATTCACAGAATACTTGGGGATTGTTGCTACATGCTCTATTCTAGTTGAATTAATAAAGCAAAGACGTATTTATCTCTTATAAAATAGCCTTATACTTTGCAGGACATCAGCATAAAGATTGGCTTTACAATTTTATCCCTTAACTAAAATCCACCATCAACATTAAGTCCCCTGCCTAGCACATGATGGTTACACTATTGTGGTATAGGCATGAGATTGTGACAAATACATGGGAGAAAAACGAAATAAAGGAAGCTTACCCGGAAAGCCTTGATAGATCGCTAGCAATTTCACATGTGATCATGCCGTTGCAAGCATGGAATCCTGAGTGGGACCGGTTTCCTTCCTCTGGCATTCTGAGTTTGGAAAGGAATCATTTTTCTACTAGGATTCTCCAATTATTTGTTTATAAAATGGACCGACCCCCTTTTATTTTCTTATATATATATATATATTTATTTATTCTTGTCCAGCTCCCATCCACGACCTTGCTACCACCCCTGCTGACGTCGCTGCCGTTGACAACGTCGGATTTGCATTGTATGAGGTAGGTATCTCGTCCGTTCTTCATTTTTTTTTTCCCAAAAGAAACTAATTTCTTAGAATGATTAGTTTCTCCATCGAAATTGATAGCAAAACCACCCTAGGATTGTATAGTAAAACAAGTCGTGAATCCATGAACATGTTGTTTTTGATTCTTCTTCCACGGTTGCATGTGAAACCTAGCTTTTAGGTTGTGGCTTGAGAAACTTCATAGACATGATCCCATGGATAAAACCCTTTCTCATAAAAAAACGTGTCATGATACATGCAAACATGAATAAACATGGGTCCACCGTGCATGCTTGACTGAACGTCGACCCTGTTGTGTCTGCTTCGGTCGAGGAAAACAGTTGCTCACTCTAATCAAGTATCGGCCTTGTTATGCATGCTTCATTCGAACATGGGTTCGATGTGTGCTCGTATTCTCCTATTAGACGAACAATGGCATAATCAAGTCCCCAGGATAGAACTTGACCCGTTTCTTGGAGTGGATGCGTTTCTCTCCATTGCACGGCAGTTGCCCTCAATTATTCGGTAAACATCCACTGATTTTTATCCTGCATTTGCATCCTTTGCATACGATAAGTGAAGACTCCTTATTTCTCCTGGATCTTGTTAACTCGTGAAATATAAAGAAGACGTTGAGTTTTCTCCCATCACAGAATTGTTTCTTTCTTTGTCCCATGTATTTCTCTTCGTCTGTTACATAACTTGATCTGCTTGGTGATGATGATTTTTTTAACATAATCATAACCTCTTTTCAAAGAATGGAGGCGGCTGGAAAGGACTGCTCTGGTATATCTCCCGAAAGAAGCTTCAAAGTGAATAAACCTGAGACTGATGGTACTGATGGTGCGTTCGAGGAGGTGATGGCTAAAATTGATGTTCCGCTTCTCGAGGTTGATCTCTCCATATGGGGCATGCCAATTTTATACATGCGTGTCGCTCGAGAACGCGTTCGAGATCTTCTGGCTTTAATCGACAGGGAGGAAAAATGGAGGCTTGAGGAAGCATCGCAACCACCGGTAAGCACAAGAGCTGAGAGATTTGCAACACGGCTGAAGAGGATAAGAGTCGAACATGAACGGCCTCCATGGGAAGATATGAGTGATTATCCGATTCACGATGATGTGATCATTCTTGATTCTGATACGGACGAGCCTGAGCTCCCAAAAATTATCAGCACGATCTTCAATGTTGTAGCGGATCTTGAAGAAGATATGGAAGCTTCCCCTACTGAGGATATTGTGGAGAACATTGTTGTAGAAATACCTGAAGAGGAAGCTGAGGCAGACTCGAAGGAAGAAGTAGCGGCGACTCATGATGACGTTGATGCAGACTCCAATGGTGGAGAAGACACAGTGGATCTCCTTGATGACTAATTCTTCCTGTTATTTCTCTTTTCTTCTTTTCTGAGTATTTTCCCATACTTTTGTGAACACTTTTCTCCTTGCACTCAGTGGCGGCTGAGTTCAAGGTTCTCTTATTTCTGTTTGCTTGTTAGAACAAATTTCTTATTTTTTGAGATAAATCCTTCATTAAGACTGCATCTGAGTTTTCTCAGTGGTGTGCCTTCATATGATTGCATGTGATTCTTGTGAGAAGAGAAGTAATGCCATAATAAAATACCACAGACCTATCTGTGTTCTCCTGTCGTAAGCTTGTGTGCGCTCTCCTGGTGTAAGCTGGGACAGGCTTTTCAAGGTACTTTCTTTTTTCCTTTGCATACGTTTTATTCCTTAAACATTTCTCGAAATGTGTGAAGTGTTTTACTTTTTAGGGTTTTCTGGTTTAATCTGGTGGGCAGGTTAAACCTAGATTTTTGTGTCATTCCCAGGGATAAAATCTCTAAAAGGAAATAATACTTTTATTAATTGAGAAATTGGAACCCTGATAATCATGAATGCAAGTATCGCAATCATTTCGAAGAAATTACAAAATAGTACGGAAAGGGAAATTGTTGGAGGAATGTTGGAGGAACCACCATAGAATGCTGGACAGAAAGGGCAGCACAACATTTCTAGGTGTGGTAGGGTTTAAGCCATCGTGAGTGGATCGTCACGCCCTCAAGCTTGTCAGCGTTGATGATCTTGTAATAGCCGCCTATGATGACGTATGCTACCAAATATGATTCATCTTCCTTTGTTTCCGACAAATCAAATTGGTCAGCTATTTTCACCGCCACGTTCCCAACTTGAAACGTGGTCCTTTTTTCTACCATGTCTCCAATTTGAAACGGATTCGAACTTGGTATAACATCTTGTTTTTGGGACACGTTGTCTCTGACTGCTTCCAAGCTCTTGACAAAATATTTGAAAGAGCCGACACCCCATTCACATCTCTTAGCGGCGGTTAGGTTGTTGATCGACATAAGTCCCCGAGCCTCAGCATAAAGAGTTTTTATCGTTTTTAAAAAATATTGTTCAATGAGACTTACTTGGGATCGGAACCTTTTAAGGTACGAATTCGGGTTTTCTCCAGGAAGTTGCGTCATATTTGCAAGGTGTTGATACGGAAATAGACAATCTTCAGGATTTGACGATTCGTTGGAGATTCTTTCAGGTACTGAAATGGGCAAAGGACACACTCCCAATGCTGTTTTGTTGTCGTGTATCCACGGGCATCCTAGGATCATGTCATAATTCGGATACTCTTTCACTATGCAAAATTTATCATGTGTTAGAGCATCACCGATTTTAACTTCAAGGTCAATGCATCCATAGGCGTATCTGAGTTCTCCTTCTGGGTTCCTAATCACGGTTGCTTCTCTCAGAGTCTTGACAGTGATGATGTTGAATTCAGAGGCTGCATTAATCAATGTGATGTCAAACTCAATATCCTTCAAATGAGTGATGGTTAAGAGTCCCCAGCTCCCCTTGCTGGTCGTATTTTCTAGGAAAGACTGTGGCTCCGAGACTGCTTCCCTTTCTGGATACAAATGCCTTCCTGACACGACATGGTTGAGGGATTCGAACATGTCTTGATGTTGTCCCTTGGAGAGATATAAGATTTCACATAAATGCTCCATCATATATTGTATAGTCTTGCGGACAAAATCCCCTGAGATCATGCAGCTCCTGATAGGAAGAGGATCCATATGAACACCTTCATTTCCTAACTAGAGCACTTCTGCTTCCACTTTTGCTCTGAATATTTGCTTCAACTTTTTTCAATATTTGGTCGGGTGATGGACAAACCTATGGTAGCGGAAGTATTTGGGTTTTGCCATCTCGTCCTCGGTCGGTGGGCATCTGATAGGTGGTAGCTTGATCGCGTCGTCTTGAATTCCTGCTATCAGTAGTTCTATGAATTCATTCATGGGAAAGGGTAAGTCAGGAACTGTGTCTCCGGATGCAAGAGCCTTGTATGATCCCTTTTGAGATGAAGTCGTACGTGTTGGTCCCGTATGCTTGGGCGTTGTTCTGTTGTTGACGCTTTCCTTTTTCCTCCTTCATCTACCACACTCACAGAGGGACTGGTGTTGTATTTATTGTTGATGAGATGCCTGCTTCCGCGACTTTCACGCGTATCTTCATTTCGGATGATTTTAGTTCTCTCAATAACGCTGGGGATATTGTGGCCGATCGCTTAGCGGCTTCATGGAGCTCGGAAAATGTTTGAAAGCCCGAGTTCTCTAACAAAGTATGGTATATGGGAATCATTCCGTTAATGCACAACTCCACCAACTGGTGTTCGGTGACATTCGAATCATGACAATCCAATGCCTGAGTCCTAAACCTCTTAACGAAGTCGTTCGGATGTTCGTTGCTCCGTTGAAAGATTCTTCCTAAATCTGAAAAGGTGACCTGCTCTTGTAGAAGGCACTGACCATCTCACTCTAATTGGATACACTATTAGGTGCAATGCTGTTGTACCAAGTATATGCTCTTCCGGTAAGTGTCTTCGAGAACTCTTTTAGGCGAAGAACATGATTGTATTCGTGTTATCCCAAAGACTCCAAAAATCGAGAGACATGTTCACGAGCATTACCAGTACCATCATAAAGGGAGAATTGAGGAGAGGTGTAGCCTCTTGGAAGAGGAATTCGTTGCACGTCTTGAGGGTATGGAGGCTGATGCTGGTGCATTTCTGTTATATTTCCATTGCATAGGTTTTGGAGGAGTCGCTCCAGGTCCTCATGCGTAATAAAGTTGGATGGCTGGTCTCTTTCTCTTGGGCGTTCAGGAGCGTCACGAACTTCCTCATCTACATGGGCCCGCGCCATTGAAGTGCATGTCCCGGGTGCATCGAACATGTTCCTTGTTGGCTCCAGGGGTTTTCGTGGCCCCTGCGGAAATCATTCGGTTAGAGTTTTGAGAAAAGAAAGTACCTCTTTCTGAGTCGCAGCCATATCCGTTTGAGCTCTAGCAAGAACTTCTTGCCTTTCCATCAAATCCACCATGGTGATAGGGGTTTTCCTCCTCTTGTTCCTCCAGCCCCTCGTCCTGATGGAGGAGTAGAAGTTTCCCTGGTGACGACCGGAGGCATTACACTTGAAGAAATTCTAGGATTTGCTGCTGCCCTGGCTCTGGTGAGTGGAGGTGTCACGCCTACTGGAATATCTCCTGCTCTGCTGGTGTTAGTGGTAGAGGATGTGACTTCATGAGATGTATTGATCACGTTCTGCACGGCAGCTCCGCTGATAGGGACATCAATACCAAGAGTGTTGTCGGCGCTAGTCCCATCAGAGTTGATCGATGATCCTGACCTAAGTTCTACCATCTTGCAATTTGAACAGATTGAAATAAAATTGAAAATTGATCTTGCAACCGAGAGATTAATCTCCCACTGTGGTCGCCAATTATTTATGAGTGAAAACTATTTCTGCCGGTTTTGGTAATTTGGGTTGTGTGGATGAGAAATGAATCTAAACCGTAAACAAATGCACTTCACAGGAGTGCTTTTGATTTGAGAGATCAATCTATACAATTCTGGCCTAAACCAAGAAATGACCATTCCAGACTTGTTTCGGTCGCAAAGTGAAGGAGATGGGGTTGATCTTAGGGAGGGAAGCGAAGAAGGTGTTGAGATTGTGAAGGTGTAGGCTGTTTTATGACTTGTAACAGAAAGGTAAGCATGCTTATGAATAATGCAAGCAGGCTCTGGGTGTTTTGAATACAATTGTATTAACACTTGATTTATGCGTTGTCCGTTTGGAAAATAGGGAGGAGAACCTATTTATACAAGTCATTTGAGCCTTATTCACGTCTCTCGTGGGAAGTAGAGTGATAGAGTAGTGGAGTTGTGTGTTAGTGTCACACGATTAGTCATCATCACTAACCATCCATGACTTCCTGACATGTTCTTATGATGGCGTGTTGTGCGCTGCACGCTGTAAACCGCCAGACCAATACCCCAGTATGTATCCCCCAATTTGTGACGTGATTAATATCTCGAGTGTGTGGGTCGTGGGACCCACAGAAGGTAGCATATAGTGCTAGGTTAAATAACTGAGTTATTTGGAAAGCCGATATTTTATAAAATACCGTGTATATTCTACGCATGTGATACATCAAATATATTCAATATGCATGATGCATCACTATTTTAAAGCTTAATGGAGTAAGTCACGAATTAAGCGTCTAAAAATAGCTTATTGTCCAGCCATCTTCGAGTGACCATTTGGAGGCTGCATGGAGAGCCATGCCTTGGCCGATCACTCTATGCGGAAGAGTGGGGGACAATGATCATGGTGATACCTCACTTGTTTCCCAATTCTTATTCTAGGCTATCCGTCCAAGCTAGCGAAGTTGGATGGATGAGATGGCTTGTGACCCCATCTGTGACCGTTGGATTAGGGCTTAGGAGGTATGCAGGCTCCCTCTTTAATCTCAATCGAATTTGAGCTTAGGGAACATTTTTGGAGGGACCAATTGGTCCTGCATGGAGGCGGCGCACTGATGTTCACGCCCATGCCAGCTTTACTCGCAAAAGTCGGATCTAAACCACTCAATTTGGCCGGCAAGGAGGAGTGGTTGAGATCGGGTTTCAACATAAACCCTATGTCGCAAAGGATTCGTTAAGGAGGCGTGACATACCACCCTTGGGCACATGAACCAAGACGTCTGGCCAAGGCCGGCCTTGGCCGATCAGTCAGGCGTGAAGTCGGGACCAAGGTGATCGTGTTGACATGCTTGGCCTTTTTTGAATCTTCATCTATACCCTCCGTTCAAGCCTGTGGAGATGGACGTTCAAGATGAATTTGCGACACATGGATGGTGCCGCAAACCCTAAGTAGGGTTTCGAACCGTCCAACTTCAACCAATTGGATTTGGGGTTGCGCGCCTCCCTTGGGGAGACCGATTGTGTGGGTCCCACCTTGGGCCGGCGGTGAGCACATGCATGCTTGCTCCATGGTCCTGAGCGCGATCTAAGCCATCCAATCATGCATGCGAAGTTGGATGGTCGTGATCAGTTTGGACTTCCACGGCTTCCTAAAGCATCACGCCAGCCTTGTCTGGGAAACGATTTGTTTCTCCACGGCTTGGTTGTGGGAGTACCGATCAAGCAGGTGGAAAGTGGGCCCACCAATGGGTGTACCAATACTTCACCACTTGATCAAGGGCAATCTAAACCGTCCAACCATGCCTGCAAAGTTGGACGTTTACGACCTCTTTGAGACTGTTTTTCAACAGTCTTATGCATGCTAGCCGCTCCATGCCTACTCGACCATCCCTTTTCAGGGTTGGTGTTTAGTGGCTATTTGGAGGCAAGGTATGTGTTCAACCACCAGGGCATAACCGGGCCTGCTGGTGGCCATTGCAGTGGTTGCATGCTCCTACCAGGGTTCGTCTAGGCTAGTTAATTCATGCGTCCAACTTGTGTGGCCGTGATTATTTTTGAGACTGATATGGATAGTCAAGATTCAAATATGTTCGATCGGGCTAGTATAACACACCGAGAGATAATTCTCTTTGTCAGAGAATGGTATATAATGTATGGGTATTTCGTGCATGCCTCACTATTGATACTTGGATATTCATGTTACTCTGCTGAGAGTAACAATCAGTCATCGTGCCGTACCAACAATGAGAGTTTTGTTGAGAACAACATAGGAAATACAAGGATATTCATGCATTAACTACGAATGCTAAAATTCACAGAATACTTGGGGATTATTGCTACATGCTCTATTCTAGGTAAATTAATAAAGAGAATACGTATTTATCTCTTATCAAATAACCTTATCCTTTACAGGATGTCGGCATAAAGATTGGCTTTACAATTTTATCCCTTAACTAAAAATCCACCATCAACAGTGAGATAAGACCTTACCGGATTTTTGATGGTATGAGCGAGCCACGGCCTGAATGAAGATCTCAGTGGCATGATAGAGCATTGTCTAATGAGCATAAATTTGTGTTGAACCACTGATTTCGATGACGGGACCTTGGTCGTTTTAGGATTCATGGGCCGGGCCTAATAAGGAAATCCTTGTAAAATTAGGTTTTGGAAATAAAATATGATATAAAAGGGTTTAATCCTTTTTTTTATTTCACCTAAACACGACCACCACCTTTAGATCTTCATCATCTTCACGCCATCATGGGGGAGCAAAATTTTCCGCCGGAGTTTCCAGCCGGAGCAGCCACCGTCCGGCCATATTCCTGCCGGCGCCGACAGGTACGTGAAAAATAATAATCAAAAGTTTGCTAAGCTCATGAATTGTTCATGCTTTGATCATGTTGAAATTATACACATGTGCATGTATGAGTGTGAGTTTTGTAGAAAACCCTTGTTTTTAGAAAACATACGTTCATTTGATCGTTAGTTTATGAAACTAATAATAATCCATGATTTAGGAGAGATTTTGTTTATATATATAAACCTCATAATAATCAAAACTTTATCTTGAAAAGATGTGAGCTTTCACAAAATCGAAATAAACCCTCGTTTCAAATAAAGACGATCGTACGAAGGAAAAGAGTTTTTTTTTTTTTTTTTTTTTTATAAAACCATGGCTTGTACATGGGATTTTTTTTTGATGAAACCGTGGAGTATCCATGAATTTTGTTTGCGTGAGCCTTTCTCACGTGAAAATGTTTTTTTTTTAATTTACGTGAGTGAATCACGTTATATATATATATATATATATATATATATTATTTTCTTAAAATCAAAACTTGAGTTTTGTATAATATTACTTAGAAGTAAACAATTATTTATGATGAAATAATGTTTTAGTTTTCATAATTCCATGGTGAATGTTCACGCAGTGGAAATATTCATAATTTTATGAAAATCTGAGTTTTTGCTCGTCTTATGTAGGTTCAAAGAAACGAGCAAGTTTTGAAGTGTTAACTCTTGCATTACAATCACTATTGTTAGTGGAATTGTAAAAAAGGTATGGATTAAGAATTACCATTTTGTGAAATTGATATATGCACATCTGTAATTCCGTGTCTCTGGTTCCAGACAATGGTGTCCTCCAGCAGTGATTATTCTTCCAGATCTTCTGAAGAGGATTCGAGGGTTTCTGAGGCGAAAGCACGTGCCAACATAGATCGTGCTCTATTGGAAAATAACATATCTCTTGATAGACTGTAATCTGATCATGATGAGCTCTTGAAGAGGAAAGAAAGGGAGTAGATACTTGCTGAGTATCGAGAGAAAAGGCGTATAACTTAGCGGAAAATACAAGAATCCGAGGAGAGACTCTGATCCCGTCCTTATGGTGTAGCTTCAGATTCAGATGTTGAGGATGAAGAAGAAGAGATCGTGTGGAATTTTACAACACGCAAAAGTAAGTCATATCCACTGCACATGGAGATTGAATGACAGGTTAAGGCTGATCTCCAAGCTGAACGTGACGATGAAGATCTACAGGATGCAATAGATGGTGATATCAAAGAAGAAGAAGAATTCCCTGACTCGGACAGTGACTCCGAGAAAGAGTCTGAAGAAAATTCTTCAGAGGATGACAAGGATGATGATGATGAAAAAGACGGCGAATCAGATGACTTTGATGACTAGTCTTGCTCATGATATTATTTAAACATTTGAATTTTTTTTTTAATCTTCGTAGTAGATATCTTTTTGATGATCTGAACAGCTTCTCTTCTGAATTAGGATTTTCTTTTGAATGAGAAACCCTTTTATTAATGTTGATTCTTCTGGAGTTGAATGAAATAGACCAATGTTTATGCCCTAAAATTCATCATGATCGCCTTCGGCTTGCCTTGGTGACTTTCATTTGTGGAAAATACTGATATATTGCGTGGGATGAGAAAACACGCGTTATACACAAATCCATGTGGTTTTATAACCGTGTCGAGCTTTTATCATTCCCCAGTTATTTTTCCTCCGCATATCCAGTATTGACCTTGTTTGAATCTTAGGGTTTCAGTAAAACCCGCAACTGAATTTAACTATCTGCAGAAGATAAGTATCCACCATATCTTGTATATATCTCCAAGACTTAGGGTTTAGTATTTACGCAAATATTTCTTCCATTCCTGAGTCAGTTTTATCGTGCAGAGGAAATCTTGATTATCATACCTTTTCGTCGCTATGTCCAGCAGTAGTATTTCTTCTCGAAATGAACCTCAATCGAAGCATAAAGTATAAGCGTCCGTCTCAGTAAGTTATGTATTTTTCTTCATATCCGTTTGATCAGAGTTATTGATCATAGAAAAATGATTTGTTGCAGGATAATCATAAGAATCCATCTTCTTCTCATAATTCAAGGCCCAAGCAGACTGTTAGAGCCCTTGCCCGATATAGGTCAACTCATGCTGAAGCCGGCACATCTGTGAGTAATTCTATGATCTTTCGAGTGGAGTATTACTCAATGGCTTTATCCAATCTTCATAAAATACTTTTTTACTGCATATTTTTGTTGATGCTAGAAAGAGAAGGAATGGGTAGTCTGCGATTGATGATGACGACGACAAAAACTCTACCAACTCCGTGGAGACTGGAGTTAGAATTTACTACCCAACAACTGGACTCTCGTTTGAGACTCACATGATCAATAATTTCCCGGGAAATAAAATAGTCGGCGGCTTCGTCGTTCCCAAATGTCACGCATCTTTGTATACCAAGATCTGGAAACTATACGGTCATATTGCCACTACTGAGGTGTGGAGAAGCTTCTTGCCGACCCTCCTGATTACAGTCGTTGGGGTTTTACCAATAATATTAAAATTATTATTATTGATAGAGACGAATCTACGAGATGTTAAGAATCATGAACTTCATAGATGGGATGACATGATATAAAATTGCGAGACCTTGCGGTTCAATGTAAGTTTTCTTCGATGTCAGCTTGAGATGATCAAAGTTGACAGGGAAGCGGACGTTGCTGAAGCAATTTCCACCACGACTACTTTTTTGGAAGAGGAGAAGGCACTTGCCTTGGAGTCAGCGAGAGTTGAGAAAGCTGTCCAGGATTTTAAAGTGAAGACTAAGAACTTTCAAAAGAAGCTTGACATGGCTAGCTATAGAAATTATTATTTGCTGGATGGTTTACTCTAAGTGAGCATTTATGATTGTTTTTAGTCGAATAGGTTTAGGCTTTTCTTAGGTAGAATAATTTATCATGACATGAGGAAATTTTGTTCATTTATGAGGTATTTAATGAACAAAGGAGCATTTTGCACGCTCTTTGGAGGAATAAATTACATTCTTAAAATGCTTGAAATGATAAAATGGTGAAAAGGTAATTGTTTTCTACGGATTAGGCGTAATATGCTTTGAGCCATTTACCATTGATTATATTTCCTTCCACTCCTCCATCAATTTTTAAGACTTTGTAATATCCGCTGGATACTGCCTTAATAACAATATATGGCCCTTCCCATTTCGGAGAGAACTTGTGAGAAGACATGTCTTATTGAATATGTTTTGTTTCCTTTAATACTAGATCCCCTACTTGAAATGTTCGAGGTCTTACCATTTTGTTGTAGGCTCTGGAGATCCTTTGTTTGTAGGTTTCCACATATTTTTCCACCTTAGCCCTCCTTGACTCAAGCATGTCCAGTTCAACAATTCTTGAGTTGGACACCTCGGCTTCATCCCATTGTACTCCACTGGATGCTGCAATCCTTGCTGACAGAATTTTGATTTCCGCCGGCAGTATGGCATCAGTCCCATAGACGAGAGAATATGGTGAAGTACCGATTGAGCTCCTTGGTGCGGTTCGATAGGCCCATAAATCCATAGGTAACTGTTCATGCCAGGTTCGGGGATAATACGGTGTGGAGAAAACTTGTTTGATACTGTATTCCTCGAGCAATTCCATTACAAGCTTTTTAGCAAAAGGATTTCCATTATCTGTGACAATGTGTTTGGAACACCGAATCTACATATTATGTATTCTTTGATGAAGGCTGCAATCGTGACTCCAGTGGTGCTTCGAAGAGGAATATCTTCGACCCATTTGTTAAAATACTCGGTTGCAGTGATGATGTATTCATGCTGCTTTGAAGATACTGGATTGATTTTCCCGATGATATCCAGTCCCCAACTATATAAAGGCCATGGACTATTCACAAAATTCAATGGGAGACAAGGAGTGTGAATGAGATTACCATGGACTTGGCATTGATGACACCTTTGAACGTGCGCAACTGCATCGTCTTCCATGGTCGGCCAATAATATACCTCATGAATCTGGAGAAATAATTTCCTTTTTCCTTGATGTTCTCCATCATGCATCTCCTTCAAAATTGTTGGGATTTCATGCTCAGCTAAGCACTTCAGCAAATTTCCACCAAAGCTTTGGCGGTATAAGATTCCATCAAGAAAGGAAAATCTTTTAGCTCTCTGAATGAGTTTGATTATTTCTTTATTTTCTAACGTCAACTCATTGTCCCAGAGGTATTTGATGTAGGGCTCCCTCCAGTCCCAAGTGTGATGGGCTGTCATAGCTTATAAGTGATGAGGAGGCATCTGACAATTGGGAAATGACTTTTGCAGAGTTCTTGATTGAGCCTTCATGGAAGGCCAATAGTATCCCATTCTTTGAAGCTTTCTGTAAAGTGTTACCACCAGCATCTATCCACAAGTTTCTTCATGTATGCGTTTGAGTTGTTCGTCCTCTTCGTCGTTTCCAAGGCATCGCGATAAGGACCCATCAGAGTTTCGATAATATAACGCTTCGTGAAGCAAGAAATAATTCTTTAATTCCTTGAGACTGACTTTCCCTACCAAAAAAAAACTGCTCAATTCATGAATAATAGGTGCTCGACAATCATCTGCTTGAATGTCTTCGACTTGAGCAAGCCAGGTAGATGACACAACACGCCTCTGTACAATGATTGTTTTTCTTTTCCTTCGAATTGTAGCTTAGAAGCGAGAGTTTCCAGGCAGTCAACATGCCTATTATTAGTTCATCCAGTATGGACAATCGTTGCAACAGTGAAATAAGTTAATAGTCGTTGAGCTTGATAGACACATTTTTGTGTCTGAATTGTTCTCAGTGTCTTTATTGTTAGTCTCAATTTTTGTACTTATTTTGGTGTTTTTATGTTTATGTAGGTGTTTTTGGAGAAATACATTTATGTGGAAAAACTTGCTCAAAAAGTGCTATTTGGACCCCCAGAGAAAATTACAAAAGGCACCCTCATTATGGATAAGGGCACCCCATCTGCTAAATGCGTCAACTTTTTGGTTAAGGGCACCTCACCTTCTTCATTTGAAAAATAAAAATTGGCGGGAAAATATTTTACATACTGCGTATTATTCTGTTGGATTTTTGGAGTTGTTTTTGAGAGATTTAATGGATGAGATTCAATGGGATGGCTTGAATGAGCGTAACAGGCGTGGTATAATTGTTTGTTTCGATTGAATTTGGCTAGAAAATCCAAGAGATGAAAACAGGGAAGCTCGTGCTTGGGAGAAATATTTCACGAATTTTGTGGTGGCATTTTGGAAAGTCTGTGTGTTTCTACAGTGTGTTGACTCAATTATATGCGTGTACCAGCATGTTTAGAGCTTGCTGGAGTGATTTTTTGTACAACAGACGCGTGAAAAGGCTAGAAAGGAAATAAATTATTCCTGCGAATAATTCTCTTCACTGTCGAGTTATGGGAGATATTTTGGAGTTATGAGGGATCCTGTCGAGTATATATAGGGTTTTGGGGAAGCATATAGGGGGACGGAGAGTTTGGGAGAACTTAAGAGCATCAACAGAGCGTAAAATCGAGTTGCAAGGAAATTGTTTTCTGCTGCTGCTGTGAAGAACACGAAGAACAATAGACAGCCAAAAACCGTCGTTCTTCAACAGTGTCAACGACAAAACTTAGAGGTCGTAGAGTTACGGTAACATCGACAGTATACGTCTATCGCTCTATGTAACAGTGTTTTGCAACAATTATAAGCGTTGCAAACACCTGGTTTTAATCATTTTCTCTTCACTTCATCTTTGTAAACAATTTTTGAGCATGAATCTATATTTTGAGAAAGTTTACACAATGATGGGCTAAACCCAATCCTTGGGGTGATGGAGGAAGCTCTCTTTCCAATGAAAAAGTGGTAATTCTTAATTTTTTAATTTGTGCAATTTTTATTATGATTATTTTCCTAGATTGAAAATAGATTTTATGATTTTTGTTAAACAATTGTATTTTCTATTGATGGAATATGCTTAGCCTAGGGTTTTGATATCCCATGCTTTGGATTAACATTTGTTGTTTCTAAAAAATCTACTTTTGCAATATTTGAGAATCAAATTGAACGTGTGAAATTGCATGATTATAATTAGTATCACTTTGGAATTGGTAAATAGTGGAATCATAGCCTCAGTCTCTCCATAATTCTCACAACACCTTTAATTTTGAGTTTGATATATTTTTGCTTTTAAAATTAAGTCTAAAAATCTGCTTTCACAAGTCTTGAACGAATCTTCTTACTACAGCATCATTGAAAATACCATCAATATTTGACATCGTCGACACAGACTTGTCTTTAGGCTAGAGTTTTTAGATTTTTTTTCTTTTTTAGGTTTTTATTTGTTCTTCTTTACGTTTTTGGGTTTTTGTCTTTTCCTTACAGAATTTGGAATTTGGAGCGAAAGAAAATTTTGCCAAAGCTTTTGGTAAATACTTAAAGACTGGGATTAAAAGGCAAAGCGGAAGGAGCGAAAGAAGAAGATATTTTTTTATAAAAAAGAGAGAAAAAAAAAAGAGTTTATATTTTTCTTCTTTTTAGATTGTATTAGGATTTCTCTATTCTTGTAATTTTCTTTTTCTTTTGCACTTTACTTTACTTTTTTTGGACTTTGGACTTTAAACTTTGGGACATTATTTTTAAACCCTACGGAAGGGTAATTTAAATATTAAACTGTTTGCAGAGAAGGACGGTGATTACGATATCACCTCGGCCCCTCGGGTTCGTACATGACATAGGAGTCGTGGCCCGAGTCAACTACAACGGTTCATCCCCCGTCTGGAACGGGAGGTAAGTTTTTCGAAACACTCGTGAATCCCCTGTCAGCGAGTTACTGTATTCCTTCATTTGCATATATGCTGAGGACTTGAATACGGCTGTTTTAAATTCCTAGTAAAGAGCAAGGACTGGCCATACAAGATAAGGGTTCGGATTTCATCACCGTTCCCTTCTTGCCCGCCTTAGGAAAACGATACCAAACTCGAACCTAAGCTTCAAAATTTGGAATAGAACGAGACCGATAGGGTAACGAGCTTAGTAGGAAAGTCGTTCGAAAAATATTGGTTACTCTTTTGAGCATACTTCGAAGTTCATGATGGTTTTTGTAAGTTGAATGTGTGACTGACCCGCCTTGTAATGCGGTGAGGCCTTGGGTATCAAAGATCCATGAAGCTTCCCTCGCCTCTATTCAACTTACTTAAACTCGGATTTATTCTATAGGGGTATGCTCAGATTGTAACGAATTCCCTTTCGAAGGATTAGAAGCTGGTATAGAAACAATCTAAGTGGAGCCATCATGCTTTTGGTTTGCTAGAAATCTTCAGGTTTGCTTTGGTGGAGTCATCCTGCTGTGTGTTTGCTTAGAACTTCCCTTCCTTAGGATTTTTTTTTTAACTTTTTGTTAGTGTATGTTAAAATCGCTCGAGTCCATTAGAGAGCGTGCTTGGAAAAGAGATACTTTTGTCCGTTTGATTAGTGACGAGCCTAGAAGTTCTTCTTTTGTGAACAGGGAGCTTGAAGACTCTTCTTTGGAGAGTCCTGTTTTTGGAAACTTCAGTTTTGAGAATTTAAGTCTTAGTGAGGAATTCACCCCTAGGATTGTTACTGTGCCAAAAATGAAAACTTTGAAGGAGTACATGTACCCAACTAGGTCCAACAGGGCATCATGCATTAAATTGCCAGCCTCTACGGCTACCTATGAGTTGAATCCTGGTATTCTTCAGATGATCCCTATATTCTTAGGAAAAGATGATGAAAACCCTTACTTTAACATTAGGGACTTTGAAGAAATATGTGGAACAATTAAGATTAAGGACCTTACTGATAAAGTCTTGAAACTTAGGATGTTCCCCTTTTCCTTAAGAGATAAAGCCAAGTCCTGGCTGAACAACCTACCATCTGGGTCTATAGAAACATGGGACCAACTTACTGTCATTTTCTACTTAAAGTTTTTCCCTAAGCATAAAACCGCATCTTTTATGCAGAAAATTAGTGTCAGTATGCAACAAGAAGGAGAATCACTTTATAAGTTTTTAGAGAGATTTAATGATCTTTTGTCGCAATGTCCTCACCATGGGTTCGAAAAAAGAAACTAGTTGAAATTTTGTATGAAGGTTTAGTCTATTCGACCAAAGCCATGGTTGAGTCTATGTGTGCTGGTTTATTCACGAGTAAAAGCGCTGATGATGTATTTTCATTCTTAGAAGATGTAGCTGAAAAATCCCAACAGTGGGAGTCTTGTGTTGAACCCCCTAAAAGACTCCTGGTCAATAGAAGTAGCACTAATGTGGTCGATACAAGCTTTGGGTCAGATGCTAAGTTTGCTGCTTTGACTAGAAGGTTAGAAGCTTTAGAATTGAATCAGTCTAAACATAGGTCTCTTATTGAACCTGATGATAGGATTAGAGCCTCTCAAGTCTCTAGTTATGGAATCGAACCCAATAGCTCGTTTTGGGAAGGTCACGTTAGTGAAGAGAAAGCCCATGCTGTTTATAACATTGCTAGGTTTGAAAACCATCAGAAATTTGACCCATACTCAGATACCTACAACCCTGGTTGGAGAAACCATCCTAATTTTTCTTGGTCTAAGGGCCAGAATCAAGGTCAGTCTAGTAATTCTCAGCCTCCCCTAGGTTTTGATTATGCTAAGAACTCTTCAGGTCAAGCCCAGTTCCAGAACCCTTTTGAGAATAGAATGACTAGCTTAGAGGAATCTTTTAGTATATTAAAAAAGAGCCAGGATATGCTATCACAAAGCCAGGAAATGTTGATAAAGAGTCAGGTTAATTTTCAAGAGGAAACCAAGCAGAATTTCAAGAATAATTCCCAGTCTCTTGAAAAATTAGAACTTCAAGTCAGCCAGATATCTAAGTATATAACTGAGAGAGAAGAAGGAAGGTTCCCTAGTCATATTGATCCTAATCCCAAAGGAGATAAATCGTACAATCATGTGAATGTTATAACAACCCTTAGGAGCGGTAAAAAAGTAGACAATAAGGTAGCCATGCCTGGTGGACATACTGTAGTTCCACCCTCTACTCCACAAGAGGAACCCGTAGCTGAGGAAACTGAAACAATTCCTAAGGATTCCCAAGAAATTCCTGATAGGACTACCTTTGTGCCTAGAGCCCCATATCCACGATTCTTAGCCCCAACAAAGAAGGAGTCAATTTTCAACAAGATAATGGAAACATTTAAGCAGGTGAACATCAACATTATATTATTATAAGAAATTAGGCAAATGCCTGCTTATGCCAAGTTTTTTTAAAGATCTTTGTACACGAAAGCGTAAGCTTAATGTCCATAAGAAAGCACTTTTAGCTAGACAAGTAAGTTCAATTCTTCTGAATCAAACACCCCCTAAGTATAAGGACCCTAGATGCCCCACCATATCTTGTGTTATTGGTAATCATGTAGTTGATAAGGCATTGCTTGACTTAGGAGCTAGTGTTAACTTACTCCCGTATCATGTATACACCCAGCTAGGTCTTGGTAAGTTGAAACCGACCAAAATGACACTTCAATTAGCTGATATGTCTGTCAAAGTGCCTCGTGGTGTCATAGAAGATGTTCTTATTTAGGTTGATAGGTTTATATACCCAGTGGATTTTGTTGTTCTAGATACCCAGCCTGTTCAGGACCCAAGTGCTCAAATCCCGGTGATTTTAGGTCTCCCATTCTTAGCCACATCTAATGCTGTCATCAATTGTAGAACCGGACTTATGAACATATATTTTGGTAACATGACTACTGAGCTAAATGTATTTAATGTTATTAAGTCTTCTAAGGTAGATGATTTAGAAGTGGTGAACATGATTAGCACATTAGTTCCTGATCCTTTAGCATGCACTGTGTTTGATAATCCATTATTTGATGAACCCTCCGGTGCTTCAGAGGAGGTAACCATGATGAAAACCTTAGTTGATGAGCCTATATTAGAGATTTTCTTTGATAATACCTTATATGATGATGTTGTTCGTTTAGATGACCAGTCTCCCAAAGAAGCTAGTCATTGTGGTGACTTTATGGACCTTAGAACCCATCCCATAGATCTTGGTCCATTTGAGGATATTGTTCACCCTAAGTTTGGGGGTAATGATGACTTTAATGATCGTCATGTATCCCTAATTGAAGTCCCTAACTTGGGACTCGAGATTTGTGCGTCTAAGTTACTACTTGATTTTCTTCAAACTCTGCCTCCTGATCCTCCAGATACTGTCCATGAAGAAACCCAGATCTTAGATACTTGTCATTCAATTGAACCTGTTTCCATAGACACTTATATAGAGCCCAAAGAGACACCCCAGATAAATCTAGTTGCCTTGATAAAATCCCTAGATCAAGTTATGCTCCGTCTGCTCATTTTTCTAATCCAAGATGGTAGTCTTTCATTTGTGTCTGCTCTATTTGGTTCTTAGGACCCACAACTATTTAGGCTATTGGTATATGACTTTGGAAGGTGACAATACGTTTGAGGTATTTGATGTCTAGCTAAAGACTTTAAATTTAGAATTTTATGAAAGGCACCCACGCTCATGCATACGGTAATATCCTTCCTTATTTATTTTCCCTCAAGTGGTAAAAGTTTCTCCTTGTTCATGTTTTTAATTTTATCTTTAGAACACTGAGGACAATGTTAGATTTAAGTTTGGGGGTAAGGGAGAAACTTCTAGCGTCATATAGTATCCGGTTAGCTAAGTTTACATATTGTTTCTCACCGAAAAGATAGAAATTGGAATGCTAGGGATAACAACCTTTAGAGACATTAGAGAAAAAGACATTGAGGTCCTTGAAATTCAGGAGAGAACTTGTTCCTTTTAGAGGGTAACCGTGATGAAACTAACCATCCATGATGGAAAGGCAAGTAGGTCAGGAAATTCCAGAAAGACAAAGCAACCTCACAATGTAGTCTTAGTTACTGGATTACAACACTCTTTCAGTAGAATCTTATCATCATCAACAATCGGAGCGACATCAAAATTTATGAAGAAAGTGGAAGACGTTTAAGGTTTAAAAGCAACAATAGAAAATCAGAATTCAAAATCAAGGGTTACAACAAGTTAAAAAAAAATTATATAAGTTGTTGAAGTTCATGATACTAAGACATTACAAGTTGCGAAGATCCAAGTGTTAAAGTCTTTTTGTGATGGCCATGTAAATTTTTGTCTTGTTATTCCTCTGTTTCAAAAAAAAAAATTGAAAATTTTGAAAAAATTAAATAAAATAAGAAAGAAGTTTAAATTTTGTTCAATAAGGCCATAGGAAAGTAGAAATCTATAAGGAAGTTTCAAGTGAGAAATTGAACAAAAGAGTTAATTATCAAGGTTCTACGAGGTTCAAGAATTTATCATCAACAGTTGAAGCCGAAGAAGACGTTGTTTCTACTGAGCACTATGAGAAAGTCGAAGAAAGATACATTTGGTTGCTTTGTTAGTCCGCTTTCAATCTTGCACAAGATTTTTCTAGCATTGGTTTAACTCATCACACGTAATTAGTCCAGCTGTGTAGCAGATGTCCCTATCATTTTTTTCTATCTCCTAATCTTATCCAGCTGTAAATCAGCTGATGCATCTTACAATGTTTATCTAGCTGTGTAGCGGATATCTATTTATCTAGCTGTGTAGCGGATGTGTCTCCCCTTTTCTTCAATCAGCTTTAGAGCTGGCACCTTTAATTTCTCTGGCATTCTAGTCACTTGGAGATAGGTTGAGAATTTGTATGTCCTCATAGCTCTTTGGATACTTGTAACCAATTAGAAGAACAGGTTTTGTGGGTACACCTCTGGTAAACCCTCCGGATACAACACTCCGCCGCTTGGGCCACCTAGCGGTTTAACGTCTTGTTGCACGTGCTAAGTGTAGCCATTTTATTTTAGATTTGCTCGGGACTAGCAAATAATTAGTTTGGGGGTATTTGATAGACACATTTTTGTGTCTGAATTTTTCTCAGTGTCTTTATTGTTAGTCTCGATTTTTGTACTTATTTTGGTGTTTTTATGTTTATGTAGGTGTTTTTGGAGAAATACATTTATGTGGAAAAAGTTGCTCAAAAAGTGCTATTTGGACCCCCGGAGAAAATTACTGAAGGCACCCTCATTATGGATAAGGGCACCCCATCTGCTAAAGGCGTCAGTGTTTTGGTTAAGGGCACCTCACCTTCTTCATTTGAAAAATAAAAATTGGCGGGAAAATATTTTACTTACTTCGTATTATTCTGTTGGATTTTTGGAGTTGTTTTTGAGAGATTTAATGGCTGAGATTCATTGGGATGGCTTGAATGAGCGTAACAGGCGTGGTATAATTGTTTGTTTCGATTGAATTTGGCTAGAAAATCCAAGAGATGAAAACAGGGAAGCTCATGCTTGGGAGAAATATTTCACGGATTCTGTGGTGGCATTTTGGATAGTTTGTGTGTTTCTACAGTGTGTTGACTCAATTATATGCGTGTACCAGCATGTTTAGAGCTTGCTGAAGTGATTTTCTGTACAACAGATGCGTGAAAGGGCTAGAAAGGAAAGAAATTATTCCCGAGAATAATTCTCTTCATTGTCGAGTTATGGGAGATATTTTGGAGTTATGAGGGATCCTGTCGAGTATATATAGAGTTTTGGGGAAGCATATAGGGGACAGAGAGTTTGTGAGAACTTTAGAGCATCAACAGAGCGTAAAATCGAGTTGCAAGGAAATTGTTTTCTACTGTTGCTGCGAAGAACACGAAGAATAATAGACAGCCAAAAACCGTCGTTCTTCAACAGTGTCAACGACAAAACTTATAGGTCGTAGAGTTACGGTAACAACGACAATATACGTTTATCGCTCTCTGTAACAGTGTTTTGCAACAATTATAAGCGTTGCAAACACCCGGTTTTAATCACTTTCTCTCCATTTCATCTTTGTAAACAATTTTTGAGCATGAATCTATATTTTGAGAAAGTTTACACAATGATGGGCTAAACCCAATCCTTGGGGTGATGGAGGAAGCTCTCTTGCCAATGAAAAAGTGGTAATTCTTAATTATTTAATTTGTGCAATTTTTATTATGATTATTTGCCTAGATTGAAAATAGATTTTATGATTTTTGTTAAACAATTGTATTTTCTATTGATGGAACATGCTTAGGCTAGGGTTTTGATATCCCATGCTTTGGATTAACATTTGTTGTTTCTAAAAATTTACTTTTGCAATATTTGAGAATCAAATTGAACGTGTGAAATTGCATGATTGTAATTAGTATCACTTTGGAATTGGTAAATAGCGGAATCCTAGCCCCAGTCTCTCCATAATTCTCACAACACCTTTAATTTTGAGTTTGATATATTTTTGCTTTAAAATTAAGTCTAAAAATCTGCTTTCACAAGTCTTGAACGAATCTTCTTACTACAACATCATTTAAAATACCATCAGAGCTTCAACTCTGAATGGAGCAAGTGTGATTTCTTTGAGAGCGTATGTTACATTCATTTGATTAACAAATAGCTTTGAATCTCCTCTTATCTCAAGGTGTGTTGCTCCTACTTACTTATCCAGGGACAACCCTAGTAAGAAGGCTTCATATTCTGCTGAATTGTTGGTGCAGTGAAAATCCAACTTGAATGAATGTGAGAAAACTTCGCCGGATGGAGAGACTAGCACTATGCATGCTCCTACAGTGTCGTTGCTAGGGGTGGAAGAACTGTCGAAGTATAAAATCCACGTATTTTCTTTGATAACTAAGATATCTGGAAACTCACCAGGTACATCTTCATGTAACATTGTTGCATCCTCTCCTGGAAAAGAAGTGAGTAGGTCTGCAACCGCTTGGCCGTTGATTGCTTTAGGCGGTGTGCATGCTATATCAAATTCTGACATCTGAAGTAGCCACTTTGCTGTTCTTCCTATCAAGGCTAGCTTTGATAGTAGAAACTTTATGGGGTCAACTTTTGAAACGAGCACGACTCTATTGGATAGCAAATAATACCTAAATTTATGAATTGCATGCACTAATGCTAGACATGCTCTCTCATCGATCCTTTGGATATCGAAGTTGAGCGTCTCTCATTGTACGACTGAAGTAGTATATTGGTCATTCGATACCTTCGTCGTCTTCTTGAGTAAGGAGTGCTCCGATAGCGACATCACTAGAAGTTGTGTAAAGTATCAGTGGTCTTCCTTGCATTGGTGATATCATGATAACATGTGATAATAGTATCTGCCGTATTTTCTGGAATGCTTCTTGTTGAACGGTTGTCCATGTGAAACTCGCTCATATCTTCAATAAATGGGTGAACGAAGCAATTGATTGAGCCAATCCAGGAATAAAGCATCGAATATAATTTACCTTGCCCATGAAGCTCTGGAGTTATTTCACAGTGCATGGAGGAGGCATGGTAGTAATAGCTTTCGTCTTATCTATATCGACTTTGATTCCTTCTACTGTGACCAGGAATCCTAGAAATTTCCCAGAGGAGACACCAAATGCACACTTCAGAGGGTTCATCTTTAATTTTTATTCTCTGCAACTTTCAAAGACTTGTCTCAGAACTTCAAAGTGGGATGTTCGAGTCTTCGACTTCACCACCACATCATCAACATAGTCTTCCACTTGTTTGTGCATCATATCGTGGAATATAGCAGTCATGGCTCGTTGATAAGTAGCACCGGCATTCTTTAATCCGAAGGGCATCACAGTGTAGTAGAAATTCCTAATAGGAGTACGGAGTGCAGTCTTGTTGGCATCATGCTCGTACATATTGATCTGGTTGTATCCACTGTAACCATCCATAAATGAGAACATACCGTGACCACTAGTTGCATTAATGAGCATATCAATGTTGGGTAAAGGAAAATCATCCTTCGGACAACATTTATTCAGATTCCTGAAATCAACACAGTATCTGATTTGATCATTTTTCTTCTTGACATGAACAACATTCGCCATCCATGTTGGATGTTGAATAGGTTTGATGAACCCTGCTGCTAGTAGTTTCTGAATCTCGACTTTGATTTGTTCTTCGAATTTGTGCCTGAATTGCCTTGGTGGTTGTTTGAGGATGCATGTCATTAGTGCAATAAAATTAATAATCTTATTTCCACACAATTAACTGGTAATATAATGGAAGTAAGTATCGTTCCCACGAAGAGCAATGAGTTTTAGTTGTCAAAGCGTCACAAAGGGGGGTTTTGTTTTTAGATTGTGGACAAAATAAATAATCAAAGAAAATAAAATTATATTGTAATCAATATAGAGAGATATGATCGAGGAATCCTTCTTCGTATATAAACCTTCAATGAGTTATTATAATTGCCTACTCATCGTTAATCATAGATTATCACCAACCGTAGAATAACAGCTAGATCAGTGATATCCCCTAAATTCCTTATATCACTGGATACGGAAGTTCTCGCCTACCAGATTTTATTCAACGAACCACCAAGTAGTAGATCACTCAAGGTGTAATCCAATCGAATGATTTATCTTTTGTGAATTTATAGGTTGATCCCAATAATTAGACTCTTAGATAAAGGTCCACTTTTTAGTGTTGTTTATACACACAATTGCTCCACAGAATCCCTCTGCAAGGTTTTGTGTTCTCTAATTAAGTACAAGTTATTCGACGATTACTTATCTCCTAACTTAATACTAGCAATAGATTGAATCAACAAATCAATTTAGTTGGTCACCTAAACAATCTATCAATCAATCATAAATATTCAAATAGTATAAACAAACGATAATCATATGAAGAACTTCAAAGTAGATTAATATAATAACTCAAATATTGTTTACAACTTAGAATTCATTCTCAATCAAAAGTTGTTTAGCTACTCATGGATGTAGAAACATCCATGATATACATATGAGAAAAGTAAGAGATAACGTTATGATTGATAATTGCTCCGTATGATGTTTCTTCTCTCCAAACCGTAACTATTTTGTGACCTAATGATATGATATGTTTTTCATAACCTGTTACCTTTTTATAGGTTTACATTACTTGGTCTTCACGTATTTAGTTTGAATCAAAAACCCAACCTAAAATAACGAAATAACGTTCCCAAACGTGCCCTTAAGTCTTCCAAAGAGTTTATACATGTTTCCCATTTACTAAGTTTGCGAACCCAGTCCGAAAACTTCAAATTCCAGCATATATTTTCGGAGATACGTCTGCGAACCCCGTCCGCAAACCCAGTTCGCGGACTGCACTATCTTCGGTTTTCAATGGAAATTATTTTGGCCATAACTTCTTCATCCGAACTAGGATGACCTCATTCTTTTTGAATTCTTTTTATCTTTCAATTCTATTCAATATGGTGATGAGAAATCCTTAATTTGAATGAGTTAAGATCGGTCTTTGGCCCTTCTCTTGATTTTGAGCATTTTGCTCCTTTTCGTCGCACTTCTTCCACTTCTCTTGGACTTCGACACTTGGATACTTGGAATACTTCTCTTCCTAGATCTTTTCAGTACTTTGTATCTCGTTTTTGGATGATTAACCTATTAGAGTCAAGTAAGAGAAAACAAGAGTAATAATACGAAAATATGCAAGAATAATAGCTAAAACAAGTATGGAATGGACACTAAAATCATATGCATTATGCACTTATCAAATTCCCCCACACTTAGCTTTTGCTAGTCCTCGAGCAAACTAAAATAAAACTAATCCTAAATACAACAAATCCATCTCATTGAGAATACGGTTACTCTTAGCA
The DNA here is from genome assembly GCA_023529315.1 of Papaver bracteatum. Classification (NCBI taxonomy): domain Eukaryota; kingdom Viridiplantae; phylum Streptophyta; class Magnoliopsida; order Ranunculales; family Papaveraceae; genus Papaver; species Papaver bracteatum. The sequence goes on from JAJJWX010001167.1 coordinate 131,201, forward strand.
TGAATAACATGCCTTTAAACCCCTAGGTGTCCCTAGTGGACGAGTTATAGTCTCGTGAGGGCTTGCAAGAGGTATACCCGTAAAACATACTTCAATTTATCGCCTTGGAAGAACCACTAAGGATAGACACAAAATAGTAGCTAAATAATTAGCTTGCATAAGTTCTTTAGCTGCAAACATCCCACATACATACTAATCCACACGCACAAGAAATTACTTACCTATGACATTCAACATGATTGCAAAACTCTACTAAGATAGTCATCGTACTTGTTGCAACATTTGCCACAACACTCGCATACTGAAATCACATAGATAGATTAGAAAATGGAAATAGAAAAGTGAAGTGTGCAAATGTTGACTTAAGTGAAAGATGTTACCCACAATACTTTTGTAAACGTTGTCAAAGGATATGAATTTATAGCGCATAGTTGAGAGAAGCACCCATTTAACTTGACCACATGATTAGATACTCTAAGCGCATGTTTACTTTTCAATAAGTATGTGATAGTTGCCTTGGATCCTACGTTCCATGCTTGTTTAGGCGACGGATACAGGGACAACGTTTCACGCATACTATCACCCAAGTGTCAAGAACCTCATCAATAGTCTTTTTGACTTGCTATATAGTGATGCTATGGTTTTTATTTCATCGACTACATGATTAGATATTCTAAGAGCATGTTCCTTTTCAGCAAATACTTGATAGTTGCCTTGGATCCTGCATTCCACACTTGTTTAGGAGACGAATACAAGGACAACGTTTCAAACGTATTGCTATCCAAGTGTCGACAAATGAAGATGAGCCTTATAAATTTTCTTTCCTTTTTCTAATTTTTTTTTATTTTTTCGGCCCACTCTTTATGAGTGTAAGAGAATTGTCTTATGGGTCTTTCAAATACTCAACCAATGATTATCTTGCTACAACATCCACGGCAGTAACAGGATCCTAGCAAATCACTTTAGAGAAACATAAAACTGCAAAAAATAAAAAGAAAGTGATTCAGTAATGATTAATTGCGAGGATGAATCTTTAAAATGACTACCATAGTTGAGTTTCACATTCACTTATGAACGTATATATTAACGATTGTAGAATGACAAAATGGAACTCAATTTATAGTTGTAAGAACTGTTTTAACCTGAAAGGTTTAGAGTGTCATCCTAAAATAACTCATAAGTAACTCCAAAAGATGAAGTCTCATGATGCAAGAAATCAAAGAGTATTATTTATTTTTTTATTATTTATTATTTATTTATATTATACGCAAACCAAATATGCTTAACTACTCCCCCACACTTAAACTCAACATTGTCCTCAATGTTCAAAACCGAAAATTCTGATGTCTGACATAACAGCCCTGAGAAACTCAAAAATTGTACCAATGGGTAGGGAACTAGGAAAAACATCTTAAAAAAAGTTGTTCGCATACGTCTTTTCTATAACATGTCAAAAGGGAACAGTGTTTCGACAAAATTTGTGACTTTGATGTCCTCCGGACTGACTGTCATGCAATCTGAAAAAGTTTTGGAAAAATACCAAAACTCAAATGTCCATGCCTATCTCTCCAACTTAACAGACTCTAAATTCAAATTTTCTTTATGGAAAATAAAGTTATGTCTGTCCTATTTAAAAGTTGGGGTCAACCACTCAAATTGGACTCCGTATGAAGTCTCGAGGGATATTTTCGTGACAAGTGCGCAGTCAGAATTTTCTGACGAGAATTCATCAAAACTTTCATTATAGATATAGGACTTGTGGAATCTACGATGGGAATGCAAGATATGATATGCAAAACTAAGAAAATTAAAAACAAAAGGATAAATATACAAAACCGATGGGTTGCCTCCCATTTAGCGCTTAGTTTAATATCCTCAGCCTGACTTGGCATTCCTTCAATTACTCCTCCAGAGGGAGATAATCATGAAATTGTTGCACATCCATATCCACATAAGCAATGCTTTCATAATATGGCTTCAGTCTATGGCCGTTCACCTTCAAATTTGTTCCATCTCTAAGACTAGAAATTTCAACTGCTCCATGAGAATAAACATTAGTAACAACATATGGTCCAATCCATCTGGACCTTAGCTTACCAGGAAATAATTTAAGACGAGAGTAAAATAAAAGAACTTTTTGTCCCACAACAAAATTATTTCGAGAAATCATTTTATCATGAAAAAGCTTCGTCTTTTCCTTGTAAATACGAGAACTCTCGTAAGCATCATTACGTATCTCCTCTAGCTCGTTAAGTTGTAACTTCCTTTGTTTCCCCGCGTTGTCATAATCCATGTTGCATATCTTTATTGCCCAATATGCCTTGTGTTCAAGTTCAACCGGAAGATGACAATCTTTGCTATAAACCAACCGATATGGAGACATACCAATTGGTGTTTTGTACACCATTCTATATGCCCATAATGCATCATTAAGCCTATACTCCAATCTTTCCGTGTTGTGTTTACGGTTTTCTCAAGAATGGATTTAATCTCACGGTTCGAGATTTAGGCTTGCCCACTAGTTTTTGGGTGATATGGCATACCAACCTTATGTGTTATGTTGTACTTTTTGAGTTGAGCATATAAGTATTTCTGAAAATGCGAGCCTCCATCACTGATAACCACTCTTGGTGTACCATGTCTAGAAAAAATGTATTCCTTCACAAACTCACAAACAACTTGAGAATCATTAGTAGGGGTGGATTTAGCTTCCACCCATTTCGAAACATAATCCACAGCAAGAAGTATATAAAATTTTCCGTTAGAATTGATAAAAAACCCATAAAATCAATTCCCTACACATCAAATACTACAACAGCAAGAATTGGTGTGAGTGGAATTTGATTTCGAGCACCTAGATTGCCCGTTCTTTGACATCTATCACAAGATTTGCAAAAAATATATGCATCCTAAAATAGGGTAGGCCAATAAAATCCACTTTCAAGTACTTTGAAAGCGGTACGTTTAGAACCAAAGTGACCACCACATGCATATGTATGACAAAAAAGTAAGAATAGATTGAAATTCAGAATTAGGTACGCACCTGCGGATGATTTGATTAGAACCGTATTTCCACAAGTAGGGATCATCCCACACATACTGCTTGGCTATTTTCTTAAGCTTAAGCTTTTGAAAATTAGATATTGTACTAGGTACTTGTCTTGTAACCAAGTAGTTCATTATATCCGCGTAGCAAGGTGTTGAATCTTCAATTGAGAAAAGTTGTTCGTCTGGAAAGCGATCTTGTAAAGAAAAATCTTCTTCGAAAACAACAAGTCTACTAAGATGATCCACAACAGTATTTTCAACACCTCTTTTATCATTTATTTCATAATCAAATTCTTGCAATAGTAGTATCCACCATATAAATCTTGGCTTAGCTTCTTTCTTCTTTAATAGGTACCGAAGTGCTGCATGATCGGAATATACAGTCACTTTTGAACCCACTAAATAGGATCTAAATTTTTCTAGTGCAAATACTATAGCCAAAAATTCTTTCTCGGTGGTAGAATAGTTGATTTGTGCATCGTTTAGGGTCTTAGATGCATAATAAATCACATGAGACAGCTTGTTTACTTTGACCCAAAACAGCTCCAACTGCATAGTCACTTGTATCACACATTAATTCAAATGGAAAACTCCAATCCGGTGACTTGATAATTGGTGCAGTCTTCAACAGTTCTTTCAATTTATCAAATACATCCTTGCACTCCTTGTTGAAGTCAAAAATAACCTTTTTTTTCAATAATTTGCACATCGGCATTGAGATTTTGGAGAAATCCTTGATAAACCGTAGGTAAAAACCTGCATGACCAAGTAAAAAACGAATTTCCCTCACCGAAGTGGGATATTGTAAGTTTCTTATTAATTTTATCTTTGCTTTGTCAAGTTCAAGCCCTCAAGAAGACTCAATGTGACCGAGCACTATGCCATGGTTTACCATAAAGTGACATTTCTCCTAATTTAAAACAATATTAGTGTCTATGCATCTTTTAAGCACAAGTTCAATATTTTGTAAACAAATATCAAATGAATCACCATAAACACTAAAATCATCCATAAATACCTCAATTATGTGTTTCACATAGTCAAAAAATATACTAACCATACACCTCTGAAAAGTGGCAGGCGCATTGCAAAAACCAAACAACATTCGTCTATAGGCAAATGTACAAAAAGGACAAGTGAAAGTAGTCTTCTCTTGATCCTCCGGTGCAATAACAATCTAATTGTATCCTGAATAACCGTTCAAAAAGAAATAATATGAATGTCCCGCTAACCTCTCTAACATCTGATCAATAAAAGGCAAAGGAAAGTGATCCTTTCGGGTTGCGGCATTAAGCTTTCTATAGTCTATGCACACTCTCCATCATGTTTGAACTCTTATAGGAATAAGTTCATCATCTTGATTTCTAACAACAGTGATACCTGCTTTCTTAGGCACCACTGAACTGGGCTAACCTATTTGCTGTCAGAAATTGGGTAAATCACCCCCACACTTAGTAATTTGAGGATCTCTTTCTTCACGACCTTCATCATTGGGGGGTTAAGCCTATGCTGAGCATCACATACTGGCTTGAAATCATCCCCCATTAAGATTTTATGCATGCACATGGATGGACTAATGCCTTTAATATCAGCAATTGTCCAACCAATAGCCGTTTTGTGCTCTTTCAGAACCCTAAGGAGACGTTCTTCTTGTATTGGGGTGAGTTTCTTTGAAATAATCACCGGAGGTTCTTATTTATCACCTAAGTAAGCGTACTTTAGGTGGTCTGGAAGTGGATTCAATTCAAGTTTCGGTGCCTGCACAATAGAAGGTAATGGAACCTCATTAGTTACGGGTAAAGAAATATAAGAAATATTACCCGTTTTTGCTTCTTGTAGTGCTGTTAAATAACCACACATCTCCAACAATTCTTTGGCTATCTCAATGTCCATATTTGGATGTCCATGAATTTCCAAATCAATGATATTCCGTAGCACAACTCCAAGTTCATCTTCACTGTTCAAATCAAACAATTTTTGTGCTAACGAATTAATAACATCAATAGAGAAAGCAGAGTGAACATCACTAGGATAGCGCATGGTTTCAAAAATATTGAACCGTATGATCTCCTTATCAAATTCCATAGTGAGTACACCACTATCAATATCAATCTTCGTCTTTGCAGTCTTCATGAATGGTCTCCCAAGAAGTAACGAAGTAGATGAACAATTATCTCTATTGTGCATATCCACAATGTAGAAATCAGCCGGAAAGATTAACTGATTCACTTGAACTAACACATCCTCCATGACTCCCTTAGGATATATACACTAGTACAGAAATGGCCTTTAGCCATGCCAAATATAAATTTCTCTGTCACGCCTTTTTGGTTTTGGCGTGTCTATAAGGTATACTTCTACCCTATAGACACGCCATGTTCAATGTGCATGTTCATATAAGTGCTTTCAGCCACGCCAGGGCTAGTAGCATGTCAAAATTTCAACCGTTTAGTCACGTTAACTTCAAATTTTTGATTTGGCGTGTTTATAAACCAGTCTATGGCCACATTAGGTATTGGGCGTGTTTAGAGGCCAGTCTATGGCCACATTAGGTAGTTGTGGCGTGTCCAAAAGGTTAGTCACGCCATTTAAGGTGTGGTTTTAAAGTTGGTTCATTAGACACGCAAGTATATGCGTGTCTATAGTGTACGATTGATTGACACACCAAATTCAAAGTGTGGCCAAAAAGTTATTCTTTGGACATGCCAGTATATATGCTTGTCCATAGTGCACGATTTATAGACACGCCAGTATATGCGTGTCCATAGTGTAGGATATATATATAGACATGCCAAATTGAAAGTGTTGCCAAAAAGTTCTTCTTTGGACACTCTAGTATATGTGTGTCCATAGTGTGCATTCTATAGACACGCCGGTTTTATAGCGTGGCTAAAAAGTTCGTTTTGGAAAAATTAATAAAATTCTTTCGCCCATATTCGAACGCTTGACCTCGAAGGATTTAGGTAACGTGCCAATCCACCAAGCTGCCCATCTTAACATGTTTATGATTAGTATTTTAAGAATACTATATTGGTTAAACTACTCAACATCTAAATAAACACACCAAGTTAAAAGTGTGGACAAAATGTTCTTCTTTGGACACGCTAGTATATGTGTGTCCATAGTGTGCGTTCTATAGACACGCCTGTTTTATAGCGTGGCTAAAAAGTTCGTTTTGGAAAAATTAATAAAAATCTTTCACCCATATTCGAACGCACGACCTCGAAGGATTTAGATAACGTACTAATCCACCAAGCTTCCCATCTTAACATGTTTATGATTAGTATTTTGAAAACACTACACTGGTTAAACTCTAAACCGCTTCATCACACTGAGATGGATTTCATGTTTCAGGCTTCCCAAGTCATGAAAGCTCACTTCTCAAGTTCTGAATTTCTCAATACTTTATCCTATTATACCCTGAGCAATAGTTTTTAGCTATACTTTGGTAATCAATGGAGATGGAACACCTTAGAGTTCTTGAGGTTCTTAATGGTTGCTCCTGAAAGGACTTGTGCTCTCTGGAACATGTATGCTGCAAAATCAGATATGCACTTACCTCTCTATGGCTATGGTAAGGAATCACTATGTTTTCTATTTCACCAAAATAATATCATATTGTTTTATTGTTATGCCATAAATCAAACCCATACTACCAGATGGAAAATCCCATATGTCTACCCTGAGATGATCATAAACCACATGAATTTCACATATACCTATATATTCAACCCTTTCTTAAACAGTTTCTCCATATCAGAACCAAAATTAAGCAATCAGATCACAAAATCATACACAACAAAGTAAGCCAATATATCATTAGCTACATAAAAAACAAAATAAACATCATCTCCATTCATACCACCATTAGTCATATAATCAAAACCCATAGTACCAACAAGTTCCTATCATTCCAAAACAAACACAACAATATTACTTCTACTTGTTCTTCAAAACACACAAAGTATCAAACCCCAAAACACAATATATTCAATTTCACTTAAACTGGAATTGTAAGGTTAGCATCAGAATCCTTAACTGCTGCACTTGCCTTGCCAATTCCACCCAAATATGGTGCAGTCTTCATCCTTGTCACAGAAAAATTACCTCTGGGAGTAGGCACATGCAAAACCACATCAGCTGGCACATCATTGGAAGCAGTCATCTCACCAGGGCCAAAGATGGAGAGATTATAAGCATCTTCTGCCAATTGACGCATCTTTGGTGCCAACATGAGACAATTGGGGAATACTACATGCTTTAATGGCCAAGACGATCATTCTCCCGAATTTTGGCCAAGACATCAGCAAGAACTGGTGCAGAATAGAATCCTTGACTGGCACCTCCACTCACGACTTGCTCCTCTCCTACAAGAACAAAATCCTCTTTAATGATCAATTGCCCTTTGTCAGGGTGAACGGCATACACCACCCATCCCTCCTTAGCATCTTGGAGTCGAGGCATATGAGAACTAAATAGCTTGGCCTTGGATCGGTTATGCATTGCTTGTCCTTCTTGCTTGACATTCTCATCACTCTCAGAACCTGCTTGCACGCCGAGCAATGTCTCATCACTACTGTCTATTTCTATCACCTGTCAATTCAGACAATTGGAGAAATTCAGATCAATACCATAATTTCTTCTAATAAATTATCTAATTCTAAATATAATTTCTATTATCAATACCCATAAACCAAAAATTATCACAAGATTACCAAAAATCATTACCTGCTTCCCATGCACATCAAACCTGTACCTATTGCCCTCTCCAGATATCTGACACATGTTGTCTGCCTGAAGCTCACAAAAGACTGGGTTAAAGTTTTCAACAGATAATATTGGCATTGTTGTCTGCCTGACATGTTTGGCAACAACGTCTGCTACTTGATTATCATTACGGCTTACATGAATAAACTCACAAACCAAAAAAACTAAAGATTAAGTGTTTTATCTTCTTTATTAACTTTCAACACCTTGAACCCAACAATTCTTCCATGATTATCAAAAATCAATACCTGGTTTTCTTGAATATTCATCTTAGCCTTCTTTTCCTCTGGTCTAGCCATGGATTCCTGATTTGTAGACATGGTTGGGCGATCATTCAGATTTAGATACGCATTATAACCTCGCTTAGACATAGCTTCAACAATTGGAACACTGAAGGGATTTTGCGTAGATGGAATGTGGAAGTTACAGAGTTACAGAATTGGAAATTATAACTGATTTCTTCCAAACTGGCCTTATGGACGAGAAGACCAACAGTTAACACATCTCACCCATCCTTTTTCAATCCTCGAGATCAATTAGTTGAGATATCGGGGAGGCACATGCCTACTAAGTGCATGCAAAGAGCTATTGAACGCCACCCCAACTTATTGGCCATTCAGAGGCGGCAGAAAACACTTGGCAGCTATTTGGCAAGCGGACTCTCTAAGCGGGCTACCCGTGATCCGAATTCGAAACCCAGTACCGAACCGCAGCGCTTCCCTTAACTATTTTCGTCAGAGACGGGCTTGAAGTAGCAAATGAAAGCCCAATTACCTTAAAAATTCTAGATGAAGACCCTGTCATCCTTCTGAACAAGCCCATCCTTCTGAAAAAATTAATAAAAAGCTTTCGAACGCAATATTCGAACGCATTACCTCAAAGAAGTTAGGTAACATATCAATCCACCAACCTGCCCATCTTTAGACATGCCTATAGGGTGTTTTGAAAAAACTAAACTGGTTCAGCTTCAACTGCTGGAGCTCGCCAAGTAGGAGGCATAGACCAGAACATAGAAGATTTTTTCTGTTTAGCCCATTGAGCAAGATCATGGGCAACAAAGTTACAAATCCTAGGTTTAAAAGTAAAGATACAACCGATTAATTAAGCTAGTAGCAAAAAATTGAATATCTTTAAAGATAGCATCAGTCCTAGAATCACCATCAAAGTAACCTAAAGAAAACTGTTCCACCAGTTTTTTTGCATCACTTTCGATAATAATGTGAGTAAACATCCAAAGATAATAATGGTAGAAAGGGGAGTGAAATTTTTCTTTGTGAAAATGTGGAAGGGTAGAAATATTATTCCAATGGTTAGGCGGTTGTATCTGGTAGATAAAATAGACACGTTCCTAGCTAATATGCCCCAGACTGCCATGGTGCCTCCCAACTGATGCTTTCATATCCTAATATGCATGCAACATAAAATGTGAATTAGTCCCCAAAGATAAAATTCAAGAGTTGTTAAACTACCAAGAGTGCTCTTAAAAGCAGTTTCATAGGGTGTAAAGATTTTAATGAACATTAGGTGTTAAAAATAGGTCTTGGTAGTGTAATTATGAAATGGAGTGGGAAAATCAGACGCATGGATTTGAATAGGCGTGGTAAACAAAACGACATGACACTTAACCAAGCGTCTTAAATGGGGTAATGAATAGGCGTGTTGGTGGGTATACGAGGGGGTTTGAGGGGGTAATTAAGAAAAATCAAGTATAGAATTACATAATTTTCACCAGAAAGGGAAAGAGTTAAGAGATGACCGAAAAATCTTCCCAAGGGAATAGTAATGAAAGAACTCCAGTCGGAACATCACAAGCCTCAACTGCTGCATCTCCTGAATCTCTAGAATATGAGTTAGCCGTTTCATTTTTGAAATCACTACAGTTAGAAGAGTTGCAGAAATTGCATGAGGTTGTTATCTCAGATATTGAGAGATAAAATCCGTTGCAGGCCCAACAGAGGGAAGAGGAAAAGGCTGCTCAGAGGCAAAAGCAAGAGGAGAAAAGACGTGAGAAGGTGTATGAGGCCTGGTTGCCAAAATACTTTGAGCGTCGAGAGAGGAAAGATGAAGAATGGGAAGAGCAGCAAGAGAGGAGAGATTCCAGAAATGCCAAGACACCCAACTATGGAAGCATGACAGAGGATGATTCAGAGGAATCTGATGGGTTTGAAGCAGACATTGAGAAAGATTATGGGGTGGAGGTGAATGATATGGATACAGATGAAGATGTTGAACGATATGAAGGAAAACGGGGTGGGGAAATTGTTTATGATGATCATCATATGCATACTCGTTTTTCCTATGAACTAGCCCATCCAAAAATCTTCTCGCGCACCATGAACGAAGGAGAGTCAATACGCTTGAGTGTAAGTGCGAAGGCTTATTATGGTGATAGTGTTGAAGACGGTGATTCAGATCCCAGTGGAACTTCTCCTGCTCCATCTGACAGTGAAGATAGTGAGCGGTGAAAGGATGGGGGTAGCAAGATGTGTGGTGGAATCCACAAAGTTACCCGAAAAAGTCAAAATTTTTTGGCTTTTAAAAAGTCTGAATATGATTAACAAATTTTTTATGAATTGGCTTTTTTGGTGATTTCCTTGTCTACCCAACTTCTTGAATCTGTTGTTGAAGGTGATGGTAAGTTTCTTGTTCTTGGTTTTTTTCTCTTTTCGAATGGACAAAGTAGTATGTATAGTTGATGTTCCTAATGGTGTTGATAATGTGTGATATTAGAAATATTTGTGTAATAGGTGATGGGTAGAATTTTTTGGGAGAACATAGTGAGATCTTTTACCTGGGTTTTATGGAAAATATGTTGATTATAGGTTTTGATGTTTTTGTTTGAAACAATGGAGGGCAGTGTAGTAATGTATCTGGAACTTATTTTGTTATTTTGATTGCAAAGTTTGTTGTTTTCCTTTTTATGAATATTGTTATAGATGAAAGTGGTAAGGTAATAACACAAATTGATGAAGATATTGATGAGAAAGTTCAGGAAATTGATGTTGATAATGCTTGATTTGCTTAGGTTGCTAGAATTGTTAGCAGTATTTTTCATTAGAAGAACAAAGATGGCAAGGGTCAGAGTTGGCCTCCGATCTTTCATTAGAAGAACAAAGATGACAAGGGACTGAGTTGGCCTCCACTTAGCACCTATGTTGTAAAAGGCGCTAGGCAAGACGAGGCGCCAGTCCCAGCGCCTTTGGCGCCTAAGGAGCCCCAGGCAAGGGCTTTTTATTTATAAAAACCCACAATTAGATATAATTTGGCGTCTAGGAGCCTTTTTTCGCAGGCGCTAGCCTTTTACAACATAGCTTAGAACCATTAGTTACACCAGGAACCTTGAATAAGCACCTTGTATAAGCAACTTGTATAAGCTACTTAAGCAATAGTAAGCTACTTTGTTGGGTGAGATTAACACCTAAAGCTAGTGTGTGTTGAATTGCATGGTTTGCAAGCTAGAGGTGTTATTGTTACATAACATCCTACATGTAGCGTAACATGTAATACTAGGTGGTGTATACAAGCTAACACCTTAAGACTATTGAGTTTAGTGAATAAGAAATTCTCCCTTCTCCCTTATTACTTCTCTTAATATCAATTTTGAGTTTAGTGGTTAATTAGTATTTTCTTTAATTATTGTTACTATTACTTTGGAAACGTAATATGGCCAAAATTTTCCTTTTTTGGACACGCTATTATATGAAGGACTGTTCTAGCAGGAAGAGAATTTTTAGCAGGTTGCAATGAAGCCTCCAAACTGGTGCTGCCATCTCCTAGTATGCATAAAACATAAAGAGTTAATTAGATAAACATCAAAGTTTGGTGACCCACCAAATACGCCATTAATGGCAGTTCCAAAGAGGGTAAAAGTCTTAATGGGAATTATGTGTTGAAAATAGGTCTTCATAGGGTAATGATGGTTATTAGCGTGAAGGGGACACGGATGGCTTTGAATGGGCATAGTTAACAAAGTGATATGACGGCTAACTAAGGGCCAATGATTGTTAAGTATAGATGGGTAGGAATGACTGAATTAATGAATTAATAGGGTATATAAAATGTTGTTTAAGATGGTGGGTATTACTCCAGTTAATAAAATGTTGTTGGAGTAAGATTAATTCAAAGACTATTTTAGGCCCCCAATTCAAAAAAAAAATCTATGTGCCATCCTAGTACTATAACTACTAATCCTAGCATGAGAGAATATTAATTCAATAATCAGTATAGCCAAATCCAAACTCATCCAACATTGCTAAAACCCATCTGCATACAAAACCCCACCATGATTTAAGAATCAATTTTTTTTTCAACAATCCATACATTCATTCTATAGTTAACAGAAAAATCCAAACAACTACATTCTATCACCTGGATTGTCGCTTAGTCCTTGGAAATGGTTGCTCAGATGTAGTCATTTGAGAAGCAGGGACTGCTGTTGGTGCTGGTGCTTTCCTTGCATTTCTACCCTTAATGTCATCCCGATAGTAATCATCCCTGGATTTCCTTTGCAGGTCAATTTTATCTACCTTTGGTAATTTATACTCATTCCGACAAATAACTGCCGTACTGAATTCCTCGTCGACTTCATCACCAGCATATTTACAGATTTGGGTAGGTGCACCTAACATAATAGACTTTTTTTTTATTTTCCTGGTCTGGCACATAAAATACCTGCTTATCTTGGGAGGCTACAACGAAAGGATCATCCTGGAGTCCCAACTTATCAAGCTCAACCAAAATGTAGCCAAGTTTGTCTTTTGAGACCCCTGCTCTGGTAACCCATTTACACCTGAAAAGTGGCACTTTGAGCGAATGATATGTCAGCACCCATATCTCTTGTAAAACACCATAATAATCCGCCAGATTAAGGGTAATCCCCGCTTGTCTAATATGCGTGTCAGTTTCCTCTACGTAAACCCCGCTATTCTGGTTAACGGAACCATCATGAGATTTTGTGCGAAACAAGTATCCATTGATGTGATATGCTTCGTATGTCTCTACTTGTGCATTCGGTGGGATTGATAGCCACCTTAAGTCCTGGTTGAAGTTTTCCCTAGAGTCTGCCCACTTACTCTCAACCTGAAATACATTATAAGGATTAGCCTCCATCTCAACGCAAAAGTTACATAGCAAGAGTGACATTTTCTGCAAAATCTTACCACTTTTTGTAACCATTTGGCGAACTCTTCACGATGTTTTTGATCTAGCTGTCTATCACTCATACCAAGATATTTATCCTTCAAAAAATTCTGGTGTCGGCTGGACAGTGCAATGATTAATGTTATTATCTTTACAGAAATTTGGATACAGAATCAAAAACTAAATAAAAAATGAGGTTATTTGGTTAGATCTAGTTATACTTACTCAACGTAAGGGGCAACTTCAGGCGAATTTCGCAATACATAGAAATGTGCTTTATCAAACATATCCTTATCAACACGAGGAAACTTAGGATTTGACATTGGTTTTCCCCTGAAAGAATAAGAATCTTCGCCAGTGTCAGATGTGTTGAGTTTGTCTGGTGGAATTCCGACTGTATCATTCATGCTTTTTTGGTGCTCACTGATAACCTCAATTGTCTCTTCCGCAAGGTTCCCTTCAGCAATGCTTCCTCCAGGTTTGTTTCTGTTTCGCACATGCCCTTTAATGACCTTCATGCACCTTTCAAACGGATACATCCATCGAAAGAATACAGGACCACAAATTTGCACTTCCCTGGTAAGATGCACAGTTAAATGAACCATTATGTCGAAAAAGGATGGAGGAAAGTATTTCTCGAGCAAGCACAACGTCACAACGAGATCCGACTGCAATTTTTCTAGCTCTGCCACCTTGATTTCTTTGCTAGATATTGCCATGAAAAAGAAACAAAACCTGATAATAGCATATCTTGTTGGCTGTGGCATAATTGATTTAATCGCAATGGGCAAAAAATGTTGCATTAGCATGTGATAATCATGCGATTTTAGTCCGATAAGCTTTCGATCTTTTCGATTCACCAGTGTTGAAAAGTTTAAACAATACCCTTGTGGAACCTTTATCTCGGATAATGTTGCACAGAACTTGTCCTTTTCCTCCGGGCTTAATGAGTGACATGCTACCTTTAGTATATATTCCCCTTTGCCATTTTCCCGAGGTTGCAACTCATCTCTAAAACCCATATCCTTCAGGTCCATTCGAGTAGCAAGGTGGTCTTTCAACTTAAATTCATTGTTCAACAATGTTCCAACGGTACTCTCGCATACATTATTTTCGACGTGCATGAAATCTATGCAATGGTGGACAACATGATACCGCCAGTAGGGGAGGAGCCGGAACCATATATTGAACTTTTTCCAGTAGCGCCTTTCGGTCTCCTTCTCCTTCCCCTTCCCCTTCCCCTTTTTCGGGTCGATGGTCTTTTCGATTCTCTTCATCTTTCCACCTCTTCCAGGGTTATCCTGTACGAATTCCACCACAATATTCTTCCGTCCCTTTCCCCATTTATTCTTTATAGACTTTACCTCATTGTATATTTGTGACGAGGTCATAAGTTCCGGAGCCTCTTCAGTTTCATCTTTTCCGTTGAACCCCTTCTGATGTCTGAATGGATGATCGTATGGTAGGTATCTTCTATGCCCGGTATAAGACTTTTTTCTACAATGTTTTAGCCTGACATAGTAAGTATTTCTCCCACACACCTTACAGGCATCTCGTCCCTGGTAAGGGCAGCCACACAGTGTACCGAGAGAAGGGTAATCATTTATTGTCCATAAAACAACCGCACGTAGAGTAAACATCTCCTGTTTCAGCGCATAAAAACATTGCACTCCCTCAAACAATTCCTTGAGATCCTCGACAAACGGTTGTAACATAACATCAATGTCCTTACAAGGCGTCCCATCAATAATTAATGACATCATGGTGAACTTTCTCTTCATACATAACTCTGGTGGAAGGTTGTAAATCACTGTCAGAATTGGCCACACACTGTGCTGTTTTTGCATGCCTTTGTTTACGTCAACCCCGTCAGCCGAAATCCCTAGTCACAGATTTCGAGGATCATCACGAATTACGGGATATCTTTCATCTATATTTTTCCATGCTGGTGAGTCTGCCGGATGCCGTAGAATACCCTCTTCTTTCTTTCTGGTATCGTGCCACAATAAATATTCGACAATTCTCTTTTATTGAAATAGCCGTTTCAGTCTTGGGATAATTGGGAAATACCACAAGACTTTGGCCGGAATTTTTTCATAAACCTCGTGGGTGGTGTCGTCAACTTTCCATCTTGATTCCCCACAGATAGGACACTTGATATGATCCTCGTAATCCTTCCTATAAAGAATGCAGTCATTGATGCATACATGTATCTTTTCGTAACCTGAACCCAAATATCTCATCACCTTCTTAGCTTCATATGTACTTTTAATCATCTCATTTCTTGGAGGGAGAATGGATTTTAACAGCGGTAGAAGTTCATTAAATAACTTTTCGGAAGCTCCGTGCTTGCTCTTCAGGTTAAACAGTTCACACATTGCAGATATCTTTGTAAAATCGGCACATACTTTGTATAGGGGTTTCCCAGCATCTTCGAGTATCTGTTGCAACTTCTCAGAATCCTTTGAAAAGTTGTCTCCTAATAAAGCACTAACCATTTCTCTAGTCTCTGTAGCATGTGTTGGTTCATCAGAGTGCGGACCGTCACTGCCATTACCATCCAGAAGTGTCCACCTTGATGACTCATCTCCTTCTCCGTGCTTAGTCAATACCGCATAATTTTGAATGAATCCAGAAGAAAATAAATGATACTTAACTTTACTTGCCTTGTACGCGTAGAGGTTGAGACATTTCACACATGGACATAGAAACTTAACTTTTCCCTTGTCGTATGGTTTCCGTTTCCCATTCGCAATATCCTGTTGGTATGTATGCGTAGAAAACTTTATAAATGCATCGACTCCGTCTTGATAACGCGGTTTGGTTCTATCGGTATACATCCAAGATTTATCCATTACTCTAGGATCCATTATGAATTCTCAGATACCTGGACGGATAAAAAACTTGTGAACATCTTGTGAAAATGCTATTGTGGTCCGAATAAAACTACGAAATATCATTGCAAAGAGTAATACGTACACAAAGAGTAATCACAAATCACAATGTGAGTTAAGTTATCATATATGAATCATACAAGTAATCAGAGGTTAGCTACCTACATGAAGTTGCATGTGAATACAATATTTACCCTACTATGATCATTAGAGTTACAATCTCAGTTAACAAAGCAGTACTGAAAAGAATTACTTACACGGTCGATCCGATTATTCCGCAAAGCAAAACTGACAGTGGAATATATGGTTTATCCAGAGATGAATCAGATGATCAAAGTAAACCACTTGTTTCGTTTTCTAGGGGGAGGTTAGAATATTTAAGAGTAGAAACATGAAATGATTTAAGACGAGAGAGATGAACACATGGTAAATGAAAATTTGGCAATATTTTTCATAATAAATAATTTGGCAAAATATTTAAGTGTATATGGTAAATAATTTGGTAAAACAAGAAGGTAAAGATCCTTCTATGTTAAGAATTTTCTCAGTCAAATCTTGTTATCCTGCTGCATAATTTTCTGCTTTGACGGCTCTAAAAGACCGGAGTGCAATGCAACTAATATTCATTCCATCCTAAAGATTTTTTTTTGTTCGTACCCGAATTCAGAAAATAAATCAAAATGATAGCTAAAAAGCTGAGTACGTGTTGCTGCAGTTGTTATAACGGTACTAAAGTAAAAAACTAAACTTTGTAAAAAGTGGAGAACATGTTGGTACAGTTGAAAAATAAAATCCTAAGAACTGGAAGATGATATGGCCCCAATTAGAATTAAGTGAATTAAAACACATTGCTCTAATTGTGTGTTCTGTCCAATTAGAATTAATATCTAAAACCAAAGCTTGATTCACCCAATTAACATAATAGGTTTGATCATTGATGGATTTCATTAAAGTCTCACAATCTGATTCATAGATAACATGATTAAAGTTCTTAGAGGGTGCCATAGTAACAGCTGCCAGCATAGCCTTACATTCCAACTCCTAAGCTTCAACTCCCATCTTCATTCCTCCATTGAAGCATTATCCTTGCACCCGAAAGCAGCTACCTGCACAATTCCTCACTATTAGCCCTATTCCACCTTGTAATTAATCTGACTTAAAAAAGTATCAAAATGTAGAAGAAACAAGATTAGTTCCAGGAGACACAAGTTTATTAATGCCATCTATTGACATTGTCCTATTTGGAGTTAATGTTCTGAAAAATCTTTGAACATCAAATAATCCAAACTGATGCTTAAAAAAATGTCCAAACTGAAACCATTAGCAATTTATTAATCTCATGTCTAGTAATTCCTGCACCAAAGGTAATATTGATATTTAAAACCAACCAAATAGATCTAGCATAACCACATTCAAGGAATAGGTGATTACTGGATTCCACAGGATGATTACACAAACTGCAATGCAGTGAAGTAAACGATTGAAATGCCAAATAAGAGTATGAAGTCTGATTCACCCACCATTGAGTTCTGGTGATACTCCGCAGCTGGTGGTACTCCGAAATATGAATACTATGAAGTAAACAATTTCATCAAATGTGAATGCTTCCCCCTTTTCCTCTAAGTAGCGCACTTTCGTGGCTTCGTGCTACAAAAACAACACACAAACTTATTTGGTATAAGTTGAAAAAAGTATTGTTCCTAATAAACCATAAAGATACGTACAAGTTGTAGAGGGGACAAGCTATGGTGGCTTGCGTGCGATATCCGGTGTTTGATTTTAAAAAACCCATCTACCGCATGTAGGATGATGTTGTGCCTATCCTAGATTTGTTGAACACTTCTTATTTTCGGGTTCCCATAATCTTGGCTAAATTTGTTATGTATCTTCGCCCAAAATGTCTCGGCCGAGGAGCGATCTACAACTCGACTTTCGGCTGCCCATGCTTTGGTGATTGCCAAATCTTCTGCGGAGTCAAACGATGCCATTTGTTGTATGTGGAGGTAGGGATGAGTAGGTTCTATAATAGGATGCAAGTGGATTGCACGTACATTGCAAAGTGAAGAAAAACAAAATCGAGAGAATACAACAACAGATTCTCCTTTCCGGCTCTATAACAACGTCGTCTTAATCTACAATGCAACTTTTACTCCTTACAGCAACAGAAGCTAATTCCTAAATCCATAAAAAACCCACTAGTAACAAAATTTAACTCAACCTAAACCAAATTCCACAATTTCCGTCACAAAATTAAAACTGTCTAACAAATTCAGTAATGAAATCATAAGGAAACGTGATCATCCATGTGAACCCAAACCCAAAATTACAATCTTATCAGAGAATTCTCTAGATGAACTCTCTTTAAATTGGTTTATGATCATACACTTGGAGTATTCAAAAATCAAAATTAAAGTTCTCTTAACACAGCCGTATAAAGTAAATTCAAGTTCCCTTATCATGGTTCATTGGATTATCTTTATCCTCACCAACTTACTACTCAATCTACAATCCAATCCATCAACAATCCAAATAGGTCAGGTAGAGCATAAAATCTTTGACCAAGTAGAAAATTTTGAACAAATAAGACAAATTGGAATCAGTGACAAAACAACAAAGAAACATTAATGAAACAATAACAAAGAAAATATTCCAAAAGAGAGTAGCAAACATGAAAAAAAAATAGCTGCAGACGGATTCAAGCTGATCTATAATCCTGGTTAATAAATTAAGATATTAGAGAAACATTAATTGAGTTTACCTTGTCGGAACAAAATGTTCAAAGAGATTTTTCTTAGAGATTTAGGAAGATGAACTCGATTGATTAACTCGACTGATTCGGCTGAGGTTTTTCCCCCAGTGTCCTAACACCAATAAAAGATTTGATTTCTTTGTTTTCACGATCAATGAAAACTTGTATCTGCAAAATAGACCAAAAGTGTTAGGGTTCATTGATTCAGAAAGAAAAAAAAAAAGTAAGAGAAAAAGGGTAGGGTTTATGGTATAGTATACCTGCCGGAATCAATATTTTTATTGATTTTTCTCTTTCGCTAATAGCTTCCTTTCCGATTTCAAATCTGCAAAATAGAAAGAGACAATGGAGAAGTAACAGTGAGGAGAAGAAAGAGCAAGGAATACAGAGGAGGCGAAAGAGAAAATTAGAATAGGTGGTGTTTCTGGATGGTGGTGTTTCCGGGCGTAGTTTTTGAGGGGTGAAATAACAGAAAAATCCTATTGGTTGAAATATATCCAGGTGGGCCAACCACAGCCGTGAAAAATCACCTGAAATCATATTATTAATCGAAAATGATATTCATCGCTCCCTTCACAGCTCTATTTAGCACTCAATGCTAGGTGTTGATAGGGTATTGGTTCAGGGTTGTTAAGGAGGGTCCACGGATGAGTAAAAGGGTTCACCATTTGAGTGATGTTGGGTTTAGATGTTGTTGAGCTGTGAGTAATGTGTTGTTATAGAGCTGTGAATAGCACCACCGTTAATCGTAAATGATATTCATCGCTCCCTTCACAGCTCTATTTAGCACTCAATGCTAGGTGTTGATAGGGTATTGGTTCAGGGTTGTTAAGGAGGGTCCACGGATGAGTAAAAGGGTTCACCATTTGAGAGATGTGGGGTTTAGATGTTGTTGAGCTGTGAGTAACGTGTTGTTATAGAGTTGTGAATAGCACCACCGATTATTAATTTTAATTAACCATAATGCCATTTTACCTAGGTTTATCACGTAATTATGACATAGTGGTGGGTAAGGATAGATTCCACTAGGGTACGTTTTGGATTAAAGCTTTCAGGGACCTAATTTGCTTGACCTATGTTTGACCTGATTTGTTTGACATTAGTTGATTAATTAGTTGTTGGTCAGGACTAAGGGACCATGGTATTGAGATATGTCATGATGTCTTAGCCAAACCATGTTGTAGTTCAGGATATGGCCCATTTGTTAACTAATTAAAATTAAATAATATACACAACTAAAACTTCACCTGTGTCGTAACGGCACGACCACCATAGTATGTAATCGAAAAAAAATCTCGAAAAAATCACCGGGTGAAACATATAGAGGGATCAACTGATAACCTTTACTATCCCTATCATCGCTGGGTTTTTTCAGGTTATTTTTCGGAAAAAAAATTATGGTCAGCCTGTACAATTATTTCTTTTGTGTTAATAACCATCTTATTTTCAAATTAAAAAAATCAACCACAACTTCCATAATAATGTTACATGTTAATTGATTTAATATAAAATAAGTTTATTATGTATTGTATTAATGAAATATATTTATTTGGTTAGCTAAAAAAATATTAGTATGAAATAACAATAAAACATTTTTTATTGAAAGTTAAGTAAACTAATCATCGTTCGGCCGTAGATTAAGCTTTCCCAAAAATGAATCCAGATCTGGTTTGGTATCTGAGATTTTTTATAGTCCTCAACCGTTCATCGTTTTTCCTGTCCCGACCCGATAAAAATCTGGCCTATAATATTTATTTTAATTTAAAAAAATTAAATAAAAACAAATTTATCTATCTTATAGGACACCTTTCTCATCCCACTACCACTAATTCTTCCACCACCACCATCATTAATGTCATCACTCCAACATTCTCACTAACACCCACCGATGATCCACCACCCCCGCCCACCATCACAACCACCATTAGTGTCAACTGATTTAGCATAAAATAAATTTATTATGTATTGTATTAATGAAAGTGTATTTATTTGATTAATTAAACAAACATTTATTATGAAATATTAATAGAACATTTATTATTGAAAGTTAATTAAACTGATCATCTTACAGCCGTAGATTTAGCTTTCCCAAGAATGAATCCTGGCCGCTCTTTAACTTGCCTAAGTTGTCTAAACTATATGCTTTATAAGGGAGATTGTGCAGGGACCTATTATGTTTGACCATTTTTTGGGAATTATACGGATAAGGGGTACAAGTAGTAGTTCGGGACGGCATACGTACGGGAATTATACGGATTTGGATAGATCGGATTCGATCAAAAATCCGGTCAACGGTTCGTTGTTCTGACAGTAGTTCAGAACGGCATATACGTACGTGCATATTCGTTTTATAAATGTGAGTTTGGCACTTAAAATTCGGCTAACATATATGATAAATTGATAAGTATTATGACCTTATTATGAGACTAATTTGATTTGAATATGATTTATAAGATGGAAAAAAACATTTTAGCATGATTATTTAACATGAAATAAACAATTTAATCGCATAAATGTATTATAAAACTTATAGACTTTTAAACAAAAATCAACACATAAAACACTGGTTAAACAACTACCAATAATTGTATTTAAATATAAAGTATATACAAAATCAAACAAAAACCAATCAACGGAACTCTGGTGAGAGAGTTACCTATGGGAGTTCTAGTTCAGAAATATCATTCGGATACGGTCAGTTCGGATACGTTCACGAATCATTCGTGAGGTCCATATAATCCGGGAACTAGGTTCGGAGTTCAAATAGTTCGGAAGTATCATTCGGATTCGGTCTTTCGGATTCGGTCAGTTCGGGTTGGGTTAACCCACCCAACCCATACCCAACCCGATCGTTAGGAGAACATGGGAAATGTATTTCTTTAGGCAAGCTTGATCATAAATTTTATAAACCCGAGTTAAATTTGGGAAAGCGTTGACACAAATGTTTCTTGCCCAAGCAACCCACCCAACCCTAAGAACAATGATATAGCTATATAAAACTATTTATATAATTGACATTATTATCTATTTAGAGTAATTTTAGATATTATCTTCAAAAATATAATAATGAAAATATATATTATATTTATCTCATGAATCATGAGCCATTATTATCTATGATGAGTACGCCTTCTAACCCTCCCAACAAACCCAAGTCCCACCCATAGGTCAAGTACTTGAGATATGGCATGATACATGATCCAAACTTGTAAACCCTGGTGAACCATAATGCTACAGTTATGGACTTCAAATTAGGAAACCCCCTTGTTTTACTCTTAAAGATAACGTTGTGTGCAATTAATAGATGATGAGACAGCTAATAAGGATGTATTTTGAAAAATTGTGTCTTGACTCTTGACACTGATGAGGCGTGGTCTGCCAA
This sequence comes from Papaver bracteatum, assembly GCA_023529315.1. Lineage (NCBI taxonomy): Eukaryota > Viridiplantae > Streptophyta > Magnoliopsida > Ranunculales > Papaveraceae > Papaver > Papaver bracteatum. Next base: position 153,180 of record JAJJWX010001167.1, read on the forward strand.
GGGACAAGAAGTTTAACCATGCCCCATAAATGGAAATTTATGGTTAATCTAACCACTCTACAAAAGGATAAGAAACTGATGTGCAATTACTTTTTAATCAAAAAAAAAAAAAAAATTGCAGAGAGAAGAAGATTAAGAGATGGCTGAACCAAACCAACCTGATGTTGTTGAAAATCAATCACCAGCATTAGAAAATGCAAAACAAGCAACTCATGCATTAACAAGTGAAGAGGCTGAGAGATTGATTTCTTATTTAGAACAAGAAATTCCAAATAAGTGGATTCAGGAAGAAGAAAATAGGAGATAGGAAGAATTTGATAGGCAAAGGATTGAGAACGAAGAAGAGTACCAGTTTTGGATCATAAAATATGAGATAAGATGTGCAAGGAAGAAGAGAGAAAGGCTAGAGAGATATGAACGTCGTTGGATTAAGACAAGAAGTGCCACAGAAAGGGAAAGTGATGAGGAAGGTGGAGAAGTGGTAAAACTTGATGAGGATGATAGCAGCAGTCATGGATCTAATGATCCAGAAAAGGAGGCTAGAGAGAGACAAAGGCAGGATAGAGATGATGCAGAAATGTATCTACTCTATTTGGAAGAGAAAGCTAAACCCATGATATTTGCTCGTACTATGTCTGAACCCATGAACGTGGATTCAGACGGTGAGGAGATACCAAGGATGGATGTAGATGGAAATCCTATTGCAGAAGAGGTTCAACAAGAAGAAAATGAATGATCATAAGATTGTGAAGATGATGAGGATGGAGGTTATGGTCCTGCAGCTTCTACTAGCACTGATAGCGGCGTAGACTTCTCCTATGAAGAAGAAGGCTTTAACGCCGACAATGATGATGATCAATGGTGATCATATGAAGAGCATTGGGAAAATATTTTGAGGAAGACTTAGGAGGATTGCATTCCTTGAAGTCTTCAGATCGTCTTCGTGAAAATTCACAAAGATTTTCCTAATGCTTGTAGTTGCTGGTGCTGTTGGAACCGAAGGAGAGGTCTAGTCTTCTGTAATACATGATACATCTTCTAATGCATGGTAAGTATTTTTTTTTTTTGGTGGTTTTATTTCGGAACAAGGTTTGATCTTGTAAAGGTGTTGTTTTGGTGTTTACAAAGATCAAACTCGGTAGTAGTAGTGGTGGGTATTTTGATGGTACTTGTTATGGAGGTTATGGGAATTTTTCTTATCGGACGGCATCGGAGTTGGTTGTGCAGGTGTAAGTCGAACTGGAATTGGTAGTGTGTCTAGTTCTTTTGCTTATGGTTTGATTGTAAATGGAACTACTTAGTAATTAGTGGTCTGATCTGTAATGGTGATGGTGTTTGTAAATGTGGTTAATGAAATTGCAATTGTCTTTTTTCGGTTTCTCTTTGTGATTTCAACCGTGGTATGTTGAAACAAAATAATCATTATTCTCTATCCAGTCTAATTCACTTGATGGAGAGGCATATACACACCTAGTCTGAATCTACAATCTGAGATGTTCATAATCACCAAAAGATGTTCATAATCCTAAATCACCTACAATCTGAATCTACAATCTGCAGAGATGTTCATAAAGCATGCAATTGAGATGTTCATAATCACCAAAATATTCTCAAATCAGGGTACAATTCACAACAACATAAAAATAAACCTAAAATCTGAAACATAGAGATGTTCATACTTCATAATCACCATAATAATAAATTGTACCACTCAATAAATATACACAAGTGTGCTAATTTGTTTTTGCTTATTGACCTATTTTGTTTGACCATTTTTTTATTTTAATTGTTGGTGAGGGACTTGAGATATGGCATGAGACATGAGCCAAACCATGCTGCAGTTCAAGATATTGCAATACACCAGCGTCACATAATTCCTGTCACATAATGCGTCTAAGTAGAACTGACAATCAGTAGTCTAATCCTACAATCCTAATTAAATGCAATATTTTTCTGCTCGGTCTCGCAAAATACGCAAAATCCCACTTTCCATATATCACCTTGATTTTCCTTTGTTATATTCATGTTAAACATAACCCACCCACTATATTTAGATTTGCATACTAGATATGTATAGGGAAATAAAAAAATAACACTATATTTAGCTAGATTTGGATCCTAGAAATAATAAATTAGATACCTCGTTCGTAAGTAAAAGAAAGAAGGAATTGAGAGGATGAGTTCTAATGAGAAATGTGTTGTTCCTGCCAATGGTCTTATTAATAATGATCCTCCTCCTCCGAAAGGCTTTGCTTCATGGGATGACTTTGTGGAAAGCATTGGTGATATACTAGAAGATTTTGTCGATGAAGAATGGGAATTAGTTCATAATAAGAAAATGATCCATGTTGAAAATGATCCTCCTCCTAAGGGTTTTTCTTCTTGGGATGCATTTGAGAAAACCAAAGGTGAACATTTGGATAATGATTACAATGAATAAGAACATAGGAAGCCACCAAGACAAACAAATTTATGGCCGAGCACTCGGCATTGACTAAATTCATGTTTTTTACATTATTTTTATTATGCTAATTTTATTAATGTGTAAGCATAATTATGTAGCAGTCCTAGGCCTACTGTTCAATTGTGCTCTCAATTCTGTTTTTTTTTTTGTGGTAAAGATTGTCAGATTTGGCATTGCAATTTATGAAAAATTTGGCTATTTTTTTAAACTCTGATACAAGACTCAATATACAGTCCCTATCATATTCATGATCCTATCACTTTAACAGCAAAGCCACAAAAAAATCATGGTTAACCCTAACATCCAAATCTCTACACCAAGCAAATTACTCATTCATTCTGTTTTGTCAAAAGATTGATACTCCAACAGATGAACAATGAACAGAAATTAAACAACATATGCACTTGGAACCTAAAGAAAATATTGCATCCGTAAATATTAAACATTCACAAAAACTATACTTCCAAGCATCTTTACAAACAGACTAATTAAACATCAAAAAAGAAAAGAAAAAAAAGATTACACTAATAACACAAAAACTAAAAAGATATTTAACTAAACAAAAGATGATGGATCAAGATGTGATTGAATACCATTCTTGCATAGCATAACCATGAAAACAGAGGACTAGATCAGTTATAATCCCCTTCTTCTTCACTGCTGCTATCGACAATGGTAACCACATATTTGTATGGCCAATCATCATCACCAACATCATCGTCTTCATATTCATCCTCAAGCGCTAACCCAAACCAAAATAAGTGTTCTGGATCATCTAAATCATCATCCTTATCCTCATCCTCATCCTCATCATCCTCATCATCATCATACTCATCATCCTCTTCATCGTCTTCCTCTTCTTCATCGTCCTCCTCTTCTTCATCATCAACATCATCATAATCATCAACATCTTCAAAACAAGGAACAACCTCACAACCAAAATAACCAACAATCTCTTTGTCTCCATCAAGAAGAAGAAATCGGAAGGAAGTTACTAGAAGAGCAGTCATTTTGTCTGGTTTGATACTAAAACTTTTAGTTTTTGATACCGAAACCCTAATACTGAAACCCTAGTTTAGAGAGAGACTTGGAAACGAAAAAGCGGTACTGTCCAGTCTCCATTCCTTACCGTGACACACGTTTTATCTTTACCTCTAGCTTAGCCACGTGCAAACTTGGCTAGTGAACAAGTATGAGGCTTTGGAAAATAAATAAAAAGTAATATAAAAATAAAAATATTGGATGGAAAATTAAAATCAAGGAATTTATCTGGGTGGAGATACTCCCCGTAAATTTAGATTTAGACGATAAATACTTGCTAAGAATCATGACATCGAAATATAAATTGGTTAACAATCTCGTCCCAGAGTGACATCGGTAAAAATGGAAAATTACCATTAAGCAATTTGTCTCGAGGTGGAAATACTACCCGGAAACTTAGATTTGGTCGAAAAATTCTTGCTAAGATCATGACATGGAAATAAATAAAAATTGGTTTAGAAACTCGTCCAAGAGTGACATCGGTAAAAATGGAAAATTACCATCAATCAATTTATCTTGGTGGAGATACTCCGCGTAAACTTAGATTTTGACGATAATACTTGCTAAGATCGTGACATCGAAATACAAATTGGTTAACAAGCTCGTCCCAGAGTGACATCGGTAAAAATAGAAAATTACCATTAAGCAATTTGTCTCGGTGGAAATACTCCCCGGAAACTTAGATTTGGACGAAAAATTCTTGCTAAGATCATGACATGGAAATAAATAAAAATTGGTTTAGAAGCTCGTCCAAGAGTGACATCGGTAAAAATGGAAAATTACCATCAATCAATTTATCTTGGTGGAGATACTCCGCGTAAACTTAGATTTGGACGATAATACTTGCTAAGATCGTGACATCGAAATATAAATTGGTTAACAATCTCGTTCCAGAGTGACATTGGTAAAAATGGAAAATTACCATTAAGAAATTTGTCTCGGTGGAAATACTCCCCGGAAACTTAGATTTGGACGAATTTTTTTTGCTAAGATCATGACATGGAAATAAATAAAAATTGGTTTAGAAGCTCGTCCAAGAGTGACATCGGTAAAAATGGAAAATTACCATCAATCAATTTATCTTGGTGGAGATACTCCGCGTAAAATTAGATTTGGACTATAATACTTGCTAAGATCGTGACATCGAAATATAAATTGGTTAACAAGCTCGTCCCAGAGTGACATCGTTAAACATGGAAAATTACCATTAAGCAATTTGTCTCGGTGGAAATACTCCCCGAAAACTTAGATTTGGACGAAAAATTCTTGCTAAGATTGTGACATCGAAATAAATAATAATTGGTTTAGAAGCTCCTCCAAGAGTGACATCGAGTCTTGTCGACGAAGCCAATCATAGTCGTTCATGAATTCATAATTCCAACCAATCAAATAAACTAGTTTCACCTGATAACCTAACATCCCCAAACATCCTTGCCAATATTATCGGCTGATCGGTCTGATACGACCAATAATGCGATATCATTGGATATTCATATGTATCGCTGATATATCATGTTTCGTCCAGATTAAAGGCACAAACATGATAAAATCCTATATTGTCAGCCAGTATTTAAAAAAATAAATGCTGATCTCGGTTCTTTTAATAAAAATTTAATTGTAAGAGCTAGCTAGAATTGCTTCTAAGAATATGAATTGGGATTTTAATCAAAAAAATTGCACCAAAAAGCATTTATGATCTTCCAAGGCACTAGCTAGTACTCCAAGGAATATGTTAATCATTTATTATTTTGCGTTTAAGGGTACATTCATATGGTAGTTTTTCTTTAGGACTTATTGTTATGTGTGACTAAAAGAAAAGTATGAGTCAGTATTGTATACCCAACAAGATCTAATAACTTTTTGTCTTATCAAAAACAATAAAAAGTTGGTATAGCTTTCTCTCACTTATATTTTTTAAATTACTTTTTTTGGTAACAAGATAATAAAGCACAAAAAGAAAACAACCTAGTTATATGCTTCTCACACCTTTGACTACCTAAGTAGATTTTGGCAGTCATCATTACACCTCAGTTTCTCATATTTCACTTCCACTAATATACACAATCACAATGAGTCCCTTATTTTTTGTGCGCATGCAAAAGAAGAAGATCTAGGAAGCTGTTATGGTCCTGAAATAAATGGGCATTTGACAGTAGTCATAATGAGTATCTTGTGCGGCCTTGTTGGGTACATGCAAACGAAAAAAAAGATCTCTTAAGTACTCCTCTTCTTCTGTTTTGCTAAATAATATAGAAAAGATTTTTATTTTTTTCTAAAATGTCTGTCACATTGGGTTGGCTTGACCCAAATTTTGCATTGGTGGCAAGATCCCTTGTGGTCCAGTCTTTACATAAATAAATGCTATATTTATTCCATTTTGGTTGTGCCTAAATTATAATTAAAAATCTGATAACTGTCATAAGGGATTATGTCTATATAAGGTATATTATGGAAAACTGAGTTGACTCGACGAGTTAAGATAATGAAAATTGATTGATTAACAAACAAATATCAAGCAAAGAATTTGAACACGAGCATATATTAAAGAACCAATATTTTTATATTATTTATTCTAAAACTAAACGAAGCAAAATAATACCAACATCCTCAGTATTAAAAAACAAAAACCACATTATTCGAAAGTTTCTTTGATAATCTGCTCAACTAAAACCATCACATCTGGTACTCGTGTTGTAGAATTAGCAGGCTGTGCTGGAACTTCAAGTACCTTTTCTTCTAGAGGTGTCTCCCTGGGTATTTCTGGTGTGCCAGACACAGTTTCACCAACAGGCTCATTCGAAGGAATGGGAGCATCCATTTCAACAGAAGTAGAAGCAGGAAGAGTAAGATTGTCAACATGAGCTTGAACTTCAGCTAACAGGGGCATGCCAGGAACCTCACACACGCCATCAATAGTTATGGTGATCCTTAGCTTTCTAGGGACAGCCATTACTATCTTTGGAATTGTTTTAATGCTCTCGGTATTGTTCTTATTGGAACTCATTTTCTTCGTATAATATATCAATCTATCTTTTATGCTAGTGTGGTTTGTACGACCTCTAATATATATATTATATATATATATATATGTATTAGAAAAAACCCTAATATTGTTTTTAGGTTAGGAGCATTATCTCCAATTACCTAATTTAGTCGTATTCCGCATATCACTCCCAAATAAACAAAATATAACAGTTTCGATATTCATAATATATTCCCATATACGCGTACAACACCTACAACACCATATTGATTTTAGTATATAGTATGATTTATCTAAATACGGAAAAATAGCACGAAAAAATTGCGTAAACACAACCATGTTGATCGAGTACATAGAGTATATGCTTTATCTAACAGTAGATCATAATCATGTACTCTTCGCTAATGTGCATGCCTTGGCTACACTCTTGCCAAATCTGTAGGTATCTAAAGTATCTCTCTCCATGATTCTCCATGCCTAATCTTCTCTGAACAAATTTATATTTTTGGTGTAATTCCCTCGGTAATTCACACCTACTCAAAGCCATGCTCAACAATTCCGTCCGGCCAAGCGCTATAGCCATACCCAAATATTAATATACTATGGTCATAACCCTAATTTTTAAATTTGCAATGGACACATAAATAGAATGTTGATAAACTGGAATAAATCTCACACAAACACGTGAAAATATCTGTTTCTTATTTGGATCATGTATTTTTAAATTAGGCATGCTGATTAATGATGCGACCATTGGCCAAACGGTGTAACGGTTTGCACCCCTTCTTATTACGCTTCACATAAACCGAATAAATTTTGAAACACCAAAAGACGTGAAAATTCCAACAGGTGTGTTGTGTGGGGACACATATTGCATCCATTGGATGTCTATATAAGCAATCAACAAAAAAGAAATCCTAAATACTTCTATATTAAAAATAAATAAAAAAATCACCAGTAATAGTAATGGAAATATTGCCGGATTTAACTCCCAAGATACTACACCTCCTCCCAAGTACAGAAGGTATTTTGGAAAGCAAATGTGTATGCAAAGAGTGGAATTCTGTCCTTGCAGACAAAAGAATTGGACTCCTTTTCGGTTTCACTCAAAAAGTGACAGAAGAAAAAGTTACGCAACTCTTCTACATAGAACAAATTGAGGAGGAAGATTACTACACGATGATGAGAGATTTCTATCAGATGTTATTTGGAAACAATGGTACCTGGAATATTATCCAATCCTATAATGAAAACATGTCACACCCAATCATTGGATCTTGTAATGGTATGGTATGTTTTTATGTTTCACACCACGACATACAAGATCCTATCTATATTATGAATCCAACAACGGGTGAGCACCTCCATCTGCCACAAATATGCGATCCAACACTAACGCTACAAATTAGTTGGGATCCACGATTCTTCGTAGGGGGTTTCGGCTATTGTGAACATACCGGTGAATACAAAGTAGTTCGAATTCAAGTGTATGTACACACTCTAGGCGACAATAGGGGATGGAGGAACATCGGAGATTTTCCTTTTACTTTTTGGGATTCAGGTGTGTACGCACATGGTTGCATTTTTTGGATAAATCATTATTTTTATGAAAATATTCAAATAGTATCTTTCAATTTGGACAATGAGACATTCCAGTCACATTCATCACCCCCGCATCATATTTATGAGAATGGTGGTTTCAGTACTCCAAAACTTGGAATGGTCTTGTCTGGAGTTCGCCTTTTATTTTACAACATTCACGATATTTATGATCTCCGAATTGATTTTTGGGCACCCATTTCCGATAATTCTATTCATGCATGGGCACCTGGTGTAGAATGGAATTGGGAACTTAAGAGGAGCATTGTATTGGAAGAGCCTTCGAATCTATGGTGGCCGCCTTATAAGCTTATAGCCTTGGGAAAGAACAACGACGTCCTATTGCAAAACAACCGTTGTTTAACGCGTTATAATGAACTCACCAAAACATTGACAGAAATTGCGGAGATAAGGTGGCCAAAGGTTAGAGTTATTCCTCACATGAGGAGCGCCGTCTCGTTGAGGAATTTTGGAGGAAAATCGGAAACATGTATTGACTATGTCCATGCCACAAACATATTCCGAGTATAGTGTTTTTGTTTTTGTTTTGATCAGAGTAATGTAGTTTGGTGTTCAATATATATATATATATATATTTTTTTAATAGTACTATTTCTCATCTTTGATTATTTTTTTTGGTATCTTGTCTGGACTAAAAGTTTTTTTTGAAATCTGAAGAACCACACTTGGTCTTATTTTGGGTAATAATGGTTGGTATTTTATTTAATGGAGTTAATGCTTTAAACATATTCCCAACGAATTTAGAGGGGGATTTTCTTTTATGGTGGTCAATTTGGTATATAGGGAGGCATTTCTGTATTCCAGTTGTATTTATGGTTATAAATTTTTCGAATCTATAGGGAGAATTTTATGTGTTCATTATAGTAATAAAATCCGAGAGGGGAAAACAAAAATGTAAAAGGAAGTGAGAATTTGAGATGCAAAGGGTATAAGTGATTGATAGACAAATCAATGATGATATTCTTGAAAATGCATTGATAAACAAATCAATGATGATATTCTTGAAAATGCACACGAATGGATAACTACTTCATGATGTAATGGTTATCCTTTAGATTTTGTTTGCTTTTAAATAAAAATTCAGTTATAGGTTTAAGCTATAACCGCTTATGATATAAAACAGGCAAATATGCTTTACTTTCCTGCTCATTAAAGGACGCGACCTTTCAAAGATAAAACATGCAAATATGTGTTACTTGTCTGCATGCTCATTAAAGGCGCGACCTTTCAAATAATGCCTGCTCATCAAGGATGCAACCATTCGCCAACAGGTGTATTGGATGTTTTTTTTTTTTTTTGAAACTAGGCATAAATAAATAATTGGTGTATTGGATGTCTATATAAGCATTACTCATATTTGCTTGTATCATTCTACAATATTAAGAAAATCTTAAATGCTTTAATTTTTTATTTTATTTTTGATAATCTTTCATCAGTATAATAGTGATGGATATGTTGCCGGAATTAACTACCGAGATACTACAGCACCTCCAAACTGCAGAAAGCATTTTAGCAAGCAAATGTGTTTCCAAAGAGTGGAATACTATCCTCGGGGACAAAAGAATTGGACTCCTTTTTGGTGTTACACCAAGAATAGGGAAAGAAGTTACTCAACTCTTTTATAGAGAGGAATATTTCAACCCGATCGTAACAGCCAACAATCACGACGCCCTGAATGATGGAACCCATGAAGATTTGACTAAGTTGCACCCAATAGTTGGATCATGAAATGGTCTGGTCTGTTTTTATGTTTCACACCATGGCATACAAGATCCTATATATGTTATGAATCCAGAAACTGGTGAGCACCTACATTTTCCACAACTATGCATCCCAATTATTGCACGAGATCAAGTACTTTCTTGGTATCCTGTAATTGGGGGTTTCGGATATTGCCAACGTACCGATGAGTACAAGGTAGTTTGAATTCACATGGATGGTAAAGTTCAAATACACACTCTAGGAGACAAGAAGGGATGGAGGAACATATCATGGGAGATTCCTTATATTTATCGGAGTTCAGGTGTGTACGCACATGGTTATATTTTTTGGAAGGATTGTTGTCAGTGGGATAGTGGCATAGTTTATTTCAATTTGGACACTGAGACATTTCACCAACATTCGCGACCCCCGCATCATATTCTTAGGAGTGAATTCCCTTCAGTTGGGATGGTTATGTTCGTAGTTCGCCTTTTATTTTACTACATCCATGAGGCCTATGATGAGGGGATTAATCATCCCAGGATAGATTTCTGGGCACCCATTTCCAAAAAAAATATTCATACATGGGCACCTGGCGGGGAATGGAATTGGAATCATAAGATAATCATTTTCTTGGAAAATGATGAGGATGAAGGGTGGCCGACCTATTACCCGATAGCTCTTGGAAAAAACAAGGACCTTCTATTGTGGAAGAATGGGCGTTTATTGCGTTACAATGCACTCACTAGAACTTGGACGGAAATTTGGGGGACACGATTTTGGGAAACAAGCAAGGTTGCAATTATTCCGCATATGAGGAGCGCTGTCTCGTTGAAGAATTTTGGTGGACAATCAGAAACATGTACTCATGATGTCCATGCCACTAACACATTCCTTAGGTTATCTATATATGTAGCTTTTTTTCTTCTTGTAGTTGTGTTGTTTTTTGTTTTTTGTTTTTTTGTTTTTGTTTTTGTTTTTGGTGTTTTTTTTTTCTATGTACAATTTATTCCTTGGGTATGTAGCTTTTTTTTCTCTTGTAGTTGTGTTTTTTTTTTGGTGTTTGGATTACAATTTAGTCTGGGTCATTATTTAACTAGCCAACCTTTGGTTTTTTTCCTTTTTTTGAGTTACATCTATGGTCCAGCCGTCCGGGCCACCCCAACCCACCTAGGTAAGTAGTCGAAAAGTAGAAAAATTATTTGGGTATTTCCTAAGAGATCATGATTTATTTTAGTTTGTTATGTTTGGAATGTATATATTAGATTAAAAAGGAAATTAGATAAACATGAAAATATTCATTCCATATCTCATTATACTGCTACAATATCTCATTTTTTGTAATATGGAAATTGAAATATTCTGTATAAACACCAAAGAATCGTGATTTAAGATAATGATGGAAAACCTAAAAAATTAGAGTTTTCAATTACACCAATCATAGAAAAAAACTAACATGGAGTATTAAGAGGGATTGTTGATATGAAATTGACGAGAGGATCCAAAACCGTCCTAGAATGACGTGACCATTCACCAACAGGTATATTGGATGTCTATATATATATATAAGATTTATACTCGTATTTGCTTGTAGCATTCACAATAAGAAAATCCTAAAAGCTTGTAAAAAAAAAATTTGATAATCTTTCATCAGTACAATAGTGATGGATATGTTGCCGGAATTAACTACCGAGATACTTCAGCGCCTCCAAACTACAGAAATCGTTTTAGCAAGCAAATGTGTATGCAAAGAATGGAATACTATCCTTGGGGACAAAATAATTGGATTCCTTTTTGGTGTCACACCAAGAATGGGGAAATATAAAGTTACCAAACTCTTTTATAGAGAGGAAGATTTCAACCCGATCTTAACAACCAACAATCATGATGCCCCGAATGATGGAACCCATGAAGATTGGACTATATTGCACCCAATAGTTGGATCTTGCAATGGCCTGGTTTGTTTTTATGTTTCACACCACGTCGTACAAGATCCTGTATATATTATGAATCCAGAATCTGGTGACCACCTCCATCTGCCACAACTATGCATCCCAATTGCACCGGATCAAGTACTTTCGTGGTATCCACGATACAACGTAATTGGGGGTTTCGGATACTGTCAACGTACCAATGAGTACAAAGTAGTTCGAATTCACATGGATGGTAAAGTCAAAATACACACTTTAGGAGACAAGAGGGGATGGAGGAACATAGCATGGGAGATTCCTTATACTTTTCGGAGTTCAGGTCTGTACGCACATGGTTGTATTTTTTGGATATATTGTTGTTAGCAAGATATTGGCATAATTTCTTTCAATTTGGACACCGAGACGTTCCATCAACATTTTCCACATCCGCATAATATTCCTGGGAGTGAATTTTGGATAAATACTTACCCATCAATTGGGATGGTCATGTTTGGAGTTCGCATTTTATTTTACTACATCCATGAGGGAATTGATCGGCCCCGAATAGATTTTTGGGCTCCCATTTCCAAAGAAAATATTCATACATGGGCACCTAGCGAGGAATGGAATTGGAATTATGAGATAAGCATTTTCTTTAAAGAGGATGAATGGCCGACTCATAACCCGATAGCCTTTATAAATAACAAGGAACTCTTATTTTGGAAGAATAGGCGTTTATTGCGTTACAATACACTCACCAAAACTTGGACGGAAATTTGGGGGGCACTACCATGGGAAACAAGGGTTGCAATTATTCTCACATGAGGAGCGTTGTCTCGTTGAAAAATTTTGGTGGACAATCAAAACATGTACTCATGATGTCCATGCCACTAACACATTCCTAGGCTTATCTATGTAGCTTTTTTTCTTGTAGTTGTGTTTTTTTTTTTTTGGTATTTGGATTCTTTTCTATGCTGAAATGTACAATTTATTCCTTGGGTTATTTATGTTGCTTTTTTTTCCTTGTATTTTTTTTTTGTTTTTGTTGGTTTTTTACTTTTTTTTTGCGTTACACCTATGGTCCAGCCGGCCGGGCCACCCCAACCGACCTAGGTAATTAAATTAAAAAGGAAAGTAGATAAATATGAAAATATTCATTCCATATATCTCATGAGATCATAATTTATTTTGGTTTGTTATGTTCGTTATGTATATTAGATTAAAAATGAAATTAGATAAACATGAAAATATTCATTCCATATCTCCTTATATTGCTACAATATTCGATGTTAATTCCAAAGAATAGGTGATTTAAGATAATGATGGAAAACCTAAGAAATTAGGGTTTTCCTTAGAAATATATATAAATTACACCAAGCATAGAAAAAATTAACATAGATTATTAAGAGGAAAATGAGTTCTGCTAAGAGGGACTGTAGAGAGGATCCAAAAAGGTCCTCGACTGATGGCTGGTCCTCGTAAATTGAGGATTATCATTACTGTGGACGGAATAACTACTGTTCCTGGTGTTCCTCTCGACGCTGTTATTAGTTCTGTTGTTAGTAGTGTTGACAATGATGATATTCCTATTTATGCTGATGTTATTCCTGGTGTTCCTCTAGACGCTGTAATCAGTCGCGTTGAGGATGCTAATGTTCCTGCTTATGCTGATGGTCCTACTGTGAAAGATGATGCTCCTGCTTCTATTATTGAAATTATTGATGAAGATCGTCCCGATGTTCAGGATATGGCAGATAATCTAAAAGCTAACAAGCACGTGGAGCCTGATGAAGCATAAAATGACAAATCTGGGGATGACAAGGTGCCCAAGCCTGTTGGTTGGAGTGATCAGGTTCACCTCAGCATTGCAAGAAGAATTGTTTGAAGATGGGGATGGTTCATTTGATATGGTTTTTTTTTATTATGATATGGTTTGATTTATCGATTTCATTTTGTGGACGCTTTGAAAGTTGTTTTGGTTTCTTGTTTAGTTTGCTAATTTTGTCATTTAGAAGAAGGTGATGTTTATGAAATAAATCAGATAATTATTTACAAGTTCATAGACTTTACAGAATGCAATATACTCTTGCAAATTTATTTATTTATGAGTTGTGTATTCTTTTGGAAAAATAAATATAATTAGATGAAAGAACGGAGGAAATGTAAAAAAATAAAGTCCCCCCCATAAACAATAAGAATCAATTTATCACTTTAGGTTTGATCTTATTATCTCCTTGCCAATACTTTTAATAAAAATACGAGTTTGAACAAGTAAAGTGCTATTGAAAGTAAAGTACTGCTATACGACGATGTTAATGATAATGATCTTTGCGTGGAATTGGATGAGAATGAGGAACAGACTAATCTGACAAAGAACCAGACTCATCTAACAAGTTCTTTGCTTTTAAAACAGGGTTTTTGATGACCATTTTGTTTTCAGTGGTGGTTTTATTTATTTTTTAAGTACTGCACTAGATGGAGGCTTTTTACGCTAATAGATAGGTTGACATTTATGTGATGAATGATTCACGAAAGTAATTTTTTTCTATAGCCTCTTCTCGAGTTGGTTAGAGATAGGAAACAAAATTTCAAAAAATTTGGGAAACAATTTTATCATAACTGTCTATGATATATTCTTTCATAAAATAAGGAAACTAACCATATTGGTTACACATCTAAAATTTAGAAATAAAAAAAGAAAAACACCAAAAATATTTTGTTTGGCGGGTGATAAAAATGGATTTTACTGGGCGGGATGATTTCAAAAGGAAAATCAATTCCCGCCTGATGGTTTGGTTAAATTCCAAAAAGAAAAAGCTTCTATGAGTTCGATCTACTTTTTCAGTTTTTATTACTCGGTTCATTCTCTCTATGAAATCATAATTCTACTACTATCTCTAATCTTTACAAGGAACCTACCTCTTCAGACTCGATCTTTGTTGTTGGTATTATTTCTACAACCCATTATTGAATGAATATTAAATTAATGTTAGATTTTTTGTTCGATCTCATGGAATCAGATGTTAGATCTTATAGGTTTACTAGTTAAAGCATGATTAGGGTTTTTATTCTATCACTTCTTATAGGTTTACTATTTAAAGCATGAGTAGGGTTTTTATTCTATTACTATCTCTAATCTTTATAAGGAATCTACCTCTTTAAACTCGATCTTTGTTGCTGGTAATATTTCTACAACCCATTATCGAATGAATACTAAATTTATGTTAGATTTTTTGTTTGATCCCATGGAATCAGATGTTAGATCTTATAGGTTTACTAGTTAAAGCATGATTAGGGTTTTTATTCGACTGTATCAAAGAACAAGTTAATGACAATCACGGGTTGTACGATGAGATGTGATTTCATTTTGTTACAACAATAATATTTTAGGCTTAAGTTACATGCATGAACTATTATAAGATTTAGCTAAGGATCTTTCTTTCATGTTACTTAGTTAGGCTTTACTAGTTAGTTAGGTTTTACAAAAAAAAAAAAAAAAAAAACTTAACGATGCAAAAATGTTTCTAGGGTTTTTGTTATTATTTGGGTTGGATTTTGATTGAGAGCTAATAACTCAACTTTGATCGACGTTGTTGTGTCAATCATATTTATATACAAGGCTTATCAAGATTGAATCATTTGAGTCTCTGTTACTTGGCGAGCCTGTAACGTCTGTATTTTAAGTTAACACTTTTAATAATACCATGTTGCTGGTTGGCCAATTTGACTATATCTTCAAGCTAAAAATGGATAATCATTATCTGGTGCTTTAATTAGTACTCTTGGCTTTTGTAACAAAACGTTATATAAGACCGTTTAACCGGTACCTTTCGCTTTGTGGATAACACAATAATCATGAGGAGATTTTGTGTGTTGCAGTGATGTTTTAGCCTCAAGTTACATGCATCAATGAGTTCATGTTTGTTTTCTTTTCATATAATAGAAAATAGGTGTAACACATGTTGCCTATCCTGTTAGGTTTTGATAATATTTTCCAAAATAAGCTTAAATTCCTAACTGAGATGCATGTACCTACACAGCTTTTTTCATGGGAGAAGATGATGATTACGACCAATGGATGGAATCAGATGCTGAGGCGGGTTCTGATGAAGAAATGGTGGATTTAGATGAGGGTCATGATAACATTGTACAATCAGATGACGATGATGGTGGAGATATGCTCCACACTGCTAGATTTGAAGACTTAACATGTAATGTGTGAAACCTTGTACTTACTTGTTTCTACTTAAAAATCACATGGTTTCATATGTTGCCTCGATTATTTCCAGAGTCAGAAGATTCTGAAAATGATGATTTGGAGGTGTTAGAAGAAAAAAAATTGGAAAATTCTCCAGAAGTAGAAGAGCAGCCACAATAAGAAGACTCTCAAGAAGAGATCATAAAAGCGAGGGGAATGACAAGAATGTTGAAGCTGCATAGAGACTTCTCGAAAGAAACTACCAAAAGAAGGGATATTGAATTTGACAGAATGTTCCGGCCTATTGATAACCATAGAATTGAGTTCAGTAGTTACCTAGGCTATTTGGTCCGTGATATGGTTGGCATAAAACATTTATGTTGGAAGGAAGTCCCTCCAACAACAAAAGAAAATATGTGGGAGAAAATTCTGGTACGCATATGCGGTTACTAATTCGTCATTTTTGTTGTCTAACTGCGAGTCTGGGATTAACATACATTAGATGTTATTGAAGCTTCATTTTGAGGTGCCCCATGAGCTGAAGCGAGTGGTCATGAAGCGTCTACCTGTTCATCTGCGGGACTTCAGAAGGAAATTGTACAACAATCATGTAAAACCCTTCCTGAAAATGCCGCAGAAACTAAGAAATTTCCCCAAAAAGTACGAAACGGTAATGGACCAAGAAAACTGGGACAATTACCTTGATCATGTACTAAAATCGCATATATTTAAGGTATGTAATACACATTGCTTTTTCTATTTCATTCTTATTGTCTATCCCAGCATACTAATGAAATTATTTTTATTTCCTCTGCAAGAAAAATTCGGAGAGGGGAAAAGAGGCAATATTACAATCCAAGTTCCCACATCGGACAGGACGAGGAGGATACTCGGGATTAAAACTAAAATTATTAAGTTTGTTGTCTTATTTATTATACATTGCACAGTAAAACCGGCAATATAAAATACTCATGTTTTGTATGTCGTGTTGCGTGTCTCATATATGCAGAAACCTATAACGGTATAGGGATGTGTCCTCTTACACCAATCTGTAATATTGTCACATTAGATGCTTTGGAATAGGTTTTCTGTTTGACACAGCTAATATCTGTGCGGATGTAAATCCTTACTTGTTTCTGGTAACTACTAGGTCCAAAGCGGAAATGTTTCCGAAGAAGATCTTGAAGACCGGTGCTTCATGTGGGCAAGAGCACGCGAAAACAAACACGGAATTGTTCCAGACGATTTTGTCAGGAAGAAGACATCTGAAGTTGTGAGAAAACAGAAACTTTACAGTCCTCATGTTTTTAACCAAAGTAAGTGCAAAGTAATTGCGCAAGGTTTAAATCAGAATTTAACACATTATTTGAACAGGAAGAGAAGCGGAAGATGATTCAAGAGGGAACTCTAATGGTTGGTCATAACGAGGATTCCCTAACAGTTGCGATCGGCCCGGATAAGGGTGGACGTGTCAAGGGGACTGGCTTTAGAGTGACGGCAACCCTTTACTTTCCAAATGGAAGAAAACCAAGACACTCGAAAGAGAATGATGAACTGCGTGAAAAGCTGAAATCTAAGGAAAAATAATTAGAGTTTACTAAAAATGCATATCAGATATTGACAGATAACTTGTTATCTCAAGGAGTCGACATTGCGAAAATTGTGGGCAACAGTATCGTACAGCCTGGAGGAGAGGTAAGTGAACCGAGTTTTGATTAGATTGTGTAATTTTTTGAAAAACAATGGCAGACGGTATCTGATTTTTTCAAACAATGTGTTCAACTACAGTCAGGGGATGCAAGACCTAGAAACGCCTCCAATCGATCTAAGAATAACATAGTTCCAGAATCAGTTAAGAAACTTCCAAAAAAAAATGGGAAATCCGGTCCGCAGAAGTCATCTGAAAGCACCAAAGGGTCCTCGAAGCGGGTTAATAATTGTACTAAAACGCCGACCATTTTTACTGAATCCACGATGTCTTTAGTATCAAAGAAGAAGTCTCCGTATCCTCCATCCACTGGGGAGTCTCAGAATGTGCCGTCTGAAAAAGTTACCATTGATGTATGGTTTTCCAACGTGTTTAAATTTTTAATCTTCCATTTACTATCTCTCATGCACCTTGTGTTTCTGCAGGGCAAGGGATGCAAACTTTGGTTTGGAGAAAAGGAAAACATTGTTGCCATTGGTAGAGATTACTCTTCAAAGAAGGTATCGTATAAAATGAAGTCAGGAATGACGGGTGAGGTTACATGCTATAGCGTCATGGTTAGTGAAGTACTAAATGAAACCATCAAATTACCCTTTGGCACATCTTCTGGGATAAAAACTTTAAAAGATGTTGGTGATGCTGAAATTTGTTGGCCATCAAATCAAACCATCTTGGATCAAAAGGTTGGTTGATATGCTTGTTTGCTTTATTAACTCATTGGATATGTTTTTACACAAACCAGTTTTATATATATATCTTGTTTGATATAAGAGACAAATATGTTATCAGCTATATGAATCACGGACGTTAGTGTATATTTTAGAGAACCTTATAGAACCAGATATGTGGTTTGCTATTTGATTGTGAGTCAGTTGTGCATTGTGCTTAAATGGTTTCACTGCAAAAATAAGGTAAAACTTTCATTTTAATTTTCTGATGCAGGTAAGTCAACCAAAATATTCTGAGGCTGTGAAATCACCGGATCTACTCAACAAAAGCCAATCTCGTATCGCAATATCTGAAAAAGTTCCGAAGGTATGTGTTTTAAACCAGTTACATGATCTTAAGGACCATATGAGTATGAAATATGCTATCAACTACTATATGAATCACGGATGCTAGGGTGTATTTTGGAGAACCTTGTATATTTGTTACCTATTCATACGTGTCTTCGCATTCACGGTGGAATTTGGAATATTTGACACCCGAATATTACTCTACTGCTGCAGGTAAGTCAACATAATTCGGGGAAACATACTCTGGATGTGACATCAAAAGATCCACCTAGTCGGAGCCAATCTGAGATCACGAAAACTAAAGCAGTTTCTCATGTATCTGTTTTATTTTACATGCATTTTAAATCTCAATTTATTTTGAAGTTTTCACTTGAAGATGTTATGCCATATATTTCCACAGGGTAGAAGGTGCAACCTTTTGACGAGCTGTCTAAGGCAAACGTCCTTGCTAGAGGTAGAGCTTTTCAGTTAACAGGAAAACAACAATTACATGGAAAGGATGGGTTGGAGGTTGATTGCTACAAAATCCTGATTGATGAAGTAATAAAACCGAATTTCTGTATACCCGTACGATTTGATGGTATGGAAACATTAGGTCAAACTTTTGGAAAACCGATTCCTTGGCCAAATTATGGTGTTCAGTTTACCGAGCCTGCTAAGAAGGTTAGTTTCTTGGCTTTTTTGATTTGTAAGTCGAATATACATAAACCAGTCTATCAATTATATGAATCACCGATTCAAGTGTAAATTATTGAAGTCTCCTTCACGTAGCAACCCTTCTGATGGATCTAAGAATCAGTCTCCTAATCTTATGCAGAACTCTACCAGTAATTCTCAACCAAATCCTTCAATATCTCTAGAGAAGTCGTGCACATCTACGTCAGAACATCTGGATAAGACATCTAATGGAGTATGTTTTTTTTTGATTTTTTTTCTTCATAAATCTATATTGCTAATTCTAGCATCTTATTTTTATATGATGTTCATATGCCATATCTCCGCAGAAAGCAAAATACGACTTTTGGAATGGATCTAGGGGATACGTCGTTGCTAGAGGCAGTATTTTACCTATGGTGCCTAACCAGAAAATACATGGAAAAGATCTTCCTAGTAACTGTTACGTTGTCAATATTCAGGAGGTTATAGTTTCATCGTTCGTGTTAACTGAACCAAGTGGTGAGTTTAAGTTATTAGGGGAAGCTAGAGATGGTTTTGTGGCATGGCCTAAAGATAATTTTTCCATCTCTGATGACAAGTTTAGTTTCTTAGCTCTTTTGCTTTGTTAATCAAGTATATAAATAGTTTTACATAAATCGTGTATTCAGTTTGATTAATGAATAATTACGAGATAGAAATATATTAACACCTAAATGGAACATGAATGCCAGTGTAAATTTGAAAATTGATATTTGGTTACGGATTTTATTATGGGCGGCAGCTGTGAAAAATGTCGCGGCTTTCAGTGAAGTTGGCTTTATTACATTGTTGGAAAAATAACTTTTGTCTGTCTCTTGTTGAGAATTCACATGACAGATGAATTCTCCTTGGATTTAGAATATATCTATATATATAATACATTTAATCTCTTGATGCATGAAACTCCATAGCATGGAAAACCTCATGAGCAACCAGAACCAGTTTTAGATTCTGAGAAGAAATTGGACAGTGAAAAACTAAATGAGGAGCACCTAACAGTCAATCAACATTCAGGGAGTCATGAAGCCTCTGAAAAGATTTCTCAGAAGACTAAAATGGCGCAAAGAAGGTTATATGCACCAACTGTGCAAAAGGCATACCAACTTTCAGATGGGCAACAGAGGAAGACAAAGTTTGGCGCGTCGAGAATGTCACAACCTGATCCATTGCATGCAGAGACACCACCATCAAAAAAGTTGAAGAAAAACTGATGATTTTTGGATAAATGCTCATCTGACAAGTTCTTTGCTTTTTTAAACAGGGTTTTTGATGTGTGAACTTTAAAGTTTACGTATTTTTTAAGTACTGCACTAATTTCATGCTTTTTACGCTGATAGATAGGTTGACATTTATGTGATGAATGATTCACGCTGAATTTTTATGTTTTCTGGAAATGATGAACATGAAAATGGATGGGTTTAGTTTATTTATCTTTAGTAGCTTACTGTATGATTGATTACCAATCCAGATGAAGATATTGTGAACAAACAGGGGTCTTGGATTTGGCAAGGCATATGCACAGGTTTGAATATAATTAAAAGACACTACATATGGGAGATAGATGATGGTACTTCTGTGCAAATTTGGAAATATTCTTGGATTCCAAATATGCACAGACCTCCAGATAGTCATTTTAGCTCTTTTAATATGAAAACTGTGAATCAGCTCATTGACCAAGACTCTAAGTCTTGGAATTCTGATATTTTTAATGCTTTGTTTGATGAAAATACTGTTAAAATGATTACTGACATAAGAATTCCTATTGCAGGTAAAGATAAGATGAGATGGTAGCCTTCCAGCAATGGAATGTTTACTATAAAATCTGCTTACAATGCCATCTTGAATAAAAAATTAGCTACTAAGCCAACTAAGAACAACTTAGACATCTTCTGGAAATCCTTTTGGAGATATAAACTACCTCCCAGAATTCAGTATTTTATATGGAAATTCCTACATGGTTGCATTAATACTAAACATAGACTTGCTAGTTTCGCTAAACATAAAGATAGTAGATGTGCTATTTGTAGCGGTAACCCTGAAACTGTTCAACATCTGTTCTTTGAATGTCATCATGTCAGACATATATGGGATTCAGTAGACTTTATATTATATACTATCCTCCGGGGTCTAGACTTACAAAATTGGATAAGTGGTTTCTTTCTAAAGGAAAACAATGGTATGCCCAAGGATTTTAGTCTGTATGAGAGTGCCAGTTTCATTTTGTGGCTAACCTGGAAGGCTAGATGTGATACAGTTTTTGAAAACAAGCCATTTAACAATAACATTGTTATAAACAATATTTTCAGGCAGAATGTAAACTAGTAGTGCTTTGAGAATAATTGATAAGAACTGGAAGGCTCCTATAGATGATATATACAAATTAAATTTTTATGCTTCCTATATTGATAAAACTGTATTATCAGGATGGGGATTGATTTGTAGAGATTCTGGAGGAAACAACCATGGACTGCGAGGAGGTGCATCTCAAGCCATTGATCCAGAGTAAGCTGAAGCGCATTCTCTCCTAGAAGCAGTACAATGGGCTCGCAGTAAGGGATGGCGAAAAATTCACTTGGAAGGAGATTGTCAGAATGTTATAGCAGCTCTGAATGGGAAGTCTACAGCAGTTAAATGTACAACATATAATTTAATCCATGATGCATTAGTTATATTAAGTTATTTTGATTCTTGGGTTTGCACTTATTCCCATAGGTATGCAAATCATATTGCAGGCTCTATAGCAAAGTATGCAAGAACTCAAACAATTTTCTTTTGTTGGATTAATAAATTGTCTGTATGGATCAATCTTCTGATTCAACACAGGATAAAAACATTATGTAAGCTTGCTTATCAATATATTTATTCTTTCCTATTAAAAACAAATACTGTATGATTAGAAGAATACGTTTCCTACATAGGTGCCACTAATAATTCATACGTTTCCTCCCTAAACCAAGAATAATACAGGATACAAACCAGGTTAAAAAATTTAAGGAAAATATTATTCGAAATAGGAAAGTAATTTTTTTCTATGGCCTTTTCTCGAGTTGGTTAGTGATAGGAAACTAAATTTCAAAAATTTTGGGAAATAATTTTATCATAACTGTCTACGATATATTCAATCATAAAATAAAGGAAACTAATCACACATCAAAAATTTGGAAATAAAAATAGAAAAACACCAAAAATCTTTTGTTTGGCGTGCGATGAAAATGAATTTTACTGGGCGGGATGATTTCAAAAGGAAAATCAATTCCCGACTGATGGTTTGGTTAAACTCCAAAAATAAAAATAAAGATTAGTTCGATCTACTTTTCAGTTTTTATTACTCGATTCATTCTCTCTTTGAAATCATAATTCTGCTACCATCTCTAATCTTTACAAGGAACCTACCTCTTCAGACTCGATCTTTGTTGTTGGAATTATTTCTACAATCGAATATTAAATTGATGTTAGATTTTTTATTCGATCTCATGGAATCAGATGTTAGATCTTATAGGTTTACTAGTTAAAGCATGATTAGGGTTTTTATTCTATTACTTCCTATATGTTTACTAGTTAAAGCATGATTAGGGTTTTTATTATATTTTACTATCTCTAATCTTTACAAGGAACCTACCTTTTCAGACTCGATCTTTGTTGTTGGTATTATTTATACAACCCATTATCGAATGAATATTAAACTGATGTTAGATTTTTTGTTCGATCTCATGGAATCAGATGTTAGATCTTATAGGTTTACTAGTTAAAGCATGACTAGGGTTTTTATTCGGCTATATCAAAGAACAAGTTAATGACGATGAGAGGTGATTTTATTTTGTTACAACAATACTGTTTTAGGATTAAGTTAAATGCATGAACTATTATAAGATTTAGGTAAGGATCTTAATTTCTTTCATGTTACTTAGTTAGGATTACTAGTTAGTTAGGTTTTACAAAACTTAATGATGCTAATTGTTTTCTCAGGTTTTTGTTATTGTTTGGGTTTGATTTAGATATGACTCTACTTTGATGGACGATGTTGTGTCAATCATATATATATATATATATAAGGCTTCTCCAGGTTTTGTCATTTGAGTCTCTGTTACTTGGGAGCCTGTAACGTTTGCATTTTAAGTTGCCATTTTTAATAATGCCATGTTGCTGATTGGCCAATTTTACTATATCTTCAAGCTAAAAATTGATAATCATTATCTGGTGCTTTAGTGCTCTTGGCTTTTGTAACATAAAGTTATATAAGACCGTTTAACAGGTACCTTTCACTTTGTGGATAACACAATATTCATGAAGATATTTTGTGTGTTGCAGTGATGTTTTAGCCTCAAGTTACATGCATCAATGAGTTCGTGTTTGTTTTCTTTTCATATAATAGAAAAGAGGTGTAACACATGTATCCTATCCTGTTAGGTTTAGCTAATATTTTCCAAAATAAGCTCAAATTCCTAACTGAGATGCACGTACCTACACAGCTTTTGTCATGGCAGAAGATGATTACAACGTGCCCCCAGAGGAGGACCAATGGGATGATGTGGTGGATTATGATGGTGGCCATATAATTGAATTCAGTAGTTACCTAGGCTATTTGGCCCGTGATATGGTTGGCATAAAACATTTATGTTGGAAGGAAGTCCCTGCAACAACTGAACAAAATATTTGGGAGGAAATTCTGGTATGCATATGCGGTTATCAATTCGTCGTTTTTGTTGTTGAACTGTGAGTATGTGATGAACATAAATTAGTTGTTATTGCAGTTTCATTATGAGGTGCCCCATGAATATAAGCAAGTGGTCATGAAGCGTCTAGCTGTTCAGATGCGGGACTTCAAAAGGAAATTACACAATAATCATGTAAAACCATTCCTGGAAAGACCGGAAAAACTAAAAAATTTACCCAGAAAGTACGAAACGGTAATGGACCAGGAAGACTAGGACGAATACCTTAAGTATGTACTAGAATCGCTTATATTTATGGTATGGAATACACATTTCTTTTTTTAATTTGTGTTTCGTTCTTATTGTCTATCCCAGCATACTAATGAAATTATTTTTATTTCCTCTGCAAGAAAAATTCGGAGAAGGGAACATAGGGAATATCACAATCTGTTCCCTTTTCATTATGAGAAGGGAACATATGACAAGGTTAGTTTCTTAGATCTTTTGCTTTGTTAATCAAGTATATAATTTGCTTTACGTAAATCAATCACGTATTTAGTTTGATTAAAGAATAAGTACGACATAGAAATATATTAACACCTAATGGAACATGAATGCCAGTGTAAATTAGAAAACTGATATTTGGTTACGGATTTTATTATGGGCGTCAGCTGTGAAAAATAGCGCGGCTTTCAGTGAAGTTGGCTTTATCACTTTGTTGGAAAAATGACTTATGTCTGTCTCTTGTTGAGAATTCAGATGACAGACGGATTCGCCTTGGATTTAGAATATATATATATAATACATTTAATCTCTTGTTGCAGGAAACTCCACAACATGGAAAACCTCATAAGCAACCAGAACCAGTTTTAGATTGTGAGAATAAATTGGACAGTGATAAACTGAATGAGGAGCACCTAGCAATCAATCCACATTCGGGGAGTCATGCATGCAGCCTCTGAAAATCTTTCTCAGAAGACTAAAAAGGCGCAAAGAACGTTGTATGCACCAACTGTGCAGAAGGCATACCAACTTTCAGATGGCCAACAGAAAACAAGGTTTGGCGCGTCGAGAATGTCACAACCTGATCCATTGTATGCAGAGACACCACCATCAAAAAAGTTGAAGAAAAACTGATGATTTTTGGATAAATGCTCTTTAATATATTTTTTTGCAAACTGTTAGACCAAAGCTCAACATTTTTTATTGTCTTATTAATAATAATATGAATTTTTGGAATAAATGAATTTCAGATTTAACCACAATTTATAAAGTATATAAGAGAATTTGGGTAGTGCCAGGTGGATGGTTTAGATGCGCCATATCTTAACGGCTTAGAGGCGTCACACGCGTAATATACACGCTTCGAGATCAATTGGCGTGGATAAACATAACAATAAAGACACATTAGGCAGATATAAATTGGTGTGGCTAAATATCATATAAAGCCACGCTATATGGCGTGTCTATAGGTTCTCCGATGAACGGCTCCCAACGTTACATATGGACGGTCAACGTTACATCTGAACGGTCAATATTGCATCATCTTAAACGAGATCCAATGGTACCTAACACATCCACGTAGATGAAGTTAATTGTAAATTGGCGTGGAAAAAAATCACATATAGCCACGCTATATGGCGTGTCTATAGGTTCTTCAATGAACGGATCACAACGTTACATGTGGACGGCGTAGGATGCATATAATTTAACGGTCAATATTGCATCATCTAAAATGAAATCCAACGATTCCTAATAGGCCACATGGATCAAGGTAATTATAAATTGGCATGGCTAAATATCACATATAGCCACGCTATATGGGGCGTGTCTACAGGATATCCAATGAACGACTCACAACGTTACATGTGGATGGTATTCAACGGTTCCTAATTCACCACGTGGATGAAGGCAAGTGAAATTGGCGTGGCTAAAATATAACATATAACCACGTTAAACCTATTTGGCGTGGAAATTTGGATAACCAATGGCTACGCCAAAAAGCAATTTGCGTGTCTAAAGTGAACAAAATAGCCATGTCAAAACGCAATTTGTGTGTCTATAGTGAATCAAATAGCCACACCAAAAGCAATTTGCGTGTCTAAAGTGAACCAAATAGCCACGCCAACCAGAAATTTGGGTGTCTAAAGTGAACCAAATAGCCACGCCAACCATCACTTTGCGTGTCTAAAGTGAACCAAATAGCCACGCTAAAAATCAATTTGCGTGTCTATAGTAAACCAAATAGCCACGCCAAAAAGCAATTTGCGTGTCCATAGTGAGCCAAATAGCCACGCTAAAACAATAAATCATGTTTCTATAGAGTACCAGTACTTAAGTTTTTGGGACCCTATATAGCAACGCCTATATGGCTCTGGCGTGTCTATTTCATGCAGCAATAGACACGCATGGCAGGCGTGGCTATAACCTACCTACAACCACACCATGTTACCTAAAACCACGCAAGCAGAAGTCACGCCTATTCCAAACCGAAGTGGCGTGACAAAACCCCGATGGACACGCCAATTTGGCGTGGCAAAAGGGTCTCTGTGTACTAGTGATATTGGACTTGTTATCCAATTGAATAGTGATCTTTACCTCTTTTAAAGGTCCGAGATTCAAAGAATCATAAACATAGGGTGACATAACACTTATGGAAGCTGCCAAATCAAGCAAAGCACGCTCGAATCGTCGGTTACCAATGGTAGCTGGAACTGTGAATCCACCAGGATCTTCACACTTTGTAGGCATCTTCTTTAGCAACATAGACGTAGCACTTTTTCCCGCTTGAGTGATTTTATTAGAAATCAACCTATCCTTCCTTGTACATAAATCCTTCAAAACCTTAGCATACCTGGGTACGGTTTTGATGGCCTCAATAAATGGAATGTTGATGTGTATCTTGCTGAAAATATCCATGATCTCCTTGTCTTGAGCTTGCTTCTTCGACTTGGTGAAACGACTAGGGAAGGGAGGTGGTATGGTAAAAGTGGGAACTGTGTCCTTAGGTTGGCCATTTTAGGTTGGATTTTCCTTTGGGATGGTTTCCTCCTCTACTTCCTTTTCAGTGTCGTTATTAACCTCTTTTTGTTGATGTGGCTCTTCAGTTTGTCTTCCATTTCTCAGTGTTACTGCATTGACGTGCTCTCTTGGGTTCACAAATGGTTGAGATGGGAGTGTTGTAGACGTTTTTGCTTTCAGTTAATTTACATCCGTAGCCAATTATCCTATCTTAGTATTTAAATCTCTAATAGCATTATCAGTTTTTAGCTGATTGTGATCGGCTTTCCGTATGAATTGATTGGTTTCTAGCTGGCCCTGTTTGATTATGGAGATGAGTGCTTCAAACTTGGATTCATCATTATGAGGTTGTTGTTGTTGAAAACCACCTTGTCTCACATATGGATTAGGAGTTGCAGCTTGTTTGTTAGCATAACTAAAATTAGGATGATCTTTCCAACCAGGGTTATAAGTATTAGAATAGGGATCATACCTTTGCCTCTTATTAGGAAATATAGCATCTACCCCGGCCTCCTCTTCGTATGGTGGAGCAATTACAGAAGCTATACGATGAATTTCCTTTTCAATGGTACTCAATCGATGCCCTGTGTTTGAAGAATATCACATCTCACTAACTCTTATAACCGTTGATGAATATTGATTGTAAAATTGTGAGTGTTTGCAGCCATACTCTCAATCAAACTAGTAGCTTCCTTGATAGTTTTATTATCCAATGCACCACTACTAGCAGCATCAATAAAATGCCTCTCATGCGGTAATAATCCCTCATAAAAGTGTGTTATAACGATTTGCGGTGATATTTGATGGTTTGGATAGCTCGCCAACAATCTTTTGTATCTATCCTAATAATCATACAAAGATTCTTTAGATATTTTTACAATGCCACTGATTTCCTTACGAATAGCTGCAGCTTTAGAAGAAGGAAAATACTTTTCTAAAAACAGCTTTTTCATTCCGGTCCATGTGGTAATACTTCAAGAAGGGAGATAATATAACCATGATTCTGCTTGATCCGCTAGAGAGAATGGAAAAGCTTATAGAAAAGTTGTATCCTCGTCATCATCATTCTTCTTCATACTTATTACTATATTCTGAAAATTTTGTAGGTGTCGATTAGGATCTTCACCCGGTAGTCCCTTGAACTTTGGAACCCAATGAAGAAAACTTTATTTAAGTTCCACTGTGTCATTCAGAGTAATACATAGGGGTTGAGAATCCAAACATGGGGATGTTAGATCTCTCAACGTCCTCCTTGGTGGAGGTGGATTTGCGCCTTCTACCATCTTTTCTAAAGGAGGTTCTTGTTGCAACTGCTGACGTGCTTGAAGTACCATTCCTTTACGGGTTTGAATACCACACCTATGGTATTCCCAGTCTTTCGGTCCCAGAGATTAAGTACCTGAAACCACAAATCTAGAAAACAAAAATTAAAAACTAAAAAGAAAATCTAAAAATAAGAATAAAACTAATAAAAATAACAACTAAAGCTATCAACTGCTCCCCGGCAACGGCACCAAAATTTGATGCGTGTCGTGAGTGCAATCAAATTAATAATCTTATTTCCACACAATTAACTGGTAATATAATGGAAGTAAGGATCGTTCCCACGAAGAGTAGTGAGTTTTAGTTGTCAAAGTGTCACAAAAGGGGGTTTTGTTTTTAGATTGTGAACAAAATAAATAATCAAAGCAAATAAAATTATATTGTAATCAATAGAGAGAGATATGATCGAGGAATCCTTCTTCGTATATAAACCGTCAATGAGTTATTATAATTGCCTACTTGTTGTTAATCATAGATTATCACCAACCGTAGAATAACAGCTAGATCAGTGCTATCCCATAAATTCCTTATATCACTGGATACAGAAGTTCTCACCTACCAGATTCTATTCAACGAACCACCAAGTAGTAGATCACTCAAGGTGTAATCCAATAGAATGCTTTATCTTTTGTGAATTTATAGGTTGATCCCAATAGTTAGACTCTTAGATCAAGGTCCACTTTTTAGTGTTGTTTATACACACAATCGCTCCACAGAATCCCTCTGCAAGGTTTTGTTTTCTATACTTGTGTACAAGTTATTCGACGATTACTTATCTCTTAACTTAATACTATCAATAGATTGAATCAACAAATCAATTTAGTTGGCCACCTAAACAATCTATCAATTAATCATAAATATTCAAATAGTATAAACAAACGATAATCATATGAAGAACTTCAAAGTAGATTAATATAAGAACTCAAATCTTGTTTATAACTTAGAATTCATCCTCAATCAAAAGGTGTTTAGCTACTCATGGATGTAGAAACATCCATGATATACATATGAGAAAAGTAAGAGATAACGTTACGATTGATAATCGCTCTGTATGATGTTTCTTCTCTCCAAACCCTAACTATTTCGTGACCTAATGATATGATATGTTTTTCGTAACCTAATACCTTTTTATAGGTTTACATTACTTGGTCTTCACGTATTTAGTTTGGATCAAAAACCCAACCTAAAACAAAATAATGTTCCCAAACATGCCCTTAAGTCTTCCAAAGAGTTTATACACATTTCCCATTTACTATGTAGGAGCAGAATCTCGCAACAACATATTTCCTTAGCGTGCGACATTAACTCATTTCCTTAGCCTGCGAGAAGGTAGCAAAGCTTGCGAAGAATGTAGCAGGAACATGAGAAAATATGAGTCTCTACTATATGTGAGCTGTCATCCACTATGTAAACACCTATATAAAGAGAAAGGCAGGAGATAGAAAGGGGAGGATACACATTTTTGTAAATCAGAGACACACTTTGTAAGAGAGAGAGAGATTTATTTTCTTTATCATCTTTTTCCCAAAAAATTAGATCTAGAACTCCAAATACTCATTAATAGAGATTCTAAATGTACATCAAATGTAAATTTAAGCAATCATAGTGAAAAACCATGGATGTAGATCAAATTGATTGAACCATGTAAAAAATCCTAGTGTCCATTTATAATTTTAGCACTTTTATCTTTATTTTGATTATCAAATAAGTTTAGATCTAGAAAATATTATCATAAGATCATGAGGGGTGTGTTGTGGGATTTCCCGCAACTACATTTTGGCGCTAGAAACAAGGATTGAACCTACTTGTTGGATAGAGGAAGATTCAAAGAAATTAGCTAAGGGTGATGATGAGTTTACCCGGATCTATAATCTACAAGGGCGAAAACAGAAATTCCAATGAGAAAACGACAACTAACATCATGAGCTCACAAAATCAAGGATTTAGAAACATTCACATATTTTAGTACCGCATCAAAGATTATAGACCAAGAAAGTGCAGCAAGGAAGAAATCTAATGAATCTGCATCAATTAATTGTTCAAACATGACAAATTTTCTCTTATCTTTTAAAAAATTATGTTCATAATCTAGATCTGGAAGATTTTGAGTTTTAAACTACTAATCTTTGTTTTTCACAAAATTTTTGATATTTTGAATTAACAAGAATTTTGATCATAAATTTACATCCATAAACCTTGAATTTAATCATAATTTTGATCGTATAAACACCTTAGGTAAACATGATTTTTGTGATTGAAGTCAAAGATGAAAGAGGAAAAGGAAGAAAACAGGTGGCAGAAGAAACATAGTCGTGGTAGAATCAAGGGGACTATAGAAGAAAAAGTCTATGCGAAGTTATCGCATCACCTGATAGGTGTCTAAAACACCTTATTATTTATCTATTGTTTATGCTTTCTCTGCTAGTTTTCTTGTAAATTATGTATCTTATGTTTTTTTTTTTTTGAGTATTTAGGTACTTTGGAGTCAAGTGGAACAAAAGGAGAATAAACAACGCGAAAGTCTCATCTCATATTCAATGGCTATTGGAGGCGAACTATTTCTCATTATTTGCTTTTATTTCTTCATCTCTGTCTGAAAAGTATGTCGGCTTTAGTAATGCAAATTTCTGTATGAAAAGAACGTCAACTTTAGTGATGACTCTCATTGAAAAGAATAAGTGAATATGAGGAGTAAAGGACGGTGATAGGTGTAGAATACACCGTATTTTCTATGTAGAGTTTATGCTTTCTTTGCTATTTTTCGTGTGAATTATGTATCTTATGTGTGAGTTTGAGTGTATTAGGTGCTTTGGAGTCGTATGGAGCAAAAGAAGGAGAAATTATCCAAAATTGAGCAAGAAGGGCAAATCTGTCATTTTATGGGCGAACATTATATGGATCCCAGCTAAGGATAAGGGACAACCCACAAAAGTGCTAAAAGCACCATGGAAGAAACTCAAGGCACCAATCTGGGGGTGGTTTTTCTCTTATGCAGTGGGGTGTAATCATCCACCACAATGATTAATTAACCCTAAAATCGAGATACACCCCTTTCCTCACATTCATTCTTACACATTTGAGAGAGATGCTTCTGTTGAAACCAAGAGAATCAGTGGGATGAGTTGATGACATAGACCGGATCGAGAAACCAAGAAATTGAGATTTGTAATGGTCTCTCTTGGAGAAGGTCGTGATATGAAGAACACATCGAAGAGATAGAACTGTTGTTGTTGAATTGAAATGGGTTTCACAAGGGTTTCGTGATGGTGTTGTTTGAGTTACAGATCGAGAGCAAGTTTGGTCTAAAGAGAAGATGGGTTTTGCTGTTAATCAGATCGAGAAATTAAAGATGGTGGTGTTGAATCACAAATTGATGAAGAACAGATGGGTTGTGGCTGTTGATTTCAAAGGAATTGGGGGTTTTCTTTCGGTTCTGGAATGAAATAATGGGTCAGAATTGGAGCAGAAAGGTATTGCAAGTGGTATAAGGAAGAAATTGAACTCATGAAGGTATATGTTGGTTTCTGTGGAGAATTGGGAATGAGAAGAAACATAAGATGCTGGTGATGCTGAGAATGAGTTGCAGTTGAAGATGACAGAACAATTGATGGAGTTGGCTAAGCAAGGATGAATGAGAATTTCAGTGAACTGTGCATGGGGAAGAATGAGAGAATGGTAGTGATTATCATGGGTTGTTGGTTGTTTTGATTGGGGATTATATCTATTCCTCAGTTTGGAATTGGAATAATTGCAGATGAAGGGGTATGCAAAGTTGGCACTGGTGGTGCACAAGAAGATAAGTTACAGTCGACTGCACTATTTATTGTTGTGGATTGTCATGGGTTTTGATGAGAGTCAAAGTTGCAGAGAAGAAATTGTTGTTATTCTAGCATATGGTGGTTATGAGATTGAACTGAGTTTGGAGTTGTCGAGCGGGTTGCAGTCTTTTGAGCACAAGCAGAGAGGTGCTAGTTGAGAGCTGGTGTTTGAAATGGATTTTGAGGGAGATGTTCGAGTGAGTCTGCAGCTGGGAGGTTGAGTTGGTGGTTGTTTGACAAGAGAGCTTTAACTGAATTCAAGGGAGAGCTACGATATATGGCTCGTGCAAGGCAACTGTGATGGCATGGGTAGAAAGGGTAGCTGGAGTTACATGTGGTTGCAACTGGGTCTTGATGGTGTCTGTGCTAGGAGCTTGGCAGTGGTTTGAGCTTGTGAAGACTGAGACAGATTGTTGTGTTATGGAATTGGAGTTGGTTGCAATAGCAGGTAATGGTGCAGGATTGAGATGGATGATTTGGTTTGTTCAAAGGCTCAGTTATGATGGTGAACAAGGAAGCTAAGCTGCTGGTGCAGCTGCAGTGGAGAATGTCAGAAGATTTCGAGAATTTGCTGTTGCAGGTAGTGGTGGCATGTGGTTGTGATATGAGATGAAATGCTGTGTAATCAAAGAAGTGATGGAATGAGGTTATGCAAGGCATGATTGCCATTGACAGGGACTCAGGTGAATGGGCATGAAGAGCAGGGAATGATATTGGATGATTTTGATTCAGGTGGACAAGGTGTTGGTAATAGACTAGTGTTAGCAGAATTGCAGGGTGACAGCCATCAGGGTTGGGAGTGAGGCAGTGAAGGGCCATCTTGGCCGTAACTGCACTACACAATTGCAACAGCTCTGGCATAGCCCACTCAGCCGAGTTAGATTTGACTCAGCAACTGACTCGGTCTGACTCGTTCCAACTCAGCTCCCTTGACCAGATTGACTAACGATGACCATTAGGTCAACGGTTAATTCTAACAAAATCGTAACGGAATATTCCATCGACGGATGTACATTTTCAGGTGACCAGTGCCGGATTCCGGATAATTTCCGGCCAAAAACCCAGTTTTCCGGCGAGCGCTTTTGGGACAGAATTTCTACACGGGTTTCTCTTACTTGTGGGCCGGGTGGATTTCCAACTAATGGACTTTGAAGAGAAGACCTAATTTTGGAAGGAGTATCCTTTATGGAAATTGAGAAACATATAAAAAGAGAAGTCTTTTCTCTAATTAAAAAAATTATAATATTCTACTACTTTTTTCTAGGGTTTTCAATATGATAGGGTTTCTCTTTCTTCTTGTTATGAACTCCATGAACATGAGCTAGAGTTTTGTTATTGGTTATGGAATAATTGGATTTCACATAATATGATTCTTTGATTGAATATATTAGTTTTGTCTCATAATTATCGTTCACGATTCTCTGAAAATAGGTTCCATGATTGAATGTTAGTTTTGTCAAGTTGCAAATTGGTAGAACTCATAATCATATCTATTGCTAGTTTAGGGTTTATTATACGAAAAAGTGATATTCCTTGAATACAAGTAGCATAATTGTGAAGATTGCTTGTAGTGATACATCCTAATAATCACAAGTGATTCGTGACCTTTGTTAAATTGAATTAGTGCGCTTTCCACGTTCGATTGCTTTGATTGGCCTGACTTCATAAAACTTGATGCATCTAGGGAATTAAACTAGATTAGTGCTTTTACACGTTAGGTTGTTCTTTAAGATAAAACTCATATTCGCATCTTTTAATGTGTTTGTTGATGACAAAAGGAGATTAGCGGGATATTCTTGCGATCAAGATATTCTAGGGCTTTTGATAAAAGTTGAGATTAAATATCAATTCTAATTATTGTTTTGAAAAAAATATTTGTGAATGAAGATGAATCCTTAACCAATATTCTCACTACCTTGATTCGTTTACTTTTCTTTGTTTTGTTTTTATTTTATTTTAGCTTATAAAAATCAGAAAATACCCGGTGTTTTATATAAGGAACCGAAAATATATTGACAACCTAGTCCTCTCTGTGGGATCGATCCTTTCTTGCCCTTGCTATATTTATATTTTGAGTTGTGAGGAAGTGTAATTATTTTTGACGCATACGACAGCGATCAGACGGCTGATGTTGGTGAAAGAATTCGAAAAGAGCTAAAGCATCATCCATAGGAGAGCGTTCATTTGGAGCGAAAAGGAGCACAAAGGACTGATTCACAGGCGAGCGAAGCTAACTACAATTGAGAAAGAAGGTCAGAGCTGTCATTTCCTAGGCGAATACTTTCGGGAACCCAATTAAGGTTAAGGGGCAACTCTAAGTGGAGCAATATTAAAAACAGGCCAGCTGTTGTTAAAGAGTGGCCAATGAGGATGGACCTTCTCTGTGACTAAGGGGTTGGTTTAATCCAATTTTTACAACCCTAAATCGAGAAGATTACTTCTCGATCATTTTTCCGCCTCAAATCAAGACACAGAAAGAGTAGCATCTTTTTCTGCTGTTACTTCCGAGATGGATTGTTTAAAATTGTGAGAACAAAATCCAAAGTTGCTGCTGGTGATTAAGGTGGAGAATCAGAAGAACACAAAAATAGGTTTGAGTTATTGTTGATGTCGACTTCAGAAATGAAGAAACTGGGATTTGAAGTTGTTCTATCAAGAATTATATGGGGTTGGAGCTTAATTGGAAAATCAGAAGAAGAAATTGATGAGGGTTTCGAGTCATCTCTTCAATTTGAACTTAGGGTTGGTGTTGGTAATGAATCCCAGAGAAGGAAGAGAAGGGTTTTGCTGTTAATTAGGGGATTATTTTTCCCCAAACTGAGATTAGGGATTCTGATGATTTTAAGTATATGGGTTTATTGATGTGAGTCAAGAAATTGAAGAAGAGGATTTGTTGATGTTCAAAAGGGTAGCTATTGATGTATTATAGATGGCTGCCATGGGGTTTAGATGAATGTTAGGTTTGAAGTTGCAGTCAAGGGTGTTGGTTATGAAACTGTGGTGATTCTGGGAACTGAGTTGCAGTTCAGGTGCATGGTGTTGCTGGTATTGAGGGTAAGCAATTAAGGGAGAAATGGTGACTAAAGCTCAAGAAAAGGGAGATGCTTTGCATGGCAGGAGCAGGAGCAGTGGACTGAACTTCTTGAGCTCAGCTATGAAATGGTGCTACTAGGTGTAGCTGGAGGGTTGTGGCATTTGGCCATGACTCAGGTGGTGATGCAATTGAGCTCAAGGTGGAGTGAGCTGCATCTGGAGCTGAAGTTGGTATTGCAGTGCAGCATAGATGTGTTAGGTAGTGGTGCCAGAGATAGGTTGTGAATGAGCTGTAGATGATGGCTGTGTTACAGGAGTTGATGCTTAGAGGAACAGAAGCTTTTCTTTTGCAGCACATATGGTGGAAGCTCAAGTTATTGCTGGAGTTGAGCTGTTCTGGTGGAGTTAGAAGGAAAGAGTGAATGGCATGGTCTGAGTATATTTGAGCTTCGAGATTACAAGGAAGTCAGAGAAGGTTGCTGTCAATCTCAGAGAATGGAGGAGATATGGGTTCTAGTTGAAGCTGGTGCTTGTAGCTTGATGAAGAACAAGGGACAGTGATGCTGCTATGACTCGAATATGAAAGTGATAGAGAATGAGTCCGTGACACCGATGGACTGTGATGCGAGATGAGAAGATGCTTGCTGCTGCAGTGAAGATTGTATAGCTGCTATACATTTGATGTACTGAAGATTGAGTACATGGTGATGAACCTGACTTATGGAATGACATTGAATCTGATGGTGGTTGCAAGGAACTGCAGTGGAAGCTCAGATGGAGTGGAAGTTGCAGGTGCAAGACTATGATGTTTCCGATTGAAATTGCAGGTGGCGTGGAACTGAATCTTGGGTAGCTACACTTGGTGAATGTGAGGCAGAGAATGTTTCAAGGGTTTGGCTATGAAGTTGAAGTTAAGAGAGAAATGAATGGGGGTTTTGCTTACAGTTGAATATGAGAAATGCAAACTGAGATGGTGCAGCAGGGCCATCATGGATGAGCACGATTATTGCAATGGCTTTGGAAAATAGTTAGTCATATCTTTGACTCAGCTAGTTACTTCAACTCAGATTCTGACTCAGTGATGCCGTTAGTGACTGTTAGTCAGTCTTCAGTGTTTAACGGTTGACTGTTATCTTTGACCGGTGACCGAGTGGACTTTGCCGGTCACCTGAGCTACTTTACGGTACCGGATTCTGGCCAATTCCTGGCCAAAAACCCAGTTTTCCGGCGAGCATTTTTGGGACATATTTTCTACATGGGTTTCTCTCACTTGTGGGCCGGGTGGATTTCCAACTAATGGACTTTGAAGACAAAACCTAATTTTGGAAGAAGAAAAAGCTATAAAAAAGGAAGTTTTCTAAACACAAAGAGATCACGTTTTATTTTATTCTTGGAGCTTTTGCAGAGAACTACTTCTAGGGTTTGCTTTCTTTTATGTTTTATCTTCTTTGAATATTATGATGATGAACTCCATTAATATGAGTAACTAAATACAACTATTGGTTATGGGATAAAAGTTGATTTCTTCAAGCATGTTATTTGATTCTATGAATTAGTTTTGTCTCAATTCTATCGTTTATGATTCATCGTTTTTATTATCATATGATTTGAATGCTAGTTTGGTTAACTCCGGAATCAATTGGATTTGTTTTCATCTCTATAGCTATATTAGGGTTTTCAATACGTAAAAGTTGTTTATCCCTGATTTTTAGTAGCATCTTGTGGTTATTACTTGTAGTGATACATCTTTTTAATCGCATATGAATCATAACTTTTGTTAAAACGAATTAGTGCTTTTACACGTTTGTTTGCATTGATTAGTCTTATTTCATAGAACTTATTGCTCTTGGGGAGTTAAACTTAATTGTGCTTTTAACTTTAGGTTGCTTTTTAAGTAGATTTCACAATAGCATCTTTTAATGTTGTTTGTGATAAAAATCTGGAAATAAACGGGATACTCTTGCGATCAAGATATCCAAGGACTTTTGATAATTACGAGATTAAATTACCAATTCTAATCATAGATGAAAAATACATGTTTGTGAATGATACTATCCCTTGACCAATATCTTCTCTTTATTGATTACGTTCATATTTTATTTGCTTTCCTTTATTTATTGCTTTGATAAAAACAAAATCCCCCCTTGGTTACCTTAGAAACTGAAATTTGCATAACAACAATCGCCTCTCTGTGGATACGAACTCTTTCTTACCACGTACTTCATTCATATTTAGTAGAGTGAGAAAGTAAAATTATTTTTGCTCGGCTGACAACCGGTCAAATTTTGGCGTCGTTGCCGGGGAGGAATTCGACTTGTTATATAGTTTTTAGTTTCTTTTTATTATTTCTGCTTGCATACTTGTGTTTCGTTTCTTGTTTTGTTTCTCACTTGTTTGCGAGAATTGTTTTTCAGGTACCTAATCCCTGGCTTCTAAAGATTGGAATTATCCAAGGTGTAGGATAGCTACTCGAAAAGGCACAATACTCCCACCAAGGCAAGGCACAACGGAAGAACACAACTTGGAAGCAGAACACGAGATTCCTTTTGAAGAAGAAGAAGCAATGGGTGACGCTGCAAATCGTACACTCAAGGAGTTGTCTTCTCACAAGCTGGATACACAATAGGGGTGTATTCAAACAAACTCTACTTTCGAGATCAAGCCGGGGCTGCTTAGAGAATTACCAAAGTTCCATGGCATGGTGAATGAAGACCCAAACAAGCATCTTATGGACTTTCACACCATTGTCATGGCCGTGCTTCCAGCAAATATGGAGGCCGATGGTGCTATGTTGAAATTTTTTCGATTCTCTTTGGCGGATAGTGCTAAGGATTGGTTATATTATTTGCCTCCCGAAAGTGTCACAACATGGAATGGGTTGAAGAAACTCTTTTTAGAGAGATATTTTCCTGCATCAAAGGCTACTCAAATTCGCAAGGAGATTTGTGGGATGAAGCAAAATGTGGGAGAATCTTTATATGAATGTTGGGAACGATACAAGAGATTGGTGGCAAGCTGCCCTCATTACCAATTTAGTGACGCAATGATTATCCAATACTTCTATGAAGGTCTCCAAGCAAGTGATAGGAATCTTATTGACGCTGCAAGTGGTGGTGCACTTATGAACAAGACGGTGACACAATCTAGGGAGTTGATTGAGAGTATGGCAGAAAATTCTCAACAATTTTCAAGTCGTGGATCAGAACCACCTACCAAGGGAGTTAATCAAGTTGACGAGATTATCGAATTACGTCAACAAATGAGCAATATGATGGCAATGATGCAAAAAATTGCAGCAGTGGTTGTAAAACCGTCACGCCCAGCTTATGAGAACGTAGAGCATGTCAATGCTATATTCTCAACTCAGCCATATGATATTTACTCCAACACTTACGAGCAAGTTGCAAGTGCAAGTTCTGTTTACAACCATCCGCATGAGTTCCAACAACAAGTGCAATAACCACAACAAGGGCATAATCCAGAATTAGAGAAAATGGCTACTTTGGTGGAGGCTCTAATGTCCATGGTACAGCAAAATCAACAACTAGCGATCTTAAATCAGCAAAAAACGGATAATGCAATTAAGGAGTTGCAATTACAAGTTGGTCAACCACAACAACAACAGTTCCAGCAATAACAATAACCACCTGAAAATCAAGGGTCCAATATGGAAGAGTTGCTGAAATATTTTATGCAAAGAACGGAGGGTGTGGTCCAGGACTTGCAAACACAAGTAGGTTCAATGGCCGAGGAGATTAATCAGTTGCATGCACAAAATGATGAGAAACTACCTTCCCAACCTCTTAACTCAAGAGAGGGTTTCAATGCTATTAAGTTCGGAAGTGGTACACAATTTGTGCAACCTGAAGTTACAAATTCAGGTGAAGAAGAAGCGCCAAAGGAACCAATTTTGGAGAAAAAGAACGCAGATTTTCCCCAAACTCCCGAGGTAACTAAATCAAACTCTAAACCTCTTGTTTCTACTTATGTTTCTACTTATGTTCCTCCTCTACCTTTTCCTGGAAGGTTCGCTAAATCTAATGAGAAGGTGGAACAAGATAGGGATATTTGGGATATTTTTAAGAAGGTCCAAGTGAATATTCCACTCATTGAAGTAATTAGGAAATCTCCTCTCTATGCAAAGTGTGTAAAGGAATTGTGCACTAACAAGCAAAGGCTAACCGGTAATGAGGTAATGAGTGTGGGGGAAAACGCTTCGGCGTATCTTACAAAGAAACTCCCACCTAAATTGAAAGATCCTGGTAGTTTCACTATTCCATGCACTAAACAAGGTTTGCAAAAGCTATGTTAGATTTAGGAGCGTCTATTAATGTTATGCCTACTTCGATTTATGATGCTTTAAATCTAGGTCCTCTCAAGAAAACCGACATAGTTATTCAACTTGCCGATAGATCTAATGTTTACCCTAAAGGGATTGTTGAGGATGTTTTGGTGCAGGTAAAAGGACAAATATTTCCAGTGGATTTCTATGTTTTAGACATGAGTGATGTGAATTCATCCTCGTCTACACCTTTACTGTTGGGTAAACCATTTATGAGTACCGCTAGAACGAAGATTGATATCCACAATGGCACCTTGACTATGGAGTTCGATGAAGAAGTCATACACTTCAACATATTTGAGGCGAGGAAACATCCAAGTACCATTCAATCATATTTCCATAATGTGTTGGAAGCCGGCTAAGGCATAACAAACAAGGAGTAAGTCGGGATGACGACTTTAAACCAAGCGCTAAGTGGGAGGCAACCCACCGGTTTTGTATCTTTATCTTTATCTTTTTATTTTTAAGCATTTTATCTTTATTTTCTTGTTTTTGCATATCATTTGTGGAATTTCTCACCTTGAACTTTCTTTGGACGATTCAATTTTACATTGAGGACAATGTAAAGTTTAAGTGTGGGGGAGCATTTATATGTTTGTATAGTTTGTTTTAAATTTTTGCTTTTTGAACTCCGAAATCTAGAAACTTGTGCCTTTAGGATGACACCATTAGTGGATGGAATCATTTTGATTGCAGGAGTTGAGGAACCAATTAACTAAAAGGGACGAACATAGATTTGAAATCACAAATAATATGATAGTTGTTATCATATCTCGGAATATCACCATATCACATTCTATTTTTATTTTTCCATATTTATCTATTGTTCTCTAAGTGCTTTAGTAGGTCACTAAACATCGACTTGTTATTACTGCTAGGATGAAATAGAGTGATTGAGTTGCTAAAAAAAAAAGAAAAAAAAAAAAAGACCGACCAATTAGACCAAACAGAATAAAAAGACACTTGGATAGCAGTATGTGTGAAACGTTGTCCCTGTCTTCGTCGCCTAAACAAGCGTGGAATGCAGGATCCAAGGAAACTATCATATACTCTTGGATCCAAAAGATCTAATCATGCTATCTAAAAAAAAAGTGAAAAAGAAAAGAAAAGAAAGTATTATATTGGTTGAATAAAGTCACTCCTGGTTCCCTTGTATATGCCAGTGAGTTGATGTAGAATTCAGACCAGTAGCTCAATCCAATAGGATGCATAGGTTCATCTTGGTAGTGACCTTCAGACATATATGGGATATACCAATCACTTGTGAACATTCGCCAACATCTACATATATATCCATCTTCTTAATCTTTTCATTGTGATAGTGGTTTGTTAGTTTCCGAGTATTGTGGCTTGTTCGACAATCTAATTAAAGCTTTATTTACTAATATATGAATTGAATTTGTGCAAGGTACCTCCTCATGTAGTCATTTTGGATTCGTTCATTGATTTGTCACAAATAGACGGAGTTGGAAATGTAGGTTTTGTAGCCAGACCTCTTGTAAACCTTCACGAGACTAAAACTCGTCCACTAGGGACACCTAGGGGTTCAAATGATTGTTATTTATGCTAAAAGTGACCGTAGCCTCGACGAGACGGAGTTGTATGTATGTTTTATAATTATTTTGTTTGATTTGCTCGAGGACTAGCAAAGTCTAAGTGTGGGGGAATCTGATAGGTGTCCAAAACACCTTATTATTTATCTATTGTTTATGCTTTCTCTGCTAGTTTTCTTGTAAATTATGTATCTTATGTTTTGTTTTTTTGATTATTTAGGTACTTTGGAGTCAAGTGGAACAAAAGGAGAATAAACAGCGCGAAAGTCTCATCTCATATTCAATGGCTATTGGAGGCGAACTATTTCTCATTATTTGCTTTTATTTCTTCATCTCTGTCTGAAAATTATGTAGGCTTTAGTGATGCAAATTTCTGTCTGAAAAGCACGACAACTTTAGTGATGACTCTCATTGAAGAGAATAAGTGAATATGAGGAGTAAAGGACGGCTGATGTTGGTGAAAGAATTCGAAAAGAGAGAAAGTGTCATCCACATGCGAGCGTTCATTTGGAGCGAAAAGGAGCACAAAGGACTGATTCACAGGCGAGCGAAGCTAGCTACAATTGAGCAAGAAGGTCAGAGCTGTCATTTCCTAGGCGAATACTTTCGGGAACCCAATTAAGGTTAAGGGGCAACTCTATGTGGAGGAATATTAAAAACAGGCCAGCTGTTGTTAAGGAGTGGCCAATGAGGATGGCCCTTATCTGTGACTAAGGGGTTGGTTTAATCCAATTTTTACAACCCTAAATCGAGAAGATTACTTCTCAATCATTTTTCTGCCTGAAATCAAGACACAGAAAGAGGCGCAGCTTTTGCTGCTGTTACTTCCGAGATGGATTGTTTAAAATTGTGAGAACAAAATCCAAAGTTGCTGCTGGTGATTAAGGTGGAGAATCATAAGAACACAAAAATAGGTTTGAGTTATTGTTGATGTCGACTTTAGAAATGAAGAAACTGGGATTTGAAGTTGTTCTATCAAGAATTATATGGGGTTTGAGCTTAATTGGAAAATCAGAAGAAGAAATTGATGAGGGTTTCGA
The DNA here is from genome assembly GCA_023529315.1 of Papaver bracteatum. Classification (NCBI taxonomy): domain Eukaryota; kingdom Viridiplantae; phylum Streptophyta; class Magnoliopsida; order Ranunculales; family Papaveraceae; genus Papaver; species Papaver bracteatum. The sequence goes on from JAJJWX010001167.1 coordinate 195,299, forward strand.
GTCATCTCTGCAATTTGAACTTAGGGTTGGTGTTGGTAATGAATCCCAGAGAAGGAGGAGAAGGGTTTTGCTGTTAATTAGGGGACTGTTTTTCCCCAAATTGAGATTAGGGATTCTGATGATTTTAAGCATATGGGTTTATTGATGTGAGTCAAGAAATTGAAGAAGAGGATTTGTTGCTGTTCAGAAGGGTAGCTGTTGATGTATTATTGATGGCTGCCATGGGGTTTAGATGAATGTTAGGTTTGAAGTTGCAGTCAAGGGTGTTGGTTGTTAAACTGTGGTGATTCTGGATAACTAAGTTTCATTTCAGGTGCATGGTGTTGCTGGTATTGAGGGTAAGCAATTACAGGGAGAAATGGTGACTAAAGCTCAAGCAAAGGGAGTTGCTTTGCAGGGCAGGGGCAAGAGCAGGAGCAGTGGACTGAACTTCTTGAGCTCAGCTATGAAATGGTGCTACTAGGTATAGCTGGAAGGTTGTGGCATTTGGTCATGACTCAGGTGGTGATGCAGTTGAGCTCAAGGTGGAGTGAGCTGCATCTGGAGCTGAAGTTGGTATTGAAGTGCAGCGTAGATGTGTTAGGTAGTGGTGCCAGAGATAGGATGTGAATGAGCTGTAGATGATAGCTGTGTTACAGGAGTTGATGCTTGGAGGAACAGAAGCTTTTATTTTGCAGCACAGATGGTGGAAGCTCAAGTTATAGATGGAGTTGAGCTGTTCTGGTGGATTTAGAAGGAAAGAGTGAATCGCATGGTCTGAGTATATTTGAGCTTCGAGATTACAAGGAAGTCATAGAAGGTTGCTGTCAATCTCAGAGAATGGAGGAGATATGGGTTCTAGTTGAAGCTGGTGCTTGTGGCTTGATGAAGAACAAGGGACAGTGATGTTGCTATGACTCGAATATGAAAGTGATAGAGAATGAGTCCATGACACCGATGGACTGTGATACTGTGATGCGAGATGAGAAGATGCTTGCTGCTACAGTGAAGATTGTGTAGCTGCTATACATATGATGTACTGAAGATTGAGTACATGGTGATGAACCTGACTTATGGAATGACATTGAATCTGATAGTGGTTGCAAGGAACTGCAGTCGAAGCTCAGATGGAGTGGAAGTTGCAGGTGCAAGACTATGTTGTTTCCGACTAAAATTGCAGGTGGCGTGGAACTGAATCTTGGGTTGCTACACTTGGTGAATGTGAGGCAGAGAATGGTTCAAGGGTTTGGCTATGAAGTTGAAGTCAAGAGAGAAATGAATGGGGGTTTTGCTGACGGTTGAATATGAGAAATGCAAACTGAGATGCTGCAGCAGGGCCATCATGGCGGAGCACGATTATTGCAATGGCTTTTGCAAATAGTTAGTCAGATCTTTGACTCAGCTAGTTACTTCAACTCAGTGATGCCGTTAGTGACTGTTAGTCAGCCGTCAGCGTTTAACAGTTGACTGTTATCTTTGACCGGTGACCGGGTGGACTTTGCCGGTCACATGAGCTACTTTCCGGTACGGATTCCGGCTAATTTCCGGCAAAAACTCAGTTTTCCGGTGAGCGTTTTTGGGACATATTTTTTACATGGGTTTCTCTCACTTGTGGGCTGGGTGGATTTCCAACTAATGGACTTTGAAGACAAAACCTAATTTTGGAAGACGAAAAAGCTATAAAAAAGGAAGTTTTATAAACACAAAAAGATCACGTTTTATTCTATTCTTGGAGCTTTTGCAGAGAACTACTTCTAGGGTTTGCTTTCTTTTATGTTTTATCTTCTTTCTTTGAATATTATGATGATGAACTCCATTAATATGAGTAACTAAATACAACTATTGGTTATGGGATAAAAGTTGATTTCTTCAAGCATGTTATTTGATTCTATGAATTAGTTTTGTCTCAATTCTATCGTTTATGATTCATCGTTTTTATTATCATATGATTTGAATGCTAGTTTGGTTGAGTCCGGAATCAATTGGATTTGTTTTCATCTCTATAGCTATATTAGGGTTTTCAATACGTAAAAGTTATTTATCCTTGATTTTTAGTAGCATCTTGTGGTTATTACTTGTAGTGATACATCTTTTTAATCGCATATGAATCATAACTTTTGTTAAAACGAATTAGTACTTTTACACATTTGTTTACATTGATTAGTCTTATTTCATAGAACTTATTGCTCTTGGGGAGTTAAACTTAATTGTGCTTTTACACTTTAGGTTGCTTTTTAAGTAGATTTCACAATAGCATCCTTTAATGTTGTTTGTGATAAAATCAGGAAATAAACGGGATACTCTTGCGATCAAGATATCCTAGGACTTTTGATAATTACGAGATTAAATTACCAATTCTAATCATAGATGAAAAATACATGTTTGTGAATGATACTATCCCTTGACCAATATCTTCTCTTTATTGATTACTTTCATATTTTATTTGCTTTCCTTTATTTATTGCTTTGATAAAAACAAAATCCCCCCTTGGTTACCTTAGAAACTGAAATTTGCATAACAACAATCGCCTATCTATGGATACGAACTCTTTCTTACCACGTACTTCATTCATATTTAGTAGAATGAGAAAGTGAAATTATTTTTGCTCGGCTGACAACCGGTCATCACCAACTCAAAAGAATTATGACAAAGCGATGGATTCATGAAGTTCACACAGCTAATCAAGGCTGTAGTATGCGAGTTTGAAGATTCAAATCTTTTCTTGCACTAAACAGCCATAAGATAGACGAAAAGTGGTCTAGGCGAAGACAAAAACTTAGGCAATACAAAATATCTCTGTGAGTATCTAAGATCTTTATGCAGGGAAGAATATACTACATCTTCAATAGCATGACAACGAACACAGATGAAGAATAATATTAAATTCTCTCCAATGGAGATTGGCAAAGCAACTCCCGTGCGAAAAATAAAGGAAGGAAAAGAACGAAAAACGACTAAAAGAAGTTCAACCAACAAAGCCCGTGCGAATTTCATGAAGCAGGAGAAAAATAAAGGACGTTGAGAAGTTTTATACAAAGAGTGGCAACAAGATGATAACGCTAAATTAGTTTATAGTTCCTGTAAAGTTCATAGATCCTGCTAAGAGAAAGGAGGGGAAAACTTGAAGTAAAGGCGAAGAACAAAGAAAAATAATGAATCTCTAAGGGCGATCAAACCTTCTTTTTTTTTGTGCAGGAACAACCAAGAATAAATCAGGGAGAATGAATCAGTCAGGGGAAAAGATGGAGAAGAAAAAAGAAAAGAATTCATAACAACCGGTAGAATTCTCTTCTGTTATAGTTCTCTTCTGCTACTTCAGAGTGAGAAACCACAAATGCAAACCCTTAGCGTGTAGAGAAGCACGATCTAGATGCAGCTAGTATTACCGGAAGTAAGAAAAGAGATATTCGAGCATTTATGCGAAGGAATGAAATACCAGCCATTCGCAACATTCTGCGAAGAAATCATCAGTAACAGCGAAGAATAACCATTTTCACAAGGAAATTGGGGGAATTATCAAAAATGTATAAACGATTAACACTTGGGACGAAAAGGACTATTGAAGTTCATCAGCAATGAAATAAGAGAAACTAGCGAAGAAGAAAATTTCAAGTTTATTTTGCCAGGGAATCACTGAGATGAACCCGTGATACATGAAGTATCACCATCATCGAACGTCCAATGAAAATCAAAGTACTCACTTCGTCAGCTAATTAATTCAGAGCAACAATCAGGAAAATTCAACACCCTTCCGAATGCACTAAGAAAAAAGAGGCAGTAGTCAAGTTTACTTCGCAGCTTGCTGCAACTGTTACCTTGCAGGAGAAGAATGAACAGATATTAAGAGGAAAGCTCATATGAACAAAAGAATAAGATAGTGTTAAATATTAATATCTTCACTTACGGTCCATTCGACTTTAGAGGAGTACCATCTTGCGGAGACCAAAACAGCCAAATCATGGCGATCAGAATACAGAACCAGCAATGGAATCCGATGAAAGCTCATCAGCTAACTATCCAACAATAACCAGTGTAATAAAACTGAATTTCCCAGAGCATTGATGATAATTCCGTCGAAGATCAGTTAGGAAAGACGAAATATAGACGAAGTATACTCCGTCAGATATTCCAACAAATACAAAAGAAGAGATCCAGAGAACCAGTTCATTCTTCTATCATCAGGGAAATGCTTAGAGAAATACTACTTCGCAAAATCCAACGAGCAAGGCAAACGAAAGGGAAGTACCCTCTTCTTTTTATCTCTGATTTTAATGATCCTCAAGATGGAAATAAGCACTAATAAAGTTGGTTATTATAAATTGAAACGATGATGCTATTATATACTCTTTTGCTTCCGTCATGCAACAATTAACTAATAACTAAAATTCACAGGGCATGTATAATAGCGAAAAATACTAGTAATGCGAAGAACATTAGTAGCAAGAAGAAAATTTTAACTCGTGCAGACATCCAATAATCAACAAAAAGAGAGCTAGCATATTTACATACAAAGTAAAGTTTCAACATCTCGCAGTAACAACCCGCTTGTATAACCAGTGTAAGGAATTGGCGAGTAGTAAATTGCGGACCATCAACAATTACCTAAACCTTTAAAGGAGGAATACTTCAAGTACCATCAACAAATGATGAGATAACAATGCTATAGCTCAAGTTTGCTTCGTAATCTAGCAAATGGAGAAGACAATATCTCGTCATTATAATTCATCCATCTTGACAACAACACAACCATTTCGTTATTAACATTGGTAAAACCACGATAATTCACGGAGATAACAAAGCTTGATGAAAGTCAGTGGAATACCAGCGAAGAAAAGGGCACATACAAAAATTTCACATCACCAGCGAAGAAAAGGGCACTACATTTTGCATGTTGATGGAAAATCCATTTGGCAGCAGCAACTTGATAAAACAAGCTTTATAATCTCTACACAAATAAAGAAAAAGAACTAAAAGAACGAAGAAGAATAAAGATGAGAGCATGAGTTCAAGGTTCACATGAAGGCAGATGAGAAGTGCCATAAAATAACTAAACTACAAAGACGCAGACGTACAGGACAAAAGAAGTAAACTTTATGCAAAGAGCGATTACAAAAGAATAAATTAAGCGAATCTTATGTTTCTTTCGCAAACAGGAAGTTGGAACAGTTGGTAAGGGGAGTATTGAGTGAACTTGAGATCTTGCGGTCGAATCCAAGCACATGCATATTTTTTCGCAATTTTTCTATAAAACTAGAGAGAAGATCGAAATAAGAGGATGGACATTGGGCTTGTTTTCGCAAACAAAATACAGTACAAATGGTCAGTAGCGAAGAGAGGGAGTTCAGTATCACAAATTCGAATCCCTAATCAAGCTTAGTTTTTTGCAAATTTTTGAAAGCTTAAAGGCGAAGAAATGGAATAGAGTCTCAGCATTATGTGTTTCTTTCGCACACAACAAGTTGTACAGATGGTCAGAGTAGAAGAGTTGTGAACTAGAGGGAATGGGTTTAATTCTCCCTGCTACCAAATAATTTTTGCTTCGCAGATTTTCATTTTGCAGAGTTGGTCTTTAATTACTTCGCAAAAGAAGAGAGTTGATGATCATTTCGCAAGAAATGAAAGAATGAATGAAAGAAATGACAAATGAAAAAATGAATGAAAGAATAATGAATGTGCAAAATTTTTGCAAGAAATGATCATTTAAGATACAGAATGGGACGAACCTTTATGGCGTACACCCTAGTTCGCGAATAAAATTTTGCAAGAGGAAAATGTAAGACCTAAAGTACATCATAGAAGGGGGTATCTATTGCATGACTCAGCGATAAGGTTACACCGCTGCTGGAACCTGAGTTATGGAGATTTGGGGTCAATGAAATCCCATCCAGGAGAGACACCTTGGATTCTCAACTTGAGCATATGACTTGAGTTGGGCGACTAAGGTAATAAGAGCTCTCCTAAGGGGTACATAGTATGACCAAGGCGCCTAGGTACACGGTTGAGCCAAGAGTGCCCGGGGCGTATAAAACTACCCTGGCCATTCTTGGCAAGTCTTGGCTATGATGCACTCGGGCCGAAGAAAACCCCACTTAGGGTGTAGTCTTGTAACCATAATCCATATAGGCAAAAGGGATAAGAGGCTGCGAAAACAACTGGTTGTTGTTAAGAATGGATGGGAGGACCTAGTCTTGTATGGCCGATGTACGTCTCCTTGAAAGGGCAACCAGGGGTAAGATAAGAGTGGCACCCTCCATTAGGGAGATGATAAGTGTCTTAAGACGCAAATGTCATGAGGCTATATTTTCGCAAGAATATTTAGACTTGTCATATTTGTGCAACATTCCTGAAGAGGAAATAATACAAAAGAGAAGATAAGACGAGATCAATGGGTCATTGCATGCAAGTGTAAATACGTCCTGCGATTTCGTCGCAAGACGGCAATGTCATGGGGATTTAATTTCGCAAGAAAATTTAGGCATGTCATATTGTCGCAGCAAAAAATACATAAGAATAAAAAGCTAAGGCAAGATCAATGGGTTTCCACATGAAAGTGTAGAAATGTCCTGCGATTTTGTCGCAATCAAAAAATATGGCAAAATAAGACCTTTACTTAGGAATGCAAAATAAGACCACATAAGAAAATGAGTAAGCAAATAAGCTTGCGAAAATGATTATATGTGAGCAAATAAGTTTTTGAATATATACATGGAAATGAATCTGAGACAACGAAAATAACAAATAAGTATTATTTAGAATCTCTCAAGAGTATTATTCAGAATCTCTCAGAAGTATAATTATTTAGAATCTCTCAGGGGTACTATTCAGAATTTCGCAAGATTACTATTCAGAGTCTCACGGGATTACTATTCAGAATTTCGCAGGATTACTATTTATAATCTCTCAGGATTACTATTCAGAATTTCGCAGAAGTATTCATAATTTCGCAGAATGAGCCAGAATTTCGCAGAATGTGTCAGAATTTCGCAGAATGTAATTATTTTGCAGAATGTGGTTATTTCACTCAATTATTTAGCACAATTAAAAGCACCTTGAAGAGATTACACTATCATGAGGCAGAGGCAAGATAAGAATGAAGAAACAACTCTCTCATTCAACATTTTCTCAAGGATTCTACCCTCATAGATAAAGAACAGAGGCAACTATGGATTACCAAGAAAACATTTTATGTTCTTTATCTTCTCGGCAAGAATCATTTCCAAAATGGATAAGAATCCTCACCAAAAATAGAGTAATAATTTCGCATGAATAGAGGCAATACTTATGACTCTCATTCAAGGAAGGATACTTCTTATATTTCGATGATTGAGTACTTCTTATACTTCTTCAAGGACACTTCATACTTCTTATACTTATTCAAGAGTTGATACTTCTTATTTATTTCGCAAAGCTTTGGAACTTCGCAAAAGAATAGAGGCAAGTATGTACTTTTCATGTTTGGTATTCTTTCACTCGTTCCTTCATCAACAAAGATCAAAGACTACTACAACAACGGATTTTTTCTTAAAGATCGCTCTTCAAGCAATATTCAAGAAAAAATAGGCAAAATGTAGGAGAAGAATCTCGCAACAACATACTTCCTTAGCGTGCGACATTAACTCATTTCCTTAGCCTGCGAGAAGGTAGCAAGAGTCTGCGAGAAGGTAGCAAAGCTTGCGAAGAATGTAGCATGAACATGAGAAAATATGAGTTGTACTCCATTATATGTGAGTTGTCATCCACTATGTAAACACCTATATAAAAAGAAAGGTAGGAGAGAGAAATGGGAGGATACACATTTTTGTAAATCAGAGACACGCTTTGTAAGAGAGAGGGAGAGATTTATTTTTTTTATCATCTTCTTCCCCAAAAATTAGATCTAGAACTCCAAATACTCATTAATGGAGATTCTAAATATAAATCAAATGTAAATTTAAGCAATCATAGTGAAAAAACATGGATGTAGATCAAATTGATCGAACCGTGTAAAAAAATCTAGTGTCCATTTATAATTTTAGCACATTTATCTTTATTTTGATTATCAAATAAGTTTAGATCTAGAAAATATTATCATAAGATCATGAGGGGTGTGTTGTGGGATTTCCCGCAACTACATACTAAGTTCGCGAACCCAGTCCGCAAACTTCAAATTCCAGCAGATATTTTCGGATATATGTTTGCGAACCCCGTCCGCAAACCCTGTTCGTGGACTGCACTATCTTCGGTTTTCAATGGAAACTGTTTTGGCCACAACTTCTTCATCTGAACTCGGAATGACCTCATTATTTTTGTATTATTTTTATCTTTCAATTCTCTTCAATATGCTGATGAAAAATCCTTAATTTGAATGAGTTAAGATCTGTCTTTGTCCCTTCTCTTGATTTTGAGAGTTTTGCTCCTTTTCGTCGCATTTCTTCCACTTCTCTTGGACTTCGGCACTTGGATACTTGGAATACTTCTCTTCCTAGATCTTTTCAGCACTTTGTAGCTCATTTTTGGATGATTCACCTATTAGAGTCAAATAATAGAAAACAAGAGTAATAATACGAAAATATGCAAGAATAATAGCTAAAACAAGTATGGGATGGACACTAAAATCATATACATTATGTACTTATCATTTGACAGCTTTGGAGCCAGGAGTGATGTGCAGATGATGAGTAACCAATTTTTCATCTAGACCAGGCATTTTTTCGTACGTCCAGGCAAAGACATCTTGATATTCTTTCAGCAGATTTATTAATTCCGCCTGTTCCTCTGGTGATAGTGCTGAGCTAATTAAAATTGGCCTTGGATCACCCTTTATCCCGATGTTGATCATTTATAGATCATCAGTAGTGGATTCAGTGCCATCTTCTAATTATCCCGGAGCATCTTGAACCTCTTCTTAGAGTGATGGTTCATCAAATTATTCGGGGCGGGGAGACTTTTCATCGTTATCCCCTGTTAATTTCTAATCATTGCGTCGACGGTAAATGATTCTCCTCTCCGCATCATGATTGGTTATGAAATTAGATCCCTGAGTTGAAACTTGATCCTTGCGGCGTTTAATCGGTGTAGAAGATGACTTAATCGACTTGACGCCTGAGGACGATGGTTTGTCCGTGACCTCTTCGATGAACTTCCATCTTGGGAGAGGAGTACTGTAAATCTTGTTTGGAGGTTCGAGGATGTTCTTTTGAGACTAAAGAAATTCAACGTCATAGACTGGGGCGTAAGGAGATGATGAAGCCGCAATATGAACAATTTTGTTATTGATCAGAGCCTTCATGCATTGATGGTATGTTTAAGGAACCACTTTGTTATCATGGAGCCACGGTCGTCTGAGTATCATGTGATAATCAAGCTCCTATTCGATCACGTGAAATTTGGCCTTTGATTGAATAGGACATACCTTCAAGTCTATGTATGGATCTGGCTTCCTTCAAAACTTGTCATCAAGATGGGATGGCGAACGATCTTGCTCTGTGGGGTCTTGGCCGCTTTGAGAGTTTTCATAGTGACAATATTTGTAGAAGCTCCTGTATCAACGAGAGCTCTCTTGAATTCAGTGTCTTTGATAAAACATGTTACGTATAGGGCTCGGTTATGTCCTTCATCTGCCATGTGTTCCTATTCTCCGAAAGTGATATTGTTGATTGAACACTCAGACATCATGGAAGTTTCTTCGACTGCTGGAGATAATAAAGCTACTTGCACATCAGATGATATCCGGTTGAGTGCGGAAAACGTGTCTGTACGCTGCTTTCTGGAAAAGTGTAAAAGTTCACACAATTTTTCGACCAACTGTGCAACCTCCTCGTCTACCGGCTTCTCATAAGTAGTGAAATTGTTAATTTGAGGGTCTCCCTGTGACGAGTTAGTCCCCGGTGCTGGAACTTCTGAAGCGGAGATACTGCCTAATTCGGATGTCAGTCTGATGATAAAATCGAGTATTTGGTTCATTGTATTTTTTTTATCAAATCCATGTTCCTGGTGTGGATCTCCAGGACTCGCGCCAACTCAGTCAGAGTCGGGATTTCTCCATCTTCCGCACCATCAGATATAGCGCTGGGAGGAAGAACGTTTCCATTTGAAAGATTATGGATCGGGTGTGAAGTAGTTGAATTATTCCTAAGACCAACCATCGTGGTCGCCAATCTATAGATGGGGTAAAACGAGTTGCTGGTTTTTACGGAATTGAGGAGATGACCGTGCGGAGAAAAATCCTTGAACCAAGCAAACTGTCAAACCTCACACAGATGCACTGCAAGAAGGGAGTGATTTGAATTCGAGAGATCAATCTGTAGTACTCTGGCCTAATAATGGTCGTTCCAGAGTAAATTCGGTCACAAGAGAAGATGTGTCGATCTGCAGGAGGGAATCTAAGAAATGTGTGAGATCAATGGTGATTGAGATTGTAAGTGTGTTGTGTATTCTGCATAAGAAATTTCTAAATAATTGAATTTACTCAGTTGAGAGTGATTGCTCAGACGATGAGTTCATGTAGACGAAAGATTGTCTGTATGAACTTGTCGAGAAATACTCGTCTGTTTCAATCATGATTCAGAGGCCTTTATATTGCTGGAATTGTAAACACTTTGATCCCATAAAGTGTGACAGTTGATGGAATCAAAGAGTGGGGAAGTGAAATTTGTGTTAAAACTAGTTGCTAAACGTGCGGAGACTTGGTTGATTTTCCATCCACTACTTTGTTAACTCCTCCAACTGATTGCACGACTTGCTCATATTCTCATCGTGTGTATGAACACATGTGCCGTAGACCGCCAGACCAAAAACCTAGTTAATATCCCCCCATATAACACGATTGATGTCTCGTGTGATTGTGGAGTCTGTAAGGCAGAAGTGTATTTAGTTAATCAGTTGTTTACTTCATGACTTCATGGGATGATGATTCCTTGTATTTTTGAGTCGAACGTGCTTTGAAAATGTTCCGAGACTCATGAATTGAACATGTCTGTTGAGACAAAGGTATAATTCTCAAATAAATGTTGATAGCTAAAGTGAACACATATTGTTCATTGGATGAATCGTTGAATATTGATAGTTGAACCAATATTCCTTGAAGTGAGAAAATGCTACTCATCTGAGCAAATATTGCTCGTTTGGTGAGTTACTGAATATTGATAGTTGAACCAATATTCATCAGTACGAACAAATATTTTTCATTTTAGCGAATGTACTCATTTAATGAATTGTTGAATATTGATAGTTAAACCAATATTCCTTGGTTTAAGAAAATATTGTTCATCTGAGCAAATGTTACTCGTTTGATGAATTATTGGTAGCATAACCAAATAAAGTATTAAATCAGAATACTAGCAACTGAACCGAGTATAATTAATAAAATGTTGGTCATGAGATCAACGTGAAATTATTAGCGTTTGAATCTGGAATTATGAACCTTGGACTCAAAACCCTAATTTGATCAATTGATGATTTATTGAAAAGAAACCACAGAAGGAGGGACCGGATACATGGGATTATGAGTCGACCATGTAGCGCCCAGATGCTCACGTGAGCAAATACCAAGGTCTCTTGAAGACTTGTTGATTTGTTGATGAAAGGACGATTAAATGCTAGTTTAATCATTAAAATAATGCTCGTCTGAGCCTTAGGTAATGAAACCTAATTAATTATGAAGAGATGAGGGACCGGCCTTGGGTGATCACGGGATCGAATAACGATCATCTTATGAAGTTCCAAGTTATTTGGAAGAGTTTTGGACCTAATACGTGCAATTGCGCAAATTAGGTCAAATTGTGAAAATGCGCGGGACCGGCTCCTTGCGAGCCAAAGAGCCGACTCTGGTCGGTCAAGGTAACATGATCACATCACCAAAGTGTTTGTATCTCAGTTTTGAGAATTTTGATATTTTCTGATGTGCGTTTGAGCAATTATTTGGGAAAATATGAAGAAATCAGAGATTTTTGCTGAAACCGTGAAAACTTCATGAGATGAAGGAAAATAATAATAAAAATGAAGGAATCATGAAGTGTGGGACCGGATATGACCAAGGCATGGCCGGCCGGCCAAAGAGCCTGGTCCCACGGCGTTTTCCCTAATTTTATAATATTTTCATGATTTTAGGGAAATATGGTAAAACCAAGGAGTTTGTTGAAACCAAGGAGTTTTGTTGAAATCAAGGAGTTTCCATGAGATGAAGGAAAAAAAATTAAGCATAATAAAATAAGGGCATGTGAGACCGGCTTGGGCATGGTCGGCCGGCTAGGGGCCAGTCCCTTGAGTTTTCCTGAATTTTATGTATTATTTCATGATTTGAAAGAATTTTCATAATTTGAAGGAAACATCATGAAATCAAGGAATTTCATGGGATCAAGGAAACATAAAAAAATAAGGGCATGTGGGGCCAGCTAGGGCATGACCGTCCGGCTAGGGACCGGTCCCACAAGTTTTCCTAATTTTATATTATTTTTTGATGATTTGAAGAAAATATCATGGGATTAAGGAGTTTTCATGAAATTAGGGAAATAATAATAAAATAATGGGAAATCATGAGGTGTGGGACCGGCCACAACTAGGGCATAGCCGGCCGTCTAGTAGACACGGCCCCATGACACCTTTCCTAATTTTATATTAATTCCTTGATGCGAAGGAAAGACCATCAAACGGAGGAATTTCCTTAAAACGAAGGATATTTGTTCAAATGAAAGGATTTTCATAAGATCAAGGAAAATAATAAAATATATGATAAAATATAGAATTTGGCGTGGGACTGGCCACGGTGTGACTGGCCGGCCGGTGGGCCCATTCCCTCAGCGCCTTGGTTATTATTTTATTATTTATTATTTTCTTCCTATTTTGCATAGGTTCATTATCTCGTCGTATTTTGAAATACTCATTCATGCATTCAGATGCTCGTTATTGCATTATTGCTGAGTACACTTGCATCGTTTTAGTCGGGGCTTACTCGAAGGTAGCTCGGATGCCCGTGTATTGAATATTTATCACTAACCTATGGAATTCTGCTGGGAAAAACCATAAATTGAAGTAACGAAATATTATGAAAAATATTGAATATTTTTCAGGGATTCAGTTAATGAATCTAATGATTTTAAGAATAATTAATTGATGGCTCTATACTAGTACGATCATCTAAGAGTATTAATTATTCAAGAATTGAGTGTTATGAGCTTGTTGAAGCGTCATATTTCTTTTATATAGTCAAGGAAAACATTGTTACATCCTGAAGACGTTATTGCTCTATACTAGCAGGCAAACTGTCTAGGAGCCATCCAATCTTTCGATTCTATATAGAAGTAATTACTGAAATTACTCAGTATTCATGAGATATGTCGTTGCCTCAGCTGATAGACTACATATCTACATATGCTCTAAGAGACAGTATTCTCAGTCAGAGATTCTTGTGGCATGAGATTTCATGCTTTCAATAAAAGACATGAGCCTCAATATTCATCTGATTGCTGGATCAGGAATACGTATAATTATGGGTTTACGATTTTATCCTTTGTCGAAAATCCACCATCTACACCATCATAGTTGCTTCTTATTCATATTGCGTTTAATGTATCTTTGTCTTGGTTATTTGTTATAATGTGAAAACGCGGGGGGTACAACAACGACACCCAACTATTTTGTTCGGAAATCTGTATGGACTAAACTCCAATATAATTCTGAGAGCACCAAGTTACTGAGTCTCAATCAGGAAATATATTAAAGATCATTATCTCTTTCCCAATACAACCAGTAAATCAAACAGATAAAAATCCGTGAACCTGATTGTTATGAGAATAACTCGGTACCAAAGACCAATATTCGAGTGTCAATAAAGTCATATCCAACAAATAAAAGGTCGGATTTATCAACTATGATTGAACAATGCACAACCTGTAATATTTCAATTATATAACGAAAATATAATGCGCAAAAGAAATAGCACATACACTAGAAACTTTGTTAGAGCATAGCTCGGTTGAATCCACCAAGAGTTGGTATGTCAAGTTTGGTTGTCATATTTTAGTGAATCAAAACTCATCTAAGAGTCACTTGATTATGTACTAGAGATAACTTCGTATAGGTTAGACTAGAAAGTCTAGAAATATGATACATACAAGTATTACTCGAAGACCTGTAATGAGCTACAATGACGACATTATCCTTCCTCTTGAGGTTAGTAATATTGACTTGAAATATTTCATTCCTAACGTATCTTTCAAGTCGTTCTATATTGAAAACATAACTGCAAAGCTGTGAATGAATATTTTACTCTAGTAGTGAGACATGATCATATGATCATGGTATTAAGGAATTAGACTACGAAGTATAACGCTTATCTTTTGAACTTCGTACATATGACATTGACATAATCTTATGAATGCTATTATGATTATGTGAATGGGTAAAGGTGAAGATTTCATCCTAGGAAACAATGTTTTACATTTGTTTAAAGGAAATACATTAATTAATAAACTTGTTTTATGAATCGAAAGGGAAATAACTAGGCTTATTGGTATTGTTATTCATTGCATATCTTTGGATCAACTATAACTAGGTATATGGTAACAATATCTCTCCTCCTAGCATTAATGATATTGCCCCCTACTTTATGAGCTCCTTGGTGATTAAAAACTTCGATGCAGTAATGAAAGAGTTACCCACTCGGTTTAACATGTCTGAGCGTGACATTGCGCTTTGGCAGTGTTGCAAAAAAAAATTATGCGAAAGATTATTTGTTGGCTATTCTTATTAAAGGGCTTAATCAAAAAATTGGGCCTATGAAATTATGTGCAGTGCTCCGCTATAGGCTTGGAATTCCGCTTTTTGAGGAATGGGGGATTTTCTCCATTTGTGATAGAGAAACAAATATTATGGTGAACACGCCTTACACTATGCTCATGAATTTGGTCTTAAGTTCATACATGTTCTTTTGCGGGATACTTTTGCGGACATGTGTTATCGTGCAGGCATACCATTTAGGAAAGAGTTAGACTTGTGTTTCCTTTCGGACAATGGTTTGTCTTTGAGAACGGCTGATATTTTGGTTTACAACTGGGTGAAAGGTCTTGACATGTGTCTAGATGTGACCGGTTTCTCCCCTTTTACTGTAGGTGGTGCTCTTTCGTTCCTGGTAAGGCAATCACCAATGTTGTCACTCGAAAATGAAATAAATATTTGAATAAATATACCGCTCAAGGGTTTGGTTTCGAAGTTCTTGCTTTCACTACTCTGGGGGAACTTGGTTGTGATACAATAGATTTTCTGAAGAGACTACGGAATTATATCTCTAGCCATGACGTGAATGTTATAGTTGGAGATTTAATTTTTCATAGATTAGGGGTTTTCATTCAAAAATAAATTGAAGCACAGCTTGTCACTCGGCTCCCATCTAATTTCTTACGCAAACATTTTACAAACGATTAATTTTGTAATTTATTTTTAAAAATTAAAAATTCCAAAATAAAAAAATATCGTCATGATCTGGGCTTACGTATCGTCATGATCTGGTTCGGGATGTGGTTGTTGATATGTGTTACAAGGATGGTGTACATGCTAGGAAGGAAGTTTCTTTGGGCCTTCTTTCAGATGGTACTGCTTTGAGACCCGCTGACATCTTTGTCTATAGCTGGGATAATGGGAAGGATGTGTGCCTAGATGTCACTGGTGTTTCACCTTTCACCACTGGTGCGAGCAATGTTTTTAATCCAGGACAAGCCATCATCAACGTTATTTTGCGTAAACGTAACAAATATCTAGAGAAATGTGCATCTCATGGCTATGGTTTGGGGGTCTTGGCATTCACTACTTTTGGAGAGATTGGTGAGGATTTTGTTGTGTTTTTGAAAAGGCTTAAGAATTGTTTAGCTAATCTTGATGCTTGTAGCGGTCATGATAGTTTTCTTTTCCATAGATTATGCACTGTTATTGAGAAAGGTGTTGGTGCCTAACTTGTTGCTAGGTTACCAACCACTCATTTGTAGTTTTATCCTCATTTTTCATAATCTTAAGGAAAAGATAATAATAATAAATAAATATTGTGTACACATTTATTTTCTGGAGCAGCCCACCATTTTCACCGCCTCAGAAGAATCGAGACGTCTCCAGTAAACTCTACACCTTCATTCACCGAACCAAGATAAGAGCTTCTCCAATGGTCATTGTGTGTGTTTCCTATGTGGCAACACAAATAATACATCATCAATCTGTTTTTCCTTAAAATTAGGGAAAGAGAAAAATCCATCTCCAACAGTATTGCATGTAACCTATTCTTTTAATTAGTATAAATTTTATTTTTCATAATTAAGATTTTATTAGAGCTAGAATGGTTAGTTAATATATTAAAGTCAATTTAATTAAGTAAAAGCTGACTAGGATGGTAGACATTGTCAAGGTGAATGTCTACCCAAAGTCATCTATACATTGGTTTAAGACATCAGGGTTGGAGAATGATTTTAGAGAAAATGAATGTGTATCCTAGGTGGATTTTGACATTTATCTCCACACACATGCCATTGTAAAATCTCTAAGGATCATTAATATTTCCTTAATGGTGGGTTTGGATGTATAATTTTAAAGATGGAACTTATGGGTTTAGGGGATTTTGTGGAATTACGTATCCCTCGCTCTATTTGGTTGCCAAACTCCCTGGAATTACGTTTCCGACGGGATTCACTTTTCCAACAAATCCTCCATATGGAGTTCGACCCCTCCCCCTAAAATTTGTTGGGAGACTTATCAAGGGATTTATGGACCCACTTTTTTTTACTCCAAATCCCATATATATACAATTTTAAGATTCTTACGGCAATGCCAAACAATACATGGATTTTAACACTATTTTTTTTATGAATCTTAAGAATCTCAACTGAGTTACCAAACATATGAGGGATTCACATGAATACCAGAGTTTATAATCCCGTGGGATTACAAATTCCTGGAAATTGTGAATTCTGCAACCAAACCTACCATATGCTAAAATAAAATTACTTTCTGTTTAGTCTTTAACTCTTATAAAAGTTAAACACATGTCATTCCCTTATCGCCTTACTAAGATAGGCTATAAATAGCCGGTTCCTCCCTCCCCTTATGAATGTACTTTTGTACCGGCTTCGGATCGTCTGTGCCCAAAATTGCATGTTCCTCTGTCCCCACTTATCACAACATTCCATGTGTCTCATCGTATTAATCTCTTATTTGTATTGCTAAACGCCGTTAGACACTTATAAACTTAATCATACAGGGAAAGAGATGGAGTATGTATTAAACATCATATTGATTATTCATCTCTTATTTTATTTTAAATTTTTCTTTTGTTATGTCATTTGAAATCTGAATTTGGATTTACCAAATCTAGTTTGACAGGAAAATAATTTTAGTGGTACCTTGAAGGAGGAACGAAAATCTGAAATTGGGGTTTGTTATAGTACGCTATTCATCAAGGGGATGAAGATTGCATCCACGACCTTTATTCAATTGCATTAGACAATAACCGGCGATTTCATGTCAAGAGCCATAGATGTGTTTAATTCCTCTTTCTCAACTAACTACAAATTTTTAATTTCAACAGTATAACTTAATGAATACCGATGGTTATGGAATAGAATGAATAAAAAATCAAAGATGTTCATCACAAAGATTAAATACAAGTTTATTTTCCTTGTTATTTGATTTGATATAATATCCTTTTAACATTTGATTTGGTTTAGATAATAATTCTGAAGAATAATAATCTCTTTTTATGGGTCATTAAATTTGTTATTCACTGATCGTATCAAACAATTTTAATCAATATGAAATTGTGATATATGTTTTGGAAAAACCACTGTGTATTTTGATATTAGGGGAGGAGGAGGGGGAGAATAAGAGTTAATTTCCTTTTATTAAGCAAAAACGCTTCATGGTTAAAAAAAGAAAGAAAAAGATAACGGAGGTAGATTCCGTGAGAATTGCTAAGGACACATGGCGAATTGTGATAGGATGGGACAGAGGAACAGACAAATTTCGGCATAGAGGATCTGGACCCCTTTGTACCAAACTTGAGAAGTAATAAGATTTTGTTTCTTACTATCCATCTATACAGTTCCTTCTTTTAGAGTTAGTGGTCCATATTCATTATTAGTAGTATATACGAGTGATATTAGTAATACATAAAACGAAATGATTTGTGACTCCCATTTTTTCTACTCCCGCTGCTCCCAACTTTAGTTGGCATCCATGTAGGATTGTCTCTCAATATTTTCTCAAAAAAAAAACTCTAAAACCGCGTCACCGGACATATCCCCACAAAAAACCAAATAAGTTGTTGATTATCAAACCCCGGAGGAGCTTTGTTTCTAATGTTACTGACTTCTTCAGCAATTCATGAACACAAGAACGTCTAAGATGAACATATTACTCATTTCCATTATACGACAAACTTCATACCTAATTCACAATAACAAATGAATTAGTGTGAAAACCCTAACAAATGTATCAACAAGGTTTAGTTGTTTTTCTGTGACTTACTATGATCCAGACAACCAAAATAACATACTAAAAAAAAAAATCGTTTTGGGCTGTAAAGGTTATTTGTAGAATACAAATATGATCAACTAATACAAATATAAAGAAGAACAAGCGATCATGATTGAGATAAAATATCTCATCGAGATTGTTAAAATTGAATCTAAAAGGATTGTTGATGTAAAAAGATATGATTGATTTCCATCTTTTAATAATTATTTTTACTATTCCAAAAATTGAAAAGAATTATAGAATTTAATTGTTAAGTAAATAGGATTTAATTTTTGGAATAGTAACAAGAATTATTAAAACATGGAAATCAATCATAGCTTTTTACATCAACAATCTTTTTTGATTCAATTTTAAAAATCTTGATGAGATATTTTATCCCAATCATGATCGATTGTTCTTCTTTATATTTGTATACTGGTTGATCATATTTGTATTCTATAAATAACCTTTGCATCCCAAAACAAAATGTTTTAGTATGTTATTTTGGCTGTCTGGATTATAGTTAGTCACAGAAAAACAACTAAACCTTGTTGATACATTTGTTAGGGTTTTCACACTAATTCATTTGTTATTGTGAATTAGGTATGAAGTTTGTCGTATAATGGGAATGTGTAATATGTTCATCTTAGACGTTCTTGTGTTCATGAATTGCAGAAAAAATCAGTACCATTAGAAACAAAGCTCCTCCGGGGTTTGATAATAAACAACTTATTTGGTTTTTTGTGGGGATATGTCCGGTGACGCGGTTTTAGAGTTTTTTTGAGAAAATATTGAGAGACAATCCTACATGGATGCCAACTAATGTTAGGAGCAGCGGGAATAGAAAAAATGGGAATCACAAATCATTTTCGTTTAATTATCATTCTCCTATGGTACTAACGCTTTATTACCGGTAAAACGAGAAACTGTTGCGTCGTTGAGGGATAACATACATTTAATTTTTCCTGGCTTTAATAATTTCCAATTTTTTTGAAATAATTCCACCAGAAGATGGAATGTTGTGTGGCATAGTATGGATGCAAAAGCGCGCTCCGCTAGCCAGTCGGTCCTAGAAGTGACCCGTTACAAAGTGCTAGACGGTTTCTATCAGCGGTCCCTGAAGTGACATGCGACTGATATTGAGGTAATTTTTTCAGAGTGTATCCTTTTTTGCAGACTTGTAGTACATTGATATTTCGTCGACCCTAAAGGTGACGAAAATGAAGATTTGTTGTTTCTTTTAGTAGCATACGTGTTTATGTTTCCTTTATTTTTAAGTTTTGTTTATTGTATTTATTTATTTACTTGCTTTATAAATAATGGATTCCCGAAGCATTCCATAAGACGTTCTCGAATCCAGAAGTAGTCCAACATGTAATTTGTGGTTTCCCGAAGTAGCCCATGGTTACCAAATATTTTTGTTGATGGCTTCATTATTTTCTCTCATCTATCTGTACTAAAGGATATGGATTCCAGAAGTAACCAATCCATTGTAGATATGGATGATGAAGATACTTGTCTCAAATTTAGGCGGAACAACAAACACAACTTTTTGAACCACTGGTAATTTTATAACCTTGAAGAGGTTTTCGGAAATGTGAAATACCGTTTCAAGTTCGAACAATATGATAGACGGCTCTGGAAGAGCATGTATCATTCTGGTGGTGTAAAAGATACTACTATTGACGCCTTATATTATTCCGGATTCCTGAAGAATCTGTTGAGTTTTTGAGAATATTTGGCGTTACCACCTTGAAACGATAAATGAGCATTTTTTATGAAGTATTTATTACTTCATTTATTTCGTGCCAGAAGCACGTTGTGAAGAAGCTTAAATCTTTATTTCATGAGGTGTGCCACATGAGGATTCGAACAGTCGAATCTCACATTGTCATTAACCAGAAGTTTAATGACCTTGAATTATTCATGCTCGAACATGTTTGGTTTGGGCACCCAAATTATACCAAAATGAGTAGAACGATCCAAAATGCTCATGGACATCTTATACATAACCCGAAGCTTATGTCGAATAAGGATGTAAATTATGTTGTTCGTTCCCTGAGATATTTAGTTCTTTAATTGGCATTGACAATTGCATTATGGTAACTCATTGAATAACCAACATTCATGCAGAGGATTTAAGGTACATAGAATTTGTAAGGCCTATTCACCATGCACTATGGATAATTTTCAATTCTTTAATGTATTAATAGACACATCTACTAGATGGTCTCTTTCTTATATTAACACGTAATTTTCCAAACTGTTTGTGTAAATCATATGGTTGCCTATCCATTTTTGGACTTTCCATATGTTAAGTCCATTTAACTTACAGGCTTCTGATGCTTTGCCTCAGTTGGTATTGTGTCGAGCACTAAATTGCACATGTGCGTACTCAACTCGGTATAGTTGAGTCCTTTGTTTAAGCATCTTTAGTTGTTTGCTCGACCAACTGGATATCATCGATACTGGCTTAGGAAACAACCTTACATCTTAAATTTACGTGTTTGGTCCTTGGCGTCACCAAACTATATATGTTGGTTTCAGTTCATAAGACATTTAAAACCTTGAACTTGTAATTTATGATCACAAGAGATTCAAGTAGTGTTGTGCAGGTTTTAATTGAAGATTGAAAGAAGATTTGAAGACGAAGAAGATTTCTAATTGGTTTCTCATATCTTTGTGCTGCACAAACCTTGATCGGCTGGGATCCAACTAGAATCGGATTTATTCGATTGATTAGTTGCATCAGATCGGAGTTCATTTGAATGTTTTTCCCGAATATTATCATGTGAACTAGGTCGTTTGGAATTTTCAGGAAGTAGTGAACGACAAAATCAAGCACTGCATAAGCCATGTAGCTGGAGATGCAGAGGAATGTGCAGTTTGTGTTGGAACAGGCAAATGTCGTCTGTATTGAATCATAATGATCCTTTGCTACTGGTTTTAGACCCATCTTCATGTGGAGACTGTGATTCACGCAACTGAAGTGGAAAAAGAGTATACAGTATTTGCGGGTAATGAAAATTTAACTCTTTGATATGTAGTTATCAAATTCGTACTGTACTTGAGAGCAGCAAATAATACATAATCACATCTTTGCATTAACAAGTGGATAGGGTGTCACCCGTTTCCCTTTGAAATATTTATATTCTCGTAACATACATTTTGATTGCTTTAGCATGGTTACTTATATACTTGGTGGGCTTATTTTTGTGAAGCATTACACAATAGACAAGGTTTGCGCACACCATATAAGAATGAGATATATCGATAATCTGATTATACGGTCCTGTGCCAGAGATTCAGAGAGTTGCATTTAGTTAGTAGCGCATCGGTTATATTTGCACACAGTGGTGACCATACTAGAAAATTTGATATTACCAAATACCGAGTCTCTCAAACCCTTGTTCAGTCCTAGCTTCTTCTACCTTTTTGCATACTAGGAAATGCCTTATAGGAGTTAATTGCTTATTCTCTGCTTTCCATTTTGAATCCAAACTTTACTTTCACCCAATTCCAGAATCCGAAGAACGCCTCCATCTGTACCATCATACTTGCTGTAGCTCGGGCGTAAGCTTGAGCTTGAGTCTCTTCATGAACTGCTCCTTGTGATTCATTGATTGAAAGAAGCTTAAAAGACGTCTAAATCAGAATGAGCTAACGCTTACCACTTTTTTGCTTGTTATAAATTTCCGATTCCCTCTGTTTCAGTAGCTTCTGAAAGAATTTGGCTTCCTTGAAAACGTTTGAGGGTCTTTGCCACCCTCCTCCAAACATACCATAGGCCTCTACTGGTTGAGGACGATTGAGGAATTCAAGCACTGCCAGATCTTCTCTTTTCACCCAGTGGATGCAGTTCACTGGGCAGCAATCAACTGATACCTGTGCGTAATGCAGTTTTCACTTAACCTCTTCCGGTGATCATTAGTTAATCTAACATCACTAAGGAGTTTTATGAAAATATCAAATTCATGGAGTACATGTTGTATGTGTTAAAATAACTTAGTGTAGGTTGGTCTTAAGCTTTTTAAGTCCCTTAGATGGTGGCACCGTTTTGCTAGTTACTATTAATCTTACATCAGAAGGTATAAATATCTTACCTGGATTTTCTCATCGTCATCTCCAAATTGAACTTTGACTCTTGCAGATCCAAGAGCCTCGTCCATCGTGAAAGTGTTTCTTGCGTTGTGTACACATTCTCTGCAACCTACAAAATCGAACGCATAATCAGTTTTGGGTTCAATTATCCGGTGAAATTTTCCCTAAGAAGAATATCTTATATCCCGTAAGTCCTTGATTATCCAGTTGATTGATGTCGGGTGTTTGTCTCTGAAGTTACAAGAGACAGTGATTATTTAATTTGGCTAACTTATGTTGATAATGATTTATTAGTTAGGGTCGATGAGAGAATGACCTATGCATAAATTCTCATCCACAAAAAGAGCTTGGGGTCTCATAGGCCCTTTCCATGCACTATAACCTAATTCAGAAAACCCATCTCTTGATTTTCCGCTAAGAGAAGTATTATCATATTCTCTTCTCATATCCTTTCTCATCACAACGTGGTAAGCTTCATTTAGCTTCAGATTATACTCATGACCCTGAAAACATAACACAAAACTGGGAAAACTTAGTAAGGCTAACCCCTATGGGCTAGATTGAACTGCTAGATTGACCAAAAAGTGTTGCAAATCATGAAAAAAGTGTGGGAAAAAAGTTAACACTGAAAGTTGATAGTTCCTCTCCTATCAAGTGCTCGCAGTTCAACTAGTTTCAAAATCTGAACCGTTCGGCGCTCAAAAGTAACCAAAACGCTGAACCATTTGGCGCTCAAAAAGTAACCAAAATGTTGAACCATTCGGAGCTATATAATTTTTTCTCATGCGAAGAGAGGAAAATATGGAGAGAGAAGGAAAAGAGGGAGAGAGGAAGAGTAAAAGAAGGAGAGAGAGGAAAAGAAAAAAAAAACGTCGAAAGAGAGGAAAAGAATGATAGAGAAATAAAATTAAATTGTGAAGGCTGTTTGATTCAGCGTTAAACGTTGTTTGATTCAGCGTTTCTCTGCTAGATTCTTCATCCCATAAGACTTAGGAGGTTGTCCATGCTGACGTGGATGGCCAATCTAGCAGCTAGATATCTAGCCCATATGACTAAGCCTAAGCTGAGAAATTAAGTATCAGAAACCACTCCTAGGACTTAACCAAATTTGTAGCTTGTTATAGCATCCGACCTTTTGGCCTGCAATATCTGGGTGATATTTCTTCTGCAACTTTCCGTGAGCATCTTTGATTTCTTTTGGTTTTGAGTAGGCCTGCACACGGTTCGGTTCGGTGCGGTTATTGGTAAAACCGTTCACCTAACCGTTTATGATATGGTTACCACAATTGAAGCCGAAACCGAACTATTTAGTATTCGGTTCGGTTTTTAACCGCACCAAGTCGTCCCTATTCGGTTAGGGTTAGTATCGGTTTTTAACCGATTCATATAGAAAAAAAAAATGGTGTTCTTCTGTTTCTCAAATCTCAATTAATGGATGTGTATTACATATCATCAAATTACAAACCCAACTTAAAAATTCGTACAAAATTATTATTACAGACCCAATTTAAAGATGTATACAACATCACCAGAATCAGAAAAAATAAAAATGAAACTGTTGTTGATTTTGAGAATCTAGACGCCAATAGATCTCCCAAAATCTAAGAAACACAGGGTGGTGCTTGATCTCGTGAAGATACTGCTAGGTGTAAGGTGTTGATTAGGACTAAAAAACGTTAATTTCAGCATCAGGTGCATTAGATTTGTTATTGGGTACGCATCTTGCAATTGAACGAGAGCGTTAATTGTGATTCACACGATTCTGTATTGTGAAGCTCATCAATTCACAAGAAGAATATGATGAGTTTAGGAATTAGGGATTTTGTGTAATATGGTTTTTGGTTGAATTGGTTTGTGGGATTATGGAGTTAGAGGAGGCCATATGATGCTGCTGGTGATGGAAAAGGTTACTGGAGAGAGAAAAGAAAATTGTGAAGAGATGGAAAATGAAGAAACTGGTTAGAATTTTAGGGTTTTCTGGTTTATATAGTCTAGGGTTATTTTTTTTAGATGGCTAGGATCGATCAGAACAGAAATAAATCAAGGGCCTACAATAATCGGTTATTCGGTGCGGTTAGCTTGCGGTTATGGGTATAACCGTTCACCGAACCGTAAATCTAACGGTTATTAAAATGACAACCGTGACCGACCGTTGGATCATCGGTTCGGTGCGGTTTCGGTGCGGTTTCGGTTTTCGGTGCGGTTAGTGTGCATCCCTAGTTTTGAGTTAACAGAAACTCATATGTGTTCCTGCTGCAACACTTGATTGCGGAAGGTTTCTGCCTCTATCTTCATGACAGAAGAAAACAAGCAAAAAAGAAAAAAACTTTCTACTGAGAACCATTTGGAAATGATCGAGAAAAGCTTGTCAATCAGAACTTTGCAATCATCAGATAGAATTACCTGGAAACAGTTTGGTTTGGATGGCTAAGGCGGGTCAATTGTGTTGTCGAGTATGTGTAAATTGAGCCTGTAAAGACTAACATGATTCTCCTCTACCGTTGGCCTGGATTTTTTTGGGGAATATTCAACTCTGAACTATCCATTTTTATTTAGTAAAGATAGTTGCAGAAACCAACAAATAATATTGTTCACCAAGTTTGGAAATATCTTTGGTGAAAATAATGACCGGAAAGATTAGTTTGAATCAAAGAGCATCTTGATTTTGATATTTTTGTCTTGGTTATTTGATATTTTCTCTTCAATGAGAAAGAAAAATCAATTGAAGGCATAGATAATTAGAGATATTTTTTGAAACAAGTGTGTGAACAAGTCAAGTCCAGATTAGTCATCTTCGTCGAGAAGATATCTGAAACTCAATGTCTTGCAGAGATACAGCTCATTAAGGTGGTTTGAATGCTTTCCCTAAAATGTTGTCAAATCTCACCAGCAAATTTCCGCCCTTCAACTGATAAACAATAATTTAAATAAAAAACTAAGAAGTTGTAAGAAAGAAAACCCATCGTGAAAGAAATGCCAAAACCTGGTAGACCAGGGGTAATTTTTATTACCTATTATACTTTATATATAAGAATAATCTCTGTAAATTACAGTTATTTGGTTTTTATTACACTTCAAGAGTTGTGGACTTCTAGTTCTACACTACTCACTATACTTTATATATAAGAATAAATTATCTCTGTAAATTGCAGTTATTTGGTTTTTATTACACTTCAAAGAGTTGTGGACTTCTAGTTCTACACCACTCACCAACCTGAATCAAAATAATGGCTACTACAAAACTAAAATTATGATGCTTTTTCTCTACTTAAACTGTTGCTTTTCTTGTTCCCTTTCACGCAAATTTGTTCCTTCGGCAAGAAGGGAAGTGAAGGGAATCAGAATCACATCTTATCTCTGTAAATTGCAGTTATTTGGTTTTTATTACACTTCAAGAGTTGTGGACTTCTAGTTCTACACCACTCACCAACCTGAATCAAAATAATGGCTACTACAAAACTAAAATTATGATGCTTTTTCTCTACTTAAACTGTTGCTTTTCTTGTTCCCTTTCACGCAAATTTGTTCCTTCGGCAAGAAGGGAAGTGAAGGGACTCAGAATCACATCTGTGGTCTTGTCTGCACAACATATATCTTTCCATCCTTAACTACGCCTTCAATATCTTGTGCAGATCCATAGAGTTCCTCGATTGCATGCCCTGCACGAGCAATGCTAGATAGGATTTTGTTACGGAAATTACTATCCATGATCAACGGATCTGTTGAGTAGTCCACCACAACCTTTTCTTCTTCATCCATTGGCACACTGTCACCGAGAGAATCATAACAGAATGTAAAATATTTCATCAAGAATAACAATTATTATAACGTCGACCTCATAATGTGATTGTTGATCAAAGTTTGTTAGGGTGTAGTACGCTAGAGGTGTGAGAATTTTTACCTATCATAAAGACCGGCACCTGCATAACCTTCCAGATCTTCACCATTTGAATCGGATCGGAAGATGAGTGATCGTCTTATAAATAGTCCAATAGGTTTGCTTGGGTATCCCAATAACTGAACATGACATGAATATTTCTTTTAGCATTTACAGTATCCGAAATTCTGTAATAAAGGACTTTGCGTGAGATAACACAACACGGGCTAAACTTATGTAGATTTGTACCTTAGGAGAGCCAAGATCATCTTTCTTACATATAAAGCTCAAAGCACGGCCTGGGTAAGCACCAACTAGGGTTTCTCCAAGTCCTTTCACCACCTATGGGTGCAAGAAAGTATCAACCAAGATATTTGTAAGAGAAAGCAGGAATAACTTTGGGGTTCATTAGCTTTGCAAATGAAGTATTACCTCAGTATAGATCTCTGATGAATCTCCAGAAGAGGGATTGGTAGTATGGATAACAAAAGCATAATCTGCATTTATAATCTCTTGTACCAGTACAGACATGCAGAGAAAATCGTGATCCAATTTTACTTTCCTTGTGCTGTAGTATGCTCTTTCATTCCATTTTGAAGCCCACACCTAAGGAATACAAGTTGGCTAAGTGTCTAAAAATGACTGACCGGAGAATATGAGTAGATCACCATAACTGCAGCTAAATAAGCATTCTAATGGTGTATAATTAACTGGATCAGTAAATTTCTTGCCTTCTTTATTGCCATCCATGCTTGATCCCAACGTTTCTCCCCTTCATCACCAGGCCATGGCATATCTGAACTTTGCATCTTATTTTTCAACTCTTGAACCTGAACACAGCTTTTCCCCATCAGAAGCCTGAAGTACTATTCAGATTATGTGACTACATAAATAGAAACATAACCTCGTAATAGCAGGCTTATTCACAGTTACTCTTGAATCTGACATTATGCAGCCTCTAGTTCATAGCCCAGAAGAAAAGTTAAGAATTTTAAGTATATATTGCAACTCTATTGCATTTTTGTTTGTTTTTTAAAAATTTTATTTAGGTTTCAGTTTGCAACTATAGCCTGTACCAATCATCAGGTTTCAGGATGTTTCGCTTCGAGTTACATTTTATCTTAAAATGGTCGGCAGAAACCAAAACAAACCATTTTGAATAATGTATTCTGCATCACCTCAGTTGCCTTGGCTGAATGTTTCTCCCTCTGTTACAAAATGTCTCAACGCTCTAGACATAATTGTTTGCAGTTTGTTAGAATTTCTATTTTTTATCAGCAAGAATGGACATACCAACTGAGGTGGAGCTGCAAGCCCCAACACGGTCTTACGAATTTCCCCGAGTATTTCAGTCTCTCCATTCCCCAGCCTTTTCTTCAGGGATTGTAGTTTCTCAGCGACTTCCTGTGAGTAGCGAGACGAGAAAACGAACAAGTTTATATTTCAAAATTCTTATTTTAAATAGGTTTTGTCATGTATAAACAGTATAACGGTCTTTGAAAGTTGAAAGTGCATGAACATTCATAACAACAAACCAAATTGTATTTGCCAAAATTATGCATTAAGTAAACACATAAGGACAAGCTACAGACCTTGTTTGAACCCTCTGAAAGAACTTCCTCAAAGACCCCAAATGGAAGGGCAATTGACGTCGGAATTCCTACCCAAGATGGAACCTTTCCTTTGATGTAGGAAATGTTACGCGATTTAGCTCCAACCTAGGACCGTCAGATTTGGCATAGAGTTCATAATAAGAACTAAAGACTTGACCGCTACATTTGCATATGTCCAATCTACAGAAATAAGTCCCAAGGAAGATTTGACTTTTATTCCTTACCATTTCACTGGTAAACTCCTCTGACGATATAGCATATCTACCGGCAAACTGCTTTTTAACTAGAGATAAGGATGGTAAAGATCCGTCTTCCGTAGAATTTGTGCTTGCACCAGAAAGTTCACTGTCCTTCACCTCACTAAAATATGGACACAGCATACAGCAATTAAATCACAGTTATCAAAGATCACAGCCGTTAATGTAGTTTCGGATCATCTTTGTCCTTAAAGAATGAAAAATAAATAAAAGCATATGATACGTAGACATATAAAATGAAAAGTATGATGTAGTTTCAATATTTGGATCAGATTTACCTATAAACGACATCTGCAGAGGTAGGTTTTAGGCACAGCAATTTTCCTTCTTTGGACTGGAGGTCACTCAGAATGTCCGGATCAAAGCATGTTGCAAAACAGACCTACCAAGAAAACACCGAATTGAGTTTAGTAACTTCCACGAGTCATTTGAAAAATGACAACTAATTTTGCTGCCACTAAAATTGAGAACTCAAGAATAGTGAAAAAATTATTACCTTGCTATTTCGAGCTCTCACAGATACATGAGATAGAACATCTGGCATGTCAGGTGTTAGTACAGCAACAGTTCCATCAGGAATTTCTTCCTCTCCTCTTACATTTTTTGCCACAAGAATTGTAGGCCTCTCATAAGTCTTGTTCTGAACTGCAAGCAATTCATTTACTACTTCAACATATCCAGTAACTTCAACTGGGCTAATAACCTGCCAACTGTTTATAGCCAGCAAAGAGGAAATTAGAACGTAACTTAAGTTTGTTGTATTGAACAGTCAGATTTTGGGTTTGATTTATCAGAACTTCAGAAGCCAAAAGATGAGTTCTTGCAACCTTGTAAGTATCATCTTAGATTCTTAAACTGTTATCCTCATGTGTTCTTATCAGATATTCTGATTTTTAGGAGTTTCACGGGAACAACTGAAGTGGATAATCATGCAAATACCTTCCCAAATTAGCAGTCTTTCGAAGAACAGGGTCAAGTCGATTAAGTAATGCAGACAAGGATGCAGCCGAACCAGCACGAATCATTTCTTCCGTGAAAATGCTTAGCTGCATGAGTACATAAGCGGGAATCCTAAGGTATCCATTAGGTGTATATTTAAAGGAGAGTAGCAACGCTAGCAGTATACTTACAGCCCATTCATCAACCCCAAGCAATGATCCGAGGTACTCCGCAGATGGTTGCAGAACTTTCTGGTAATGCTCTGCTTTGGTTGTAAGAGCAAGACGCGTTCGATCAAGGATTGATTTTGCATACAATGCCCAGTTACTGTCTCCACCCTTGGCCAGGTTCATAGCATGATCCCAACCCTTCATGAGCAGTAGAATTAGGTAAAGATCAATATATGGTGCACTCTATTCATGTCATGTAATTAACAGCAACAAAGAACCAAACAATAAACTTCAATCAATTTGAAGCGTCACATTAGGTCTGAGAAGCAATTACAGACTCTAGATTACCTTTAGGCAATTAGTCACTCATAAAGTTATAAAAGTGTTTAGGGAATCGAAAAATATCAAAACAGGCCTCTAAAAGAATTACCTTTAGGCAGTAGATGAGGTCCTCATTGTTATCTGACGAAAGTGCAAGATTTTGAAGAACAAGAGAAATGAAATACATAATTTTCTGCAAAAGAAAAAGGAACGGATAAGATTAAGACTACATATATTTCGGAAGATTTTCCTGCAGACTCCAGAATTATGAGTAGGTGCAAAGTGGAAAACAAGAAGAGGAAAAAGAGGAATCAAAAACATGTCCTTAAAAGGCTATACCTCAGGTCCTGCATTTTTCAGTTCCTCATATCCCCTCTCGATGGCTGTTCTAACCGTAGAATCAAGAGCAATGTCCAAAAATAGGAGATCACGTAGACGATTATGTGCATTAAGAAGAGAAGGTCGAAGTTCCTTACGAGCTTCCAATAAACTCTACATTTAAAATTAAGTAAAACTCATTTCCCGCATCTAGATATGGAAAGTAAAATAAAGAAAGATACATAGGAAAATCAGCTGTATTCTGAGTTGACACATACCTCTAGAAGTGGTTCTACGTTCTTATCTTCTACATGATTCAGAACGAAACTCAGCAGATCCTGTCCAAAAAGAGTAAATAGATACATGTAACTGGCTGTTTCCAGTTTAAAGATACTCTGTTGATTCATAATGAACCCTGACAAATATGACGCTGGAAAATGTTACCGGAAATCCAGATGGCAGGCCGGCTATAGGGTTTATGTTAACACCAACCATGAAACCTTGACCCTGAAGGTATCACAAAATCTATTAGTTTTGTTTTAAGTTGCAAAAAGGCTTCGTCGTTCAAATTAAAGCATAGTACCACAGACATTACCTGAGCCTTGTAGCCCATACAATTTGCAATAGCGGACTCGAGATCTGCACCTGAATGAACTGCCTGCAAAATCAACAACCAAAAACTATCGTTAGGGCAACGTGCCATATTCCAGGGGCCAGGGACTTTGGCACTAATTACGAAGTATAACAAAATCAAGTCAACAAGGTATTGTAGTTCAGTATGAGTTCTTCTCGAACACAATGTTACCAGTAACTATTATGTATGTAAGCATAAAAGCAAACAAAATTTTGCTAGTTAACATCTCAAAATATAATGACTAATATCCATGGCATACAGATATGTCTGAGAAAGACTTTACAAAAAATTTGACCGAAAGGAACTTGAGCAGACCTTTAAAGTTCTCATGTAATTTCCAAGGTCACGCAACAGACCATTTTTCTGGTCACTGCTGAAGTGTGGTTCAGAATGAATTCCACGATCGTAACTAAGAAGCCGCTTTTTCGTTATGCCATTTGAATTTAGAGTGTTCCAATAAACACTGATGTCAAAGTCACTTTTAATGTAATCTATAAGTGCCTGCAAGACAACCCAATATTAGTTGTATTCAGATTCTGCTAAGAAAAACCGCCAGAAGTCTCATATCAGATACCTGACATATAATAACATCATCAGGGCTAGTGTTGTTATGGAGCTTTTGATGCCATTCTTCCATCATTCCTCCACTGCAATTGTTATTTCTCTGCAGTAAGCAGTAGCTGAAGTTCAAATACCATTGCCAATATTGAATAACTGGAGAACAAAAATCTAAGATAATCAAGGAATTACCTGCACAACCAAAATTTCATCACGAATACGCTGTCCCACGTCTCCTTCACCTCCACGACCAACAGTGGACATGATCATGCGCAAAATTTCCCTGTTCTGGGGCTGATTTTTGTATACATTTTGAAGCAAGTCTGTAAGCCTATCCTGAGCTTTACTGATCTCACTGAATATTATAAGGATTTATGGGTTAGCAATTAAAAAACTAGGAAACATCGCTTTACAGTTTACAATAAACTTAAACCCCTTTCCCAAGATCTATCTAGTGGTGCTAAGCTCACATCCAAATAGTCATTTTTATTGATGCTACTAAATTTGGTGTTCAACTAACAGGCCCATTTCATGGAAGTGTACCGTGGTTTGACGTTGTAGTTCTTATTCCAAATCAGCTGCCTTGTTGCCATAAAACGCATCCACACAAGTATACCTGCAAGACCCAATTCCCCAGCATCTTTGGCCCAATCAACTAGATCTGCTGCAATATTAAACCTGTGACCAAAAAAAAAATCATATTACCATACATCAGAACTCAGGTCAGATGCTAGTTTAAAATAAATAAATAAATAAAAAACAGTATGAATTTACATCTATAAAATCACCAATAGACCAGTTATACAATAGGTGAATATTTGATGATCAATTTTATGTGTTGAAGCACACTCGCTGTCATCTATTAACTGAGCCGCAACGACTGCATGTAAGTTTCAAATTACGCACCAACCTTTAAAGGCTATACGTCCAGTAGGAGGAAGCGCACTCCAAAAAATAAAAAGTACATCCATGGCTTTGAACAGTAGATTTTAGCAAAAATGCTACGGTCTAAGTTGGGCCATAGTTTTTGATAGATGCTTAAACAAAAAGAATACAGTCATTCAGTGAAATGCTAATAAGGAATAACTTAATGTAAAGTCTCACTTATCAGAGGAATAAAGCGAAGAGCTACTATAACAGATGGTGATTGGAGTAATGAAATCATATTTGGATATAAAGGATTGGCCAATCATATTGAATAACGACACATCTTTGAAAGAGGACCAACTGAGAGAACAGCAGATCAAGAAGACTACTAACCTATGCATAAAAGACTTTTGAGCCTCACTCTCCATGTCTGCTATTTTATCCAACAACGCTTTTGCAGTACCCTCGCCACCACCAGGATTCTTAAGAAAAAGAGCTTGACTGAGTCAAAACTAGAGAACAAGCATGACAGATGCAATGAAAACAAGCTGAAGGATTTGATTGAAGATAACCTGTTTAACCTTCTTGGGTCCAGTCTTAAAGTCAACATAAAAGTCAGAACCACTATCCTTCATCCAGTTTCCACCTGATAAAAGGACAAAAGGCATCCCTACATAATCCTCTTCCCCAATCTCAATTTCTAAGGATTGCACCTGAAAATAGAATAATTCATATTAATGTCATGACACATAAGTTCGACATCATTATAACTCAAGGGAACAAATACGTTAATAAGAGGTACCTGGTAAGTAGGATCACTGGAAGAACTCTTCTTAAATTGTGTTTCACTAGCTTGGTCTAGCAGAGTTGAACCCTCGGGCAATAAACTTGTAGGTGGTGCCTGCAAAATGTTCACTCCTTTACACAATAGCATCGAAAATGGCAAAGAAGAACAAGACATAAACACTAAATATATCAAGGGTATGTAGTTCTATAAATTCTGTTGTTGACAGTCGGAGCCTAATAAGGGTAAGTGGTTCTGTGAAATCTGTAGCCAGATAAATAATCATTTTAGTAGCTAGCTGCTGACATAATCTACCTGCCACTCTCCAGCATTCTTTGACACAGCCCAATGAAGTGTAAGTGGTTCTATGAAATCTGTAGCCAGATAAACCTTTGTCTTCCCAAGAGTCTTGGTTACAAGTGCCTTGCAAGTGTGAGATAAAGATTATGGAGTTAGGTTGGACTAACATAATAACAATAACAATATTTGTAAAAAGAGATAACACCAGCTAGGATCAGCTTACCACAACTTTCTTATCACCAAGCTTAAAGGTTCTCTTATTTATAACAGAATCACCATATTGCTCCTCCTTAGCCTTCGTAAAAAGCTCAACCGCAGTTGGAGGTTTCGGTGTGTTATTGAGGTTTTCCTTCACAGATTCAGCAGCATATATTTTGTTAAGAAGCTCCATAAAGTCCCTTCGCTTTCGCTGAATCTTTTCGACATTATAATGTCTATTGGTTTCCTGTTTCTTAGGAGTTTTAGATTTCTCGTTTGGAGCACTGGCCTCCTTTGTTTTGCTTTTACCATCACTTTTTGTTATTTTGGAGCGCAGCTCCTCCACAGAGAGTCCCCTTTCCAGTTCATCCTGTAGTTCAGTTCGAGCAGCTTCATACTCCTCCTGTAAAACGTAAGGAAGCTTATGAATCCATGCTACTCGGATATGAAAAAAGAAGGAACCGATGGAAAACTGAAAACTATATGCATTAGCATCTGTGAGATTTGCAAAAACAGAATATTGGCAACTTGCCTTCTCTTGCTCTGGAGTATACATCTGCTTACCCTTCCTTTCCCACCTTAAATATGCTTGAATCTGTACAAGATCTTCAGGAACTGAACTATTTGTACTTCTTTTGGCCCTCTGTGCCAACTGGACATGGAAGTTGTCCCCATTACATTTAAACCTACCAATACCGCACAAATAAAAATGAAGCTGGTATTTTCTGATAACTTTATATTCATGAAAATCAAAATCAACTCATACCAACCATTTGTTTTGCGATTCTTCTACTATAAGAAACTCTATTGCTTGTATCTGCGGGTCATCGATCTCTATCGTAACAGTGGAGCTGGAACCAGACTAAGACATAATACCAAAGCCAAATGGAGTCATTTGAGGAAAAATAAAAAAGTACTTGTCAATCAAGTTAAGTGAACAGCACGCGCATAATTATGCTCGGACATACTTACTTTTACTAATGGAGTTCTAATAGCCCCATTTTTGTATAGCTTTGACCCATCAGGCTGACAAGAAGGAAGTACCCAATTCCTAAAACAAACAATAAAAATAAATCATAAAAAGAGCTACCAGAAGCATGACCAAGAACTTATCGGCAAATCAAATGAACTTACTTTTGTCCGTCGTGAATGCCACCCCAATGAAGAACTAGAGAGTTCCTACTATTTGAGACTTGGATAACTACTTGCACGAGCGATCCTGAGGTAGGTGCAGTAACATCTATCTGTTCAGTTTCATCTCTGTTAGATGAAATAAAAAATTGTACGACTCCCTCACTGTAGAAATTCAAACTTTAGTGACATATCATACCTGTAACTCAGAATTTCCATCAAGATTGTACTTTCCTGCAAGCTGTTAAGAGATTGAAAAAAAAAATACACACTCAACAAATCCTTCTAAAAGTGTAAAAAATCAATACCATTGCAGAATCTCTACGATTTATGTTTGCTGAACAAACAAACAAAAAAAAAGAGATAGTAAAAAGAATTTGCAACATTCAATATAACAATGCATCTATATGCAAGTTCGACAAGTTAATTGGTAGCCATATTTGTTCCTTCGTACATTTTGGTTATTTACACAGACGAATAAATACAAACTGGTAAAACTAACACGAATAATCAAAATTACCTCAGAAGCAGGATTTGTAGCCAATACAGCATGGGGAACAACAGAATTCATATTGCGTGCCCCCTTTGGTATTTTTGATTTCTTCTTCACATTTAGGCAATTTCCTCGGAAACTAGTGGAAAGAAGAGGCTTTTTATGAATTGCTGAAGAAGCTTGGAACAAAGAATTTCCACAACTTGTCTTGTTTTGATGCTCTAGTACAGCAAACCTATATAATGACTGATGAAGCAAGCTATTCCCTAAGGTATTGCTCATATTCCTTGATGACAACTTAAGTAAATTTCTGTATAAAGACAAGAATCAAACTCCACATTATTAATACATTATTGTAATTAACTTAACCATTCTAATCTCTTTATAATCTCAATTAACTCTTCATTAAGCGATTTCTTGAATACAAACTCAAAACTCATAGAAGAAAACAAAAATTAGTCATTTGTACACCCAAAAATGTTAATTTCTACATGGATCTCTTTAGCAGTTATATTGAAATCTGTATAAATTAATAAAGCAATAATAATAATCTTTTTTTTTTTGAAAGAAACAATAATAATAATCTGATTCTAGGGTTTATGCACACCATAAAATAAGCTGAATTTGAAATTTTGAAAATAACACTTCACTACTATTATCATCAGTCGAAAACAGTGTAGAATTCGGATCTAAAATCAGTGTAAATTACCTCAAAATCTTAAAGCTCCTTGATCACCAACCTTCTACGGGATTGTTTTATTTTTCCCTAATTTCAAAAGAATTAGTCGGAGAGAGCTCAGAAAAATTAGTCTTTCATCTCTTTCCTTTTGTTCCTCTCTCTCCCTCAAAAGTTTGTGTTCTGTTAATCACACAGCGGGAAATGGCACGATTGATAAAAGGGATACGAGTATTATTTGGGGGTGATACCGTTCCATGTGAGACAAATAAATATTTATCGTAAAATTGGTATCACCCGCTAATTACGGTATTCCTTTTATAAATCATGGGAAAAGTAACATTATATCGTGACACGTGTGCGGTCCTGCTGGCGACATGTGGATGGATGTCGGGAATAAGAGTTCTGCCACGTGCGGGTTCTTGAATCAGTATGAAGATC
Source organism: Papaver bracteatum (assembly GCA_023529315.1). Lineage (NCBI taxonomy): Eukaryota > Viridiplantae > Streptophyta > Magnoliopsida > Ranunculales > Papaveraceae > Papaver > Papaver bracteatum. The sequence continues at coordinate 231,424 of JAJJWX010001167.1, forward strand.
GGTCCGGTTGGGATCCTAGTTAGCAATTCGTTGTACAGAGAACGTTCGGGACGGCATACGTACGTGTATTATTCGTTTTTACAGATTGTAAATTCGGTCCATCATTCGGTCAACGGTTCGTGGTTCGGCGATAGTACGGAACGGCATACGTACGTGTATAAATCGTTTTAGAGATATGAGTTCGTCACACAAAATTCGGCGTACATTAATTAGTATGTTAAGACATTTTTGATACATATTATGTTTGGCTAATGCAATTTGAACTATAATGTACTATATTCATAATATGTGCAACATTAACATCAACAAATACGTAGCTCAGTGGTTGAATAGGCTATTCAAGGAGTGATTGGTCACAGGTTCGAAACGCTTCCCATTCATTTTTTTCCAAACATTTGTGGGAATGACCAAAAATCGGTCAAACTGAGGGTCAACTCACCCAACTCGGTACACTAAGCGGACCGAACGAACAAACCGAATTATTCGCGATCCGAATAGTATGCGAATAATTCGGAAAGCCCATAAAAGCCGCGTATTAGGGTCGGGGTTGGTGTCATTCGCGAATAAAACGTGAAACGGTACGTTCCCGAATAATTCGTGAATAGTTCGCGAATTATTCGGCGAATTGCTAACTAGGGTTGGGATATGTGAACGTCAAATATTTAAAACACCGCTTCCAAAGGCTCCAAACTACTTTCAATTTCCAGATTTTCCCTCGTGATATTATTACAGTACATACCCTAGTTAGCAATTCGGTATTCGGCATACGTACGGAACGACATACGTACTAGTATTATACGGTTTCGTTGAAATCAGATTCGGTCAAAAATACGGTCAACGGTTCATGATACGGGGATAATTCGGAAACGGCATACGTACGTGTATAATTCGTTTTAGACATGTGAATTCGTCATACAAAATTCGGCGTACTTAATTTAGTATAAATACCTTTTCCAATGTTAATTACTAGGATTTATATGTAAAACTCTATTGTATTCAAGTGAAAATGCTATTCTAACACCAATACCAACATGGGACGGTGGTCAAGTACAGAGTCAGTGAACTAGTGGTCATGTGTTCGACTCTTGCTGTATGAATTTTTTTGTAAGAATTAATTGATGCCTAAAAACGTGTGAGTTGGCACCCGAACTGGAACGGCCGATTATTCGGGAAACCGAATTATGCGCGAACAATTCGCTAGAGCCTATAAAGTCCACGACTTCAGTGCAGGGTTTCAGTTGTACGCCAAAAAGACGCGAATAAGTATAATACGGAATAGTTCGCGAATGATACGTGTATCATTCGCGAACTTACTAACTAGGGTACAGACTACAGACTTCTGATTTTTGTTTCTAGCCTTGAGATATTTTTGTTAAACAAACAAGTGTTGTGTGAACACAGGTTAAATAGGTGGCCCACCATTCACTACTCCAGTAAATCCGAGAATACTCTCGAAGACTATCGACTCATTCGGTCGAGATAGGGATCTAGTAAAAATGCTCATCCCTTAAAGCATTTGAGCACTTTAAAACACGTGTTCCCCGACTCATTTTCTGTGGGAATTAAGTGTTTGACCCTCCCCTCACTCTCTCTTATTCAAATGGCCTTTGGCTTAAAACTCAATTTTAAAAAAATTAATTAATTCTATTGAAATGACCCTTAAAAAAGAATGAAGGCCATTAGAATAAAGATTTTGATGATATTATCAAATGATAAACTATATCATTTAAGGGTATAATCGTCATGCCAACTTAAACATAACATGTCTCACGAATCATACGTAAGAATTCGATAAATTTTATATATTTGGAAAGCTTTTTGAAAGATCTACACAACAAGCGTAAATACAACTATCAAATTTTCATTTCATATAAAAAAAATTATTCTTTAAGTAAGTTTTAAATTTTTCTTCATATTTTATAGTGTGCAGACAATATGCACACTGATTTTATGTGCATAAAATATGCACACTGATTTTTGTAAATAATTTTTTAAATTTCTTCATATTTTATAGTGTGAAGAAAATATGCACACTGATTTTTGTAAACAATTTTTTAAATTTTCTTCATATTTTATAGTGTGCAAACAATATGCACACTGATTTTATGTGCATACATTATGCACACCTGTTATAATATTTCAGGGCCACTAGAATAATTTACAAATTTTATTAATAGCCCTGGGGCCAAAAGAGTAAGACCCATAATTTAGAAAGTCATAAGAATAAATTTCTCTTTTGTCTGGCTATAAATTGCCACTAGACTATCCATTTGCGTTGTACAACAAAAACCTTGAGAAACATAAGTAATAAACTCCTCCTTTACATTTCTCTTGGCTACTTGGTTCTTTGGTATTTGTTTATTTCAGTGATTTGTATAAGTGAGTCTTGCCAAACGATTTGTTTATTTCAGAAGACAGTCGAAAAACAAAGAGATGTAGACCGGCAGTTCTTGACTAGGGAGATGAAAAAACATCGACAAACTCAAAAGAAATTTGTTTCAGACTATGACAAGAATAAGATTCTAAATTCAAACACCTCAACAATGAATACCAGACAATTGATGGTATGGGAGATGGAGATGGACAGGTTAGCAGCGGAGTTGGAATAAAAACGAAACAAGATAAATTTGGAAAAACAATTTGGAGTTCAAGCTGAAGATGAGGATGATGAAGACCACTATAAAGTAGTGCCACTTAATTAATTAATGTATCAGCTTTAATTTTAATAAATATGTAGTAGTTTGGTTATGGTGAATGAAATTGTTCTAGTTTTTTCATTACATTAAAAGTTAAACTTGAGAACATCCATGAAAACTAAACTTAAGACTATAACTTCCACTTAAGCCTATAACTAAACTTAAGCCTAACATCCCATACGAGTTATTAGAAACTCCATAAGAATTTGGTAATGCGCTTCGTATTCAAAAACAATTCCTTTCTGCATCTTCGCTACTCGTCTCGAGTTCGTATTCCCAATTCAGCATTGGTGTCACCTCTAAAACGATATCGAGTGACAATCCTTTTCATAGTTATAAAATCCACAAGATCTTTTTTGATATTCATGAATCGGAAAAACAAAGCAGCACGATCTCGGTTATGAGGATTACATGTCTCCGTGCATAAGGCATCGTGAATTTTACCCAAATAACTCATATTAGGTAAATCGTTCATCCGTCGTTATTCACCTCTCTTCGGGTAGTATATTACATAGTTTTTACAAAGAGATAAATCTTCATCTTCAGTGAATCTAGGATCATCCATAAATTACCCAGAAAGTAAAGAAGTTTTTGTAGAGAAGTGAAGGTGTGATTTTGAAGTCGATGAAGTAGAAGTTTTTAAGTGAAGGTGTGATTTTGAAATGGATGAAGTGAATATATATTTATAAGGAATTTTGCTATTGAGTCTAGACTGCTAGTGATTGAGTCTAGACCGCTACTTTTAATGACTGTTAAAAAAATTAAACTTAAACATCTTCAAAACAAAACTATGAAACAACAAATGAAACTTAAACAATTAGACAACTTCAAAACAAAACACTGAAATAACAAATGAAACAACACTACTCAATTCGTCCTTCATCTCTTCCAAACTCATCCCACATATTCTCTTTGAGATCTTCCCTTAACCTGTTATACAGAGTTCTATTCTCAATATGACTAGTCATTTGTGCATAGTTCCTTGCAGGTAATCCTCTTGCTGGTATAATCTCAGGCCTTAAGTATTCATCTTGATGGTTAGTCCAATTCTTATTACGACGAGTTTCATGGATTACCATATTATGCATAATGATGCAAGTCAGCATAGTCTTATGCATTTCACGAGCACTTAGACCACGATAAGGCCTACAAATGATTGCGAACTTCCGCTTCAGAATTCCAAAAGCCCGTTCAACATCCTTTTTCAGTTCCATTTGTCTACTATTGAAATATGAGTATGAACGACCCATTTCACCGGCAGGTGGCTGACGGTAACATTGAACAAAAGTTGACCATTTTGGATAAATTTCATCTACAAGATAATAACCATGAGTGTAGTGATTCCCGTTGATAGTGAAATTTACATGAGGAAAAATTCCATACTTTAAATCTTCAAACAAAGGCGATTTGTGGAAAACATTTATTTTGAGATCTCGGGATACCAAAAAAAGCGTGCCATATCCAACAATCATAAGATAGCAGTAGCCTCAAGGATAACCGTTGGTTTTGCGTAATGACCCTTATAATGACCGACCCAATAGGTAAGGTATCCAGTCCATACCCAATGCACGCAGTCAAGACTACCCAGCATTCCGGGAAATCCCCTTTCCTGATTTTGCTTTAATATTTCTCTAACATCCACGTCAGTTGGTTTTCGTAAATAAGTTGGACCAAAATGATTAATCAGTATTTCGCAAAACAACGAAAAATACTTGTATGCGGTTGTTTTGCCAATGCGAAGGTACTCATCATTAGAATATGGAGGTCTGCCATATCCTAGAATCCTTAAGGCCGAAGTAACCTTTTGTTCATGTCTATGACCTCTAATATTCAGTTCATCATACTGATAAATAAATTGAGGTTCTACCTGACAAATCTCACCAATATTCTTTAGCACAAAATGTCGGGGCATGAAGAATCGGCCTTGGAAATTTTCATCAGAGAAGACACAGTCGGGAAGAAAATAATCGTGCATCGTCTTCTCGAGTCATTCATCCCGACCCTGGTACGTATATCTTCTTGTGAAAACTTCTTTTGGCTCTAGATCTTTAGGTATATGCCCCAATGAATATATCTGCAACAAATTATTAGTTAGTTCTTTATCTTCATCTGACTCATCATTAATTTGTTGAAATGCCTGAACAAATATTCGTTGTTGTTCTTCAAATCGATCCATATGAATACGCACTTCTTCGTCAGAAGAATCCAATGAGTTGAAAATAAAAATTAAACAGAGGATTAAAGGTACAAAAGAGTAAGATGATAGAGTCAATGAGAAAATGAGGTGTGATTAAATTGAATTGAATGAGGTGAATTTATAGGGAGACGTGGGGGTAGATAGCCGTTACTTCACTATTTAATAAGCGATAATTACAAGATCAACCGGTTTTATGAAGACTTCTAGCGGTCGAGTCTCCATTGCTAGAGGTTGAGACTCGACCGCTAGCGTTCTTCATAAAACCGGTTGACATCGCTAGCGGTTGAGATTTTCATAAAACCGGACGGTATAGTCTCAACCGTTCGGTGGAAACTCGATCATTTGACTTATTTCCCATAGTGGCGCGGCCAGTTTGTCAGGCCAGCTGGCATGGAAAATGGAGGGTTTAGCCAACCCCCATAGGAACCGGCCTAAATTTTAAGAAAAAATGACTACAACTAAACAGGGAAGGATCCATACACACTATCATACATGATTTGCGCCATTTTTTCTACAAAACCCAAATGACAATGAATTTAAATTTAATATTTTGATGATACGTTCCTCTTATAAAACTCTACTCCTACCAAAAATGAGCACACATTAAAATACCAAACCTCACCATCTACCCTACCGAAATCAATTTCAACCGTTAATATTCAACGGCTGATATTCAAAGAGGTTGATGGTGGTGTTATACGTCTCGAATCATGCTCATTTTTGGTATGACTGTAGATTCTTGTTAGAGGAACTTGCCATCAAAATATTATATTTAAATTCATTGTCGTTTGGATTTTGCAGAGAAAATGGAGCAAATCATGTATAATAGTCTTCATATAAGAGTGTTCATGGATCCTACCTCAAATCTAAAATTGTACTTATTGCACTTGTTAAACAAGCATTGGTGGGGTCTGTGGATCAAAAGAAATGGTAGAATGTTCAAGGGTAAATACAATGGTCTGCGCATAATAATTGATAGTGTGAAAAGTCTAATATTCAATTGGTGTGTGGGAACAAAATTTTTTGAGGGAATCTCTTTGGATACTGCAATGCATAATTGGGATGCGATAATACATTAGACCTTTTTTGATATTCAAAGGGGTTTTGTTTCCTTTATTTTATATACTTCTCATCTCAACCATTTTTGAGCTTCTGTTTCTGTTCTAGGAGAATTTCCTATGGCAATGGCCAAAAACTAAATTTTGTTCAGCCAGGTGGATGGCCAAACTTGGTTTTCCACTATGGTAAAGGACTGGGCGACGGAACAGTAGACGCGCAACATGGAGAATGACGCGGGCGACAGCCAACCTAATACTTGGAGATGTTGATGACTGCGCCAGCGACATCTTACTGAACGCCAGAGTTTGGCACAAAATCGCCAACAACGGAAACGGCAGGTTTCCAACGGATATCGGAACGGCTACTTCCCACTTCTATAAATAGGCTCATATTTGATCTCACAAATACACAACAATCTTTCATCCGATCAATCTTTTCTTAATTCGATTTTCTCTCAATTTCCAATCATGAATTTTGATTCTTCTGAGGAGGATATGGAGATGAATGACATGTTGTATGATGAAGATGAAGAAATGTGTATAGAGTTTTTGAACCAAATGGATGAAGATGCAGATCAAGATAGAAGAAGACGAAATTTGATTCTGCAATTACAAACCGGGATCATACCAAAGACTTTAGAGCCAAATGAAGTTGCAACTAGAAGATGGAATGACAAAATCGACATTTTTACCACCAAAAGTTGATGCATGATTATTTTAATCACGACGCGGTCTATTCCGATCTGGATTTTCAGCGTTGATTCTGCATGGGCCGCAACTTGACGCAAAGGATTATTGCAGAGCTTTGTCAGGTACAACCTTTGTTTAATTATCAGTATGATGCACGACATGTACGAGGCTTTAGTCCCGAACAAAAGGTCACTGCGGCCCTCCGTATACTATGTTACGGGGGACCAGCGGATTCCACGGACGATTACATTCGTATGGGGAAAACAACCGCCTTTAGGTATCTCAAACTGTTTTGCGAAACAATAGTCGAGCATTTTGGTCCAACCTTTTAAGAAAGCCTACTCAGGAAGATGTTCAAAGAATAACTGCAGAAAACACCGAGAGGGGTTTTCCAGGAATGCTAGGTAGTGCTGACTGCATGCACTGGACGTGGCATGCGTGTCCAGTAGAATGGGTAGGCCAATATAAGGGTCATTATCCAAAACCAACTGTAATTTTAGAAGCTACATATAGCTATGATTGTTGGTTTTGGCATGCTTTTTTTGGACTCCCAGGTTCAAATAACGATCTCAACATTTTATATAAGTCACCATTATTTGAAGATCTTAAGAATGGAATCGCGTCGCACTGTAATTTCACTATCAACGGTAATCACTACAATCAGGGTTATTATCTAGCAGATGGAATCTATCCAGAATGGTCAACTATGGTTCAAGCTTATAAACAGGTATGCTTTGGTGCGACGACTTCGAAGGATATGCAATATTTTAACACACAACAAATGGCATGCAGAAAGGATGTTAAACGCGCTTTTGTCATATTGAAAATAAATTTTTCCATCATAGCTGGGCCGGCACGCTATTTTGATATTCAAGAAATGAACAAAATTATGCTGACTTGTATTATTCTGCATAATATGGTCATTGAAGAAACCAGGCGTGACCCAACCTTGGCTAGTTTTGAAGATGCAGATTTAACCCAGAATCTTGTGGTAGAGCATGGGAGTCCGGCAAGAGAATATAGACTTGCCACTGACAGACTCCATAATCGGGAAATCTATGCAATGCTAAGACAAGATTTAACAAAGCACTTTTGGGCTTTAAAAGGAGCAGCAGACGATGCGGGAGGGCGAGGCAAGGGGAGAGGAAGAGGGAGATGATTAATAATTTTGTTTAATTTAAAAATTGTTGTTTATTTTAATTAATATGTTTTTTAATTTAAAAGTTGTTTGTTACAATTGATGTAATTATAAAAGTAGTTTTAATTAAACTAAACTAACGTGTTCTTAGCAAGACTGAATTCCTCTTCACGCATTATCAAGATTGAATTCCTCTTCGTTTTCTTCCGAGGCATCACCTTCGTATGCAACATTCACAACTGAATCGGCCCGATATTTATCGGCATGGCCTTGTTCGGCCTGGACTTGATCCATTTGCGTATTCCATGCAGCATATTATCGTTCATTCATTTTTCCGGTGTCCATGTTAAGTAACTTGTTTAGCTTATAATCCCTGTAGTGTTGTTCTCGCGAAAGACGTGCTTTCCGTTGATTTTCTATAGCAATGGCACGGTCCCTCACTCTATCTGCATCTCCATTTGCTTGTGATCAGCATAGTTGAACTCGCTTGAACCTCCTTCTGCTACACGTTGGGCTGCGTCTCTCGCTGCTTTTGCAGCTTTCACACCACCTCCTCTTCTTCTCTTGCAGTCGGTGTTAACATCTAAATTACTATTGTGTTGAACCTGACTACTTGGAGTTCCATCAGGCGAGGAAGCAGGCCCTCCATGATGAAAATCCTGCGAGATTGGACCATGTGGTGATCTTTCAGGCACTTGATGACCTTCCAGAAAGTATGGGTTAAACTTGTTAAGCACCCTCAAAATGGTGAAACAACTTTCATATTGGAAGCTTGAACCTTTGTAGGATCTTTGCCACTCTTCCCGACATCTTCGTTCCACATCTGGTTCGCTTTCACCACTTCTTTTGTTGTTCCACATTTGAGTGATAATAGTTACATATTCACTAACGGCTGCTCCAATTGTGCAAAAACGATGACATAACCCATCCACATCATGAGCATACTTGTTATCGGTTTCCTTGCAAAAATTTGTTAAAATCTTACCGTAAAAGAGTTTCTTTCTTGAATGCAACCATTAATATTATCTACTGTGTATAATACATAATTTCTGCAAAGTGACTCGTCTTCATCCATTGTATACTTCGGACCACAAATTCTTGTGCTCTTTTGCTGTGATTGTCGTGGTATTTGTTGTGGTGTTTGTTGTTGTGACGATGACATACTTGTGAAACTGAATTGATACGAGTAGTTTTGTTTGAAAAGAAAAAGAAAAATTAGACACGGTATGGAAATTATGTAATGTTGAGGAAGGTGTGAGTAAAAGTCTGAAGACGAAACGAATTTATAGGGGAAGGGAAGCAGGATGGGAATACATGGGCGTTCTCACTATGAACTTGGCGACATCAGACATATCGCTGGCGCCTACCTAACTAACGCGCGTTTTCAAGGAAAACTCCAACGTCACCTAGGATGTCGTCCGAGTTGTTAGACATAGCGCGCGCCTTTTCACCAGACGCGCGTCTATTGTAATGTCTCAAAGTTCAAATGAACAGATCTGTTCATTTGGACATCCATTTTCTTGGTTTGTTCATCCCATAGTGGGATCAAAATGAACAAACTCTGAGTTTGTTCATCCCATAGGAATTGCTCTAACACCTTCTTGGTATTGAACCGTTTTTTATAATACAAGAACGCACCGCACGTTCTATAACATATCAGAATCAACATTAGCCGTGGATTTTGTTCTTATCGAAATTCTTTTATTTCCAAACCTAAACCAATTTTTGGAAGTCTTCTTTCTTCTCCACCTGCTAAACCACCTTCTTCCTGTCTTTTTTCTTCTTTTCATCCCCTGGCCGTGATCTTTCTTTCTTATTTATTCCATATGATCGTTTCATCTCCTTCGTATCTTTGTCTTTTTTTATTTTGTTTTATCATCCAACCATTATTTGATGAATTTATGAATTTAGATTCTAATCGATTGTTCATAGATTTAATTAGTTGAAATGTTTAACGATATAATTTGATAACAAAGGTAATACCAATGCTAATTAGAAGAACAAATTCCATTTATCTAATGTTCAAGATTCAACAAGGAAAATTAGTCTTTTAAGGTACTCAAATTACATTGATACCCCTTGTACATTTGTCTAATGTCTTTAAAAAAAAATAAAGCAAGGGTAAAATTGGAAAACAACTTTTGCATCTTCACTTGCTACAGTAAAGGGTGTTCCCTTTATATAATATACAAGATCACCCGCACGTGCTATAGAGCTCATCTTTAGGCGTGGAACAACTCAAAGATTTATTTATTTTTATTTATTTTTGCGTTTGGTAACCATTATAATAATTGCTTATTTTAATGTGTTAAAAAAAAAACTCAAAGCTTCAGTTGGGAAAAATATTCTTTAAATATCGAATTACATTAATACCCCCTATATATCTTTAAAATGAAATAAAGCTAGGGCAAATATGGAAAATAGAAATTGCAGCTTCACAGGTGATGCGGACGGATCATGGGACCTATTGTAAAAAAAAAAACTCAAAGATTAAGTTTTACATTAATCCCCCATATATATATTTATCTTATGTCTTTAAAATAAATAAAGATAGGGAAAAAATGGAAAATGAAAATTGCAGCTTCACATGTAATGGGGACGGGTCATGGGACCTATTGTTTTTATCTATTTAATTTTAATATGCTTAAAATACCATTATATCCTTCTTTATTTAATTTAAATACTTAAATTACCATTGTGCTCTCCTTTTTATTTATAACACATTTTTTAGGTGCACATAATATGAGGGCAGTTTTGAAATATCACTTTTTGCAGCTTCACTTACTGTTTATTGAACAGTAAGGGGTGTTGGCTTTATTAATAGATAGAATAGATATAGAAAATAGATAGATATTGCCTTTTTTTAGTCAAAAAAAAAAAACATTGATATTCTAAAGTCACGTAAGAATTTTATTGCATACATTAATTAAATTGTAGTTATTATTGTATTAATGAAGGGTAATACGGTAAAGCATGGGTGGCTTAAAAAAGAATTTGACTATTTTTGAGTGTTAAGTTCAAAAGCGAAGATCACAAATATTACACATTTCATGGAAAGGTGCAGCCATAGTCCAACTCTTTAAAAACCAAACAACTATGTGCTTGTCCAACTCAGTCCAACTCACCCACTGACCCGTCCAACTCAATACCTAATCTACCCTTCCCTAGTCAGTTTAGTGCGACCGTACCCAATTTAATTTATATGACACTCTTAGTTTCGTACCCAATTTATTTTATAAGACTATCTTTGTTATTTACCCAATTTATTTTATTTACACATTGCCCGCTGTAATTTATGCGACCTTGTTAGTGAGGTACCCAAATTATATTATATGTTAAAACTGGACCCTTCTCTGTGATGACATCCGAGATGGTACTACATCAGTAGATCACACGAAAATAACTGACCCGTCGGTGAAAACAGCGGTCATGAAGATTCTTGTCAACCCAAACCCCAAACTTGCTGATTTCATTGAGAATGAGTGTAAGAGAGATTCATCATGGGAAGGCATAGTATCTAGGCTATGGCCTAATGCTAAGTGCATCTCCACTATCGTGACTGGGACAATGTCCCATCATGTCCCTAACACTGATTTTTATACTAATGGTCTCCCAATTGTTAGCCCTATGTACTCGTTTTCAGAAGGATTCTTCGGTATAAACCTTAACCCACTAACTAAGCCACATGAAGTTTCTTACACCCTTATCCCTACAATGGCGTATTTTGAGTTCTTGCCAATACTCGATGAAGATGATGACTGCAACCAGGAGGATCGTCAAAAACTGGTTGATCTCGTCGAGGTTGAGCTTGGACGAGAATATGAGCTTGTTGTCACCAATTATGCAGGTAACTTATATTCAACAACTTGGACTGTATAATATTTTATTAATTACTTACAGATCATATGTATATGTAACATGCACAGGACTTTATCGATATAGAGTTGGGGACGTGCTACGAGTTGCTGGGTTTAAGAACAACACTCCTCACTTCAATTTCATGCGGAGAAGAAATGTAGTTCTAAGCATTGATAAGGATAAGACGGACGAGACTGAGCTACAAAATGCAGTGAAAAAAGCAGCTGACAATCTAATGATTTCGTCTAATGTCTCTCTTACTGAATACACTAGTTGTGTATAATCAAGCCAACAGCCAAAAATCCTTGTGACGTTTCGTCATAATAAGGTACCCTCCAACTTTTCTGTTGTTTCTTCTCACGCCAATTGTCATGCAACTGGCATTATCAATACAGTAATCAACGACACCAGCACCAATTCGATTCCCTACCCACATCATTACTAGTCGCCAAGTCATTGATCGCTTCTTCTGCCCGAGTATCAATAGTGACACCCCTTGGTTTTTTGCTTCTGCTACAATGGTTGGCCCTTTTTGTTTTCCTCTACTACTGCAACTTCAATTTGTACCTGTGTAGTAGTACCACAAAGTCATTGGAAATTCTAACACTAATTAATGGGTTAAAACCTTCTTAAATACCATGTTAGTTTAGGAAAACAGTTGCAGTCTAAAAATATCACCAATGAACTTGAGAAATGGCATTACTGGAGGAAATATGTTTTGGATGGTTTTCTTTGACGGAATTCCCTGTTTTTTCTATTTGTCATAAAGCTAGATGTTTACAACTTACCTTGGGTCTTTTGACATGGCACATGTTCTTCAGGGAGTAACGAAGTTCATATTCTTTCGCGTACATTTCCGTGTTTGTTTGTTCACCTGTAACTAATCGAAACAACTTTGAGAACCAAAATTCGAAGAGATACTGATGGAAAAGTTTGCAAGAGAAAAATGTTAAAGAAAAATCCGTACCATGGTTGGAACTAGTAGGCTTGGTGATATAGAGAAGAACGAGAGTATCTTGATTCTGAATAGTATGTGAGAGAGCCCATTGAATAACACCTTTAGCTTCCAGACTTGAGTCAACAACTATCATAATTCTTCTGCCAATTAGTACTGATGAACTAGTTTCCTTCCCCATTTCTGCTCCATTGACACTTGAAATAGTCTTCTCCTCACCATTGTCTACAAAAACATTATCTTCATTTGCATTTATTATAGATTTAGAAGCGGGTTTTGACTGAACTAATGGTGACCGGACTCGAAAATGCGTCGTAACCCTACTCAAACAAAAGTTCGGCGACTTCGCCCCATCCCGACCCATCTACGTATCTAGAGTTCAATGTGAAGAAGCAGAAGCTACTGCAAGAATTAGGCCCTAGACTATCATCATCATGAAAACAAGTTCTGTATGATATAAACTCTTGATCAAAGGTAGTATTTTCCTTCTACTACTGCAACTTCTACGAAACTAAGAGTGTCATATAAATTAAATTTGGTACGGTCGCACTAAAGTGACTAGGGAAGGGTAGATTAGGTATTGATTTGGACTGGTCAGTGGGTGAGTTGGACTGAGTTGGACAAGCACATGGTTGTTTGGTTTTTAAAGAGTTGGACTATGACTGCACCTTTCCATGAAATGTGTAATATTTGTGATCTTCGCTCTAAGTTCAAAGTAGTATGTACTAAATCTAAATTAATGGCCAGGCTTAATGATTATGTATCCAAAACAGACCAGACAAGGAGGGGGGCTCTTTAATTTCCTTCTAAGTTTCCATTTACTTTATTACTATTATTACTAGTAGCATATAAAATAAATACATACTCCCTCCGTCCCCTATATATAGGAGAAGAAGTAAAATTTTCTAGTCCCTTTATATAGGCAGAAAACAGTTTCCAATTATGTTTTTTCCTTATATACACCCTCATTTAAAAAATGGAAACATGGGTATAAGCAAAACAAAGTTATTGCTTACAGTCATTCCCAAGATTGTTTAGCCAAATTCTCTCCTATATTTATGTTGTTTAGTGGGACATAAACTCTTTGAATTAAGATATTCATTAATTAACACAAATATTTAATATGGGCAAATCAGCTACAATGAGGAAAAATTAGGAAAACCAAAAAAATTCTTATTTGAAGAGATTTCTACTTCTCCGCATTTATAATAGAGACGGAGGGGGTATATAGTATATCTAGTATTATATGCAAATGTTCATGATAGTATTTTCCATATTTACTTACCTTCTGTAGCGGAGAATCATCGTGCTCCCTCTAGTGTGGAGGTAAGAGTTCGAACCCTATAATTGTCATAATCCATTCTAATTTAAGGAGTTTGAAAGCAGGACCACCACTAATTTACCTGGGGTTTTTAGGGGCGACCCCAACAGAATTAGGGGCGACACGAAAGACAAAATAGGTTGAAAATACTTATATGCCCCTTTATAATCGGGAGGTTAATCCTTAATCGGTAGTTTGGGGCAACTCTATATTCGGTAGTTATATAAACTATTTTGACTACCGATTATGGTAGAATATTTGCAAAGAGAGCCATTATATAATCGGGAGTCATACAAACTAAATTTACTCCCGATTGTTGATTACCTACAGATTGTAAAGGGTAGTTTGGTCATTAAAAAAACTCGGAAATAACCTATCGATTATGACATATTTTGTCGTTTTGTGTCGCCCCTAATTCTGTTGGGGTCGCCCCAAAATACGCCATGCTAATTTAAGGTATCAAAAAACAAAAAAAAATCCGTAATAATTAAATTTGCATGAGAACCGGACTCCCATGTTTTATAATCAGTTTTTCCTCTCTAAGAGCGTCCACAATCATAGACCATCCAAAAACTAAAACCAAATACTAAAAATATTTGGTTTTGAACGTGTTTCAACGCAAGGGTGGGGAGTAAAATTATAGTCAAGCGAATTTTTCAATCTCCGCCAGATACTAAGCGGATATTTAATCTACGTGCGTCTACCAGACGGATACCTAGGTAAATCCCCGAATGAGGTGTAAATCAAATGTGCGCTTGCCATCAAACGAATGTTTAAGTTACGCCCGAAAGAAAACGTAGGTGGTGTTGTCCGCGCGAGTGAGGAACGAAGATTCAAAGTCCGCCCCATGAAGCGATTAAAAGTCCGCCCCAACTCGTTTCATCATCCTCTCTAATCAACTTCCGACACGTGTTTATCAAACACCGACCTTCGGTTTCCAGGTGTTGTAAGTTGTAACCCGTTTTCACACCACATCCACTGTGGCGTGTTTGGAGTACAGCACCAGGATTCCCACAGGCCCATGTGGTAGTGCGGTTAAAGGTGAAAACGTTTTGTTTATGATGCACCATAATCGAAGCATCCATCATGAAAATTCAAGGTATTGAGACGATCGCTATCACTGATGCGAGCCGTAGGGTGCACCTCAAGCGCAAGTGGCATGCACCCTATCAAGGTCCTAGCGTTCATGTTCGAGAAGACGCCTAATGTTATGTTTTGCAGAAAGTATTGGTTGAAGTATGTCCAGCATCGATGATTCGAACTTTAATTGTACGCCCCAATGGGGTGAATTTGTTTGTGAACGCCTGGATGGGGGCGTTCTTTGAATTTTCGGCCCACACAGGCGGTAATAAAACACTTCGCCTGCTGTCGGGCGTAGACAGAACATGCGCTTCATGGGGCGTTAACCAAACCATTCGCTCGACTCACGCGTACATTCAATCTACGCCTCATCGACGGGCGTAATTTTTAAGTGTGCCCCAAACAAACGCACTTTAAAATACCGCCCCATTTCCAAACGAACTTTAAACATCCGCCCCACTATAATCTGTTTACTCCAGACTATCGACCAAATTTGGTCTGGATTTCACTTTCTCTCCAACTAAAAACAAATTATTTGGTTTTAGTCTTGTCCACTGCGATTGGTTTTCCAGACTATACGGGGTTTACTCCAGTTTTTAGTCTATGATTGTGGACGCTCTAAATAATCGCCTTTGCAAGAACCTTGAGGTCGGGGTTCAAATTCCAACCCGCGGAAGAAAAAGTAGTCCGTAAATGCAACCCGCGGAAGAAAAAGTAGTCCGTAAATGCAACCCGCATTTACCACTTGTCAATGAAGTCGGTACATAAAGGAACGGGGGCAATGGAAGGACTAGTTTAAAATCTGAAGTCGGTAGAAATATTTACAAACATTTTTCTATCGCATCTTGGTTGTTAGGGAGAAGTTGAGGTAGGGAAGGAATCTAAACAAGTTAATATACCCCACGAAAAATATAAGCTACTGGACATATAGATAGATAGATTCATGTGAAAGAAATCTAGCGCGACAAAAACAGGATGGTTCTTGTTTTTTTCTTATATATAAAGTTGGAAAGGTGTGTTAACGGTGAGAAGGGAGAGACATCCCACAATCCTAAGCAAATCATCCATTCCCCTTTTTTTTTCAAGAATTGGTTAAACAACCGGCTGCAAACTTCAATGCATGTGATTCTCGATATAGTAAAATTCACATAAAAAGGGTTATTACATACAATGTACAGGTACAGCATGAGCATACCGAATCAATGATCGATAGTCACGTACAACTTCCATGCCGAACCTCCAAAATACGTCGTCTATAATTCTATAGCTTAGAGCAAGTCATACGGTGGAATCCAACCTATTCCAATTGTAGAAAATTTATGGAATGTCAAGTCTAGTGGTTTTCAAGTTGGGGTTTTCAACAGAAAATCCAAGCAAGGTTTCATGGTTTGGTGGAAGGGTCCGTGGAATCCATGGAAACGCAAACAAGAATAGCGTTTTTTTAGCGCTCTATTAAGAATAGTGTTTTCTTTTATTCGTAGATTTAAACTGAGTTGTTGAAAATCTAACGGCTGAGAAAAAATCTCTATTCTTAATGGCGTAAAACGCTATTAAGAATAGCGTGTTTTTTTTTATCCGTAGATTTAAACTGAGTTGTTGAGAATCTAACGACGGAGAAAAAAGCTCTATTCTTAATGGCGTAAAACGCTATTAAGAATAGCGTGTTTTTTTTATCCGTAGATTTAAACTGAGTTGTTGAGAATCTAACTGAGAAAAAAGCTCTATTCTTAATGGCGTAAAACGCTATTAAGAATAGCATTTTTTTAGCGCTATTAAGAATGGCGTAAAATGTTATTAAGAATAGCATTTCTACTATTCCACCATTACACTTGCGCTTCCATCCACAGTTCCAAGTGCTGAGGTGGTGTGGAAGATGGAAGATGGATGGATTCCACCATAAGACTTGCTCTTATAGATGATCCGTTGATATGATTGTATTTATAAATCTCTTTGTAAACCTAGAAAAAAACCAATGCATTCTAATATATCAAACCTCCTGCATACCAATTTTAATTTGTATCGTTAACTTTTAACAATTGGTTTGAAAGTCGCAGACGGTGGGATTACACACTTTAGATTGTACTCGTTTTTGGTAGAAATGCATAGTACAAAGAAAAGAACATAATACTAGGACATTAGTTTTAAAATTCATTATCCTTTGGGTTTTATAAAAATAATGGTGATGAAAATATAAGATAAATGAGATAACGAATCATTTCGCTAACTTCTAATTTTAAAAAAATTGTTAGATTCAGGCTAATTGGGCCGACCGAGCGAAGCGGGGGAGGACCTTATATGGACACTTTTTTTGTAAAATCTAAGTCATCAAATTGAAACAAAAAGATCGGAAATGGTTAGGGCTGAAAAACCAATAATACCCCTCTTAATTTAAGAAGGATTAGGGGTCGAACCCCGCTGAACCCATTTTCGCGATTTCATTTCTTTTTTTTTTTCACATTTCTTCTTCATTCTTCTTCCTCGTCTCGATTTTTTTCCCAAAACCGTAAAAAAAAAAAAAAAACTTCTGAGAAGAATTCTCAGCATCTTCGTTCCAGAGAGACTAATCCACCACCATCACCTCCATCACATCAACACCCTAAAAAATTCTCCACCACCATCAGAAGAATTATTCCTCTTTCGTGCCCTACTTTGTTCGTTCTTCAATTTCAGTTCCCTAATTTGATTAGTACTTCAATTTCAGTGTTGTTGAACTTATTTGTTCACCGAACATTGAAATTGTAGAAGAATTTTGTCAAATTCTATGCAACTCAGATGAAGAACCAGAGATGAGGAAGGATTTCAAGTTAGGGTTTCTGGAATTAAGAAGGGTTTGATGGTTCGATTTGTGATGGATTTGTGCTGAATTTCAGTTTCAAGCAAAGTAGAAGAGATTTGAGCGGATGGGTTCAATTCATAAGGAGGAAGATAGGGTTTGAATTTGTTATGGATTTGTTGTTCAACGGCCAACCAAGGAAATGGGTTTGTGCTATGAGAAGAGATGGAGAATTCGATTGATGTTGTTATTGATCTCTGATAAAGAGAGAGTGAGAGGGGTTTGATTCTAATGATGGGGATTAAGAAATTATGAAGATGACTCTGCTAATGTTAGGCTTTTGAGATTGAAGAGATGGTGCAACTGATGAATGGGGTTTGCACTAGGTAATGTGACTGAAGCTGAGACTGGCTAGAAACTGGAATGGTATTGATGAGATGATTGCACTTGGTAGCAATGAGATGTATATGTTGAGGTGGTTGTGGCCATGAATGATAGCTGGTTGGTGCTGTGGAATTCTGGAGGTGTTGGTGTTATAGTCAGGGAGAACTGAAATGGGTACTGGTGGTGCTGAAAAAGAGAATGGGAAGTAATAGTGGATGGATGTTGTTGTATGCACTGGAAGTGGTAGTGTTGTTGGACAGAAATGGTAAGAATGTGTTGTTGAAGTGTGCAATTGGCACTGAGATGAGCAAGTGCGGAGAAAGTTTATCTGAGAGGGATAAAAAAATTGATGTTATTGAATTTTAGTGGCACTGATTTGGAGAAGATGAGGAAAGCTGTGATCTTTTCCAGATCAATATAAAAGGGAGGAATGAAAAGAATTGTTTTTAGTAAGAACAAGCTGGCTTTTGTAAATTTGTAGAGAAAATTTATTTGGGGAGGAACAAGATGGGTTTTTTCCTTTCAAATCGAGGAAGGTGAGCTATAAAAAAATTTAACTATAAAAAATTTGTTTCTGTTTTTCTCATGTTGATTTACTAGTCATGGCTAGAGCTTTTGGGCTTGGCCAGATCAATTGTTCTGTCATATTTAGTCAAATAGCGGTTTGAAGGTAGCCACTATCCCTATGATATTTCAGGATGGCATGTGACCATAAAATTTTGAGTTAGTCTAAGCAGCATCGAGGGTAATTTTAGTTTTTGGGTCCCCTTGGTATCCATGAGAATTTCGTATGATGCAAATGAAAATAGAATCGTCTTAATTGTTTGGGAACAATTTTTGGATTGTGATTGTAATGTGCATTGAGCCTATAACATATAAAGTCGAAACGAGTGTGGAATCTTTTGGAAATTATAATGAAGTTGTTAGTGACATGTTAAGTTAGGATATTGCTCCTCTTAGGCTTCTACATGATCCGAAAGTGAGTCTTTTTTTGCGCTTGCTGTATATGTTACAATCTAGTTTCGGCATAGACGAACCATTGTGGTTAAACTTACCGAGGAAACTTTGAATTTTGTCATTTGCGATGCTTTTGTGAATTATTGAAACATGAAATTAAGAGGGATGGTTTGATCTCATAGGTGCTTAATATTGAATTTTGGATGCTTAAGTACCTTTTTAAAATCTATGAAAGGTCGTTTGTGCCTTAGGTATCTTTTTTGTCATATGAATCTTACGAATAAATGCTTATGTAGTTTATTTTATATTACAAGGGCATCAATTTGAGCATGTTTATTTGTTACTTGGTACTCTTATTGCTCTTATGCAGTATAGGGATGGTAATTGCAGCATCTCTTCCCCTTTAGGATTGATTATTTCAGTAATTTTTCTTTCTTGATCTCTTTACCAGCATTAAGCGCTACATTGCTAACTATTTTGCATTTTTTTTTCAATTCTGATAATTCATTCACAGTTATACTTTTTATTTTTTAATTGATAATAAATTACATAATAAAATGGTTTTTATTTGCTGATGGCATGATGAATTACTGCTTCCAATATAATATTTGCTAGCTATACTAATGATAAAAAAAAACAGTTCATGTTTCCTAATTGCTTTGTGTGTTTGGGGTACTATATGTCTATATAGAATCTCTCAAGCAGAATCTTATGTTGTTCTGGGTTCCAGGCGAGGTGAGTCAATGGACCAGGGACCTCGTCTAGATACATTACCTCCCTAACTCAAATATTAGTAAGAGCCAATTATGTACTGTAATAATGTCAACATGATTCTAGGAATGTTTGGAGAAGGACAACTAAATCTTTTACAAATTAGAATTATGATAAAATTTCCTGAACATCTCTTTTACAAAAAAAAAATTCCTTTACAAATCCGAATATTGGTGTCGTTTCGTCAAGTTTTTCGGTCGACCCTCTCACTGTGGCAACGGTCGTACTAGTTATATCTTTAAGATGTCCAAAGATAATTCTAATATTTAGACAAAAAGTTAATCTGGTCTACAATAAGGATATACATGCACTCAATTACTACTATGTACATTAATCTTGGATGGGGAGGTGTAGGGTCGTCTTACAGGTTTGTAGTGCTTTAGGTGAACACGAAATATAGGTTTTTTTTATGAGTTACTTGAAAGCGATAATTTGAAACCGGGTATGTGGTCGAAGAGACGCCCAAATTTTTTAGTCTCTTTCTTTTTTAAAGAAAAAAATTTGGGTTATAATTAAGATTCTAAAGTACCCCCAAAATTTGTGGTTGATTTCAAAAAATCAAGATTCAGTGACGGTTATAGCTGTTGCAAAATATTTAGTCATAATTAAACCGTTATAATTGTTTGTAAGATTACAAGATGAGATTTTATGTTGTTTTGCTTGCTAGTTTTTAGTGATTTTGCTAATGCTAGAGAGAAACACACATATATCTCTTTGAGATTTATTTGGATTGAGTGCAAATATAAACTTGACTACTTCGGTAGTTATTGGATAGATTGATCTAACCAGGCAAAGGAGTTTATTGGCTTAAACGGAAGAGCTTTTGCATATGAATGAGATATCTTATCTTAAAGAACTAATAGAGTTGTTACCAAACATATTTTTTGATATGTTTGGTAATACTTTTTCTTCTCCTATTAATTCCTTCGAAAAGTTTGATATTGTTTCTGATGACAGACAAGAAAAAAAAAAGGAAAATGTCAATGCCCTTGATGAGCTATTTGCTTGTCAAACTACAACTTGACTTCTTTCTAATGAGCATCCTCTTTGAGACCGTGTGAGGATGCTTATAATTCTCAAGAAGCTTTTCTTCTTAGCAAAGTGGTCTCTGTTGTATCTATTTTTTCGTTTAAAAATAAACTGATCATCTTACTGTTGAGCCATGCTCCGGTTAATTATTATATTTGTAAAATAGTTGATCAGTAACTCTTGAGAAATTTCTCTTTGTTGCTCACTTTGAAAACCCTCGTTTTTCTTCCTTATGACAGTTAATTTGTTGTCTATCAACAATAATCTTGTTCCCTCCTTTTGGGCTAAGATTTTCTGTCAATGTGTGTAATGACCTGACCCTCCACTGATACTGTCCCCACTTAGCCACTATAGTTATTCGGCAGTGTGTGGTTTTTAACGGCAGTGTAGGGTTTTCAACGGGCATCGCTGCGGTAATCCAGTAGCAACTTCCCGGGAGGTCACCCATCCCTGGATTGCTCTCTCCCGAGCACGCTTAACTGCAGATTTTTTTTGCCAACTCTGGAGCCATTTATGCTGAAAAGGCCTCGGTATAATGTAGACATTCCTTGCCCCTTGTGAGATCAGTATCTGGCATAACATCCCAGCATACTCTCCCACCCGAGCACAAGCAAACGACCCCTAGTTGTATCCCAACTAACACCGATTATGGTAGGATATTTGCAAAGAGAGCCACTGTATAATCGGGAGTCATACAAACTAAATTTACTCCCGACTGTTAATTATCTACCGATTGTATAGTTATCTACTGATTGTAAAGGGTAGTTTGGTCATAAAAAAACCCGGAAATAACCTATCGATTATGACCTATTTTGTCATTTTGTGTCGCCCCTAATTCTGTTGGGGTCGCCCCAAAATACGCCAAACTAATTTAAGTTATCAAAAAAAAAAAAATCTGTAATAATTAAATTTGCATGAGAACCGGACTCCCATGTTATATAATCAGTTTTCCTCTCTAAATAATCACCTTTGCAAGAACCTTGAGATCGGGGTTCAAAATTCCAACCCGCGGGAGAAAAAGTAGTCCGTAAATGCAACCCGCATTTACCACTTGTCAATGAAGTCGGTACATAAAGGAACGGGGGCAATGGAAGGACTAGTTCAAAATCTGAAGTCGGTAGAAATATTTACAAACATTTTTATATCGCATCTTAGTTGTTAGGGAGAAGTTGAGGTAGGGAAGGAATCTAAACAAGTTAATATACCCCACGAAAAATATAAGCTACTGATAAAGAAAGGGATCCATATCAAATGAAAGGGACATATAGATAGATAGATTCATGTGAAAGAAATCTAGCGCGACAAAAACAGGATGGTTCTTGTTTTTTTCTTATATATAAAGTTGGAAAGGTGTGTTAACGGTGAGAGGGGAGAGACATCCCACAATCCTAAGCAAATCATCCATTCCCTTTCTTTTTTCAAGATTGGTTAAACAACCGGCTTCAAACTTCAATGCATGTGATTCTCGATATAGTAAAATTCACATAAAAAGGGTTATTACATACAATGTACAGGCACAGCATGAGCATACAGAATCAATGATCGATAGTAACGTACAACTTCCATGCCGAACCTCCAAAATACGTCGTCTATAATTCTATAGCTTAGAGCAAGTCTTACGGTGGAATCCAAATTATTCCAATTGTAGAAAATTTATGGAATGTCAAGTCTAATGGTTTTCAAGTTGGGATTTTTCACATAAAATCCAAGCAAGGTTTCATGGTTTGGTGGAAGGGTCCGTGGAATCCATGGAAACGCAAATAAGAATAGCGTAAAATGTTGGATATTTTCAATAACTTAGAAAATAAAACTGTTTTCGTTTTTGGTTTGTCACTATGATGGGGAAGTGTTCTGTGTTGGATAAACCCAATGGATGTTAGTTGGAGATGAAGGGACACCTCTAATAGGTGTGATGGTTCATAAAGGACACAACCATTCCCAACAGACACCTTATGTGTCTTTTGGAAGTGAAGAGGCATCTCAATAGGCATGAATAACCCTATAAGTAGTGAAGGAATTCTCCCATTCTAGAATATGAATTCAAACTTTTTTCTCTCCATCTAAAGCATCATCGAAATCTCTCTCATGTGTTCTTGGTTGGGTCAAGGGGTGCAAACCTTGAATCCAACTTCTGTTGTAGGGCTTTCATTGTATCTGAAGGCATTATTTCGCATAATTGTTGTAATCGCCAATTTATATTGGGAGGGTAGAAATAATCGTCTAAAAGAAATCACCCGAGCCTTGAAAGCTTTTGAGTACAACAACAATTTCTTTTAGTGTTATCATCCTCTGTTTTATACCCAAAATTTCCAATGAGAATACCCGATCAATCTGTTATTTGTGTTTAGGTAAGTTTTTAAGTTTTAGACGATTAATTTCGATGACGGAGGATGAAAGTTTGGTTGTTACTTCTTCACAACAAATCTTTGTGAGCGGTTGGTTTTATCAACTTAAGGAAATTTGTATTGGGATTTTTCGTCCGCTATATTCGTAGTTATCCACTGCGTTTGAAAAGGACAAGAAAGGGAGAAAGGGGAGGATCTTGTTTCTATTTGAGAAATCAATCTGGAAAATCATTTGGTATGTGCGTGTGGAATATCTTTTCAATTCAAACGGTAAAGAAAGGTATGTACCATTATTTATTTATTTTGTACACCGAAATCAACATCATGATGCGGAGTTGACATTATTGATCTTTGAACTCCTTGGATAATAATGACATAGTATATCCGATAACGGCTGATTACCATCCATTTGTGTCTACATTGCATGATCAATGATTTGTGGGTTTATCGTATAGTAGTTATTTTATTCCCCTGTTTATCAAGCATCCAAACGTTGATTGAATTGAATGGAAGATGACTGAAGTATATACCCCTTTAATTAATTAGGAATCCACTTATATTTTATTTTTTTGTGGTTACGGGAATTTCAGATAGTTAGCAAAACTACCATCTTAGATTATGCAGTGGGCCATCACCATTAATGGTCGGAGCCAAATCCTTAGTTACTGTGCGATACTATATGGATTTGAAGACACATTCCTTTCTTTTAGGAATTGAGTGTTAAACATTGACATTTATGTGATCGGGTTGGGCCGTTACACCAAATCAGTGAAACAAAGTATGTATTTGATTTTGATTTCTTTGGCCTTTGAGAAGCTTTTGTCCGTATTAAACATACTTAGGTCTTTTGGGTTTTATCTTTTCATTTTTATGTAATGAAAAATGGTTAGTTTTCATGTTTAAATTGTTATTGCATATGAGTGAATGCATAATCCATTGTTTAGATTTGGTTACGGATTGCGCTTTCGAGTACCAGTATCTTGTACACTGAGTACTTTTATGATATTATGCATATGTCGGTGCTTGACTGAAACCGATTGAATCGTCTTGCCTGCACGCTAATGTTTTCTTTTTTTTCATAAAATTAGACGCTTTCAACTATGAGTTGAAAGTGTGTTGTCTGATAATGATGATTAAAGTGGAGAATGTTTGCAAAGGAAAGCCAGATCCATAATGATGGTACCCGTACCGGTATATTGGATTTGAGGTTTTAATTTCTATTTAGAAATTATGGGGTACATGTTTGACACAAATGGTATTTCATGATATTGAGTTGCATTTTGGCATTTGAGAATTATCATGAAATAAGGGGAGAATTTATACGAAAATGTCGTATAAAATTTTTCTAGTTGGTGGATTATTTTAAAACCAAAATCGTCATAATTGTTGAGACAACAATGGTATGGCATGAACATAATTCTTGCGATAAGAATTATAGGTTCCAAATTTGGAAATTGGCAGGTCTTAAATGACATCGAAAGGGAAAATGGAATACCGGTCAATATGTAACATATTGGAAGATTGGGCGGCCGACCAAATATCCAACGTTGAGGTGTTACGATATTACCGATGCATAAATTATGAACATTTGCATTACATAATGTGAAATGTTAAATAGACATTGTCTATGTTTTTGGGTATAAATTTGTAGAAGATTGGGCATGAGTAGAGGAGTTACTCATCGTGATAATGTGCTTGTTGAAACAGCAAGTAAGTTGCCTACAAATTTTCCATGCCTCTAGTGTATGCAAGTCTATAATGACTTCTTGTGAATTAACCGTAAATGTTAATTAGGATCACTAGAGAAGTTACAATTATTTTGTAAAATCAAAGAGGAACATTTTTAGTAATGTTTTCAGAATTGATTGCATTAGTAGATGCA
This sequence comes from Papaver bracteatum, assembly GCA_023529315.1. NCBI lineage: Eukaryota > Viridiplantae > Streptophyta > Magnoliopsida > Ranunculales > Papaveraceae > Papaver > Papaver bracteatum. Next base: position 256,558 of record JAJJWX010001167.1, read on the forward strand.
ATTAATGAGAAGAAATGGCTTAAGACCTAACTTGTAGAGATCCTATTTTGGAAGAAGCCATCTCAGGAGGTCTTGATTAATTGTGAATCAGGATATGATCTATAACGTCTTTAACAAGACTTATAATGAAAAGTCAAGACATACAAGTCTTAGACAAGGAACGGTAAGTCAATTACTCAAGAAAGGAGTAATTGCAGTTATCCATTGAAACGGAGAAAAGCTTGGTAGACCTACTTATGAAGAGTCTCCCAAAGGAATTAATTTCAATGAAGTATATAGAAATGGGACTAAGGTCTGTGAAGGAAGGTTGATCTCCCATAGCAGAAACCCAACCTATGTTTTGAAAAAGATAAACAAGGTTCAATGTGGTACCAACAAGTTATGGCTGTAGATTATGGAGCACTAACATAAAACTTCCCATTTCAAGTTAGTGTTGGTTTTTCTGCAAGAAAATAGGATGGATGTAAATCCTTAATGAGTCTGTGATTAGTAAAAGGTGTCTCGCAGAAACACCTTCGAGACTTACCTATATGAGTATGGAAATGTGGGCCGTTTCCTAAGAGAAGAAGACCGTTCTCTAAAGAAGACTCATGAATAAGGATATAAGCACAAGGCCTTTATAGTGCTTGGCTACAGAACACATGCTTTATGGAATCAATATGTGTGGAGACTCCGGCTTTGTCATAAGGGATTCTTGGTTCAAGACTAGTTTCACCATAGAATATCGATAAAGCTTTGAGTTTCTTACACTAAGTGAAGGTTCAAACCCAGAAGGTACCTATCATTTATGTATTGGTTTCAACGATGATGCTTAGTCCCAATTGTACTTGAACTACGTTGGCTTGATCCCACTCGGGTACGTAGGCAGTCACTTGAGTGATGCAGCCACTCCGGTTTTATAAGTTTTATTTTATTTTATTTTATGTTTTTTGGTTTTTGAAAATAGGGGGAGATTGTTGGATATTTTCAATAACTTAGAAAATAAAACTGTTTTCGTTTTTGGTTTGTCACTATGATGGGGAAGTGTTCTGTGTTGGATAAACCCAATGGATGTTAGTTGGAGATGAAGGGACACCTCTAATAGGTGTGATGGTTCATAAAGGACACAACCATTCCCAACAGACACCTTATGTGTCTTTTGGAAGTGAAGAGGCATCTCCAATAGGCATGAATAACCCTATAAGTAGTGAAGGAATTCTCCCATTCTAGAATATGAATTCAACTTGTTTTCTCTCCATCTAAAGCATCATCAGAAATCTCTCTCATGTGTTCTTGGTTGGGTCAAGGGGTGCAAACCTTGAATCCAACTTCCTGTTGTAGGGCTTTCATTGTATCCTGAAGGCATTATTTCGCATACCTGTTGCAATCGCCAATTTATATTGGGAGGGTAGAAATAATCGTCTAAAAGAAATCACCCGAGCCTTGAAAGCTTTTGAGTACAACAACAATTTCTTTTAGTGTTATCATCCTCTGTTTTATACCCAAAATTTCCAACAGAATACCACAGTCTGTTGTTTGTGTTTCATCTCCATTGCAGCCCGGTAAGTTTTTCCAACATAAAATGCATTAAGAATATCGTTTTTTTAGCGTTAATAAGAATAGATCTTAGCTCTATTAAGAATAGTGTTTTTTATTTATCCGTAGATTTAAACTGAGTCGTTGAAAATCTAACGGCTGAGAAAAAATCTTTATTCTTAATGGCGTAAAACGCTATTAAGAATAGCGTGTTTTTTTTTATCCGTAGATTTAAACTGAGTTGTTGAGAATCTAACGGCTGAGAAAAAAACTTTATTCTTAATGGCGTAAAACACTATTAAGAATAATGTTTTTTTAGCGCTATTAAGAATGGCGTAAAACGCTATTAAGAATAGCGTGTTTTTTTTTATCCGTAGATTTAAACTGAGTTGTTGAGAATCTAACGGCTGAGAAAAAAGATCTATTCTTAATGGCGTAAAACGCCATTAAGAATAGCATTTTTGTAGCGCTATTAAGAATAGCATTTCTACTATTCCACCATTACACTTGCGCTTCCATCCACAGTTCCAAGTGCTGATGTGGCGTGGAAGATGGATGGATTCCACCATAAGACTTGCTCTTATAGATGATCCGTTGACATGATTGTATTTATAAAGCTCTTTGTAAACCTATAAAAAACCGATGCATTCTAATATATCAAACCTCCTGCATACCAATTTTAATTTGTATCGTTAACTTTTAACAACTGGTTTTTAAAGTCGCAGACGATGGGATTACATACTTTAGATTGTACTCGTTTTCGGTAGAAATGCATAGTACAAAGAAAATAACATATTACTAGGACATTAGTTTTAAAATTCATTATCCTTTGGGTTTTATAAAAACAATGGTGCCGAAAATATAAGATAAATGAGATAACGAATCATTTCGCTAACTTCTAATTTAAAAAAAATTGTTAGATTCAGGCTAATTGGGCCGACCGAGCGAAGCGAGGGAGGACCTTATATGGCCTTTTTTTTTTGTAAAATCTAAGTCATCAAATTGAAACAAAAAGATTGGAAATGGTTAGGGCTGAAAAACCAATAACGCCCCTCTTAATTTAAGAAGGATTAGGGGTCGAACCCCGCTGAACCCATTTTCGCGATTTCATTTTTTCTTTTTTTAACATTTCTTCTTCATTCTTCTTCCTCCTCTCGATTTTTTCTCCCAAAACCGTAAAAAATCTTCTTTTTTCTTCTGAGAAGAATTCTCAGCATCTTCGTCCCAGAGAGACTAATCCACCTCCATCACCATCAACACCCTAAAAAATTCTCCACCGCCATCAGAAGAATTATTCCTCTTTCGTGCCCTACTTTGTTCGTTCTTCAATTTCAGTTCCCTAATTTGATTACTACTTCAATTTCAGTGTTGTTGAACTTATTTGTTCACCGAACATCGAAATCGTAGAAGAATTTTGTCAAATTCTGTGCAACTCAGATGAAGAACCAGAGATGAGGAAGGATTTCAAGTTAGGGTTTCTTGAATTAAGAAGGGTTTGATGGTTTGATTGGTGATGGATCTGTGCTGAATTTCAGTTTCAAGCAAAGTAGAAGAGATTTGAGCGGATGGGTTCAATTCAGAAGGAGGAAACTATGGTTTGAATTTTTTATGGATTTGTTGTTCAACGACCAACCAAGGAAATGAGTTTATGCTGTGAGAAGAGATGGAGAATTCGATTCATGCTGTTATTGATCTCTGATAAATAGAGAGTGAGAGGGGTTTGATTCTAATGATGGGGATTAAGAAATTGTGAAGATGACTCTGCTAATGTTAGGATTTTGAGATTGAAGAGATGGTGCAACTGATGAATGGGGTTTGCAGTTGGTAATGTAACTGAAGCTGAGACTGGATAGAAACTGGAATGGTGTTGATGAGATGATTTCACTTGGTAGCAATGAGCTGTACATGTTGAGGTGGTTGTTCCCATGAATGATAGCTGGTTGGTGCTGTGGAATTCTGGTGGTATTGGTATTATAGTCAGGGAGAACTGAAATGGGTACTGGTGGTGCTGAAAAAGAGAATGGGAAGTAATAGTGGATGGATTTTGTTGTATGCACTGGAAGTGGTAGTGTTGTTGGACATAAATGGTAAGAATGTGTTGTTGAAGTGTACAATTGGCACTGAGATGAGCAAGTGCGGAGAAAGTTTATCTGAGAGGGATAAAAAAATTGATGTTATTGAATTTTAATGGCACTGATTTGGAGAAGATGAGGAAAGTTGTGATCTTTTCCAGATTAAGATAAAAAGGCGGAATGAAAAGAATTATTTTTAGTAAGAACAAGATGGCTTTTGTAAATTGGTAGAGAAAATTGATTTTAGGAGGAACAAGATGGGTTTTTTCCTTTCAAATCGAGGAAGGTGAGCTATAAAAAAATTAACTATAAAAATTTTGTTTTCGCTTTTCTCATGCTGATACCAAACAAATTCTACAAGGGCATCAATTTGTGTGTTTGGGGTACTATCCCCACTTAGCCACTGCAGTTATTCGGCAGTGTGGGGTTTTCAACGGGCATCGCTGCGGTAATCCAGTAGTAACTTATCAAAGAGACAATACAAAAAATCGGTTCACACTTTGTGTGATCATCTATGGATACTAGATCGAGACAATACAACAACAAAGTGTGTTTACTTGATACAAAGGTTCGGACTTAACCAAACTCAATAGGATTCACGTATCAAGTAAATAGGAATTAACATTTGTGCAATTTACTTTAATTATAATAAAAAAATTATAATGCGGAAATATAAAGTAAATGACACATCAAGATTTTGTTAACGAGGAAACCGCAAATGCAGAAAAACCCCGGGACCTAGTCCAGAATTGAATACTCTCAAGATTAAGACGCTATACAAAATGAGACAACTTCGTATAGTTGATACCAATCAACTAAACCTATAGTTCACCTAGTTCTGTATGTATTCCCACGCCTCCAACCTGTAAACAAGTCACGTACTTGGACCAATTCCTTTGGTTCGTATTCCAAACAGTAAAGGAACAACAAATCTGTTTGGTATCAACTCTCTTCAACCAAGTGATATGAGTTGCGCAAAGGTTCCCTTGTTTATCTTAACATAAACTCATATGCCAGGTTCCAAGATTTATCTTACGTTTAATCACCCAAAGGTAATCATTAAGATTAAGCCAACAACACTCTTCAATCAAGTGATATGTGTTGATGCCGATCTTCCTCAATTAATCAATCTAATCTACCACAAGGATAAACCGATTATTAATTGGATCCTATTTTTCCCAAACAAGTATTGTGCACACCAAATATTATAAAAACACCAAGTAAGAAATCTTCAATATCTTATTTGTCTTCAAATCTTCTTAGATCTTCAATAAACACCTACACACAATCACTTGAATCTCTTGTTATCAATCATACACGGAACGGAGTCTGTTAACAATGGATTATCACAAGATCGTCTTTAGATCTAACAACGGTCTAAAGATCCATGTCAAACCTTGAACTAGTTTGAGTGAATCTTATATCAGAAGAGAAGATTCTCAAGCATAAACAAACTAGGTACAATCAAGATTCAACAACCGTTAGTCAATCAAATCAATACGAAAACTAAAGATAAACCGCAATATCTAGTTTCCCACCAACGGGTCGCACTAGCGCTTCTCAATCACAAAGAAGACTTTAAATTGAGCGGCCGTAAGAGATTTCACCTAATTAGATTACTCTCCTCTCCGATAGGCGGCTTCACCAATAACAAAGACAAAAGATTAAGTCTAGGTTACGCAGGATTAATTTGCTAGAAATGCAAACTCAAAGTATTTATAGACCATGAAGTTTGGATACCAAGGAATTTCCAAAACCGAAAATATTCTCAAGATATTTTCATTACTCTACCAAATTCGGTTTTCATAATTCCTGTGAATGCACTGTCCAAAAGTAATGATCGAAATATCGTTGGAAAATATTTAATTAGCAAATTCACATTACTAATTCTTATTTTTCATATATAATTAAAAACCCTTAATTAAAAAGATTCTTAACTTATTTAAGTCGATCTTGGGATTTACTTCCTTCTTAGCCGTTAAGGAATATATTTGAACAAAATAGAATAAGCATTAATGCACCGTGTTCAAAGAGTGTCAACATATTACTCTTGCAAGTCTTTACCATGCTTTCTCACTCGAAACCGATTTACCACACTTCCAAACAAGTTTAGAATTGGTTCATCTGACTTTCAAGAACTATGTGATTGATCAAGTACCACTCAATCACAACTCATTGGTTTACGGTTCTACCAAAACAAGTTTCGGTTCTACCTCTGTAGTTGCAGGATTTCCCACAACACACCCCTTGTTATATCTTGATAACAATCTCTTGATCTAAACTAATTTGATATTAAAAGTATGATTAAAATTCTAAAAATTGTAAATAGACACACGGATTTTTACATGGTTCGATCAATTTGATCTACATCCATGATTCTTCACTATGATTATTTAATTTTGCATTTGATAAGCTCCATTAATGGAGTTCTAAATCTAGTTTTGGGGAAGAAGATGATAAAGAAAAATATATTTTATCTCTCTAAAAATCACTCTGCAAAATATTTCTCTCTCTCCTAAAATTGTCTCTCTCCTTCAAGACTCTCTTAACTCTAAAAATTACATCTTCCTTTCCTGAATCTATTGGATCTCTATTTATAGGAAACTACATAATGGGTTACAACTAAATTGTCCTCTAATTTCAGATATCTCTCGCAATATTATCGCAGTAGCTATATTATTCCTTCTCGCAAGCATCGTAACCATCGCCAGTCAATCATGTTCTTTTTGTGTTTCTTCAATCGTCAACTGTTATGTCATTATTTTGTGACACTCACAAAGTGTTGTTGGAGAACTCATTGTGACGCTCGCAGAAATGTTGTTAATCTCGCAAGAATATTGCTGTGGCGATATTGTGGTACTACATCTTGCCTCTTTTTTCTTGAATATTGCTTGAAAAGTAATTTTTTAGAAAAAATTTGTTGTTGTAGGAGTCTTTGATCTTTGTTGATGAAGGAACGAGCGAAAGAATACTAGACTTGAAAAGTACGTACTTGCCTCTATTCTTTTGTGAAGTTCCATATCTTTGCTAAGTAAATAAGAAGTATTAACTCTTGAAGCGCTCGCGAAGTATGAAGTATCCTTGAAGAAATATAAGAAGTACTCAATCTTCAAAATATAAGAAGTATCTGTCCTTTAATGAAATTCATAAGTATTGTCTCTGTCCATGTGAAATTATTACTTCATTTTTGGTGAAAATTCTTGCCCATTTTGGAAATGATTCTTGACGAGAAGATAAAGAACATAAAATGTCTTCTTGGTAATCCATAGTTGTCTCTGTTCTTTATCTATGAAGGAAGAATCCTTGAGAAAATGTTAAATGAACGAATTGCCTCTGCCTCATTCTGCGAAATAATGACTTCTCCTGTGAAATTCTGAAATAGTCTGCGAGATATTGAATGAGTTTGCAAATTTTTGAATGTTTCTGCAAAATTATAAATAGTACTGAATAGTGCCGTGATGAATAGTACTGAATAGTGCCGCGATGAATAGTACTGCGAGATTGTAGACATTCCTCTCGAGAGACTCTGAATAATACTTCTGAGCAATCTTGAACAATACTTCTGAGAGACTATGAATAGTATTTCTGAGAGGTTCTAAATAGTACTTGCTATCTCTCTTGCGATGAGCAAATCTTTCCTGCATTCTTAAAAGAAAATAATTAAGTTTGAGATTATTCTATTGGTCTTATTTTGCCTTCCTAGTTAAAGGTCTTATTTTTCCAATTTTTCTTTTTGTGACAAAATCGCAGGACGTATTTACATTTGCATATATTGACCCATTGATCTTGCCTTATCCATGTTTATTTGAATTTTCTGCGAAAATATGACAGGTCTAAATCCCCTTGCGAGAATAAAGTCTCATGACATTGCCGTCGTGCGATGAAATCGCAGGACGTCTTTACACTTTCATGTAAAAACCCATTGATCTCATCTAAACATATCTCTTATGGCTTGTTGCCTCTGTATAATTTACGTCACGCGACAATATGACAGGCCTAAATGTTCTTGCGATCATAAAGCCCCATGACATTGCCGTCTTAAGACACTTATCAGCCCCCTAATGGAGGGTGCCGCCCTTATCTCCCCCCTGGTTACCCCTTTAAGGAGGGCACATCGGCCATACAAGACTAGCTCCCCCCATCCGGATTTACCAACAACCAGTTGTTTTCGCAGCCTCTTGTCCTTTATGCATATATGGCTTATAGTTACAAGACTGCACCCTAAGTGGGGTTTTCTTCAGGACAAGTGCATCGTAGCCAAGACTTACCAAGAATGGCAAGAGAGTTTCGTACGCTCCGGGCACTCTTGGATCAACCGTGTACCTCGGCGCCTTGGTCATACTCTGCACTTCTTGGAAGAGATTCTCGGTCGTCCAACCAGGGTATAACCTTATATAGTTGGAAATCTAAGATCTCTCTCCCGGATATGTTTTCTTTAACCCCAACAACTGCATGACTCAGTTTCCAGCAGCGGTATAACCTTATCGCTGAATTATGTCAAGAGATACCCCCTTATATGACGCACTATTAGGTCTTACATTTGCCTCTTGCGAAATTTTATTCGCGAACTAGGGTGCACGCCATAAAGGTTCGTCCCATTCTTATGTCTCTACGAAATTTTATTCGCCTTTCTTGCGATGATGCTCGCGTTTCTTCATTCTTTCATTTCTGTCAGTTTCTTCTTTCATTTCTCATAATCATATTTGAAGTAAATATTCTTTAAAATCTTTTGAAATCTTAGAAATATTCTTTGAAATCTTGCGATTGTATCGCGTTGTTAAATCAAAAATCTTTTTCTGTAAAAGAAATATTCTAGAGAAATCTGTGAAATCTTGCGATTGTATCGCTCTTTGTAAATCTTAAATTTTGAAATTTTTTAGAATTTTTTGCGATAATTTCATTTTCTGTAACCTTAGAAATCTTTGAAATTTTTTTTGCGATGATTCCATTTTCTGTAATCTTTGAAAAATTTTGCGATCTTTAAATTTTTTGCGATGATCTCATTTTTTATAATCTTTTGAAATCTTTGAAATCCTGCGAATGTATCTCTCTTTGTCAATCAAACCAAAAAATCTTTGAAATCTTTGAAATTTTAGAATTCCTGCGATTATATTTTTAATCTTTTGAAATATTAAAAATCTTAGAAATGCTCTTTGAAATATTGCGATAGTATCCTTTTTTTTTTTTTTTTTTAAATTTCATTTTATGTAAGTAAAATATTCAAGGAAGTGGTACTTAGCTTTTTTGCGATTTTCTGTGGTTGCCGTCTCTCGCGAAGTATTTGATTTGCTTGCGAGAAGAGAAAGAATTAGAAATGAACTCTTGATCTGCCTCTTGCATTAATTAACTTGCGAAATAATCCTCAACTATATTCTCTGCTAGTATTTGCTTCTTGCTTCTTGGGTTGCTTGCTTGCGAAATAATCAAAGATTTGGCGAAGTAATGAAATAACAAATTTTTGCCTCTAACCAACTTGGGGAATTCTCTTATGTAAAGTAAATGTACCGTGCCGAAATTAGACTTCATTTTCTCGCTAGCCAATTATTTGCGTGAAATAAATTGGTGTGTTTTAACCTACGTGATCGCAAAGTATTCATTTTGCGATGTTCATGAAGGAAATGTAAGTATGCATTCAAGCTGCGGTTGTTCGCAAAGAAGACGTCTGCGAAGGAAATGTTTACGGTATAAATCCCTGCTCTGCAAAAAATTCTGCGCAAAAAGGAGGACTTGAACCTGCGACCTGTTGATTGTACTCTTCACCTCACGCCATTTGTACTAGGTTCTGTTTGTTTAAAAAGATACATTTTGCTTAACTTATGCTCTTGTAATTTTTGATGTTTTTGAGTTCCACTTTTCTTCGTTTTTCTCTTGCAAAAGCAATATGTTACTCTTCTGTGTCTTTTCTTCGCTGGTGCAAATCATTTTATACCAGGTTGCTTTCTGTTAATTCTTCGCAGGTGTGTTTCGCAGAATCTGTCTTAAAGCTTCGCAGAACTGATTACTATTATTTTGACCAAACTTCTCTTGATTATTTTCTTATTCTATGAAGTATTTCTCCGTACAATTCTCATAAAGCCTATCTTCGCATTGGCTTCTGATAAGATAAATGGTTTCTTTAGCTTGAAATCATTCCCCTAAGTAGTAATTTGTGTTGTATGTTCTTCCTTCGCATAAATTGGTAATGAATTAAACCTCGCTGATATTGTCTGTATTTTCTCATTATTGTCTTCCTCCCTTATTGTCTGTTTTTTCTCTTGTTGTTAACAACTTATGTCTGGGGAGATATTCATTCAATCCTAGAGTCCCTAAAAGTGTATTTGCTGATGTGTTTCATTTTGATTTCATTTTGTCTCTATCTCATGCAACCATCGACTGTCTCTTCTACCTCTACCATATTTGTTGACGAGCATAGGTTGCTAGGATTTTTCATCATTTTCTGATGAGAAATATTCACGAGAAAATGGATTTGCCTCTTCGTTGAACTGATTCCTGTACTTCCCTATGAATTCCTTTTTCATCAGCAGTTCAAATATGTTGTCTCTTCCCAGCGTGTTGGTTGGTTTCATTTTGGTGTATAAGCGCGTTCATTCGCTGTGAATACCTCCTGAAGTATCAACTTTGTCATTTCTTCTTTGAGTACCTTAATCTATGTATAATTCATTGGGTGTTTTCCTTAATTGTTTGAAGATCAATGAGTGTGTTTTCTCCTGAGTTGCTGTTGGGAAGTTTAACGAAGTTTATTTCATCTATAACTCTTCTTCTGTCATTGGCCTTTGCTGGAACTATCGCTGATAAACCTGCTGGAACGATCGCTGATAAACCTGCTAGAATGATCGATGTATAACTTGAAATTACTAGAACGATCGCTGATAAACCTGCTGGAACGATCGTTGTATAACAACAACACTCTTCCTTCAAATACACCGTTTGTTATCGTTCAAATACTACAACATTTTTGATGAAGTATGTTCCGCAGAATTTCTTCCTCCTTTGCTTTGAGTCTATACTTTGATTGTGGTTCTTTGTTGGCTTGTTGCTCGCAGGTTTGTGTGTTATGAAGTGACTACTCGTCAACATAGAGATTATTGATGAAGTAATTTCATATCTGATGAAGTATCTCCTCGTTCATTAAGTAGTCTCTATGTATAATCAATAACTGCGAAGCCTTTATTCTTCCTTTTCTACTTTCAACACATCCTTAATTAACCACGGGAATGTAACAAATACAGGATAATAACTTGTATTGTTGTTCTGAATACGTAAGCCTCATTCTCACTGTTTGGTTGATGATTGCGGTGGAATCATGGTCAAGAAGTTTTGCACCACTAACTGAATTCTTCATCATGTCATATACTCCATATTTGCTATGTTTGTTTGATGGAATTGTTGATCATTCCTTGAATCATCTTGTTACACACAAAATAATATAGAATCTGCGAAATATCGTCTCTATCCCTTTATTTCTCCTCGTTAGTTAAACTTTCTCTTTAAATTATTCATTAATCGTCAACACTTTCGCAAGTGGGCATCATCTGCAAGCAGAGAATCAATTTAGTGAGTATTATAGAAAAATTTATGCTAAATCTTATCTTACAAAGAACGAGAATTATCCACGAAAATCCGTTATGTTTTGTTTATGAGAAAAATATCGGAATTATCAAAATGACAAATTCTCCCAGATTAACAAGAATACAAAGTCAATTTGGATCAAAAATCAGATTCTTGCGGTAGAATAATTAAAGTTTTTTACAAAGTGTTTTCAAAATTTTGCTCATAAACAACCAGATCTAAAAATTCAAGAAAGTAATAGATGAGTTTAAGAGGAAGGATTCTTCTTCTAAATCTGCTCCTGTTTCCCAATATTTTCTGCTTCTCTTTCTCTCTAAACATTTCTATTAAATTGTGTTGCTTGTTCTTCATCGTTCTTTTCCCAAAATTTCCATATTTTCCCATGTATCTCATAAATCCAATCGAATTCATCATTAACAATTGTTAATTTCTCTTTATCTTCTTCAATCCAACAAGCAGGTACTGTTTCTAGCGCCAAAATGTAGTTGCAGGATTTCCCACAACACACCCCTTGTAATATCTTGATAACAATCTCTTGATCTAAACTAATTTGATATTAAAAGTATGATTAAAATTTTAAAAATTGTAAATAGACACACGGATTTTTACATGGTTCGATCAATTTGATATACATCCACGATTCTTCACTATGATTGTTTAATTTTACATTTGATAGCTCCATTAATGGAGTTATAAATCTAGTTTTGGGGAAGAAGATGATAAAGAAAAATATATTTTCTCTCTCTAAAAATCTCTCTGCAAAATATTTCTCTCTCTTCTAAAATTGTCTCTCTCCTTCAAGACTCTCTTAACTCTAAAAATTACATCTTCCTTTCCTGAATCTATTGGATCTCTATTTATAGGAAACTACATAATGGGTTACAACTAAGCTGTCCTCTAATTTCGGATATCTTTCGCAATATTATCGCAGTAGCTATATTATTCCTTCTCGCAAGCATCATAACCATCGCCAGTCAATCATGTTCTTTTTGTGTTTCTTCAATCGTCAACTGTTATGTCATTATTTTGTGACACTCGCAAAGTGTTGTTGGAGAACTCGTTGTGACGCTCGCAGAAATGTTGTTAATCTCGCCAGAATATTGTTGTGGCGATATTATGGTACTACAACCTCCATGTGAGTATTGTGCATAGTTACACTAGCTTACCAAAGATATGGCTGACTAGGTACTAGGATCGGTTCCCCACATATATTTGGTATCTAACTTGTATGCACAACACATGTTCATAGGATCGGTTCCCCTTTCCCAAAAACTTGTTGCACATGTTCATAGGATCGGTTCCCCTTTCTTCCATAAACCTTGATGCACCTCATACAAGGATCGATTCCCCTTGTGATGCACTGCACCTCTTACTAGGATCGGTTCCCCTCTTCCCAGAAATAAGTTCAGACATTCACAACCCGATCATACCCCAGGTGATTACTTAAGATCGGTTTCACTAAAAAAGTCATACCAATACATAAGCCAGCCCTCATGTGAATAGTTCTTCCAAGAACACAAGCAAGTCGTGAGCGGTTATACTAATCACACATATTGGTCGTTCATAAGATATGAAATGAATAACAGCCCCAATAACGCCTAGCGATTTCCTTTTCGGTTCACAACACATATCATGAATTTACTTCCTTAGAACACATGTAAACATTGTTCCCTAGGATGAAATCCTTATCTCATATCCATATATAATCACAATCGCATTCATACGATTATGTCAATGTCTTATATACAAAGTTTAATGGTTAAGCAAGAAACTTCATATTTTATTCCTTAATACTATGTCTATCTAGAGTGTTCATGCTTCGTAGTTTTATGTTTTCAATATGCACGACTTGAAAGATACATTAGGGAATAAAACAGTTCAAGTCAAATATCACTAACCTCGAGTGGAAGGATTATGTTGTCATTGTAGCTCCGTTCTTCAAGTCTTTGCAATACTTGTAATGTCTCATCCTAATACTTTCAAGCTAACCTATACGAAGTTGACTGTAGTACATTTAAATCAAGCGACTCTTAAATGATTTTTGCTTCACTAAAATATGACAACCAAACTTGACATACCAACACTTGGTGGGTTCAACCGAGCAATGCTCTAACAGTCTCCCCCTTTGTCAATTTTAGTGACAAAACTCTTACAATCGTATGGATAAACAAATTACAATAATTCATTACACATACGCTTGATTCCCGAATCCACGACACATAACCTGCATTCAATCAATCCTCAAAAATGCAGTAGCTGCACTATAATAACAAAGCTTATACTCCCCCTAAAGGTGAGCTAGGTAGATATTCAATCTGCACATCTTTGTTATCCCGTTCATATGATATGTTACTCCCCCTTAGTCTGTGCTTTTCCTCATTCGTTAGATAAACGTTCAAGCACCATTATCCTCTTAACTAGTGACACTAATCAATCATAAATTGATACCAGCATCACTTGTTTACTCCATATATTTCTCCCTTTTCTTGTCACAAAAATGACAAAGCAAAGAACAAACAATGGACAACACGAAAAGGATCTTAAAAATCTCAAAAATAGACTTGCAACATGTTGAGTCAAGCACGAGGGTTTTACACACCATTTTTTATAACCAATATCAAAACCGAAACTACGAGTAATTACGTTTTGATATGTTATCATGGAAATAATTTCCCGAAGCAATTTTCCCAACTAGTTTAGCAAACTAAAAATCAACTAAGCAACTTAGTTCCTTTGCTAAACCAATTGTATAAATACAACTGCTTCATTCGATAAGATCAAAACAAAGATAAACTCCATTTTCTCATCAGGTTCTAATTATCCATATAACTTAGACCTTTAGATTTCAAACAATCCAAATACTAGGTTAGTTAACTAGCATTTCTTTGTTTAGGCTTTAGGCTAGACTTGAATATACCGAAACCTCCACTTTGATAAGTCTAACTAAGATCATAATTAACTTAGATTAGCTTATCCGGAATCGAATTGGACTAAAAAACTCGTCCCGTCAATATGTTCGTTCATTAAGCCATAAATAATTCATACAAACCAATAAATCAACTTGTATAATTATTCACCTCAACCGGATACAATAGAAATAACATATATAAACCACAGTTTCACTATTGCACCGAAATTTTGTAAGCTTAAACAATTCATACTACACAATAAAGCAAAGTAACAATTGTTTTACTTAACTGGAAGCAATTGAATTAACATAGACTTTTTTTTTTAACGGAAACCCAAACTTTATTAAACCAAGAAAAAAGAAGGAGGGGGCGAAGCCTTACCTCCAAAGAGAAACAGAGAAGAAAAAAGGAGCAAAAAGGGAAAACCAAAAAGGTATTACATATTACGAAATCTGTAAAGAGGAAGATAAGAGTTATCTAACGAGAGCCTATGTCTAGTTAAAACCAGAGGGTTTGACTACTAACGAGACTCTGTTGTAGTGCCATGATTAGCCAGCGAGTCAGCCACAGAGTTTCCCTTGCGAAATACATGAGTACAAGTTAACGTGATTGTAGAAGCAAATTTCATACAATTTTTCCAGTGCGTTTGAAGTCGCCACGGGACCAAGCTCGGATTCTGAATGGCCTGTAAAACGAAAGTAGAGTCACACTCCAGCCACAGCCTACGAATTCTCTGAGAACAAGCCAACCGAAAAGCATAAATTTCTCCCCAAAGCTCCACAAACGTCGAGTTGCTTAACCCCCAGATTCTGCGCCAGACATCCTGTCATCCTCCCATTAGAGTCTCGAAACACCACCCCGCAGCCAGACGACCCCGGGTTACCCAAAGAGCAACCATCAATGTTTGCCTTAATCCACCCTTACGGAGGAGGCAACCATTTAACCATCACTTCCCTCGGAATTTTAGGCGCACGCCTCTTTATACCTAGAATGTCCAATGTTCTCTTGTCTTCCGAAGTGTAGAAAGAAAATCCGCCGCTATGGGTGCTGGACTCCGCAATTAGATTGGCTAACAGACTGACGGCCTGCTGATAAGATGTAGCTTTGTGATGGAATCTAAGTTTGTTTCGGCAGAATTAAATGATCCACGTACAGCTCACCACCGCAACCCAAAGAAGATTCTTCGTCTGAGAGAAACCCTTAAAACTTCGAACAGCAGCAAAAATCGCCTGAATACTTGAGCAATCAATTCGCAGACCGAAGACCTGCATAATCCAGAACCAAAGATTCTTGGAAAACACACAATGCAAAAATATGTGATTTTGAGTTTCCCCACAGCAGGGAGAAGGACAAAGATTGCAGCAGTTCACCGTGTGTCTTCCCTGGTACTTCACATTATCATCCGTGGCAATCCAATTATGCAACAGCTTCCACACCGTACAAGCTTTACGCAGTGGGATCTTGATGAACCATAAGTCCTTGAAGTCGCTCAATTCCAACTCTTTCGGTCTGTGGTAATCATAAGCCACCTTCATAGTTATGTCCCCCGAGATACTCATCGACCAAACTTGTTTATCCTCCGCATAAGCAGCAAAAGGAGACTTAGTAATCATCTGCGCAATCTGACCTGAAAGCTCAGGCATGTAAGAAGGAATGCACCACCGATCATCTACGATAAAGTCAGCAAGTCTGTTGTGAAGGTTCGAGTTATCCATCTCCAAGTAGTCCGCAACCGAAACATCCATATTCGTGTTCCAACGATCGTTCCAGAAGTCAATGTTTCTGCCATTGCCAACTAGCCACAGCACGTTCTCTTTGATAATACTCCACTGCTGTTTGAAGCCAAACCAGATAGAAGATTTTTTATGCGCCACACCTGCAAAACGATCCTTAATGAAGTTACCGAACATAGAGGTTATCGACTCAGCTTCTAGGTCATTTTCATCAGAGCCACGTCGTTCAGGCTAGATAACGACCTATTGCCCAGACCCCCCCTCCTTAACCGGAAGACAGACTGTATCCCAATCCACAATGTTGTGTTGTCTAGTGTTAAAGTCTCCAGACTAAAAAAAGTTTCTGATCCACGTTTCCAACATTTTAATGTACTCTCTAGGCCATTTGTAGACATGAAAGATGTGTATAGCAGAACCTGCAATCACAGAGTTAACTAGCTCAACTCTACCCATCATCGATAATAATCTCCCTTTCCAAGCTGAGAACTTTATTTTGATCTTGTTCATGATGTCCCTGAAATGAACCGCTCTCGGCTTACCACGAAAAATAGGGACTCCCAAATAGCGAAAAGGAAGTGAACCCATTGGAATATTGTATGAAGACGCAATCCCAGCAATTCTGTCATAAGAATAATTGCTAGAATACAGTGAACATTTTTCAGCGCTAATAAACTGTCCCGAATTCTGACCATACTCTTCGAAAATTTGCATTAAGGACCTAATGTCTCTCTTAGTGCCTCTACAGAAAACCATTAAGTCGTCCACATAGAACACATGAGAGGGAAACTTCGGCCCACGCTGAGAAGAGATATGATTAATCTTACCCTGAGAAAACGCATTGGATATAGCATTACTTAGAACATCCTCTGCCAAGAAAAACAGGATAGGAGATAACGGGTCTCCCTGCCGCACTCCACGCTTGCAGCTAAAGTACCCCATAGCCTTGCCATTGATTACAATAGACAGTCTCGCCGAGTCCAAGATTGAGCGAGTCCATCTCAGAAAAATATCACAGAAACCATAGAATTTGAGAGCTTGAAGAATGAAGTCCCAATTAAGAGTATCGAAAGCTTTTCTAATATCAAGTTTAAGAGCAATGTTACCTCCAAAACACTTGTAGTCGAGAAGGTTGACCGCCTCTGAAGTAATCCCAATGCAGTCAAAAATATCTCTACCCTTGAGAAAATCTCTCTGCTGAGGCAAAATAATGTTTGCAGCTAAGCGGTTTGCTAAAATCTTACCAATGATTTTGAAGTGGAAGTTGCTCAGTGCTATGGGGCGAAATTTCTCAATGGTATCCGCACCCTGTTCTTTTGGAATGATGATCACATGGCTTGGGTTGGCGTTAGGGATAAGCCAACCATTTTGGAAAAAAGAACGAACAGAATTAACCACATCCGTACCAACTATATCCCAGAAAGCGTTGAAGAATATACCTCCGAAGCCATCTGGACCGGGAGCGCCATTAGTATTCATTTTATCAATTGTCGCCTTAATTTCCATTTCGTCAGGAATTGCCGTTAGACGGTTGTTTTCTTCCGGGGAAACTGTGCTAGTAGTGTTCCTGGAAGCAAAATCTGAGGAGGGATTAACACCATCAGAGTCATATAAATTCTTAAAGTAAGACAGTACATGTGCTAAAACTTCCTCGTGGGAGCTCAAAAGCTCATTGTTAGCCTTCAGATGAGTAAGTTTGTTGGTAGCCACTCTTATCTTCGCATAAGTGTGAAAGAACTTTATGCAAGCATCACCATATTTCACCCAATTGAGACGAGACTTGTCCTGCCAGAAGTCTTTCTGAATTTTGAGAGCCTGAACCAGCCTGTTTGAAGTTTCCAACTCAATAGGGCTGGCAACGGATAAATATCCGGCGGATATTAGCATTTCCGGTAAGGTTAAGGTTAAGAGTTATCGGATATCCGATATCCGATAACATCCGACGGATATTAGAAAATACAATTCGATAAGGTTAAGGTTAAGCTATCGGATATCGGATTTTTATCCGTTAAAATCCGATAACTAGGAAAAATACTAAAAGCTTGAAAAAAACAGTGTCTTTGTCTTTTTAAGTTCAAAATGTTCAGTAAAAGTATAAACCCACACACAAGCACAATGTTTAGAGTTAAAGAGTTTACTCCCAGTCTAGTGAATGCAAAAGAAAGTACACAACATGCTACAACAAAGACAAAAAAGAAAGAAAAAAAATGTCTAACAGTCACAGAGGCTAGTGAGTAGTATAACTTAGTGTGATCTTGCATCAACTTCACTTCAGTCCACTATTTCCGTATCTGCATTCACAAATCACAACATTTCAGTTTCTCAAAGCTTTCACCACTATAAACAAAGTAGAAATTTAATAATAAAATTGCGGTATTGGCAGACAAATAACATCATTAGAAAGAACAACAATTGGCAGATAGATAATGCATGTGTATATGACAAGTGCAGGTGTCCAAGGCTCAAATCAGGAGGAAGTTGTCAAATATGTTGTGCCAGACTAACAATCAAAACAAAGGAAGCATCAAAAGACTTAGTAGAGCATTCACAAGGGAAGCAACAGTCTAAACTAGAAGGCATAGGCAGGCTTTGCAGATAGGTTGGATAAACATTCAAAGAACACACAGTTCATTAATGTACATATGACATAAAAAGGAAATGCCACTGGCAGAGACGATTGTTAGCAGCTTACAAAGCTCATCACCACGTTCATAATAACAAGGATATTTTGGAAAGATTATAGGGATGAATCCAGTAATAATTAGTACTCAGAGAAGAACAGAAACAAAAAAAAATGAAACCACCTTTACTCAGCATTGCTTGTAAAGCACTCATGATGTGATAAATTTGTCAACATAAAACTATTTAGAAAGAATATACAACAGAGAATGTACAAACAGATTCAGAAACAACAGTTAAATTCATAATCTAAGATTACCTGCCTATTGATGGTTACTGAAGATACATGACAATATGATATGACTGAGTAGTTAAGACTCTAAACTGATCAAAACAAGCTAAAAAAACAGTAGTTAAGACTCTAAACCCGAAACAGAACTGAGACTTGTTGTATCAGACTTACAAAGGCCATTCAAACCTGATTATCAAAAGCATTTAGTATAAACTAAACAAACCGAAAGAGGTAAGGCACAGACCTCAACAATTAACAACCTAGTTTCGTCGTTCAAGTAAAAGACAAGGACTTGGGATCAGAAGAAAGGTAATACAAATAATCTCTTCAATTTCATGCCATAATAATGTAGAAATCCACTCATTAACCTGAGATTTACTAAAACAATAATCGAAATAGAGACAGAACATCCTTGAGATGGTGCGGGTAAAAACAAGACGCATACAAGACAACTAGGGAAATATAAAAACAACACCTATTAATTTCCTAACACTAAAAACTGGCAACAAGTGATGTATACAAGACAACTAGTAAAGGACAGAAACTCAAATCCAATTCTAATTCCACTGAAAAAAATGCAAATGCAGAAATGTTATAGTACTACACTTAACAAGTTCATGCACTACTAAACTATATGTACAAGCTACAGGACAAACGTACTACACTTAAAAAGTTCATGCACTTAACAATTCTAATTTCACCATCTTCCACAGCAACTCTAGAGCAAAATGGATATCTACTAATCCTACGTATAATCGTCCCAGAACTAACACCATCAGGTTAAGTTCTCTTCATAGGCCATTTCTCAAGCATATGAACTCACTTAGTCTGTGTTGGAGAATTACTAAAACTAGAGGATGTTACGCCTTATAGCTACTATGTCAAATGTCCAATTCAAGGGACACAGGTCAGATTACAAGTAACATCAATTCATAACTAATTAAGAAATTAACATTAGATAAACATAAAAACTAAAAAGGGTATGTTTCATAATGCTATTTGATCCTGTGAAATTAAATAAAATACAAAAGACCATACCAGGAGCAAATGAACTTAATTAATGGCTCCTCCAAGATTACCCTCAAATAGTCATTAGTAATGGGGTCATGCATAAACAAAACAAGGTTCAAGTTGTTGTATTTTTTTTGGACCAGATCAAGTAGTAGTACTGATGAAGCGAAAGAAAGACTAATCATGGAATACAAACTCAAAGTACATTTTCAGTACAAAATGGATTAACAATTCTATGACTATAAGGCAAGATTCTTTCCTAAAAGATGCATACGAAATGGACTCAAGTGATGAAAAACATTCATGGAATACATTCAATATCACGGTTGTTAAGTGAGTTAACAACAATTCATCAAAACCAACCAAAATCAAGCAAATGAACCTATCAACAACCTAAACCACCTTAATCCATCGTAATTAGCTGAACAGTAAACAACAATATGACCAAGAAATCATTCAATCTGTCACTTCAATGGGTTATATTCAAACATGAATCGAAAGAACTGATCTAATCTTCTAGAGAATCAATTGAAGTTGTGTAAACCCTAGAAGAGGGAGAGATTTAGATCGAATCGATATAGAAAAATCAAACCCTAATTTTTTATTGCAACACATAAACCCTAATTTCATAAGAATTGAACATAGAAATCGAACAGAAATCATTAACAACATAGAGGGGGAGCGATTAAATACCTGAGATTAGTTATTGGAGAAGTGAGAACCGACTATTGAGTGATTAATCGAGAGGAGGAGCGGGAGCGAGATAAGACAGAGAAGAGAAGAAAAAAGTAAAGGAAGGTCGAAATGTTCTTTCCTTCTCTCGCTACTCGACTCGACTAGTATTGGTAGTATTGAAAATTACTAGTACGCCCTACCTTATCGGATATCGGATATTAACCAATCGGATAGAGCCCAATCCGATTCCGATAGGTTAAGAGAAAATATCCGATAAGTTATCGGATCCGGATATCCGATATCCGATATAACGGATAAAATCCTATAGGATTTCGAATAATCGGAAACGGATCCCGGATATCGGTTATCCATTGCCATCCCTACAACTCAATCAGGTGCAGCTCGTCGGAGTACCCCTCCTCGCCGATGCGAGACTGAATATTTTCTAGACTAGTTGTAGCGACCTTAACATTAAGCTGAATATCACCAAAGATTTCTCTATTCCAACACTTCAACACCGATTTCAGGAACTTAAGCTTCTGAACAAGAACATACATTAGGCACCCAAAAAATTGATGTTGCCAAGCATTCTCAACCACCATTCTCAAACCCGAATGATTAATCCAAGTGCGCTGGAATTTAAAACAAGAGTCAAAAGTTTTATCTCCCTTTAACGATTCCAACAGTAACGGAAAATGATCCGACTTTACCCTAGCCAGCGTGCTGCAAGCCGTAGAGTCCCAAGATAAGAGCCATTGCTCATTACAGATAACTCTGTCCAGACGAAGCTCCGTGTGGTGCCTGCCTCTATGACCATTGGACCAAGTGAATTTAGCTCCCTTCGACTCCAGATGATGAAGATAATTTGTCTCTGTGAAATCCAAGAATTCATCGCAAGAGTTTCTTGAAGGAGCATGGCCACTCGACTTTTCGTGAGCTCCCAAAACCGCATTGAAGTCACCAATTATACTCCAAGGACCAATGAGATTATCCATCAAATTGGTCAAGGCAAACCACAAGTCTCTGCGCACTATATAAGAAGTGCTGGCATAAACTCCTGCAATATTATAGACCATGTTTCCAAGGGAGGCACGACACGCAATCATCTGGCTAGAGTTCATCACAACATCTACATTAACAGTAGCCTTACTAAAGCACCAAAGATTAGTCTGCTTACTACCTCTATCATTTACTGCAACTAACTTCAGACCCATATTGGTCCAGAAAGCAATAGGAATAGACGAAATATTTATCCAGGGTTCCGCAATAAAAACAATATCCGGAGAGTGAGAACGACAATAATTTTTAAAAACAAGTTGCGTGTCAGAGTTACCAAAGCCACGCAGGTTCCAGAAAAGAACTCTCATTGATAAGAGTTATTAAGGTTCCTCGGGCGCATCGGCCGAGTTTTTGCCTCCAGTATATCCATCTTCTTTTTATTTTCGCGATCGTTTTTTTTTTCTGCGACTTTATGATAACCAGTTCAAAAGGAGCTTCCTCCTCCTTCTGTTCGTCCACCATCTCCACACTAACAGTATCATCCTCCTAAAGATTGGGACCATTTGTATTCACCACTGCATTTTTTTGTTTGTTTGATTCTTCAGGGCCTTCCACATTCTGTGAATGATTGATGAGTGCCAAATATTGCATATTCATACACCTTTTCATTGACACTTAACTCATCTTTCGCGCTTCAAAGTCATATATTATCCCAAATTCTGCATTTTTACCATCTTCAAGAATAAATATTTGTATTAATTAATTTTGTGTTTTTAAGTACTAAATAAAGCTTAGAAGAATTGAGAAGACAAAAGAGAAGAAAGTTGGAAGTGTTGCAACCCGTTCGCGCATTAGTGGCAACCTGTTTACAATACATGGGATTAAACTACCCATAATCCAAAACCCATGATCCAAAACCCAAGACCCAAATCCATTTCCACCTCACCACCATTGGATTCCAAAACATCCACCTCACCCCATTGGATTCCAAAACATCCACCTCACCCCATTGGATTCCAAAACATCCACCTCACCACCATTGGATTCCAAAACATCCACCTCAACCCATTGTATTCCAAAACATCCATCAAGTGAGAAAACATGTTTTGTTGAGTAAATAATTGCCAAAATTCGAATCCAAGTGAGAGAGAATTTTTGTGTATAAATAGAGAGGGTTGTTGTGTTGAAAACTCATCCAAGAATAGCTTGTTCATGTTAGTTTATCAAATTTAAGTTTTGTTGTAATGTTCTTCATGTTCTAGTTTCATTTACTAGGGTTTAGATGAAGCCCTAATCTCATTGGTATGTATTCATATCTTGTATCTTGTTCTTGAAAGTTTAGAATTGTTTAAAGATATAATTTAATCCAAGTTTTTCAACATCTTGCTCTCACAATGTATGCCATGTATCCATTGTAGTTAGAATATCTCTATGTTGATTATGCTACAACTCATGCTTAACCAAATATTGATCTTTAGATTAGTTGTGCTTAATTAGACAATTAATGCTTTGGAGAAATACTTTAGTTGTGATTAAATTATCCATTGGAGAAACACCTTAGTTATACGGTAGACTTGAATCTACTATAAGGACAAGAATAATATTACAAGTTGAATGCATATCATAGGTTATTGGTGGATTTGAATACCCTAGTATCCATATTATCATTGTTTACATATCTTGTTATTTGCATCTTTTACTTTTATTATTTCAGTCACTTGAAAATCATATCGTCAGATCGACAAAATCAAACCCCTTTTGGTTACTCTCTGAATCAGGATTTAGAATCAACTTCTACACTCTCCAAGTCTCTGTGGTTCGACCTGTGCTTGCCCTGTGTTGCTTGTCGACACTGTGCACTTGCAGTATACACAATAATAGGTATCTTTCCGAGCCTACCAAGTTTTTGGCGCCGTTGCCGGGGACTCGGTAGTGGTGTAGTTCATTTTTCATCTCCTGTCACTGTAGCATTTTACTGTAGATAAAACGATGTACACAAGTCACTGTTACTGTAGCGTATTCAGGAACACCAAAAAAAAAAAAAAAAAAAAAAAAAAACGCCCGCCCAGAACAGTCGCATAAACTGTCGCACTTCAACAACAGTTATTCACTGTGTCACTGTTAAACAACGACAGTTATTCTCTGTGTCGTTCTTCGTGTTCTTCAGAACGACAGTTCTGAAGCGTCTGTTCTTCGTGTTCTTCATCTGTACTGTTACTGTAGCAACGATAGTTCACTGTTACTGGCACTGTAGCAACGGTAGGTTACTGTTACTGTAGCAACGCAACTATTCACAGTCAATTTTTTTTTGCTTTTGCTTTAAAACTTCGAAACCCTAACTACCTCTTTTGAGCTCAACAGGTGCCTGAGTAGCTGTTGTAAAGGCGAAGGAAAGGAAGCGAAAGAAAGCGGAAGAAGTTTTTATTTTACAAAAAAAAAAAAAAAAAAAAAAAAAAGAGAGTTTATTTTATTTATTTTTAGTTTGTATTAGGATTCCTTTACTCTTGTAATTTTCTTTTTCTTTTGCACTTTATTTTGGACTTTGGACTTGGACATTCTATTTTTATTTTTTATTTTTAAACCCTACGGAAGGGTATTATTAAATATCAACTGTTTGCAGAGAAGGACGGTGATTACAATATCACCTCGGCCCTCGGGTTCGTTCATGACATAGGAGTCGTGGCCCGAGTCGACAACAACGGTTCATCCCCGTCTGGAACGGGAGGTAAGTTTGTCGAAACACTCGCGAATCCCTTGTTAGCGAGTTACTGTATTCCTTCGTTTGCATATATGTTGAGGAATTGAATACGGCTGCTTTATTTTCCAAGTAAAGGGCAAGGACTGGCCATACAAGATAAGGGTTCGGATTTCATCACCGTTCTCTTCTTGCCCGCCTTAGGAAAACGATACATACGCGAACCTAAGCTTTAAAATTTTGAATAGAACAAGACCTATAAGGTAACGAGCTTAGTAGGAAAGTCTTTTGAAAAATATTGGTTACTCTTTAAGCATACTTGAAGTTCATGACGGTTTCGTAAATTGAATGCGTGACCGCGCCGCCTTGTAATACGGTGAGGCCTTGGGTATCAAAGCTCTAGCAGCTTCCCTCGCCTCTATTCAATTTACTTAAACTCGGATTGATTCCAGAGGGGTTTGCTCAGATTGTAACGAATTCCCTTTCGAAGGATTAGAAGCTGGTCTAGAAAACAATCTAAGTGGAGCCATCATTCTTTTTGTTTGCTAGAAATCAGTAGGTTTACTGTGGTGGAGTCATCCTTGTTTGTGATTGCATAGAACTTGCCTTCTAGGTGAATGGTTAACATGCTTGATGTGCTAGCTAGGCTATGATTGTGTCTTTTAGAGACCATACACGCCGACTAGTTAGAATCAGTCAAGAAGAGTTAATTGAAATACATAGTTCTGAGGCAGACAGTCCAAACCCATCCGAAACAATGGGAGAACCAGTAAACCCAGTCCGTAGTCTAAAGGACTACATGTACCCAACGAGGACAACCAGTCCTCGTGCATTGTCTTACCAGCTATTGATGGAAAATTTGAGCTAAAGGCAAGTATCCTCAATATGTTGCCTAAATTTAAAGGGGTTGAAGCTGAAAATCCCTACCACCATGTGAGAGAGTTCGAGGAAATTTGTGGGACTCTTCGGATCAACCAAATGACGGATGAGCACCTCAAAATGAAACTTTTTCCTTTTTCTTTGATAGACAAAGCCAAGACTTGGCTGTGTGCTCAACAGCCACAGTCATTTCATACATGGGATGCTCTTACGAAAGAGTTCTTCAAAAAGTTCTTCCCAAACCATAAGACTACGACAATTCGTCAAAGTCTGAATAGTTTTGTGCAATTAGAGGAGGAAACTTTGGCAAAATATTTGGAGAGATTCAATGAATTATTGCTCCAATGTCCTCACCATGGTTTTGAAAAATGGAGACTTGTGCAAATTTTGTATGAAGGTTTAGATGTCAAGAACCGAACTACAGTTGAGACCATGTGCAATGGTCAATTTATTGAAAAAACTGCTGATGAGTCTTGGGATTTCTTAATCGAAGTCGCTGAAAAGACTCGAAAGGTGGGAATCCCCGTGAACCAAATAGGATTACCCTTGCATCCAATGTTCATAGAATTGACTCTGACTTCGAAGGAAGTGCAAAGATGGCATCCTTGGCCAGGAGAATAGAAAAGCTAGAGCTAGAAAAGAATGGAAAAACTAATATCCCTACTCTCCGTAGTCAAATTGAAATGGCCACTTGTGCCGCATTCCATGGTTCAGACCATCTAGTGGACACTTGTCCAGACCTCCATGCATTTCAAGAGTCTAAAACAGAGGAAGCCAATGTATTGTACCAAAGGCAAGAGAACAACCCATATTCTCAGACCTACAACCCAGGGTGGAGAAATCACCCTAACTTTTCATGGTCTAAGGGGCATGTGCAAGGGGGAACATCAAATAATAACCAAGGATACCCTTATCCTAGAAACCCCCAAGTGCAACCACATTCTCAGTACCCTGCAGAGAAAAGCCTAGCTTCGAAGAAAGTTTCGGTTTGTTGACCCAAAATTTGGTACAACTTCAAAAGACCACAGACCAACGTTTTTCAAGTCTAGAACTTAAAATGGGTCAAATTTGTGAAGCATTGAATGAAAGAGACAAAGGCAAACTTCCTAGTCAACCCCAACAAAATCCAAAAACTGTATATCAGGCAGAAAATTCAACTCGAAATGAGGCCTCCAATAATCAAGTAAATGTTGTCACCACTCTTCGTAGTGGTAAAGTTGTTGAAAACAATGTAGGTGTACCACAGTCGAGTGAGTCTACATCAGACTCACCAGTGCATAAAATACCACAGAAAACACCTATTGTTGAAAACAAATCTGAGCAACATAAGAATTCCCATAATTCTAATGTCTCTACACCATCTCATGTACCTGTTGCTCCATTCCCACAAAGATTGGTGCAACAAAAAGAGAGTACACAGTACAACGAGATTTTAGAAATGTTCAAACGAGTTAACATCAACATCCCATTTCTTGATGCAATCAAGCAAGTCCCTGCTTATGCTAAATTCCTTAAGGATCTATGCACACAAAAGCGAAAGCTTCATGTGCATAAGCGTGCTTTTCTCACTGAGCAAGTGAGTGCAATCATTCAAAGCAACACACCACCTAAGTTTAAAGACCCGGTAGTCCAACTATCACATGCAAAATAGGTGACCATACGGTTAAGAAGGCGTTGCTAGACTTAGGGGCAAGTGTGAATTTACTGCCATATTCAGTATATGTGCAGTTAGGTCTTGCAGAGTTGAAGGCAACACCTATAACTCCCGCAATTGGCGGACAGATCCGTCAAAGTGCCACGTGGTGTGGTAGAAGATGTTTTGATTAAGGTTGATAAATTTTACTTTCTGTGGACTTCATCGTTTTAGATACTCAACCTGTGCAAAACCCTGACAGTCACATTCCTGTCATTTTGGGACGTCCTTTATTAGCGACGTCCAATGCAATCATTAACTGCCGTAATGGAGTGCTGAAGTTGTCATTTGGTAATATGATCGTGGAGTTGAATGTTTTCAATGCTAGCCAACAACATTTAGATCTTGATGATGATAATGATGTGCATGAAATCAACATGATTGAAAGTTTGATTCAGGAGTCGCTACCTAGTAGCATGTCTGTTGACCCTTTGGATGCTTGTTTGAATAATTTCAACCTGGATATGTTTGATGATGAATACATAAGTGAAGTGAATACTTTGCTTGAATCCACACCACTCATGGACACGTCTAAGTGGAAAGCTAGAGTGGAACCACTTCCACTCTTGGAATCCAAGTCTGTTCCATCTCTTGTTGAGCCACCAAAGCTCGAACTGAAACCATTGCCTGATACTCTTAAATATGTTTTTTTGGGACCTTCTAATACTTTGCCTGTAATCATTTCATCTGCCTTAGATACAAAACAGGAAAGAAAACTTTTAGAAGTGCTTAAGGAGCATAAAGAAGCATTATGATGGACCATCTCGGACCTTAAAGGCATAAGCCCCACTGATTGCATGCACCATATAAACCTTGAGGACAATGCCAAACCATCTAGGGAGATGCAAAGGCGTCTCAATCCTAACATGAAAGAGGTTGTTAAGAGTGAGATCATAAAGCTTCTTGATGCGGGTATCATATACCCAGTTCCTGATAGCAAGTGGGTCAGTCCCATTCAAGTGGTACCCAAGAAGTCTGGCATTACTGTAGTTCAAAATGAGAAGAATGAGCTTGTCCCCACCCGTGTAACTACAGGGTGGAGAGTTTGTATTGACTATAGGAAATTGAACACAGTAACTAAGAAAGATTATTTTCCGTTGCCCTTCATTGATCAAATGCTAGAAAAGTTGTCGGGACATAGGTATTATTGTTTCTTAGATGGCTATTCAGGCTACAACCAAATTCACATAGCACCCGAAGATCAGCATAAGACCACATTTACTTGTCCGTATGGAACATTTGCTTATCGTCGTATGCCTTTTGGGTTGTGTAATGCACCTGCTACTTTTCAAAGATGTATGATGAGCATATTTTCAGACATGATAGATGAGTTTCTTGAAATCTTCATGGATGATTTTTCTGTCTTTGGCTCTTCTTTTGATGAATGTTTGCATCATCTTACTCGTGTGCTTATTCGGTGTAAAGAAAAGAATTTGATCTTGAATTGGGAAAAATGTCATTTCATGGTTGACTCAGGCATTGTTCTAGGGCATATCATCTCAGAAAAAGGCATAGAAGTAGATAAAGCCAAGGTTGATATCATTCAACACTTGCCTCAACCTCGCTCTGTGAGGGAGGTTAGATCATTTTTAGGCCATCTTTGGTTTCTACCGTAGATTCATCAAAGATTTCAGTAAGATCTCAAGTCCATTGTGTAATCTACTCAGTAAAGATGTTGCATTTGTGTTTGATGATGCTTGTGTGCATGCTTGGGAGGAGCTCAAAACTCTTTTAACTTCGGCCCCTATAGTCCGACCTCCTGATTGGAAATTGCCTTTTGAAATCATGTGTGACGCATCGATTTTCTTTGTTGAGTTGTCTTAGGTCAGCGAGTTGACAAACAACCCTATGTGATCTACTATGCTAGTAAGACACTGAATGAGGCACAAATGAATTATTCAACAACCGAAAAAGAGATGCTAGCTGTTGTGTTTGCATTAGATAAGTTTAGATCTTATTTGATAGGATCTAAAATCATCATATATTCGACCATGCCGCATTAAGATATCTTTTATCTAAAAAATATGCCAAGGCTCGTCTAATTCGATGGATACTCTTGTTACAAGAGTTCCACCTCGAAATTCGAGATAAAAAGGGTCAGAGAATGTTGTTGCTGATCACTTATCTAGATTGAATGTCGAGTCTACTTTGATGAATCAGAGATTATTAGAGAATCTTTCCCAGATGAACAACTGATGCTAGTTTATGAAATGCCATGGTTTGCCGACATCGTGAACTATCTTGCTACAGGTAGGATGCCACTTCATTGGTCTAAACAAGACCGGTCTAAGTTCTTGGCCGAAGTGAAACATTTCATATGGGATGACCCATATCTGTTCAAATACTGCCCTGACCAAATCATTAGGAAATGTGTCCCCAACTCTGAACAAAGGGATGTCATCTCTTTTTGTCATGATCAAGCATGTGGAGGCCACTTTAGTGCAAAGAAAACTGCTGCAAAGATCTTGCAGAGTGGTTTTTACTGGCCAACATTGTTTAAGGATAGCCATGAATTATGTATTTCTTGTGACCGGTGCCAGAAATTGGGAAGTATATCAAAACGAAACATGATGCCCTTACAACCCATTTTGATTGTTGAGCTATTTGATGTATGGGGCATTGATTTCATGGGTCCGTTTCCTAGCTCTGAAGGAAAGTTGTACATTCTTGTTGCTGTTGACTATGTTTCTAAGTGGATAGAAGCAATTGCAACCAAAACTAATGACCACAAGGTGGTACTTTCGTTCTTAAAGGAAAACATATTTTCTCGATTTGGCACCCCTAGAGCTATAATCAGTGACGGTGGTTCACATTTCTGCAATAGGACTTTTGAGTCCTTAGTCTGTAAGTATGGCATAACTCATAAAGTTGCAACCCCATATCATCCACAGACCAGTGGCCAGGTAGAGGTTTCAAATAGGGAGATTAAGCACATTCTAGAAAAGACGGTTAACCCGTCTAGAAAAGATTGGTCTTTAAGATTGAATGATGCTTTATGGGCCTATAGAACTGCATACAAGACCCCCATTGGTATGTCCCCTTACAGACTTGTGTACGGTAAAGCTTGTTATCTCCCTGTAGAGTTAGAACATCGTGCATATTGGGTCAGAAAGAAACCGAACTTTGATCTAGATAAAGCTGGCACCCAAAGGAAGCTTCAACTCAATGAGTTGGAAGAGTTAAGAAATGATGCATATGATAATGCAAAAATGTACAAACAAAGTGAAGGTGTTCCATGACAAACGCATTTTGCGCAAGTCATTCACTCCAGGCCAGAAAGTTCTATTGTATAACTCACGACTGCATCTTTTTCCGGAAAATTACGTTCTAAATGGACAGGCCCGTTCGTGGTGCGAACAATTTTCCTCCATGGGGCTGTAGAACTAGAAGATGTAACAACCAAGAATGTCTTCAAGGTCAATGGGCGTAGATCGAAGTCGTTCCTTGAACCAATTCCACCTGAGATTGAAACAACTCATCTTGCTGATCCGATCTATGTGGACTGAAAAGTTCACCCCTTGTACATACCACAGATATCTTCCCTGCTGGTTGCTTTAGACATACTCCACTGTCTTTGGTTTGGCATATGGTAATCTCTTTCCTTTGAATCTGTTTTGTTCTCATGGTTTGTTGTTGTTTCTATCATATTTTGAAACATTGAGGGCAATGTTAGATTTAGGTTTGGGGGAGTATTTGCATATGGCATTGTGAGTCTTTTCTATGACCAGCTGTGTAGCGGGTCTTGCATTTTTTGTTTTTGTTATCTTCTATGACCAGCTGTGTAGCGGGTCTTTTGTAGGATCCTTTGTAGTCTTTTGCATTCTTCTATGACCAGCTGTGGAGCGGGTCTTTTGTAGGATCCTTTGTAGTCTTTTGCATTTTTGTGTTGTTGTTTTCTATGACCAGCTGTGTAGCGGGTCTAAAAAAAAAAAAAAAAAAAAAAATGATGACCAGCTGTGGAGCGGGTCTTTTGTAGGATCCTTTGTAGTCTTTTGCATTTTTGTGTTGTTGTTTCCTATGACCAGCTATGTAGCGGGTCTCTAAAAAAAAAAAAAAAAAAATGATGACCAGCTGTGTAGCGGGTCCCTAAAAAAATTATTTTGTCTCGGATCTTGTGTTTGGTATCTGATGATCAGCTGTGTAGCGTGTCAACAAAAAAAAATATTAATTAAAAAAAAAATGATGATCAATGTGTAGCGGGTCTAAAAAAAAAAAATGGTCACAAATTATCAAGGTTCTACGAAATTCCGAAGTTCATCATCTACAAGTTGAAGACCAAGACGAAGGCATTTCTATGGATGCTCGAATTTGGAGAAGGTTTTGTGGGTACATCTTTGGTAGGCCCTCACGAGACTACAACTCGTCCACTAGGGACACCTAGGGGTTTAAAGGCTTGATGCATACGCTAAATGCATTCGAGAGACCAATGACAGGTGGTATAGTTAGGATTTCTGGATTTCTGTTTCACTTGAGGACAAGTAAAATTCAGGTTTGGGGGTATTTGATGAGTGCCAAATATTGCATATTCATACATCTTTTCATTGGCACTTAACTCATCTTTCGCGCTTCAAAGTCATATATTATCCCAAATTCTGCATTTTTACCATCTTCAAGAATAAATATTTGTATTAATTAATTTTGTGTTTTTAAGTACTAAATAAAGCTTGGAGGAATTGAGAAGACAAAAGAGAAGAAAGTTGGAAGTGTTGCAACCCGTTCGCGCATTAGTGGCAACCTGTTTACAATACATGGGATTAAACTACCCATAATCCAAAACCCATGATCCAAAACCCAAGACCCAAATCCATTTCCACCTCACCACCATTGGATTCCAAAACATCCACCTCACCCCATTGGATTCCAAAACATCCACCTCACCCCATTGGATTCCAAAACATCCACCTCACCACCATTGGATTCCAAAACATCCACCTCAACCCATTGTATTCCAAAACATCCATCAAGTGAGAAAACATGTTTTGTTGAGTAAATAATTGCCAAAATTCGAATCCAAGTGAGAGAGAATTTTTGTGTATAAATAGAGAGGGTTGTTGTGTTGAAAACTCATCCAAGAATAGCTTGTTCATGTTAGTTTATCAAATTTAAGTTTTGTTGTAATGTTCTTCATGTTCTAGTTTCATTTACTAGGGTTTAGATGAAGCCCTAATCTCATTGGTATGTATTCATATCTTGTATCTTGTTCTTGAAAGTTTAGAATTGTTTAAAGATATAATTTAATCCAAGTTTTTCAACATCTTGTTCTCACAATGTATGCCATGTATCCATTGTAGTTAGAATATCTCTATGTTGATTATGCTACAACTCATGCTTAACCAAATATTGATCTTTAGATTAGTTGTGCTTAATTAGAAAATTAATGCTTTGGAGAAATACTTTAGTTGTGATTAAATTATCCATTGGAGAAGCACCTTAGTTATACGGTAGACTTGAATCTACTATAAGGACAAGAATAATATTACAAGTTGAATGCATATCATAGGTTATTGGTGGATT
Source organism: Papaver bracteatum (assembly GCA_023529315.1). Taxonomy (NCBI): domain Eukaryota; kingdom Viridiplantae; phylum Streptophyta; class Magnoliopsida; order Ranunculales; family Papaveraceae; genus Papaver; species Papaver bracteatum. The sequence continues at coordinate 288,730 of JAJJWX010001167.1, forward strand.
TGAATACCCTAGTATCCATATTATCATTGTTTACATATCTTGTTATTTGCATCTTTTACTTTTATTATTTAAGTCACTTGAAAATCACATCGTCAGATCGACAAAATCAAACCCCTTTTGGTTACTCTCTGAATCAGGATTTAGAATCAACTTCTACACTCTCCAAGTCTCTGTGGTTCGACCTGTGCTTGCCCTGTGTTGCTTGTCGACACTGTGCACTTGCAGTATACACAATAGTAGGTATCTTTCCGAGCCTACCAATGATCTTTCCCCTCTTGTGTAGTCTCCACAGCATTGGTTGGTTGATCTAATTCTGCCTCACCAGTCACCGCCACCGAATGATCTTCGTTGTTGTCAGGATCAATTATTTCCTCTGCAGTACCCCCTTTTGAGCTACCTGCGCCTTTGCTAGCAACACGCTCAGTAGTGGCTATGTCCCCCCTGGTTCAAAAAAGGCTCGCTTACCGGGTTGTTAATCGTGTTTTCCACCACCTTGTTTTTCTTATTTTGAGCCTTTGTATGATTTATTCCTTCCTTAGTTGGCCCCTGCACGTTTATTTCTTTCGGTTTATTCTTATTGCAGACACTTTCCACATGACCAATCGTTTTGCAGAAGGAGCAGAAAGCTGGCCTTTGTTCGTAAACAATTTTGGCATCGAACGAGAAGTCATTTCTTGCCACCTGAATTTTAGATATTGGATCTTTTGCAAGATCAATCTCCACCAGAACCCTTGCGTATAACCCAAAGCTTCTTGTTTGCGTTGCTTTATCAACATGGAGGGGATCTCCTACTGCACTAGCAATCTCAAATAAAGTTTTAGGTCTCCAGTATTCATAGCTTAAATTGAAGATTCTAATCCAAACCTGAGCTAGAGTTTGATTTTTTTTGTATGGGTTGAAATCAGGGATCCATTTGCGGAAGTGTAAGATACTCGGTTTGATCGAGCAAGCACCCGCCGATCGAACATAAGCCACATCTTCCTCGCTGGAAAAATTAAAACAGAAGAAACCTTTACCTAGAGGTGATATAACCCAAGGTTGAATCTTCCATACCTGCCTCAGCTTCTCGTTCATTTCAGCAATTTTCATAGTAGTCGAATCCTTAGGTTGCACTAGTCTGCCAATCAAGCAATTTTCGCAGTCCAGCACCCCTTTTTGATATTCTTCCTCAGATATCTTGATTGAGACATGGGATCCGTTGAAACATGGTTTAGCAAGTGTTGAAGAATCGAAATCAGGGGCAGATGACACTATGCTTGCATAAGATTGCTTCCGGATCTTATCCCCTGAATCCTTTTCCTTATACTGTTCTGCCGAATTCGAAGCTACCACACAAGGCCAGATTGGGAAGATAATTTGTTTTGAAGAAGTCATTGAAAATTAGTGATATTTGAATACGTTAATCAGAATGATAAGACGATTCAGATCCACTAATCATTATCAACGTTTATTAGCTGAATTAATCGATCTTGCGCTAGAATCGAAAAGTAAAATTTGGAAGTTTTCGCCGATTCAGTCACCTGATTTGCAAAGCTTGACTCGGTGATTCCAATTAACATAGACATTAAAGCACCGCAATTGCACCAAATTTTGTAATCCTAAACTATTGATATCACACAACAAAGCAAGATAACAAAAGTTTTACTTAACCGGAAACAATTGAATAACACACACATCCATACATATATAATGGAATAAACATATCATTTGTACCAACAATTTATTTTAAGCAAAAGCAATATATATATCAAATAAAAATAGGCTTTTCTTAAAACAGGAAAACAATTAACTAAAAAAATTGTTACCTCAATTTCGCATCCAACTTCTCCAAATATGATTGCATCGCTTTTTTCTTCCGGGATAATTGATATCGAAATACCATTATGTTGTCATTCTCATGCCAAAAACAAAATAATAACAACAACCAACCTTTACCAGAGAAAGGTTGAAAATAAGTTTTAATAATTGCAAGCAAAAGTTGAAAACCGTCGAAACACATATGCTTTTATGCTAAACAAAAACCGATTCAACATATTGTGACTTTTTCACATATTATTTCTACAGGAATCCCTCATGATCCTTTGATAAAGCCTACCAACTTGGGCTAGAACTTAATCCTGCTAAATCAAAAAGTCACCCAAACCATAAGGGTTCACAATATATTATGAGATCGAATATGAAGACATAAAACCGAAATCAAACATCCCATAAACATACATAACATATAAAATAAATCATTAAAGTACCGGCTATGTAAATCAAAAGCTATCACAAGAAAAATTATAAATCAAATAACTTTATTCATAATAGTTTTATTTAATAGACTCACACAATCAATGAAAATAATCAAAAATTGATGTCTATTTTTCTAGATTAAGTATTCTAAACTCATTCATCCTTATTATCTTCTGTTTCCATGATTTCATTAAGGTTGTCTTCATACATTTCAAGATTGTTATAAAGAGTACCAATCTTTTGAAGATCATGAAAATCTCTAAACGATGCCCAGCAGACAACATGATATATGATTTCTTTTCAAATATCAGCAGATAATTTTGTTCAGAAGTTCCTTTCTTCCTATTAATTCAAGAACTCCTTCACATAGGCTTGTATCTCTTATCTCAAAAGAGATGGTATGATCTGATATGAACATAAATCAGAGCAGATCTCAAATCTTCCTTTATTGGAGGAATCCAAAACACTTTCCACTTACTGGATACAGTATTCTCCTACAAATTCACTGTATGATATTGTATTTTCAGTAAAACGAATTACATGAATCTTCCTTGTCAACAGATCATGAAATCTATATGAGTATATCAAATTTGATATAGCAATCTTAAAGTCCTTCATTGTAAACATTCATGAAGAAATCAAATGAGAATTCGGTTTTAAGAGACCTTTAATTACTTATAAAAGGAAACCCTTTTATACAGAGAATTTTTGAAATATTTTTCAACAAGAAATATCAGAAATTTCCCATTTTTAAACAAATTTCTATAACACATCCGTGCTTGGGAACAGAGAAATTTGTCTTTATGCAATGGTGCATTATTTTCGACTGTTCTTTCTGTCCCACATTCTTAAGAATGATAGATCATCATAATCAAGGAGTGGTTCAGAAATTTTTCCTTTTGAAGGAAGAGAGACAAAACTTGTCTGCTTAAAGTTACTTTTCTTACACCCTTTTTTGAACTTTTTTGGTGTAAAATGAGTAGACCAAGGATTGTCAAGATAGCTTTTTTTTATTTGCTTGTCAAGGCATACAGAACAAAGGTCATTCTTATTAATTCCTTTGTAACAAAGTTGAGAGTCTTTTGCATTTTACGAATCTTACACCCCTTCTGTATATGATTTTTACTTCCACAAGAATAACAAAATCTAACATAAGAATTATGATGTGGATTGTTACCTGTCTGTGTATGATGGTGAATACTCTTTCCTGTTTCTCTACTCTTTGAGGTTTCAACTTCTTCCTTTCTTTATGATCTTTATTCTTCGGGTGCGAATGATCATTACCTGCTTGCTTTTCCTTAGAATCTCCTCCATTATATTGAGTATCTTCCTTTGGAGAATCCTATGTTAGTGTACACTACAAGCTTCACTTTATTTTTAGGAATTGTAGTGTTATCACCTTCGTATCCTAAACCACGTGTGTCTATGTGACTTATTCCTATCTCCAATAAGGACGATAAGTTATTTGAGATTTCATTAAGTCTTTTTAACATGGAGACATCCTCTTTTAATGAAGTATTTTCATCAAGAGTGGAGTTGAGAGTTTCCTCTAAAAGCTTTATTTTGGAAAGAAAACCTTCTTCCTTTTCTTTGTAGAGCTCCAGTTGAGAGTTCAAGTTTGCTTTAGAGTTACCAAGCTCTTTTGCTAAGAGACAAACCTTATCTTGAGTTTTTTCCAGATCAATTTTACAAGTTTTACCATGATTAGGTTCATTATTCATTCTTTTTTCATGATCACTCACTTTCTGTGTGATTTCTTCCTTTAGAAGCTCATTCTCCTTAGAGAGAATTTCAACATTTAAGGTTAGCTCTTGTTCTCTCTTAAGAGTAGAGAGAAGTTCTTGAGAGATATAAAGAAATTGTTTGCTAAATTCCTTTATTTCAGAAGTTTTCACACTTGATCTTTTATTTGAAATCTCAATCATGGATTTCAGAAATGCCTCGTTTGAGAACTCATTAATTGAGCAGTTTGAAGAGAATTCTTCTTTTGAGCATGTGCCTTGCAATTCGTTAATCGAGCCTTTCTTAAGATTTCGCTCTCGTTTGACTTTACTTTGGCCCATATCTTATAGGATGGATCGCACCAAACACATATTGTTAGATCTTTTCGTGTTTGCCTGCTCTGATACCAATTGAAAAGGCGAGGGTAACCCAAATATACTTCAAGCTATAAATTTTCCTTCCTATAAGTCCTTTCCCCGAAAGTGATTGTATATAGACTAATTCGAGACAATACAACAAATCGGTTCACACTTTGTGTGATCATCTAAGGATACTAGATCGCGACAATACAACAACAAAGTGTGTTTCCTTGATACAAAGGTTCGGACTTAACCAAACTCAATAGGATTCACGTATCAAGTAAATAGAAATTAACGTTTGTGCAATTTACTTTAATTATAATAAAACAATTATAATGCGGAAATATAAAGTAAATGACAAAACAATATTTTGTTAACGAGGAAACCGAAAATGCAGAAAAACCCCGGGACCTAGTCCAGAATTGAATACTCTCAGGATTAAGCCGCTATACAAAATGAGAAAACTTCGTATAGTTGAGACCAATCAACTAAACCTATAGTTCACCTAGTTCTGTCTGTATTCCTACGCTTCCAACCTGTAAACAAGTCATGTGCTTGGACCAATTCCTTTGGTTCATATTCCAAACAGTAAAGGAACAACAAATCTGTTTGGTATCAACTCTCTTCAACCAAGTGATATGAGTTACTCAAAAGTTCCCTTATTTATCTTAACATAAACTTCTTTGCCAGGTTCCAAGATCCATCTTAGTTTAATCACCCAAAGGTAATCACTAAGATTAAGCTAACAACACTCTTCAATCAAGTGATATGTATTGATGCCGATCTTCCTCAATTAATCAATCCAATCTACCACAAGGATAAACCGATTATTAATTGGATCCTCTTTTTCCCAAACAAGTATTGTGCACACCAAAGATTATAAAAACACCAAGTAAGAAATATTCAATATCTTCCTTGTCTTCAAATCTTCTTAGATCTTCAATAAACACCTGCACACAATCACTTGAATCTCTTGTAATTAATCACACACATAATGGAGTCTGTTAACAATGGATTATCACAAGATCGTCTTTAGATCTAACAAAAGTCTAAAGATTCATGTCGAAACCATGAACTAGTTTGAGTGAATCTTATATCAGAAGAGAAGATTCTCATGCATAAACAAACTAGGTGCAATCAAGATTCAACCACCGTTAGTCAATCAAATCAATACGAAAACTAAAGATAAACCGCAATATCTAGTTTCCCACCAACGGGTCGCGCTAGAACTTCTCAATCCCAAAGAAGACTTTAAATTGAGCGGCCGTAAGAGATTTCACCTAATTAGATTACTCTCCTCTCTGATAGGCGGCTTCACCAGTAACAAAGACAAAAGAATAAGTCTAGTGTTTGTACCCAAAATCACTTTTGGGCACGAAACACAATGAATTGATTGTTTGGATGGTATTTTGGATTCGGGGTTGGGAGATGATTCGAAGAACAAACAAAAGAGATTGACACAGATTTTACGTGGTTCAGCATGGTTGCCTACGTCCACGGGTGAATCCCCTTGGGGAGTATTTTATTCATGTGTTAGTGTTACATTATTTTTCTCCCCTATTGACCACCCCCTACTGATTTCTGCCCATCTCCCTTTTATACATTTTCCATCTAATTTTAATTATCAACATAAATTACATTAAACAGCTCTTTTATGCTTTTATCATCAATTCATATGAAACTGCCCTCTTTATGCCTCTTTCATGGATTCTGCATGTAACTGCTGTCTTAATGCCTCCACCATAATTTATGTATGAAACTGTCCATTTATGGCCCTATATTGAATTCTGCATAAAAAATCGCTCCTTTATGTTTTCACCATAATTTACGTGATGAATTTAAACTTGCTTGATTAATGTCTGGAAGGATTGGTGGAGACTGGCTGGCCGGACAGGTGGATGCTGGATGGCAGGATAGGTGGATGCTGGCTGGCATCGTAATGGGTTGGCTGACTTCATAGTTGGTGGTATTTGGATGGATGGATCGGGTGACAAAGATAATTGTCTTCTTTGGCGATATGAGTGGAGACTGGTCGGCAGCATAATTGGCTTGCTGGCGATATGAGTGGAGACTGAAAATTAGCTAGGGGTGTGTCTGACTTCGATGTTTGACCGACGGTTGACTTTGACCATTGACTAGTCGTTGACTTTGACCATTGACCTTGACTGGATGTTGACTTTGACCATTGACTGACTTTGACCACTGACTGGCTTTGACCATTGACCGGTCTGTGCAGGCGAGTGGACTGCTTTGCTTGACTGGGTAGCGGGCTTGGATGAGGATCCAAAGATGATTCAAGTATCAATTCGGCCCATTAAGTGGCGTCTTTACTCATGGTACAAACATCGCCCCCTCTTAACCTCCAACTTGTTGGGGGTTAAGAAAATTCCGTTTTCCTTAGTCAATGATAAAACTCGCCCCCAGGTGTGGATTACTGACGTTGAGGTGATTGGCGAACTTCCCTTGTGTTTGTGGAAATCATAATCGAGACGCCCCCAAGTGAGGCTATTGTGATTGGGAGATTGGCGGGAAACAGTTGAGTGGAGTGGTACTGTGAGCGATAACAATATTTAGTGAAGCTGATCTGCAGCAGCTATAATCATCTAGACTGCGGAAACAACGAGCATATCTTGTATGCATCAGCTATGATAAGCTGGAATGCAGCAGCGACGAACAAAGTTCCACTGCAGCAGCTGCGTTCAGCTGGACTGCAGGAACTGCGAGCAAGGCCGGACTGTATCAGCTGCGACCTGCTGGAATGCAGCGGCAACGAACAAAGTTCCAGTGCAGCAACTGCGTTCAACTGGATTGCAGGAACGACGAGCAAGGCTGGACTACATCGGCTGCGGTCAGCTGGAATGCCGCAGCAACGAACATAGTTCCACTGCAGCAGCTGCGTTCAGCTGGACTGCATGAACTGCGAGCAAGGCTGGACTGCATCAGCTGCGGTCAGCTGGAATGCAACAGCGGTGAACATAGTTCCGCTGCAGCAGCTGCGTTCAGCTGAACTGCGGGAACTGCGAGCAAGGCTGGACTGCATCGGCCATGATCACCGAATGCAGTAATGACGAACAGGTTCCACTGAAGAATGCGGTTCACTGGACTGCAGGAACTGCGAGCAAGGCTGGACTGCATCATCTGCGGTCATCTGGAATGCAGCAGCGGCGAAAAAAGTTCTTCTGCAGCAGCTGGGTTTAGCTGGACTGCAGGAGATTAGAGCATAGCTGGAATGTATCAGTTGTGATTATGTGGAATGCAGCAGCAACGGTTAGCTAGACTGCAGCAACAACAATTGGCTGGACTGTAGCAGCAACGATTAGCTGGACTGCAGCAGCTGCTGAGGGACTGGACTTAAAAAGTTCGCTAAACATAGGTGTAAAAGTTATTAATAAAACTAGACAACACCAGTTGCGTCCAACTGAGTGTCACCAGACTGCATCAGTTGGGTCCAACTGAGTACAGAATTCGCAGGCAACTGGACTACATCGGTTGTGTCCAACCGAGTGCAGCAGTTGCCTTTGAACTGGAGTACAATAATTCAATCAATATGACTATGGCAGTTTAACATTACTGAAAAAAAATATTATGCGTAAAAATATTATGGTGTATGCTCGCCCCCTCTTAATCCTGCAATTCATTGGAGGATTAAGAAGTTCGGGTTACCTGAAGTTTGGATTTTTGGAAGCCGAAATCCGCATTGCATTTAGGCGCTATGTAACTTGCCCCCAATCATATAGAGTGTTTACCTAGCCTGCCATTTCATACCATGAGGTGTCACATATCTCGCCCCCAAGTGATAGTCAGTCACGTTGAAGTGATATGCAACTCGCCCCCGGTAGATAGTAATTGTCATGCTGCTCAATGCTCGCACAAGGGTGCACTTCCTTGCTGCATTTTGCTCGCGCATGGAATTTTGAAGATGTCTGCTATCTGGAATTCGCGCGGGGGGCCAATCCCATTATTCTAGATTTGCGCAGAATTGAAATGTGTGCATCCCCTCGTTGAGAAAATGCTTGCCACATTAAAGGTGTCTTATTGAACAAAAGTATGTATGCATATGTGAAAACACTGAATAAAAGTATGCATGAATATATGAAAAGATGCAAAAATATGTAAATTGTATACTTACCATTTGCTTACCATATCGAAAATGTTATCGCGACTTTGTTTATGAAATGAATAGGATGCCCATAAATTATGTTGATGTTTTCCAACGATGATGACTAGTATAGTTTCCATGGAACTGCGGGAATGGGATGCACCGGTCAAGTCCAGACTGGATTGAAGATAGTTGCCATGGAACTGCGTTTCAAGAGCAATTGCGATTAGTCAGATCTGTACATGATTATGCATAAAACTGGACTGAAGCAGTGGTGAGGAAAACTGTATTGAAACAGTGTTGGGTAAATTCAGACTACAACAGTTCGATCAACTGGACTGTATGAATTAAAAGGGACTATGGCAGTTTGATCAACATGCCAGCAGCTATTTTTATGAAACTGGATTACAGCAGTTCGATCAACTGACTGTAATATTTATGTAGAAAAGGACTGCAGTAGTTCGATCAACTGGACTGTAGTATTTTTGGTGGTGATTGAATGTGACTGTTTCTGGTGCTGCCATTTTAAATTTCTAAAAATTTAATTTTCTCCGAAGATTGAAATTTCACCTTCATTTTGTAGGATATTGAGAGGCGACTCCAACGAGCCAAAAATGACTCAATTCGGACTTGGGACGAAGAAGATATTAACAAAACAAATTTTCAGGCCAAGCTCACGTGGGGTGTAATGCAAGGGAAATGGGGATAAATCATCCGATGGCTAAACGAATTAATCTCCAAAAACTCGTTCGAATCGCCAGATAATCATTCGAATCTCCTATTAATTGTCCGAATCGCCCAAAAAAATCGTTCGAATCGCCTATAAATCGTCCGAATCGCCAAAACATCGTCTTGATCGGAAATAAATCGCCGACTAACCACCAAAAGATCGCCGATTGCCGCTCGGCTTGGCCGCCGCCATTATATGCTGCCGCCGATCATCCGCCGGATCTAATCTCGTGAGTCCATCGACGGTGAGGATAGGAGTTACATCGAAGTTTTTGATGGAACGTGAAGCATGGAAGTTTTACTGAAAATAGAGTTTTGATGTATCTCGGATCATCGAAGTTTGATGAACCCCGTAGCATCAACGGTTGGAATGCGAAGAACATCGAGTATTGATATAATCTTAAGCATCGAAGCTTTTCTTGTATAACTGATGGAAGTGGGTGTACAAAACCTTTGTTTAGGTAGGTGAACGGAACGTTTTAAAGTGGGTGAGGGTTGTTAACTTGGGTGAACAACATCTGACGTGAGTGAACAACATTTGACGTGGGTGAAGAAAAACTAGAAGTGGGTGCACAGATCTGGGTTGTGTTGCTGCCGGCATTGCCGCCGCCGCTCGCGCTATCCGCCGGCCTTTGCCACCGGCTTCTGCTGCTTAATTTTTATTTATTTTTTAATTGAAACTTTAGGCCACAGTTTTTCTGAATTGTGACCTTTTATATGTTCTTTCGCGACAGGTTTCAGTTGGCTTGTCGTAGTTTCCTTGTAAGCTTTTCGTAACGGTCCTATGGATTCTTAGCAACGGTTTAAGGATTATTCTGTGTTTCTTAAGGAATTTTCATCATGGCTTTGCTGCACCTTAGCGGGTTTCTCCGAAGGTTTTCTCTTGGTTATTCATGCTCGAACAGGTGGGTAATGCGTTATTTGAGACGCAATTTTTTTTTTTTTGAACTTTGGATTTGAGCACGTTGCGGACCGACCATCCTGACAACAATCTTGGTGATTTTTTTTTTTTTTAGCGAACCAACTGTGGTGTCTCCGATCGCGATCAGATCTGCAGTTAGTTGTGATCAATCTGGACTTCGATAATGGTAATTTTTGATCTGCAGCATTGCGATGTTGGACTCCAGCGATTGAAAACGTAATTGGATCAATCTATGTTGCAGATCGAACATCCATCAACAATTTTGATGAAGATTTTACTACATATTTTTCCGCAGACCGAGCGTCACAGCAACACTTTTTCAGATTTCGTAGTGATTGTGATTTTCTGCGGTATTTGTAGGTGATAGCTTCAGCAGATCTGAAACGGCGAATCTTGATTGCAGCAGTTGCGATCAACTGGACTGCAGTATATGCGATTATACGGTCAGCCAGCACTGCGATCACCGGATCATGCGACTATTATGATCAATCTGACCGCAGCAGATTGCGATCAAGCGGAGCTGCGTGATTTTTCAAGATGCTTAGACTGCTTTTTCATGGACACGATTTTGAAGCATTTTCTGCAACTTTTCTCAATGGGAAAACACGATTTCTTTTCTCGTATCTCCCCTTAGTCGGCGCCAATGTTTGTACCCAAAATCACTTTTGGGCACGAAACACAATGAATTGATTGTTTGGATGGTATTTTGGATTCGTGGTTGGGAGATGATTCGAAGAACAAATAAAAGAGATTGACACAGATTTTACGTGGTTCGGCATAGTTGCCTACGTCCACGGGTGAATCCCCTTGGGGAGTATTTTATTCATGTGTTAGTGTTACATTATTTTTCTCCCCTATTGACCACCCCCTACTGATTTCTGCCCATCTCCCTTTTATACATTTTTCCATCTAATTTTAATTATCAACATAAATTACATTAAACAACTCTTTTATGCTTTTATCATCAATTCATATGAAACTGCCCTCTTTATGCCTCTTTCATGGATTACGCATGTGCTTCTTTGTCTTAATGCCTCCACCATAATTTATGTATGAAACTGTCCATTTATGGTCCTATATTGAATTCTCGCATAAAAGCTTGCTCCTTTATGTTTTCACCATAATTTACGTATGAAACTCGCCGATTAATGTCTCGGCGAGGATTGGTGGAGACTGGCCGATTGGACAGGTGGATCTTTGGGTGGCAGGATAGGTGGATCTTGGTGGCATCGTAATGGGTTGGCCGACTTCATAGTTGGTCGGGTCGTTGGATGGACTAGCCGGGCGACATAATTGTCTTCTTTGGCGATATGAGTGGAGCTGGTCCAAAGCATAATTGGCTTGCTGGAGATATGAGTGGAGACTGAAAATTAGCTAGGGGTGTGTCTGACTTTGATGTTTGATCGACGGTTGACTTTGACCATTGACTAGTCGTTGACTTTGACCATTGACCTTGACTGGATGTTGACTTTGATGATTGACCGACTTTGACCATTGACTGGCTTTGACCATTGACCGGTCTGTGCAGGCGAGTGGACTGCTTTGGTTGACTGGGTAGCGGGCTTGGATGAGGACCCAAAGATGATTCGAGTATCAATTCGGCCCATTAAGTGGCGTCTTTACTTATGGTACAAACATCTAGGTTATGCAGGATTAGTTTGCTACAAATGCAAACTCAAAGTTTTTATAGACAAGGAAGTTTAGACACCAAGGAATTTCCAAAACCGAAAATATTCTCAAGATATTTTCATTACTCTACCAAATTCGGTTTTCATAATTCTTGTGAATGCACTGTCCAAAAGTAATGATCGAAATCTCCTTGGAAAATCTTTAATTAGCAAATGCACATTACTAATTCTTATTTTCCATATATAATTAAAAACCCTTAATTAAAAAGATTCTTAACTTATTTAATTAGATCTTGGGATTTACTTCCTTCTTAGCCGTTAAGGAATATCTTTGGACAAAATAGAATAAGCATTAATGCACTGTGTTCAAAGAGTGTCGACATCTTATTCTTGCAAGTCTTTACCATGCTTGCTCACTTGAAACCGATTTACCACACTTCCAAACAAGTTTATAATTGGTTCATCTGACTTTCAAGAACTATGTGTTTGATCAAGTACCACTCAATCACAACTCATGGGTTTACGGTTCTACCAAAATAAGTTTCGGTTCTACCTCCATGTGAGTATTGTGCATAGTTACACTAGATTACCAAAGATACGACTGACTAGGTACTAGGATCGGTTCCCCACATATATTTGGTAGCTAACTTGTATGCACTGCACATGTTCATAGGATCGATTTCCCTTTCTTCTATAAACCTTGCTACTCCTCATAAAAGTATCGGTTCCCCTTGTGATGCACTGCACCTCTTACTAGGATCGGTTCCCCTCTTCCCAGTAATAAGTTCAGACATACACAACCCGATCATACCCCAAGTGATTACTTAAGATCGGTTTCACTAATAAAATTCATACCAATACATAAGTCTGGCCTCATGTGAATAGTTCTACCAAGAACACAAACAAGTCATGAGTGGTTATACTAATCACACATATTGGTCGTTTATAAGATATGCAATGAATTACATCCCCAATAACGCCTGGCGATTTCCTTTTTGGTTCACAACACATATCATGAACTTACTTCCTTAAAACACATGTAAACATTGTTCCCTAGGATGAAATCCTCACCTCATACCCATACATAATCATAATAGCATTCATACGATTATGTCGATATCTTGTATACAAAGTTTAATGGTTAAGCAAGAAACTTCATATTGTATTCCTTAATGCTATGTATTTCTAGAGAGTTCATGCTTCGCAGTTTTATGTTTTCAATGTGCACGTCTTGAAAGATACGTTAGGGAATGAAACAGTTCAAGTCAAATGTCACTAACCTCAAGTGAAAGGATTATGTTTTCGTTGTAGCTCCGTTCTTCTTCACTTATTCAAGATAATACTTGTAATGAACTCTATAGATGCGATCACTAACCTCAAGTCATCGCAATAATTGTAATGTCTCATCCTAATACTTTCAAGCTAACTTATACGAAGTTGACTCTAGTACATTTAAATCAAGCGACTCTTAAATGAGTTTTGCTTCACTAAAATATGACAACCAAACTTGACATACCAACGCTTGGTGGGTTCAACCGAACAATGCTCTAACACACCATACTCTATATTGGCTTCCATGGGAATGTTAGAATGAGTTTGAACTTTTTTTTAGTTCCGCTCTTATTAAATTTGATTCATGCCATTTCTAATGTTGTCTATATTCCGTTGAAGTTCTTGGAGTGATTCATTGTAACTCAGCTGAAATTCACAATTTTTTTTTGTTGTTTGAAGTATTTGTTGCATCACGAGAATAGAATATTCAACAAAACTATCAAATTTCTGATTTGAGGATTGCTCTGCCGAACTTGGATAAACACGACTTTCATAGTTTCGAACCCATGTATCATCCCTTTGAATGAGTGAATGATCATAAAGACGATCTAGAGCTGGGCTAGAATCATTGAAACACGGTCTGGTTGGTTGTATACCAAGTTTTTCCACTGCCTTTAGCTCACAAATAATGTTATCGAGCATCTGCACATGTATAGAATTAAACTGATTAAAAGTACAACTATCCTTCCATCCTTGTAATCGTTCTTCATAGCCAAAAGATTGGTTTTGATTATATCTCAAGTATGGTTGGAAGTCATAATTGCTCACCATAGTATGCATGGTTTTGTGAACCAGATGTGTTGTTCCCAAGAGGATACGTCTTGAAAACTTATGCACACAACTCGTTTAGAGACTTACCTCTTGTTTTGAATTGTGCACACGCCAAAAGAATGATTAATGGTACCTAAAAATAAGATTCTAAAAGAAACAAATTAATAAAAGATAAGAATGAAAAATAAATGCAAAAACAGAAAATTAAATAACAACTCAAACCACCGGCTGCTCCCCGGCAGCGGCGCCAATTTTGACGAGGTGTCGAACTCGCAAAAATTAATTCCTTACTTCTCTGTAAACTAACTAGTAGTATACGGACAAGCATGTTCGTTCCTAAGGAAAAGTTGAGTCAAAGTTTTCAATTCAATATCTGAATAAGAATAATGCAAATAAGAGGATGAGAATGATCAAGGACTCTTTCTCGATCACAAAACATGAATCTTATTGATATAGCTAGTTTCTGCAAATTACCTTGTAACTAGTAACCCTAGAATATTTAGTACGCTCAAATTTCCCTCAATATCATGAATTCACCGGACACGGAAGCGCTCGACTACCAGATTCTACTCATCAAGTTTCTTAGAAGTACGCTCTCTAGGTGTGACTTAAACAAGTACATTAAGTTCCGTGAGATAGGGTATTCCTAGTGACAAACAAAAAGGCTCGATTCCATCATCAATATTCATATATCGCTACTTGAATTAAGAGTCTCTAGACAATTACGGGACGAAGAGGTCTTAACTAGCAATAGAATCACCAAGCAACTATACAACTTGCAACTTAAATGACATGATATAAAAATTGCAACCTTCTGTCTCTTTTTATAGCTCTAATTTCCTCTTCCAGATCCCGCAATCAACGGATGTAGCTTCAGCTGGTCTCTCGACCAAGTTTTACAAACCCAATCTTCCAATATTCGACCAATGTTTCCATGTTTATCTCAACTTCTACGATTAATTCCCTAACCAATGGAAGCAACCTAATACTTCAGCTGATTTTAGCCTCTAAATAAAATTATAGCCTTTTCCAAACATCCCTTGTACACATCCCACAAACTCACGGCCAACTAGATACGTATAACCCCTTCGTTTACTGACTTTCTGACTGAAAAATGGATCAAACAACCCCAAAACTTGAACTATCTGTAGCCTTGTTCTTCTCGCATTTGAATCTTGTAGTGACCCTCATCACAAACTCACAAAAATCTAGCTAACTGGTATCATAGGACTCCATTCAGTGGGCAACATGAGATGCAAGGAAACTGGTCAGCCACTCAGGTCTTTTATCGAACATCTTGTGTGCCATAAACTGGTAATGCAGATATGACCATTTTGTTGTTCTATGGGCTCTCCTTTTACCTGCAATTTCGAATTCAACACACATCTATTCTCATAAACTTTATTAAACACACAAACATTTATTGGTAAGTCACCGTTCTTAGATTAATAGTACTGACTTCACTTTCTCAACAGGTTTTCGCATAAGCAAAATCTGTCCAAGACAAACTAGAGAAAATCCATCCTGATCAATAATTCAAAGCTTACTTCGAATCCATGTTCTAACATCAAATATTTAATCCCTCCGTTCATCCTCATTTTCAATGGCAGAGGCTCGCCTTTCTTCCATGTTTTCACGGCTTGTATTCTTGCTTTGTAACTGTACCAATACTTCCAACTTGTATTCTTGGTCCGTGTATTTCTTGCCTTTGTATACTTATCTTAACTATGAATTTGGGCAAGGGCAACCCATCTGACCGATCTTTCCAGCGTGAAGGACTTGATGTAGCGATAAGAAGTAATGGCAGAGAATTAAGACTTAGCTGGTAAGTGCAGTATTCGACCAAGGATTAGAAAGAAATGGTATTTAGGTGCACAACCAAGTGGGCCTTATTCAGTAAGTATTTTAGGTTCACCTGGAAGCCCTGAACCCTTAAATTTAGTGCATCGGTAATCTGATTCCCATGTGATATATGCTTGTATTCCTGCTACGGTTCGAGCAATCACCATTCAAGGCTGCTAAACAACGCCATATGCCTCCATTTCTCTTCTTTCTTGTAACATGACTCCAAATACCTACAAAAGGAAAACAAAGCATAATATACGAAAATTACAAGAGAAATAGCTAAGAATATCGTAAGAAATTGACATTCAATAGATGTATTTTAGGCTCCTATCACATACCCGTATGCATACTGGTTGGTTATGGAAGTCCGAGAACTTACAATGCCATACCGGTATGCGTACTGGCGTGAGTTTCAAGTTCTGTAAATTCAACTGAGTTTTGGAAGGTATACGTACCCGTTCGGATACTGGCGAACCCAAACTTGGTCCGACCACTTACGTATGCGTACCCATTCGCATACTTGAGTAGGTTATGTTCTAAAATCAGTTTGTTCACGAACTAATACATTTATTTATATAATAAGGAATGCAACCTTTTGCAAACCGTGCCTATAATGTTCATGAATTCATTCTAGTGTATCAAAATTGATTTTGCTTCAATTGTGTCTTATATACTTTTATGAAAATATAAACAATTGAACAACTCTAGATCTAGTTTCATTTGAGTCATTTGAACTAGTTATGGTCAAAATGAATATGGTTAATATGAAATTGTTCATATGACTAATTTCGGTTAACTATTGTTGAGCCAGCAAGGTGCACAGTTTAGGTACGGTTACCCATATCTAAATGAAGTCACTTTTCATTTGTGCGTAAAAAGATAAGTTCGATCTAACGGTTGAAAGATATTAACTTGAGTATAATTAGGTTTTCATCTAACGGTAAATATTGAATACTTTGTTACCAAGGTAACATTGATTGCAAACCCTGATTTGAAGACTATATAAAGGAGAACTCTAGCAACTGGGAAACCTAATCCCCACACCTCTTGTGTGATAATAGTTGCGACTAGAGTTAATTCTCCTTTAACCTTAGGTATTTCACAAAACCCTGTAGGTTAACGACTAAGAGACTTCATTGGGATTGTGAAGCTAGACCCGACTATTTTCTTTGTAGTTGCATGTTCTGATCTTGATATTTATATCGTATTGATTACTATCTTTTCTAAGATTTGCTCGAGATTTATTCTCCGATAGGCAAGATAAAAAGTAGTCACAAACATCTTCGTCTCATCGTTTTTGACTCCATAATATCTTGTTTCGCTACCATACGATTATGATTATTGTGAGATAATTGATATTTCTAGGTTGTTCTTCGGGAATATAAGTCCGGTATATCAATTGGTTTTTGTTCACCTTGATTTATCAAAAGACGGAACAAAAACTTCTAGGTATTTCTGTGGGAGATAAATTTATCTATTCAATAGACTTTTCTGTATGAGACAGATTGGTTTATCAAGTCTTAGACTTTGGGTCGTAGCAACTTTTAGTTGTGGGTGAGATCATCTAGGTGAATCAAGTACGTAGAAACCCGCTGAGATTCATAGGCGTAAGAAATGCGACTATACCTTGATCAATGTGAGATTGGTTAGGGCTCAACTACATTCCAGTACAAAGTTAACTTGTAGTAGGCTAGTGTCTGTAGCGGCTTAATACAGTGTGGTGTTCAAATATGGACTAGGTCCCGGGGGTTTTCTGCTTTTGTGGTTTCCTCGTTAACAAAATTTCTGGTGTCTGTGTTATTTCTTTTCCGCATTATTTTTTCTATATAATTGAAATATCACAGGTTGTGCTGAATCCGACCTTTGGGTTGTTGATTAAATTGATTCACACTTGGATATTGGTTTTTGATACCGTCTAAGTTATTTCTTATATTCAATCGGGCTCGCAAATTCCTATTTGTTTGATTGCAGATTGAATTAAGAAATAAAAATATAACTCTAAGATATACTTTTCTTAAGATTGAGTCTGACTGTCTAGTTGATTCTCTTGAAAGTATATTGGAGTTAGTCCATACAGATTGCTAAGCGAAATATTATGTGTGGTTGTTAGACCCCCGCTTTTTCACAAAGGAATTGTTCCAGTGCGTGCACTCATCGAAGTCAGAAGCACAAGGATACTTAGGAAACTAAGTGAACTAGTGGTAGTTGCTTGGTCTCAACTATACGAAGTTGGTTTAGATTTTGTATAGTGGATTAATTATGAGAGTATTCAATTCTGGACTAGGTCCCGGGGGTTTTCTGCATTTGCTGTTTCCTTGTTAACAAAATCTTGCTGTGTCATTTACTTTACCTTTCCAAAATTATAATTGTTATTATTATAATTTAAAGTAAATTACCCAAACGTTAACTATGTACATTCTTGATAGTGATCATATAGAGTTTGGTTAAGTCCGAACCTATTATCAAGTATCATACTTCGTTGTTGTATTGTCTCGATCCTATATCCATAGTCAATCATACAAGTTATCTTGTTGTCGTATTGTCTCGATCTTGTATCCATAAACAATCACACTAAGTGTGAACCGATTTTTTATATTGTCTGACTCAGTCTATAGACAATCACTTTCGGTAGAGGACTTATAGGTGAATAAATTAAAGATTGTGGTGTATTTAGGTACCCTCGTATTTTCACCTTTGGCCACATGGCTGTTCGGTCACATATTAATCAATTAACTAATTATTTAATTAATCCTCCATATTTTGATTAGTCTACCAGTTGGACAATTCTCCATACACCTCCTAGCCGGTCTCACCACCACTAGTGGACGATATTTATACCCATTAGTTGGTTGGTCTCTCTACCCATATTGGACAGTCCTCAATCTCCTAGATACAAGGCTTCCTAAATTTGGGTTTCGTACTTGATGATAATTTTGATCAAGTCTGAGCATCAATAATTTTCATATTGATTCAGTTATCAATATTTTAATTGACTATTTAATGTTCGGTCCTGCTACCAACATTTTGGTGCTCAACCATTGGACAGTTAATTAATCATTCAATATTTCCTTGGACGATCATCCACTTGGTCGATCATCTAATATCTACCAATATTTTAATCTCTACTTTGTCATTCGACTGCTCATGACATTGTAATACCCCGATATTCAGCAATGGTTGGCCGAATGGAATATAAGTAATGATTTATGAGGCCTGATGGGTTCACTTGACTGAGTTGTGGGAAAAAACTCCTCAGTTAAACGTGCTTGGCCGGGAGTAGTCACATGATGGGTGACCTCTCGGGAAGCTTTTGTTGGATAACCGCAGTAGTGTCGTTAAAAATCCCACACTGTTGGATAACCGCAGTGGCTAAGTGGGAATACTATCAGTGTTAGTTGGGATACAAGTAGGGGTCGTTTGCTTGTGCTCGGGTGGGGAGTATGCTGGGGGATTATGCCAGATAATGCTCTCATAGGAAACAAGGAACGTCTACCTTTTCAGCACAACTGGCTCCAGATTTGGCAGAAAACTCTGCAGTTAAGCGTGCTTGGGCGGGATTTATCCAGGGATGGGTGACCATCTGGGAAGTTTCTGCTAGATTACCGTAGTGATGCCCGTTAAAAACCCCACACTGCCGAATAACCGCAATGGATAAGTGGGGACAGCCAAGTGGTCCTTATTCAGTAAGTCTGTTAGGTTCACCTGGAAGCCCTGAACCCTTAAATTTGGTGCTTCAGTAATCTGATTCCCATGTGATATAGGCTTGTATTCCTGCTACTTTTTGAGAAATCACCATTCAAGGCTGCTAAACAATGTCATAAGCCTCCATTTCTCTTCTTTCTTGTAACATGACTCCAAAATACCTACAAAAGGCAAACAAATCATAATATACGAAAAATACAAGAGAAATAGCTAAGAATATCGTAATAAATTGACAGTCAATAGATGTATTTTAGGATCCTATCAATACCCGTATGCGTACTGGTTGGTTATGGAAGTCCGAGAATTTACTATGCATACCGGTATGCGTACTGGCGTGAGTTTCAAGTTCTGGAAATTCAACTGAGTTTTGGAAGGTATACGTACCCGTTCGCATAGCGAACCCAAACTTGATCCGGCCACTTAGGTATGCGTACCCGTTCGCATACTTGAGTAGGTTATGTTCTAAAATCGGTTTGTTCATGAACTAATACATTTATATAATAAGGAATACAATATTTTGCAAACCGTGGATATAATGTTCATGAATTGATTCGAGTGAATCAAAGTCGATTTTGCTTCAATTGTGTCTTGTGTACTTCTATGAGAATATAAACAATTGAACAACTCTAGAACTAGTTTCATTTGATTCAGTTGAACTAGTTATGGTTAAGATGAATATGGTTGATAAAAGTGTTCATATGGATAACTTCGGTTAACTATTGTTGAGCCAACAAGGTGCACATGTTTAGGTACGGTTACCAATATCTAAATGAAGTCACTTTTTATTTATGTGTAACAAGCTAAGTTCGATCTAACAGTTGAAATATATTAACTTGAGTCTAATCAGGTTTTCATCTAACGGTGAATATTGAATGTTTTTTTACTAAGGTAACATTGATTTCAAACCCTAATTTGAAGACTATATAAAGGAGAACTCTAGCAACCAGGAAACCTAATCCCCACACCTCCTGTGAAGACTAAAAGGTATGTGGAGACTTGAACTTATCTATCACTCAAAAGTCTATTTATCTCCTATCTTGAGACAAAAGTCGTTTTTCTATATAGACTTAGATTATACACATTTGGTATTTCGAGCCGAGTATACCTCGCCTATATATTTCTCGAAATATGTGTTGGTAAATCTTTCGCTTTAGCCAAGTTCATCTATACCTAGTGACGAAAGTCATGATAAGTTTCAATCACTTTGAAAATTGCTCTGACGAAAAATGGTTTGTGAATAACAACTATATAACGTCCTTTGAGAATGTTTCAATGATTGAAATGAGAGTTTAGACTATATAACCATTGGAGGATATAAGCATTGTTGTGGAAACATATATATGTATAAGTCCTTATTACTTGAACCAAAGTTTGCGAACTTTGTTGATCAAGTGAAACCGGAGAAGTGCGTGAGATAAGTCAGTGAACTCAGTCCGCGAACTGGTGAAGTTCTCAAACCCGAGAATTTATGCCGGAGTTTGTGAACTCCATCCGGGAACTTAAGTCCGCGAACCCAGTCCGCGAACTTGAGTAGGTTATGTCTAAAAACGATGTTTGTGAACTTATCTGTATAAACTAAGGAATGCAATTGCAAACCGTGTCTATATAGTTCATGAACCGATTCGAGTGAATCAAATCGTTTTTGCTTCAATTGTGTCTTGTGTAGTACATGATATTTCCTTGCAATTGAATAACTCTCTAACTAGTTCATTTGAGTCATTTGAACTAGTTATGGTGAAGAAGAATATGGTTGATATGAAAGTTATCATATGGCTAACCATTTGGTTAAATATCGTTGAACCAAATAATGTACAAGCTTGGGTACGTTTATACAAGCCTACAAACGTGCATTTCATGTGTGTATAACAAGCTATGTTTTCGATCTAACGGTTGATAAATATTAGCTTGAATCTAATCAGGTTTTCATCTAACGGTGAATATTGAATGCTTTGTTACCAAGCTAACATTGATTGCAAATCCTGATTTGAAAGAATATATAAGGGAGAACTCTATCAACTGGGAAACCTAATCCCCACACATTATGTGTGATACTAGTTGTGCTAAGATAGAGTCGATTCTCCTTTAACCTTTGGTTTCTTCTTCTAAACTAGGTTAACGACTTAAAGACTTCATTGGGATTGTGAAGCCAGACCGATACTACTTTCTTGTAGTTGTGTGATCTGATCTTGCTATTTCTATCGTACGAGTACAATTGTAATAATTGGCTTGAGATTTCTATCTCTGATAGGCAAGATAAAAAGTAGTCACAAACATATTCGTCTCATCGTTTGTGATTCTACAATATCTTTTTTCGCTGCGTCTATTAAGACTATTGTGAGGTGATTGATAATACTGAGTTGTTCTTCGGGAATATAAGTCTGGTTTATCAATTGGTTTTTGTTCACCTTGATTTATCAAAAGACGGAACAAAACTCTTAGGTATATTCGTGGGAGACAGATTTATCTATTAGCGTAGACTTTTATGTGTGATACAAATTTGTTTATTAAAGTCTTCGACTTTAGGTCATAACAACTTTTAGTTGTGGGTGAGATCAGCTAAGAGAATCAAGTGGTAGTATCCTACTGGGATCAGAGACGTAAGAGCATAATTTTACCTTGGATCAGTGTGAGATTGGTTGGGGTTTAACTACAGTCCATACCGAAGTTAGTTTGGAGTTGGCTAGTGTCTGTAGCAGCTTAATACAATGTATGTTCAATATGGACTAGGTCCCGGGGGTTTTCTGCATTTTCGGTTTCCTCGTTAAATTTTTTTTGGTGTCTGTGTTATTTCTTTTCCGTATTATATTTGCTATATAATTAAAATAATACAGGTTGTGCGTTGTTCAATCAATTAGAATATCCAACCTTTTGGTTGTTGATTTAAATTGATTGAAACTTGGATATTGGTCTTTGGTACCATCCAAGTTTATCTCTCTTGTATTTAATTGAGACTCGTAGTTTGCTTGAGTAAGATTTAAATCGAGAGATAGAGATATAAACTCTTTGATATACTTTTCTATTGATTGAGTCTAATTGTCTAGTTGATTCTCTAGAAAGTACATTGGAGTTTGTCCATACAGATTTCTAAGAGAAATATTGGGTGTGGTTGTTAGACCCCCCACTTTTTAAGTATCAACGGTTATTAATGTTAGAGAATTGCTCGGTCGAACTCGCATGCGTTGCTATCTCAAGCATGTTTGTCAATATTAGTGATCAAAACTATACGTCTTGATTTCTAGTTTACTTATGACTAAGTATCTGTCTAGGATAGTTAAGTATTGTTGAGCTCAAGACTCCATGGAGATTATATTAAAAAGACGAAGAAATACTCAAGGAACCAGTGGAACTTCATCCGACCAAAAGGTATGTGGAGACTTGAACTTATCTTGCACTCAAAAGTCTATCTATTTCCTACTCTTGAGACAACAGTCGTATAAGTATGATAGTTTTCATACATACACATTTGCTATTTCGAGCCGATTTTACTCGCCTATATTTTTATCGAAATATGTGTTGGTAAGCTTTCACTTTAACCACTTTTCATCTTTACCCGTGACGAAAGTCATGATGACGTTTCAATCTTTAAAATAGATTTGATGATGATAGTCGATTCTTATGTCTAATGACTATTATAACATTATAGAAGAATGTTTCAATGATTGAAATGTAGAGTTGAGATTACGTAACTATCTATGGATATAATCATATACAGTGTGTTCGCACATTAGTGTATAAATCCATGTGCTGGAAACCAAGTGCATACATATGTGTGCATGCGGTATTGGTGAAGGAGACAGGTTAGGTACGCGTACCCGTACGCATACTAGCAGAAGTTTTCGAACCAGGAATTTCTGCTGAGTTTATAGTTTGCAAACTAGTAAACCAGTCACCTTAGGTACGCGTACCCACGGAAGTTTTCGAACCGAAAATTTATACTGAGTTTGTAAACTCAAATCCGGTAGCTAAGGTACACGTACCCAAGCTGGTTATATTTCTCAAATCGGTAGCTCATGAACTTAAACAATAAATCAATAAGGAATACAATATTTGCAAACCTTGGCTAAATTATTCATGCATTGATTCGAGTGAATCAAACCGATTTTGTTTCAATTATGTCTATGTATAAAGATTTAAGCGAACAACTCTTTAACTAGTTCTTTTGAGTCATTTGAACTAGTTGTGAAGAAAATGAATACGGTTGATATGAAAGTGCTCATATGGCTAACCATTGGTTAACTATTTGTGAACCAACCAAATGTACACGTTTAGGTACGGTTACTCAAACCTAAATGAAATACATTCCATTTGTGTGTGACAAGCTAAGTTTCGATATAACGGTTGAATGATATTAGCTTGGATAAATCAAGTTTTCCATCTAATAGTGAATATTGAATGCTTCGTTACCTAGGTAACTTAGATTTCAAACCCTGATTTGAAAACTATATAAAGGAGACCTTGTCGGTTAACGACTGGAAAAACTAATACCCACACCTCCTGTGTGATACTAGTTGGTTTTGCTAGAGTTGATTCTCCTTTAACCGTAGGTTTTTTCTCGAGACCTTGTCGGTTAACGACTGAAAGACTGCATTGGGATTGTGAAGCCAGGCGAAACTACTTCTCTTGTAGTTGTGCGATCTGATCTTGCCATTTTCTATCGTACGAGTTCAATTGAATAATTTATTTGAGATTATATCTCCGATAGGAAAAGATAAAAAGAAATCACAAATATCTTCCTCTCATCGTTTGTGATTCCGCAATATCTAGTTTCGCTACCATACGATTTAGATTATTGTGAGGTGATCAATAATTCTAGGTTGTTCTTCGGGAATATAAGTCCAGGTTATTGATTAGTTCCTGTTCACCTTGGTTTTATCAAAATACAGAACAAAACTCGTAGGTTTATCTGTGGGAGACAGATTTATCTATTATCGTAGACTTTTCTGTGTGATACAGATTTTTTTATTAAAGCCTTCGACTTTGGGTCGTAACAACTCTTGGTTGTGGGTGAGATCATCTAAGGGAATCAAGTGCGTAGTATCCTGCTGGGATCAGAGACGTAAGAAGCACAACTGTACCTTGAATCGGTGTAATATTGATTAGGGTTCAACTACAGTCCAGACCGAAGTTAGTTTGTAGTAGTCTAGTGTATGTAGCGGCTTAATACATTGTGGTGTTCAATATGGACTAGGTCCCGGGGGTTTTCTGCATATACGGTTTCTTTGTTAACAAATTTTTTGGTGTCTGTGTTATTTTTATTCCGCATTATATTTTGTTATATAATTGAAATATCACAGGTTATGCATTGTATCGATCAATTGTGAAATCCAACCTTTGGTTGTTGATTGGAAATTGATTGATCATTGGATATTGGTCTTTGGTACCATCCAAGTTTATATCTTTTGTATTTGATAAAGACTCGCAGATTTCTATTTGCTTGAGTATAGATCAGATCGAGAGATGGAGATATTAACTCATTGATATACTTTTTATTAAGATTGAGTCTGACCGTCTAGTTGATTATCTTAAAAATGTATTAGAGTTAGTCCATACAAATTTCTAATTGAAATATTGGGTGAGGTTGTTAGACCCCCGCTTTTTCAATTAATACATCTTATCTCACTACAGAACTCGAGAAAATGACTCTAGGATTATTACACCCATTCAATGGTTAGTTACACCAATCAATATTTAATCAGAAATGTAGTTATGTGCATAGTAAACCTGTGGAACACTGGATCTGAGTTGCACCACTGCACCAAGACTTGGGGAATTTGAGATATGCCTCTGACAGTAGTTCTAGTGTCCAAAATAACAACAGGTTCAATAAAAAACTGTCATGCATGGTCCACCAATGATAGTTGACGTGATATAACTGCCTGCAAGCCTATTTTCTTCTTAAACTGAGAGACATGAAATACTGGGTGTATCCTAGACCCCACATGAAGTTTCAGCTTATAAGCAACAGATCCAATTCTTTGTAGGACTTCAAATGGGCCAAAGTACTTGGCAGAAAATTTGAGATTTCTTCTTATAGCCACTGAAGTTTGCCTGTAAGGCTGGAGCTTTAAGAATACCAGGTCACATACCTCAAATTTTTTGTAAGATCTCTTTTTATCTGCAAAGAATTTCATTCTGCTTTGTGCCTTGAAGAGTTCTTCTTTAAGCATTTGCAACATAATATCCCTCTCTTGTAAGTAGTTGTCTACAGTGGCAACAGAAGTAGAAGTAGGAATAGGGAAAACCAAGTGAGGTGGAGCATACCCATATAATGCTTGAAAGGGAGACATCTTCAAGCTGGAGTGGTAGTTGGTGTTAAACCACCATTCAGCTAAGGCTAACCATTGCACCCACTGTTTAGGATGAGAGCTTGTCATGCACCTCAAGTATTATTCAACATGGGCATTGGTTCTTTCAGTCTGGCCATCAGCTTGAGGATGGTAGGCAGAACGGATTTTTAATGCAGTGCCTAAAGTCTTGAAAAGTGCTTGCCAGAATTGGATGATGAAGATTTTATCTTTGTCACTGACAATGGAACTAGGATGACATTCTTAAAAAGTTTTTTCCAGAATTGGATGATGAAAAGTGCTTGCCAGAATTGATGGTTAGTCAATGGAACATGGATCTTGAACACATATGAGCAAGGAATTCCTTAGCAATTGTAACAACAGTGAATGGGTGGGCAAGAGAAATAAAGTGGCTATACTTAGTTAGTCTATCCACAACTACTAACATGACATTTTTTTTAAAGGACATTGGAAGTCCCTCAATGAAATCTAAGGAAATGTTTTGCCATGAAGTGTCAGGTATAGAAAGTGGTTGTAGTAGACCACTTGGAAGTGAGTTTTCTCCTTTGTTGCATTGGCACACATCACAAGTTGTAATAAGCTGAATGATATCAGTCTTCATGTTAAGCCAAAAGAAAGAGGTTCTAGCCCTGTGATAATTACCATTGATGCCAGAATGGCCTCCAACAGCTGAGGCATGCAAGGAATGTAATATGGAAGATCTGAGTGCAGTACCTGAGCCAATATAGAGTCTCCCTTTGAATCTTAAGATACCCTGTGCATAAGAATAATTGCCCTGAGTTGGAGTTACAGTGAGTTGAGTAATAATTTGTTGTGATGTTGTGTCTAACTCAGAGTTAGATTGAATGTCCTGCACACACTGAGGCTGAGATAATGATAATGATGAGCAAGAGGCAGTAGGAAATCTGGATAAGGCATCAGCAGCCTGATTTTCCAACCGTTTTTTGTACTTAATAATGACATAGTCAAAACCCATCAATTTTACTAACCATTTTTATTGTAAAGCAGTAGAAAATTTCTGGTCTATAAGATACTTCAAACTCTGATAGTCTGTATGAATGATAAATTGTTGACTTCTCAGATAGTGCTTCCATTTTTGAACAACCATGACAATGGCCAAAATTTCTTTATCATATGTAGATAAGGCCAATGCCTTAGGACCAAATGGTTTGCTGAGGAAGGCAATGGGTTTACTATTCTTCATAAGCACATCACCAATCCCTTTTTAACATGCATCAGTTTCTAAAGTAAATGGCTGAGAGAAATCAGGTAGGGACAATACTGGTGCTGAAGTCATAGAATTTTTGATGGCAGAGAAGGCATGAGTGGCAATATTAGTCCATGCAAAAGAATCCTTCTTGAGAATATCAGTTAGTGGCTTGCAAATATTGCCATAGTTTTTAATAAATTTACGGTAGTAACCTGTAATCCCTAAGAATCCTTTGAGATGCTTTAGTGCTTGTGGTTGTGTTCAATTAACCATGGCTACAACTTTGTCAGGGTATGCAATAATACCATTGGCAGTGATAATGTGTCCAAGGTACTCGAGTTGTGGTTGAGCAAAGATACATTTGGATAACTTGGAAAATAGAGAATACTTCCTCAATAAAGCTAGTGTAAGATGCAAGTGATCCATATGTGCCTCAATGGATTGACTGTTGTAGATGGGGAAAAACGATCTGCTGGTTTTTGCGGAATTGAGGACGACCGTACGGAGGAGATTCCTTGAACCAAGCGAAATTTTCAACCTCACATAGATGCACCACTATGAAGGGGGTGCTTTAAGTTCGAGAGACCAATCTTTAGTACTCCGGCCTAAACCAAGACAATGGCCGTTCCAGAGTAAATTCGGTCACAAGAGAGGATGGGTTGATCTGTAGGATGGAAGTTGAGAAATGTGTGAGATCAATGGTGATCTGAGATTGTAGGTGTGTTATGATTTTAGCGTGAAATGCTCTGAATGATTGAACATTGCCTGATTGAGAGTAATTTCTGTGAGTTCGTGTAGACAAATGAGCGTCTGTATGAACTTTGGTGAGAAATTGCTCGTTCAGACGATTGTCGTTCGAATGTTTTAGAACTCTTCGAATCCTCTTTCAATCAGGATTCAGAGACATTATATAACGCCGGAGTTGAAAACACCATGATTCCATGAAGTGTGACAGTTGATGGAGTGAAGGAGTGGAGAAATGAAAATAGTGCTTGAAACCAGTTGTGCCCATCGTGCGGAGACTTGGTTGATTTTCCACCCACTACTTCACTAACTCCCTCAACTGATTGCACGACTTTCTCACATTTCATCGTGTGTTTGAACACATGTATCGTAGACCGCCAAACCAAAAACCTAGTTGATATCCCCCCAAGTGACACGATTGATGTCTCGTGGTTAATTAAGTCAGTTGCTGATTTCATGACTTCGTGGGACTATGAGTCCACGTATTTGCTGAGTTAAACATGATTTTGTAGAATATTCTACAACTCATGAATCGAACGTGTCTGCTGAGACAGTGATAGGATCCTCACGTTGAGGAGAGCAAGTGTTGCTCGCTAATTTTAATATTGATAGTTCTTTGAGTAAATATTGCTCATATGAGCAAGTGTTGCTCGTTTGATGAATTATTGGTAGCGTGACCAAAATAAAATATTAATTAAAGCGCTGGTAGTTGAACCGAGCATAATTAATAAGAATACTGATCATGAGATCAGTGTGAAATTATTAGTGTTTGAATCTGGAATCATGATCCTTGGATTCAGAAACCCTAATTTGATCAATTGATGACCAATTGATGGTTTATTTGAAATTAACCATAGAATGAAGGAGAACCGGCTTCATGGGATCGTGGATCGACCATGAAATTCTCATATGCTCACGTGAGCAAAATCCAAGACCTCTTTGAAGAGTTGATGAGTTGTTGAAAGGATGATTAAATGCTGGTTTAATCATTTACTGAATTACTGCTGGGTTCGGCATTAGGTGATAAAACCTAATTAATTATTAAAATATAAGGGACCGACCAAGGGGTTATGAAACCGGCCCTGGGTGGTCACAGGATCAGATGATGATCACTCCGTCAAATTCTGAAATTGTTTGGAGAGTTTTTGGACCTAATACGTGCTATTGTGCAAATTAGGTCAGATTGTGAGAAACACGTGGGACTGGCTCATTGCGAGCCAAAAAGCCAACCTTGGTCGGTCAAGGTAACATGCTTTCGTCATTGAGATGTCCGTGTCTCAGTTCTGAGAATTTTGATATTTTCTGGTGCACGTTTGAGCGACCATTTGAGAAAATATGACAAAATTAATGTTTTCTGATAAAACCGTCAAAACTTCATCGGATGAAGGAAAATAATGAAAAGTGAAGGAATTATGAAGAGGTGAGGGACCGACCAAGGGGTCATGAAACCGGCCCTGGGTGTTCACGGGATCAAATGTTGATCGTTTGAGCACTCCCCAGATTGGTTGAAACCCTAATTAGCGTCCTTAGGTAGAATCAACATAGATTTCTCATACGCACTCGGATTTTGTTGGTCCACCCCTCCATTCCGTATGGAAAAGAATTTCTTCTCTCCCAACGAGGGAATATTTAGGTTTTAAGCTCTTTCGGGAGGTGAAAACAGCCAGAGAATAAAACTCAGGAAAAATTCAAGGGGCCGGTCCCATAACATTTTTCCTAATATGATAAAACGAAGGAGTTTTGTTGAAATCAAGGAGTTTCCATCAGATGAGGGAAACATAAAAAATCATAAATAATAAAATAAGGGACGTGTGAGCGTGTGGGACCGGCTTGGAGCATGACTGGCCGACCAAGGCCCAGTCCCGTGCGTTTTTCCCTATTTTATGCATTATTTCATGATTTGAAGGAAATATCATGAAATCAAGGAATTTTCATGGGATTATGAAAACATGAAAAATATGCTAATAAAAGAGTGGGACGTGTGAGCCATCTAGGGTTTGGCCGACCGTCCATGGCCAATGGTCACGCCCCATCACATTTTCCCTAATTTTATATTATTTCCTCCACGCGAAGGAAGCACCATGAGATTGAGGAGTTTCCTCAAAACAAAGGATATTCGTTCAAATGAAAGGTTTTTCATAAACTTAGAGAAAACAACAAAAATATGATAAAAATATGAAACTGGTGTGGGATTGACCACGGCACGGTTGGCCGGTCAGTGAGCCCATGCTCCAACGCCTTGGTCAATTTTTATTTATTTGTTATTTTTCATCCTATTTTTCTTAGGTTCATCGTTTAATCGTATTTTGAAATACCCATTCGTGCGATGGTTATTAATGTATCATTGTTGAATACACTTGCACCATTTGAGACAGGGCTTTCTCAGGCGGTAGCTCTGATGCCCGTGCGTCCAATATTTATTACTAATCCATGGACTTCTACTGGGAAGAACCATGGTTTGCGTAATGAAATATCTGCGAAAATATTCGAATATTTTCAGGAATTCTGCGGATGAATCCAAGAATTTAGGTTTGAGACAGGGCTTGCTCAGGCGGTAGCTCTGATGCCCGTGCGTCCAATATTTATTACTAATCCATGGACTTCTGCTGGGAAGAACCATGGTTTGCGTAATGAGATATCTGCGAAAATATTTGAATATTTTCAGAAATTTTGCGGATGAATCCCAAAATTTAGGTTTGAGACAGGGCTTGCTTAGGCGGTAGCTCTGATGCCCGTGCGTCCAATATTTATTACTAATCCATGGACTTCTTCTAGGAAGAACCATGGTTTGCGTAATGAGATATCAATGAGAAACTTGCGAAAATATTTGAATATTTTCAGAAATTCTGCGGATGAATCCAAGAATTTAGGAATAATTAATTTATGACTTTATACTAGCAGAGTAAGTTGTTCGGGAGTTCTTCATCCCGTGATAGAAATAATTACTGAAGTGCTCAGTACTCATGAGATATGTCGTTGTCCAGCTGTGAGACTACATATCTATATGCACTCTGAGAGAAAGTATTCTCCATTAGAGGATTCGATGAGAGACCCGTGTCTCAATATTCATGTCTGATTGATGAATCAGAGGTCGTATAATTATGGGTTTACGAATTTATCCTTTATCGAAAATCCACCATCTACAACTGTAAACTAAGATGTCGTCAAAGAATACAAGTACAAACTTACAAAGATGTGGCTGAAACACCTCATTCACGAGGGCTTGAAATGTTGCAGGGGCATTAGTAAGCTAAAATGGCATGACTCTGAATTCGTAGTGGCCATGATGAGTGCGAAAAGCAGTCTTGGGAATGTCTGGTGCATAAAATCTAATTTGGTAGTAACCTGAACGAAGATCTATCTTTGAAAACACCACGGAACCATTCAATTCATCTAACAATTCTTCTATAAGAGGAATTGGGAATTTATCTTTGACAGTAATGTCATTGAGTTTACGATAATCGACACAGAAACGCCAAGTGCCATCTTTCTTCTTGACTAGGAGAATATGAGAAGCAAATGGACTATGGATGTGTTGGATCACACTTGAGGATCGCATTTCAGAGACTAATGACTCCACTATAGACTTATGTACATAAGTGCATTTATATGGCCTTTGAGAAGTTGGGTTAGACCCATTTTTGAGTGGAATTTATGGTCAAGTGACCTAGAAGGAGGAAGTCCAGTAGGTTCTGCGAAAACATATGAATTTTTTTCTGGAAGAGCAGATACTGCAGGTGGTGGTGGAAGTATAGGGGTTGTAGAAATAGAGAAAAATTGGCCAATGTGGGTAAGGGTATTTCGTTGTTCTGGATGATCTTTTTATCTTGCAAACTCTTGTTTTTATGCTTACGTTTATGAGGCTTTCGTTGCTGCCGCTGTCATTGCTCTGGATGAACTTGGCCCTTATATGTACTCATAGTAGTTAGCAAACTCTTCTTGCTGCTTTGCAGGATCAGCTTTTTAGAATTCTTACGCCAATCAATAATAATTACTGTAGTTCTTACGCCTTCTCTACAAAGATTGATCTTAGAAGCCTTCTTTCCTAAAAAGAAAGACAAAGATTGATCTGGTGATTCAACCACCTTAACGCCGGAAAGAAAAGGAAAACAATCGATCTAAATCTAGAGCATCTGGCAACAACACGCCGGAAAAAAAAGCGGAAAAAAAATCGATCTAAAGCACGTCTAAACCAAGAGTACTGCACGCATAGGCGCACAATAAGAACGCGTACAAGTTTGATAATCCTAATATGCCACGCACCAGTGACCAGTAGGACTGTATTGTCAATCCTGTAAAATACGTATATGGAAAGACCGGAAGTATTATATTTTATAACTTTCCTCGTATGATTTCCTACTATAAACTCGGCAATAATTTTAAATTTCAACTATATTTGGTAAAAATTTAAAAGAAAAATTTAACAAAACTAGTCATAAAAACCTTAGGTGATCAAACTTGTGGTACAAAAACCCCACTCAAATGTTGGGATCCATTAAAACTCCATCTTAAACAAAATTGATACAAAAACCCCAAAATTTTAAAAATTGATACAAAAACCCTAATTTTCAAAATTGGTTGGATCAAATTTTATGATGAAATATGATGAAACCAAATTTTGGTTCGTTGGGGTTTTTGTGTTACTTTTATTTTGATGGGTTTTTTGTAGATGGATAGTGACCAATGTAGTTAATCTCGGCCGAGATGGCCGAAATACCGCCGATAATATCGGTTTCGGTGTTTCACCGAGATGCCAATATTGGCCGGTATTGGCCGATATTTCATCGGTATTCACCGAAATATCGTGTCTCGGTACTCGACCGATATTCACCGAAATCCGATATTGACTACATTGATAGTGACACCTTTGGGGTTTTAACTCGCGGACCGAAAATTTATTTATAATTGTTTAAAATCGTGGGTTGATTAGTTAAAAAACGTGGGTACCACACGTGATGTACAAGAAGTTTTTATCAATGTAGTAAATATCGGATTTCGGTGAATATCGGTCGAGTACTGAGACACGATATTTCGGTGAATACCGATGAAATATCGGCCAATATCGGCGAAATACCGGTCAATACCGGCATCTCGGTGAAACACCGAAACCGATATTATCGGCGGTATTTTGGTCATCTCGGCCGAAATTAACTACATTGGTTTTGATTATAACGGTCTAAAAGCACTCACCAGTAATCACACACGTCTTAAAGTTTTTTATGAAAAAAGAAGAAGGGAATTCTCTCTATTTATAGAGAAGATTCGTATAGGAAACCGCTACAGTAAACTATGAAGACGAAATCACAACTTCTGAAAAAATCTTCTACTATGAAGACTAAAAAATCACAACTTGCGAAAAAATCTTCTACTATGAAGACAAAAAAATCACTTCCGAAAAAACTCTTCTACTATGATCTTAGATGATACCTCTTCCATCAAAATGGAGAAGAGTAATCACATCACCAACCTCCCAGCAGTTGTCATGTATGACATTTTCGCGCGTTTAGAAGATGATTTTATGTGCAGGTGCAAATTAGTGTGTAAGGTGTGGAAGACTCATCTTGAGTCTTCCGATTTTGATTACGCTCCTAGTCCTCCCCGTGTAAGGAAGACAGCGAGAATGTCAGTCTGGGGGTCATGGAGAAACACACGTTCACACGGTTTAAATGAAGTTGTTCAATGATCTGTTTGGCTATTTATTTATTTTTGTTTAATGAAGTTGTTTTCTTTGGCATTTTTCCGCCAACAGCAATATCAATCAATGTTAAAATTGCATTTTACTGATAATTAAATGTAATTTTTCAAAATTTGATTCATCAATAATACAACTCTAGTTTAATTATCTTTGCCATTTCCTTTTTATAATTTTATTTTAGTCTCGGTTGCATGTTATGGAATCTTTATCTCAAAGTCTTTCACAGTTCCACTCCCGTGCGGCCGTTCCAAGACCTGTTTCGTCTTATGTTTGATTGTAAGTTATAACGATACGATGTGTTGCAG
This sequence comes from Papaver bracteatum, assembly GCA_023529315.1. Taxonomy (NCBI): domain Eukaryota; kingdom Viridiplantae; phylum Streptophyta; class Magnoliopsida; order Ranunculales; family Papaveraceae; genus Papaver; species Papaver bracteatum. The sequence goes on from JAJJWX010001167.1 coordinate 322,333, forward strand.
ATAGTGGTAAAGTTTATACTAGTGGAGATGGTTCATTTGGACAACTAGGGCATGGAGATTACGAGTCCCATCACTCACCTATTCATGTTTCGTATTTCAGGTCCAAACATGTTGAACAGATTACATGCGGGGTGCGCGCCATTTGTTGGTGAAAGTTAAATAGAACCAACTGGAAGGTAATTGCATTTTATGTGTGATTTTCTTGTTTTTGAATGTGCATACTACTTTTGAACCATTAGGAATATATTGTGATTCTCGTAACTCCTAAGCTATGGATGAGATTCATGAAAAATTATTCTGTGATCAATGAGGAACGTATCGGGGTTCTCAGAGAAATTTGTATCCAATTATGTACCTGTTTGGTTACAGAACGGAAAGCATCTATCGTATATTTTTTAAAAGCCATCTCAAGTAAGAATAATTTGGTATCTTCTTGGTGCAGGTCAATCAGGAGCTCAGAAATTTATGGGTTTGGTTCAGGAAAACATGGTCAATTGAGTGTTTCCGTTGGCGGTACTTCCATATTATGCAGCCTTTCCCCAAGCTATTAAGGGACCTGAAAACATTCAAATGCGTAATGTTAATGCAAATGGAGATCACAGTGCAGCAGCAACGAGTGGTAAGTTCTGAAACCCGTGTCTTTGCAGTACATGCTGCCACATTTGGCACTATTGATTAAAAAATGGAATACACTTTAGAAACTGAAATATTAGGCTTAGTACCTTATGATGAATGTATTAAGAAGTTTGATACCAAAGTACCAATTATTTCTTCTAAAACGAAATTTTGTGACGGTTCAAGTGAACAGAAAGGCCTGCAAATTTTAGAGTAGAGAGTGGCACTCGTAAAACTTGAACCTTATGTTGTCGGTTGTAGTCTATGTGAAGATTACCAGCATTTCTTCCACAAGCGTATAGATTGACAATCTTTACAGAAAAGTCTCCCCAATCCTGATGAAGTCCCCTGCATCAAATCCTCTTGAGCAACCACGTCCTTCTACAAAGTAGTTTTTTTCTTCTTCTGCCTTAATGTTTCTGACTTGTGACAGCCGGTAAATTATTTCACATAATCGTAGGCCATGGCCTTTGTGTTAAATTTCGGATGGTTTGATGATCATGGAGATATATGAGCATAGAATTAGAATTGCTCATATAGAGCTCCTAGTATGGAACAAGAATTGTTTCTCTAACTCACTTTTTTTTTATTATGTTCTTGCTCTAGTTTACATTAGAAGCAGGACGTGCCTATTTATAGGGTACATTTGCCGACAGTAGAACACTCGAAGTTCTATCTAGAGCTTTCTAAACTTTATCTCTAATTATGACTAATATTTTCTTTTACATAAACTTTTGACAAACTGACTTCTCTTGATAATTTTGGATACTTTGAACTCTAGGTAATTCTAGACTTTTCTAAACCTTGTTCACACTAATCAAACAATCTAGATTATTGTAAACTCATTTGGACTTCATTTGGACATTACAAAGTAGGTAATTCCAACATTTTGTTCCTGTCAGTGAGGTGAAAAACTTGCATTTTAGCTGATCAAAGTGGGTCAGGAAATACGCTTGCGTACCTGGCACCAGTGTTACAGCAGCTCCGGCAAGAGAAGCTACCAGGACTTGGTAAATCCTCTCCTGGGGTCCGCGGGTAGTAATATTGGTACCAACAGTTGAGTTGGGTTCCCAAGTAAGTCCTTGGTTAACTTTTTCCATCTTTCTAAAGACCTGGCAATTAGGGTCAAAACCCGCGGGTTGGACCTAACCCGGACCTAACCCGACTTGTTAGTTAATAGGGCGGGCTAGAGTTGAGGTTTAAGAATCCCGGGGGTAAATAGGGTTGACCCGTCTAACCCGCGGGTTAACCCGCCAATCCGTCCGATCTCCTTGATTTTTTCAATTTCGGTGTTTCATAGTGAATTGAGAACTAGTTTTCCATATATGATAAAGGAGAGATGCGGCGGTGTTATGTATATAAGATCTACTTTTAGTTGTTCACCTACTTTAAGGCCCACATACAGAAGTTAACTAAGCACAATAAGTTAGTTGTGCACGAACTTGCTACTTAGTACATTGGTTCGACCTTGTCTAAACAAGATAGACGTCCAGTGTTCGAGCCACCCCTATTACATAATTTTTTGTGATTTAAAAACATGAAACTTCAACTGCTCTCACCCTTGTAACAAAATCAAGGGTTAACCCGCCAACCCGTCGAGCTAACCCGTCTAGGGTTAGGGTTGACTACATAGAACCCGTAGAGGAAAACGGTCCGGGTTATGGTTGACTACTTTAAACCCGCAACCCGCCTAACCCGGCCCGTTGCCATCTGATATTCTCCTCGCTTATGGATGTTGCATCACACTAATTTGTAAAAGCTGTATAATCTTGTTAAATACTTTTGGACAACAGTACTTGTAGTGAAACGTTGCAAGTGCAAATGGATAGCTACATCACAAAATTACAAAAAACAATTGCATTATTTTGGATATTTTAATGTGAGTTGTATTCATGTTTCAAAGCATCTCATTGTTTGAATACTAGGTTTATTTTAGTGTTTCTCTAGTTTAATTTGAGATATGACACTGAAACATAAAACAAAAGTTTCATTTACTCTTCTTATATTACTTCATATCACATCTAATTCTTGAGAGAATGGAGCAGATGCATGGTCGGAAACTGTAGAAGGTTTAAATAAGCATCCTTAGGCAATAAACCAACTGGATTGCCGTAAGATCATTTTCTGCATTTTCCTAGTAATTTCTCTGGGATCATGGTGAGCTTCTATTAGAATACGGGCATCCAACTCAAAACCAATTGTCAATGAATGGAGAGGCCCTAATAGATTATAAACCGCAGGATCTTAAATAACCCAACCATGTGGGACTAATAATCTCAACACGCACCCTCACGTGTAGCCTCGGCGGGTCTTACAAACACGTGGACAATTAAATCGGGTGCCGCGAGTAAAGGTGCGGTCAACTGACTCGACACAAATAGCCTGCTCTGATACCATATTAGAATACGGGCATCCAACTCAAAACCAATTGGCAATGAGTGGAGAGGCCCTAATAGATTATAAACCGCATGATCTTAAATAACCCAACCATGTGGGACTAATAATCTCAACAGCTTCCCCTTGTGCTCCTTCAGTGTGATTCTGTGTTTGGGTCACCTCATGCCAGCAAAAGCTCTCTTGTACCAAAACAATCAGGATGAACATCTGGAACAAACATTAATGTACAACAACTTAGTTTTTTTTCTTGTCAATCCAGTTAAATGAAAGTATAATGGAACATTTTCGTAATAGACTGTTGTATTCAAAATTGTAAGAGGGAAACAATTTTTGCTGGAAAAAAATCAGGTCTGGTAAATGAAACATGGAGAATCCTGGAATCAAACTGGCACTGACATTATTTCACAGGAAATTCTCTGCTATTTATAGAGATGAAGATTATTAGCTCATGTTGTGTATGACATTCAATATGTTCTTGAATAAAACTGGCACTGACATTAGTTCACAAGCTTGCTGTTGTGTTTGTCTACTACTACCAACTTGAACTTACAGGAAAAACCAGATTAAGAGCTCTGCTTTAGATCCATTCATGTACCACCAACTTCCATAACTCTGCGTCGTTTTCCTTTTCCCAACTTGGTTATATGTATACTAGTATTTAAATTGAATTTGGATTCGTGCGCCTACATTTTTTGGATGATTTTATTTAAAGCCCTTAAGTTTTGCAGGTACTTAGTCCTTGCCGATCCATGTCAAAATTTGGGATTCCTTTCAGGTTGGTAGGTGGCTTTTGTCAGAAAACACAGTTAGAAAGCCTCCAACAAGATATGGATCTTCTCATAGCAACATTTGGTCGTTTCCTTTACCTGCATAAAGGAGGCTTGTTGCAGCTAAGCTAACAAACCTAAAATGGCAATGGGTCGTCCAATTTGCTTGAGCCCTTGCATTCTCTCTCTCAAATCTTATTACTAATATAAAGAAAAGAGGTATTTTTGGTAGGAGACCCCCTAAATTACTAAGTTGTCCTTATCTTTTATATATTTACATAAATACCATTGTTTTAAAAATATATCAAAAAATTTAAAAACTTAATATCTTTCAAAATATACATCGGATTTTTAAAAAATTTATATATTTGAAAAGCTCTTTCAATTATCTACCTAACGAGTACAAACAAGAATAGTAAATTTTTGTTTTAGAAAAAAAAAATCATGGCTTTCAAATTTAGTATTGTTGGATGAGTAAAAATTCAAGCATGTGCATCGCACATGTGTCTATACTAGTGAAGAATAAAGTGTGTTCTGATATATTTATGTTGTTGCATTTGTGCCGGATCTACTACGAGTGCTGTATTAGATGAGGTCGATATACTATTCTCCGATGAAGACTGTCAAGTGTTGCATAGCTTTCGCAATATTGCACCTGTTACTACACAACATCTCTTTGTGACTGCAACTTCACCAGTTGAGATTTACAACAGAACAAACCTTGTGTTTTTTTTTAATCATGTAAGACTGGATGGAATTCAGTGAAATGAAAGTATTAAGATCAAAATTGTAAGAGACTGAATATTTTCGTTATTAGACTGTTGACATTTGTATTCGATTATTGTAATTAACTCCAACAATCTAAAGTGCGTGCCTTATTGTAATATTGTAATCTTGTAATATTCTTTGTTGTAAGAACATGGGAAAAAATGGCTGAATTTGGTAAGGACTTTAAGAGAAATTTAAAAGCTATTCTTCCTAAACGACCAAAGGTTAGATGGATATGCTTTAGAAAAACCCTCGAGAAAACTTCATGAGAAATGAAGATAAATTGGACGGAGTGGAATAGGAAGAATTAGATCTTGATGACTCCTTTGTATGACTTCTATAATGCTGAAGATTTTAATGCTTTTGATTTATGGGAAGCTCTAGAAGAAAAATATCATCTTCTTGGAAGTAAGAAGTTCTTGATGGCTAAGTTCTTGAAGAAGCTGTGGTAAACGATTGTCGGAAATCACCATGGTGGAGCTTGGAAAAAGATCCAGGTTACTTATTGCAGCAAGGACAAGAGCATGAGCAAAAACACATGTCCAACAAAGCTCATGTTTTGGACGATAAAGCGGATGAGAGAGCGTCGAAAACCGAAGGTAACAATTTTTAAGCCTAGAGGGTGAGGTGTCACTAAGGAAGAAATGGTGTAAGGCCCTAAAAGGATCAAATATGATCCAAAGCAGAAAAAATAAGGCAAACATAGTAGAAGACTACGGATATTTCAGCGGCGCAGGCGAAAGTCGACCTTGTCTCTAGTATGACTAATGTGAGAAAGTTTGGTGGATTGATGCAGGCCACCAAGCATGCGTAAATTGAAATGCTTTCTCCTCATATGTCATAGTAGGAGATGACGTGGGAATCTCTTCACGCGAAAGTGGTGACAAGGTCGCTGAAGCTAACTTGGGAAAAACTCACATTGTTGTTATTTAAGCATGTTTTAGGAAAAGGTTTTTAATAACATGATTAAGAGTGTGCTCGATTTGAAATTGAATGTTAATGCATCTTCTTCTTCTTGTTTGTGATTTTTCACATGTTTGGCATTATAGACTTGGACATGTTAAATCTCGACTTGCTAATTTAGGTTGCAAACCAAAAATAAGCTTTGATAAAAATCAAAGATGTGAAATCATGTTGAATCTAAATATACAAAAACCCGTTTAATAAAAGGATTGAGCATCCACTTGTTCTTTGGAACTAATACAAAAAATCAGAAGAGGTGGTAGAAAATGGTACATCACTTTTATAGATGATTACTCAAATCTTCTTAGAAGTAAGATAGCCTTGGAGGCTTTCATTTTTATAAACTTGAAGTGAGATGAGTAAAATTCATAGGTGAGTTTTGTAAACATAATGGAATCATTCATGCATCGAATCGAATGACGAAGAACACTCATAGATATGGTAAATGCTATGTTGACAAGTTGAGTTAGAATAAGCTATCCTCTCTGCTTTATATTTTGTTCCATTTAAAAAATGCGATAAAACTCTTTATGAATTGTGGAATGGTAAACAACCTTCTTATGCATACTTTAAAGTGTGGGGGTGTTTGGACAAGGTGGCCATTCCTCTTCCCAAGAAAAACTAAAATAGGACCTAAAAAAGTCGATTGTGTTTTCTTTTGAGCATACAATTGCATACGGGTTCATGATCATCGATTCGACCATAATAACATTGATCGAGAACACCATATTGGAATCTAGAGATGTTGTGTTTTCAGGTGGACCTGAGGTCCATGATGACCTCCAGGATGTTCAATCGATTCAAGATCAAAATTGTAAGAGGATCACTTGTAAATTGAAAAAGAACAAGGGTAATGCTCTCTTGAGTTTTACGTTACAACCGAGAGGGACCTCAAACTATTGCTTAAGTTTTGGGAAGTATCCTGTTGTACTGGAAGGGTATTGTGATGCCAACTGGATATCGACTCAGAAGAGTGCAAGTCTACTAGTGGGTACATCTTCTTACTTGGAGGTGCGTGTGTCTCATGGAAGTCTACCAAACAGACATGTATAGCTAAATCCACTATGGAGTCTGAATTTATAGCCTTGGAAAAAGCTGGAGAGGAAAGCTGAATGGATACGATGTTTCCGGGAGGAATTCCACTCGGCCCAAGCTCGTGTCTTCAATCGCAATCCTCGTGACAAAAAAGCTGCTCTTGGTTGCGCAAAGAACAATGTATACAACGGGAAGTCTATACATATACGAAGAAGACACAAGACGGTGAAACAACTACTCTCTACTGGTATTATCTCGATAGACTTTGTAAAATCCAAAGATAATCTTGCAGATCCTTTGACGAAAGGCTTAACCAGAGAGGAAGTTAAATATACATCGAGGGGGATGGGACTTAATCTCATTGAATAAATCACCATGAAGGATACTCAACCTTGTGATTGGATTTCCAAGATCAAGGTTCAATGAGACAACTAATTTATGGTGATATTGGGAAAGCACTATCTTTGTCCCTCCCTATGGTGTAATCTGTGCGATAGTCTTGGCTTGCAGAAATAAAGGATGATCTTTTGCGATCTTAATGGGTACCATGGCTTTGATTAAAGCGGGGTGTGGCAGGACACTCTTTATGGACTCACCTTTGTGGATGTTGGAAGTGGGGCCGCTTCCTATGAGAATTTGAGCTGATTCTCTAGAGACATTCATTAAGTCCGGGATTTTAGCCCACGGCAAAAATGGGCACGACCGCAAGAGCTTGGCAGCTGTTTTCATCGGTTGAGGCATCAAGTGTGGATGTTATTTCTGAATTGCATTCTTTGTTGGCGGTTCAAGACATTGCGTTCACCGTATCAACAAGCAATTCAGGTAACCTCTCACTAAGTTAAGGTTCAATCTTTGGGACACCTTAGCCTATGTTGTTGCCTTATGTTTTCTCGTGTTTTATCGACATGTTTTATTATTCATGTGGGGGATTGTTAGAAAAAAACGTTTTTAAAAATTTAATTAAAAATGCATGAACCATGTTTTGATCCCAAGACCTTATGCTCCCTAGATGTTTTTTCATGTGAATGAATAAAACATTAGTCCCATATAGACTAAAACATTTAGAGTTTTAGACTTAAATAGCATTGGTTTAGCCTTAAGGGCATGGCCCTTTGGGTATTTAGACCTTTGTGTATGGGGAAAGCCCTAGACTATGGCAAGGTTGCCTAAACCTTATTGCCTTTTATTGTTTTGCGTTTGTTCCATACAGAAGCACGCACGCTCGGATCGGCTCGGCTCGGCTCGGCTCGGCTCGGCGCGGGCGAGGGCGAGGGAGAGGGCGAGGGCGTGGGCGTGGGAGTGGGTGTGGGTGTGGGTGTGGGTGTGGGTGTGGGTGTGGGTGTGGGTGTATCCGACCCATCCTTTCTTTTTACTGAAATTTACCACACGCTTCTCCCACACATGTAAAGAATTTTATTCTTTGTCTTCTCGGTTTTGGATATCCGACAGCCTCGAGAAGCATCTTCTTTCACGCGTGTCACACGGTTTTCTTGACACCTATACACACTGTTTTCCTCGAGAAGTATCTCGCAAATTTTGAATGCGTGTGCACTGTTCTTTTAACGCGATTTTTACCTTACTTTTGCAACGTTCGAGATGCGTGAATCACGGACAGTCTGTCGTGCTTTGGATTCTCTTCCAACGTTCGAACATTTTCTTGTTATAAATATGAGTTGTAAACTTCATTTGTAAACCATACCTTTCAGAACTCTTCTCTTCTGAAATTCTTCTTCTTTTCTTAAGCTTTCAGAAACAATTTCTTTTTAAGTTTACAGAAACATAAAATCGAGTTCTTATCTTAAACAAGTTGTAGTTTACAGAAACATAATTTTGTATAACTACTTCTTTGTTTACAGAAATTAGTTTACAGAAAGTTTGTTTAACAGAAATTAGTTTACAGAAACATCATCCCATTTGCATTCGATTATTGTCATACAAGACTTCCTCAACTTCTTTGGAATATAGTTTATAGAAACATAAATTAGTTTTTATATTTATCTGAAACTGGTTGTAGTTTCGATTTGTGTTTTTGTTTTTTATTTTTGCTGCCAAGTTCTAAGGGTTCTCTCTGTGTATGCTACACATAGAGGAGAACTAACAGTAGTTGTATCCTGGAGGTAATTTGTTAATTGCTATAGCATCTCGAGGAGTAAAGGCAATATTACCTTTAGCTCAGCGTATCTCATACGTGCCTCTACTAAGTTTATTGAGTTATTTGTTACTACTATCAGTGTAATCTAAGTATTATTTCCCATTTGCATTCGATTATTGTAATTAACTCCAACATTCTCTTTGCTGCATTTTATATGGTAATGCACCATTACCTTTTCCGGCAAACAGTCCAACTTCTTCTTTTGCTTGCCTTTCCTCAACTTCCTACAATATATAAAAAAAACATAAATTCAGTCAATAAGCTTATGACAGAGTAAGATTCAACCTTTTGTAAGGTACAACCCAGATGCGAGAGCTACAAGCTTCTCAGCAACGTGTTTTCCACACGAATTTGATGAAGTAATATACAAATACTCCATATCGTTCTCATCTTCAATTTCTAGGTGATAACCATTACGACATATATCTTTAAAACTCAACAGATTCCTTTGGGATCCAGAGGAATATAAAGCGTCGTTAATAGTGAATATGGTACCACCTGGTAATGAGACACTTGCTCTACCAGAACCATCTATAAGACTGGATGAGCCATAGATGGTATTGATATTAGCCTTGAACTTTTTCAAGGCAACAAAGTATTTAGTACTTCGAAAGATGGAATTTGTCGTTCCACTATCAACAAGACAGATGTCACCATCTGATTGACCCTTTAAGTCCATTCCTCTTCAAAATAAAGAAGGAGTAAAAAGAGTGCACAACATGTTTTAGCAAAAAAATGTATATATCACATATATGTATACATATTATACATAAGCATACATATTATACATAAGCAAAGCAAAGCAAAAAGAAATATAAACAAAAACTAAAACAGTTACAAGGTGCCGGTTTAATTTACACTAAATAAACCATTAGCAAACTGATCGAAATCACTTTCGTACTTAGTTCCTTCAAAATCAACCAAGTATCTAGCAACATCTAGCTTTGGAGGTTTGGTGGAAACACTAGCTTCAGCTAGATTCATCTCTGTTTTTACGGCCTTCTTCTTTTCATTCTTCATGAAAAGTTCACAGAGATAGTCAGGAGTTCGACAAGTTCTATACCAGTGGTTGTTACGACCATAACAAAAGCAATGCTGATCTTTGTCAGTTTTCTTGGAAGGATTGACAGCTAATTCCTTCCCTTTTGCTTGTTTCGCATCCGTATCATGTTCCTTTTTATACGGATTACCACAGGTATTTTTGTTCTTTCGACCTCCACGTTTATTCTTTCTTCCACGAGAACCAAGTTAACCAGTGTCGCGTCCATGTCCGGAGTAAGATGTTTCATTTACTTCTGGCACAAGAGAAGAACCACAAGGAAGAGATTCATGATTTTTCACCAGCAGTTCATTATTTTGTTCCGCTAGAAAAAGGACACCAATCAACTCTGAATATCGAGTGTAACGACGTTCACGATATTGTTGTTGAAGTACGATGTGAGATGAATGGAACGAACTGAAATTTTTCTCTAGTTTAGACTCTTCTGTGACCGTGTCACCGCACAACTGTAATTGTGCAGTAATTCTGTACAGTGCAGAATTGTAGTCTGAAATAGATTTAAAGTCCTGGAATCTCAGATGAATCCATTCATTTCTAAGGTTTGGCAACATGACCACATTTAAGTGATCATATCTTTCTTTCAAGGAGTCCCATAGTACTTGGGGATCTCGGCATGCCATAAAATGATATTTGTGAGTTGCGGAGCGGTGTATGCGCAGATCCGTTGTAACACAAGCACGTTTACTTGACATGCTATCTCCGTTACTGATCGTGTGACCAAAACTTTTAGATTCAAGATGCAATTCAGCATCAAGCACCCAAGAAATATAATTCCCTCCATTAGGCAAAAGAGGAGAAAAGTCAAGTTTAATTAAATTTGACATCATAAGGTTAAACAAAATTACTTTTTGTACGTCGACTTCAACTTGAAATAGCTAAGCAAACTCTTTGGTTTATTTCTCTATTTCTGTTAAACAGTACTTTAGAGAAGCAACCTAACAAGCAAGTCGTGCTTTGTTAACCAAAACTTTAGAGCAACAACTTTAGAACGAGCAAGTCGTGCTGATAACGTATTACGTCTCCAAAGTAATATTAACAATAATTAAAGCAAGTACTAATTAACCACTAAACTCAAAATAGGTATCAAGAGAAGTAATAAGGGAGAAGGGAGAATTTCTTATTCACTTAAGAAATTGGGATACCACAATACAATAGCATATGTGAGTTATTTATACAAGTCTTAGGGTGTTAGCTTGTATACACCACCTAGTATTACATGTCACACTACATGTAGAATGTTACGTATCAATAACACCTCTAGCTTGCATGTAAACCATGCAATTCAAAACCCACTAGCTTTAGGTGTTAATCTCATCCAAAAAAGTAGCTTATTATTGCTTAAGTAGTTTATACAAGGTGCTTGGTGTAACTAATGGTGCTAAGTGGATAACCACCATATCCCATGCATATTATAACACTCCCCCTTGGATATCCACTATTCTAAATATCGCCTCATTAAAAACCTTGCTTTGAAAAACCCATAGGGAAAGAACCAGAGTGAGGGAAAAGAGTGCAATACCAAATATTGAACAGTGTTGGACTCGCGCAGTTGCCTCGTTAAAACCTTGAAAAGGAAAAAGAGTACAACGCGATAAATCCAGTACTTCCAAGGATCTTCAAAAGTAGATACTCCCCCTGATTCTGACATCAAACCTTTTGTTGATAAAGATGTCTCATTCCGATATCATAAACGAGTTTCCGAAAAACTATTGTTGGCAGTGCCTTGGTGAATAGATCAGCTAAATTTTCGCATGATTGTATCTTCAGAATATCAATCTCATTGTTCTTCTTAAGATGGTGAGAATAGAAGAACTTTGGTGAAATGTGCTTTATTCTATCACATTTTAATGTAACCATCTTTGAATTGTGATATACATGCTTCATTATCTTCATAGATAATCGTTGGTGCATTAGTGACATAAGGCAAATAGCAAGAATTTCTGATATGCCCTATCAACGATCTTAACCATACAGCTTCCCTGCTTGTTTCATGCAGAGCAATAATTTTTGAATGATTTGATGAAGTAGCTGGTAAACTCTGTTTGCAAGATCTCCATGAGGATGTAGTTCCACCAGTAGTGAAAACATACCATGTTTAAGAAATAGCTTTGTGTGGATCATATAGAAAACCAGCATCTGTATATCCCTTTACTTGAGAACATTCTGATAATTTCTTGAGTAAAATAAGCCTAAGTCAGTTGTTCCATGAAGATATCGAAAGATATGCTTCACTCCTTTCCAGTATTTTTTTTTGGGGAGGAACTAAATCTGGCTAGTAAGTTTACTGCAAAAGAAATGTCGGGTCTCGTACATTGCGCTAAGTACATCAATGCACCAATTGCACTCAAATATGGTACTTATGGACCAAGAAGTTTTTCATCCTCTTCTTTAGGACGAAATGGATCACTATGAATATCAAGTGTACTTACAACCATAGGAGTACTGAGTGGATATGCTTTATCCATTTCAAAACGTTTGAGAATTTTCTCAGTATTAGTTATTTGATGGTCCAAAATTCCGCTAGCAGAATGTTCAATCTGCAAACCGAGACAATATCTCGCTTTTCCGAGATCCTTCATCTCGAATTATTTCTTAAGGCATTCTATAGTCTTTTGGATTTCATAGGGAGTTCCAATCAAGTTGATATCATCAACGTATACAGTAATTATAGCAAATCCAGAGTTTGCATTTTTAATGAATATACATGGGAATATCGGATTGTTCACATATTCCTGAGTTGTTAAGTATTCACTGAGACGATTGTACCATATTCGTCCAGATTGTTTCAAGCCATACAAGGCTCAATTAAGTTTTAGTGAATACATATGACATGGTTTATCTACTGATAACTGAAAACCTTCAGGGATTTTCATGTAAATATCAGTGTCTAATTTTCCATATAAATATGCAGTAAGCACATCCATTAGAGTCGAGCCTTTCAAGGACTACCAGACTAACCAAATACTGAAAGGTAATTGCATCCATAATAGGAGAATATGTTTCTTCATAGTCAATCCCGGGTTTTTGTGAAAAACCTTGTGCCACTAGTCTCGCTTTATAGGGAACGACTTCACCTTTCTCATTTCGCTTATGCACAAACACCCATTTACAACCAACATGACTGATATTAAATGGCGTTCGAACTACAGTTCCTAAAACTTAGCGTTTAGCGAGAGATTTTAATTCTGCTTGGATTGCCATTTTCCATTTTGTCCAATCATTCCTTTGATGACATTCCTCTTTAGAGTGTGGTTCAAAACCATCATTATCGAAGGCAATGTCAGTAGCTACTATGATTGAAAATATGTCGTCAACAACCATTGTATTACGATCCCAAACTTCTCTGCTTGAAACATAATTTATGGAAATGTCTTCATTTTGAGGTTCTACTGTTTCCGAAAAAACACTCTCCTCTCCAGGAGATTTATTCTCAGAGAATTCAGACGTATCTTTAATAGCCTCTTTAGGAGCACTATCTTTCAATGATTGAGATTGGATTTTCCTCTTTCGAGGAGCCAAATCTTTTGAACCAACTGGTCATCCACGCTTAAGGCATGCTTTAGACGACTCATTTTCTACCATATCCACGGATTGTCCTATAGGGAAAACAACACGTTCCAGAGCATTTTTAGCTGGTACGTTTGAATTCATTATTTTTGTTGTATTTGCAAATGCATTAGGCATTTGGTTAGCAATGTTTTGAAGATATAAAATCTTTTGCACCTCTATTTCACATTGAAAGGTGTGAATGTCAAGATGAGATAAATCTGGTGTATACCATGATAAATCACGTTGTTTTTCAAGCGGTAGATTTTCTCTCCCTAACGGTAGGAAAACTGGCTCATCAAAATGACAATCTACAAATCTTGCAGTAAAGATGTCCCATGTTAATGGTTCAAGATATCTAATAATAGATTGTGAATCAAAACCAACATAAATCCCAAGTCGACATTGTGGGCCAAACTTGGTGCGTTGTGGTGGTGTTATAGGAACATAAACAGCACAACCAAAAACACGCAAATGAGAAATGTCGGGTTGATGACCTAACACATGTTGCAAAGGAGAGCATTTATTATTTGTGTATGTTCGATAACGTACCAATGCAGCAGCATGCAAAATATCATATCCCCAAACAGAAACAGGGAGTTGAGTTTTCATTAACATAGGTCTCGCAATGAGTTGAAGGTGCTTAACGAACGATTCAGTTAAACCATTATGTGTGTTCACATGAGCAACAAGATGCTCAACATCAATACCCAAAGATTGACACTATGCATCAAAATTTTTTGAAGAAAACTCTGCTGCATCTGCAAAATGTGCACGTAATCCTATAATCTGAGCAAAAAGCTTAGAAAATGTAAGATTATGTACCGAGAGGAGGCAAACATGCGACCATCTAGCAAATGCGTCAATTAGAACCATAAAGTACTGGAATGATCCACTTTGGGGATGAATATGACCACAAATCACCATGTATTCTCTTTAAGAAAGTAGGGGATTCATAAACCACTTTCGTCATTGATGGTTTGGTAATCAATTTTCCCAAAGAACATGTAGTACAACCAAGTTCTTTGTTAAATAGAAATTTCTGTAAAAGATGTACATGACAGTTTTTGACTATTTTACTTATCATAGTAGAACCTGGGTGTCCGAGCCGATCATGCCAGAGCATGAAAGCATTCGGATCATCAAATTTTTTGCTTATGACATAATAAAATTCAACCTTTTGAATCTTTGTAAGGTACAACCCAGATGCGAGAGCTACAAGCTTCTCAGCAACGTGTTTTCCACACGAATTTGATGAAGTAATATACAAATACTCCATATCGTTCTCATCTTCAGTTTATAGGTGATAACCATTACGACGTATATATTTAAAACTCAACAGATTCATTTGGGATCCAGAGGAATATAAAGCGTTGTTAATAGTGAATATGGTACCACCTGGTAATGACACACTTGCTCTACCAGAACCATCTATAAGACTGGATGAACCAGAGATGGTATTGATATTAGCCTTGAACTTTTTCAAGGTAACAAAGTATTTAGTACTTTGAAAGATGGAATTTTTCGTTCCACTATCAACAAGACAAATGTCACCATCTGATTGACCCTTTAAATCTATTCCTCTTCAAAATAAAGAAGGTGTAAAAAGAGTGCACAACATGTTTTAGCAAAAGATGTATATATCCCATATATGTATACATATTATACATAAGTAAAGCAAAAAACAATATAAACAAAAACTGAAACAGTTACAAGGTGCCGGTTTAATTTACACTAAATAAACCATTAGCAAACTGATTGAAATCACTTTCGTACTTAGTGCCTTCAAAATCAACCATGTAGCTAGCAACATCTAGCTTTGGAGGTTTGGTGGAAACACTAGCTTCAGCTAGATTCATCTCTGCTTTTGCGATCTTCTTCTTTTCATTCTTCATGAAAAGTTCACAGAGATATTCAGGAGTTCGACAAGTTCTATACCAGTGGTTGTTACGACCATAGCAAAAGCAATGTTGATCTTTGTCAGTTTTCTTGGAAGGATTGACAGCTAATTCCTTCCCTTTTGCTTGTTTCGCATCCGTATCATGTTCCTTTTTATACGGATTACCACGGTTATTTTTGTTATTTCGACCTCCACGTTTATTCTTTTTTCTACGAGAACCAAGTTAACTAGAGTCGCGTCCATGTCCGGAGTAAGATATTTCATTTACTTCTGGCACAGGAGAAGAACCACAAGGAAAAGATTCATGATTTTTCACCAGCAGTTTATTATTTTGTTCCGCTAGGAGAAGGACACCAATAAAATCTGAATATCGAGTGAAACAACGTTCATGATATTGTCGTTGAAGTACGATTTGAGATGAATGGAACGTACTGAAAGTATTCTCCAGTTTAGACTCTTCTGTGACCGTGTCACTGCACAACTGTAATTGTGTAGTAATTCTGCACAGTGCAGAATTATAGTCTGAAATAGATTTAAAGTCCTGGAATCTCATATGAATCCATTCATTTCTAAGGTTTGGCAACATGACCACATTTAAGTGATCATATCTTTCTTTCAAGGAATCCCATAGTACTTGGGGATCTCGGCATGCCATAAATTCATATTTATGAGTTGCGGAGAAGTGTCTGCGCAGATCCACTGAAGCACAAGCATGTTTACTTGAAATGCTAGATCATTTCCTTATCGTGTGACCAAAAAATTTAGCTTCAAGATGCAATTCAGCATCGACCACCCAAGAAATATAATTTCCTCTATTAGGCAAAAGAGGAGCAAAGTCAAGTTTAATTAAATTTGACATCGTAAGGTTAAATAAAATTACTCTTTGTACGTCGACTGCAACTTGAAATAGCTAAGCAAACTGTTTGCTTTATTTCTCTGTATCTGTTAAACAGTACTTTAGAGAAGCAACTTAACAAGCAAGTCGTGCTTTGTTAACCAAAACTTTGGATCAACAACTTTATAACGAGCAAGTCGTGTTGATAACGTATTACATCTCCAAAGTAATATTAACAATAATTAAAGCAAGTACTAATTAACCACTAAACTCAAAATAGATATCAAGACAAGTAATAAGGGAGAAGGGAGAATTTCTTATTCACTTAAGAAATTGGGATACCACAATACAATAGCCTATGTGAGTTATTTATACAAGTCTTAGGGTGTTAGCTTGTATACACCACCTAGTATTACATGTCACACTATATGTAGAATGTTATGTATAGCTTGCATGTAAACCATGCAATGCAACACCCACTAGCTTTAGGTGTTAATCCCATCCAAAAAAGTAGCTTATTATTTCTTAAGTAGCTTATACAAGTTGCTTATACAAGGTGCTTGGTGTATCTAATGGTGCTAAGTGAATAGCCACCATATACCGTGCATATTATAACACTCCCCCTTGGATATCCACTATTATAAATATCACCTCATTAAAAACCTTGCTTGGAAAAACCCATAGGGAAAGAACTAGAGCGAGGGAAAAGAGTGCAATACCAAAAATTGAACAATGTTGGACTCGCGTAGTTGCCTCGTTAAAACCTTGACAAGGAAAAACCCAAAAGGGAGAAAACCTTAAAAAGGAAATGGAGTACAACGAGATAAATCCAGTACTTCCAAGGAACTTCAAAATTAGATACTCCCCCTGATTCTAACAACAAACATTTTGTTGATAAAGATGTCTCATTCCGATATCATAAACGAGTTTCCGAAAAACTGTTGTTGGCAGCGCCTTGGTGAACAGATCAGCTACATTTTCGCATGATTGTATCTTCATAATATCAATCTCCTTGTTCTTCTTAAGATGGCGAGAATAGAAGAACTTTGGTGAAATGTGCTTTATTCTACCACTTTTAATGTAACCATATTTGAATTGTGATATACATGCTTCATTATCTTCATAGATAATCGTTGGTCCATCAGTGACTGAAGGAAATTCGCAAGAATTTCTGATATGCCCTATCAACGATCTTAACCATACAGCTTCCCTGTTTGTTTCGTACAAAGCAATAATTTCTGAATGATTTGATGAAGTAGATGGTAAACTCTGTTTACAAGATCTCCATGAGAATGCAGTTCCACCAGTAGTGAAAACATACCATGTTTGAGAAACAACTTTGTGTGGATCAGATAGAAAACCAGCATCTGTATATCCCTTTACTTGTGAACATTCTGATAATTTCTTGAGTAAAATAATCCTAAGTCAGTTGTTCCATGAAGATATCGAAATATATGCTTCACTCCTTTCCAGTATTTTTGTTGGGGAGGAAATAAATCTGGCTAGTAAGTTTACTGCAAAAGAAATGTCGGGTCTCGTACATTGCGCTAAGTACATCAATGCACCAATTGCACTCAAATATGGTACTTCTGGACCAAGAAGTTTTTCATCCTCTTCTTTAGGACGAAATGGATCACTATGAATATCAAGTGTACTTACAACCATAGGAGTACTGAGTGGATATGCTTTATCCATTTCAAAACGTTTGAGAATTTTCTCAGTATACGTTATTTGATGGACCAAAATTCCGCTAGCAAAATGTTCAATCTGCAAACCGAGATAATATCTCGCTTTTCCGAGATCCTTCATATGGAATTATTTCTTAAGGCATTCTATAGCCTTTTGGATCTCACAGGGAGTTCCAATCAAGTAGATATCATCAACGTATACAGCAATTATGGCAAATCTAGAGTTTGCCTTTTTAATGAATATACATGGGCATATAGGATTGTTCACATATACCTGAGTTGCTAAGTATTCACTGAGACAATTTTACCACATTCGTCCAAATTGTTTCAAGCCATACAAGGCTCAATTAAGTTTTAGTGAATACATATGACATGGTTTATCTACTGATAACTGAAAACCATCAGAGATTTTCATGTAAATATCAGTGTCTAATTTTCCATATAAATATGCAGTAACCACATCCATTAGATGCATGTCGATCCTTTCAAGGACTACCAGACTGACCAAATACCGAAAGGTAATTGCATCCATAACAGGAGAATATGTTTCTTCTTAGTCAATCTCGGGTTTTTGTGAAAAACCTTGTGCCACTAGTCTAGCTTTATAGGGAACGACTTCACCTTTATTATTTCGCTTATGCACAAACACCCATTTACAACCAACATGACTGATATTAAATAGCGTTCGAACTGCAGTTCCTAAAACTTTGCATTTACCGAGAGATTGTAGTTCTGCTTGGATTGCCATTTTCCATTTTGTCCAATCATTCCTTTGACGATATTCCTCTATAGAGTGTGGTTCAAAATCATCATTATCGAAGGCAATGTCAGTAGCTACTGTGAATGAAAATATGTCGTTGTATTACGATCCCAAACTTCTCTGCTTGAAATATAATTTAAGGAAATTTAATCATTTTGAGGTTCCACTGTTTCCGTAAAAACACTCTCCTCGTCAGGAGATTTATTCTCAGAGTATTCAGACGTATCTTTAATAGCCTCTTTAGGAGCACTATCTTTCAATGATTGAGATTGGATTTTCCTCTTTTGAGGAGCAGAATCTTTTGAACCAACTTGTCTTCCACGCTTAAGTCATGCTTTAGACAACTCATTTGCTACCATATCCATGGCTTGTCCTATAGGGACAACAACACGTGTCAGAGCATTTTTAGCTGGTACGTTTGAATTCATTATTTTTTTTGTATTTGCAAATGCATCAGGTATTTGGTTAGCAATGTTTTGAAGATGTAAAATCTTTTGCACCTCTATTTCACATTTCTTGGTGCGAATGTCAAGATGAGATGAATCTGGTGTATACCATGATAAATCACGTTATTTTTCAAGGGGTAGCTTTTCTCCCCCTAACGGTGGGAAAACTATCTCATCAAAATGACAATCTGCAAATCTTGTAGTAAAGACATCCCATGTTAATGTTTCAAGATATCTAATAATAGATGGTGAATCAAAACCAACATAAATCCCAAGTCGACATTGTGGGCCAAACTTGGTGCGTTGTGGTGGTGCTATAGGAACATAAACAGCACAACCGAAAACACGCATATGAGAAATGTCGGGTTGGTGACCTAACACATGTTGCAAAGGAGAGCATTGATTATTTGCGTATGGTCGATAAATTACCAATGCAGCAGCATGCAAAATAGTATATCCCCAAGCAGAAACATGGAGTTGAATTTTCATTAACATAGGTCTCCCAATGAGTTGAAGGTTCTTAACGAACGATTTAGTTAAACCATTATGTGTATGCACATGAGAAACAATATCCTCAACATCAATACCCAAAGATTGACAATATGCATCAAATGTTTTTGAAGAAAACTATGTTGTATCTGCAAAATGCGCACGTAATCTTATAACCTGAGCAACAAGCTTAAAAAATGCAAGATTATGTGCTGAGAGGAGGCAAACATGCAACCATCTAGAAAATGCATCAATTAGAACCATAAAGTACTGGAATGGTCCACTTTGGGGATGAATAGGACCACAAATATCACCATGTATTCTCTTTAAGAAAGTTGGGGATTCATAAACCACTTTCGTCATTGACGGTTTGGTAATCAATTTCCCCAAAGAACATGCATTACAACCAAGTTCTTTGTTAAATAGAAGTTTCTGTAAAGGATGTCCATGACAATTTTTGACTATTTTACTTATCATAGTAGAACCTAGATGTCTGATCCGATCATGCCAGAGCATGAGAGCATTCGGGTCATCAAAATTTTGGCTTATGACAGAATAAAATTCAACCTTTTGAATCTTTGTAAGGTACAACCCAGATGCGAGAGGTACAAGCTTCTCAGCAACTTGTTTTCCATACGAATTTGATGAAGTAATATACAAATACTCCATATCGTTGTCATCTTCAGTTTCTAGGTGATAACCATTACGACGTATATCTTTAAAACTCAACAGATTCCTTTGGGATCCAGAGGAATATAAAGCGCCGTTATTAGTGAATATGGTACCACCTGGTAATGAGACACTTGCTTTACCAGAACCATCTATAAGACTGGATGAACCAGAGATGGTATTGATATTAGCTGATAGGTGTCTAAAACACCTTAATATTTATCTATTGTTTATGCTTTCTCTGCTAGTGTTCTTGTAAATTATGTATCTTATGTTTACTTTTGAATATTTAGGTACTTTGGAGCCACTTGGAACTAAAGAATAAGAAACAGGGCAAAAGTCTCATCTCATGTGCAAATGCCTTTGGAGACGGATGCTGTTGGTGAAAGAATTCGAAGAAGGAAAGAAAGCATTCATTTGGAGCGAAAAGACGAATCCAGTAGCGAAAGAATGAGGCGTTTCGTACGCTGTATGAGAAAGTTCTTAGCAACATCATAGATTACGCTTGTCAGTTTCCCAGAACCAACAGTTTACTGAGAATGAATCACTGCGGCAACCCTTATCAGCATTACGGGTGTCGATATAAATTTTCATCATTACCTTGGACCTAAGATTGAGAATAGTTATCTTCTCTCAATCATTGCACCAGAAATTTAGTAAATACAAGAACAGGGATGGCCGCTCAGAGAGGAGAGATTCACAGAGGAATGAAGGTGTTGTTAATGGTGAAATCGAGGGAATAAATCCATGTAAAAATCAAAGCAAGGGTTAGCTGGAATTACAGAATTAGGGGTGAATCTGAAGTTGGATGATGAATTAAAGTTAGGGTTTGACAGTGGTTGTGTTCAATGAAGAATTAGGAGTCTATGGTGTGAATTTGGGGTATATTTAAGTGTTTCAGTGACCATGATTAGGTTATTATGAAACCATGAAATTTCTCAGAACGGGTTCAAGTTCATATACAGAAGTTAGAGGTTTCTGGGTCAGAGAAGATGGATATGCTATCACTGAATCTATTAATGGCAGTGGAGGAGAAATCAGTGGAAGTGATGAAGTGGGTTTGTGTTGGATTTGGTAGAGAAGATGAATTGAAGAAGATTGAGGTCAATAGGATCTTTTGTTGTGTAGATTGAGATTCAGAGCTGGAATCAGTTAGGGGTTACTTTGAAGAACTGGGTTGTGATGTTTGTGTTTTTATATTTCTGGTGGAATTGGCAGTTGAACAGGTACAACTGCAATGGCAAGCTATTGTCTTG
This sequence comes from Papaver bracteatum, assembly GCA_023529315.1. NCBI lineage: Eukaryota > Viridiplantae > Streptophyta > Magnoliopsida > Ranunculales > Papaveraceae > Papaver > Papaver bracteatum. Next base: position 343,679 of record JAJJWX010001167.1, read on the forward strand.
GGGAAGTAAAGCAGTGAAAGATGGCAGAATTCCTAGGTATAATAGGTGGTGATGGCCCTGATATTGTACAAGGGTGCCCAGTTAGGACTTGCTGGTGGAAGAGCAGCAAAAAGGAAAGACAAGTTGCTTGTAAGCAGGGTTAGAGAAGAATTGAAGCTGTTGTTAGCCTGAATTGGAGCTATTAGATGTAGTTTGTGGTTATCTGCGGTTGCAGCTGGAGGTGAATAACCATATATGGCAATACAGATGAACTTAATGGATGTGCTCGAAACGAGTTGCAGGTGGATGCTGCAATGGAAGAATGGTGATGGATGCAGCTTTTGTCAAGGAGCTGGTGCAACTGAAGATACTGAAACTGTGCAGTTTGGTGTTGGTTTTCACTACAACTGTTGTTGCAGGTGGATATGAAGGACTAAAGTGCAAGATCGCATGGCCACAATGGCGCAGCAGAAGGAATGATGCAGTGTCTTGATCTGCGTATGTCGGAGTTGCTATGCAGCTACATATGGACCTGTGATTTGTAATAGGTAGAAGATTGCAGGTGTTGCTGGGAGCATTGCAGGCTTGCAGTGAATGGTTTTAGGAAGCACAGGTAAGGGTGCTGTGGTTATTTGGCTATGGTGGAAGCTTTGGAGGAACTGGGAAAATTGAATTGCAGGAAGAGAAGTTGTTGCAGCTGAGCTGCATTGCAGTGGAGATTCAATGTTGAACTGATGTTGCAGTAACTGGTGGTTATGAACTGTTGTTGTAGTTGGATTTGTGCTTTAAAACTAGGGAAAGAAAGGTGGTGCTCAGTTGGAAAATGGGTTGGTGTTCAAGCTCAGTTCAGAGAGGAAAAGAGAAGAAGGTGCTGGGGTCGAGATGTAATAATGAAGTTCCGAGATTAATGACAGCGATGACGATGTGGGATTGATATGCTGCCAATATTGGCAGTGGTTACGATACCTATTCATTGCATACTTTGGGTCAGTGAAGTGATCGAGGCTGGTTGCTGAACTGTGGAGTTCGATGAGTTGACGTTGTTTCCAGTGCAGGGACGTATGGAAGCTACTATTACGATGGCAGTAATGGAATGGGTCATTGAAGTTGGGTTCTAGTTAGAAGCTAAAGAAGTGGAGCTGCGCTGCAGAGATGTTGACCTGTTGTTATTGTTGATCGTGCATGGCATTGATATGGTGATCGATAAAGGAGGAGCAGGAGCTCGGGTAAGGCAGCGATGCTGTGTATGAAGTGATGGAGTCTTGCCGGTAAGGATATGGTGACCGGTGACTTTTCCGACGGAATTCCGGCGCCGTCGGCCAAGTTACGGCAGATGACCCAGTTTTCCGGCGACACATTTTGGGGCATGTTTTCTACTGGTCTACTCTCACACATGAATTATATGGTCTTAGTGGATATATTGGACTTGGACTTTTTGAGGATATGACCTAGTTTGGAGAAAGAAAGCTACAAAAGGGGAGGACTTCTACAACTTGGTTTGTCACGTATTTTCTATTCTACTTGGAGTTTTGCAGAGAGCTGGAACTAGGGTTTGCTTCCTTGTTTATTTTCATCTTCATTATTTCATTTATTATATTTGATGATGAACTCCATTATTATGAGTAACTAAAACTCTCTTTGATTAAGGGCGATTTCGAAGCCCGAAATATGAATCTATATTTGATATGAAATAACTTATTTTATTGCATTTATTTATGTTATTGATTGATTTTCTACTATGCTATCATTGTTTATGGATTATTTGTTAAGGGTTTAAGTTCGAAATTAAATCATTAATTCTTAATCTATTTGCTAGTTTAGATTTTCTTCGACCCGTAATTGTCTAGAGAAGATAAACACAAGTAGCAATATGTGGGCATTGATGATGGGACTTTGTTAAGTATCCATATGTAGAAATCAACACTAGTAGGTGATTCATGCTTTTGAGTTCATCACTAGGAGCAACCTTATCTCACAAAACTTAGAGCATTTGTTTAAGTCACACCTAGTAAGCGTACCTCTAGGAAACTCGGCAAGTAGGAACCGGTAGTCGAGCGCTTCCGTATCCGGTGAGCTTAGGAGATAATAACGGAATAGTTGAGCGTACTAATTATTCTAGGGTTGTTAGTAACATGTTAATGCAAAGAACTTGGCTATATATCAATTTGGTTTGTATTATGTGGTCTAGAATGAACCTTTAATCAATTCCATCTCATATTTGAATACAAATTGCAATTTTCAGGATTTTTACAACACAATCATTCTTGCTAAGAGTATTTGCATAACAACTAGAAACTTCATACCTCCCTTGGGACGATCATGCTTACATTATACTACTTGCTAGTATAAAAAGTAGATAAATATTATTTTTGCGAGATTCGACACCTCGTCAAAATTGGCGCCGTTGCCGGGGAGGCAGTGGCGAGTTTAGTTGTTATTGTTTATTCTTAGTTTTTATTTTTGCTTTTGGTTACAAATTCAGTTTACTTATTCAATACTTAAGAATCTGATTTTCAAGTACGATTTCTTTGGTGAATGCGTGGAGAGGGCAGACCAAGTCCAATTGGTATACGTCTTCGTTCAGGAACTTTACTAAAAGATTTCATTCGAGCAATCAACACTGTACTTCCTCCTAATTCTACACCAAGTGAATTCTCGGACTCGGACGTAGAGAAAGACAACACAATGGGAGCTCGACCGCCTACTCCAAGAACACTCAAGGAGCTCACTTCTCCAAACCTTGACTAGCAGCCTTTATGTATTCAACTGAATGGAAACATTGAGTTGAAGCCGCAATTGATTAACTTGCTGCCCAAATTCAGAGGTTTATCGGGAGAAGATCCTAATTGTCACTTACAACAATTCCATCATGTTGTAACTAGTATGAAGCAAGCAACTGCAGATGCGGATATGGCTATGATGATAGCTTTTCCTTTCTCCCTTTTAGACACTGCAGGAGAATGGTTCTTCTGCTTACCCGCTGGAAGCATAACCACATGGAATGGAATGAAGAAATTGTTCCTTGAGAAGTATTTTCCAGCATCAAAAGCAGCTGTGATTCGCAAGGAGATTTGTGGTATTAGGAAAGTATCAGGAGAGACTCTCCATGAGTATTGGTAGTGCTACAAGAATCTTTTAGCTAGCTGTCCACACCACCAAATCAGCGATCAACTTGTGATTCAATATTTATACGAGGGGTTGCTTTCTAATGATAGAAATTTGATCGATGCCGCAAGTGGTGGTGCACTTACCAACAAGACCATTGCGGAAGCTACAAGTTTGTTCACTACACCATTTTAAGGATATAGCAACATACAATAGCTGTTGCTAAACGGGGTCGCAACGGGACTTCGCTGTTGCTAAACACGGTGTCGCAATTTTTAGCAACGGCATAAGCTTCGTTGCGAATCTTGGTCAGCAACGGACATTCGCAACGGCCGTTGCCGTTGCGAAAAATTTTTTATTAGCAACAATAACTTTGATGTTGATGTTGCTAATTAGGGAATACCACTACCCGGAACTAGATACTTTGTTGGTTCTGTTTCTACCGTATTGGTTCGGTTCTATTTTAGCAACAAAGCCCCTGATGTTGCTAATCTTTTGCAACCTCAAAAAAAAGGTCAAGTCCCATTCTGCTGACCTAGTCAAAATTCATTACCCCAAATTCCCCCCTGTAATTACCCAGTTCCCCATATTCAACATCCAAACAGATATACAAACTACGATGGCAATACAAAACAGATACAAATGTAGTTGAGAATCACCACCAGATAATTTTATTATAAAATAAAGGATTCTTAGTTGATACAAATGTACACAAGTAACTTATGTATGTTGTGACTGACATGAAATATTCTATCTATGTTGATGTTCATAAATGGATGGGTAACCTAGTTTGTGTCAAGCGACAGAGGCAATGAAAAATAGGGAAAGAAAGACTAATAAATGAGGAAGATTGAACTCCACAGAAGTATCACGAGACTCCACTTGCTTAACCAATTTCCTCTTCAAATCATAGGTAGATTAACAAAGACCAACTCAATCTATCCATCTCTTTTTCCGAAAAAAACCCAAAACACAAGAAGAAGAATAAGTGGGAGAGGGGGAGAAGATGATAAAAAACAAACCTCAAATTTTGTTTACCTTCGTTTCAAAGTAGTTTTCGATCATGAACATTCCAAACAACTCTGGCACATTGTGAGTGCATCTACATCATGTTGAAGGACAACAAAGGGAATTTAAAATTCATGTGGTCGGTGCATAATGGGGACCGAAACAGCACATGACATAATTAAGCTTGAACTTATTCCTGCAAAACTTTAAGAGTATAAAAATAACTCATACATCACATAAAAATATGACAACATATATTGATACAAAAAATATAAGAGTAAGTAGCAACATTACCTGAATCTATCATCATATTTTGTTGTTAATAGATGTACTGAAACTGCCAATTACACAAATATGAAGGAATAAGGAACTTGTTGAACTATGAACCTACCAGACCTAATGGCTAAATGGGTGTAATGAAGATCACAACAGAGACTTACCAGAGAAAGGTCAGCAACATCATAATCCCGTAACAATAAATTTTTCCATCAGCTTCCTTCCCAAACTCATACTTCGTATCAATTAATAACAGACCATGCTCCAAAGCTACATGTTTTAATTCCAAAGAGCAAGGAAAGCTTTCAAATATCAGGTATAGTTCAATCCAGAAGGGAAAAATTCATGACATCTCCAACTACCAAGGAAGAGAGTATTCTTGCACCCAATAAATGTGTTACATCATCTACAAACACATATATTTCCATTAACACATAAAATAAAGTACCACAAAGAAGTTTCCCAACTAAGGGGGCTCAATCTAACATAGCAGAATATAATCATAAATTACCAATAGTATATTGAGTTCTTAACTTCTTATTAATATTTTCTAAACTCCTCGGTAACACATGAAGGAACAACCCTCCGAAAATTCATGAGAAGTCTTATAGCAAGTGAAGAACCAACCAAAAATTCATAAAATAAAGACCCACTCCCGCAAAGATAAATGAAAATAAAACACTTCCCCAGAATGCAACAACATGAGCTAATTATTACAGAAGAAAACCAAAGGTGCATAACGCTAGACAGAAAAGTACTTCGTGTGCATTTCACTGAAATTACCCGGCCTTGAAATACTTGATAAATGACGAAGTGCATCAACTAAAACTGCAATTTGCTATGAGTTTAAGGCTCTCACTCTAAATATACAAATTGGTACACATCAGTAGCCTTCTTGCACAAAGAATACGGAAATAGAATGATGAATCGAATAAAAATTGATGAACATGGAAACTTCCCTTAACAACAATGTCTGACAGGTCCAGCATTGAGAATAACAGGTAAATGATTAACCAAATTATCCAAACAATCCTAATGGAATCTACTAAGTTATGCCATTTCACAGGACAGCTACTCTGTCACTATTTTTTTTATATCTTCGTCATAGCCCAAGTTATGCCAAGTCAGATAATTATATCGGTCTACAAAAAAACAATTTAAGGTAACACAGTATACCTATGAGACATGGTATTCGATACTTCAACTTTGTCAAATTCGACTGCTGTGAATTCCGTAATTCTTCCCTAATGAAACTTAAGGGCGTAAGAACACAAATGCAGACTCATTCATTCTCAGGCAGTAGAGACTAACACATATGCAACCAAAACACCATGAGAAATACATCACTCGAAGTCAAAATACTTTATCTCTATAATTTTTAGAATTTGCAGTAAACAACTAGATATTGAAACGAGGAGATATCAACTCCTTTGACCAACATACAGATGGAGGCAAGCACCACTTATGTTGACTACATATGATAAAAATCAGCTCAATAGATAAAAATCAGAAAACTAAAACACTTGTTCCTAAATAAATATAAGCAACAAAGAAGAATAAACCATAGACACTACATCTACATATGATCGATACCTCACAATGTTGAACTTGTTGGAACATGCCATCACTGTTTCCAATAGCTACCTAAAAACAACCACAAGTAGGTAGTGAGAAACCAAAAAATGACACCTTTTACTTGTTGGAAAGCGAAGGAAACCCATGAATTCCTTCACATGAAAGCTGTTTTCTCACCATACTTGCACTAACACGATTGTCCCCTGTAATTGTTTAATTTAAATCTATTATGAAATTCTTGTAAATAGTGGAAACATCTCGAGGGGTAAGTTTATAAGGAGCAGGAAAAATAGGAGCATATTCAGATAATGAAATTTAGAGTTATTAACGAAAAAGTATCAATGACCAACCATATCTAAGATTGTTAATTACAGCAGTAGTAGTGTTCTACATTCCCAACACATAAGATGTGGGTACTCAAATGGAAAGGCGCACATACTAAGCAGTAAGCAGGTACATTCTTGTTGTCCATGATACAACCAACACACATCAAAGATAGCAAAGTAGTTGGTGATATTACCTGTAATTCTTCCAAATCAAAATTGGTGAAAGGATTTTGACACCCGAGCCTTCTATCTTCACTTACAACCTGCAGATTTCAGCACCAAAATAACATGACAATGGACCAGTAGATATGATTTTAATGTGAAATACATGATCACAGAAAATATTTAATGAATCTAACCACTTATAAGCTTCAAAGACTTCGCCAAATTTGCATTACTGAAATAATACTCAGCCTACAAAATTTACAAAATCAAACAAGTAAGAACATATCACTCAATCATTTTTTCACCCATAGTCCCAACCCACTACTAAATTCAACAATTCAAGCAAAATACGCTATATATATATACAGCTATGGTGGAGAAGACATGAGTGAAAATAAGACCCGGGTATCTTAGGAAGATTTAAAAAGTAACAAGCATTATAAAAATACACCAAATAGTAAAAATGATCGAGTGAATTTTACTCTTGTCTAGGGTAAGTATAGTCATGTAATAGTTAAGGGAACCCAAAGGGAGCCATCTGGAGGATAACTAAGATACATACATACTATATCAAAAAAAAAAAAAAAGAGAGAGAGGGAGATACACAGACACACACAAAGAGAGAGAGAGAGAGAGAGAGAGAGAGATTGCTAGCCTCGATAATATATAAATGAAATGAACAAACATGTCACTCCAACCAAAGGCCCAACCAACTGTCTAAAACTATGAAACTGAAAAGGAAGCAGAGGACGCAAAAATACAATTACAAAGTTTGGCAATGGAAGCATGGAGAAGCAAAAGATATAGCTTTTACGCATGTATACAAACTACCAACTTAGCGTCATAATGAAAAAGTAACCTGTTTCATACTAACGAAGTGCTCCTGCGTGTATGCTTTATGTAAGAATAAGAATCCAAGCATATAAAGTCAATTTTTAGCACTATCACTCACCAGGTACAAAAAACGTGAATACTGAACAAACAACATATGCAATAGTTGTGACTGCTCTTTCCCTTTTTCAGTGGCAATAGCTTGCTCGTACAATGAAAAATCCTCTTCCGTATTACCCTGTAAAACCCGAAACCAGCATAAATATAAAAATTATGAAGTCAAGACTAGTGGGAATACTAGAATCTACAGAAGGCTGTAAGAAATCTTACTAGTCGATGTTCCATGTTGGCATGCTTATTAATTGCTTCTAGTAAACCGGGTGACGAGCTTCCCGAATATGCCCACTCTTCTCTCTGAGTCTAGCCGTAAAAAGATGAATTTTTGGCTGTCTCGTTGAGCATGCATGACATTAAATTAGGGAAAAACCAAAGTTTGTGTTCATTTATTTCTCTTCTCGAACAATTGGTACAAAGTGTGAACACTTTGGATAAGTGAAACAGAATTGTGGCATACCTTGACAAAGACTTGAGTTGCACGAGCAAGAGCATTATTCGCAAGATCCATGCTTCCTTTAGCTTCCATGCTTAGTACGATCAGATCCAGAACTCGTGGATAGTTGGCGCATGCAATTAGGAATCTTACATATAACTTGACAACCTATGTAATGCAAAGTGTCACATTTAAGGATAAGACTAACTCTAAACATGAACCAAAAGACATGTCATCCTTCAAGAATATCACTAATAGAAGACCTAAAATTGCAGATCAATGCTTCCAATTGCAGTATTATTCAAACTGAAATCTATTAGAACAAAAGTTTTTCAGAGTACATAAACCCAAAATTTATTAACCCATAAATTTCATGTTTCAAACAAAACCCCTAATTCTCAAAACCTAAAATCAAGTTTACACAAACCCTAATTGAAACTCCTAATTCTCAAAACCTAAAATCAAGTTTACACAAACCCTAATCGAAGACGAGATTGGGTATAAGTTTATTTAAAAAAAAACAGAGGTGAAGAGAAGTGAAGCTTATCATGATTTCTTAGTTCTATACAGAATCAAAATCAAAATAAATAAATAAAAACCAAATCTCATAGACAGCCAAAATTGAACCCAATACATCAAACTAGAGCTTAAAGATGACCGTACCTGCTATACTACGATTATCAGTAGCAACTAAAGATTATCACAGACAGATGACCTATAATCTCCCTTTTCTACTTCCAACTGTATTATTATTCAAATAAAATCCATTAGAACATGCACCTTGTTCTTTAGAGTACATAAACCCAAAAAAAATACACAAAGAGCAAAGAACAAAGAGGATTAAACGATCGTTACCTCTTTGTTGATGCAGGAGAACAAGAGTTCTACAGAGCAGATCTGAATTGAAAGAGAGAGGGATTTTTTTGTGGCTGAAAAAAATAGAGAAGGTAAAGAAGATAAACCCGATTACATCACACGATACATCACACGACCGAGAAATAGAGAAGGGTGAAATATAATTTAGACCAATTGACCTTCGTTGACTTGGGCGTAAAAATAAAGAAAGTGTTACCGACCACACGCATACATCACACGCATAAACACTTAGCATTGCTATTCGCAACCGAAATTCGCGGTTACAAAATTAGCAACAACGATATTCTGTTGCGAAATTTTAGCAACAGAAATTAGCAACAGAAATTTAGCAACTGCGCTAGTGCTGTTGCTACTCTGGGTTGCTATATCCTTAAAATGGTGTAGTGGTTGGAGAACATGGCTGCAAATACACAACAATTCTTCACTAGAGATGAATCAGCGGTAAGGAAGGTGAATGAAGTTGGAAATTCTTCACACTTGGAACAGAGGATGGGCAACATGGAGAGGATGATGCATCAAATAGCAGCGGCTGTCATACCATCATCATCATACACCGAAGATGTTGAGCAAGCAAATGTCATGTACCAAAATCAGCAAAGGCCGAGATATGATCCATACTCTAGCAAATACAATACGGGTTGGAGAGATCATCCCAATTTCAGCTACGCCAACAGGCAAGCTGCAGTTCCCAATCCTACTTTCAATCAACAAGGTGGGTACCATTTCTTGCAAAATCCACATCAATAAACTCAAGGCACGAGTATAGATGACAAGTTGAATCTCATTCTCAACACAATGGAGCAAGATAAGCAAAAGTCATAGATGGATATGAAGGACATCCGAACACAAATGGGTCAATTAGCTACTGCCGTGAGAAAATTGGAAGCACAAGCAGAGGGAAAACTTCCTTCGCAAATAGTAAATCATAAGGAGAATGCCAATGCTATTGAGTTACGAAGTGGGAAGCAAGTAGAGAAACCGGAAACATCACCGGCGTCCAATGAACCTGATTTGGAGAAAGAAGAGGGTGAAACAATCCCTAAAAAGGCTGACCCGGTAACAAATTCTAACTCTAAAACTCATGTTTCTACTTATGTTACTACTCCTCCTTTTCCTAGCAGGTTTGCAAAGTCGAACAAGGAGACATTGTACCAAGAGCTTTTGGAAATCTTTAAGAAGATTGAAGTGAACATTCCACTCATTGAGGCGATAAGGCAAGTTCCGCGCTGGGCAAAGTTCTTAAAGGAATTGTGCACTAACAAGCACAAATTGACCGGTAATGAAGTGATGAGTGTGGGGGAAAATGCTTCGGCATATCTTCAAAAGAAACTCCCACCTAAGTTGAAAGATCCCGGTAGTTTCACTATACCATGTACTATTGGTAAAGTCAGGTTTGAGCGTGTTATGCTAGATTTAGGAGCATCCATTAATGTTATGCCTACCTCCGTTTATGAATCATTGAAACTTGGACCCCTTAAAAATACCGGTATTGTTATACAACTTGCTGATAGGTCTAATTCTTACCCGAAAGGGGTTATTGAAGATGTTTTGGTGCAGGTTAATCAACTCATATTTCCGGCAGATTTTTATGTTCTTGACATGATGGATGAGGATTCACCATCGACTACCCCCTTGCTGTTGGGTAGACCATTCATGAGAACCGCAAGAACCAAGATAGATGTTTTCAAAGGAGCTTTAACTATGGAATTTGATGATGAGATCATAAGCTTCAATATCTTTGAGGCTATGAGATATCCTAGTGACGTGTATTCATGTTTTTCTATTGATATTATTGATTCTCTAGCTCAAAATATGTTTGAATTGAATAGTGATGATGCTTTAGAAAACACCATAGTCGAAGGTTTAGGTTATGGGAAATACAAAGACATTGAAAGTGAATTGTGTATTTGTGATGAGCTTAAAGAGGCTGTTTTATCTCTTAACTCATTACAAGAAATTCCACAAAAGTATAATGCGTCTTATGTTTCTTTGCCGCTTACTAATGAGAAACTTTTACCGTCGATTGTGCAGGCACCTACTCTTGAGTTGAAACCTCTTCCGGATCACCTCAAATACGTATATTTAGGTGACAATGAAGAGTTACCGGTGATCATTGCCAACAACCTCACCGAGGTGCAAGAGGAGAAGCTTGTTCGAGTGCTAAGAGAGCACAAGTCTGCCATTGGGTGGACCATTTCCGATATCAAAGGAATCATTCCTTCAACATGTATGCACCGAATACTTCTTGAGGAGGGGGCAAAACCAACAAGAGAAGCTCAACGTCGCTTGAACCCTCCAATGATGTAAGTAGTCAAGAAAGAAATCCAGAAGTTTTTGGATGCCGGGATTATCTATCCCATATCCGATAGCAAATGGGTGAGCCCGATTCAAGTCGTTCCAAAGAAGTCCGGAATCACGGAGGTGAAAAACGAAGATAATGACTTGGATCCAACTAGAATCCAGACCGGTTGGAGAGTTTGCATTTACTACCGAAAGCTCAACTTTACCACCCGAAAGGATCATTTCCCTTTACCATTCATTGATCAAATGCTTGAAAGGTTGGCTAGACGTGCTTACTATTGCTTCCTTGATGGTTTTTCAAGTTATAACCAGCTTGTAATAGCTCCGGAAGATCAAGAAAAGACGACGTTTACTTGACCTTTTGGCACTTTTGCGTATAGACTTATGCCATTTGGCTTGTGCAATGCTCCAGCCACTTTTCAATGTTGTATGGTAAGCATATTCTCAGATTATGTGGAAAGCATCATAGAAGTGTTTATGGATGATTTTAGCGTGTATGGTGATTCTTTTGACAAATGCTTAGATAACCTTGCACTTATTCTTAAACGATGCGTAGAAACTAATTTTGTGCTTAATTGGGAAAAATGTCACTTTATGGTCACTCATGGGATTGTGCTAGGCCATGTTGTATCCTCTAAGGGGTTAGAAGTTGACAAGGCTAAGATAGATTTGATTCGGAACTTACAATACCCCACAAATGTGAGGGAGGTTCGCTCTTTTCTTGGTCATGCAGGATTTTATAGGAGATTCATCAAGGATTTCTCCAAGATTGCAATTCCCCTGTGTAGACTTTTGCAAAAAAATATGGCCTTTGATTGTGACGGAGTGCAAGGAAGCCTTTGTTACTTTGAAAGAGTTGTTGACTACCGCACCAATTATCAAACCACCTGACTGGAGCAAGCCCTTTGAGTTGATGTGCGATGCAAGTGATTATGCCGTTGGAGCCGTGTTGGGACAGCGAGATGGTAAAGTTCCATATGCCATCTATTATGCTTCTAGAACTCTCAACGGAGCACAAATAAACTACTCCACTACTGAAAAGGAGCTTTTGGCCATAGTGTTTGCACTAGAGAAGTTTAGATCTTATTTAGTGGGTACAAAGGTGGTTGTTTTCTCCGACCATGCTGCACTTCGATACTTGCTAACAAAGAAGGATGCTAAGCCAAGGCTCATAAGGTGGATACTCCTTCTTCAAGAGTTCAACATGCAAATCAAGGACAAGAAGGGCAGTGAGAATACCGTAGCGGATCATCTAAGCAGATTGGTTGTGTCCGAAGAAGCGATTCCTTTGCATGATAGCTTCCCGGATGAGCAACTCTTTGCGGTTGGTGGCACAACTCCATGGTACGCTGATATTGTTAACTTCTTGGTGACGGGACAAGTACCTAGTTCCATGTCTACATTCCAAAAACACAAGCTCAAGAAGATTGCCAAGCAATATATATGGGATGAACCTTATTTATGGAAGCATTGCTCTGATCAAATGATCCGCAGGTGCGTACTTGAATCCGAGTTCCAATCAATTCTGAATTTTTGTCACTCGTATGCTTGTGGTGGCCATTTCGGAGCCAAGAGGACAGCCCTCAAGGTTCTCGAAAGTGGATTTTATTGGCCTACATTTTTTAAGGATGCATATTTATTTTGTAAGGCTTGTGATAGGTGTCAAAGGACAGGCAACCTTGGTGCTAGAAACAAAATGCCGCAAACACCAATTCTCGCTGTTGAGATTTTTGATGTTTGGGGTATAGACTTTATGGGGCCTTTTGTGAATTCCAATGGGAAATTTTTTATACTTCTTTCTGTAGATTATGTTTCTAAGTGGGTGGAATCTAAAGCCACTCCCACCAATGATTCTCATGTTGTTTGTGAGTTTGTGAAGGAACATATATTTTCTAGGTTTGGAACACCTCGAGTGGTGATTAGTGATGGAGGCTCGCACTTCAAGAGATCCTTTCACGTTCTTCTAAAGAAGTATAACATTTCTCATAAATTTGGCACACCGTATCACCCACAAACGAGTGGACAAGCTGAAATTTCCAACCGGGAGATTAAGTCCATCTTAGAGAAGACGGTGAACGTTACAAGGAAGGATTGGAGTTATAGACTCAATGACGCTTTGTGGGTGTATAGGACAGCTTATAAGACACCCATCGGTATGTCTCCTTTTAGGCTTGTCTATGGCAAACCTTGACATCTTCCCGTCGAACTTGAACACAGAGCTTATTGGGCTATCAAGGTATGTAATATGGAATTAGATGCAGCATGTGAACATAGGAAACTTCAGCTCAATGAGTTAGAAGAGATACGAAATGATGCATATGAAAGTTCACGCATTTATAAAGAAAAGACCAAAGCTTTCCATGATAAGATGATTTCCCGAAAGAGTTTTGAAGTAGGGCAGAAAGTACTTTTATTCCATTCTCGTCTTAAATTATTTCCGGGTAAACTTAGGTCCAGATGGGTTGGACCATTTGTTGTTACTAATGTGTTTGCGCATGGTGCAGTTGAGATTACTAGTCCCAAAACAGGGATGGTTTCCAAGGTCAACGGCCATCGTTTGAAACCATACTATGAGCAGTTTATGACGGAGAATCAGGATATTGTCACATTGAGTGATCCACTCCCTCTGGAGGAGTAATTGGAGTTGAATGTCGGGATGACGACATTAAACCAAGTGATAAGTGGGAGGCAACCCACCGGTTTTGTATCTTTACCTTTATCTTTTTATTTTTCAGCATTTTATCTTTTATTTTTCTTTGTTGTTGCATATCATTTGCGGAATTTCCCACCTTGAACTTTCTTTGGACGATTCAATTTTACATTGAGGACAATGTAAAGTTTAAGTGTGGGGGAGCATTTATATGTTTGTATAGTTTATTTGATGCTTTGATTTCTTTGTTTGTTGCCTTTAGAAAAAAAAAATCAGAAAAATAGAAAAAACCATGAAAAAAAATTGTGCTTTTTGAACTCCGAAATCTAGAAACTTGTGCCTTTAGGATGACACCATTAGTGGATGGAACCATTGTGATTGCAGGAGTTGAGGAACCCATTAATTAACAAAGACGAACATAGCTCAGAAATTATAAATTATATGTTAGTTGTTACCATATCTCGGAATATCACCATATCACATTCTATTTTTATTTTTCCATATTTATCTATTGTTCTCTAAGTGCTCTGGTGGGTCACTAAAAATCGAGTTTTTATTACTGCTAGGATGAAATAGAGTGATTGAGTTGCAAAAAAAAAAAAAAGACCGACCAATTAGACCAAACGGAATAAAAATGACACTTGGGAATAGCAGTATGTGTGAAACGTAGTCCCTGTCTCCATCGCCTAAACAAGCGTGGAATGCAGGATCCAAGGCAACTATCACGTACTTGCTGACAAGAAGCATGCGCTTGGATCCAAAAGATCGAATCATGATGTCACAAAAAAAAAGTGAAAAAGAAAAGAAAAGAAAAGATTATATTATTATTGAATAAAGTCACTCCTGGTTCCCTTGTATATGCCAGTGAGTTGATGTAGAAATAAGTTTGTTCACCACTGGTTCCCTTGTATATGCCAGTGTGCTAACACTAGAATTCAGACCAGTAGCTCAATCCAATAGGATGCATAGGTTCATCTTGCCGATGACCTTCAGACAGATATGGGATACATCGATCACTTGTGAATATTCACCACATCTACCTCTTTATCCATCTTCTTAATATTTTCATTGTGATTGTGGTTAGTCAGATTCCGAGTATTGTGGTTTGTTCGACTTTCTAAGAAAAACTTTATGCACTTATATATGAACTGAATTTGCGCAAGGTATCTCCTCCTGTAGTCATTTTGGATTCGTTCATTGATTTGTCACAAATAGACGGAGTTGGAAATATAGGTTTTGTAGGAAGACCTCTTGTAAACCTTTACGAGACTAAAACTCGTCCATTAGGGACACCTAGGGGTTAAAAGGCTTGTTATTTATGCTTAAAGTGACCGTAGCCTCGACGAGACAGAGTTGTATGTATCTTTTTGAATTATTTTGTTTGATTTGCTCGAGGACTAGCAAAGTCTAAGTGTGGGGGAATTTGATAGGTGTCTAAAACACCTTAATATTTATCTATTGTTTATACTTTCTCTACTAGTGTTCTTGTAAATTATGTATCTTATGTTTGCTTTTGAATATTTAGGTACTTTGGAGTCACTTGGAACTAAAGAAGAAGAAACAGGGAAAAAGTCTCATCTCATGTGCAAATGCTTTTGGAGGCGGATGCTGTTGGTGAAAGAATTCGAAGAAGGAAAGAAAGCATTCATTTGGAGCGAAAAGACGAATCCAGTGGCGAAAGAATGAGGCGTTTCCGATGCTATATGAGAAAGTTGTTAACAACATCAGAGATTACGCTTGTCAGTTTCCCAGAACCGATAGTTTATTGAGAATGAATCACTGCGGCAACCCTTATTAACATTACGGGTGTCGATATAAATTTTCATCATTACCTTGGACCTAAAATTGAGAAGAGTTATCTTCTCTCAATCATTGCACCAGAAATTTAGTGAACACAAGAACAGGGATGGCCGCTCAGAGAGGAGAGATTCACAGAGGAATGAAGGTGCTGTTAATGGTGAAATCGAGGGAAGAAATCCATGTAAAAATCAAAGCAAGGGTTAGCTGAATTACAGAATTAGGGGTGAATCTGAAGTTGGATGATGAATTAAAGTTAGGGTTTTACAGTGGTTGTGTTCAATGAAGAATTAGGAGTCTATGGTATGAATTTGGGGTCGATTTAAGTGTTTCAGTGACCATGATTAGGTTATTATGAAACCATGAAATTTCTCAGAACGGGTTCAAGTTCATATACAGAAGTTAGAGGTTTCTGGGTCAGAGAAGATGGATATGCTATCACTGAATCTATTAATGGCAGTGGAGGAGAAATCAGTGGAAGTGATGAAGTGGGTTTGTGTTGGATTTGGTAGAGAAGATGAATTGAAGAAGATTTAGGTCAATGGGATCTTTTGCTGTGTAGATTGAGATTCAGAGGTGGAATCAGTTAGGGGTTACTTTGAAGAACTGGGTTGTGATGTTTGTGTTTTGATATTTCTGGTGGAATTGGCAGTTGAACAGGTGCAGCTGCAATGGCAAGCTATTGGCTTGGGGAAGTAAAGCAGTGAAAGATGGCAGAATGCCTAGGTATAGCAGGTGGTAATGGCCCTGAGATTGTACAAGGGTGCCCAGTTAGGACTTGCTGGTGGAAGAGCAGCAAAGAGGAAAGACAAGTTGCTTGTAAGCAGGGTTAGAGAAGAATTG
Organism: Papaver bracteatum; assembly: GCA_023529315.1. NCBI lineage: Eukaryota > Viridiplantae > Streptophyta > Magnoliopsida > Ranunculales > Papaveraceae > Papaver > Papaver bracteatum. Next base: position 359,961 of record JAJJWX010001167.1, read on the forward strand.
AAGCTGTTGTTGTCCTGAATTGGAGCTAATCAGATGTAGTTTGTGGTTATCTGCGGTTGCAGCTGGAGGTGAATAACCATAGATGGCAATACAGATGAACTGAATGGATGTGCTCGAAACGAGTTGCAGGTGGATGCTGCAATGGAAGAATGGTGATGTATGCAGCTTTTGTCAAGGAGCTGGTGCAACTGAAGATACTGAAACTGTGCAGTTTGGTGTTGGTTTCCACTGCAACTGTTATTGCAGGTGGATATGAAGGACTGAAGTGCAAGATCGCAGGGCCACAATGGCGCAGCAGAAGGAATGATGCAGTGGCTCGAGCTGCTTATGTCGGAGTTGATATGCAGCTACAGATGGACCTGTGATTTGTAACAGGTAGAAGATTGCAGGTGCTGCTGGGAGCATTGCAGGCTTGCAGTGAATGGTTTTAGGAAGCACATGTAAGGGTGCTGTGGTTATTTGGCTATGGTGGAAGCTTTGGAGGAACTGGGAAAATTGAATTGCAGGAAGGGAAGATGTTGCAGCTGAGCTGCATTGAAGTGGAGATCCGATGCTGAACTGATGTTGCAGTAACTGGTGGTTATGAACTGCTGTTGGAGTTGGCTTTGTGCTTTAAAACCAGGGAAAGAAAGGTGGTTCTTAGTTGGAAAATGGGTTGGTGTTCACGCTCAGTTCAGAGAGGAAAAGAGAAGAAGGTGCTGGGGTCGAAGATGTAACAATGAAGTTCCGAGATTAATGACAGCGATGACGATGTGGGATTGATATGCTGCCAATATTGGCAGTAGTTACGATACCTGTGCATTGCATACTTTGGGTCAGTGAAGTGATCGAGGCTGGTTGCTGAACTGTGGAGTTCGATGAGTTGACGTTGTTGCCAGTGCAGGTACGTATGGCAGCTACTGTTACAATGGCAGTAACGGAATGGGTCATTGAAGTTGGGTTCTAGTTAGAAGCTAAATAAGTGGAGATGCGCTGCAGAGATGTTGACCTGTTGCTATTTTGATCGTGCATGGCATTGATATGGTGATCGATAAAGGAGGAACAGGAGCTCAGGTAAGGCAGCGATGCTGTGTATAAAGTATTGGAGTCTTGCCGGTAAGGATATGGTGACTGGTGACTTTTCCGGCGGAATTCCGGCGCCAGCGGCCAAGTTACGGCAGATGACCCAGTTTTCCCGACGACATGTTAATAACGGAATAGTTGAGCGTACTAATTATTCTAGGGTTTTTAGTAACATGTTAATGCAAAGAACTTGGCTATATATCAATTTGGTTTGTATTCCGTGGTCTAGAATGAACCTTTAATCAATTCCATCTCATATTTGAATACAAATTGCAATTTTCAGGATTTTTACAACACAATCATTCTTGCTAAGAGTATTTGCATAACAACTACAAACTTCATACCTCCCTTGGGACGATCCTGCTTACATTATACTACTTGCTAGTGTAAAAAGTAGAGAAATATTATTTTTGCGAGATTCGACACCTCGTCATTAGCCTTGAACTTTTTCAAGGTAACAAAGTATTTAGTACTTCGGAAGATGGAATTTGTCGTTCCACTATCAACAAGACAAATGTCACCATTTGATTGACCCTTTAAGTCCATTCCTCTTCAAAATAAAGAAGGTGTAAAAAGAGTGCACAACATGTTTTAGCAAAAGGATGTATATATCACATATATGTATACATATTATACATAAGCAAAGCAAAAAACAATATAAACAAAAACTAAAACAGTTACAAGGTTCCGGTTTAATTTACACTAAATAAACCATTAGCAAGTTGATCGAAATCACTTTTGTACTTAGGGCCTTCAAAATCAACCAAGTAGCTAGCAACATCTAGCATTGGAGGTTTGGTAGAAACACTAGCTTCTGCTAGATTCATCGCTGCTTTTGCGGCCTTCTTCTTTTCATTCTTAATGAAAAGTTCACAGAGATAGTCAGGAGTTCGACAAGTTTTATACTAGTGGTTGTTACGACCACAGCGAAAGCAATGCTGATCTTTTTCAGTTTTCTTGGAAGGATTGACACCTAATTCCTTCCCTTTTGCTTGTTTCGCATCCGTATCATGTTCCTTTTTATACAGATTACCATGGGTATTTTTGTTCTTTCGACCTCCACGTTTATTTATTTTTCCACGAGAACCAAGTTAACCAGAGTCGCGTCCATGTCCGGAGTAAGATGTTTCATTTACTTATGGCACAGAAGAAGAACCACAAGGATGAGATTCATGATTTTTCACCAGCAGTTCTTTATTTTGTTCCGCTAGGAGAAGGACACCAATCATATTTGAATATCGAGTGAAACGACGTTCGCGATATTTTTGTTGAAGTACGATTTGAGATGAATGGAACATACTGAAAGTTTTCTCCAGTTTAGACTCTTCTGTGACCGTGTCACCGCACAACTGTAAATGTGCAGTAATTCTGTACAATGCAGAATTGTAGTCTGAAATAGATTTAAAGTCCCGGAATCTCAGATGAATCCATTCATTTCTAAGGTTTGGAAACATGACCACATTTAAATGATCATATCTTTCTTTCAAGGAGTCCCATAGTACTTGGGGATCTCGGCATGCCATAAACTCATCTTTGTGAGTTGTGGAGAGGTGTCTGCACAGATCCGCTGCATCACAAGCACGTTTACTTGACATGCTATCTCCGTTCCCGATCGTGTGACCAAAAAATTTAGCTTCAAAATGCAATTCAGCATCGAGCACCCAAGAAATATAATTCCCTCCACGAGGCAAAATAGGAGCAAAGTCAAGTTTAATTAAATTCGACATCATAAGGTTAAACAAATTTACTTTTTTTACGTCGACTGAAACTTAAAATAGCTAAGCAAACTCTTTGCTTTCTTTCTCTATTTCTGTTAAACAGTATTTTAGAGCAGCAACTTAACAAGCAAGTCGTGCTTTGTTAACCAAAACTTTGGAGCAACAACTTTAGAACGAGCAAGTCATTCCGATAACGTATTACGTCTCCAAAGTAATATTAACAATAATTAAAGCAAGTACTAATTAACCACTAAACTCAAAATAGATATCAAGACAAGTAATAAGGGAGAGGGATAATTTCTTATTCACTTAAGAAATTGGGATACCACAATACAATAGCCTATGTGAGTTATTTATACTAGTCTTAGGGTGTTAGCTTGTATACACCACCTAGTATTACATGTCACACTACATGTAGAATGGTATGTAGCAATAACACATCTAGCTTGCATGTAAACCATGCAATTCAACACCCACTAGCTTTAGGTGTTAATCACATCCAACAAAGTAGCTTATACAAGGTGCTTGGTGTAACTAATGGTGCTAAGTGGATAGCCACGATATCCCATGCATATTATAACACTTATTGCATTTTCCAGGCCAAAAATGTGGCTCCACTAACAAGAATAGAACGAAATAGTAACGAAGACGGAAAAAAAAAATTGTGTCGATCCTCGATTATTGTTTAAAAATAAATTTTTTTAGACGCTTGAGATGTGCATAACTTTTATAACTCAATCTAGAATGTTCATTGATCTATGTCGCAAGCGGCCCAACTATATTTAAGAAGCGTTCAATTTTACATAAGCGATAATGAGTATGTCTATACTTTGAAAGATGCCTAAGGGGATGTCAGTTAAAGATTGGAGTCTAAGTCTTCTTGACTTGTGAAAGATAACATAATCCATGTTGTAAAAAAGAAGGAGACATAAAATAAGGGAAGAGAAGAGGAGAGAATTCTCATTAGATGTGTATCATAGACAAACATTAGAGCCTTTATTTATAGGGCTAGACACAAGGGCATCCAAATAATAAACGAGATTCACCCTAGATATTTTTAACATAATTACATGTTTATAACACTCCCCCTGATGATATTTTATCTAAGCTAATTTCCTCATTAAAACCTTGTTAGGAAATTCCAAAAGGAAAAAACCTGGTCGAAGGGAAAAGAGTACAATTGAGAAAACTTAGAAAATATTTGGACATACAAATGTTGCCTCATTAAAACCTTGACAAGGAAAATCCTGTTGGAAAAACCTTGATGAAGGAAAAAGAGTACAACGCGATAAGTCCAAAACAATGCACCTTATGTGATGGTGCTCCCCCCTTGAAGAGTACTTCAGTAAATTCTTGGCTTGCAAATCTTTGAGTCGAGACTTCCCAATTTCGGTGAACAAATTTCTTGAATGCAGAAGAGGATTGTGCTTTCATGAAGATGTCGGATAGTTGATGAAGTCTTCATTTATGTTGCACAAGTAGTAATGGCTTCAATTAATACTTTTGCGGAGTCTACATTCTTCTTTAACATATTGAGAACTTGTGTCATGAATTGCTAGCTCCCCGATAGATGATTTGCAGAAGTTGTTGATGTAGGTTCTTTAACATAGAGCCAAGATGTAGATAAATTACCATAATTAAACAAAACTGAATTTGTGGTCATACCTTATGTGGATCTGAATGGCATCCAAATTACGAAGTGCTTGTTATATTGATTTGGCCTAACAAAATGACCTAGTTAATGGTGGGAATCCACCGAATAACATAAATTATACAACTCCCCCTTGGATGACCACCATGTTGAACTAAATTTCCTCACTAAAACCTTGCCAGTAAAACCCAATGGGAAAAATTCTGGACGAAGGAAAAAGAGCACAAATATCAACATTTTTAAAGAAAAATAAACGTCAATAAGATGTTGCCTCGTTAAAACCTTATCAGGAAAACCACATGGGACAAAACCTGAAATGAAGGGAAAAGAGTACAATTTTTGACATATTTATGGATGCTAAGTTAACTATATGAGTGTTTATACAAACAAGCACCAAAAATCATAATTATGGTCTATATTATAGACAAGTTTTAAGCAAGCATAATATTTTAACTGCAGATTTGAGAAAAATAATATTTATGCTGCTAAAGCATGGATTTTTTGTGTTTTTAAGGACTCCTCAAGAGACCCATAAAGTTGATAGCATCAACTAATTAATCCGGACTTTTGGTTTTACACCAAATTCTAAAAACACATAGAGGATTATTCAAACTGACATAATCGAGTCAGGTGGATGTCATAAAATTTGAATATGTTCTCAACCACATTTGTTGTGTAAATGTTATATGAGTCCTTCAAGGACCACCACGCCAAAAGAATCATACATGGAGAATAAAAAGTTATTGAGTCAATCCTAGGGTCTGAGAAAAATAGAACCCTCAAATCGTTTTTACAACGAAGAAACTTCTCGTATAAAGACGCAATATGACTACACCAACCTGTAATTAATAGGCTTGGCATGTTTAAGGTGTTAAGTTTGGATCCAAAATTGCATCAATCGAGAAATTAATCCAACCTAATTTGGATTGTATGCCAACCAATCACATATGTCGATATTCCTCTGCAGAGGGGTTAACAACCACCATCTTTATTATTTTAGTAGTCACTATAAATGAATATTCGACAATAATTGGCTTACTATAAGCCCACACAATTCTCAAGTTTATGCATATCTTGCAAAATTTAATCAATCACTAGTACCAGCACTCGCGGGTATCATCTCCTCATCTTCAAGTGAGAAGATATTATATTTGAGAAAGTGAATTTGGTACACTCAATTGGAGCACTACTAGTAGGCTCTTATAGAGCACTACTTGTTTACTAGATGTGATTGGATTTTCCTCTTCAAAAGTCAAAATCTTATATAAAAGAAAAATGAGACATTCACGCCAATCATATAATGACAACCTTTATCAATTTGATTAGGATAGGAGAGAAATTGATACAACTTAAGTTAATGAGTACCAACCTCTGGAAATATATAGCCTCCCCCAGATTATGGCGGAAATATTTTTATCCCATATACGAAAACAAGTTTCGTTGAGTATTCCGATTAAATCGAGGACATATTCTCATAATAATAACTGGATTTTAACAACACCAGTTGGACTGTAGATAATGACTTCTAGAGTCATAAAATGTCCTAAAAAATAAAATTGTAGTCTACGTGACATACAAATTTAACATCAACCATATGTTTTATTGGTTATAACCAAAACATATAAAATATGTAAATAAATCTCCAAATAATTTTATGACCTCTATGGAAAATAAGATAATGATTTCGAATGAGATTATGGACACTTTCTTTTTCAAAAGAAAATAAATTCAAGATGAATTTAGTCACTACAAGGACTAATGACGTGGTGTAACAAGCCGGGTGTGAACCCATTGACCTTTAGTATCCTTGAGGATTCCAACTACAAGTGGAACAAATCCAAATTCGTGAAGATTATTACCGAGAAAAAAATTAAAACTACTCAATATCTTTCAACAATACAGTTTCCTCGTTTACCGATATTTTCAATTGGCTTATACCATAATAACGACATTTCATCCTTTACGAATTGATGGAGAAAAAGTAAAAATGATGAAACCATTATCGTTATTCTCTTTTCATTGAAAATCCACATCGTGGTTAATAAATATAAAAAAAATAGAAACCAATGGTTATTAGTAGAGAAACTTATATTTGAGGATTTAGGTTTCTTGTGAACCGATGATCTGTTTCATTCTTTTAGAATTGACGAAAAAAAACATACCAGATTAGCAAAAATTTAGCAAAGCTATTTTCTCAATTCTTATAGAAACGATAGAGAAAATCAACGCAAATTGGTTTTTATGACTTATCATATTCGGATCGACATGAAAAAATAATTGTAGCTTAAGTTATATTAGTCACCGCAAGGGGAAAATCCTCTTTGTGATTAGAAAAATGGTGTCTTGTAAAGGAATAGAAACCGAAAAAGAAAAAGAAAATCACATAATCTTCATCCAATGGACGAAGATACCAAACTTAATTGGCCGGAGGTTTATAAACCATGCATGTGAATTGTGATTATTTACCGTAAAGGTAACCATATATGCGATAACACCAAAAATAAAATAAAATTGGTGATTATAGTTTCAATAAAATAATTGAAACTGTGTAATCCATCTTTTGATGGATTTTTTTTTTCTCTATGAAAAAAATTATAGTAGAAAGAAAATGTCAATTTTTGATGATTACAATTTCATTAGGGGAATAGAAACTATAAACCATCTTTCGTTGGATTTTTTTTTTCTTATGATCACCTATGTCCAATAATTATGATCTGGTATTCTTAGGATTAAACTAAAAGATTTTAGTTGCACCCAAAAAAAAATAAGAATAGCCATAAGAAAAGAAGGGCATTATTGTTCATAATGCAATTATTAGACGAAAATAAAATAAATTGATAATACGACAGTGTAAGATGCAAAAATTGAAAGGAAAAAGAGAAAGCGAACTCTGTATAACAAAAAGTCACCCTTTGTATAGGTAGATGGTGGCCTTGTATCCACATCAGTTTGATGTCTTATGCTCCCTGTTTAGATAAGAAAAACTTTAATCCATTCACCCATTCACTGCTACTTTGTTATGTTGTCCCGTTTGCTCGTCGTGATATGGACAATCAAAGTTAAATCAACCTAAAAAGTATCCAATGAAAACATAGTTAGAATATGTTTAACAAATCAAAGATGTAAAGAAAAAATCAAACCAAACGAAAAGATTAGATATGGATGAATTAATCTTCTTTTTTTCTTCCTTAGAACAGAATGGACTCCAAAGCTCATCGTAGAGCGTGCTGATGATTTGTTATAAAAAAAGGAGGCAGAAAATAAGGGAAGATAAGAGGAGAGAATTCTCATTATATTTGTATCATAGACAAACATTAGAGCTTTTATTTATAGGGCTAGACACAAGGGCATCCCAATAATAAACGAGATTCACCCTAGATATTATTAACATAATTACACGTTTATAACAATCCACGTATATTATTAAGTATGAGAGATGCCAGACTTGATAAGATGGATATGTTTGCAACGGCTATTTTTCAGTTGGAGGATCAAGACGAGGAATTTAAGTTATGTTCCAAAGGAATGTGGTTACAAAAAGAATATTATAACTATTGTTGCTTTACTTCTAATCCGTTTTGGTTATGATGCAGAAAAAAGTCCAACCGATGAATACTAGCTATAAATATTTCCCAAATTTCCTTTTGGACATACACCGGGTACTTCAACTTTATTACCTCGTGTTCAAGCCCGGGTCAGATTTAGCTACCAGTTCGAGGCGCATTTATAGTTTTTTCCACGTATTTATAGTTTTTTCGACTTCATGAGCTCTTCACAGTCAGGGCCAATCCTAAGCATCCCTTACCCCGAAACGAAAAAGAAAAGAGTTTCCCCATAATTTGTTTAGTTTGCACAAACTTCATAATTTGAGGGAACATATGTTTATCTATACTACAAATTTTTTATTTGTTTTTACAAATTAAACCTTTTTTAATTAATATTTGACCCACACTTCAGAAACATGTATTGATTTTTAATTTAGGATTTACAAATTTGGTTATGCATTTAGGGATTTTGTCACTTTAAAACTTTTTAAGAAAAATGATGTGCATAAATTTTAATTTGTATATGCAAAATTTATTGTATGCTTTTTTAATCTTTTTTATATATGAATATTTCCAAATGAATATTTTATTTATAAAGCTATTCTTTTATGATTTAAAACTCTGTATCATAGAAGTTTTCATGCATGGAAATCTCAATGATGTATTCATATTATGTTAATATATTTTTATTTTGTGCATCCGTAACTATGGAAATGTCTCATGTATTAATAACACAATGTCTCATGATATAAATTTTACTTTTTGTATATGAATATTTTCCAATTAATACTCCCTCCATTTTTAGAAAAGAGATACTATCACTTTTTCCAATTTGGCATATTTTTTAGGCTAAAATGAAAAAGTGATAATATCTCTTTTCCAAAAACGGAAGTAGTATCTTTTTACATATAAGTTTTCTGTATAACATGATTTTTTTTCTTTTTTTTTTGTATATGAATATACTTTTTCTGTAATAATCCTTGTAGCTAGAGTGCCTCTTGTTGGGAGACAGTCAGTTAAGCATTTCCAAATGAAAAAATTAATTTTTTGAGACATATTTAGATACCATAAATATGCAGCTCAGTTAAGCATTTCCAAACGAAAATATGCAGCTCGCTTGGGATTCTTTTTAGACCACCATAAAGTTCTCTGTATAGAGTCTATTTTTGAAGTAATAGTCTTCGGAAGAGGGAAACATGCCATATGATAAACTACTAAACTAGACAACACATGTTTAGTAACAACAATTCTCCCTGCCACATTGAGATTTGTCTTTTTAATGGTACTTAATCTAGAATAAAGGTTTTCAATAAGAAAGTTAAAAGACTTGGTTTTATCTTTTTCTACAAAGAGGGGAGTTCCTAGATACTTTTCAGATTTACTAAGGAACTTCATCTTAAGAACTTTAGCAAATTTTTTAATATGCCTATGATGCATTTTTCTTCCTAGTAATAAATCCAGACTTTTCAAAGTTAACTGCCTGACCTGAAGCCTGAGCAAAGACATCAATAATCTTGAGGAAATTCCTAGCATAAGAGACAGAAGCCTTTCAAAACAGCATACAATCGTTAGCGAAAAAACGATAAGAGATAGAAGTGTTGTTCTTTTTAAATTTGAAGCCTTGTATCAACTTTTCATCTTCTGCTTTCACCAGCAATTGAGACAAAACTTCCATACAAAGAATGAAGATGTAAGGTGAAAGACAGTCTCCTTGCCTTATACCACGAGAAGGGTAAAAGGTTTCACCTGGAGTACCATTCACTAAGACCGAATATGAAACAGTACTAATACACTGAGATATTATTTGACACCACTCATCTGAGAAACCCAGCTTTTTGAAGACAGCAAGAATGAAAGACCACTCTAATCTATCGAAGGCTTTAGAAAGATCAATCTTAATGGCTAGATATCCATTGTTAGATTTTTTTTCTTTTTCCTTTTGAAGGAATACAAAATTTCATGAGTAATGACCATATTATCATGTATTTGACGATTTCCAACAAAGGCAGATTGAAAAGGAGAGATTAAACTATCCATAAGGGGTTTCAAATGGTTTGTTAAAATTTTAGAAATTATTTTGTAAACAGAATTTGATAAGCTAATTGGCCTAAAGTCATGAGGGGAAGAAGTATTTTTTATTTTAGGTATTAAGGAAATAAAAGAGAAGTTAATTTTCTTTAGAAGAAATCTATTTCTGAAAAAACTCTGAACATGTGAAACCACCTCAGACTACATTATATCCTTGTTATCTTGAAAGTAACCCGCCTAAAATCCATCAGGCCCGGGAGAGCTCCAGGAGGCAAGACAATCGACTGTGTCTTTAATTTCCTAGGAGGTGGGATTGGCTTCATCATAGATAATGGGTTTAACATACCTTAAGGCTGCCTCAATATCATTATTACAAGGACTAGAAGTAGAAGAAATCTTTTTAAAATGCATAGAGATCAATTGAACAACTTGATCCCTGTCTTCTAGCTAGTTACCTTGTTCATCTCTAATTATGTGAATCGTGTTGTACATATTCCTAAGATTCACAATATTATGGAATAAATTAGTATTTCTACCATACTGAGTGAAGTAATTTATCCTTGATTTTTGTTTATAGAAAGAATGCTCAATCTCATACCAATAGTCTAATTGATTAGAGTAGTTCAAAATAAACTGACCAATCTGAGGGGAATAAGGAAGAGCTTGAAGTCTTTCTAACTCAGAATTGAGTCTTCCTATTGTAATCTTAATATGCCCAAAAGAGTTAATGTTCCAATTGTACAGGTCAAATTTCACATTCTTGAGCTTATTCACAACAACAAAGGTAGGAGAACCGATAACCCTTTTAGACTAAGAGTTATTTAAAACATCTTTAAATTATGGACAAAGTTTCCAACATTAGAAGAATTTATACGGAATATTTGAATTTCTTACCTACTGGAAACATTTAACCAAAACCTGACTGTGATCAGAATATATTCTACCTAAATTAGTTGCACGGGTATGAGGAAGAACTGTGACCCATTTATCATTCATGAAAGCCCTGTCTAACTTTTCAAAAGTCAACTCATTTGGATTTTTAAATCTTTTGTTTCACCAAGTATAGGGATTACCAAAGGAGACCACTTTATTCATATTCATGTCAAGAAGCTTATCTTTCACAAAGTTAGGTGGAAATGAGTTATTAGTGTTAGAGCATTGCTTGGTCAAACTCGCATGCGTTGCTATCTCAAGCATGTTTGTCAATGTTAGTGATCAAAACTATAAGTCTTGATTTCTAGTCTACTATAGCTAAGGTCTCGTACTAGGATAGAAAGTGTAATTGAGCTCAAGAACTCCATGCCAATCATCATACAAGACGAATGACTACTCAAGGAACTGGTGGATCTTTATCGACTAAAAGGTATGTGGAGACTTGAACTTTCTATCACTCAAAAGAATATTTATCTCCTATCTTGAAATAGAATTCGTTTTGCTGTATAAACTAAGATTATACACATTTGGTATTTCGATCCGAGTTTACCTCGCCTATCTATTTCTCGAAATATGTGTTGGTAAAGCTTTCGATTTAGCCAAGTTCATCTTTTCCTAGTGACGAAAGTCATGTTAAGTTTCAATCACTTTGAAAATTACTCTGACGAAAAATGATTTGTGAATAACAACTATATAACGTCCTCTGATAATGTTTCAATGATTGAAATGAGAGTTTAGACTATATAACCATTGGAGGATATAAGCATTGTTGTGTAAACACATATATGTATAAGTCCTTATTCCTTGAACCAAAGTTTGCGAACTTTGTTGATCAAGAGAACCGGAGAAGTGCGTGAGCTAAATACGCGAACTCAGTCCGCGAAATGGCGGAAGTTCTCGACCTGAGAATTTCTGCTGGAGTTTGTGAACTCCATCCGGGAACTTAAGTCCGCGAACTTGATTAGGTTATGTCTAAAAACGATGTTTGTGAACTTATCTTTATAAACTAAACTTATCTTTATAAACTAAGGAATGCAATTGCAAACCGTGGCTATATAGTTCATGAACCAATTCGAGTGAATCAAATCGTTTTTGCTTCAATTGTGTCTTGTGTAGTACATGATATTTCCTTGCAATTGAACAACTCTCTAACTAGTTCATTGGAGTCATTTGAACTATTTATGGTGAAGAAGAATATGGTTGATATGAAATTTATCATATGGCTAACCATTTGGTTAACTATTGTTGAACCAACTAATGTACAAGTTTGGGTACACTTACACAAACCTAGAAACGTGTATTTCATGAGTGTATAACAAGCTATGTTTTTGATCTAATGGTTGAAAAATATTAGCTTGAATCTAATCAGGTTTTCACCTAACGGTGAAAATTGAATGCTTTGTTACTAAGCTAAAATTGATTGCAAACCCTGATTTGAAAGACTATATAAGGGAGAACTCTAGCAACTGGGAAACCTAATCCCCGCATATTCTGTGTGATACTAGTTGTGCTAAGATAGAGTCGATTCTCCTTTAACCTTTGGTTTCTTCTTCTAAACCAGGTTAACGACTTAAAGACTTCATTGGGATTGTGAAGCCGGACCGATACTACTTTTCTTGTAGGTGTGTGATCTGATCTTGTTGTTTCTATCATACGAGTACAATTGTAATAATTGCCTTGAAATTTCTATCTCCAATAGGCAAGATAAAACGTAATCACAAACATCTTCGTCTCATCGTTTGTGATTCCACAATATCTTTTTTCGCTGCGTCGATTAAGACTATTGTGAGGTGATTAATAATACTGAGATGTTCTTCGGGAATATAAGTATGGCTTATCAATTGGTTCCTATTCACCTTGATTTATCAAAAGACGGAACAAAACTCGTAGGTATATTTTTGGGAGATGGATTTATCTTTTACCGTAGACTTTTTTGTGTGATACAAATTTGTTTATTAAAGTCTTCGACTTTGGGTCGTAGCAACTCTTAGTTGTGGGTGAGATCAGCTAAGGGAATCAAGTACGTAGTATCCTGCTGGGATCAGAGGTGTAGGATCATAATTGTACATTGGATCAGTGTGAGATTGATTGGGGTTCAACAACAGTCCAGACCGAAGTTAGTTTGGAGTAGGCTAGTGTCTGTAGCGGCTTAATACAGTGTATATATGTTTAATATGGACTAGGTCCCGGGGTTTTTCTGCATTTGCGGTTTCCTCGTTAACAAAATTCTGGTCCCATGTTATTTCTTTTCCGCATTATATTTGTTATATAATTGAAATAATACAGGTTGTGCGTTGTTCAATCAATTAGAATATCCGACCTTTTGGTTGTTGATATAAATTGATTGACACTTGGATATTGGTCTTTGGCACCATCTAAGTTTATCTCTCTTGTATTTAAATCGAGAGATAGAGATATAAACTCTTTGATATACTTTTTTATTGATTGAGTCTAACTGTCTAGTTTATTCTCATAAAAGTATATTGGAGTTTATCCATACAGATTGCTAATCGAAATATTGGGTGTGGTTGTTAGACCCCCGCTTTTTCAATTAGCATTACCACCTTGTTTGTCAGAATCATGCAGTATAAAATTAAAATCTCCTAATAGTATCCAAGGATTGTTATTATTATAATTCATGTCACTAAGAAAATTCAATTGGTTTTTTATTCCAGCTAGATTTTGAGAACCATAAACAAAGGAGATAACATAGTTTTTGATAGCAGGCGAAACATCACACAGAATATGGATCATGTTCAGAGAAAATTCTAGAATCTCAAGTAACCAAAATCCAAACCCCAGATTTCCCCACAGTTGGAATGATAACCCAAGTATCATAAGGTAAATGATGTGTATATTTCCTAACAGTATCCTCATTAACGATAGTTTACACTAAGCATATACCGTCGAATTTATATTTCCTAAAAAGACAAGATAAATGTCTCCACTTTTTATCCGAACAACACCCATTAATATTCCAACATAGGAAATTCATAGTTAAAAATGAAAACAGCTAACTCAAGGAGCAATAAAATACTAACACAATAAATAGAATATGAAATAGATAAACCAGAGTGCAAATGGAAAGAATAAGAATAAGGTAGGAGAACTTACTGGGTCATGATCCAAGGAGGTATCTTCAGCCATAGAGTTATCATCCATCATCATGAGATCAACTTCTTTTTCAAATTCCTCATCAATAATAACCGGTTCCGGAGGAAGAGATGCTAAAGGCAAAGGTTCAAGAATAATAGACTCCTTGAAAACATCATTCTGAGGAGGTACACTAAAAAGTTTATTTTCAAAGCTAAGTGGCATAAAACCTTCAAAGGAAAAATTCATTTCAGAAACTGAGTTACATAAAAAACTTGATGACGAAACAACAGTCTGGGATAAAAAAGAACATGAAGTTGCCAAAAACATTGCTAATAGTGGAATTTAAACCGGTTGATAAACCAAAGCTACCTGCACTGAAAGTAGAAACAACGGGAGGAGTAAAAGGAGAAGCTTATGTAAGAGGAGGCCAACGTGGAGTCGGTATCATAGAATAAGATGAAGAAAATAAGCTAGCCTCCAAGAAGACCGATTTAAATACAGTTCTTGGCCTCTTGACTTTTCGATCATGCATATATCATTATCTCCTATACAAACGTTTTCAAAAGGAGAAACAAAACATGAAGAATTTATAGGACGATTAGGAGGATTTAATGGAGACAAAAGAGGATTCGACGGTTCCCTAATAGATAATGTAGACACAACAGGCAAAGCAGATGAAAAAATGACATGTGAGAAAGCTGAACTTCTGTTACCGATGCTACCCAGTGGTTGGAGACTGACCGAATAAGCAAAAGGCTTAGAATGGTCCCGACTTGAATTATCATTTGCAGGTCTACTAGACTTTGAGCTTTCACCCACAACGAACTGAGACTTCACATTTGTGACAACAACATGTGTGGACTGAGGAGAGGGTGCTGGCAGTGCCCTGACAACAATCCTTGACTGAATCTCCTTACATTTTACCTTATCATGGTATATCACAAAACACTTCTTGCAAGCATGAAAATGAAGTTTAGGGTAAAATGCAGTCATATAGTAAGTTCTCTTAATAGTATTAAAAACAACTTTCCTTCTGAGTGGAGTCTTCAAAGGCACCATGAATTTGGCTTCATACCAATTTCCAGCTGGAAACTCAGCCGCAACAAACTTACCAAGTTGATCAAAAACTTCTCTCACCTTCCCTCTGTTGACCAAATATGAATGGATATGAATATGCACCGGCATAAGAGTAGCTTCCCATATAAGGTCAAAAATAGACTCCAACGCACCCAATGGTTGCACAACAAAAAGAAGACCCAGCACTAAAGTTGGCCTAGCAGCAAAAGCAATATCCTTTATGACTCTTCTTAAACATCAAAACAAACAAATTATGTATACCCATACCCTGGATATAAGGCTTGGCAAGCTTGAATTCAGGGGCATCAATAGGCCAGATCCTATTAAGATGGTGTTTTACATATCTTTTATGATAACTATGGTTATCATCACAAAGTAGAGTAGCAAACCTAAATGGAAATTCTTCCACATCTTCGTATAAGTCTAAAACTCTCACTTGATCAGCTGGATTTGCCATTTCAAGAACAGTTACTAAATGTTATTAACAATATTCAAGATAGAGACTGAAAGAGAACTGTGAAGAGGTTGAGGGATTTCAGATGTATAAATAGATCCTTCACAAATAACAAGTGCAATTACATGAATATTAAGCATGCAACACTGCAATTATGATTCTAACGGACCTTTGATATAGAAATGAAAATTAATGGCAGGTAAATGAACAGGCTCATGAGACTAATTAGTTGTCTCAAAATATCAATTGAAAGAGGAGATAAATAGAGTAACATGATTGTATTTAAGACTTGACAACACTTTCTTTTAGAGAAGACAATTAATGACAGAACTAACCAGAGCATTATTCTTAATTTCAAAGATCAGAAGATCAAATGACTGAGACAAATGAAAGATAGCTGCCAAGTGTTGAATCTCTTCTGATTTATCCGACCCTCTGCTAAGATTCCATAAGCTAGCCTTTAATCACTCTCAATCAACTTTAAATATAAAAAACCTTCTAATTAAGATTAAATAAGACTAACACAACTTTTTATGTATTGATACAAGTAAAAAACTTGAACAACCAATCGTCTGGAGAGATAACTCTTTATATTCTCTAAAGTTTACTTACAGAGCTGAACTTAATGAGACTAAAAAGCATCACTCAGACAATAAATTTGATTCCCCAAAAACTTAGTTGAAATACACTAAGAATCTCACTTTTCTAATAATAACATCAAATCCCTACACTAGGTAGGATATCAAATACTCTAGTGGAAACTCCTACTGATTAATCTTATCGAAACCCTTAATCATTCTGAACATACCCTTCGAAGAAGCAGAAAACTAGAAAGAATGAGAACCCAAATCAGTGTACCATACCCTTACGCTAGATAAAGCCTGCCAAATCAATTATCACTGTAAATTTACGAATCTCATGATGATGTTCTAAAACTCTATGGCTGCACCTCCATTAGCTCATGACCTAAAATGAAATGAGAAGAAGAGTAAATTAGAAAACAACTAATACAATTTTGAATAAAGATGAAACATATAACACAGCAAGTTAATTCTTAGTTGCAAACATATTACAAATCTAAGTTTTATCAAGAAGAATTAGGGAAATCAATAAAACCACAAATTAGGTCATATAAGAAATTTTTCGATATTTAAAAACTTTATCCAAAATTGAAATCAATGGTATGTAAACAGGCTAGGACCAATTCATGAACGTGAAAATTTAATTGAAAATCAAAGGAGAAATCTAAATCAATCGAATAATCGAGGAGGATTTTCGAGCTTGACTAAGTCAGCGCCGCTCGACTTTTCTCCCTCACTTGACCTCTTCAACCAATAGTTCAAAACTCTGTTATATTACCCAAATTGTACATTTGTCTCGATATCGCATGTTTAGGTGCGCTGAAGGTATATGGAACCTCCTAGAGGTAAATACGATAATACGTATATTCCTTTTGGCTTTAAATCGTTTTAACATATCTAGCAAGTTAGACTAAATATAGTTTACTTTCCTTTGTATTTTTTTACTTCAATTTTGGTGGTATGCATATTTAAATATTGGTGTACCAAGACTTTATGACTATACGAGGAAATATTTCCCAATCATAGTGAGGTATGAAGGTGATAATTAGCATCCAAAATAAAACAAGAATGAGTGAGATAATATTCATATGTGGAGATACCAATGCATGATTAGTAATAAACATAATGTTGTTTGGATATTGTATGTGGATTTTGAAAACTTCCACACTGATATCACCCAAAGGATCAGAAGAATTTTCACTCTAGCTAGCGCATGGTGTGTACAGTATTGTCGGTGATATTGGTATTTATATTTTTAAGGAGAGATGCGCTAGATAGTAGTTGGTCGAGTTGGAGAGACAAATAAACCTCCACGTATATTTACCGTGCAAGGGTCGAAATACATAAAACTGAAGAGAAAAGGATGGACAAGGTATGAGACTAAATTCACCCCTTGTAATGAAGACCAATACGACCAATAGTAGAAGAATGTTACTGAGCCGATAATTGGTAGATAAGTTTTACATATCCATGGGATGGATTTTGTCGCAATGGGTAAAGCATTACCGAAATTAGATATTCCACCACATGCAACACCGGTGATTCCAACTTTTACCATTTATCCTACAACAAGAGCTTTATCTTCGCCGACCCCTTCAGGACAACGAACTAGATCTTCTTCTTCATCGTATGGGTCTGATTTGCCAGTTTCAAGTTGGGAGCTAGAGACTATTAATCTTGTCGAAGAGAGTCATATACTTCCCATTGTCTCACAAGGTCTCGATCTTCCTAATTCTTATACAGTCACATCGAAAACTCAAGAACAATTGAATCAAATTGAGTTAAGAGATATTGAAACTAGATGTATATTCCAACAATAGTGGCGCATATTTGGGGAGACCATGAACTTCCGTCCTAATTTTTCTCAGCACACAACAACTTCATATTCGTAGGAAATAGTGCTAAAAACACAAATATCTCTTGGGAAGCAATCTACATATCGTCTAATGCAACGTTATCCAATTTTTCCAGTGCGACAATCTCCGAATCGCTAGGTGATGGGTATTTTCAATGATGTTGTAGTAAGATGATTCGTTCAAGACTTGTGAAAGCATATTTTTAGACTTAATTTTAAAGCAAAAATATAACAAACTCAAAATTAAAAGTGTCGTGAGAATTATGGAGAGACTGGGGTTAGGATTCCGCTATTTATCAATTCCAAAGTGATACTAATTATAATCATGCAATTTCACACGTTCATTTGATCCTCAACTATTGCAAATGTAGATTTTTAGAAACAACAAATGTTAATCCAAAGCATGGGATATCAAAACCCTAGGCTAAGCATATTCCATCAATAGAAAATACAATTGTTTAACAAAAATCATAAAATCTATTTTCAATCTAGGCAAATAATCATAATTAAAAATTACACAAAATAAATAATTAAGAATTACTACCTTTTCATTGGCAAGATAGCTTCCTATGTCGCCCCAAGGATTGGGTTTAGCCCATCATTGTGTAAACTTTCTCAAAATATTGATTCATGCTCGAAAGTTGTTTACAAAGATGAAATGGAGATAAAATGATGAAAATCGGGTGATTGCAACGTTTATAATTGTTGCAAATCACTGTTACAAAGAACGATAACAAATATGCGTCACTGTCTTTGTAGTGGTACGACCCTCGGTGTTCTGTCGTTGACACTGTTTAAGAACGACGGTTTTTGGATGTCTGTTCTTCGTGTTCTTCGTCTTCCATAGGAGCAGAAAAATATTCTCTGCACTCGATCAATCTCCTCTCTGCAGCTCTCTATTCTCTTCCCAACTCTCCGTCCCCCATTCTAATCAACCCCAACACATTATATACTCCTTAAGACACCAGAATCAATCGTCATAACTTCATATATTCTTCAATTAATCGGCAGTGAAGAAAAATATTCTCGGGAATATTTTCATTCCATATTTAACTCCTCACGCGTTGATTTTATCCCAGAACACTCCAATCTCGTTCAGTGAGAGTAAAACATGGTCTAAACACACACCAGCAACTAATTCTCACAAGAAATCTTGTGAAATCCCGTGAATATCTCCATTCGTAAGCATACTTCTCAGTTTTCTTCTCGACGAATATATAGCCAAATTCAATCGAATTAAATTCTCATATGAACATTATATACCCATATCATATATATCCCATGAAAATCCGCGATTGAATCTCTGTAAATCATGTCCAAATCTTCAACCCTAATTCTGCATGTATTTGCACCATTTTCCCGCCAATTCTTGAATTCAAAAGATGAAGAAGGGTGTCCCCCTAACCAGAGTAGGGTACCGATAGCAGCTACCTATGGGGATTCCTGGGGTGCCCCTTATCCAAAATGTGGGTGCCTTTAGTACTTTTCTCATGGGGTCCAAATAGCACTTTTTAAGCAACTTTTTCCACACAAGTGTATATCTCCAAAAATACCTACACAAACATAAAAACACCATAATAAGTATAAAATCAAGCACTAAAAATAGAGACACTGAGGAAAATTTAGACACAAAAATGTGTCTATCACTAGGCCAGTCAACAAACTCCCCAAGGTTATCAAAATTATAGGAGATCATTAAACTTCGATGGGTCTCTAGATGATTCTTCATGTCCATGGTTTGGGAATCATAGTGGAGGACATAATGTTGAAGGGTTTCAACTTGCAAGATCATATCAAGAATTTAGGAGTTTGATGCAGGAGGGCACATATTACAAGAACTGGTGTGGAGCTGAATAGTTAAAATTATGCTTTATTCTAATATTTGTAAACTGAAGTTATAATGTGTTAATTTGCTTATGTAACCGTCACATGTAATCAGTACTAATTAATCTAGAAAGTAAATTAAAACTTAATTTGTGATGTTCATTTAATTAAAATTTAAAACGACTACATCAATATCTTTCTCAAGTAGTATGTGTACTTTTCAATACCCAAAATGAGATATCAAAAAATCCTTTAAGATTGCATAATGAGCTTCATAAGTAAAAATTTTCCTTTTCCATCTTCGTGATTCCTCTCAAGCTTGCAACACAATATCAAGACCGATCTAACCCCTAAGTCTATAACGATTAACAAGCCGAACCAAAGCTATAATTCTCAAAATTCTTTTTTTATATTCTCAATTCGACAAAAAAACCTAGTCGCATTGAGGTTATTGGGGTTACTGGTATCATTGCAGAAGTTTAGATTTTATGGATATAACTCATACTCATTAACCCATTTTGACTTCCTTCTACACCATTAGATGGATATAAAGCAATGTAGTTTCGACAAAATGACAAATCTTCATCTATCGTAAATTCTGCGAAATTAATATGTGGTTGAGCCATTACTCCGAAAGTTTGTGGGCGTAAAAGGAAGGTGTGGTTTGGAGTTAGTTTCGATTCAATTTATAGGAAGGGATTGATAGTTATTGGAATGGACTACCGTTGTAGGCTTAGTTAAGACCGGCTGGCTCAAGATGAGACGATCTCCATCTCTGCTTGAACCGATGCTCGGTTCATTTTGACCCAGTCACTTTTTTTTTCCTCCGGTTATCTCAAGTTGATTCGTTAGACACAACCTTAGACGCGATGGACAAACCATTTTAATAGACATATCTTCTTGTTTGCGCATCCCACTGGAGTTGCTCTAACAGCATATTCTGATTAAATTTGGACAAAAAATATTTGTTAAAACATGTCATACATTTCCTAACCTATATATATATATATATATATATATATACATAAACACTACTCCCTTCTGAAAAGGCATCGGTCTAACAACCACGAACACCCAATATTTCGCTTAGCAATCTATATGGACTAACTCCAATATACTTTCAAGAGAACCAACAAGATAGTCATATTCAATCTTAAGAAAAGTATATCCAAGAGTTATATCTCTATTTCTCAATTTTATCTGCAATCAAACAAATAAGAATTTGCGAGCCCGATTGAATATAAGAAATAACTCGGACGGTAACAAAAACCAATATCCAAGTGTCAATCAATTTAATCAACAACCCAAAGGTAAGATTCACAATTGATTGAACTTACGCACAACTTGTGATATTTCAATTATATAGAAAATATAATGCGGAAAAAAAATAACACAGACACCAGAGAAAATAGTTGGGTCTGGCTTAACAATCCCTATGAAGTCTTCAAATCGTTAACCTATAGGGTTTCGTGAAAAACCTAAGGTTAAAGGAAAATCGACTCTAGGCGCAACTAGTATCACATAGGAGGTGTGGGGATTAGGTTTCCCAGTTGCTAGAGTTCTCCTTTATATAGTCTTCAAATTAGGGTTTGCAATCAATGTTACCTTGGTAACAAAGCATTCAATATTCACCGTTAGATGAAAACCTGATTAGACTCAAGATAATATCTTTCAACCGTTAGATTGAACTTAGGTTGTCACACACAAATGAGAAGTTACTTCATTTAGATATGAGTAACCGTACCTAAACATGTACACCTTGTTGGCTCAACAATAGTTAACTGAAGTCAGCCATATGAATACTTTCATATCAACCATATTTATCTTAACCATCACTAGTTCAAATAACTCAAATTAAACTAGTTCTAAAGTTGTTCAATTGTTTATATTCTCATAGAAGTATACAAGACACAATTGGAGAAAAATTGATTTTGATTCACTCGAATCAATTCATGAACATTATAGCCACGATTTGCAAAAAATTTCATTCCTTACTATATAATATAAATGTATTAGTTCATGAACAAACCGATTTTAGAACATAACCTACTCAAGTATGCAAACGGGTACGCATACCTAAGTGGTCGAACCAAGTTTGGGTTCGCTAGTATGCGAACGGGTAAGCATACCTTCCAAAACTCAGTTGAATTTCCTGTACTTGAAACTCATGCCAGTACGCATACCGATATGCATACTAATTTCCCGGACTTCCATAATCAACCAGTACGCATACGGGTATGCATACCATGGTTCCCAGACTTGGACAACACATATGCAAGTACACATAATGTGTTATATCCAATCATGGTTATTTGTTCTAAACTCTCATTTCAATCCTTGAAACATTCTCGGAAGACGATAATAGTTGTCTCACACAAACTATTAGCTTCAAAGAAATTTTCAAGTGATCGAATGATCAATACAAAACATTCCGAGTCTACATCAAATGACTGTCTCACACAGATCATGTAAGATATTGCAAGGCGATTTTCACATGATCATCTTTTGACTTTCGTCAAGAATATAAGATGAACTTGGTTAAAGAGAAAGCTTACCAACACATATTTCGAGAAATATTTACGCGAGTTAAACTCAGCTCGAAATATCAAATGTGTATATCTCAAATAGGAGATAAAGTAGATAGACGTTTGAGTGATAGATGAGTTCAAATCTCCACATACCTTTTGTTGATGAAGTTCCACAAGCTCCCCTTAGTAGTTCTTTGTCTTCAATCGATGAACATCGTGAAGTCTAATGCTCAACTACACTTACTTTCCTAATCCGAGACTTAGCTATAAGTAGACTAGAAATCAAGACCTATATTTTTGGCAACTAAACTTGACGAAATCTTGAGATAGAAACGCTTGAGATTTCGACCGAGCAGTAATCTAACAATCTCCCCCTTTGTCAATTTTAGTGACAAAACTATCAATACATATGGATTACAAAATAAATAAACTTTGTAGCTTCTCATCCAAATGCTTGATTTCTTTGTGTCTTCAACATTACTTGAAATCTTTGTCACTTCCAAGTACTCAAGTGATTCTGTACATGTTCAACTTAGCATCATTGTTGTTGAAGATCCGTAGTATATCAATGAGAAAACAGTAACTCTTAATCATTGTTATACAATGTCATATTATCATTACACAATATCGAAGTCCTATTGTATCACTACTTTGACATCAATACTATGGTGATATGTATCACTCCCCCTTAGTCAATACTTCATCTCACATGAAAACCACTCCCCATTAGATAATGATCTGTAAACCATATGTATTTGTAGTGTGAACTACACATTAATTCTCCCCCTTTTTGTCAATATAAATTGGCAAGGGTACGAAAACTAGTGGGATCATAATTAAATTCTCATAGAGATTCTTCATCACTAAAAGAAAACATATCAAATTTGTTTAGATGCAATCATATAGTCGAAACTAAATGCATTCATCAAATAGTTTATGAAGATACAAGAAAACTCCTATAATATTCCACAGCCGCACTCCCCACAAAGATTTGGAAATTAGCACAAGTTTAAACTCTCCCCCATAAAATGTCATTCCCGAAGAAACAACAAGAGCGACCTTATTTTCACAAGAAAAGAAGGATTTCTTTGAACATTAACAAATTACATGAAACATGAATTTGTATCCAAAAAACTCAATTAAATTAACCACAAGGGAACCCATGATTAATTTAATCGAAAATGATCGACATAAGAGAACTTATGGAGCCACACAGTAATTTCACATGGAAGTGGATCAGGAAAAGACCAATACTGCGGAATATACAAAGATTCATTCTATTTTTCATCAATATTTTCATAAAGACATATAATAAACTTAATCTTCGCGATCAAACGTTTATCCTATCTTCATCAATATTTGCATAATGACATAATAGGCTTAACTTTTGACATATAAGGGACAATCATAGTTCACGGAAGCAAACACACATATCCTATAAAAAAATATTCTTTTAATAAAGATTAATACTGCAAATCATCATCCAAATAAACTTTAAAATTTAAATAAATATATCTAAAAACATTGCAAGATGAAAATTATTGGCAATAGCTATGTGTACTCACAATAATGGATTTTCCAAACCCTAGTTATCCTTCTTAAAATACAAGAATAAATTCTCATATGAAGTTTCCTAGACAAAATAAAAAACAACAAGCTAAAGCCAACGAAAAAACTCCTAAACCATCAAAACCGATCATGAACTAAATTCAAAGAGCTTCTCCGGAACCCTCACGAGTCTTGAGACCTTTGATCTTGAGATGGATAGCATCTGCTGCTTCTTCAGAGAAGATATCCTCATTCAGAAGATCTTTAACACGTGTGTTCATGAGAACAAGGTCAGAGTTAACTTTTTTCAACTTAGTTCTTAGCACATCGAGACCTTTCATAGTATCAACGAGCTGTAGTTTTGCTTCCTCAAAGTATTTAAGAAAATCGTGAACCACTTCGGCAGAAACCATATCCTCATGTCCTACATCTTAATGAGTATACGCATAGTAGCATGATACATCATCATAATCTTCAGGATTTTGATATTTGATATCATCAACATCTACTTGGGTTCTTTTCTTCTTCCCTTTGGATCCGAAACCAATACCTTTATCAAGAAAACCTCTTGCAAAAACACAAGTGCGAGAAGGTGATAACATTCTTGACTAGAAGAAAAAAGGCATAGAGTACGTGAACATGACTCAATAGGTTTGGTGTTTAAATGGTTTCTTAAGGAAGGATTTTAGGGTATCTAAAAATTGGTTCGTGACAAGTCAATATGGATACTCGTACAAAAACCAATATGGTCCCCGGAACAAAACTTAAAAACTGTAACAACCATCCTAATAAGTATTGATGGTGGTTTGTAGTTCAGGGATAAAATTGTAAAACCATGTATGTTGTATGCCTAATTTCTGCAAAGAAGTAGAGCTTCCAATAGGCCATTGAGTGTCTATATCTCTCTGATTACACATGAACTATATGCTCTGAAATTTATTTAGAATAATATTGGTGCATGTAGCAACAATCCCAAATATTTTGTAAATTATATTAACATCCAACCCGCATTATTCATTAATGCATGGCTTGCCGAATATTTATTTTATGCTATGTTCCCCAGTTGAACTCTTGATATTGACATGACATGACAATTAATGTTCGCTCGCAACTGAGTATCATTAATTTCCCGAAGTGTCAGGATTATAATGTGCATGGAAATACTCAGTCAGAGGCACCAAGTTATGCAACCCTCTGAGATAAAAATTAGTGTTTTTTGTATCAGTGCGCAAAATTTACCAAAATTGATTGATTTTGTGGCATCTCGCAAAATTCAATTTTCCTAACCTAATTTTATCAATTTGCAAAAATTAAGTATTTTGCGGCATGCGCAATATCTCGAACCCTATTGGTCGAGACTAAACCTAGGTAAGATAGAAATTAATCCACCATGGACTAGTAGGAGCAAAATCCTACCAAAAGTTAGAAAAACAAGAAACAAAGAGGAAGTGCGGCAAGTAAAGGCAACAGCAAAAGGGATGCGGCAGCGCCACTTCACCGGCCGGTACGCCCAAGCTTGCGCCACCGTACCATCGGTCGGCCATGCCCATGTTGTTTCCTGCCGGCCCCTCTTTCCCATCGACCAATCAAATTACTCTAAATGTGCAGCCTACACTTTAATTAAAGTTGGAAGTTGACTGGTCGACACACGTAATTCCTTAAGAAGTTAAATATAAGCTTCCCATGTCAGTCTTAAAAGGATAACGACCGCAAGATTTGTCCGACTGACTTAGCAAGCCTAGCTGTCTCCTGACACGACCAGACAAGCTCTGTGGTATACACCGGTGGGTCCACTTATGGAACATCCAATCAGAGCCTTCTCAGCTTGCAAGAAAATCCTCAAACCGATCACTCAAAGTAGGATGGCTACGCAGCTTAAAGAAACCGTAGTTTATGTTAGCGACATCACATTAATGTCGCAAAACTATCTCGGCCGTTCTACTTGGCTAGCCAAATCGACCAGCCCAGATCCAATTTTAGGCGGCCAATGAAGTGCCAGTATGCCCACCGACGACTCGCCTTTAGCCCTAGCCAATCGAATTGCTCCTAGCCTGCAGCTAACGCCTCAAACTGTTAGCTCAAAGTAGTTTGGCCACACGGCTTCAAAAACCTCAAGGTCGAACGACGGCATCACGTAACTGCCACAAAGCGATCTCGGCCATCCAACTTCGCCAGCTGAATCAACCAGCTTAGATCTGATTTTGAGGAGCCAATGAGATGCTTTCGTGATTATCGACAACCCCTCTTCCATGAGGACTGACCGACCTGTCCTTAGCCTACACATATGACTCCTGGAGGCTATCCACGTTACTAATAAGAGTCTTAAATAAATTAGAGACAACCAATAACTATCGCAAATCATCTCAGCCATCCAACTTGGCTAGCCGATTTAAGCGGTTTAAATTTAATTTGGGCCAACCAATAGGATGTAAAAATGGCTTCCAGCCATCATTTTCCTATAGGGACTGACCACCTCATCTTTAATGAACATGGATAGCTCCTGGAAGCTTCCCGAAGATGGACGGTCATGCTCCTTTTAAGACATTAAGTTTCACAACTAATCAAAACAAGCTTTATACAACGATGTTTCATGAGGATTGATTATTTTGAGATGCTTGCTTAAAAGCGATGCTTTACATGCATCGAATACATGAGATATTTTATAAATATCGATTTCACAAATAACTTAGCTATTCAACCTAAGAGCATTGCTTGCTATTTTGTGCGGCGAGTCTCATAACTTGACTTGTAACATATGACCGCCCACCGCCTAGCTTGCATGTGATTGGTCGAAATAATTAGGTCTTACAAGAAAGACCCGCTCGGAAACTTGCTACATATTTGTTACAAAATACTCAAGACATCAAACTTATCACAAAATGGGGGATGTTCATTGTGACGCCCCAACCTAATAACCTGCTTAGCTAATAGGATTACAACCTAATTGAAGCATCAAACCTATATTACCGATCTTAAGAAACTCAGTTACATAAGTTAATTCCAAAAACAAACCCATACACTCTGATATTGTATAACTGAAAAACTCTCTTGTGATATGAATATATTAATGGGTTGTTTTACAGAATAAAAAAATAAAAAAAATGATATATAAAAGATTCTTAATATCTCTAACATCGCAAAAAGCTTTAATCTACGATAACGGATATCTTCACCCGCACCATTTCTTCTGATTACTGAAACTGAAGTGGGAACGAATGAGCACATCATCCCAAAAGGGGTGCTCAATGGAAACATGTAACCTAGAAATAATCACTAACATGCTTCACAGTTCCAAAAGATAATAAAATTAAAACTGATTAAGAGAACAAAACTGATAACACCTTTTACACACAACACGAAGCAGAAGATTCCTTCAACTATTTTCCCCAGGTATTGCATCCATCGTGGAAATATCCATGAAAGATCCACCACCGGATGGATCTACGAGAATATAGGTAAACAACCTAACCATATGTTATCCTAACCTCGTCTCACTCAATGGAGAAGAAGATGCTAGGAATAACTCCAGTCTCAAATGGTAGCATGAATCCAGGTACTGTAAGATTTTATTATGGAATGTGTACACCTCATAAATCCAATTGCCACCATCTAAGTCTAGAATATAATAAGGTTTTGCTTACTATGATCTGACCCCGTACAACAGGTTCACAAAAGGCCCAATCATTATTCGTAGGTCGAAGTCTCCAAATAATGACCATATCCAGACATGAACCTAGAATTTCTTCCTATGTCAAGGTCATAGTAACCCAGTCATACTACTAAGATTGAACAAATAAGTATGATATGCACAGAGTGACATCCCCAAATAAAATATAGTATATATACTATTTAACCGGGGTAAATCCGGACTACTAAGTAATAACCAACCGGGGTAAAGCCGGACTACTATCTTAAGACAATAAAATGTAATAATATTTATTCGGGGTAAATCCAGGCTACTAAGTAATATTCAAACAACATAACATTGCCCTACTAAACTTATAAAAGAGTTATGGGGATTCACAGAAAATCTTCGCGGTGAAACACCCAACTCATATCACACAACATACCCATTTGATTACAAACCACATGCTCACAGAAAGTAAGGACTCATCATGCTCGAAGATAAAGTAACTTAATGGTTACAAAAAGGTTACAAAGTTCCCACCTGGTTTTGATTACAAGCCACGCATACCTTGTATTCCTCAATCGACTGGTTCATCCTCTGAATCGATCGTTATTAATAAAGAGTAATTGTTATCACACAAACACTCTAAGGAATTAGACAAAAGACTCACACAAGGCTCATAACATAATCTCATACAATTCTCTAGCTATAAGTTAAGTGAACTATCTAATGGTTCTAAGCCCATTTGTGGTTCTACACATTTTCATTATCTACCTTTAGCATATCAAAAGGTTTACTAATTCAATTAGATTGGTTCTATATTACATTATATAAGTCTTATGAATATCTACAACTTTGTAGAAGGAATCAAATACTAATTAAGACCTCAAGTGGTCAAATTCATCAAAATAGGAAAACTATATTTAAACCCAAATCCATTAATCTCGGCCCATTAACACAAGGCATATTCCAAATGGTCAACTGACAGTCTATAACAGTCAGACAGCCGGTCTCGGGTCAACTAACGTACAACTTCCAGTCAATAGTCAAATCCAGGGTCAACAAGTCAAGTCAACGATCAAGGTCGGGTCAACGGTCAAATGGTCAAATCTCTGAGTCGGTCAACTGAGTCAACTCAGGTCAAGATAGGGGATTCAATGAGTCAAAACGATTCAACTCAGTTAGACTTACTGAGTCATCTAAATAAATAGTCAGACATCTGACTGGAATGACTAACAGGCGTAAGTCTCAAGAAACATAAATTCATACCATCAATACCATAAATCAACTCTAATAATACAACTCTAGCAGAAAACATCTTCTTAACTGAACTCACACTAACTCTAACCCTATTACAGAATTTATGTCATCTCCTTATCTAAACAACAACATCATCTATGTCAAACCAACAATTGCGACTCCATCTATCCCTTCACCCATGAGTACTAAAAGTAGCAGTTCTATTTCTAAAGCCTTGTTATTCAAAAATCACCTCCACCTGCAATAGTTCAGTTCAAACCATACTCAATTCATTTGCATCTCTAACTCCTCACAACTGAAACTAAGTAATGACCTTCTTTCACCCATCTCAATCCAATACCACTAACCACAAACCAACTTCAATCTGCAATAGTTTCATAGCTTCATCTAACTCATTCATCTAAGGCCTCAAACCCAAGTGACTATGAATACTCACTCAAAATAACACCACCAGATTAATGGAAGAATGAAGCTTTTTCTAAGAATCTGCGAAAAAATAGAATACAAGAAGTTCATTAAGATGAAGATATTACACAAAGACTTAACAGAGATAAAAGACGGTTGAGGCAGTCAAATTTTTATGACTACATTCCTTTTGAGAAACAAGATATTAAGTTAGAGCCAAACAACTATCTTCCCAGCGGTCCATTGCATCATCAAATTTATCTCCGACTAAACCTTTCAAGCGAGATTGAAAATTCTTTTCTTTAGAAATAAGTGAGGCGTTTTCCTTCGAAAGAGAAGTATATGATTCTTTTAGTTTGGAGTATTGGTCCTTGAGTTGACTTGCCTTTATACTTAAAGCTATTCTATCCCGGATAAGTTCATCCCTCTCAGCAGCAGATGACTCTGTTATTTCTTTAAGTTTACTTCTCAAAGAGCAAAGAGACTTTTCTTGATCATTACATACTTTTTGACAAATGTTATGTTGCAGTGAAGAGATCGCCACTTTATTTAAAAGAGCTCGTTTCTCTTGAGATAAGGTTTTATTCTCATCTGATAAAGTTTCCATCTCCAAGTTAGCCTTAGTTAAAGAATAAGAGAGGCGAGATATTTCACTACTTAATTAGTTTTGCTTCTGAACTAATTGAGTATTCTCTTTGGTAAGATTATCTATTTGATCGACAGAATATGTATGAAGGTTATATAATTGATTATATTGATCCATCCAAATATCCCTGTCCACACGGGCTTCTTCAGCGATGGATTCAAATTGATATCTCTCCATTATTCGTTTCTGGTTTAAAACTTAAAGGCGAACAAAGGATTTTAAGAAAGTTGAATACAGAAAGAACAAATTTATTGAAAAGAATAAGTTAAGAGAAAAGTTAAGAAAGTTGTACCATGTAGCTCCTTATTCTTCTTGCGAAGGTTATCACAATCTAGCGAGGCATTTTGGAACTTTTGATTCTCAATACGAAGATTGCTACATTCCAAAGTCTTGGCTTGGAGATTCTCTTTCAAAACTTCAATTTCTTTCTTCAGAGCTATTTGCGAAACATTTCTATCAGAACCAAAATATTTACTCAAAATCTCGCAGACGCCAAACTTGATAGGATTAGTAGGAGACTTCTTAACATCATCCAGAACGTCATATAACACTTTAAAAGAAATATCTATTCCTTCCACAATTTCTTTACAAAAATGAAGATATTTAGATGAAGAAGTGGTGATGATAGAAGATGGAGGAATTGAATCATTCTTCATGATAGATGTATCATTTGAAGGTGAGGTTTGAGGAGAATTAGTAATTGAGATTAAGGAGGAGTCGACTTGAGAAGCATTCACAATAGGAGAAAAGGTGGTTTAATTCACAGAAGTTAATAAGAAGGGTTTCATTCACTAGAAGATCAGTTGAAGGGGTGAAATCTGAAGCAACATTTTTGCGAATAGGAAGTAAAGATTCTGTTTGCGAAGATATCGCACGAGATTTTGAAGGGATAAGTGAAGAAAATGTAACAAAAGTTTCAATGGTCTTAAGATGGCGAGATTTCTTGGGGGGCTTGTTGGCATCTCCATCACCCTGCGAATCACAATCCAGATAAGAAACAGAGGAAATAATATTGTTATTAAAATAATAAGTGTTTCTTACTACCATGTGATTCGCAGACTTTCTTTTGCTTGCAGCGACTTTGAGCTGCGAATATTTAGGAGCATTAGGGTTTTGGACTAAAAATCTGGTATTAGAGGTGATTCTGCTGAAACAGAAACAATATGGGAATTACATAGAATCGAATAAAGTCATATAAGATAACTTCAATAAACAAGATAGGTTTCAGCAAAATCAGAAGAATATCTACCTTGATGACTCCATGAAAGCAGTAGCAGATGAATCTTCAAAAGAAGAAAGTTGCAGACGATGAGAACTTACGGAGAGCGTAAAGATGAGGAAGATGGAGAAGTAAAAGAAAAAAATTATCTCTCTACTATATTTCTCCTTAAATAGACAAAAGAATGGTGACTAGATGACAATGAATGTTCCGGTGAGTAGAGGAGTATTTGACACGTGTAGGAGGTTATACTTAATTCACGGAATCTTGTCAGGAGAAGAATATAGGAAGATGAATAGCTGCGGCATTCTGAAGTACAAATTCTCATGACATTCTCCCCTTCGCAAAGAAGACATGAGAAGAGGCAAGATGTAGGATCAGAATATCGCAACAACAACACATTTGCGAAATCTTCATCAACAACACTGCGAAGACATCGCAGAGTGATTTCAGAAATGACATAGCAGATGACGACAGCGTAAACATGAGGAAAGTTTGATGATCTAGCAAAATTTAGGATGTTTGCGAAATTAACATTTGTAAGCTTGTGAGATACCGCAAGTCATATCCGAAATTAAAGGACAGCTTAGATGTCATCCACTATGTAATCACCCTATATAAAGAGCCGAATAGGCTTAAGGTAGGGGGGTAGTTTTTGGAGTGTTGAGAAAGTTTTAAGGAGAGAGAAAGTCCAAAATAGTGTTGTATTCTTGATTTCATTTCCTTCTTGCAAAATTTCTAGATTCAATTAATAAAAAGTGTCGTTATTGATCTTAAAAAATGTGTTGATTGTTATGAATTCTTGTGAGGGATGTATTGTAGGATTTACTGCAACTACATAATGGCGCTAGAAACAGGGACTGAAGGTTGAAAATTGCTGAAAAAAAGATTGTTATTGAGACTGTTCAAACCAAGAAGATGATGGAACAAATCAACAAACCAGTTAATAAAAAGATGATTAAAATCAATGAAGATAACAGAAGGATGGAGTGTAGCATAATCACAAAAATAATGATTAATAAATTTCATGAAAACATCAAAGGAAGAATACATAAACGAGATTTTGAAGGGAAAAAAATTATGACAATGGAAAAGTCACCCTTGAAGGATTGAGAAAAGCATAAAATTACATTCACAGCAGCAGAGATACCAAGAAAAAATTTGAACCACACATCTCCTTTGGTAATCACAGTAACCACACGGAAAGAAAAGGGGAAATCCACAAAAAACATGGAAGAATGGGCGGTGAACAGAACTATGGTGGATACGGGAAGTTCGGTGGATATAATGTTTTATCATGCATATAAAGGAATGGGATACAAAGATGAAGAAATGTCTTGTTCAACATATCATATCCATGGATTTGGAAAATCAACAACAAAACCTAAAGGAGAAATAGTGGTGCGAATTTCGCTAGGAGAGATTGAAACACATGTGACGCTATGTGTGGTGGATATGGAATCACCGTATAATATGTTATTGGGAAGACCATGGATACACGCAATTAAAGCCGTAGCGTCGACATTGCATCAATGCATTAAATTTCCTATGCCGAGTGGGATTGGTGAAATTAGAGGGGATGTTGATAGTGCAAAATTATGTTATCAAATTGAAGTGAAGCATTATGAAGGACGTGCAAAGAAGCGAAAAAATCGCAGGAAGATGGAAAGAGAAGGGAAGAAATAAGAATAATTCAGAATTTACATGGTAAGAGCAGAGGAAGGAAAAGGGATACCCAGCGAAATTCCGTAAGGAGGAAATGAATCTGCGAAAATGATAAAAGAACCAACACCTATGGGAGAACCTAAGGCCAGTTACACCGCGGCAGAACCAACAAAGAAAGTGAATGTTGGAACTAAAGAAGAACCCAAAATGCTAAGAATTGGGACCAAAATGGAGGCAGATGAATAAGAAAAAACTATTAGTATTTTGCGAGAATACAAATATATTTTCGCATGGAACGTGGATGAGATTCCTAGAATATATCCGTCTGTGGCGTGTCATAGGTTGGAGATTGAAAAAAGTGCAAGACCCTTCAAACAAAGAATAAGAAAAATCGCGACAGCATATCACCCCCAAATAGAAGAAGAGTTACAGAAGATGCTTGATGCATGAATTATAGGACAAGCTAAGTACCCAGAGTGGATAGCTAACATGGTTGTGGTTCCAAAGAAAAATAAGGGGATAAGAATTTGTATAGATTTTACTGATCTAAATAAAGATTGCTCGAAAGACAGTTTTCCATTACCAGATATTTCGCAAATGGTTGAATCAGCGACGGGAAATGATAGAATATCTTCTTTAAATGGGTATAAAGGCTATAATCAAATATCCTTCAGATCCTGTACGTGATCTTTAGCTTTTTTACTTTTTATTAACATATCATCCACATACACCTCTAATGTTTTATGTATCCACTTTGCGAATACTTTCTCCACCATCTTTTGATATGTTGCACCCTCATTTCGCATACCAAATGGCATTTTTGTATAACAATATGAAGAAAATTTTAAAAATTATTTAAATAATAAAAGATTATGTGAAATGAAAATTTGATATTTGTATTTAGGCTCGTTGAGTAGGTCTTTCAAAAAGATTTCCAAATATATAAAATTTGTCGAATTCTTACGTATTATTCGTGAGACATGTTATGTTTAAGTAGGCATGATGATTATACCCTTAATAAAGGATATAGTTTATTTGATAACATCATCAAGCATCTTTACCCAAATGACCCTCCTTCTTTTTTAATGGTCATTTTAACAAAATGGGTTACTTTTTTTTTAAATGAATTTTAAGTCAAAGGCCATTTGAGTAAGAGAGAGGGAGGGGAAGGATAAACACTTAATTCCCATTATCCAATTTTTTTTTTTTACCTATTTCCTTAGAGAAAATCCTATGGGTAGTGTCACTCTTTCAAATGAAGGAGTGCACTACCAATTTGACCAAATTAGAGGCTCCCATGGGTAGTGTTTAGCCCCCCTTTCCCCCAAAAACGTTCATGCACTCATTCAATCGAACGAGTGGTTAGGAGTGAAACACTATACAGGGGACGGTCCCCCGTTAGGAAAAAGAACAATAAACGGGAGACTATCTCCCGTTAGTTAAAGAATTTATGTCCTTACGGGAGACTATTTCCCGTTTTTTTTTAGTTTCTCAGATTTACGGGGGACTGTCCCCCGTTTCAGTGGTTTTTAAGGAATAAACGGGAGATTGTCTCCCGTTTGATATTTGAATATTATTTTTCCACAACGGCTACATTTCAGCCTATAAAACCAACAGCTCCATCTATTTTCTCTTCATTCCACTCCAACTCCAACTCAACTTCATTCTACTCTATTTTTGCGTTGAAGTTTTCTTCTTCCCTTCGATTCAAAACTCTCCATCCATGTCTTTTTCACCAACACCAACTACTTCAACCCAAAAAGCTCAAAAAGGTCGTAGGAAGCAACAAATTAAATTTACTACGGATGAAGATATAGATCTTTGCGAAGCACATATAGCAATAACGGGTATTGGTGTGCATTCAAGAAAAACCAAATATTGGGATCGAATTATTCCATTATTTGTCGAGAAAATGAAAGGTAACCCAAATTACAGTGACAAAACTAGTTTAGAAAACCAAATATATGCTATAAAGAAATAAATTAAGCTATTTTTCGCCGTTCTTGGAAAACTATATCGAGGAGGACGAATAAGTGGTTACCAAGCCGAGCACACAGTAAGTATTTTTATTTCATACGTATTGCTCATTATGTTTGTAAATGAATACTAATATGATAAGTTTACATTGTAGTTGATACGTGGTCGGTGTGATTTCCACAAGATACATGGGAGACCCTTCATCCTTGATGAGTTATACGAGATATACAAGAGTAAACCCGGTTATGATTATACCAAATATGTCGATATACCCCCGCTACCCCCACCACCCGTGGTCCAAGTTGTTGATGATATTGGTGTCGAGGGTGTCAATGGTGCCGACGGTGTCGAGGAGGAAGAGATGGGAGTCGATTGTAATACGAGTGACGCTCAAGCAAAAAATAAAAGGGGACCCGAGAAGAAAGCTCTTCAATCTCTTAAACAAGAAAAATATGGTACTTCAAGTGTTTCCACTGAATCCAACTTTAGTGAAACCAATGAGAGAATGTTAAGTTATTTGAAAGAGCGAGAAGAACAACTAAAGGAGGAGAATATGAATCGAATCAAAGAAAAGAAAAGAAAAGAAAAAAGCACATGTAGAAAGAATCATGATGGCGGATATTTATAAGCTATCTAGTGCCGGCCAACTTTAGCTTGAACGTAAACAAAACAAGATATTAGAGAAAAGGAACTTGATGGAGCAAGAAAGTAAAGAGGATGAGTAATGAGTAATATGGTTTTTGCTTTCCTAGTTGTAATTTCCTTTCATTTACAATTGTTTTCCTAGTTGTAATTTCCTTTCAATTAAAAGATTGTTAGCATGAACAAACAAATTTAAGATAACAAGTATTTCTCTAAACAACAAAAGTATCTATGTTATGCAATATTGTTCTTTATGGTTCATCCATTTGTTGTGCTTCCACCGCTTGTTCGTTACCAAACATCTCCCAAACATGATTGGTCAATCTTAGTCGAAGATCATTATACAAGGGTTCATGTTTTAACTCATGATAGTTAACGGATTCGCGAGGTACAATATCACGGTAACTCATGATACAAGGGTCAATCATAGTTACATAACCATCCTAGCTTAGTGGTAGATACACTATTTTGCATAAGCACTTGACCAATTAACTACAAAAGGAAAACTCGAGTAATTTCCACCCAATATGGTTCCATTTAGACTTCATTCACTCCTTTAAATGTCTTCAACCAATCATACAAATCTACACATTTTATACCACCACTTTTATTCTTCAAATATGAGTATACATCAAGAACATAAACTATCTTTTCCACGTTTTCACCAATTTCTTCTTCACTATTACTCGGTTCCAACATCTCATCAATATCTTCTTCTTCACTATCACTTCCTTTCTCGGTTACTTTGGCTTTCCCTTTCTCGATTGCTAGTGCTTTCTTCTTATCCCTGGATTTATTTTCTTGGGCTTTATTGTAAGCAAATTCAACTAAATTGGGCAAAAGGTTTTCAACATACTCCACATAATCTTCCTTATTTTCATTATTAGTATTCCAATCTAAATAGTTTAGCTTTACTCCTTTTCCTGCTACTATTCCCGTCAACCAAGAGAAGTCATTGGGCGTGAGCCCTATTTCAAATGTAGGATAATGAAAAGTATTTGTAGATTTCCAAAATCGTTCAACAATTGTGTGTGACGGTTGTTGATCATCTTTCAGAACATTTATCTCAAGTAACATACCCAATCCACATTTTTGCATAAACTCTTTACACTTTGAATGTTGACATACAATTTTAAACAATTTGTGCATATTTCTCCATCCACCCCTGATTGTAATCCAAGATTTGTCACTTTCCATGTTAAGACTTGTGCATACATGATTTGTTACATCTTTAGAAGACAACCTAGTGTAATCCATTGTTTTCTATATGAACCCTAAAACAAATATTAATGAATTATGAATCAAAAACAAGTAACAATCATAAATCAATCATAATAAACTTAAACAATAACGAAATTGAACATAATCATACCTTAAATCCAATTGAATTCACTCACTCCACCTTCAAAACAATTGAATTTTTTTTAGGGCAAACCTTAAATAAATACGAAATTACATAACCAAATCATACCAAATAACGATTTATAAAGACTCAAGAGATATTTACCTTCAATAATATATAATGGGTTTCATTTAATTTGATGATAGGATATGAGGATGATAGATGAAGATTGAAGAGAGTGATAGAGAAGAAGAGTGATAGAGAGAAACAGATGAAAAAAGAGAGAAAGGGAAGAAAAACTCATTTCCTGGATGTTTTCTAGGTTGTATTACCTAACGGGATACGGTCTCCCGTTTTTTTTTTCTTTACGGGGGTCTGTCCCGCGTTTGGTATCAAATTTTTCTTCTCACAGGAGACTGTCTCACGTGTAGTGTTCTTTTTTTTTGTTGCCTATAGTGGGTTCACTCGTTCATATGAGCGAGGGGTCCTTCATATGGGTGAGTTAGTCTCCAAATGGAGACTACCCATAGGATATGCTCTTATAACTATCACATATCTTGTGAACATCAACTTCAAATAGTACTCCATAAAAATCAAGTTGGGTTGCAGAATCAAATTGGATTTGAAATTTTGTCGTTTCAAATTTTCTGAAATCTTTTTGGAAATTGAGAAAAATTTTGAGTAAAATATTTAGTTTGGAAATCACCTATTTATATGCGACAGAGAAATAGCCGTTGGCATTGGAATTTCTACCGAACAATATTGTCTATAATGCCAGCGCTAGAGTCTTTACCACTGGCGTGATAGACACCGACCCTAAGTAGGATCTCCATCTCTTAGTTTTTTTTTTTCTGTATGGCTCGGCTGGTTTGTCAAGCCACCTGGTATATGGAAATTGAAATTTTGCAATCCCGAACCCCACCGAGGAGGTCAGAGTTGACCTCTTGCAATTACTAACAGGGGGTTAGTCAAATGAGATTTCAAATGACTTTCATAGAGTTCTCAAATCCACTGTTAGTCCATTGAGACTTTTGGTGAGTCTCCTAATGTCTCTTGTTATTGGTTAGAGATTTTTTTTAAGTCATTTAAATTCTCTAAAACTCCATGTTATTGGATTAGGATTTGATAAGAGTCACTCCAACATCCCTGTTATTCGAATGATAATTGAAAGTCATTGATTTATTGTTTTCAGAGATATGGAGAGACTTTTTTAGGCAAATAGGCATGGTAGAAATCTCTTCTCAAGAGGTGATATTTCTGGAGACTTGGAAACTTGGGGAATATTTGTTTTTGAGAGAGTACGACCAATTTTTTTTATTTTTTATTTTGAAGCTGATGGCCAAGTAATGGACCATTTGCGGAGTAAACTAGTGGCGAGATTGCATAGAAAATCAAATGAATGTGGGATGAGTGAAAAAAATATGAAAACATAGGCATAAGGCAACACCGAGATTTATTTTGAAAATGAACATGTATTTTACCATGTATTCATGGTACTTTTATTTAGATTATAACGTGTATAATAAAGTAACCGGTAGATGTTTTGAATTTTTGATTAGATATTATAAAAAAAATTGTCTCTACAAATCACAGAGACTCTTTACGAATATCATTTTTTGTCTCTACAAGTCACAAAGACTCTCTAATATACTCTCAGAGATTCACTGGAAATCTCTATATTTTTTGAGAATCTCTGGGAGTCACTCAAATAAAAAATCTATGAAAGTATATATAAATCTCAAAGGCATATGACAACGTTGACTGGGGTTTTATCAGACAAACACTAATGTCTTTAGGATTCCCAAATAAATTCATAGAGTATGTTATGATATGTATAACTTCAGTTACATATGCAGTGAAAGTAAATGGCAAGATCCATGGCGCAATTCAACCACAAAGAGGTTTGATACAGGGAGATCCTCTATCCCCTTATATTTTCATTTTGTGTGCGGAGATTTTATCTTCAAATCTGGCCAGATTGGAGACACAGGGAAAACTAAAAGGGATAAAGATATCAACAAATGCCCCACCAATACTACATCTGATGTATGCAAACGATCTTCTAATTGCGTGCTCAGCGGACCAACCAACTTGTGACCAACTCAATGGAATCTTAAATTCCTACTCAACATCAGCCGGCCAGCAAATAAACAACCACAAATCAAGCATCATTCTTCATCAAAAAACAACAGATCAACAAAGAGATTGGCTAGCTAACACCTTCAATATTAAGACCACTCAAAACCCTCCAACATACCTGGGGGTGAACTTCAAGCAAGGTAGAAACTCAGCAACAATCTATGCTCAACTATTACAAAGGATGGAAGGGAAAGCAAAAGGATAAATGGTCAAATGCATTAACCAAGCAGGTAGGAAAATGCTAATCAACACATCTCTAATCCCGACTGCAAATCATATCATGCATACACAGCTCATGCCAATACATGTACATCACAAAATTGATAGAATTGCTCGGAATTTCTTTTGGGGCCATGACAAGGATACAAGGAAACTTCATACCTTTA
Organism: Papaver bracteatum; assembly: GCA_023529315.1. NCBI lineage: Eukaryota > Viridiplantae > Streptophyta > Magnoliopsida > Ranunculales > Papaveraceae > Papaver > Papaver bracteatum. The sequence goes on from JAJJWX010001167.1 coordinate 399,170, forward strand.
GCTGGGAAAAAGCAAACATTTCGGTTAGTAAAGGTGGACTTGGCATTCGGGACTCACTGAAACACAATTATGCTTTGCTAGGAAAAATAGTATGGCAGATACATGCTGCTCCAACCACACTGTGCAACACTCTCTACACGGCCAAATATCTCCCAAACAACTCAATCTTCCCGGCAATTCCGAAACCAGCGGACTCTGCCAGTACTTCTTGGAAAAACATCTGCAAGGTGGCGATGTTTGTGCAGGACAACTACTCAATCCAAATTGGTGATGGAACAACTACTAGAATCAAAGAAAATTGGATCCCGAGACAAAGAAATCTTCCAAATCTCGGAGAGATGGGCAACAATCTGGTCAGTTGTCTCATCGAACCACAAGCGTTCAATTGGAATCTCAATCTACTGTTGCAACACTTCCAGCCGAATATTGTGAAGACAATACAGAACATCCAAATACCGAATTCATCCACACCAGATAAACCAATCTGGCCACATTCGAAATCAGGGGATTACACAGTCAAAAGTGGGTATGCCATCTTAGAAGACACCCAGATGCAAAACATGAACCCGGTAATGATGGAGCATTGCAACAAAATTTGGAAGGCTGATTGCCCACCAAAATTAAAACTCTTCATCTGGAAAGCTGGCCACAACAGTATACCTACTTTTGAAATACTGAGAGCGAGGAATATCACAAACGACAGCATATGTCAAATATGCAACAATGAAACAGAATCGACGAAGCACTGTCTGTTTGAATGCTTGAGAGCAAAGCGAACTTGGGAACTGATGAATCAATATCTGGAAAGAGGGACACAACGGAACCCATACAATGGTCTTCAACTACCACCGCACCCGACTCCGAACATCATCTGCAACGCATCCGACAACCAACAACTACCTCGACATCAAAACTGTGTCAAATTTCAGGGACCAAATTCATTTGAAGAATTCATAAAACTGGCACCACACAGAACAGAATTCACGCTCTGTTGCTATACCATGTGGATGATCTGGTTGGCTAGAAATGAAACAATCTACAAAAGAATACAACAAACACCTCAACAAATTTTCCAGATAGCTATGGTATTAACACAGGAGTACAATTGGGCAAAGAAGCACAGTCTTCTCACACAGGGACAGAGCCAAAATCCAAGGAGGGTACAACAACGTACAACTGCTAGAACAACTATATGGATCAGATGGAACCCACCAGCAACGAACTGGATGAAGATCAACACAGATGGAGCGAGCAGAAGTGTACAAGAAGGTGAACCAGGCATGGCGGGAGCGGGATGGATCTGCAGAAACGCACAAGGAGCAATCATCATCGCGATGGCGACACCGGTAGGAATGACAACAACTTTGGTGACGGAAACTTGGGCTATGTTACTGGCGGCTAGAATGGCTACCACTAGAGAGTGGAACTGCCTTTGTTTTGAGACGGACTCATCTGCTCTAGAGAGTCTGATCAAAAATGGAGACACCACGGCCCCATGGATCATTCGAAATATGATTAAAGAAATTAACCATCATCTGCAATAAATACCTCAATTCACTCTCAAACACATATATAGAGAAGGGAATCAGGCGGCAGATGAACTGGCGAATTATGCAATAACAACTACAAATAGGAGGCACTGCGGATATATGTATTTGGGACAACTCATGTCCAAACTTCCTAAATGTAATTGTAATGAATGACTCTATGGGGCTCATGTACCCAGAGAAGTTTCCATATAAATAAAAGTTCTTCTCTTTCAAAAAAAAAAAAAAAAAAATCTCAATCGAGTACCTCCCGTAAATTCCTAAATGAATCGGATTTAGAAATAGTCTAAGACCACTATATCAAACAAAAAAAATCCCGAACCCCAGGTTTCTGGTCCTGGTCCCATTTACCCATTAAGAAATTTCAGCACTTCTCTTCTTCGATTAAGAAATTTCACTCATAAAGAAAAAAAAAGCTTGTCTTTCCGTGATCAATGGAAGAAAGAGAAAGAACTGAAGAAGAAGAAGAAGAAGAGAGAAAAAGAAGAAATAATGGTAAAGTATGGAGTTGGGGAGCGGGTACAGATGGTCAATTAGGAACGTCAAAGCTCCAAGATGAACATCTCCCACAACTAATTCACTCTTTAAATTATGTAGCAAACACCATTTCTCAACTTGCTTGCGGAGGTGCCCATGTTATTGCTTTGACAGAGAATGATGGAAAACTTTTTACTTGGGGTAGAGGAACAAGTGGTCAATTAGGTCATGGAGACCAAACCAATTGCTTAAACCCTAAACCTGTTAAATTCTTGGAAACCCTTTTTATATCTCACGTTTCTGCTGGTTGGAATCATTCTGGGTTTGTTTCAGGTACTCTTAAATTTTTCAGATTTTTTGCTTCCTGACTTTGTTCTGATTATGTTGATTTTAAGTCCTGTTTTGAGTTATGTGAGTTGTGTTTATGTGTTGCAGATGGTGGTAAAGTTTATACTTGTGGAGATGGTTCATTTGGACAACTAGGGCATGGAGATTATGAGTCCCAGCACTTACCTGTTGAAGTTTCCTATTTCAATTCCAAATATGTTGAACAGATTGCATGTGGGATGCGCCATTCACTTGTATTACTCAAAGGTAAGCCACATTGAGTAGTTTCATTGTTAATCTTAGAACAGCATTTGCTTTGGTGCGGATATCAAAATAACGTTATGTGGAATTTTCTAGTTTTTGACTACTTCAGTTGCTTGTTATGCAGAACAGTTACCAAATGTAATGCAATTTTTTAAAATGGGTTTCGATTTTCTGCCTTGAACATGTAATAAAAATGTACTTACTTTTGAACCATCGGGAACATATTGTAATTCTCCCAAGTTATGGATGAGATTCATAAATATCTGTGAAAGATGAGGATTGTATTGGGGTTCTCCTAAGTAAAGGATTAGAAATTTGTATCCAGTTAAATACCTGTTTGGTTACAGAACGCAAAGCATGTATCATCATAATTTTTAAAGCCATCTCAGATATAAGTAATTCGGAGTCGTTCTGATGCAGGTCAAACAGGAGCTCAAATTTATGGATTTGGTTCAGGAAAGCGTGGTCAATTGGGTGTTTCCATTGACACTATTAAAATAGTGTCCAACCTTCCTCAAGCTGTTAAGGGACTTGAAAATGTTGAGATAGGTAATATTTATGCCAATGGAGATCACAGTGCAGCAGTGAGTGGTAAGTTCTGAAACTAGTATTTTTGCAGTACAGGACACAATGGAAGAAATTGCCTGCAAAGCGGAAAACACTTTAGAAACTAAATCCTAGGCTTTGTACCTTAGAGAAAACTTATGAAGTAATGGACTATTGCCTCATTATTTCTTACTCCAATAACACATAAGAAAATGCAAGAACTCATCAGCTAGACCAATGAATTGCCAAATAATTATGTGTATCTTGGAAGACCATAAGTTCCATTGATGATGTTATTGTCCCCTGGGTATACAGTTCATTGTCATGCTATTACAAAGTTCCCAGTTATTTCTGGTGCTTGAGTCTTCCTTGGTTAAGAGACGGTCAACCAGTTGTCCCGAATTGGTATTTTGTTACACCATACAACCACACTGTTCTGGTCTTTATTTTAACGTCCACCATATGTTCATATCTGGATCTGCCTATAATTAGTGAAGATGATGATTTTTTTGCTTAATCAGCTGACGGGCATGTCTACACTTGGGGCAGAGGGTTCAGTGGCCAATCTGATGCTTACCATCCAGAGATTTTATCATCACCCTTGAAGTTTTTCAAAGTCGCTCTTGGATGGAATCATGCGTTACTACTTACAGGTACATAGGTATAAATTCCGTATAATTTCTCCTGATTTAACCTGCTTTGAAACTCAAGTACTAGTTATTCACATAGTAGGTGTGCTTGCAAATTAGTTAATGAAAAACATGTATGCTATCTTAAACAGATGCCAAGGAAGTGTATATGCTTGGTGGGAAATACCATGGAATGCTCAGTGATCCTGGGAAAATGAGCTTTGAGTTGCATCCCCCTATTCACAAAGTTTCTAGTCAAAGCTCAGATGGTACATTCTCATACTTCTCGATTAATTGATGTTGTGTGGCCTTCTGTTTTTCTTTCATCATTGACTAGTAATCACTTTTTCGATTAATACGCTATCAAACATTATCTAGCCTCCAAAAGAATTAGTGGCAGTGTAGTTAAATAACACACTAGGAAGGAAGCTATTTACTAGAGTAAAACTCCATAAGTTTTCAGGAGATAGTTAAATGTTTCATTTTTTTAAGCTGAAATGCTTACCCTGACCATCATTCTTAGAATCAAGTCAGTTTTATGGTACTATTGTAGCTAAACATTTAAGATCTATTAATCAACAAATCTCACTTTCTACTGATGAAATCGTGGAATTACTCGTGGTCAGGCGATGAAAGAGTGTTGATCATCGGAAAGATACCTGATCTTGATGAGACAAAGGTCATCGATGTTGCAGCTGGATCTGAGCACTCTGCTATAGTTACAGGCAAGTCAGATTCGTAGGTTCAGTCTGAATTTGTTTATCTTGTAATATTTACTAATCCCACGGACTACATTTTGATTGCAGAGAATGGAGAGATAATGACTTGGGGTTGGGGTGAACATGGGCAACTAGGTCTAGGGAACACCTGTGATCAAATGAACCCTCAAATGGTGCACCTAGGTGATGTGCTTCCTTCTGATAATCAAACCCAACTTAGAGTTTACTGTGGAAGTGGGTTTACTTTTGTCGTGCGTCTACTTTCTCGAACTTGAAGATTTATTAATTTTAAGAAAATCAAGTTCTTTGTTGTAGTCCATTTCATACCTTCTTTTTATTATTATTTTTTTAAGTTATTTTATCCCCGATGAACTCTTTTCTGTGCTATCTTCCTGGAAGCTTTTTGAAGCAAAGATATACACAAGATTTTAACTCTTTGATTATAAAAAATGGGATTCCTCGTCTTTATACAAATAAATGCTGCAACCTTGGCAGATTCAGACTCATGCACTCAAATGCTAGAAATTTAAAGAATTTATCTAGGATAATTAAGTTTCATATAGTGTAAATCGGCAATTATCTGTGTAAAATTTGTGGAGGAAAACCAATTAGATTTGGCAATCACGAGAATAAATGAGATTTAAAGATAGAATCACCAAAATCTATCAGATTTAAGGAAAAACAAAAACAAAACCAACAATACCTGTTATTCAAACCAGAGACCAGATTGTTCTGTTGATTTATTTTATTTTTTTGGAAACATTCTGTTGATCTAATTTGGTTATTTTTTTCCTGTTTGTATTAATTAAGAAAAAAAAAAGGAGAATCCTACTCTCTCTCTCTGAATTTTGTTAGTGTCTTTGCTGGTTCAGTTAACATGGTTTTGGTTCAATGGTTCTTGGACAAGGTAAATGCAACAGTTCATGAGTAGTGGAAGGGCAGTTATAACAAGTTTGTTAGCAGTCTCTAGTCTTTAACTCTTTCCACAAGTTTAGGAGAGAATTTCTCTACATTTGTGGAGGAAAGACCTTTTCTTTCTCTCTCCGATGATCTGTATGCTCTAACTACTTCTGCATCCACATAAAATATCAGATGGAGTAGAAATGGAGCGCAAATTAGTAGGACGCTTAGATCACTGTAAGTAATGATGATGAATAGACTTAGTATTGAATCTCTTTCTTCGGTTTCATCGGTGAAAGAACCTCCAGAGGACAATGTTGATCATGGCAAGGTAAGTATTGTGATTTCTTCTAATTCATCATCGGCAATAGCACCAACAACAGAGAATAGTCAGATCAACGTTAGCAGAAGTTTTTCATCATCTCTTGTCAACCAAGTTATCAAGGAAGAGGAACAAGAAGGGGAAGAACAGGAAGGTGGAGTCAACAAAAGAAAGATGATGAAGAAAAGAGAGACAAGTCCTGATATACTGTTAAACGATGATGGTTACGATCCGAATATAAAAAAAGCCGGTGGATGGAAAACCATGCCGTACATCATTGGTAAGTTTTTCTGTTTATCATTGCACCTTGAATTAGATGAGCTCTCTTCCAGAGCAATGTAGTTTCCATGTATTAACATTAGGGAGGGGTTCTAATTTGGATCTACCTTATGATGGGACAAGGTGTTTGTCTAAAAACTTGTAAGAAGGGGAAATACTGGTGTTTTCAGATTAAACTTATTATTGGTTTCCACTTTTGTGCCTAATGTCAATTGTTTTGTACTCTGTGTTTTTTGTAGGGAATGAAACATTTGAGAAATTAGCATCAATGAGTTTGACAGCGAACATGACAGTGTATTTAAGAACACAGTATAACATGGACGGTTTAACGTCAGTCAGCATTGCCAGCATTTGGGGAGGTACTTGTAATATTACAACACTCTTGGGCGCATTCGTATCTGATGCCTATTTAGGACGTTATTGGACTTTACTGACTGCTTCTATCATTTATTTCCTGGTAAGCTATATGTGTAGTCAATATATTTTCAAATCATGTTAAAGTTTCAATTTAGCTGCCCAATTATCTGTCAGTTATAGTAAATCAACAATACAAATCTCATGCAATAAATTATGAAATCAAAAGAATTCTTTAACATATGCTGTGATTTCTTGAACAGGGTATGGGGATGATGACTTTAACTGCCGCTATACCGTATCTAAGACCACCAAGCTGCAATAAGCTCACCGCCATATGCCAGGAACCAGAAAAATGGCAACTTGGAGTTTTATTCTTCTCTTTAGTACTACTCTCATTGGGTGCTGGCGGCATTAGACCAGTCAACATCGCTTTTGGGGTTGATCAATTCGATGTTACTACAGAAAAAGGGAAAAAGCAAGTTGAAAGTTTCTATAATTGGTACTATTGGGGTTTCACTATAGCTTTAATTGTTGCCTTAACCATTGTTGTTTATATTCAAAACAACATTAGTTGGGCCTGGGGGCTTGCTATCCCAACTGCTGTCATTTTGCTCTCCATCGTTGTATTTCTGATTGGCAGCAAGCTTTACATCTGCGTGAAACCAAGAGGAAGTGTTTTTATTGATGTAGCTAAGGTGATCTCGGCTGCAATACGTAAAAGAAAAATCAAGCTTAAACCGACTTCTGAGCACACCCTTTTCGACAATCCATCAAGAGATCCTACGGCAGGGAATCTTTGTCTCACCAATCGGTTTAGTTGCTTGACTAAAGCTGCAGTGATTACTGAGGAAGATTCATTTAACGATCAAGGATTGCCAACAAATGGATGGAGACTTTGCAGTATTCAGCAAGTTGAGCAGTTTAAGTGTATAATAAGTGTCATGCCTGTTTGGGTGTCTGGAATTGCTTGTTTCGTCTGTATGGATCAACAAAGTACTCAAGGAGTGCTTCAAGCAATTCAATCAGATACAAGATTTATACACAACTTTCACGTCCCACCAGGTTCAATGGGTATTGCAGGTATGATCACATTGTCGATATGGATACCTATTTATGAGCACTTAGTCTTACCATTGTCAAGAAGAATGAGCAAAGATGGAGTAGGGATAACCTTAAAACATAGACTGGGAGCAGGAATTGTGATGTCAATCATTTGCATGGTAGTTGCCGGAATTGTGGAAGGAAGAAGAAGAGAGAGCGCCCTAAAGAACCACACATTCATTGCACCAATGTCATTCGCCTGGCTTATACCGCAATACGCATTATCAGGTATGACAGAAGTGTTTACGGGTGTCGGAATTATGGAATTCTTGGCGAAACAGTTTCCACCAAGTATGAGAACTTTGGCTGGTTCTTTATTCTTTCTTAGTTTAGCTTGTGCAAGTTACGTGAGTTCGTTTCTCATAAATCTGATTCACAGAATAAGTCAATCTGCATCAGGTGACAAGGATGGAAGTAATCCTGGATGGTTAGGTGGTACTGACCTGAATAAGAATAAGTTAGACTACTACTACTTTATTGTTGCTGGAATTTGTGTACTAAATTTGTTGTTTTACATTTTTTTTGCTAGTCGTTATGTTGATACAAGTAAGAAGGATGAAGAAGGAGAGAGAGACGTAGAATTGAATTCCTAGGTAGTTTCATTAGCTTGTATTCTTTGGTTTGGTTAAAACTATATAAACTTCGTTCCTCTCTTGTTTCTAGATATGATGAATTATTGATTTTTAGCCTACAGGTTATGTACAATGCTTACATGATATGCTATATGCACTTGCAGAGTTAATATTTAACAGTGATCATATTAAATGCAGTAATCATATTTCGTCAGACCATTTTGGATACGACTGCGATCATTGCAATCTTTCTTTCATGTGATGTAACCTGGCAGTGGTGGAAAGAAAACGTAAAATGGTTGTTTAATTTTATGGTTGTATTCTTATTTTGCTGAAAAATACTTAGCCAGCCATAAACCCAACCTCTGTTATTTTTTGTGGAAATCATAGCCGTGAACCTATTTTACTGCTTGGAATTGCGAGATTTACGCAGCCGTAAAAGTTGATTTACGATCTGAAAAATAAGAACTCTCAGCTGTAAAGAGTTTCGAAAACCCGATTTTAAACCCTGACTTCAGCATATCTCACATATTTACCAATCAAAAGTAGATATATTTATAATTAGTTTTTTTGGTTGTTACCTCTTATAGCAGTAATTTCTGGAGTATTACCGTCTGTTTCAATTTTTAATTTCAACGTCTTAATTTGAAGATGATTCAGTGAAATCATTAATCCCTGTTGAAGAAGAAAAGAGGGAGAGGGGTGATGGAGAAGAAGAAGAGATGAATGAAAGGGCAGCTTTTTTTAACTTTACATACATTAGGTCCTTGTCATATACCCGGTATTGTATTGGACATCCCATATCATATTAGAGGGGGTAGTTAGTGTTAGCTTACTTGTAGTTCTTTTATAATTATAGGGGTCCCTTTAGAAGATGTTGTCTTGACCTAGCTTTATAATGCTAGAGAGTCTGTAATGAAACCCTTGAGCAAATTATTAATCAAATTAGAACTTTGTTCTTCTTAGTCTGTGTTCTTTGAACTCAGAGGCTCAATTCTTCAGAATTGAGAGAGGTTTATCCTCAATCTATCCATCCAATGTTGCAGCACCAACACCTTACTCTCTACTGCCTTATTTAGTATTTTCATGTTTAGTTATTACTTTCCTTAGTTAGACAGTTCCCTTTAATTCATCTAGTTTAGTTAGAAGTCTTTTAGTTTCCTTTAAATTACTACAACTTGGGTAACAAGTTATGCTACATATAAATATGCTAGCCATGTTTACGTAAGGATCATCAATTAATACAACAATTCAGTTAAACCTAGTTTTCTTTCATTGAGTGGTGGTGACCCCCAATTCAAAGGGTTTATCCGGCTCTTTTCGTGTGTTTTAATTCATCTCTCCGGTCTAAAGGTCTAGAACCCTAACACCCGGATCGAGCGGTTGATTCAATCTCAAAAAAATCCACCAATTTTTTTTTTTTTAGGGTTCTTCTTTTCCTTCCAATGTCTTACACCGAAAATCTGAAAACCGTGCACGAAAGTATTGAAGTCTTAGCAGACAAGGTTGACAATCTTGTTGACGCTATTACTAACCTTCATGCCCGCGATGAAGAAACTCATAAGAAGAAGATGGCAGAGAAGTCGTTACTTCGGGAACAAGACCATACTGCTCTCGCTACAACCATAGAAAACTCTTTCCGCAATATGTTTCGAGAAATTGTCCCCTACTCCGACAGCATCCTGAAACTGCAAACCCTCCACAACCTCCTCCACCACCGCCGCCGCCAAATCATGGTCAACAACAACAGCTACGCCCTAATATCAAGTTTCCTAACTTTTCTGGTGACGATCCCGATGGCTGGATTTTCAATGCTGATCAATATTTTGATGTTTACAATGCATCTGATGCTCTTAAACTTACTCTTGCCGCTGCACACCTTAAAGGTGAGGAAAACCAGTGGTTTAGATGGAGAAGAACTCAAACTGCGATTACTACATGGGACCAATTTTGTACTTTGGTTCGTGAAAGATTTTCTCCAGCAAAATTCGTGGATGCTAGGTTGGCTATAAGCACTATTGAACAGAAAGGTACTGTCCGTGAACATATCCCTGAGTTCGAACATTTATTGAACTTAGTTGATTTTCCTGAGGATTTCTTGATCAGCTGTTTTATCCATTCTTTGAAACCTCACATTGGCACTATGGTTAAATTATTGGCACCACAAACCTTAACTGAGGCCTTTACTAAAGCCATTCATCAAGAAGAAGCTTATGCAGCAGTTAATAAGGCTTCTACAAGGCAACCTTATCGTCCTCCTCAGTTCAGACCCGCTGCCACTTTACAACCCACCCCATACAATAAATCTTTTTTACCTCCAGGAGCTAAAAGGTTATCTATAGAAGAGCAAAGGGAAAAACGAGCAAAAGGCTTATGTTTTAATTGTGATAAACTCTATACACCGGGTCACTTATGTGATAAGCCAAGATTATTAATTTTGGATATGGCTTCTGACATGGATGAGATTACCAATATTGTTGAAGAGGAAGACGATCTCCAGGTTACAGAAGAAATTCACAATGACGTTGAGGTTCCTAAGGATTCTCAAATTTCTTTTCATTCTCTTCTAGGCTCTTCTTTTCCTAAAACTATGAGAGTCACAGGCTATATTCAGGGATAACCCCTTACAGTTCTCATTGATTCCGTATCAACTCATAATTTTTTACATCCATCAATTGCTAAGAAACATGGTTTTTCTCCTAAATCTAGTGGTGCTGGGTTACAAGTTATGGTTGGTAATGGTGGTTTTCTAGACACTTGTGGTTCTTGTACGGATATATCTCTTCAGATACAAGACTACAAATTCACTACTGATTTTTATCTCTTGTCTGTTAGTGGCTGCGATGTTGTTCTTGGTGTTCAATGGCTTCAAACTTTGGGTCAAATTATGTGGGATTTTACCAAACTACATATGCGATTTCAGCTAAATAATACTGACTATTTGTTGGTTGGAATTCTTCATCTTCCATTATGTTATTGGACAACTCTCCACTGCAAAAATTTCTGGATTGTGCACCCAATGGATTTCTTCTTCAGCTTACTCCTTTGTCAACATCAACTTCTGATGAGGTACCTATCGCTGTTTTAGAATTAATTTTGCGTTATTCAGATATTTTTGAGTCTCCTACATCCTTACCACCCTGTCGAGCTCATGATCATCGCATAACTTTGCTTCCTAACACAACACCAATAAATGTTGGACCATATAGATATCCACACTTTCAAAAGGCTGAGATTGAGAAAATTGTATCTGAACTCAAACAAGCTGGTTTCATTCGTCAAAGCTCTAGTCCTTATTCTTCTCCTGTGTTATTAGTTCGAAAAAAGGATTCTAGTTGGCGCATGTGTGTTGACTACAGGGCACTTAACAAATTTACTGTGAAGGACAGGTTTCCAATTCCTGTTGTTGATGAGTTAATTGATGAACTGAACGGAGCTACAATTTTTTCTAAAGTGGATATGCGTTTTGGTTTTCATCAAATCAGATTATTTGCTGCAGATATTCATAAAATGGCTTTCAGAACACATGATGATCACTACGAATTTTTAGTAATGCCCTTTGGATTATCTAATGCACCCGCAACATTTCAAAGTTTGATGAATGATGTGTTTCGTCCTTACCTTCGGAAATTTGTCTTGGTATTTTTCGATGACATATTGATTTACAGTAAATCCTTATCTGAACATATTAAACATCTGGAGATTGTGTTTGATTTACTACGCACACACAAGTTATTTCTAAAGAAATCTAAGTGTGACTTTGCAAAGTCATCCATTGGATATCTTGGTCATACAGTTTCAGCTGATGGTGTTGCTGTCGAAGAAGACAAGATTTCAAGTATTAAGAATTGGCCTATTCCTTCCACAATTAGAGATCTTAGAGGCTTCCTAGGGTTGGCAGGCTACTATCGCAAATTTGTGAAGGATTATGGAAAAATTTGTGTTCCACTCACTAAGTTGTTAAAACAAGATTCTTTCAAATGGTCTGAAGAATCTACAACAACATTTAGTCAGCTTAAGTCTGCTTTAACAAGCACTCCAGTTTTAGCATTGCCAGACTTTACAAAAGAATTTTGTTTAGAATGTGATGCTTCTGGAAATGGATTAGGAGCAGTTTTGATGCAGTCTAACAAGCCTGTTGCTTATCACAGCAAACCTTTAACATGTAAGAATTTGAATTTGTCGGTCTATGATAAGGAGATGCTTGCTATTGTCTCTGCAGTAAACAAATGGAGAACTTATTTTCTTGGGAGACATTTCAAAATCTACACTGATCATAGAAGTCTTAAATATTTCCTTGAGCAAAGATTGTCTTCTCTTGAACAACAAAAATGGTTGTCTAAATTGTTGGGGTATGATTATGAAATCATCTATAGATGTGGAGCTGCAAATAGGGCTGCAGATGCTTTATCGAGAATGGTTAACACTCAACTATTGTCCATCTCAATTCCCATTTTTTATGGAATCCATGAAATTACTCAAGAATGTCATGCAGATGCTGTATTGGGAGTTCTTATTCAGCAATTACGTCAAGATCCAAGATATAAACGTAATTACTCATATGTTGATGGAGTTTTACGCTTTAAAAATCGTGTTGTTGTGGCATCTACTTCTGCGTGGTGTAATAAACTCCTTCATGAGTTCCATTCAACTCCAGTCGGTGGACACTCTGGCTATTTAAGAACATATAAACGTCTTCAGCAAAACTTTTATTGGAAGGGTATGAAATCTTCGGTTAAGACATTTATACAACACTGTGATATTTTCCAGCGCAATAAGTATGAAGCTTCAGCTCCTCCTGGACTACTACATCCATTATCTATCCCTACTGATGTCTGGATTGATATTTCTATGGATTTCATCGATGGTTTTCCATTATCAAATAGAAAGAACTCCGTATTAGTGGTTGTGGATCGTCTATCTAAGTATGCTCACTTTATAGCATTATCACACCCTTATTATGCTTCCACCATTGCTGATGTCTTTGTACGAGAAGTTGTTCGCCTTCATGGTATGCCTAAAACAATAACTAGTGATCGAGATCCAATTTTCATGAGTAATTTTTGGGAGGCATTCTTTACTTTACAAGATACTCAACTTTGTAGAAGTTCAGCTTATCATCCTCAAACGGATGGCCAAACTGAGGTAACTAACCGAACTTTAGAATGTTATCTGCGATGCTTTACTGGAATCAGACAAACAGATTGGTTTAAATGGCTTCCGTGGGCTGAATGGTGGTATAACACGAGTTATCATTCAACCATAAAGATGACTCCTTATCAAGCTTTGTATTGTCGTGCTCCACCAACAATTTCAACTTATCAACCTGGCACAACTCTTGTGCATGCTGTGGATGATTTGTTAAGAGAAAGAGATCATATTCTGAAAATTCTACACTCTAATTTACATGATGCTCAAGCTAGGATGAAAAACTATGCAGACAAGCATAGGACTGAACGTTCTTTTGATATTGGTGATTGGGTTTTCCTTCGCCTTCAACCTTATCGTCAGACAACAGTTCGTGACAAGTCTTTCTCTAAGATATCTCCAAAATTCTATGGACCATTTCGTATTATTGAAAAAATTGACACGGTGGCATATAAGTTGGAACTGCCGTATCTAGTCGCATACATCCAGTGTTCCATGTTTCTCAATTAAAGTTGAAACTTGGTTCTTCCATTATTGTCAACTCTGATCTACCAACTACTGTGGATTATGAAAAATGGGAACCTGAGTTAATCCTGGATCGAAAGATGTTCAAAAGAGGGAATATTGCTGGTACTAGATGGCTTATCAAGTGGAAAGATCATTCAAGTGATGAAGCAACTTGGGAAGTTGCGGATGAGATTATCGATCGTTTTCCAGACTTTCAGACTTGAGGACAAGTCGTTTTTCAGGCGGGATGGGATGTTGCAGCACCAACACCTTACTCTCTACTGCCTTATTTAGTATTTCCATGTTTAGTTATTACTTTCCTTAGTTAGACAGTTCCCTTTAATTCATCTAGTTTAGTTAGAAGTCTTTTAGTTTTCTTTAAATTACTACAACTTGGGTAACAAGTTATGCTACATATAAATATGCTAGCCATGTTTACGTAAGGATCATCAATTAATACAACAATTCAGTTAAACCTAGTTTTCTTTCATTGAGCTGGTGGCTGACCCCCAATTCAAAGGGTTTATCCGGCTCTTTTCGTGTGTTTTAATTCATCTCTCCAGTGCTAAAGGTCTAGAACCCTAACATCCAACCTTGTAGCAGAGAAATTGTACTTAGGTACATGACCATTGGTATCTAGAGCCGTTCGATTCTGCTAAATTCTTCAAGGGAGATTGCAGATATGGACGAATTCTATCCAAAACCATTTACTGGAATTGAATTGTTACCTCAAAAAATTTATAGTTTGGGAAGATTTCAAGCTAGAGTAGCAGAGAAATTGGAAGAGGACCTTCTTCGTCCCCCACAGCTAGTAGAGGACTGGATAAGCTTCTTTTCAGCAGAAATTAAGGAAATATTGGCGATGGAGCGGAGGCTGTGTGATAAGAATTCAGCAGAAAGCCTTGGATTACTCCAGTCAGTGGTTCAACAATCGAAGACGATGAAGAAATACATCGCTGACCAAATTGAACCAACTCTTTTTGATTCAGATTCAGTAAGTGATTTCACTCCAAAACCTTCAATTTCCTCAACCGAAGAAGTTGAATATGAAGATGAATCTCTTGATTGCAAGTTGCTTCCCCCGTTTTGCTTTGAAGAAGATGATGATTCAGCAACGATATACTCACATGAACCGAAAACCGATTCAATTGATGCTGTGAGTTTTCAATTTAAAGAAATCGACAAAGCTAAAGTGAGTTATTTCGACAGCAAGAAGCATGCTCAAGTGGTTGAGGTTAGTTCAATCGTTCTTCGCAACAGATTAAATTGGAAGAATTGTTTTGATATTAGTCTTGACGATTCTCGTAGCATATTTGATCGTGGTAAGTATGCAATCGTACCACCGAATTGTTTTGGAAAATTGATTCTTAACCATGGGTGTAAATCATATTTTGGGTTTTTGGATTCGATAATTCCCCTGTGTGTTCATGATGCTGACATTTATGCTGATGGAAAGATGCTTGTTAAAATGCCTGAGGGTGTATCTTGGAATTTGGAGAATGATAGAGATGATTTTATCTTAGAACTTCAACAAGGTAAGATGCTTATTACAATGCTTCCAATGGATATGTGTGTTTTGAGCACAATTTTTTTTCTCAACCACGCATTGCATACTAGGTTGTCTTATAGCCGTTGTTTCAAGTATGTTGTTATAGTGTTTGATCGTGGGAAAGGATTTGAACTAATTCAGGGACTTTCTTATTTTGTGGATGACTATGAATTCGGTTTTGGTCTCACTGAGTCTGGCTCAAATGTTCTTGCTTCTACAACTTATTATGGTGGTATTTACTTATTTCTTTACTTTGTCTATACTTGCTCCCTATTTGACCGCGGCAAGGGGTTCGATAGATCAATTTCAATGACATACAATGGAAAATATGTTCATAGGCTTATTAGTATGCATGGGTTTGAATCAGATTCTTCTTTTTGTGCTTCAGTTCTAATGGTAACTGTTACAACTAATGACAAGGGTGCTAGTGAGTGGTAAGTTGTTTGAGAAATTATCACAAGAAAATAGTATGCCCATGAATACTTTTTTGTCTATATGGATGCTATGGTGTGAGAATAAGATCGTTTATGAATTGTTTGATCCAATTCTTGATATGTGGGAAGAGGAAAATTTTCTTTTACAGCTGAAGTATGCTTTGCCTGATGAGATTTTGGTTTGCCAATTTGAGTCTTGGGGTGTTGGTTCTGTTCGACTGCGTAACGAATTTTTTAAGCCAGCAACTGAATGGTTTAACCAAGTGATTAAACTCTTGAATTCATATGTTACTTTGGTTAGACTCCATGGATACTCTATAAGGATTATTCTCGCAATTTCAAGGCTTACATCTACAACTATTCAAGAAGAAGAAATAACGAAATCTCTTCGTTCTACCACAGATACATTTCATTCCTTGTATTTTGTTCAACACAAAACTTCTCGCTGCCAGCACTGGCTGTGTCTGGGGTATGGAACAAGGCGAGGCTATGAAAGGCTGAGGATACTACATCTTGTACTGACTGCAAGAAATGCTACAATTGTGTCACAGTTAGTGGACTTCTTAAGATGGAAGTACAAATTATATTCTACGGGCCTAGAGAGTGCTTTAAATGTGCGGCTGTTGGTGGGATACCTAAAGTGGAAATTCAGGTTGGTTCCGCCTGGTTTGTGCATTGTGAGAAATGTTAATTGGGTAAATAATAATTTTCTCTCAGCGGTGTGCCTCGACATACATTCTAAGAGCACCTTGTTCCACAAAGCTGTGACCCATAGCCAAATTGCAGAAACGTTTTGGATGAGAAATATATGTCTACCAAGTTTGCAGAGTTTCCATAACACGAGTTCTGGTGATGTCCATTCGATTGTACTCCAGAACATTGAACTAGGTACAATGCTTCAATGGGATACCGCAGTCTTGAGTTCAGCGGTCATTTTGGTCCTCCTTGTGTTGGTATTTTGTCTGCACAAAGTGGAAATCTCAAAAATGGTCTACTCCAAGTTAAATCCTTACCGAGACTTATGCTATCATTTTTGTCATTACATTTCCGACAAGTCTGTTCTCTGTTTAATTCTGGAGTCTCACAAAGTGGTGCAACAACTGTGTCCTATCATAGACTGAAATATGTGTTGCCTGAGGCGTTTATTGGTTGTCAGTTTGTGTATTGGTGTGATCCTGGTGATAGCAGTCGGATGCTTGTTGAATTCTTGACGAGGAGTATATTTTTCTTTCTCTTGTTGGCGAGAGTATTGTGCGTTAAGAAGGCTCACCAAAGTGACGTTGAGGTCCATAATCAAACTGCATCCATTCCCATGAGATTACCATGTTTGCACCTTGCTGCTGCAAGTAGACTTTTCAGTATGGGAAATAATACTGGTACTAAGGTTTTTCGACGTTTGTTGTTTGATAGAGGAAAATGGTTGGAACCCATACTGTCTGGTTCTCATTCCAATAGCCTTGGAGTTATTCATATTTATATAAAAGTTTTATGGAGCAGTAATGCACATAGAAGTGTGAATTATTCCAGTGGGAGCTTTATGAAGGGATAAAAGTCATTCGATCCAGGCTCATGATGATTCAACATCCAATTATACTATTGTTGTTGATATCCTTGCTGTGGGTTTTCTTGAGCTGAGACTTAGCAGTAAATGGTGATGCTCAACGTGCTTGTGTGCTAATACAGATTTCAGTTGGGATCGTTACTACAGTTGCTGTGAAGCTACAGAATGCTTGCTTTAATTTTGCTGATACAAACGGGTAGAGGTGTGGAATACATAGCAATTCTGTCGTTGAAGTTATTCCTGAATATAGTGGAAGCAGGGCCAATACTGAGGTCTTACTAAGGACTTATAATAAGAGTGCATACCAAGCCAGCAGCGGTGCAGATAATAGAGTCGCTTGTCTTTTGGAAAATGGCGCACGAAAGTCAAGTTCAATGGTTCATTGGTTGTCGGACCTGGTTTTGAAGTATGCAAGAGTTTCTTCGTTTTACTCATTGGCGTTAGGGATACTGGGCTTCTCAGGTCTACTGGGCTTCTCACGCGTCTTAGAATGAGATACCACTACTATGTCCTCACCACCTTATCCTTGTTACTTCTGCACTGCTCCTGAAGGCATCACAAATTCGAAATGAATATTTATCACTCGAAGCTAATATTCGTGATTCTCATCCTTGAGGACAAGTATGTTTTCAAGGAGAGTGGAATGTCATATACCCGGTATTGTATTGGACATCCCATATCATATTAGAGGGGGTAGTTAGTGTTAGCTTACTTGTAGTTCTTTTATCAATTATAGGGGTCCCTTTAGAAGATGTTGTCTTGACCTAGCTTTATAATGCTAGAGAGTCTGTAATGAAACCCTTAAGCAAATTATTAATCAAATTAGAACTTTGTTCTTCTTAGGCTGTGTTCTTTGAACTCAGAGGCTCGATTCTTCAGAATTGAGAGAGGTTTATCCTCAATCTATCCATCCAACCTTGTCATTGTACTTAGGTACATGACAGTCCTCCTATCTTATATTTTAGATATTTTTTAATGTGAAAACTACAGGGAGACCCATTCTTTGCATCTTTCCCACTGTGAAACCCACACTCAAAAAAGTTCACGGGCGCACCCATTTCTTCGTAAAAAATTACCAGCAAACCCATTTTTTGGAAAATTATTTTCTTCGTGAAAAGTATTCTTCTTTCTTCTCACTCTCTTCTCTTTCCATATTCTTCATCTGCTAGTGATCTGTGAGATGAGTGTCCGAATTAAGTGAATAGATTTTATTGATGAAGTTGTATAAACAATGAAGGAGATGATCTACATCAGCAATTGGTTTTAAAAAAAAGAATCCTTTTCTTAACTCTTCTCTTTAGTTTGAGCTTTCAGATATGGTGGTTTTTAAACGAAAATTTTGGAAAAAATTTCATAAAAACATTGATTTTTCTTCGATAAGAGTTTGATTTCATTCTTAAAACTTTGATTCAAAGAAATTTTTGGTTAATAAGGAAATCAAATAGATGGCTGTGGCAGCAACGACCATGGATCTGTGGGGTTCTACTAATCAGAAGTTCAAGTTACCAGAACTTGTTCTTTCCATTGGTGGACTTCTGCAGATTGAATTGTTGGGTCGCGTCCAGCTTGGAGTGAATAATAGTTTATACTACTTACGGTTAGTTTTTTTTTACTCATGACATCCATAGATGCACCCTGCGTCTATGTTTTACTTTTTGCAATAATTCGATAACAATGTTATTATTGATTCATCCCCTTTGTTATGCTGGACTATGTTGAAAAGTGTGTCTCACGTTCAAGTCGTAGGACGCCCACTAACAGATGATTTCATTGCTGAGTGGCCTGGATTTGTCGAAGAAATAGAGGAGACTCTGTAGAATTTTTTTAGAGGGGGAGAATGCTATATGTATTTGGTCATATTGGTGTTGGTGTTTAGTGATAATGGTTGAATAGTCTTTTATGCAGCTATAAAAATGGTTGCATAATCTATTATGCATCTACAAAAGTTGTTGCATAACTTGTTATGCAGTCCAGCAAATGGTTGCATAACTTGTTATGCATTCCAGAAAACGTTTGCATAACACGTTATGCAGCTAATTTTTTCTTAGTATTGAAACCAACAAAAAATAAGACTGCATAACTTGTCATGCACCTACAATAATATCTGCATAACATGTTATGCAGTCGTGAAAATGGATGCATAACCTGTTATGCATCCGAAAATATGATTGCATAATGCATTATGCATCGAGAAAATTGTTGCAAAATCTTTTATGCATCGAGAAAATTGATGCGTAACTTGTTATTCATCCGAAAATATGGTTGCATAATGCATTATGCATCAATTTTTTATGTACGCACTAAAATCAACCAAAACAATAGCTACATAACTTGTTATGCAGATGAAAAAATGGTTGCATAATGTCTTATGCATCTTTTTTGGAGGCTGCATAATGAATATGCAGTCAGTTTTTGAAAATTCTCCCTAATACGATGATCACCTCCGATATTTTCGTGAAAAACAAAAAATTGATATTGTTGTTTGTACTCGTTGTGTAGCTCTCTTAAAAAGATTTCCAACGATATAAAATTTGTAAAATTCCAAGGCGCGGATTTTTAGATATGTTATATCCAAGTTGTGTTGCCAATTATACCCCTGAAAAATTAGGATGCATAACGAGTTATCCCTGAAAAAACAGTATGCATAACACGTCATGCGGATGCATAAACCATCATGCAGACATGTTTTAATAATTTTGGATAATTATGGGTGTGACAGAAATATTATGGGTGTCACGGTATCCAAAATTAATTGTGGGCCTGACAATAAGAATATTTCTTTTTTAATCGATTGCAGCCCACAAACCATTTTCTTTGCGGCTCCAATAATAAGTTTTTACGGTAATTCTGCTCCCACCGTGGGATGACCAAATCACGAAAATGAATTAATAAATAGGTATTTTATTATTGCGAATAATAAGAGACAGGGGTCTCTTGTTTCACCGCGTGACTAAAATATGACTGCGCAGATAAAATATAACTGCCACGGATCGAGTATATCCATTCATTAATAATGGCTTTTCCTCACATAAATCCAGACTATTGCTTTTTCTCACCGAAACATCCAAGTTTCAATTCAACCATTAAAGACGGACTGGTGAGTCTGTCCGTTCCCATTTGTTAAGTTTAGAAAAAAAATTCCCCAGTTTACCCCTTAACCCAAGTTAGTTAGCAACCATAGTTAAGGTAAAATGGGTTTGTGAGGTTTACCTATCTTTCATCTTCATTCTACTTCTGTTTCTCCAAAGTTCTTCAGACAAAAAGCACAGACCTAACTTGGCATGACTGGGGAGAAAGGTGAGTACCTTGAGTTTAATTTGAATAGCCTTTCTATTAAATTCGTCTGCAAATGAGTTTAATTTGATTTCATTTTTTCTACGGTTTCTTTTGTTTCTCTTCCATTCATTTCTCCAGGGTTTATTTTCTGTCAGACCGAAACCTATTCTCTTAATTTTATTCCCTCCTCGATCTGTTAAGTAAGTAAATTCTAGGTTTTTGTAACTTTCAGGGAATTTTAATTTTGGGTGTGCGTATCAGTTAGGGTGTATTAATTCTTGGGTATTTCGGTTGTTGGTGGGATAGAAAATTAGAAAATGTTGGGTTCCCATTTGGTTATCCAATCTTCCTGTTTTACATCTAAGTTCCCTTGATTAATTGATGTGGTAGAATGAAAGGGTATTAGAGTTATCGTATTGTGATTATTCTACAATAATCCAATTAGGTACCGTAAATTTAGAAATTAAGGTTGTATTTGATTGGCTGAATTTATATGCAATTTGTTGCGGAAAGCATAATACTCCAAACGCAATTTTGAAACAGACCTAAATGCAAGTGAGGGGTAAATTCTTAGTTGACATTGTGTGTTTATGGCCATATGGTGTATCAAGATAGTTGAGTACTAAAAATTAAATTACAATTTATCTAATTGCGGGCCTAGACTGAATGATCTATTTGGAAGAGAGTCGGGAGAGTGTGGTTACCCTTACACAGTTGCTAACAAGAACTAGGGTGTGTGACGATAACAAAAAACACTTTATGAGTACTTGGTTCACCCAAAAGTCGTAAAATAGATGTATTATATTATCATTTTTTTGTTTTATTTATACGCTGTATTATTTCTATCCCTTACCCATCCGTAGTAATGGTCTACCAGAGACGGTGTGCCTGGAACTTAGCAATTGATCATGTTTTTTTTATGTAATCATGGTCACTTATGAGGAGATGTCATTGTCCAAAGATGGTAAGGAGACTGCTTCCAGTTGGTTTGCTTGTCCTAAAGACAGAAGACATTTGCACGATTAGAAAGCACATATATCGGCCAAAATTCAACAGGGACAAGTGCAGAAGGAACTACATTTTTTTTGGCTTAGTAAATACATTGTTATTGTACACTAATATGCAGCTACTACCAATTGTGTGCAGAAAAGGGAACTGGTAAAGAGCTATGACCACACGCAGCAACTTAAAAATGGAGGGACAAGTTGTCAACGAGGCATATTCAAATGGTGGAGAAAGCAGGGTTTGGTGAACTATCTAAGATGTGTGTGTTCCAAGCTGATAGGAGTATGCTTTCAGCAAATTGCTAGGGGTGTATGTCAAGCAGTGGAAAAGGTTCTGCAAAGATCTAGTCTGCATGATAGAAGGTGAATGTGTGAACCCCAAGAGTGTTAGTGCCGTGTTCCCTGAATACAATGACTGGTATTCTGGTATTATCGTGCCACGTATCGGACCTGCAAATGGTCTTCATGAGATACCGCACAACGCCTATGCACACGCGGTGAGTTGTCTGCATACCGTTAAAGAGACATACATATTTGAAATTCTATTTTCGTTATAAATATATTTCTAACCACCTAAATAAATGGATATCACATTCTGCAGAGGGGACTAGCAGTATACCTTGTGGACAAGGTTCGGTCTATGGTTAGCAGGGAAGACAATGCTGATATTGTCGACATTATGGACGCAATTGTGAAACTTCCCAATGATTTAACCTCTTACATCAGTATAACCAAAGTTTACTTAAACTTATATACTTACTTTCTCGTTGAAGTTCAGTCGAACACGAGTACCTTATTCTTGGACTACTAAAGTTTTTAACGTGCAACTGTGTTGGACTGTCATATAAATTTGCTAGGTAGGGCAGCCATTCGCTACTATTAAAAATAATGGGACCTTTTTTCTCAAAATACCTAAAAAGTTTTGTTGGGTAACTCTATTGCAGGGTCGTATAATTTTTACTAGATACGCCGGCCAGTCGGTAGTATAAAAATTAGTGGGTGCGTTGTTTTACTTTCTAATGCTGGAGTATATCGTTTTACGGGTTAACCGTAAACTCCTTGTTGCAGGGGGTAGCTTCGGATATTCTCGGTACTGGTACTGTTTTTATTATGAGCTTTTATAGTAATAGGCGAACGACTATAGTGTTGTTGTAATAGGAAGAAAATTAAATCTGATAAATGGGTATGGATTTTTACGATACCCATTTTCTGGTGTGGTTGAGTTAACTTTGAGGGATAAAAAGTATTTTTTATATAAACCAGGTTGACCGATTCAACCTAGTCCGTCAATATTCATTGACTCAAACCATGTCCCTCCATAACGAATGACCCAAACCATAGGATTTCGGTGATGAAAAGCCATTAATAATCTGCTACCAATTAAGATAACCATTATTTTTTCCAATTATACAGTTCTTTCATATATTTTGAAACATAATTTGATAGAATCAATTTATTACATTAAGCTCTAAAAAACCAAGGTGATACTCTTTGAGTTACAAAGAAACTAGCCATATTATTTGGACTAAATAAAATCCATATCCAATAAAAATGGAACAAATACCCCATTTCCATTTAAAATCGTTAAATTTAGTTTTTATCAGATTTTATAATTCTAATATTGCCCTTCCCTGTATCAATACAATGTTTAGGATAGAAATATTGGTTGAAACAGATACAAATATTGTGAAGATCATATTTTCAGAGAGAATTCAAGATTTTCTCTATCGAATTTTTCATGTATTTAGATTTTAGGGTTCATATAAATCCGATTCTCTCTATTCATCAATCTTTTCAATCCATAAACTTTTTTTTAGGTTCAATTTTATATCTAATCATCTCATAAATTGATTTTGAGATCTCGTTTTCGTTTCAGTATATTTGAAGTAGCAAAGAGATTATAGAATTTCAATCAATTGAACTATATCCGAAGATTAATTTTTAGTGTTGAAGAAATTGAAGGACTTTCGTTTTTCATATCTCGTCTTATTTTGAGCCTACGAAGAAAACAAAAGATGTTACAATTTAATCCATCGGATTATCATATTAAGTCGATCATCCTCAAATTGATCAAATTATAGTAGTAGTCGAATCTCCATCAAACACGACTCCAGCTTATGAAAACGATGTGCGATCGTCGTGAAGATTCTCCGACATTGTTCAATTGATGTTTTAAACCTTCATATGTTTTTAGAAGTCATTTTCTTTGCATGTTATTGTTCTTTATTTCTTGTCCACGTTGTTTTTACAATTGCACACGTTGATTTCCTGCTGGTATTTCATTTTTGTTTCATTGAGATTAAGTTTTCCCTTTAGGTTTCGTATGCAATATGTTGAAACCCTTTTTGGTTTCATCATTTCTACTGTTATCTTGTAACCAAAATAGGTTGGATCCCCTTTTGGTTTGATCACTGCTATTATAACTGTGCATTATTGAGTTATCCAAGTATGTTGGAATTGGCTTGGATTTTTTTATTTTAAATTTACCGTGTTATGAATTATTGGCATGACTTATTACCATTGAGTCGAATGCCATGACTTTATACCATTGTGTCGAATGTCGATCACTAAGCTATCCTTCGAGTGGTTTCTATTATATTCTAATACTTAGGTGTGATTAGACTTCTCCCTTAGAACATGAAAGTATTCCGTACCTTGAAATACATAAAAAAATATTCTTTGATGTCAACCTACTTTTCAGATTTCATTTTAATATGTATTTTGGAGTTATTTTTCATTTATTTTCGTTTATATTCTTTCAATAGTTAAACATGTTAATTTTTTGCAGGTCTATCATGTTCGTTTCATTTTTGGATTAAGTTTGGCAGAGCTTGCGGGCTTTTACAATCTGTTGGAACCAATATAGAATCATATTTTTGCTGAAACCCTTTTTCGGTTTCATCATATTTTTGCTGAAAGCCTTTTTGGTTTCATCATTTTTTACTGCTATTTTTCCTTCATATCTTGACAACATAAAAGATAATGTTGTCTACTGTTTGCTAAAGTAAAATTACTAAGTGTTTTTTTCTTGGTGTCGCGGATATATGATACACCATTTATGAATTTTCAAGATATGCTTACATGTTTATCAAGTTTTACAACATAGTGAATTAGTAAAAATTTGTGCCTGTTTTTTTAAGTGACAACCAATGTACGCAACAAAATTAGACATCATGTTCTATAGAAATAAGATGTAAAGGACTACAAACTGAAATCAATTAAATATTTTTTTACAGAAACTATAATTTGTCACCATTATACAATTAGTCGATAACCATTTTACAAGTAGTCTAAACTTCAACAAAAACTGAATCTGCCAAAAGAACTGTATTTTAGGCACGAGGCACGAGTATTATTTTCTTTTGTCAAGAAGGATCTTACATGCCAGATTTGTTCTCAAATTCTGCACCTTTTCTTGTTGATCATCTTGACGGCTTTCATCTTTTTATTTAACTCGTCTTCTTTCAATAGATTTTTTTAAAAAATGCTTGAAAAAATGCAAAAATGGGGATGGAAAAATATCCTACATTTGTTGTCCCTTCTTTTGTATCAAAGACTTTATTGCAGATGCTTCCGCGCACAAATGGTGCAATGAGCACCTATATGGCTATGTTTCTCTTCTTTTTTTCTTGTTGTGAAACCAAAAGTACACCAACAAAATGATGAAACCATAACTAAAAATGGTGAAACCAAATCTGGTTACATCAAGTAAACACACCCAACATAAATATGTAACATAAGTGGAGATGGTGAAACCAAATATGAATCCATCAAAAATTGAAGACAATGTAATGCACCAACAGAAAATGGTCAAGCATATGTACACCACAAGTGGAAATGATGAAACCAAATCTGGTTTCATCAGAAAAACAAGAAATAAAACACACCAATATAATTTTTCTAAAATTGTCACATTCAATTGAAAAAAAAATGAAACCTAAGCGTAATTAATGGAGCGATTCTGATCAGTTTACCAGATTAAACCTAAATCTAACAAAAAAACCCATAAAATCAAGAAATATTAAACCTAATAATCTTTGTTTCACATTCAATTGAAAAAAAAAATGAAGCATCAACCTAATTAATGGCTACGCTCATGTTGATTTCATCAAAAAAAAAAGACCAAAAAATCAACATCATCAAAACGTTCACCACAGAGTTGGTACAATTCTTACCTTTTGGAGTTTTTTCAATGTTTTCTTTAACTTTTCATCTCTATTTTTATCCTGTTGAGTTTGCTTCTTTACAATTTTGTTGTTTGAGAGGATTTAGGTCAGAAAATTGAGACAATTTAGGTTAGAGTTTGTTTCATTGGTTGAAGTAAGTAATCATTGAAGAAGAGAAGAAAGGAATATCGAAAATCGGAGGATGATTTTCGCTACTGATGAAGACAGGGAAAATTGATTCTTAGATCTGATTTTTTTCTTATGTTTGAGAGACCAAGAAAGATAACTAGAAGATGATACTCAATGGAACCGAGTGAAATACGTGGGGTGATTTGCTCAGTTATTTTTGAGATAAATAATAATAAAGGGTATTTTAGATATTTACGGGTTTTTGGGTTATTTTTACCTCATTTGTTTTGTTGGGCCTATATTACTTCGATTTAGACATCCCTGGGGCTGTAACGCGTGCGTTATCAATTTATAGCAAACACACGTGTCAAAACATGATTTGTCCCCCATGCCCCCATCGGAAAACGCCCCCATCAAATATTTTTCCCATTTAAAGGTTGCTTAGCTTGGGTGCATGTATGGTAGAACAGATAAAAAAAATCATACCATTCAAAACAATAATTGATGGAAATAGTAGTGATCAATGCACGGGATAAAATAAAAAAACAAAACAAGTAAAAGGATATACAAATGTATTCGATTGAAATAACCATCGGTCACTCTCTTTTGGGAGACTACATATGCAACAGTCGATCAATGATGGTCGACTAGTTCATCTCAAAAAATATTTAAAAAAAGTGGTAATCGTGTTAGAGCATAGCTCGGTTGAACCCACCAAGCGTTGGTATGTCAAGTTTGGTTGTCATATTTTAGTGAACCAAAACTCATTTAAGAGTCGCTTGATTTAAATATACTAGAGTCAACTTCATATAGGTTAGCTTGAAAGTATTAGGATGAGACATTACAAGTATTGCAAAGACTTGAAGAAGTGAAGAAGTATGGAGCTACAACCACAACATCATCCTTCCACTTGAGGTTAGTGATATTTGGCTTGAACTGTTTCATTCCCTAACATATATTTCAAGTCGTGCATATTGAAAACATAAAACCGCAAAGCATGAACACTCTAGATAGACATAGTATTAAGGAATACAATATGAGGTTTATTGCTTAACCATTAAACTTTGTATATAAGACATCAACATAATCATATGAATGCTATTGTGATTATGTATGGGTATGAGGTGAGGATTTCATCATAGGAAACAATGTTTTTACATGTGTTTTAAGGAAGTAAGTTCATGATATGTATTGTGAATCGAAAAGGAAATCGTCAGGCTTTATTGGGGCTGTTCTTCATTGCATATCTTATGAATGACCAATATGTGTGATTAGTATAACCGCTCATGACTTGTTTGTGTTCTTGGTAAAACTATTCACATGAGGCCTGACTTATGTATTGGTATGACTTTTATTAGTGTAACCGATTTTAAGTAATCACCTGGAGTATGATCGGGTTTGTGTGTGTCTGACCAAATTTGGGAGAGGGGAACCGATCCTAGTAAGAGGTGCAGTATATCACAAGGGGAACCGATCCTTGTATGAGGTGCATCAAGGTTTATAGAAGAAAGGGGAATCGATCCTATAAACATGTGCAACACGTATTTAGGCAAAGGGGAACCGACCCTATGGACATGTGCAACACATATAAGTTAGATACCAAATATATGTGGGGAATCGATCCTAGTACCTAGTCAGCCGAATATTTGGTAAGCTAGTGTGACTATGCACAATACTCACATGGAGGTAGAACCGAAACTTGTTTTGGTAGAACCGTTACACCCATGACTTGTGATTGAGTATTACTTGATCAATCACATAGTTCTTGAAAGTTAGATGAACCAATTCTAAACTTGTTTGGAAGTGTGGTAAATCGGTTTCAAGTGAGTAAGTATGAAAAAGGACTTACAAGAGGAAAGATGTCGACACACTTTGAACACGCGCATTAATGTGTATCTTTTATTGTTCAAAGATATTCCTTAACAACTAAGAAGGAAGTAAACCCCAAGATCGAATTCAAATAAGTTAAGAATCTTTTAATTAAGATTTTTAATTATATATGGAAAACAATAATTAGTAATGTGCATTTGCTAGTTAAAGATTTTCCGAGGAGATTTCGATCATAAATTTGGACAGTGCATTCTCAGGAATTATGAAAACCAAATTTGGAAAATATTGAATATCTTGAGAATAT
Source organism: Papaver bracteatum (assembly GCA_023529315.1). NCBI lineage: Eukaryota > Viridiplantae > Streptophyta > Magnoliopsida > Ranunculales > Papaveraceae > Papaver > Papaver bracteatum. The sequence goes on from JAJJWX010001167.1 coordinate 427,118, forward strand.
TTTCGATTTTGGAAATTCCTTGGTGTCCAAACTTCATTGTCTATAAATACTTTGAGTTTGCATTTCTAGCAAACTAATCCTTCGTGAAAGTATACTTCCTCTGTTTTACTGTTACTGGTGAAGCCGCCTATTCGGAGAGGAGAGTAACCTAATTAGGCAAAATCTATTACGGCCGCTCAGTTTAAAGTCTTCTTTGGGATTGAGAATCTCTAGTGCGTACCATTGGTGGGAAACTAGATAATTGCGGTTTATCTTTAGTTTTCATATTGATTTGATTGACTAACGGTGGTTGAACTTTGATTACACCTAGTTTGTTTATGCTTGAGAATCTTCTCTTCTGAAATAAGATTCACTCAAACTAGTTCAAGGTTTCGACAGGAATCTTTAGACTGTTGTTAGATCTAAATACGATCTTGTGATAATCCATTGTTAACAGACTCCGTTCTATGTGTGATTGATCACAAGAGATTCAAGTAGTTGCGTGCAGGTGTTTATTGAAGATCTAAGAAGATTTGAATACAAAGAAGAGATATAAAATTTCGGACTTGGTTTTATAATCTTTGGTGTGACAATAATTGTTTCAGTAATAGAGGATCCAACTATAATCGATCTATCCTTGTGGTATTTCGATAGAATAGTTGAGAAGATTGGCATCAACATAATTCTTTGGATTAAGAGTGTTGTTGGCTTAATCTTAACGATTACCTTTTGGTGATTGAACATAAGATAGATCTTGGAACCTGGCAAAGGATTTTATGTTAAGATAAACAGAAGAGCCTTTGTGGAACTCACATCACTTGATTGAAGAGAGTTGATACCAAACAGATTTGTTGTTCCTTTACTATTTGGAGTACGAACCAAAGGAATTGGTTCAAGTACGTGACTTGTTTACATGTTGGAGGCATGGGAATACATACAGAACTAGGTGAACTATAGGTTTAGTTGCTTGGTCTTAACTATACGAAGTTGGTTTATTTTGTATAACGGCTTAATCCTGAGAGTATTGAATTCTGGACTAGGTCCCGAGGTTTTTATGCATTTGCGGTTTCCTCATTAACAAAATCTTGATGTGTCATTTACTTTATATTTCCGCATTATAATTAAAGTAAATTGCACAAACGTTAATTCCTATTTACTTGATATGCAGTCCTATTGAGTTTGATTAAGTCCGAACCTTTCTATCAAGTAAACACACTTCGTTATTGTATTGTCTCGAACTTGTATCCATAGAAAATCATACGAAGTGTGAACCGATTTGTTGTATTGTCTCGACTCAGTCTATAGACAATCACTTTCGGATAAATGACTTATAGGAAGGAAAAGTTATAGCTTGAGGTATATTTGGGTACTCTCGCCTTTTCAAATCTTTAAAAATCAAATCAATCAATCTAAATAAATAGAACATTTCCTCGTTAATTTCTTTTAGGTGGGGGATACTTTTGATACAAAATCAAAAATATGTACAAAAATTAAACAATACATAAAGATGGTAGTAACCGGTGGGCGGAGATGATGTAAAAGAAGCTGGTCGACGACAGAAATGGTGAAGAAAAATTACTCTAGTCAGTAGGGTTTGGTATAGTTATTAGGCTTGTTTTTTGTTTTCTTTTGTTGGGTGCAAATAAAAAGTCAATAAATGGTGTTTAGGATATATGAAAAAAGTATGTGGGTGGCAAATATGATAAGTGGTGGTGGAAAATAATATGGGTAGCAGATTGAAAAAATGTAGGTGGCAAAATATTTTTAGGATCAATCTCTTTTATATTGCAGAATATCTTTTTCCTCAGTAAAAGATTACCATGTTGTACACACGGTCCAAGAATGACCCCTAACATGTTGGGGGTGAGATTTGGCCCAACAGTCACCTGAGCTTCTCCAAATAAACCTTTTTTTGCTAGAATATTGGCAATGGTTGCTATGTGACCTTCAAGTAGAGAGATGCCAAGAGATACCATGGTGTGATATATTTGTTCTGCGGTGTGGATATCTTCTTCAACCCGACATACAATAAGTAGAGAAGCAAATACATAAGATGAGGGTATAACACCTATTTTCTCCATATCTTCAAACGGATTTAAGTCTTTTACAGTACAAGATCCATGACCATATTCCTTAATCATGAAATTCCAGGGAGTTGGGTCCTTATTGTGATGAACCATTGAAATTTTAGTAAAAAACCTCTCGGCCTCTTGTATAAATCCACTAAATCCATACATATGTATGGTGTAGTTTCCTAGAATCAAGTCTGTTTCCAGACCCTCCTTAACCGATAAGCTGTGAATTTGTTTTCCGAATCTTATGTTCCTCAATCTTCCAGAAACATAGATAACTCTGAAATATGTTTGATAGTTTGTTCTAATACTACCTTCTCACCACATCGTAATGAAAAGACTCAAACCTTATTCAAATTGAACTTTAATGACACGGACGACCCTGAAATGTTAATGTCTTTAAAATGATGCCCCTAAGCTATGTATAGAAGAAAAAAAATGTTACATCAGTTTCTTAACACCATAAATATACAAAGCGACTGTTTATTTATAGATTGTGGATTTATGCATAATAGAATTATAAAATAAACTTAAAAGATATGTAAAATTTACTTATTAGGTGGAAAAAATTTCCTTCCAGCAATTTTATAAGAAAAAATATCTAATCATTCTAAGTACCATAAAATATGCTAAGCCACTTTTTATTTTATAGATCATGATCATAAGTAAATACAATAAAAGCATGAACTCAAAAAATGTGTTAAATTTGCTTATTAAGTGAAAATTTTCTTTCTAATAATAAGCTTATAATCAAGTACTTCAATTATTCCTCTTAAAATGTCTATCATAGCAAGTGCAAGTTCATTTAATTTTTCTTCTAGCACATCGGATATATGTTTTTATTAATTCAAAATTGGAAAAGCTTCTTTGTGCAATCTTTTATTTTCTGTTGGAAGATGAAAAAGACAACTGTATCCGGTTCAGTAAATAAGATTATGTAAGTAACAAAGAACACGATATGATATATTTGAAAAATTGTTCTTCTAAAAGAATCCTCACCTGATAATATGGTATTTACGAATAACATGGTTTATTATTTATTTTTCTTTTAAGAACGTGTTTCTGGACGGTTCCTTTTTTTAGACCCAAAGACATACTAAAAAATCATCACTGTAGATCAATATAATTTATTAAAATATAATCATAATAACTTATATAAAATAAATTATTCTCTAAAAATATCATGGTTCAGTGTATTCCCCAAATTTAGTTTTAACAGAGAAAAGAAAGATTGATTAATCCATATATGAGAATCAGTAAATAAAGAGATGGTTACAAGAATTAATTTCCTTGTATTATTCTTTAAAAGAACAGTAATGCCCTAATTCCTTTTGCATTTCCTCTCTTATTCTTGAGAGTTATAATTCTTGATAGTTAAAACTTGATAGTTATAAAAGAATAGAAAATAAGCACGAGGGAAAACCAAAAAAGTGAGAAAGAATCGTGTTCTAGTGTGTTTAAAAATAATGTGTAAAAAACGTCATTCTTGTTAGAGCACTGCTCGGTCGAACTCGCATGCGTTGCTATCTCAAGCATGTTTGTCAATGTTAGTGTTGAAAACTGATCGGTTGTTAGCCGACACAAATATAATTTCACTTTCTCACTTCACTAAAATAAATGTAGTAGTGATAAGAAAGAGTTCGTATCCACGGAGAGGCTTTCGTTGTCAATATGTTTCGGTTTCCTAAAATAACAATTGGGGGTTTTCTGATTTTTAATAAAAGTAAACTAAAATAAAAGCAAATAAAGAAATAAGCAAATCAAATCAAACAATGAAAGATATTGGTTAAGGATTCATCTTCATTCACAAACATGCTTTTTAACAATAAGTAGAATTGATATTTAATCTCTCATTTTATTAAAAGTCCTAGAATACCTTGATCGCAAGAATATCCCGCTAATTTCCTCTTGTCATCAACAAACACATTAAAAGATGCGAATGTGAATTCTACCTAGAAAGCAACCTAAAGTGTAAAAGCACAATTAAGTTTAACTCCCTAAGAGCACTAAGTTCTATGAAATAATACTAATCAATGCAAACGAACGTGTAAAAGCACTAATCCGTTTTAACAAAGGTTATGATTCACTTGTGACTACTAGGATGTATCACTACAAGCAACATTCACAACTATGCTACTTGCAATCAGAAATTATCACTTTTGCGTATAATAACCCTAATCTAGCAATAGATATGAAAACAAACTCAACCGATTCGCGACTCGACTAAACAAGATTTCAAATCATATAACAATATATATAGTGAATCTTAAGCAATAAAGCATGGAGACAAAACTAATTTATTGAACAAAACTCATGCTTGGAAATCCAATTTATTCCTTAACCAAAAGAGAGTTATTTAATCATATCAATGGAGTTCATAAACAAGAAGAAGCAATAAAACTATCATGTTTTCAAAACCCTCGGCAAAAGTAGAAGATAAGATATATCTTCTCTTGTTATGTGAATCAGTTTTTATATCATGAGACTTCTGAATCTCCAATCTCGACCAACTCAGGCCAAGCCCTACCCAACTCTGCCAAAACTGCCGTTCCAACCATCCCACAAGATGTTAAGCCCAATTCATATGAGTAAACCACTGAACCAGTGAGTCGGGAGCTGGATCACTGAGTGAACTCGCCTCAGTAGAAAATCTGGCAGAGTTTCCTTTATTTCCAGGCAAATTTCCAGGCCAACTCTGACCAATTTCTTCTTCCCTACAAACCTGACATTCATCTATAATGAGCACCATTTTTCATTGTCCTCAACTCTATCTCTGCCAGAACTACCTGCAATAGTCAAAGCAACAACACCAATAACAATCTGGCTAGCACACTGCCTCTAGCATCAGTTCATGCTCACAATCCATTCCTAATGGCAACCTCGCTCATCGACCTCCATTTGCATCAGTTTACCCATTGCAGCATCAACTAGTTCCCTGTAATCATTATCGCTTTATACCAGCTTGCAACAGCCCCAGTCCACTATCTCTGCAGCTTCCAATTCAGTCCCTTCCTAGCTCAAGCTGCAGATGCACCTTGCCACACAACTCACAGCATTTCTCTACAAATTCAGCTCAACTTCTTGCACATTCTCTTCTAACTACAGCTGCCAACCAATTCTCATTGTTTCCCTGTAATTCCAGCAACAAGCACAGTATTGCAGCTGCAATTCCATCTCCTACTTCTATCTCAGGCACCAATTGAACAACCACATACCCTTTATGCTTAATCACAGTTCATCCAATACAATCACCACCAGCTGCTTTCTCACCATTTCCTGCAACTTCATGGTTACATTACCTCCAACCCTGTAATTTCCTGTAACTCGAGCTTCTCTCCAATCTCAATGCCAAACTCCAATTGCAGCTGCATAGCAGCCATTTCTTCATTGACTTCAGCCATTCTAACACAGAACCAAACCACTAGAAGAAAACCCCAATTTAATCTCTCCATGCATTTTACAACACCCTAATCATTCAACTCTCCACCGATTCCAGGCCTGCAACCAAAAGCCACCAACTTAACCTGTTAAAGCCCACGACTCCAGTTCCACACACAGCTGCAAAATCCATCTGTTTTAGCCACCTGTAATTCTCAGTACTAGCTTAACCACCTCTACCACTTCAGCTTTGCTTCCCTGGCTCCATCCTGCGTTAACTGCTTGTGATGTGACCACCTGAACATCACCTCCAAGCCACCAGTGCCAATTCCTCCACCAGTTCCTAACCCTTTCATTCACCAGCTGCGACTATACCAATGCACCTGCAAAACTCCAATGCCTAGACATTCTTGTACCAAATCAACATCACTACAACTGCCTGCGACTTAAGCACCAACCTCTCTTCACCTACAGCTACAACCGCAGCACATTCTCAAGCCAATTCAGCTGCTTCTTCATCTTACTTTCTCCCAATTTCATATCGGAAACTCTTGTTCACTCTACAACACAGTCTCAACTAGTAAACCATGCCATCTTTGTCACAACCACTTCCATACTAATCACTTCCAGCACCACCAAGTTCAGTTCATCACAACCCATTCTGCCTTGTTCTTAGCTCATGTCATTTGTGGATTCAATTATAATTGCAAATCCATTATCTGGTATACAAACTTAAGCTTCAACATCAAACTACAACATCAGTTTGTCTTCTCTGTAAGCTTCATCAATTTCCAACAACAATTTCATTAGAGCACCATCTTCTAGAGTTCAACTAATGCCAAGACTGCATCTGAATCCATTCAAAGCTGCACATGTAACATTTCCAGCCAACTATACCTCTTCCAACTGCTGGCCATCGCCACCATCTCTTGACTCTTGTAACTGCATCTAAGCTGCAAAAAGCACCAAAACCTTCACCAGAAACACAACATAGCTCCTCCCTGCTGAACCCATCTCTTCACGGAGCAACAGTCACACACCAAATCCTCTTTCCGTTCTCAATTCAAATTCAGTTTCAAACCCTAACCGTTCAACCATTACAGACCCAAATACTCTCGATCATCACAGTTACCGCTTCAACATCATATTCAGACTAAACCCATCTCATAATTCTTTCTCAATTCACCAGTAACTCAGCCTCAGATTGACATCACAGCGGAAAAATCAACATTTCACTCCACCAATTCCGTGAAGTAACAATATCACCTCTTCTAGTTCTGCGAATCTCATCAATCAATCTTGCGGTATCACTGTTCTTCTCACCACCTCTCAGATTCTCAGTTCTTTATCTCGGTTCCAGTAGCAGTCATGGCTTCTTTTCTCACTTTCAGGTACAAATCTTTTCTGGGTTTCAGAAACAAATGATTGAGAGGAATAACTTCCCTCAATTTTAGGGTTATGTGTAGGAATGAGGTTGCTATGCCCACTCGGGTGAAGTAGATAGGGGATACCCAGATTTACTCTAGGTACTAATAAAAAGGATAAGGGCCAACCAAAGTTTTGTGCTCTATGCTTCTCTAGACTAAGCTGCAGTAGTCGTCCGCTTTTCCTCCACTGGGCTCCGGGTATCACTCGTCTGCAAAATGACGCTTTTGCACTTCTTGCTCCAAGTGAATGGTTTTTCCATATTTTGCTCATATTGACTCCAAAACACCTATGAAACTCAAAAGCGAACATAAAATACATAATTCACACGAAAAATAGCAAAGAAAGCATAGATATTAAATATAAAATAAGGTGTTTTAGACACCTATCAAAAACTATAAAGTCTTGATTTCTAGTCTATTATAGCTAAGGTCTCGGACTAGGATAGAAAGTGTAGTTGAGCTCAATAACTCCATGGCAATCATCATACAAGACGAAGGACTACTCAAGGAACCAGTGGATATTCATCGACTAAAAGGTATGTGGATACTTGAACTTATCTATCACTCAAAAGTCTATCTACTTTATCTCCTATCTTGAGATAAAAGTCGTATTACTATATATACTAAGATTATACACATATGATATTTCGAGCAGAGTATATTTTGCTTATCTATTTCTCGAAATATGTGTTGGTAAAGCTTTAGCTTTAGCCAAGTTCATCTTTACCTAGTGATGAAAGTCATGATATGTTTCAATCATCTTGGAAATCTCTCTGACGAAAAATAGTTTGTGAATAATAACTATATAACGTCCTCTGAGAATGTTTCAATGAGTGAAATGAGAGTTTAGACAATATAACCATTGGAGGATATAAGCATTATTGTGGAAACACATATATGTATAAGTCCTTATTGCTTGAACCAAAGTTTGCGAACTTTGTTGATCAAGTGAAACCGGTGTAGTGCGTGAGCTCAGTCCACGAACTGACGAAGTTCTCGAACCAGAGAATTTCTGATGGAGTTTATGAACTCCGTCCGGGAACTTAAATCCGCGAACTTGAGTAGTTTATGTCTAAAAACGATGTTTATGAACTTATCTTAATTTATTAAGGAATGCTATTGCAACCATGGATTTATAATTCATGAATCGATTCGAGTGAATCATATCGTTTTTGCTTCAATTGTGTCTTGTGTAGTACATAAAGATCTAAGCAATTGAACAACTCTCTAACTAGTTCATTTGGACTAGTTATGGTGAAGAAGAATATGGTTGATATGAAAGTTATCATATGGCTAACCATTTGGTTAACTATTGTTGAACCAACTAATATACAAGTTTGGGTACGGTTTTCACAAGCCTACAAACGTGCATTTCATGTGTGTGTAGCAAGCTATGTTTTCGATCTAACGGTTGATAAATATTAGCTTGAATCTAATCAGGTTTTCATCTAACGGTGAATATTGAATGCTTTGTTACTAAGCTAACATTGATTGCAAACCCTGATTTGAGAGACTATGTAAGGGGGAACTCTAGCAACTGGGAAACCTAATCCCCACACATTCTATATGATACTAGTTTTCTAAGATAGAGTTAATTCTCCTTTAACCTTTGGTTTTCTTCTTCTAAAACCATGTTAACAACTTAAATACTTCATTGGGATTGTGAATCCAGACCGATATTACTTTTATCGTAGTTGTGTGATCTGATCTTGTTGTTTCTATCATATGAGTACAATTGTAATAATTGGCTTGAGATTTCTATCTCCGATAGGCAAGATATAAAAGTAGTCACAAACACTTCGTTTCATCGTTTGTGATTCCACAATATCTTTTTTCGCTGCGTCGATTAAGATTATTGTGAGGTGATTAATAAAGCTGAGCTGTTCTTTAGGAATATAAGTCTGGTTTAATCAATTGTTCTTGTTCACCTTGATTTATCAAAAGATGGAACAAAAACTTGTAGGTTTACTCGTGGGAGGCAAATTTATCTATCCTTGTAGACTTTTCTATGTGATACATATTTGTTTATTAAAGTCTTCGACTTTGGGTCGTAGCAACTCTTTGTTGTGGGTGATATCATCTAAGGGAATCAAGTGCGAAATATCCTGCTAGGATCAGAGGCATATTGTTAGAGCACTGCCCGGTCAAACTCGCATGCGTTGCTATCTCAAGCATGTTTGTCAATCTTAGTGATCAAAACTATAAAGTCTTGATTTCTAGTCTGCTATAGCTAAGGTCTCAGACTAGGATAGAAAGTGTAGTTGAGCTCAAGAACTCCATGGAGATCATCATACAAGATGAAGGACTACTCAAGGAACCAGTGGATCTTCATCGACTAAAAGGTATGTGGAGACTTGAACTTATCTATCATTCAAAAGTCTATCTACTCTATCTCTTATATTGAGACAAAAGTCGTTTTACTATATAGACTAAGAATATGCACATGTGACATTTCGAGCTGAATATATCTCTCTTATCTATTTCTCTAAATGGGTGTTGGTAAAGCTTTCGCTTTATCCAAGTTCATCTTTGCCTAGTGACGAAAGTCATGTTATGTTTCAATCACTTTGGAAATCGCTCTGACAAAAAATAGTTTGTGAATAACAACTATATAACGCCCTTTGAGAATGTTTCAATAATTGAAATGAGAGTTTATACTATATAACCATTGTGGGATATAAACATTGTTGTGGCAACACATATATGTATAAGTCCTTAACACTTGAACCGAAGTTTGCGAACTTTGTTGATCAAATGGAACCGGAACGTGAGCAAAAAATCAGTCCGCGAACCCAGTCCATGAACTGGCGTAAGTTCTCGAACCCGAGAATATCTGATGAATTTAAATCTCAGGTGCAGTCCGCGAACTGGCGGAAGTTCTAATCCCGAGAAATTCTGCTAGAGTTTATTAACTTCAACCGGTTAGCTTGAGTCCGCGAACTCAAGAGGTTATGTCTGAAAACGTTGTTCGTGAACTTATCTTAAATTACTAAGGAATGCTTTTGCAAACCGTGGCTTTAAAGTTCATGAAATGATTCGAGTGAATCACATCATTTTTGATTCAATTGTGTCTCTTGTAATACTTGGGATCTCATAGCAATTGAACAACTCTCTAACTAGTTCATTTGAGTCATTTGGACTAGTTATGGTGAAGAAGAATATGGTTGATATGAAAGTAATCATTTGGCTAACCATTTGGTTGACTAATATTGAACCAACCATTGTACACGTTTGGGTACGGTTACACGAACTCAAAACGTCAAGTACATGTGTGTATGGAAAGCTAAGTTTTTGATCTAACAGTTGAGAGATATTAGCTTATATCTAATCAGGTTTTCATCTAACGGTGAATATTGAATGCTTTGTTAGTAAGCTAACAATGATTGCAAACCCTTATTTGACAGACTATATAAGGGAGAACTCTAGCAACTGGGATAACTAATCCCCACACATTCTGTGTGATACTAGTTTGCTAAATATAGAGTCTATTCTCCTTTAACCTTTGGTTTTCTTATTCTAAAACCAGGTTAACGACTTAAAGACTTCATTGGGATTGTGAAGCCAGACCAATACTACTTTTCTTATAGTTATGTGATCCGATCTTGCTGTTTCTATCGTACGAGTACAATTGTAATAATTTGGTTGAGATTTTTATCTCCGATATGCAAGATAAAAGTAGTCACAAACATCTTCGTCTCATTGTTTGTGATTCCTCAATAATCTTCTTCGCTGCGTCGATTAAGTTTATTATGAGGTGATTGATGAAACTGAGCTGTTCTTCGGGAATATAAGTCTGGTTTTATCGATTGGTTCCTGTTCACCTTGATTTATCAAAATACGGAACAAAACTTGTAGTTTTATTCGTGGGAGACGAATTTATCTATTATGTAGACTTTTCTGTGTGAGACAGATTTGTTTGCTAAAGTCTTCGACTTTGGGTCATAGTAACTCTTGGTTATGGGTGAGATCAGCTAAGGGAATCAAGTGCGCAGTATCCTGCTGGGATCAGAGGCGTAGGAGCATAACTGTACCTTGGATCAGTGTTTTTGGAGTAGGCTAGTGTCTGTAGCGTCTTAATACAGTGTATGTTTAATCTGGACTAGGTCCCGGGGTTTTTCTGCATTTGCGGTTTCCTCGTTAACAAAATTCTGGTGTTTGTGTTATTTCTATTCCGCATTATATTTTGTTATATAATTGAAATAATACAGGTTGTGCGTTGTTCAATCGATTAGAATATCCGACCTTATTGGTTGTTGATTTAAATCGATTGACACTTGGATATTGGTCTTTAGTACCATCCAAGTTATCTCTATTTGATTAGACTCGCGAATCATATTTGCTTGAGTAAATCAAATCTAGAGATTGAGATAATAACTCCTTGAGTATTTTCTATTGATTGAGTCTAACTGTCTAGTTGATTCTCTAGAAAACAACTCGGAGTTGTCCATACTGATTTCTAATAGAAATATTGGGTGAGGTTATTAGACCCCCGCTTTTTCAATTGGTATCAGAGCAGGCAAACACGTTAAAGACCTTACAAGTCTGTGTTTGTGGCAATCTGAGTCTGTGGACGGAATCTCTGTTGCGCATACCAAAATATTTCCTAATGCTTTTGACCATGTCAAGTGTCTTGGAAACACCTCAAAGGATTATTCCTTAGTTGATTCTTCTGAATCCCGAGGTAGAAAGAATGTTCAATGTTATAATGCCATTTCTTCCTCTCATGAGGCATATGACACTGTGGCAGAAGCTGAAAAGGAACTCACCAGAATTTCAAAACATACAGCTGAAGATATTGATTTTAATGATCATGATCAACTCATTAATGAATTTGAAAAGTCTCTTAATCGATAACGTGATCTCTATAATATCATAAAGTCCTTCTCTAAGAACATTGAGAAACTTCTACAAGAAACTACTCTACAACAGGAAAAGATTAGTACTCTTGAGGAAGTTGTTAAAGAGGACTCAATTAGAGAAAAACGTTTGCTCGAGACTCATTCATCAGATCTCAACAGACTTCGTGCTAAAAAAGAGAAACTTTGTGCATCTCTTACTCTAGCCCATGAAGAGTGTAAATCCTTGGAAAAGGAAAACTCTGTCCTACGAAGAAATTCTTCTGTGACTAATTCTCATGAATTATCATATTCGAAGAAATGTTCTCCGAAAGAAGATTGCGACAAGAAAAGTTTACATAACTTCCAATCTTCTCATATGGCTATGAAGTTTAAACAGGTGCCAGTTATTGCTTCACATCCACGAACCTGTACTTTTTGTGGGAAACAGAATCACTATGTTATTCATTATTTTGCAAGAAGGAAACAAATTTCTAATCTTTGTAATTTGCTTCTCTTCACTGTCAATGGAACAGAAAGTCAGTCGATTAAAGCAGTGAATCATATGCCCACAAGAAATTAGAAACCTTATGAGAATAATCCCTACTCTAAATATCATCACATGGATAAAGTTCTTTCTGGCAATCCTTTTTGCTGTATTAATAAGAATATTTCATGTACTTATAAGGATGGGTCTGATAAATCTAAATCTAGAAGATGGATCCCTATCTATTCAGATCCTCTTGAACCTATTGCTAGAGGTCCTAGATTTAGTTCTCAGATAAAATCATCTGACGAATATGTGAAAAGCGCTATGCCCTATTCTTCAAGGACACAGGCTAGCCGAAGAAAGGCGAAGAGCACAAAAATCAAACAGTCTGATGATATGTACAACACCTTTCTCAATAATCGCAGTGGAACTTGTTTCCACCCAATCACCTGATTCCAGGTATGTGTTTCCTTGTTTCTAACTTGAGAGGTACAAGGAAAATGATTGAGAAATACTCAAGTATGTTGTATATTATTTCAGTTTGTTTCTTTAGGGGCAGTCCGTGAACGCTCGTGACCTCCTTCCGTGAACTCCTAGGGTTTGAATTGGAGTTTATTACTCTTGTTATTGATCCCTAACTAATGAAGATCTCTGCAAGATCTCAAGAGATTGTGTGTCTTGACATGGAGGAATAAAATCGGGAAACGTGCATCTCCCTAGACCAAGTGATGAATGTCCCTTGTGTGATGATATCTCTATGGGTCTTTGTGGTAAAAAGGTATCTTGGAATCAAGGAAAGTTTCCTACTAATGATCTTAGTATTGCATTAGTTGCATTCGAAAAACTTGGTATTCCCAATCTTTGTCCCTCCACAATTCAGAACTCTTAGTGGAGTCATGAGTTTGTTGAATTAGTCTACTTTCTTGAATTTGGAGTTCAGAGTCTTGATATTTGTGGATTCATTTTACATCAAATGGTTTCAATGACTTCTCCCATCAAGATGTTAGGCTATCCTTGTTTTATTAGTCAAATCTGCCATGATTGTGGTGTTGACTCTATTGGAAACTCTCTTGGGGTACTCAAACCGGTTCATCCATGTACCTTCAGGCAGATAAGGGAGAATGTATGCAAAATACAAAGAGATGCTTCATTGAATGAGTGTGACCCTACCACCTTGAGTCTACTTCAAAAAATTTACAAGGGAGTATGTAAGTTCAATTCAAGGTTCAAATGCATTCAAGAACAATTGTCGGTGGTTGCTGAGTTGAACACAATTCAAGCTTCTTGGTGTTTCTCCGATGAAGATGATGAGTAATGTGTTGATGCCTAGTAAATCTTTTATGTTTTATGTTTTATTTAGAAGAATAACTAGTGTTTTGGAATAGCCATGATTGTGATTACACATAGCTATATCCAATGAATTCATCTTCTTGTTTTTAGATTTATTGGTTTTAATTCTAAACTGGTTTGGAAGATGATGTTTGCAGTATTAATCTTTTTGGTTTTATATATTGCAATATTTTGATGGGATATGTATGTTTACGTCCGTGAACTTGATTGTCCCATATTTTGTCAAAAGTAAAGTCGTTCACGTATTGGTATGCAAATATTTATAAAGGAATGAATGGAATTTTGGAAAAACACAAAAGTTAAGCCTATATTGTCAATTGTTGATGTAAGATATGTTAAAATCTTTTGTGATTCAAGGATAAAGTCTCTTATGTCACTTTGTGATGGAAAAATAGAATATGTCCTTGTTTTGTTATCCGCGGTATATAGCTTAATTGTTCCATATTATTATGTATTACCGTGAAGGTTCCATCTTGTATCTTATGTTAAGCACGATACGACTAAGTCGATTTCTTATTGGCATGGTTGGTTGTTCCATAAAGATGCAAAATGTTGAGCATTAAGAACTAAATTAATCAACTTGTGTGGTTATTTAGTTTGTATTCCATAAGTTCTCTCATGTTGAGTACGTGTACGGTTAAGGTTGTCATTTTCTATGATAATCTTAGGGTTCCATAATCTCTTATGTTGAGCCCAAATGAACTAAATCAATTATCTTGTGTGATTATTTAGTTAGCACTCCATAGATTTTTCTCATGTCGAGTGTGGACAATTGAATTGATTACTTTGTGATTAGTTTAATTATGTAATCCGGTTAGAGTATTTATGGGTTCTCTGGTGAATAATCTAATCGATGAATTAAGTCTCCATAAGTTTACTTGTGTTGAGCATATTTAGTCAAATTAATCTTGGTTCGCTTTGGTTAATATGATTGAATATTTTGGATTCCAAATTCATACTTGTATGCAATTTGTTGAGTCTAAAGAAATTCTTCTTTTCTCTTGAAATTAAGGTCGCTCTTGTTGTTCCTTTGGGAATGACATCTTATGGGGGAGAGTTCTTTTGAACTTGGGCTTAATTTCCAAATCTTTGTGGGGAGTGCGGCTGTGGAATTTTTAGGGGTTATCTTTTATCTTTATAAACTCCTTGATGAATGCATTTAGCCTCGGCTTTATGATTTCATATAAACAAGATGATATAATATTTACCTTTGGTCATGAAATGTCTCTTATGGAAATTTCATTAGGATCCCGTTCTTGTACATTTGCCAATTTTATTGACAAAAAGGGGGAGAATTAATTGTAGTTCATACTACAAATACATATGGTTTTCAGATTATTATGTAAGGAGGAGTGGTTTCCATGAGAGATGGAGTATAGACTGGGAGGGAGTGAAGTATCACCATAGTATTGTTGTTGAAGTTGTGATACAATTGGACTTTGACGATGTGTAATAATACTATGACACTATATAACAATGATTGAGAACCAATGCTTTTCTCATTATTATAGCTACGGATTTTCATCAATGATGATGTTAAACTTACAACCTTTGGGATCATTGGACTACTTAGAAGTGACGAAGATTTCGAGTATTGTTGATCTACAAAGTTTATTTATATAATTTTTGTATTCCATATGTATTAATAGTTTTGGCAATAAAATTGACAAAGGGGGAGATTGTTAGAGCACTGCTCGGTCAAATTCGCATGCGTTGCTATCTCAAGCATGTTTGTCAATCTTAGTGATCAAAACTATAAAGTCTTGATTTCTAGTCTATTATAGCTAAGGTCTTGGACTAGGATAGAAATTTTAGTTGAGCTCAAGAACTCCATGGCGATCATCATACAAGACGAAGGACTACTCAAGGAACCAGTGGATCTTCACCGACTAAAAGGTATGTGGAGACTTGAACTTATCTATCACTCAAAAGTCTATCTACTCTATCTCCTATCTTGAGATAAAAGTCGTTTTACTATATAGACTAAGAATATGCACATGTGACATTTAGAGCTGAGTATATCTCGCTTATCTATTTCTTGAAATGGGTGTTGGTAAAGCTTTCGCTTTAGCCAAGTTCATCTTTGCCTAGTGACGAAAGTCATGTTATGTTTCAATCACTTTGGAAATTGCTCTGACGAAAAATAGTTTGTGAATAACAACTATATAACGCCCTTTGAGAATGTTTCAATGATTGAAATGAGAGTTTAGACTATATAACCATTGTGGGATATAAACATGAAATAATACAGGTTGTGCGTTGTTCAATCGATTAGAATATCCGACCTTATTGGTTGTTGATTTAAATCGATTGACACTTGGATATTGGTCTTTAGTACCATCCAAGTTATCTCTATTTGATTAGACTCGCGAATCATATTTGCTTGAGTAAATCAAATCGAGAGATTGAGATAATAACTCCTTGAGTATTTTCTATTGATTGAGTCTAACTGACTAGTTGATTCTCTAGAAAACAACTCGGAGTTGTTCATACAGATTGCTAATCGAATTATTGGGTGAGGT
The DNA here is from genome assembly GCA_023529315.1 of Papaver bracteatum. NCBI lineage: Eukaryota > Viridiplantae > Streptophyta > Magnoliopsida > Ranunculales > Papaveraceae > Papaver > Papaver bracteatum. The sequence goes on from JAJJWX010001167.1 coordinate 443,171, forward strand.
TGTTAGACCCCCGCATTTTCAATATCAACCATATTCTTCTTCACCATAACTAGTCCAAATGACTCAAATGAACTAGTTAGAGAGTTTTTCAATTGCTATGAGATCTCAAGTACTACAAGAGACACAATTGAATCAAAAGCGATGTGATTCACTCGAATCATTTCATGAACTATAAAGCCACGGTTTGCAAAAGCATTCCTTAGTAATTTAAGATAAGTTCATGAACAACGTTTTCAGACATAACCTCTTGAGTTCGCGGACTCAAGCTAACCTGTTGAAGTTAATAAACTCCAATAGAATTTCTCGGGATGAGAACTTCCGTCAGTTCGCGGACTGCACCTAATCTTCAACTTTAGCAGATATTCTTGGGTTCGAGAACTTACGCCAGTTCACTGGGTTCGCGGACTGTGTTGCTGCTCACGTTCCGGTTTCACTTGATCAACAAAGTTCGCAAACTTCGGTTCAAGTGTTAAGGACTTATACATATATGTGTTGCCACAACAATGGTTATATAGTCTAAACTCTCATTTCAATCATTGCAACATTCTCAGAGGACGTCATATAGTTGTTATTCACGAACTAGTTTTCGTCAGAGCAATTTCCAAAGTGATTGAAACATAACATGACTTTCGTCACTAGGCAAAGATGAACTTGGATAAAGCGAAAGCTTTACCAACACCCATTTATAGAAATAGATAAGCGAGATATACTCAACTCGAAATGTCACATATGCATATTCTTAGTCTATATAGTAAAACGACTTTTGTCTCAAGATAGGAGATAGAGTAGATAAACTTTTGAGTGATAGATAAGTTCAAGTCTCCACATACCTTTTAGTCGATGAAGATCCATTGGTTCCTTGAGTAGTCATTCGTCTTGTATGATGATCGCTATGGAGTTGTTGAGCTCCGCTACACTTTCTATCCTAGTCCGAGACCTTAGCTATTGCAGACTAGAAATCAAGACTATATAGTTTTGATCACTAAGATTGACAAACATGCTTGAGATAGCAACGCATGCGAGTTTGACTGAGCAGTGCTCTAACAATCTCCACCTTTGTCAATTTTAGTGACAAAACTATTAATACATATGGAATACAAAAATTATATAAATAAACTTTGTAGCTCCTATTCCACATGTCTGATCTTCAACAATACTCGAAATCTTCGTCACTTCCAAGTAGTCCAATGATCCCAAAGGTTGTAAGTTTAGTATCATCGTTGTTGAAAATCTGTAGCTATAACAATGAGAAATGCATTGGTTCACAATCATTGTTATACAGTGTCATAGTATTATTGCATAGCGTCAAAGTCCAATTGTATCACAACTTCAACAACAATACTATGGTGATACTTCACTCCCCCTTAGTCAATACTCCATATCACATGGAAACCAATCCCCCTTACATAATGATCCGAAAACCATATGTATTTATAGTGTGAACTACAATTAATTCTCCCTCTTTTTGTCAATAAAATTGGCAAAGGTACAAGAACGGGATCCTAATGAAATTTCCGTAAGAGCCATTTCATGACCAAAGGTAAATTTTCTATCATCTTGTTTAGATGTAATCATAAAGCCGATGCTAAATGCATTCATCAAGGAGTTTATAAAGATATAAGATAACCCCTAAAAATTCCACAAATGCACTCCCCACAAAGATTTGGAAATTAAGCGCAAGTTCAAAAGAACTCTCCCCCATAAGATGTCATTCCCTAAGGAACAACAAGAGCAACCTTAATTTCAAGAGAAAAGAAGGATTTCTACACACTAAAACAACATTTAGATGAAATAACTAAAAGCAAGTCGTAAACTGACTAGAGTTCTAACTCAATTACCCAAAAGGTCGAGATAAGCACAGGGGCAAGAGTTATGGAATAGTTAATGAACCGAAACAACACCAATAGACTTTCTTAAGTTCTGAAAAGTGGCAGTGTCTAAATGTTTGGTGAGGATGTCAGCCAAATGTTGTTCGGAAGGCATAAATTCCATATTTATGATACCATTCTCATAAAGATCTCGAATAAAATGGTACCTTATGTCAATGTGCTTTGTTCTTGAGTGCTCAACAGGATTCTTAGTGATTCGAATCGCACTGGAGTTATCACAAAAGATCTTCAATATTCCAATATCGACTCCATAGTCATCCAACATTTGTTTCATCCATAAGAGTTGTATACAACATGAACCAACAACAATATACCCTGCTTCGCATGTAGACAAGGATTGTGAATTCTATTTATTACTGTGCCAAGCAACTAGATTCAGTCCTATATAGTAGAAACCCCCTGATGTACTTTTTCTATCTTCTACACATCCTGCCCAATCGACATCAGAATAAGCGGACAGGTCAGTATTAGTATCAAAAGTGTAGGATAGACCATACCCGACAGTGTGATTGACATAACGTATGATCCTTTTTGCAGCTGCAAGATGAGATTCCTTTGGATCAGCCTGAAATCTAGCACAACAACCAACACTAAAAGAAATATCAAGTCTAGTAGCTGTTAGATATAAAAGGATTTCAATAATAGATCGATACAACTTTTGATCTACTTTTACTCCTTTCTCATCTCTATGTAGTTTACAAGTAGTAGGCATAGGTGTTAATTTTGGAGATGACTTATCCAAACCGAATCTTGTCACAAGATCCCTTGCATACTTTTCTTGGGATAAGTAAATTCCATCCTTATGTTGTTGAATTTGCAATCCTAGAAAGAATTTCAATTCACCAACATTGCTCATTTCAAATTCTCTAGCAAGTGAAATTTGAAAATTCTTTGCTAGCTTTTCAGAAGTTGATCCATAGATGATATCATCTACATAGACTTGAGCAATGACAACGTTTTTTCCACTCCATTTGGTAAACAAGGTCTTATCAGCTCCACCTCTTGAGAAACCTTTTCTAATAAGGGAAGCAGTAAGTTTTTCAAACCAGGCTCTAGGTGCTTGTTTTAATCCATATAGAGCCTTTTTGATTTTGATAACGTGATCTGTAAAATCACGGTTTTCAAACCCTTTTGGTTGAGCAACATATACTTCTTCCTTAAAATTCCCGTTCAGAAACGCAGATTTTACATCCATCTGAAAAAGTTTAACTTTGAGGAAACAAGCATGAGCTAATAAGAGTCTAATGGACTCAAGGCATGCCACAAGTCCAAAGGTTTCATCAAAATCAATACCTTCAATCTATGAATATCCTTGAGCGACAAGTCTGGCTTATTTCTAATAATCGTGCCATATTCATCAGACTTGTTCTTAAATATCCATTTGGTACCAACAATATTAACATTGGAGGGACAAGGTACGAGTTCCCATACATATTGTCTTTGACCTTCATGCATAGCATTTACCCAAGCGGGACCACTAAGAGCTTCATCAATATTTCTTGGTTCTATAAGAGAAAGATAACAACCAAAATTACAAATATTTTGAAGTTGTCCTCTTGTTCTAGCAGTAGAATCTCTTCCTCCAATAATACTGTTTGGATCATGATTTTTTTGAAACCAGAGGTATCGTGGAGGGGGAACACATTCGGGTTCATTAGGGGTGGATTGATCAGTGTTCTTCTCCTTGTCACTAGAAATTTTAGGATCAATAACAGTTGGAATAACTTCAATTGATTCAGGTATTTCTTTGACTTTCTAAATTGTCTCTGTTGGAGGCAACTCAGCAGGAGAATTATCATGATGAAAATCACTAATATCATCAATAATAACATTAGCAGATTCCATCATGACCTGGGTTCAGAGATTAAATACTCGAAACCCACAACTGTCAGAAGCATATCCAAGAAAGATAACTTCATCACTTTTGGTACCAAACTTCCCTCTCTGTTCTCAATCTTTTAGTATGTAGCACTTACTTCCAAACACTCTAAGATAGTGTAAGTTGGGTTTTCTACCAAACCATAACTCATACGGAGTGTTAAGAGTTTTAGATTGTAAGTAAACACGGTTGATCAAATCACATGCTGTAAAAACAGCTTCTCCCAAGAATCTTAAAGGAAGATTTTTGTTGTGGAGCATTACCCTGTCCATCTCTTGAATATTTCTATTTTTTTATTTCGGCAACTCCATTATATTGAGGAGTAATAGGTGGAGAATATTATTGAGTAATCCCCAGTTCGTCACAAAATTCAAACACTTTGGTGTCCTTGAATTATGTTCCACGGTCGCTCCTAATTTTATTTAGTTTACGACCTTGTTTATTCTGGATTCTTCTTACAATAATCTTGAATTCTCCAAGGGTTTCATTCTTATGAGATAGAAATGCAACCCAAGTGAATCGGGTGTAATCATCTACCATGACCAAAGCATACTTCTTACCAGCAATAATGGGTTGTTGAATTGGTCCGAAGAGATCCATATGAATTAAGTCAAGTGGAGATTTGGTGAGAATATACGAGATGATTTATGGTGAACTTTCGTTTGTTTACCTTTTTGACAGGCACCACATACACCTTCAATCTTTGCATTGATTTTTGGAACACCTCTAACAAGTTCTTTGTTAATGATCTTAGTTAGAAGGCGATAATTGATGTGACCAAAACGTTCATGCCAAAGATGTGTAGATTCCACCTTAGTCAAATTGTAACAATTGCTAAACTGAGTATCGAGAAGATAACAGTTATTTTTACCACGAGTTCCTTGGAAAATTACTTTCCCAGTTTTGTCTAAAATGTCACATCCATTTGCATTGAAGACAACCCGATGGCCTTTGTCACATATTTGAATAATAGAAAGAAGATAAGCAGTCATACCTTATACGTAGACTACATCATGTATTTTAGGTACTCCAGGTAATTTGATTGTTCCCTTCTTACTTATATAGCAACACCTTCCTCCTCCAAAAGTTACTGGTCCTCCTTCAAAGTTATCTGCAGAAACAAATCAAGTAAGATCACCTGTCATATGTATGCTACATCCACTATCAAGAAACCATTGGAAAGGTGAGGTTGATTTTAAAGCAAAAGCTCCCATACTATTAGTATTATTCTATTTGGAATTTCCTAATAGTTATGTATGTCTTTTAGAGACGTAAGTAGTTGTTTAGTTTTCTTATAAAGATCACTTGCAACTTTTAAACTCTTTTGAAAAGACACACACTTATGTTGATGGTAATTAGAAAAATCACAGAACACACATGGGCCATCACTTTTACTTTTCATAGAATAGTTCTGAGTCACATCAGTTTTTACAACCTTAAAACGTTGTTTATCATATGATATATGACGGTTCCTTAGAGAGGAACTACCTTGGTTACTCATATCCATCAAGGGACTTGAGTTGGGTTTCAAATCCTTTAGAATTGCAATTTCTGCAGCAATATCAGAATTGATCCGGATTTGTTCCTCCAACCTTTTCTGAAGAATAACTAGACTACCAGAACTTCTTCTACGATTGGTTTTCAATCCCGGTGAAGCGTTATAGGAGACTATATTTTCCATAGAGTCAAATCGCTACAAATACAAACTTGTGAGGTCTGTAACGTGTTTGCCTGCTCTGATACCAATTAAAAATGCGGGGGTCTAACAACCTCACCCAATATTTCGATTAGAAATTTGTATGGACAACTCCGAGTTGTTTTCTAGAGAATCAACTAGACAGTTAGACTCAATCAATAGAAAATACTCAATGAGTTATTATCTCAATCTCTCGATTTGATTTACTCAAGCAAATATGATTCTCGAGTCTAATCAAAGAGAGATAACTTGGATGGTACCAAAGACCAATATCCAAGTGTCAATTGATTTAAATCAACAACCAATAAGGTCAGATATTCTAATCGATTGAACAACGCACAACATGTATTATTTAAATTATATAATAAAATATAATGCGGAATATAAATAACACAGACACCAGAATTTTATGAACGAGGAAACCGCAAGTGCAGAAAAACTCCGGGACCTAGTCCAGATTAAACATATACTATTATTCAGCCATTATAGACACTAGCCTACTCCAAATTAACTTCGGTATGGACTGTAGTTGAACCCCAACCAATCTCACACTGATCTAAGGTACAATTATGCTCCTACGCCTCTGATCCCAGCAGGATACTGCGCACTTGATTCCCTTAGCTGATCTCACCCGCAACCAAGAGTTGCTACGACCCAAAGTCGAAGACTTTATCAAACAAATATGTCTCACACAGAAAAGTCTACATGTAATAGATAAATTTGTCTCCCACGAATAAACCTATGAGTTTTGTTCCGTCTTTTGATAAATCAAGGTGAACAGGAACCAATCAATAAAACCAGACTTATATTCCCGAAGAACAGCTCATTTTCATCAATCACCTCACAATAAACTTAATCGACGCAGCGAAGAAGATTATTGAGGAATCACAAACAATGAGACGAAGATGTTTGTGACTACATTTATCTTGCCTATCGGAGATAGAAATCTCAAGCCAATTATTACAATTATACTCGTACGATAGGTATAGCAAGATCAGATCACAAAACTACAAGAAAAGTAGTATCGGTCTGGCTTCAAAATCCCAATGAAGTCTTTAAGTCGTTAACCTGGTTTTAGAAGAAGAAAACCAAAGGTTAAAGGAGAATCGACTCTAGATTTAGCAAACTAGTATCACACAGAATGTATGGGGATTAGGTTTCCCAGTTGTTAGGGTTCTCCCTTATATAGTCTTTCAAATCAGGGTTTGCAATCAATGTTAGCTTAGTAACAAAGCATTCAATATTCACCATTAGATGAAAACCTGATTAGATACAAGCTAATATCTTTTAACCGTTAGATCGAAAACTTAGCTTGTCATACACACATGTACTTGACATTTTGAGTTCGTGCAACCGTACCCAAACATGTACAATGGTTGGTTCAATATTAGTCAACCAAATGGTTAGACAAATGATAACTTTCATATAAACCATATTATTCTTCACCATAACTAGTCTAAATGACTCAAATGAATTAGTTAGAGAGTTATTCAATTTCTATGAGATCTCAAGTACTACAAGAGACAAAATTGAATCAAAAACGATGTGATTCACTCGAATCATTTCATGAACTATAAATCCACGGTTTGCAAAAGCATTCTCTAGTAATTTATGATAAGTTCACGAACAACGTTTTCAGACATAACCTCTTGAGTTCGCGGACTCAAGCTAACCGGTTGAAATTAATAAACTCCAGCAGAATTTCTCGGGATGAGAACTTCCGTTAGTTTGCGGACTGGGTTCGCAGACTGCACCTGAGCTTCAACTTCAGCATATATTCTCGGTTTCGAGAACTTACGCCAGTTCGCGGACTGGGTTCGCGGACTGAGTTGCTGCTCACATTCCGGTTCCACTTGATCAACAAAGTTCGTAAACTTTGGTTCAAGTGTTAAGGACTTATACGTATATGTGTTGCCACAATAATGGTTATATAGTCTAAACTCTCATTTCAATCATTGAAACATTCTCATAAGACGTCATATAGTTGTTATTCACGAACTAGTTTTCGTCAGAGCAATTTCCAAAGTGATTGAAACATAACATGACTTTCTTCACTAGGCAAAGATGAACTTGGCTAAAGCGAAAGATTTACCAACACCCATTTCGAAAAATAGATAAGCGAGATATACTCAGCTCGAAATGTCACATGTGCATATTCTTAGTCTATATAGTAAAACGACTTTTGTCTCAATATAGGAGATAGAGTAGATAAACTTTTGAGTGATAGATAAGTTCAAGTCTCCACATACCTTTTAGTCGATGAAGATCCACTGGTTCCTTGAGTAGTCATTCGTCTTGTATGATGATCGCCATGGAGTTCATGAGATCAACTACACTTTCTATCCTAGTCCGAGACCTTAGCTATAGTAGACTAGAAATAAAGACTATATAGTTTTGATCACTAAGATTGACAAACATGCTTGAGATAGCAACGCATGCGAGTTTGACCGAGCAGTGCTCTAACATATATGAAAGTTATCATTTGGTTGACTAATATTGAACCAACCATTGTACACGTTTGGGTACGGTTACACGAACTCAAAACGTCAAGTACATGTGTGTATGGCAAGCTAAGTTTTTGATCTAACGGTTGATAGATATTATCTTGTATCTAATCAGGTTTTCATCTAACGGTGAATATTGAATGCTTTGTTAGTAATCTAACATTGATTGCAAACCCTGATTTTAAAGACTATATAAGGGAGAACTCTAGCAACTGGGAAACCTAATCCCCACACATTCTGTGTGATACTAGTTTGCTAAAGCTAGAGTCGATTCTGTTTTAACCTTTGGTTTTCTTCTTCTAAAACCAGGTTAACGACTTAAAATCTTTATTGGGATTGTGAAGCCAGACCGATACTACTTTTATTGTAGTTGTGTGATCTGATCTTGCTGTTTCTATTGTATGAGTACAATTGTAATAATTTGGTTGAGATTTTTATCTCCGATAGGAAAGATAAAAGAAGTCAGAAACATCTTCGTCTCATTGTTTGTGATTCCTCAATAATCTTCTTCACTGCGTCGATTAAGTTTATTGTGAGGTGATTGATGAAACTGAGCTATTCTTCCGGAATATAAGTCTGGTTTTATCGATTGGTTGTTGTTCACCTTGATTTATCAAAAGATGGAACAAAAATTGTAGGTTTATTCGTGGGAGACGAATTTATCTATTACATGTAAACTTTTCTGTGTGAGACAGATCTGTTTGCTAAAGTCTTCGACTTTGGGTCGTAGCAATTCTTGGTTGTGGTTGAGATCAGCTAAGGGAATCAAGTGCGCAGTGTACTGCTGGGATTAAAGGCGTAGGAGCATAACTGTACCTTGGATCAGTGTGAGATTGGTTGGGGTTCAACTACAGTCCAGACCGAAGTTAATTGGGAGTATAGGCTAGTGTCTGTAGCGGCTTAATACAGTGTATGTTTAATCTGGACTAGGTCCCGGGGTTTTTCTGCATTTGCGGTTTCCTCGTTAACAAAATTCTGGTATCTGTGTTATTTCTATTCCGCATTATATTTTGTTATATAATTGAAATAATACAGGTTGTGCGTTGTTCAATCGATTAGAATATATGACCTTATTGGTTGTTGATTTAAATCGATTGACACTTGGATATTGGTATTTGGTACCATCCAAGTTATCTCTCTTTGATTAGACTCGCGAATCATATTTTCTTGAGTAAATCAAATCGAGAGATTGAGATAATAACTCCTTGAGTATTTTCTATTGATTGAGTCTTGTTGATTCTCTAGAAAACAACTCGGAGTTTTCCATACAGATTGCTAATCGAAATATTGAGTGTGGTTGTTAGACCCCCGCTTTTTCACGTATGAGCATAACTGTGCCTTGGATCAGTGTGAGATTGATTGGGGTTAAAATTCAGTCCAGACCGAAGTTAGCTTGGAGTATGCTAGTGTCTGTAGCGGATTAATACAGTGTATGTTTAATCTGGACTAAGTCCTGGCATTTTTATGCATTTGCAATTTCCTCGTTAACAAAATTCTGGTGTCTGTGTTATTTCTTTTCCGCATTATATTTTGTTGTATAATTGAAATAATACAGGTTGTGCGTTGTTCAATCAATTATTATATACGACCTTTTGGTTATTGATTTAAATTGATTGACACTTGGATATTGGTCTTTGGTACCATCCAAGTTACCTCTCTTTGATAAAGACTCGCAGATTTTTATTGCTTCACAAAAAAAAAAGTTATTTCTCTTTGATAAAGGCTCGCAGATTTCTATTTGCTTGAGTAAAGATCAAATTGAGAGATTGAGATAATAAATCCTTGAGATATTTTTATCTAGATTGAGTCTGACTGTCTAGTTGATTCTCTAGAAAGTAACTTGGAGTTTGTGCATATAGATTGCTAATCGAAATATTAGGTGTGGTTGTTAGACCCCCGCTTTTTCAATTCTTATCCATAATGTGTTGTCACAACTCGTCATATTTTGCTGCCATTGTAGTACATCAATATCCCCAGACTATGCATATGCCTATGCCTAAATATAGTTGACTTTCGTAATAAAAAAATAACAAAAAGATTTATTTTTGATTCCCCGAAAATTCTGCTGCCCAAAGTTATATTTTGGGTACTTCGTGCTAGGGCCGGCCCTGCCATCTTCTATCATACTCTAAAAACAACAACTGATTTTTACATTACATACAAAGACTTTATTATACCAAAACCCGTACATCTTGGTACTACGAGAGCTTTTTCATCAGTTACTTTTTTATTGGAGATACCAAAGACCATACATGTTAGTACTAGCTGATCTTTTTCATCATTCCATTCTTCATGAAACGGCCCCCTAAACTGAACTAAACCAGACAAATTGTATTAATTATCGGTGATGATTTTTTGGTTCTCATCTTAGTCAGTCGAGCAAGTGTCCAAACTGGCTTACTGTAACAACACAACCCTTTCATTCAAATATAAATCTAAAACAAATTATTCATCAAACAAACACAAGTAAGACTGAATTAAAAGTTCGAGTACCAACATAAACACATAAGAGACTGGAAAAGGGACAAGAACAAACATGACCACAAAAACTAGTAACACGCAAACTCTTAATGTTATTGTTCCGGCTGACCAGGTGTAAATTTTCACTCTCCCATAACTGAACCTAGTGAATATGTCTTTTGACATCAAATCCAAGACAACGCCCAACCTGCTAACCTAACTACATGAACAAAGAGTAATGTAAAGAAGTTAATTTTGAACCAACTATACAAGGTAGTCCGTTTTCCACAACCACTATAATCACTGGTAAAACAAAAATAAGATACATATGCATTCCTGGTGTCGGCATTTAAATATTCATAACCTGGTGAACTTTGTCTTGTTTAAACTTGCGAAAAGTAAAACCCCTATATGACCTGTACAAAAATCACAGATCACTGATGCATGAAATTTTGGACATTCTACACTAACTTCCTTCAATCTTAAGTTGTAGAAGCTAAACTTGGAATTAAATCCACACATCAATGGCATGCTTATGAAAAATATCTGCATTTGGGAATGGATTCATTTGGATTTCCTGTTGCATGTAAGCTTACTTTGGTAGGGAAGACCAAAGTTAGTTGAATTTTCACCTGAAGACTTTAAACTAATCTTCCTCCCACAGATAAATCTATTTTTGATTTCCATTCTGATCAAAGATCAAGGTGAGGTAGGAAATCGATTGGAAAAGACAAAGTATAGCAAACCTCAAAATCTGGTCTTATGACTCCTGAAGAGCATCCTAGATTATTAATCACCTCACAAGTCGAAACTTGTGGAATCACAAAGCCTGAGACGAAGATACTTTGTGATTTATTTCTATCTTGTTTGAGTGAGTAGTTCAACAATCAAAATGATATCAAGATACTTGAACTATCAAGACAAAGATAGTTGGACATGGCTTCGCGAATCCGTAGGTGAATTCTTTTTAGTCGCTAAACCCTAAAAGGATTTTAAGGAGAGAGCGACTCTAGTTTACAAGCAGCATACTTAAGAATAGTGTCAGGGATTCAAAGATACCAGTTGTTTGAGGTTCTCCTTTTATAGACTTTCAAGGTCAAGGTTGATTTAGTTCTAAGCTAAGATAGCTTTGGAACCAAGTAATCAATAATCATCGTCAAAATAAAAAACTTGACTTGAGATTAACATAGTATAATATACACTCTAGTTAGGATGGACCTCAACCGAACCGTGTACAATGACTTGTTCATGTAGGTTAGCCGAAACTAGCCAATTGAGCGATAAGCTTAACCATTTTCATATAATATTATGACTATTTTTGAATCACACATACGATCAAAAATGTATCTAGATAGTGTTTTTAGAGAGTTGTTCAAATGATGATTATCTCGTAAAAAATAATTCTGATACATCTGAAAAAATTTAGCCGAATATTTTCAGATGCGTCATGATGCGTGTCGTAAGTGCAACAAATTAATTAAGATATTTCCCACTAATTAACTAGTAATATAAATGTAGTAAAAGATCGTTCACACAGAGAGCTGTGTAATTGATAGGTTATTTAGTTCAGCAAAATAATAAAAAACATGGGGGGTTGTTTGATTAAAGTAAAAAATATAAAAATAAAAGAAAGAGATGATCAAGGAATCCTTCGTCGTTACCAACCAATAACTGGATTAGTATACTTATCTATCTTCATTAGAACCATTCATCACCAACCGTATGAAAGCAGATAGAGAAATACTATTCCAAAATTTCCTTGTGTAACCGGATACCGAAGCGCTCGCATATCAAGTTCTATCCAACCGGACCACCAAGTAGTAGCGTACTCAAGGTGTAACCCAATTGGAAGATTTAATTTAATTGAACTTAGGTTGATCATATCAGTTAGACTCTTAGCGCAAGGTCCACCTACTAGTGTTGTATTCACACAAGATTGCTCCACAGAATCCCTCTGCAAGGTCTCACGTTCTCTACTTGTGTAAGGACTATTCAAAAATTACACGGATATCCTAACCATTTTTTAGCAATAGAATGATCAACAGATTAATCTAGCGTGCGCTCCAAATAATCTAATTAATCAATCATAAACCATAATCATAGTGCAAACGAACGATGATGATAAGAACTTTGAATAACTTGTATTAGCCAATAAATATCACGTGTAGAACATTGAATTCATCCTTAATCAACAAAGGTTTAGCTACACATGATTACAAAAGAAAATGGGTCCCCCCTAAAGGGGTAAACCCTAGGTTTTGAAGTAAAAGATGTAATATGGGAGATAAAATTGAGTTTCACAAGGCGTGGTATATATATTGAGGGTCTTCTTATATAGTTCTCACGATATCTAGGGTTTAGAATCCTTCTGGGACCAAGTTTTACACGTTTTAGAAGTCCAAAATCCACATAACTCGAATTTTCTATGGCTGGTTTTTTCTGAGTTCTAGATGGAAAGTTCCCCTGACTTTACCTACGGTGGGGTTTCCCAACCGTAGGTGCTTCTGAATCTCCTTTTTTGCCTTCCTTCACCACTTTGGAAATAACTTATTCTTCCGACGTCCGATTAAGCTTTTTTTTTAATGTTCATTTTGTATTGTCGTCCTCTAAAAGATGGTGTCTTCAAATCCTTCATGTCTTCTCACTTGTACATACAGTTTGGTTTAGAATGCTTTACAAACTATAAGTGTCCTTGGATTTGCATACGACTTGCTTTTATCGCCGTAACTCTGATTCTGACAATTATCGCGAACTTGGTTCATCTACGGTTAGGTTGAGAAGGATTTACCAACCATAACTCTGACAGAATTGTTGCTCCTTTCCCAGTTCTACAGTTGGGTTTGTTGCAAATGATTCTTTATTGAAATCGGAGTGGGATTTACTTGTGAGGTGAATAATAATCTAGTTAGCTCTTCGGGGGTCATAAGTACTGGATTTTGAGGTTTTCTAGACCTAGTCTACTGCAAACGATTTTCCTATCTTACCTTGATCTAACTATCAGAACAGAAATCACATAGAGACGAGGGGGAAAATTTGTTTAAAGTCTTCACTTAGGTTGAAGCAACTCTTATGATGTAAAGGAACTCAGCTAAGGAAATCAATTGTGTAGAGTCTTATGAGATTCAAGAGGCGTAAGGAGCGCGACTGTAACTGAATTACTTTGACGGTGGATTCGGTCCGAACAATATTCCAATCCGAAGTATTGATAATAGGATAGAGTCAGTAGCAAATTAATACAGTTTGGTGTTCAAGTCTAGACAAGGTCCCGGGGTTTTTCTGCACTTGTGGTTTCCTTGTTAACAAAATTTCTGGTGTTTGTGTTATTTTTTCGCATTATATTATTTATTTATATAATTGAAATATGTACAGGTTGTACGTAAATCAATCAAAGTAGATAAGTCCATCTTTAATTGTTGGATACGACTTGATTGATCTTAGATATTGATCTCTGGACCGTCCAAATACTCTCACGGTATAATCAGTTTCACAAACTTGTTTCCGTTTAAATATTGATTGTGAGAGAAAGAGATATAAACACTTCTTATAGTTTCTGATTGAGTTTCATTAAGTTGTTACTCTCGAAATTCTATTAAGATTTAGCCAATATAGGTTGCTTACGAAAAACGTTGGTGGTGTACTTGGTGCCCCGTATTTTCAAACATGTCTATCAAATTAAAGGGTTTTATTTTCATCCATCGGATCCCCACTCACGGGATAAAACACGGGACAAATTGCGTTTTGTGTGGAATCGCCCTGAATAAACCAAAGTTGAGATTATGCTTTTATTGTCACTAAATTACCGAAAACTATAAATTGCCCAAATGAAAACTATTTTACATTTTTTTTCTTTGAATACGTAGAGAATAATCTTTATTTAAAATTAGATGGATGTATAAGTGGTCTATCATATCACGATTCTTTATCTTCCTTTAGGACGGTTCTATGGTAATGGGTAAAACAAAATATATAACCAGCCATGTGGATGGGTATATTTTTTTTTTTTTGAAGCATGATATTATTAAAAATAAACCAATTACACTGTTATTACACGTGGGAATGTGACTCCCATAGAGTCGCTCAAAAGAATTTGATTAAGAAAAACCGGAATCGTCCGTTCCCAAATTGATGTTGATAGGTTTCCCGCTTGGCTACCATCAGTTGCAAAGTTTGTCAGTCCACCTGTGGCTTGGTTTCCTTCTCTATAGTTATGTTGAATAGCACAACATGGAATTTGTCGTGTTCGATGTATGATTTATTTAATCATTTCAGAGATATACCATGGAGCTTCCCTTGGATTGTTGATGAAGTGCACGAGGTTTTCTGAGTCCGTTTTGAATATGACTTTAGTCCAATTTCTTTCATTTGCTGCTATGGTTGCTAACACTGTAGCCCAAGTTTCTGTTGTTAATGTTGTGGTTATACCTAGAGGTTGAGCCAGAGCCAGTACATGTGCGCGCTCGAGTCCCTGCAAATGAATCATACTCCTGCCATACTCGGATTGCCTCTCGCTGCACCATCAGTATTTATTTTGTACCAGTCTGGTGATGGTATACTCCAACCCACTTAAATGGTTGTATGGGATTTTGTGATGTTTGTTGTGAATCCGGAAGGACTCTCCCCAGGGAGAACTGGAGGGGAGGTATTTTTTGCCCATTCAAATTCATGTTGGTGTGTGAAAGATCTCGCGAGGATGTCGTCATGGGTGGACTGCTTTTGGTTGAATACAAGCTCATTCCTGGTATTCCATATATGCCAGAAGAGAAAACAACAATATGTGATAGAAGAGGTATTATCTCAAGGTTGCAGTAATTGAGAAATTGTTGTTTGGTGGTTTATGATAATTGGTTAGTGGTTACCTTGGGGATGGTTTACTGATATGCGGTTAGATAAGGTGTTCCAAGTGGACAGAATCATTGGACAATGAATCAACATGTGATTGGTTATTTCAGATTCAGAATTGCAATGGGGGCATAGAGTGGAGGTTGAGAGATTGATGTGATGGAGCAGAGATAAGGTTGGTAAACCTTCGTTTATAGCTTTCCACAAGAAAAGATGAATTTTTGGAGGACACAGTAAGGTCCAAAGGAATTTTGTGTTTGGGAGCGGTTGAGTGTGAGGTCACGGGAGAGAGTTGTTTTCCTGTTGGATTAGACAACTATATCCGAATATCGTGGTATATTGAATAGATTTATAGTGAGGCCAAATAATTTTGTCTGATGTGTTGTTGAGAATGTTTATAATATGCTGGGTAATATTGTTGGGGAGGATGCTCAGCTGATCGTGATTCCAGTTATGGGAATATGGGTCGATTAAGTCTGCGATATATTAAATTGGGTCACATTGGATTAGATCAAGGTTTTGAAAATTAGGTATCCAGTTTGCTTGGATAGGGATATCCAAACCATTTCCTATTTGGTGAAATATATGGTTTTTGACAGTCGGTATGACAGATGCCATTTGTTTCCATTGTGGGCTGGCAGTAGTGGGTATTGATACCATACCTTGCAATATCGACTGGTGGTGGAGGTATTTCTCGTTGAAGAGGCTTGAGCAAATGGAATGTGGTTGGTCTTGAATATTCCAAATTTTTTAATGAACAAAGCTTTATTGTGATGACTACTCTTTCTGATACCTAGTCCTCCTTCAGCTATTGGTTTGTTTAGCTTGTTCCATCCTATTGGGTGAAGCTTCCGTACCGAAGAATCGTGACCCCATAAAAAAATCCTGGTGATCCTATCGATTTGTTTGTGAACATGGGTGGGGAAAATATGTGCTTGCATGAGGTGATTTGAGGTTGGTGTTAAAGAAGTTTTTATTAGAACTAGTTTTCCTGCAGTGGTAAGGCGTTTTGATATCCATCCTTATGATTTGCGTGCCAATCTCTGGAGAACTGATTCAAAGATGTGACTTGAGGTCCTCCCATGCTTGAATTGAACTCCTAAGTAAACAGGTGGGATTAAAGTAGTCGGCATGCCAAAGAATTGGTGGAGGTTATCTATGTGATGCTGTTGTATCCTTAGGCGGTGAATGATGGTTGATTTTGCTGCATTGATAATTTGACCAGCTGAAGAACTGTATGATTGAAGTATTCTTTGGAGGTGATTATTACTTTCTTGGGTAGCTGTGTATGTGATGAGCAAATCATCAGCATACATTAAATGAAGGATGAGGGGTGTATTTTTTGAAATTTTGATACCTTGAATCAGATTTTTTGCTTCCAGTTTGGCAAGATTTGTTGAAAGAATTTGCGTACAGATGATGAAAATGTAGGAGGATATGGGATCACCTTGTCTTATGCCTCTGGTAGGAGTAATGAATCCACACGGTGTACCATTAACGTTGACTAAGTAGGTTACCGATCTGATACAGAGCATGATATATTCTACAAATATTGATGGAAAACCTAATTTTGTAAAAGCATTTTTGATGAATCCCTAGTCTAGGCTATCATAAGCTTTTTGGATGTCAAGTTTGAGAGCTATTTTGGGGTTTTTTTGAGGTTGATGATGTTTTGATGTGATGAAATAATTCACTAGAAATTGTGATGTTATCATGTATTGATCTCTAAGGGACGAAAGCACTTTGATATGGACTTATTAAGAAAGGTAAGAGAGGACGTAAGCGATTGACTAGTATTTTTGAGCTGATTTTGTAGGTGACATTGCAAAGGCTTATCGGTCTGAACTGGGATGGTTTCGTTGGGTTGTCTATTTTTGGGATAAGAGTGATGTTTGTATGATTCATAAGAGGGTGGATGTTCAAATTATCGAAGAAACTTCGAACCATAGCAATAAATTGAATATGAGTGGTTTCCCAAAAAACTTAAAAAAACTTACTTGTGTATCCATCTGGACCAGGAGCACTTTCAGAGTTGACGGAGAACAATGCTTCCTTGATTTCCTTTATCGTTACCGTTGCCGAGAGCCGGTTACATTGTGATGGAGTCAATCGTGGAGCTACGTCTTCAAAGAGTTCCTCATACAAAGTTGTATTTTGGGCCATATATTTAGTGGTGAAATGATCAAGGATGATTTGGATCACTTCGTCTTTGTCAGTGACCCAGTTGTTGTGCTGATCCTGCAACTGATTTATGTTGTTGCGGCTACGGTGGATGGTTGCCTTGGTGTGGAAGAAGGTGGTATTATTGTCTCCTGATTGGAGCCATTGAATTCTGGACCTCTGCTGCCAGTATGTTGCATGGCATTGAAGTAAGGTTAGGTGATGATTGAGAAGTTCTTTCTCTCGATGTAACCAAAAATTTAGTTCTTCACCGTTGTGAATAATACATTAGTGTTGAGCTATTTTTATTTTTGCCATTGATTTTCAAATTAACTTTGGAAGATGACCAAAAGTATCTTTGTTCCAGTTCATTAATTTTTGTCCCGTTGTGATTAACCTGAGTTGGAGATCCAAGTTAGAATCTGAGTCGCTTTGTTGAGTCCAGGCGGTTTCGACGATTTGATTGCAATGTGGATGTGCCAGCCATAGATGCTCAAACTTGTAGTTTTTTTTTTTGCCCTTGCCAGTCTATTTCTTTGGTGTGCAGCATGATGGGTGCGTGATCCGATGCAATCCTTGGAAGGTGGGTGACTCCTGCATGAGGGTTCGCTGTTCTCCAGTGTTGGGTTGCAATTGCTCTATCTAGTCTTTCCATGATGTTGTCTTGACCTTGTTGGTTGTTTGTCCAAGTGAATGGATCTCATCGAAATCCAAGATCAATCAAACCCATTAGGTCGATCATTGTTAGGAACGGTTGAGTCTGACTATAAGTGACTTGTCTGCCACCTTTTTTCTCCGATTGATCCATTATGTCATTAAAGTCCCCTATTAGTAGCCACGGGGTTGAAATGCTGGTATTTGGGAAGATTGTTGGGAAATCTTGCCACAAATCTGTTCTTGCATCTGGATGAGGAGGGCCGTAAATGCCAGTACATAGCCACGGTTGTGCAGGGCCAGGTGGAGTAATGATGATATGAATGTAACTTTGTGACTGGAGAAGAACCCGGATGTTTAGGTTGTTCCACATAAGACAAAGTCCACCTCTGTGACCTACTTTAGGAACTGAGGTAAGGTTTTGGAATTGAAGCGATCGAGCAAGATGCGACATATGTCGGTCATTTGCTAAAGTTTCTGAAAGGAAAATGATATCGGGTTTATGCAAAGATACTAGATCCCGTAGGTGTTGAATAAAGGTTTGATTGTTGATGCCTTAACAATTCCAGGATAGAATGTTCATCTTGGGCCTAGGACGGCTTTGGGATAGCTTGAGTTTCTTTGGTGAAATTTAGTGGTAGGGTGAGATTTCTATAAGCCCGATTAGAATTGGATGTTAATGGGATTCAACGTTGGCTTTGAAAGGAAATCGAATTTGTTATTGAAATTGGGTTTCTAGTTTCTATAGGTAAACATAAAATTGGATAACAGATGTGTGCGGAATAGGGTTAGATGGAGAAAAACTCAGGGAAGATATATCAGAAACCTGGTCCGTGTGAGATTTTGGAGTAAGGCACGATTAGGGATTTGTAGAGTGCCAAACCTGAGCCGAAAACGAGACCAAAGATAATTGAAAGCCAATAAGGGTAAAAGCAAATTGCAAAATGATGGATAAAATTAAAAATTAAAAATAAAAGTACACGGCTTCTACTTCGCGGACAAAACAATAAGGAGATTGAATGTTAAGAATTTGAGTTTGGAAATGGGCTTTGGAAAAGGGCTTTGAGATGGTCTTGGTTATCAGATTAATAAGGAACAAGAGAGGAGATGGAGAGAATTTTGAGAAGGGTCTGTACTAAAAACTTGATGTCGCACCACAAAGGGGAGAATATAATTTCTTCAGAGTTAAATGCCGAAAAAAACTAGTGGTAAAAAGATATATAAAAAAACTGAGAAACAAAATGGGCACTGAAATGCTGTACCTATGCCATAAACGAGACCATCAACTGTTGAGTATCAATAAGGGTAAAAACAATCCTGCAAAATGATGGATAAAATTAACAAAATTACCCGCAATAGAAAATGAATGAACCAATAGGGTTATATTTTTTTTACCTATAAATTAAAAATTGCTGGAAAGATAAAAATCCTAGGGGGTTAATCTTAAAAAGAAGAGTAAATAAAATAAGATGATCAAAATACAGTAGGGTAATTGAAGCTGGTGGGAACAGGGTCCAAAATGTCTTCATGAGAAATATAATTCTAGTCGCACGATAAAATATTGACTCTAGCATTTCCATTGAAGGAAAAAAAAAATAATAAAGAAAGATAATGGGAACAAGTTGGGAGCGGGGTCCAAACTTCTTCTAAGTGAAACATAAATCTAGCCGCATCAATTAATGTTGACTACACAAAAAAGCACAACGCTTTCCCCTGAAAGAAGCAACTAATAACACGTGGGTACTACCCCTCCAACAGAAGACAGCTTATGAGGGCACTTTTCAAGGCAAGAATTTGAGGCCAAGAAAACCAAAAAATAAAAATAAAATCCGATAACACGGCCGATTTAAATCACACCATCTTCCCTGATGAAAGATAAAACAAGGATAACTAGAATTTTCATTTCTAAATTGAGAACAACTACTTACTAAACTTATTTGTTAACACCAAATTGCTTTATCAAAGACATCAACAGAAATTAAATTAACTCTAAACAGTCACCATTAATGATTCAGCAGGACAATGAAACGAAAATGATTTACAGAACATGAAACCCCGCTCCACAGAAGAATCACAAAATCAGAACCTCATTTTGATCATAGCAATTGAATTAAGACAACCCAAGGAAATAAGTCCAGAAATAAAGGAGAGATTAAAACTAAAATTTTGACGCATGCATAACACACCGGAAAAAAAGAACAAAAAACAAAGAAACCTAATCCATCATTTGCAGCTAAAAGAAAACATACCCAAATTGAAACATCAACCAAACTCGGTCCCATCCGGCAATCAGGTCCGGCACTTCAGAATGAACTACTCGCGGCTCATTTGATGGATCTGATCAATTTCTCTAAATGAATTTAATGGATGAAATTCTCAGAAACTGATGGGTATATATGATTTCCCACTATGGAAAATCTTATAAAAAAAAAAAGAATACGCTCTCTCATACTCCCACAATATATAAAATATCTTCTAATAATAATGATATAAAATAGAAAAAATAAGGATAAAACCAAAAAACGACCCATTATTATAATTTGTGTGACTTATTTAATACAAGTTATTAGTTTAAGCATTAAAATACTAATGCTTTTGATGCATAAACTTCTATGTTGAAATGAGCTAATTAATTAATTAAATGCTTATGATAAACACTAGTAACATTAACTAAGAAGTAGAAAATTCTTTTCTTGTGTTTCTTTTTGAATCACTTATAGTAAAACTCTATGTATACATAATCAACAATACATGGCTATTTATAGCTAAATGAAAGGTATCAATGGTGAGACACTTGTTGTTGGAATATTTTCAACCGCGCTACGAAGGGGAGGTCCTGGGGGGCGTAGCCAGAAAACGTTTCCAGAAAATTCTAAATTCAACAGACAGTGGCTGTTGATGAAGAGACGCATCTCTTTGTGAAGAGAAACCTGTTGGTGAAAAGACATGTCTTTTCCCAGACATGTCTTTTCCCAACGGATGCAAAAACTCCTATAAGTAGCATCTCCCAAACCCATTTGAAATCATCAAAAAAACTATCTTTGTTCTTCTTTCTTACAAAGCATCATCGAGAAACTTATTTACATGTGTTCTTGATTGGGTCAAGGGGTGCAAACCTTGAATCCAATTTTCGGTTGTAGGGCTTTCTTTGTATCCCGAAGCGCGTATTTCACATACCCGTTGTAATCGCCAATTCGTTGGGAGGGTAGAAATATTTGTCTAAAAGAAATCACGAGCCTTGAAAGTTTTGAGTACAACCACAAAAGATTTCTCGTCATTCATCTCCATTCAGCCCAGTAACTTTTTTCCAATGATTTTAGACAAATAATTTTCTGGCAATGGAGGGTGAATCTTCAACTTCGAATGCTAATGCACAATCCCTGCAAGTGATGAACCAAACTCTAACTCGTCTGGAACGTTTTGATGGTGAAAATTTTACTCGTTGGCAAGAGACTGTGAAGTTTTTCCTGATCACCATCAAGTTGTGGTACATACTTGAAGATGGTTTGGAGGCGATTCCATGACGTCGGACAAGGATACTCCCGAATTGATCAACAAACGTAAGAAGCGTCGGGAAGATGATTTCATGTGCCGTGGTCATATTTTGAATGCCCCGGAAACTTCATTTACAATGCACATCGGAGTATTGCGGCGCAAAGGAATTATGGATCGTGTGCTTGACAACAAATACAAGATTTCGAGGCAAGCAACAAGAAATTCACGACTTGCAACTTCATGGATTTTAAGATGGTTGTGATGAAGTCAGTCATTGCCCAGGTCGGTGAATTTTTACTCATTGTTAATCATCTTAAGGATCTGGAATTGAACTTCCTCCCCGTTTATTGTTGGTGTTATTATCTCTCGTCTTCCCCTTCCCGGAATGGTTATAAGAAGAAACTTAAGCATCTTGAGACTGACTATGATTTAGAGGCCTTACGGCGTCATCTTCGCATAGAAGAGGACTCGTAAACGAGAACTTAAGGATAGTTCACGATCTGAAAACCATTCTAAGGTGAATAGCGTAGAGACACCAAATTCCTTGAAACCTAAGAATGATACCCAGTTTAAGAAGAAGAATCATCCCAACAAGAAGAGTAAGAAGAAGGGCAATTGCTACTTCTGTGACAAACCCGACCATTTTGCTCGTGACTGTCGTCTCAAAATGAAACAACAGCAGAACCAGAAAAAAGAGGCAAATATGGTCGATGACAATCTTGTGATTGTAGTGCAAGCCGCCAATCTTTGTTCTTGAAACCGGGAGTGGATGGTGGTACGACAATGGTGCAACTGTCCATATCTGTAAGGATAGAAATCTTTACAAGACTTATGAACCGGTTTGTGGAGAAGGAAACGAAGTTGTTTCTGCAAACGGTCAACACAACAAAGTCATTGGGAAAGGCTTTGTTGAACTCTCGTTTACTTCGGGAAAGACTGTCACTCTTACTAATGTATTACATGTCCCTGACATTGTAAAGAACCTTGTTTCCGGCGACCTTGTAATGAAGGCTGGATTCAAGATTACTTATGAGTCTAATAAGTTTGTATTGTCCAAAAACGGTGTGTTTGTTGGACAAGGATATGCTTGTAATGGGATGATTAAGCTTAATATAATAAATAATGGTTCTGCTTATATTGTTGACTATGTTAATCTATGGCATGGTAGATTTGGTCATGTAAATTATGGTTCCCTTAAAAACATGAATCGATTAGGTTTGATTTCTGATTGCAATTTTGATCATGCTTCTAAATGTGAAATATGTGTGCAAGCAAAGATAACTAGAATTTCCCATAAGTCTGTAGTACGAAATTCTTCCTTACTTGAATTAGTACATAGTGATGTGGGTGATTTGCATGGTTCTGCCACTCGTGGTGGAAATAAGTATTATGTCACTTTTATAGAAGATAGTACTAGATATGCTTACACATATTTGATGAAATCTAAGGATGATGTTTTTGACATGTTCAAAATATATAAAGCAGAAGTAGAGACACAATTAGGACTGAAAATTAAGATTTTACGTTCTGATCGTGGTGGTGAGTATTTTCCTAATGAATTTAAATTATTTTGTCAAGAGCATGGTTTAATTCATCAATTTACTGCACCTTATACACCTCAACAAAATGGCATGGCTGAAAGGAAAAATAGAACTTTGATTGATATGGTTAATTGCATGCTTATAAGTTCCAGTTTGCCTAATTCTTTGTGGGGTGAAGCTATGTTGTCTGCATGTTATATTTTGAATAGGGTTCCTTTGAAAAAGAAGAATGTTTCTCCTTATGAGTTGTGGTTTAAAAGGAAACCAAACTTGAAGAGACTTAAAGTCTGGGGTTGTTTGGCATATGTTCGAAAGCCTGATCCTAAAAGACCAAAATTGGGAAACAGGGCTTATAAATGTGCTTTTGTGGGATACTCTCTTAATAGTATCACCTACATATTTTTAATCCTTGATACTTTCGAGATTATAGAATCTGTAGATGTGGAATTTTTTGAGAACCTGAATAGGAATAGTTCTCAAATGCAACCCACGGAGAATTCATTGTTACCTAGTCTAGAATCTGAAGAGACTAATGAGAATGATGGTCATTCTATTCCTACTCAAGACATAGAGGATATTTCTGAACCCATAGAAGATATCGAACCTAGAAGGAGTAAGAGAGCAAGAAAAGAGACAAGCTTTGGTCCAGACTTTATAACATATCTTGTAGAAGGTGATAAGAATACAATTCTTAATATTACCAAATATGTTGCGCATGTTGATGATGACCCTAAAACTTATGCTGAGGCTATTAGTTCCAAATATGCTAGTTTTTGGAAAGAGGCAATCAATGATGAAAAAGATTCCCATCTTACTAATGGTACTTGGATATATTGCGATTTACCTCCAGGCGTAAAGCCTATTGGAAGTAAATGGGTATTCAAAAGAAAAGTAAATGCCGATGGTACAAAAGGTAAGTTTAAAGCAAGATTGGTTGCTAATGGTTATAGGCAAAGACATGGAATTGATTACTTTGATACATATGCTCCTGTTGCTCGCATCTCATCTATTCGTTGTTTAATAGCACTTGCTTCTATTCACAAGTTAATTATTCATCAAATGGATGTCAAAACTGCCTTCCTAAATGGAGATTTGGAAGAAGAGATATATATGGAACAACCTGAAGGTTTCATATTGCCAGGCCAAGAAAAGAAGGTTTGCAAGTTGGTTAAATCTCTTTATGGCTTGAAGCAAGCTCCCATGCAATGGCATGAGAAGTTTGACGAAGTGATTTTGTCATATGGTTTTGTGGTGAATGATGCAGATAAATGTATCTATAGTAAGCATGATAGTTCTGGATGTGTGATTCTCTGTTTATATGTTGATGATATGCTTATTTTTGGATCTGACATATCTATGGTGGAAGAAACAAAGAAGTTTCTTGGCTCTAACTTTGATATGAAGGATTTAGGAGAGGCTGATGTAATCTTGGGAATTAAGATCCTAAGAAAGGGGAATGAGTTGGCTTTAACTCAATCTCATTATATTGAGAAATTTCTCAAAAGGTATGATCACTTTGATGACGATCCAGCACCTACTCCTTTAGACCATACTATCAAGTTAAAGAAGAACACCGGTCGTACTCATGCACAACTTGAGTATTCCAGTGTCATTGGGAGTCTTATGTATGCTATGCATTGCACAAGACCGGACATAGCCCATGCGGTGGGGTTGTTATGTCGTTTTTCAAGTAATCCTGGTTCTGAACACTGGAAAGCGGTTTCCAGAGTTATGGCTTACTTGAAAGGAACAATTGATTTTGGTTTGCATTACCAAGGCTATCCCATTTGTATTGGAAGGTTACAACGATGCTAACTGGAACAATGTAGAATCCAAGTCCAAGTCGACATCCGGATGGATTTTTACTTTAGGGGTCTTCCTGTGTCTTGGAGTTCCAAGAAACAGACTTGTATATCTGATTCAACAATGTTGTCAGAATTGATAGCTTTAACGAATGCATGTAAAGAGGCAGAATGGCTTAGGGACCTTCTTATGGAAATTCCACTTTGGAAGAAGCCATCTCCAGGAGTTTTGATTAATTGTGATAATCAAGCTACAATCTATAATGTCTCTAATAAGACTTATAATGGAAAGTGTAGACATGCGAGTCTCAGACACCAATTGGTTAGGCAACTACTCAAGAGGGGAGTGGTTACGGTTAACTTTATTGAATCAAAAAGGAATTTGGCAGACCCATTCACAAAGAGTCTACCATATTCAGTTGCTTCAATAAAATGTAATGAAATGGGACTAAGGTCTGTGAAGGAAGGTTGATCTCCCATAGCAGAAACCCAACCTATGTTTTGAAAAGGATAAACAAGGTTCAATGTGGTACCAACAAGTTATGGCTGTAGATTATGGAGCACTAGCATAAAACTTCCTATTTCAAGTTAGTGCTGGTTTTTCTGCAAGAAAATAGGATGGATGTAAATCCTTAATGAGTCTGTGATTAGTAAAAGGTGTCTCGCAGAAACACCTTCGAGACTTACCTATATGAGTATGGAAATGTGGGCCGTTTCCTAAGAGAAGAAGACCGTTCTCTAAAGAAGACTCATGAATAAGGATATAAGCACAAGGCCTTTATAGTGCTTGGCTACAGAACACATGTCTTATGGAATCAATATGTGTGGAGACTCCGGCTTTGTCATAAGGGATTCTTGGTTCAAGACTAGTTTCACCATAGAATATCGATAAAGCTTTGAGTTTCTTACACTAAGTGAAGGTTCAAACCCAGAAGGTACCTATCATTTATGTATTGGTTTCAACGATGATGCTTAGTCTCAATTGTGCTAGAACTACGTTGGCTTGATCCCACTCGGGTACGTAGGCAGTCACTTCGGTGATGCAGCCGCTCCGGTTTTAAAAGTTTTTAACTTTGTTTCATGGTTTTGAAAATAAGGGGAGAATGTTGGAATATTTTCAACCGCGCTACGAAGGGGGGTCCTGGGGGGCGTAGCCAGAAACCTAAATTCTAAATTCAACAGACAGTGGCTGTTGATGAAGAGACGCATCTCTTTGTGAAGAGAAACCTGTTGGTGAAAAGACATGTCTTTTCCCAACAGATGCAAAAACTCCTATAAGTAGCATCTCCCAAACCCATTTCGAAATCATCAAAAAAACTATCTTCTGTTCTTCTTTCTTACAAAGCATCATCAGAAACTTATTTACATGTGTTCTTGATTGGGTCAAGGGGTGCAAACCTTGAATCCAATTTTCGGTTGTAGGGCTTTCACTGTATCCTGAAGGCAGTATTTCACATACCTGTTGCAATCGCCAATTCGTTGGGAGGGTAGAAATATTTGTCTAAAAGAAATCACCAGAGCCTTGAAAGTTTTGAGTACAACCACAAAAGATTTCTGTCATTCATCTCCATTGCAGCCCGGTAACTTTTTTCCAACACTTGTATCAATTAGGAAAATGGTGAGAACAAGTGTCCCTTTGAAGTGGCAATATAATCAATGTTTATGCCACTAAATTATTCTTCATGTGACACATTTAATTTTTCTAGAAATTCTTAGGACACTTCATAGGACATGTGTACACATACTTCATTGTTTTATAAATGTTGGGACACATGTATATACAATACTCCCCCTTGGACCATCATTTCTAAAATCGTTGCCTCATTAAAACCTTGTCGGTAAAACCCAATGGGACAAAACCCGGACAAAGGAAAAAGAGTACAATAGAATCTTAGAATGGTGTTGGATCCGCATACGTTGCCTCGTTAAAACCTTGACAAGGAAAACCCAGTGGGACAAAACCTTGACTAAGGAAAAAGAGTACAACGTGTTATAATCCATAACTCCCCCTTAACATAATCTCCGTCAATTTGTATGTTTGTATATGTGGCGCATCCCGATCCCGTAAACCAGTTTCTGGAAGAGAGTTGTCGGTAATGACTTGGTGAACAGATCAGCATAATTTTCACAAGATTGTATCTTCTGGATCTCAATCTCTTTGTTCTTCTGGAGGTGGTGAGCGTAAAATAGTTTTGGCGAAATATGCTTTATCCTATCACCTTTGATGTAGCCTTCTTTAATTTGTGCTATACAAGCTGAGTTGTCTTCACAAATTATTGTTGGCGTACTGGTAATGGACGGTAGGCCACAAGAACTTCTGATATGCTCGACTAATGATCTCAGCCACACGCATTCTCGACTTGTTTCATGTAGAGAAATTATTTCAGAGTGATTGGAGGAGGTAGCGGGCATGCTTTGCTTGCAAGATCGCCAAGAAAATGCTGTGCCTCCGCTTATAAAGACATATCCTGTCTGAGAGATTGCTTTGTGGGGGTCCGAAAGATAACCAGCATCTGTATATCCCATAATTTTCGAGCGAGTTTTCGAGTCTTTCGAGTAGAATAGTCCCATGTCCGTAGTTCCACGCAGATAGCGGAAAATGTGTTTTACTCCAGCCCAATGTCTCTTTGTTGGTGCAGAATTGTACCTGGCTAAGAGATTTACTGCAAAAGAGATGTCTGGTCTAGTGCACTGAGCTAAATATAATAACCCACCGATAGCACTTAAATATGGTATTTCTTGACCAAGGAGTGTTTCACCTTCCTCTTTGGGGCGAAATGGATTTCTTTTGGGATCAAGAGTTCTCACAACCATTGGAGTGCTAAGCGGATATGATTTTTCCATATTAAAGCGTTTGAGAAGTTTCTCAGTATACGCTGATTGATGGACAAGGATTCCGCTCTCATAATGCTCAAGTTGTAGACCAAGACAAAACTTTGTTTTACCGAGATCTTTCATCTCGAACTCCTTCTTTAAGCATCTTTGTGCTTTGGAGAGTTCATCAGGAGTTCCAATAAGATTGATGTCATCTACATATACAGCAATGATGACAAACCCAGTGTTTGTCCTTTTAATGAAAATACACGGGCATATTGGATTGTTTACATAACCCTGATTTAACAAGTATTCACTCCAGACGATTATACCACATTCGTCAGATTGTTTCAAACCATACAAGGCTCGATTTAATTTTAGTGAATACATATGACATGGTTTATCTCTTTGAAAATTGAAAACCTTGAGGATTTTCATATAGATATCTGTATCCAATTTTCCATACAAATATGCAGTAACCACGTCCATTAGATGCATGCCGAGTCCTTCATGGACTACTAGGCTAATCAAATACCTAAAGGTAATTGCATCCATTACAGGAGAATATGTTTCCTCGTAGTCAATCCCTGGTTTCTGTGAGAAACCCTGTGCCACTAGTCTCGCTTTATAGCGAACGATTTCATTTTTCTCGTTTCGCTTGCGCACAAACACCCATTTACAGCCAACCGGGCTCACATTATTTGGTGTTCGGACTGCAGTACCAAAAACATTGCGCTTAGCGAGAGAAAGTAATTCTTCTTGGATTGACTTTTTCCATTTTGGCCAATCATCCCTTTGACGACATTCCTCTATAGAGTGTGGTTCAACACCATCATCATCCAAGGCAATATCAGTAGCTACTGTAAATGAAAATATGTCGTCAACAATCATTGTACTTCGATCCCAAACTTTTCTATTGCATTCATAATTAATAGAGACTTCCTCATTTTGAGGTTCCATTGTCTCCACCGAGACATTCTCCTCGTCAGGAGATCTATTTTCAGGAAGTTTGGATCCCTCTTTAATAGTGTCCTCAAGATCACTATAAGTCAATGATTGATATTGGCATTTCTTCTTTCGAGGAGCAGAATCCTTTGACCCAACTGGCCGTCCACGCTTACGGCGTACCTCGAACGACTTGTTTGCTGCCACATCCACGGATTGTTCCATAGGAATATCAATGCGTGATGGAGCATTTTTAGCTGGCACATAAACTTTCATTATTTTTGCTGTATCTATAAATGCATCAGGCATTTGATTTGCAATATTTTGAAGATGCAAAATCTTCTGCACCTCAGTTTCACACTGACTTGTGCGTACATCAAGATGAGACAATTCTGGTGTATATCAGGATAATTCACGCCGTTTTTCAGGCGGTAGTTTCCCTCCCCCTAACGGTGGGAAAACTGTTTCATCAAAATGACAATCTGCAAATCTTGCCGTAAAAACATCCCCTGTTAATGGTTCAAGATATCGAATTATAGATGGTGAGTCAAATCCGACATATATCCCAAGTCGACATTGTGGGCCAAACTTGGTGCGTTGTGGTGGTGCAATGGGAACATAAACAGCACAACCAAAAACACGCAAATGAGATATGTCCAGTGGATGACCTAACACATGTTGTAAAGGGGAATACTGATTATTCGCACAAGGTCGATAACGTACCAGTGCAGCAGCGTGCAAAATAGCATGTCCCCAAGCTGAAACGGGGAGCTGAGTTTTCATAAGCATAGGTCTGGCAATGAGCTGAAGATGCTTAATGAACGATTCTGCTAAACCGTTCTGTGTATGCACATGAGCAACCGGATGCTCAACCTCAATGCCTAACGACATGCAATATGCATCAAATGCCTTTGAAGAAAACTCTGTTGCGCCATCAAGTCGAATGGACTTGATAGAATAATCAGGAAAATGAGCACGTAATTTTATAATTTGGGCAAGAAGCCGAGCAAATGCTAAATTACGTGTTGATAGTAAACAAACATGTGACCATCTAGCAGAAGAATCAATCAGAACCATAAAATATTGAAAGGGTCCACTATAGGGATGTATAGGACCGCATATATCACCTTGTATTCTCTGCAAGAAGGTAGGTGATTCCAGAACTACTTTTGTCAAAGACGGTTTTATAATCAGTTTCCCCAAAGAACAAGCAGTACAACTAAGTTCTTTGTTAAGCAGAAGTTTCTGCAAAGGATGTCCCTGACAACTCTGAGAAATTCTACTCATCATAGTAGAACCTAGGTGTCCAAGTCGATTGTGCCATAACACAAATGTATTCGGGTCATAAAATTTTCGAACTATGACCGAATAAGATTCAACTTTCCGAATTTTTGTATGGTACAACCCAGAAGTGATGGCTGGAAGCCTCTCAGCAATGTGCCTTCCATTAGACGATGTAATATACAAGTACTCCTTATCGTTCTCATCAACCGTTTTAATGTGGTATCCATTATTGCGTATATCTTTGAAACTCAACAGATTCCTATGGGATCCGGAGGAATATAACGCATCATTGATAGTGAATATGGTACCACACGGTAATGAGACACAAGCTTTACCAGCTCCTTCTACAAGGTTAGCTGAACCACTGATGGTAGTGATACTAGCCTTGAACCTTTTCAAGGTTATAAAGTACTTAGTACTTAGGAATATTGAATTTGTCGTCCCACTATCAACGAGACAAAATTCACCATCGGGGTTGCTATCAGTGTCCATATCCTTCCATATACATAAAGAAGGTATAAGATAATTGCACAAAATAATTTTAGCAACACATGTATATTACATACACTCATACATATTACACATACAAAACCCAAAATTAGTACAAGCCAAAAATACCGAAATAGGTAAGTACAAATAAAAACAATACACTTAAAACAGAATACTACAACTTTAATTTACACGAAACAGACCATCAGAAAACTGGTCAAAAGTAGTCTGGTATTTATTAACCTCCAAATCAAGTAGGTAGTCAGAAACCTCTAACTTTGGTGGTTCAGTGGAAATATTCTGTTCTGCCAAATTCATCTCAACGTTTGCCTCCTTTTTCTTGTGAGGCTCACGGAGATCAGCGCGGCAGCATCTATACCAATGTTCTTTAGAACCACAGCGATAGCAACCCTCATCATTTTTCTTGGGGGAATTCTCAAATTTCCTTTGAGAAGTGGAAGTCGATCCCTTCCCTTTGCCTTGCTTCGCTTCCGTATTTTTGTTATACGGATGGTTGTTGGAATTTCTATGTTTATAGCCTCCACGCTTATGCTTCTTTCCACGATAACCCTGCTTACCAAGATCATGTCCATGTCCAGAATATGATGCCCTATTTACTTCGGGCACCGGAGCAGAACCACAGGGACGGGACTCGTGATTTTTAATTAATAATTCGTTATTCTACTCAGCAACGAGAAGACAGCATATAAGATCAGAATACCGTGTAAAACGGCGTTCCTGATATAACTGCTGGAGTACAATATGGGAAGCATGAAAAGTACTCAGCGTCTTCTCTAGCTTGGATTCTTCTGATAACGGATCACCGCACATCTCAAATTGAGCAGCGATCTTGTGGAATTCAGAATTGTAAGCCGATACGGATTTAAAATCCTGAAATCTCAGATGAATCCATTGGTCACGAATTTTTGGCAGGGTGACCACCTTAAAATGGTCATATTTCCCTTTTATGGTATTCCATAACCTTTGAGGTTCTCTACAGTGTGCTACCTCATGTTTCAGGGTTGGGGAGAGGTGACAGCGCAAGTAAGCCACAGCTCTGGCGCGCTCGTCTGATGTACAGTCTCCCCCTATGATCGTATGACCAAGTTTTTTCGCTTCCAAATGCAACTCAGCATCGAGCGCCCATGAGAGGTAGTTCTCACCGGAGTCCTCAAGTGGCATAAAATCTAGACTAACTAAATTTGCTGACATTTTAAAAATTAAAAAGATGTAACAGAAAAATCAAACTTGCAGATGTCCACTTCTTTAGTTTGATGAACTAGCTGGAAAACCACGAACACGCCGAGCTAATTCGTGCTGATAACGTATTATAATTTGTGTGACTTATTTAATACAAGTTACTAGTTTAAGCATTAAGATACTAATGCTTTTGATGCATAAACTTCTATGTTGAAATGAGCTAATTAATTAATTAAATGCGTATGATAAACACTAGTAACATTAACTAAGAAGTAGAAAATTCTTTTCTTATGTTTCTTTTTGAATCACTTATAGTAAAACTCTATGTATACATAATCAACAATACATGGCTATTTATATCTAAATGAAAGGTATCAATGGTGAGACACTTGTATCAATTAGGAAAATGGTGAGAACAAGTGTCCCTTTGAAGTGGCAATATAATCAATGTTTATGCCACTAAATTATTCTTCATGTGACACATTTCATTTTTCTAGAAATTCTTAGGACACTTCATAGGACATGTGTACACATACTTCATTGTTTTATAAATGTTGGGACACATGTATATACAATACCCATCAAAAATTTACTCATATTTATTTATTTCTGTCTTACTTAGTTAGTTTGGTGAAGATGCTGGAGTTTTCGAATAGAAAGTAATTATTAGTATGCATCTAAATATTGGTACATATATAAGGCTTTATATCTTTTATGCTTATGTCGTTCTCAAATTTTGAAGTTGTTGCTCCATACTGAATCAACATTAAAGGGGTGGTTGTAGAATAATATACCATTCACAGTTGAATAGCAGTTCAATTTTGTGAAACAAATAGCCTATTTGGTATATAATTTTTAAAAACAGTTTATCAAAATAGTTCTATACTATTTTGGAAACATACCTTTTTATTTTTCATTTTTCTAAAAATTATTTGACATGTTAAAAATTGTTTTTGAAAACCAAGGAAAATCAACTAAATCAGATCAAATGTAAAGACTCATTTAAGAAATAGTGATACTGGTCATGACTCACTTGCAGTCATTTCTCCGATCTCTTGCTTTGTTCCGAAAAGAAGATGAAAAGAAAAAAGAAAAAAACACATAAAATAAGTATCTGGTGTTTTCATTTTTAAAAACAAAAAACAAAAAGAAAAAGTTTTATGAAAATGCCCCTACTAAACGTGTTTTCCCCTGTTTATTGTTTTTCCTATTTTTAAAAACAAAAAACTGTTTTTAAAAATCATACCAAACACAACCTAACCTTCCAAGGTATATCTGCAGTTTGTCATATCTTTACATATGCTTGTAAAATTCACAATCTTTTAGGTTTTTCGTTTCACCTGAGTTATTTATTTATATCAGTCTTAATTTTGTTAGTTCGGTGTACATGCTGGAATTATTGAATAAATATTTAGGTATTAGCAAGTTATTTGCATTTAGTTTTAGATTATAGTTTGAATTAGGGGTGCCAACGGGTCCGGGTAGTATACTAACCGGAACCAAAACCAGTTCCTAAATTAATGGACCCGGAACCGGATCCGATAAAAACTTTAAACACCCGTCGGGTCCAGGTATTTATCGGGTCCTCTAAAATCAACTATTTTTTTTTGATAATCTATTCCTATGATAGTTATGCTAGCTTGAATCTAATAATTTGTTAAATAAAATTATTATTATATTTATGTCAATGTTCTAATTAAGATTAAACGTAAGAAAATAAAT
Organism: Papaver bracteatum; assembly: GCA_023529315.1. Classification (NCBI taxonomy): domain Eukaryota; kingdom Viridiplantae; phylum Streptophyta; class Magnoliopsida; order Ranunculales; family Papaveraceae; genus Papaver; species Papaver bracteatum. The sequence continues at coordinate 476,544 of JAJJWX010001167.1, forward strand.
GAAGAATGAAATTTTTTTGAAACAAAACTATACAAAATCCTCCCATTTTAAGTAAAATTAACAAGTAAGAGGTAAATATACGGGTACCCGATACCCGACAGGTAATACCCGTTAGGACCCGAAATCTTATGGGTTCCTAACGGGTCTACCCGACGGGTAGTGATTTTTCTAATGGGTCCAATATTGGGACCCGGAATCGGACCCTACACACCGGGTCCGGTTCGGTTTCGGGTAATCGGGTACCCGTTAGCATCCCTAGTTTGAATAAAGGGTTACAAATATTCGCCAACACCCTTTAGGCTTTGAGCATTGTCGTATCACTAACCTTGGGAGGATGGTGCCCCTTATCAATCTTGTGCATGTTGTTAGCCGATAAGGTTAATAGCTGTTATTAGTAATTAATTTAGTAATTTAATCATTTAATTAGTGGTTAATTATGGTTGTAATAGTTGGTTGTGATGTAACCATCTTGGGGTGTTATAGTAGTAGACTTTATGCATGTAAAGTGAGGCCTTATAAGCCAGTGAGTTTGTAGAGAGAAAATTATCGAAAATATTACCAAAGGAATTGTTTCACGATTTTTAGGCTGTGTTTTTTCATTGAACCAGATAAAGGCTTGATTCGTGAGAATTAAGAGAGGTTTATCCTCAAATTATCACCCTAATCTTGTCATTGTATCTAGAGACGTTTCGATTCGGCCGGTTTCTTCAATGGGGGTTGCAGATTTGGACGAGTTTTATCCAACAGAATTTACAGAAGAGGAATTATTACCACATAATATTTATGTCTTAGGAAATCATCTAGTTGCAGTAGCAAAGAAGATGGAGATTATACTTCTTCGATCTACTGAGTAGATAGCTAGATGGATGAGAATCTTATCTTCTGAAATCAATAAAATATTAGCGATTGAGCGAAGACTATATGCTAAAAAATCAGTAGAGAGTCTTGAACTATTCCAATCGGTGGTTAAACAGGTGAAGAAGATGAAGAAGTTTATCCTTTCCAAAAGTGAACCAACTCCTGTTGATTTCGATTCAGTTTGCCCTAATTTTGAATTGCAAGAAGTTGAATCAATTCTATCATCATAAAAACAAGACTAGTTGGTTGATTTTGAAGTGGTTCAGGAAGATTCGTTTGATGACTCGAACTCGCCATCTAAAGGAACAACGAAAATAGATGCAAATGTCTTCACCGAGATAGGTCGGATCAAAATGGATGAGGTTTCATGATTGTGGTTATGTGGAAGTGTTTGAGAAGCTTAAGGTTAATGTATGGTTTATAGACAAGTATTTCTTTCCTTGCTAGTTTGTGAGAGTTCAAGAAATAGCCGAGAAGTTATATCATCTCATTCAATCTAAGGTCAAGTTTGATGTGGCAATAGATACGGATATGAACACAAAACGAATCGAGGATTACATTTTTATTGAACCTGTTTTATTTGAGGAGGTAAACAGAAGAGAGTTAGGTTCATTGGCTGTTCTTGGATTAAGCTACAAGGAGAACGAGGAGGTTACCACTAGTGTCTCCACTTTAGTATCTATTGTGAAGCTGAGTTCTACGAAAGATTTGCAGACGTCGGTTCTTAGCGAGTTCTCGGTAAGGCCTTGAATATCAATTCTCCATCCTTGAGGACAATTGTGTGACGTAAGCTAAGGGAATCAATTACCGAGAGTTCTACTGGGATTCAAGAGACGTAAGGAGCGTGACTGTACCTTAATCGGTGTGATACTTGGTTATGGCTCAACTACATTCGAGACTGAAGTTAATTGGTAGTATGCTAGCGTCTATAGCGGCTTAATACAGTTTAGTATAATCTGGACTAGGTCCCGGGGTTTTCTTGCATTTGCGGTTTCCTTATTAACAAAACTTCTGGTGTCTGTGTTATTTCTTTTTCTCATTATATTATTTATCTTTATAATTGAAATATCACAGGTTGTGCGTTAATCAATCATAATATATACATCCGACTTTGTTTGTTGGATACGTCTTGATTGATTACTTGGGAAATTGATCTTAGGAATCACCCAAGTACTCTCACTTTTAAATCAGGTTCATGGACTTGTCTCTGTAAACTATCTGATTTTGAGAGATAGAGATATAAATCTTGATACTATTCCTTGATTAAGTTTCATTAAGTTGAACTCTTGGAACTGTGTTAAGTTTGTCCATATAAATTGCCTACAAAAACGTTGGTGGTGTATTTTGGTACCCCCGCATTTTGAACTATTAGTAATCTATTCGAAGTTTATATAAAAAAGCAGACTAATTTGAAAACTGACTCGTATTGTTGAAAATTAAGTTTATGTCCTTAATTCAGTCTTATATTTTAATTAGACTTTAATTAAAAATAAAGTAAGACAAATAATTAGGCTTACATTTAGGCTTAAGTTGGCAATTAAAAAAATTAAAACATAAATATTGGATTCAATTTGGGCTATACTCTTAAGATTTCATAACAATTTCTATATTAGAAGTCTATTATGTTGATACGTCATCATTTCGCCCGACATCTTTGTTCAATGTACATCATGGTTTCACCACTCCCCATATTTCGAATCGTCTGTTTTATTAAAGCAACATACTTTATAATTTCCTCGTTGATTACACTAAAGCACTGATTCAGCCCGTGTGTATCGCGATTGTTGAGGTTAATTGTTTCTTCTTGAAATTTCACAAATATTTTTTCCCAAAATGGTTGGGATTGGAGTGCACCATCAATGATAGGACTATAGTAACAAAAACATAATTCCTTTAGACACATTCATCTTCCGCAACAGTAAATTTTGGAACCCGCCTACTTGTTTGATTTTGCGTATTGGCTTGGCTGAAAACTCCTTGATTTTCAGCATTTTGGTTTTCAATAAACTCAGCCATGTTCATCATTTTAAAAATTGGAGGATTCTTTTTTTTTTTTTAGAAGAGTTATGAAAAGTATATAAGATGTGTAAGTTTGAGAAATTCTAGAGAGATTTCGAAATAACGGTGTGAGGTGAAATAATTTTGAAATTGAGTATTTATATGGAGAATTCCTGACTGTTGGATGATAAATAACTAAACGAAACACCAACGATGAAAAAAACTATTGATGGCGCTAAAACGACCATCGAGCGATGTAGTCTCCACCGCTAATCAGAAACTCTATCGCGTATGCCTAAGTGGTATTTTCTATTACTTAACTACTTATATTTGCCACTTCGTTATACTCATAATGGGTGCAAAAGTGACAAATCACTTTATATAACCTATGCAAAGGAATATGACTAAACCGACCCTCACAAGAACCAGTTTTTAGGGACCATGATCTTATTAGTCGAACCTCCCTATATTTATAAGGGGTGTCATAAGTTTAGGTAAATACACATTTACCCTTTACTTTAATTTAAATTAAAACTAACCTAATAATTATATAAATCTTATCATATACATCTAATCTAAATGAATCTATTAACCAAAATCAAAATCAAAATCAAAATCAAAAACAAAGACAAAGACCGGAGGGAATAAAAAAAAATAGTTTTGAAAAAAATATATTTTATTTTCTTCTTCTTCTCTCTTTCCTTGACGTTCCTCGTTCGATTGAAAAACCCATCAATCTTTTTAATTCGTTTTTTGATTGGGAAAATTGAGTAGAAATCATCAAAATATGGTTTAAATGGAAGTTAAAGCGGAATGTTCGGCTAGGAATAGTTTTAAAAAAACTAGTTTTGTAACCGAACATTCTGAAACCAAGAACACAAAGAACACTTCGGTTATCACGAATTTAATTTTTCGTAACCGAACTCCGAATTCGGTTGGTTTTCAAAAAATAGTTTTAACTGAACTCCTCATTGAAAACCAATATATTGTGTTTGATTGGTTAGGTTAATTGGATTTTTTTTTCCTTTAACCGAACACTTGTATTTGAACACAACAAATGCTGAGTGCGCTGGTTCGCAATTATTTTTTTTGCTAACTGAACCGAACCATTCTCTGAAAATCAACATGTTAAGTTCGGTTGGTTCGCAAAAAAAAAATTGCTAACCGAACCCTTCTCTGAAAATTAATATGTTGAGCTCGGTTAGTTAGCAAAAAAAAAAAGTTTTCTCACCAAACTTCACTCTAATATTGAGTTCGGTTCAGTTGAAAATTAATGTTGGAAACCGAACATTACTCTGTATACTCTGGAATAAAAGTTCGGTTACCTGTCCCGGAACCTGTTAACCGAACTCAGCAAAACCTCCATTAGAAGCGAGTTCGGCTACCTGTGTATTTTGGATTTATTAACTGAACTATATTTGCAGAAATTTCGGTTACATGTTCTTCATATAATTTAACCGAACTATGTTGACCTAGTTGAAATTTTTTATTATGATTTTCATTTTGAAGATATTTTAGGCCATTTATAGCAACATTAACTAAGTTAAAAGCATACCTCAATACCAAAAGGATGTTTTTTCTCCATATTGACCGATCTCAAAAAAAAAAAAAAAAAAACTCCATCTTCTTCTTATTCTACTATTTTAATCACTCAATAATTCTACTTCTTTTAAAAAAAAATCATCTATTAGTTTAACCTTAATTAGTGGTTAATTATACTAATCATTACACAAAAATAATCAAGAGGGTAGTTTTCGCATTAAAATAAATAGGCCAATCCTAACCGAAATTCAAAGGTTTGAGTCAAACCTTATAGACGGACACAATATCAATCAAACCTTATTGACGGACTGAGTCAAAACGGTCAAGGCTGTTTGATCCCAAATCCTGTCTAAAATACCTTTTATCCCTTTAAGACTTAACTAGATGTGTGATGGGCAGAGTATATTACCCAGACCCGTAAATGATGTACCCGAATGTCACATTATATTTTCTCTTTTAAACTTCGACCTCCTTCAGTTCTCTTTCTCCCCTTTTATCCTACTTAGGCTGGGTGGAGTGGAGAGAAACTAGGGGACAATAGTGACAGGCCGTAGTGGCTAAAAGCCTAATACAAATGCAATGAATTTCTCTCAGCTCGAATGTAGGGGATGTGAGCGGGGATTTAGAGACAGCCGAGGTCCCTGACATCGCCAGGAAAAGTGCTAAAGCGATTAGGCTGACATCGCTTATGTAAAACTCAGCGAGGATTGAGACTTCACTTAGTAAGATATTAAATTTGTGAACAGAACTTCATTAGAAGAAGCATTTACACATCCATCATTTTTCAATCCAAGGGTTAGTATGCAACCATGTATAATTTATGAATGTCTTGAATTTTCTGGGCCACTTGCTTCAACTCTGGTGGACCATTCAAGCGAGGTTTCCATCCTTGCTTTTAGATTTTCTAACTGGAGAGATCACAGGATTCGCCCAGGCGGCGTCATACACCTCGCCCATATTCAAATTCCTCCCCTTACCACTCCACTCGGTACTCTCCTCCCGCTGACATGTCTACACTGCACAAGTGGTACCTCCCCTCCTCCACTCCACTCAGCCTTATTGCCTTGTTCTTCTTCTTCTCCGGTGGCCATGTGAAAAAGTATCAAGGATCAAACGCTGATGGAGGGAAATCCAACAGGTGATCTAAAATCATTTTTTTCTTTGTCACCTATGATTAGGTTGGTATTAAGCATGTGTATTGTCTACTTTTGGTGAAGCTAGGTTTTTTTTATAATTGAACCCTAATTTGGGTTTGTGATGAGATAATGGTTTTTTGTAATTGAACCCTAATTTGGGTTTGTGATGAGATAGTGGTAAATGACACCAACAACACCAACTGAACCTAATAGTGAACCTGCAACTAACTGTATTCTCTAGATGAATGTGTGTACTAGAATTAGTATATGGAGAGCCTTGATTTGTGTTAAGTTTTGATTATCTAATGTGGTATGTTGATAGATTTATCTCTAATTCTTTTCTGATTTTGACTGTTTAATGGTTTGATTTTGATTTCATATTGTTCTTGAAACCTTAATTGGAAAAAATACCCTTATTTTGATTTATTTGAATTGACTGTGATTGGGTTGTAAGGTATTTAAGACTGATAATCGATTAAACCTTTTAAATTGGATTCATAGTTTCTCTCAGTTTCATATTGCTGCATCACTTATGAATTGAACAGATATTTATGCTTTACACAATACAATATTTCCCTGGCTCAAACTGATGCAACTTTAACTTCCAGCAAATGATAACTTAAACTATGTTAGTGTCCAATAAGGTGAATTTAATGCTATGGCAACAAATTTTAAAATTCAAGGGCTCGTGGTTACCATGAAATTTATCTTTGTTTGTTCAAACCATAGAGTTTCACTCGAATATCTTAGTAATTTGTTCTTTCTCTTTCATATATAATATATGTTAAATTGCTGAGTTGCAGCTCTTCTATGCAACATTAACCACATTTTGGTTGTGCAGTAAAATATGACATTCTTTACAAAGCATCAACGGAAAGACAATGAAACACTATCCAGTCTTTGTAAATTACTGCACTCCATTGTAATTTATGCGACCTTGTTAAAGAAGTAACCAATTAATATTATGCAACCATTTTGGAGTGGTACACAATTTAAATTATTCGACCCTATTAAATAAACACCCAATTAATAATGTGCGACCTACTTATAGAGGCACCCAATTTATATTGTGCTACCGTCTTAGAGTGGTACCCAATTTATTTTAAAAAGACCGTCTGATGGATGTTATGGGAATGAAGTGTTGTGTTAAAATGTCACATATTCATATCAAAGCATCAACATAAATATGCTTCATATGTAAGCGACTTTGAGGGTCGTGTAAATTTAACTAGGTACCCGTACTTGTCTGTAGTATAAAAAAAACTTGGGTAACGTTCCAATGAAATAGTATATCACTCAAAGTCGTATAAATTTAACTAGGTACCCGTACCAATCTATAGTATAAAAATAATTGGCTGACATTCCAATGGAATAGTATATTATTAGTTTACTCATGTCGCGTGGCTGGTTCAATTTGATTTAAGTTATGAAAATTACATTTACTTTTTAGTATCAGATTCAGCATAATATTAACAATGTAGACGCAGTTTGGAAAAGCTTGTTGGACAATGTTAATGTACTAGTTTATTTGTTCACCATCTCTTTAGTTTACTTCGTAGTTTGGGAATAATGTGAAGAGTTTCAGGGTATATATGTTCTTCTCAAATAAGCATCTTGATAATGTTTATGTTTCATCAGATGCGGCAGTGTCATGAGTAAATATGCATCGGGTGGAAATATTAAGCCCCCTACTTCTAGTTTGTCAAGTCTCCTACCCCATTATCTATAATTTGGTTTTCATATATTAATTTTGCTGATATCTGAAGCTTCTATTTAATTTTATGACGTTAGTTTATGCCCGTGGATCTGGAAAGCATCTACAGCTTATGCCATCAACTCCAAGATGGGAAGTTGCTGATGGTATATCCTTAGTGTATGTGATGATGAATTTGCGCACTACGAAACCACCACTTTAACATCATTTGTTGTTCCCGCACTCCTGCTTCCACCCCCGACTACCGCTTTAGATGAGCATCTTGTTACAGGATTTCCTGCTCTTGAGCCATATGAACGCTTATTTCATTGGTGAGAATTTAAACTTATCCCATATTTTTGAACAGTTTCCTTTCCCTATTATACTAAGGCTCTCATTCTTCCAATTTAGGTAATATGCAATTGCTACTACAAGTGCTACACAGAGACTTTTACTTAGACTATTGGAAGCACCACCGTCTTGGAATCCGGATGCACTGGATGCTACGGTACAACTTGTGGAACTACTGAGGGCAGCCAAAGAATATGCAACTGGCATGAGGGTAAGTTGTATCATGACGATAATAACTTATTATTTCTTAATTTTTTATATGTTATGTTCTGTTGAAGTTGCGTTTTTCCATTAAATCATGTCTTACAGGGGGTTAGTCGTGGGAGAGTTTGAGAGATTTTAATGCATTTAAATCTCTAGGGATTTAGAGGGAGTGTAAGAGAATCTAGACAATTTGGGGGAGTTTAACCCTAACTCCCCAGAAATCTCTTGTTTTTTGAGAGATTTTGTCCAAGCACAAAAACATCATGAAACTCCCCCCAAACTCCCCCAAATTGTAAACTCCCTATGACTCTAGTGTTTTACGACTAACAGGGAGTTTAAGAGATTCTAATCAAATCACTCACCACTAACAGGGGAGTTTAAGGGATTTTGAGGTAGTTTTAGAAACTCCCTAGATATCTGTCACCACTAACAGAGATTTTAAAAGATTTTGACAAACTCCCCCACGACTAACATGGGATTTTCCAACTACATTGAAATAAATTAAAATACATTAAAATCTCCCATGACTAATACCCTGTTAGTTTCTACTCTCATGATTTGTTTTTTTGTTTACCCATATCCATAACTCATGCTATGATTGTAAATTGATGGCAGAAGAATAATTCACTTTTTTTGTTGACTTGTGATAATGAGTTTCGACCGATTCCTACTTATAATATTTACTTGTGATAATTAAGAAACCCTACGCTGTTAGCAGGAAAGCTGGTCATCAGACTTCTGCTCAATCATGGGGAACTGGTCATGCTGTTTCTCGTATTCCTATGGTTCCTGGTGGTAGAACTCATCGTGCTGGTCAGAGAGCATTCGGTAACATGTGTAGAGGTGGTAGGATATTTGCACCAACACGAATCTGGAGAAGGTGGCACCGTAAGATCAATGTTAACCAAAAGAGGTATGCGATTGTTTATGCATTAACTGCTTCTGCTGACTTTCAATCTTATGCATAGTGTTATACTTGTGTTTGTTAATGATTTTCTTGTTGATTCCTTATTTAAATTTTAAAAAAGCTCTGTGGCAGTGTATACATATTCCGCCGGTTGACCCATGATATGTTTTTGTGTTTGTGTGCACAATGTGTTGGTAATAAATGTGGATTTGTATAGTTTGTTGGTTCGTCTACCAAACGAATCTGGATTTTTTCCATACTAATTATTTGTTATTTCAATTGAATTGTAGCATGATATTGTGTCCATACATTCCCTGTAAACTTGAATGGAAAGTGTTGTGTTCTTATACTTTCTTCATTTTGGAGGGCGAGCTATTTGATGAATTATTCCATTAGTGTGGTTGGTCATTATGCTCAGTGCTTCAAATCTGCAAGTATCCACGAACATCTAGCCTATGTCATGAATTTTTATTTTTTTGTAATCATTTTGTAATCATAACCTGGACAATCCTACAGAGCGTGTACGAGTTAATGTAGTGTTCAATTATTTTTGTTAGATAACTTTGGGTTATTGCAATATTGTTGGGGCTAATCCAGTTCATATTTGATTCTGCGGGAGGAGTCTGCTGCAATCAGGGATGCAGGAAAGGCTTGGTACCAAATTATGATATCTGACAGTGATTACACCGAATTTGACGTCTTCTAGAAGTGGCTTGGAGTGTCCCAGTGATTACGCTAGCAGTTCTGTAGTTTATTTTTTTGCTCGATTTTCTTGAATAAATATATTTCCTTTTGAACTAGATATTTAGTGAATTTGGTTCTATTTTCTATTTTAAGGCTAAGTCGAAGAAGAGAAGACAAATTTTAATCTTTAAAAACATATTATGTTAGCTGTCTTATTAAGTTCTAGAGTGCCAGTACTTTTTACTGCTTATAATCCTAGTATCTTAGTGTTGATGGCGGTTTTTAGCTTAGGGTTAAAATCGTAAAACACTAAACCCTAGCAGACAGTGATGTCACAACATTTAAAGTAACAAGCATTTACTAGGCACATTTACTAAAACCTTTACAACGTCTTTGGTTGGGGGAATGGAATGTGATTCCTGGTAATATGATTCCCAAGGAATGTGATTCCTTTATCTGTTGTTTGGCTATGGCAGGGTTAGGAATAATATTCTTTCCATGTTTCCATTCCAGTGTTTGGTTAAGTCAGGATTAGGAACGAAAAAATCCAATGTTTTCCCTATTATGTCCTTTTGAGTAAATCAAATCAAATAAAATAAATAATCAACATTTCTTCTTCCTCATCAGCGGGTGCTGCTGCATTAGAACCTGTTGCTCTATCTTTCATATAAATATCCAGTAAAGCATCGTAATGTGGAAACAGCTTCATCCAAAGACCTTTTACTTGTTTATGAGTCTGCGAATCCATTACTGATGTTAAATAAATTCATAAAATAAGAAAGATTAAGCATTAAATTTAGAATAACAAAAAGGTAAACGAAATTATCTGGAATACTAAGAAATTCGACTACACACCTTCACCCATTCATCAAAGACAGATTTCTCACATTTGATCATCTTCTCAGATTCATCAAAAATAATCCCGCTTCCAAGAGCTATGACTTCTGCAATTGCGAATGTTTTTTTTAGATGCTTTATTCGTGATTCAATATGAGGATCAGCCCTAATTCCAGCATTTGGGAGTTTTTCTTTCAGCATTTGTTCGACATGTTGCAGGTATCCACTCCGAAATCCAGTATCAGCTTTCCAATGTCCACCCCTAGCCATTTATGAAAAACAACATACCTTCTCCTTAAAAAAAAATCGCTTCTTGGGAATTTCTCTACTCCCAGTACGTAGTTTAAATAGCAGTAGTTCGCCTTGAATCCATCAAAGAAAAAAATCCGTCTGAAAAGGTGATGAAGAATTTTCCTATCGAGATAGTTTCTTCCATGGACCGAGAGAAGAGGGATTTTGTTATTTTAGTTCGTATGTAAATCGGTAATTTCTATAGAAAAGTAATGGATTCCCCCGTAATGGGAATCAAAAACCCACCCACGACATGGGTTTTCTATTCCACCATTTTGGAGGAACCTAAAATAACGGGGAATCCTATTTCTACAGTTATTGCATATACCAAACACGGGTATGGAATGCTATTCCTAGGAATGTGATTCCTTACCATCCAAACAAACACGCTATTAATGTGTCCCTAAATAATTACTGGGTATATTTTTCAAATTAGAGTTACGACAAGCTAAACCCTAATTCCCACGTGTGCCAATGGAAAATCATGCTAGCCACACCGACCACGCCAAAGCATGCCAACCATGCGAGCCGCACCTCTGTGCCAATGGCAAATCATGCCCGCCACACCGACCGCGCCAAAGTATGCTGACCATGCTAGCCGCACCTCTATGCCAATGGAAAATCATGCCAGCCACACCGACCGCGCCAAAGCATGCCGACCACGCTAGCCGCACATCTGTGCCAATGGAAAATCATGCCAGCCACACCGACCGCGCCAAAGCATGCCAACCATACTAGCCGCACCTCTGTGCCAATGGAAAATCATGCTAGCCACACCGACCGCGCCAAAGCATGCCAACCATGCTAACCGCACCTCTATGCCAATGACAAATCATGCCAGCCACACCGACCGCGCCAAAGCATGCCGACCATGCTAGCCGCACCTATGTGCCAATGGAAAATCATGCCAGAAACACCGACCGCGCAAAAGCGTGACAACCATACTAGCCGGACCTCTGTGCCAATGGAAAATCATGCCAGCCACACCGACCGCGCCAAAGCATGCCAACCATGCTAGACGCACCTCTGTGCCAATGGAAAATCATGTCAGCCACACCGACCGCGCCAAAGAATGCCAACCATGCTATCCGCACCTCTGTGCCAACGGAAAATCATGCCAGCCACACCGACCGCGCCAAGCATGCCAACCATGTTATCCGCACCTCTGTGCCAATGGAAAATCATGACAGCCACACCGACCGCGCCAAGCATGCCTACCATGCTAGCCGCACCTCTGTGCCAATGGCAAATCATTTCAGCCACATCGACCGCGCCAAGGCATGGCAACCATTCTAGCCGCACCTCTGTGCCAATGGAAAATCATGCCATCCACACCTACCGCTTCATGCCAAATGCACCTCGCCATGGCCCCATGCCACGCCACCATACTGGCCTTCACTACGCGGCTATCAAAATGAAGGCGTGCAACAATCAACGACTGCCCTTCAATCCCAGGAGCAAATATTGGCCGTCTAATATTACCAAACGACCTTTGCCCCAAAACCCTAGCGTGGTCACGCACCTAGCCCAATCTATTCACGCCATGCGCCTATGGCAAACCCTTGGCCCCTCATGACAAGCTGATAGGTGTCTAAAACACCTATATATTTATCTATTGATTATGTTTTCTTTGCTTAGTTTTATTGTAAAATATGTATCTTATGTTTTCTTTTGAATATTTAGGTACTCTGGAGTTGCACGGAAGAAAAGGAAAAGAAATAATCCAAAATTGAGCAAGAAGGGCAAAGTGGTCATTTCACTGCTAGAAATATTGGGAGCCTGGCCAAGTTAAGAGGCAACCCCATTCGGAAAGGCACTAAAGACAGGCCAACTAAGGATTAAGGGAATGTCAATGAGGTGGCCCTTATCCAGAAGATAGGTGGTGTGCTGTTAGCACCCAAAGCCAACCCTACCCTTAATCGAATTCTCTTATATTCATCATTCAATCATTTGTTTCTCTCATTCACTGAAATTGAGAAAAGATGCACATCAGCTAGAGAAATCAAGGGAGGTTCGAAATTTGGGTAATTCAATGGAGTTTCAAGGCTCGAAATAAAGCAAGAAAGAAGATCTGATGTTGGTGTTGAGATAAGAAACTTAAGTTGTGAAATTGGCGCAACTGGTGATGCTGAATGAATCAAGACAAAGAGAAGAACATGGTTAAGGATGGGTTTGAGCTGTAGATTCATGAGCATATGAGTTCATTTTTGTTGGTTTGTGAGATGAGTTAAACAAGGAGGTGGTGGCTATGACTTAGATGGGTGGTTGGATGGCAGGGTTTTGTAAATCTGTAGCATTGTATTGCAGGTATGATATGAGATACAATATCAATGATGAAGAGAATTTGAACTAGAGATGCAGTAACTGGTGGTATTGGCTGCTTTGTACAACATTAGGAATGGGGTTGTGCTTAATGGGTGATTACATGTGAAACAATGGATTTGCAATGGAATCTGGGTTTTCACTAAGCATTGGGGGTTGCTGTGAAGCTGAAGGAGGAGTTTAGGTTGATGTTTCTGTGATTGTGTGTTTGCAGAGGCAGGTGGTGTTGTGTGTGTGTGTGTGTGTGTTTAAAGAGCTGGTGATTGCAGCAGCTAAGTGGAGTACAGGTTGTGGTGGTGACTCTGGAGTGTATACAGGGTATTTGGCAGATGTTCTTGAAACTGATGGTATGGTTATTATGCACTGGAGGATTGAAGTGTAGCTATAGGAGATGGTTCAGGGCAAGGATATAAGAAGGTTATGTTGAGTCTAGAGGTGGTTAATTATGGTGGTCTTGGTGGTTACATCCACAGTTGGCTAGGTACAAATTGCAGGAACTGAAATGGTCAACAACTGGTGACAGTTGCAGGTGCTAAGGATGTAGTTCAAGGTGGTATATGTGGTCAAGACGGTGAAGACGTGATGAGTTACGAGTGAGAAAGTGCATGAGATAGGAGCTTTGGAGCATTGCAGGTATGAAGATGCCATGGTCAGGGAAGGAGAACAATGGCGTTGGGACTGTATTGCAGCTAGAAGTGGCAGGTCTGTAGCATGGAATTGCTGTTGAGCTACAAAGGTGGAGGTCACTGTGAAGGTATTGGGGCAAGTGGAGCTCGAGGCGAATGGTGATGCAGCTAGAAGCTTAAAGCAAAGAGTATGCTGGGAAGTTCAGGGCGAGAGTTCAAGGAGTGTTACAGGTGATGAATCTGAAGCATAGATGTGTACAAAGAGGTGCTGCAATGAGTTTCGCTGCTGTGACTGGTGGTTGGGTCAGTGGAATTATAGCTTGTTGCAGCTGAGAAGTGGAGCTGTATCCGTGGCAGTTTCCAGTGAAGTTAGAGATGAATTGAGCTCGAGCATAAATAAAGAACAACGGGACTGCTGCTGTTATTGGAGCTAGGACAGGAGGGCAATAGTGCAGTCGCTGTGTTGCTACTGTTGTTTGGTGGGGATTGGTTTGCTGTCGACGGAGATGAAATGGTGATTGTCTGTGGAGCTAACGGAGATGGTTATCGAATGATGCTGTTGTTCGTTGATGTTTGAAGCAGCTGGAACTGGAGAAGATTGCGAGGCGAGCAGCAATGGGACTGATGTTGCATAAGGTAGTTCAAGTGCAGGCTTGAAAAATGGTTCATGCCTGGCAACTCAATGCACTAAGGCGAGTCAGTTAGCTGACTAGGGGTTGACTAAGGTCTGACTAGACCTTGCTGATATCACTGATCCGGACTGACTGAGTTGTACGGTTGATTTACTTTGACCGGCGCCGTGCCAAGTTCCGCCAATTTCCGGCAATACACCCAGTATTCCGGCGACTATTATATGGCATATTTTCTACGTGGGTTTTCTCTTGTGTGGGCTTGGTGAACACATTGGTTGTGGGCTTTTGAGTTATGACCTAGTTTAAGGAGAAAAAAGCTACAAAAAGGGAAGAATTTCTACACTTTGGATATCACGTATTTTCTATTCTACTGGGAGTTTTGCAGAGAGCTGGAACTAGGGTTTGCTTCCTTGTTTCATTTTTATCTTCATTATTTCATTTATTATATTTGATTATGAACTCCAATATTATGAGTAACTAAAACTCTCTTTGATTAAGGGCGATTTCGAAGCCCGAAATATGAATCTTCAATTGATATGAAATAACTTGTTCTCTTGCATTCATTTATGTTATTGATTGATTTTCTACTATTCTAATATTGTCTATGGATTATTTGTTAAGGGTTTAAGTTCGAAATTGAATCATTAATTCTTAATCTATTTTCTAGTTTAGATTTTCTTCGACCCGTAATTGTCTAGAGAAGATAAACACAAGTAGCAATATGTGGGTACTGATGATGGGACTTTGTTAAGTGTCCATATGTATAAATCAACACTAGTAGGTGATTCATGCTTTTGAGTTCATCACTAGGAGCAACCTTATCTCACAGAACTTAGAGCATTTGTTTAAGTCAAACCTAGTAAGCGTACCTCTAGGAAACTTGGCAAGTAGGAACCGGTAGTCGAGCGCTTCCGTATCCGGTGAGCTAGGAGATAGTAGCGGAATAGTTGAGCGTACTAATTATTCTAGGGTTGTTAGTAACATGATAATGTGAAGAACATAGCTAACTATCAATTTGGTTTGAATTTCGTGGTCTAGAATGAACCTTTAATCAATTCCATCTCATATTTGAATACATTTTACAATTTTCATATTTTCTACAACACAATCATCTTTGCTAAGAGTATTTGCATAACAATTTAGACTTCATTCCTCCCTTGGGATGATCCTGCTTACATTATACTACTTGCTAGTGTAAAATTAGAGAAATATTATTTTTGCGAGATTCGACACCTCGTCAAAATTGGCGCCGTTCTTGGGAGGTATCAGGCGAGTTTAGTTGTTATTGTTTATTCTTAGTTTTTTATTTTTGCTTTTGGTTACAATTTCAGTTTACTTATTCAATCTTTAAGAATCTGATTTTCAGGTGCGATTTCTTTGGTGAATGCGCGGAGAAGGTAGACCAAGTCCTATTGGTATACGTCTTCGTTCGGGAACCTTGCTAAAAGATTTCATTCGAGCAATCAACACTGCACTTCCTCCTAGTTCTACACCAAGTGAATTCTCGGACTCGGACCAAGAGGAAGACAACACAATGGGAGCTCGACCGCCTGCTCCAAGAACACTCAAGGAGCTCACTTCTCCAAACCTTGATCATCAGCCTTTATGTATTCAGCTGAATGGAAACATTGAGTTGAAGCCGCAATTGATTAACTTGCTGCCCAAATTCAGAGGTTTATCGGGAGAAGATCCTAATCGTCACTTACAACAATTTCATCATGTTGTAACTAGTATGAAGCAAGAAACTGCAGATGCGGATATGGCTATGATGACATCATTTCCTTTTTCCCTTTTAGATTCTGCAGGAGAGTGGTTATTTTGCTTAACAGCTAGAAGCATAACCACATGGAATGGGATGAAGAAATTGTTCCTCGAGAAGTATTTTCCAGCATCAAAAGCAGCTGTTATTCGCAAAGAGATTTGTGGTATTAGGAAAATATCGGGAGAGACTATTCATGAGTATTGGGAGTGGTACAAGAGGCTTTTAGCTAGCTGCACACACCACCAAATCAGCGATCAACTTGTGATTTAATATTTCTATGAGGGGTTGCTTTCTACTGAGATATATTTGATTGACGTCGCGAGTGGTGGTGCACTTACCAACAAGACCATTGCGGAAGCTACAAGTTTTTTGGAGAACATGGCTGCAAATACACAACAATTCTTCACTAGAGATGAATCAGCGGTAAGGAAGGTGAATGAAGTTGGAAATTCTTCAAATTTGGAACAGAGGATGGGCAACATGGAGAGGATGATGCATCAAATAGCAGCGGCTGTCATACCATCATCATCATATACGGAAGATGTAGAGCAAGCAAATGTCATGTACCAAAATCAGCAAAGGCCGAGGTATGATCCGTACTCTAGCACATACAATCCGGGTTGGAGAGACCATCCCAATTTCAGCTACGCCAACAAGCAAGCTGCAGCTCCAAATCCTACTTTTAATCAACAAGGTGGGTACCATTTCTTGCAAAAGCCACGTCAAGAGACTCAAGGCACGAGTATATATGACAAGTTGAATCTCATCCTCAACACAATGGTGCAAGATAAGCAAAAGTCAGAGATGGATATGAAAGACATCCGAACTCAAATGGGTCAATTAGCTACTGCAGTGAGCAAATTGGAAGCACAAGCCGAGGGAAAACTTCCTTCACAAACATTAAATCACAAGGAGAATGCTAATGCTATTGAGCTACGGAGTGGGAAGCAAGTAGAGAAACCGAAAACATCACCGGTGTCCAATGAACCTGATTTGGAGAGAGAAGAGGGTAAAACAGCCCCTAAAAAGGCTGACCCGGTAACAAATTCTAACTCTAAAACTCGTGTTTCTACTCATGTTTACTCCTCCTTTTCCTAGCAGATTTGCAAAGTCGAACAAGGAGACATTGTATCAAGAGCTTTTGGAAATCTTTAAGAAGATTGAAGTGAACATTCCACTCATCGAGGCGATAAGGCAAGTTTTGCGTTGGGCGAAGTTCTTGAAGGAATTGTGCACTAACAAGCACAAATTGACCGGTAATGAAGTGATGAGTGTGGGGGAAAATGCTTCGGCATATCTTCAAAAGAAACTCCCACCTAAGTTGAAAGATCCCGGTAGTTTCACTATACCATGTACTATTGGTAAAGTCAGGTTTGAGCGTGCTATGCTAGATCTAGGAGCATCCATTAATGTTATGCCTGCCTCCGTTTATGAATCATTGAAACTTGGACCTCTTAAAGATACCGGTATTGTTATACAACTTGCTGATAGGTCTAATTATTACCCGAAAGGGGTTATTGAAGATGTTTTGGTGCAGGTTAATCAACTCATATTTCCGGCTGATTTCTATGTTCTTGACATGATGGATGAGAATTCACCATCGACTACCCCCTTGCTGTTGGGTAGACCATTCATGAGAACCGCAAGAACCAAGATAGATGTTTTCAAAGGAGCTTTGACTATGGAATTT
The DNA here is from genome assembly GCA_023529315.1 of Papaver bracteatum. Taxonomy (NCBI): domain Eukaryota; kingdom Viridiplantae; phylum Streptophyta; class Magnoliopsida; order Ranunculales; family Papaveraceae; genus Papaver; species Papaver bracteatum. The sequence continues at coordinate 494,077 of JAJJWX010001167.1, forward strand.
GATGATGAGATCATAAGTTTCAATATCTTTGAGGCTATGAGATATCCTAGTGACGTGAATTCATGTTTTTCTATTGATATTATTGATACTCTAGCTCAAAAGATGTTTGAATTGAATAGTGATGATGCTTTAGAAAACACCATAGTCGAAGGTTTAGGTTATGGGAAATACAAAGACATTGAAAGTGAATTGTTTATTTGTGATGATCTTAAAGAGGCTGTTTTATCTCTTAACTCATTACAAGAAGTTCCACCAAAGTATAATGCGTCTTATGTTTCTTTGCCGATTACTAATGAGAAACTTTTACCCTCGATTGTGCAGGCACCTACTCTTGAGTTGAAACCCCTTCCGGATCACCTTAAATACGTTTATTTAGGTGACAATGAAGAGTTACCGGTGATCATTGCCAACAACCTCACCGAGGTGCAAGAGGAGAAGCTTATTCGAGTGCTAAGAGAGCACAAGTCTGGCATTGGATGGACCATTGCCGATATCAAAGGAATCAGTCCTTCCACATGTATGCACCGAATACTTCTTGAGGAGGGGGCAAAACCAACAAGAGAAGCTCAACGTCGCTTGAACCCTCCAATGATGGAAGTAGTCAAGAAAGAAATCCTGAAGTTGTTAGATGCTGGGATTATCTATCCCATATCCAATAGCAAATGGGTGAGCTCGATTCAAGTCGTTCCAAAGAAGTCCGGCATCACGGTGGTGAAAAATGAAGATAACGACTTGGTTCCAACTAGAATCCAGACCGGTTTGATAGTTTGCATTGACTACCGAAAGCTCAACTCTACCACCCGAAAGGATCATTTCCCTTTACCATTCATTGATCAAATGATTGAAAGGTTGGCTAGACGTGCTTACTATTGCTTCCTTGATGGTTTTTCAGGTTATAACCAGCTTGTAATAGCTCCGGAAGATCAATAAAAGACGACGTTTACTTGTCCTTTTGGCACTTTTGCGTATAGACGTATGCCATTTGGCTTGTGCAATGCTCCAGCCACTTTTCAACGATGTATGGTAAGCATTTTTTCAGATTATGTGGAAAGCATCATAGAAGTGTTTATGGATGATTTTAGCGTGTATGGTGATTCTTTTGACAAATTCTTAGATAACCTTGCACTTATTCTTAAAAGATGCGTAGAAACTAATCTTGTGCTTAATTGGGAAAAATGTCACTTTATGGTCACTCATGGGATTGTGCTAGGCCATGTTGTATCCTCTAAGGGGTTAGAGGTTGACAAGGCTAAGATAGATTTGATTCGGAACTTACAATACCCCACAAATGTGAGGGAGGTTCGCTCTTTTCTTGGTCATGCAGGATTTTATAGGAGATTCATCAAGGATTTCTCCAAGATTGCAATGCCCATGTGTAGACTTTTGCAAAAAGATGTGGCCTTTGATTGTGACAAGGAGTGCAAGGAATCTTTTGATACTTTGAAAGAGTTGTTGACTACCGCACCAATTATCAAACCACCCGACTGGAGCAAGCTATTTGAGTTGATGTGTGATGCAAGTGATTACGCCGTTGGAGCCGTGTTGGGACAGCGAGATGGTAAAGTTCCATATGCCATTTATTATGCTTCTCGAACTCTCAACGGAGCGCAAATCAACTACTCCACAACTGAAAAAGAGCTCTTGGCTATAGTGTTTGCACTTGAGAAGTTTAGATCCTATTTAGTGGGTACAAAGGTGGTTGTTTTCTCCGACCATGCTGCACTTCGATACTTGCTAACAAAGAAGGATGCTAAGCCAAGGCTCATAAGGTGGATACTCCTTCTTCAAGAGTTCAACATGCAAATCAAGGACAAGAAGGGCAGCGAGAATACCGTAGCGGATCATCTAAGTAGATTGGTTGTGTCCGAAGAAGAGATTCCTTTGCATGATAGCTTCCCGGATGAGCAACTCTTTGCGGTTGGTGGCACAACTCCATGGTACGCTGATATTGTTAACTTCTTGGTGACGGGTCAAGTACCTAGTTCCATGTCTACATTCCAAAAACACAAGCTTAAGAAGATTGCCAAGCAATATATATGGGATGAACCTTATTTGTTGAAGCATTTCTCCGATCAAATGATCCGTAAGTGCGTACTTGAATCCGAGTTCCAATCAATTCTGAATTTTTGTCACTCATATGCTTGTGGTGGCCATTTCAGAGCCAAGAGGACAGCCCTCAAGGTTCTCGAAAGTGGTTTTTATTGGCATACATTGTTTAAGGATGCATATTTGTTTTGCAAAGCTTGTGATAGGTGTCAAAGGACAGGCAACCTTGGTGCTAGAAACCAAATGCCGCAAACACCAATTCTCGCTGTTGAGATTTTTGATGTTTGGGGTATAGACTTTATGGGGCCTTTTGTGAATTCCAATGGGAAATTTTTTATACTTCTTGTTGTAGATTATGTTTCTAAGTAGGTGGAAGCTAAAGCCACTCCCACCAATGATTCTAATGTTGTTTGTGAGTTTGTGAAGGAACATATCTTTTCTAGGTTTGGTACACCTCGAGTGGTGATTAGTGATGGAGGCTCGCACTTCAAGAGATCCTTTCACGCTCTCCTAAAGAAGTACAACATTTCTCATAAAGTTGGCACACCGTATCATCCACAAACGAGTGGACAAGCTGAAATTTCCAACAGGGAGATTAAGATCATCTTAGAGAAGACGGTGAACGTTACAAGGAAGGATTGGAGTTATAGACTCAATGACGCTTTGTGGGCGTATAGGACAGCTTATAAGACACCCATCGGTATGTCTCCTTTTAGGCTTGTCTATGGAAAACCTTGCCATCTTCCCGTCGAACTTGAACACAAAGCTTATTGGGCTATCAAGGTATGTAATATGGAATTAGATGCAGCTGGTGAACATAGGAAACTTCAACTCAATGAGTTAGAAGAGATACGAAATGATGCATATGAAAGTTCACGCATTTATAAAGAAAAGACCAAAGCTTTCCATGATAAGATGATTTCCCTAAAGAGTTTTGAAGTAGGGCAAAAAGTAATTTTATTCCATACTCATCTTAAATTGTTTCCGGGTAAACTTAGGTCCAGATGGGTTGGACCATTTGTTGTTACTAATGTGTTTGCGCATGGTGCAGTTGAGATTACTAGTCCCAAAACAGGGCTGATTTCCAAGGTTAACGACCATCGCTTGAAACCATACTACGAGCATTTTGTGGCGGAGAATCAAGATATGATCACATTGAGTGATCCACTCCCTCTGGAGGAGTAATTGGAGCTGAACGTCGAGCTGACGACGTTAAACCAAGCGCTAAGTGGGAGGCAACCCACCGGTTTTGTATCTTTACCTTTATCTTTTTATTTTTCAGCATTTTATCTTTTATTTTTCTTTGTTTTTGCATATCATTTGCGGAATTTCCCACCTTGAACTTTCTTTGGACGATTCAATTTTACATTGAGGACAATGTAAAGTTTAAGTGTGGGGGAGCATTTATATGTTTTTATAGTTTGTTTTATGCCTTTTAAAAAAAAAATCAGAAAAAAACAGAAAAATAGAAAAACAAAGAAAAAATTGTGCTTTTTGAACTCCGAAATCTAGAAATTTGTGCCTTTAGGATGACATTATTAGTGGATGGAACCATTGTGATTGCAGGAGTTGAGGAACCCATTAATTAACAAAGACGAACATGGCTCAGAAATTATAAATTATATGTTAGTTGTTACCATATCTCGGAATATCACCATATCACATTCTATTTTTATTTTTCCATATTTATCTATTGATCTCTAAGTGCTTTGGTGGGTCACTAAAAATCGAGTTGTTATTACTGCTAGGATGAAATAGAGTGATTGAGTTGCTATATATATATAAAAAAAAAATAGAAGAAAAAAAGAGACCGACCAATTAGACCAAACGGAATAAAAATGACACTTGGGAATAGCAGTATGTGTGAAACGTAGTCCCTGTCTCCGTCGCCTAAACAAGTGTGGAATGCAGGATCCAAGGAAACTATCACGTACTTGCTGACAAGAAGCATGCGCTTGGATCCAAAAGATCTAATCATGCCGTCTAAAAAAAAAAATTAAAAAAAAAAAGTGAAAAAGAAAAAGAAAAGAAAAGAAATATATTATTATTGTGTTGAATAAAGTCACTCCTGGTTCCCTTGTATATGCCAGTGAGTTGATGTAGAAATAAGTTTGTTGACCACTGGTTCCCTTGTATATGCCAGTGTGTTGACACTAGAATTCAGACCAGTAGCTCAATCCAATAGGATAGGTTCATCTTGGCGGTGACCTTCAGACAAATATGGGATACATCGATCACTTGTGAATATTCGCCACATCTACATCTATATCCATCTTCTTTATCTTTTCATTGTGATTGTGGTTAGTCAGATTCCGAGTATTGTGGTTTGTTCGACTTTCTAAGAAAAAATTTATGTACTTATATATGAACTGAATTTGCGCAAGGTATCTCCTCCTGTAGTCATTTTGGATTCATTCATTGATTTGTCACAAATAGACGGAGTTGGAAATATAGGTTTTGTAGGCAGACCTCTTGTAAACCTTCACGAGACTAAAATTCGTCCACTAGGGACACCTAGGGGTTCAAAGGCTTGTTATTTATGCTTAGAGTAACCTTAGCCTCGACGAGACGGAGTTATATGTATCTTTTAGAATTATTTTGTTTGATTTGCTCGAGGACTAGCAAAGTCTAAGTGTGGGGGAATTTGATAGGTGTCTAAAACACCTATATATTTATCTATTGATTATGCTTTCTTTGCTTAGTTTTCTTGTAAAATATGTATCTTATGTTTGCTTTTGAATATTTAGGTACTCTGGAGTTGCACGGAAGAAAAGGAAAAGAAATAATCCAAAATTGAGCAAGAAGGGCAAAGTGGTCATTTCACTGCTAGAAATATTGGGAGCATGGAAAAGTTAAGAGGCAACCCCATTCGGAAAGGCACTAAAGATAGGCCAGCTAAGGATTAAGGGAATGTCAATGAGGTGGCCCTTATCCAGAAGATAGGTGGTGTGCTGTTAGCACCCAAAGCCAACCCTACCCTTAATCGAATTCTCTTACATTCATCATTCAATCATTTGTTTCTATCATTCACTGAAATTGAGAAAAGATGCACAACAGCTAGAGAAATCAAGAGAGGTTCTAAATTGGGGTAATTCAATGGAGTTTCAAGGATAGAAATAAAGCAAGAAAGGAGATCTGATGTTGGTGTTGAGATAAGAAACTTGAGTTGTGAAATTGGCGCTACTGGTGATGCTGAATGAATCAAGACAAAGAGAAGAACAGGGTTAAGGATGGGTTTGAGTTGTAGATTCATGAGCATATGAGTTCATTTCTGTTGGTTTGTGAGATGAGTTAAACAAGGAGGTGGTGGCCATGACTTAGATGGGTGGTTGGATGGCAGGGTTTTGTGAATCTGTAGCATTGTATTGCAGGTATGATATGAGATAGAATATCAATGATGAAGAGAAGTTGAACTAGAGCTGCAGTAACTGGTGGTATTGGCTGCTTTGTACAACATTAGGAATGGGGTTGTGCTTAATGGGTGATTACAGGTGAAACAATGGCTTTTCAATGGAATCTGGGTTTTCACTAAGCATTGGGGGTTGCTGTGAAGCTGAAGGAGGAGTTTAGGTTGATGTTTCTGTGATTGCGTGTTTGCAGAGGCAGGTGGTGTTGTGTGTGTGTGTTTAAAGAGCTGGTGATTGCATCAGCTAAGTGGAGTACAGGTTGTGGTGGTGACTCTGGAGTGTATACACGGTATTTGGCAGATGTGCTTGAAACTGATGGTATGGTTATTATGCACTGGAGGATTGAAGTGTAGCTATAGGAGATGGTTCAGGGCAAGGAGATAAGAAGGTTATGTTGAGTCTAGAGGTGGTTAATTATGGTGGTCTTGGTGGTTACAACCACAGTTGGCTAGGTACAAATTGCAGGAACTGAAATGGTCAACAACTGGTGACAGTTGCAGGTGCTAAGGCTGTAGTTCAAGGTGGTATATGTGGTCGATACGGTGAAGATGTGCTGAGTTACGAGTGAGAAAGTGCAGGCGATGGGATCTTTGGAGCATTGCAGGTATGAAGCTGCCATGGTCAGGGAAGGAGAACAATGGCGTTGGGACTGTATTGCAGCTAGAAGTGGCAGGTCTGTAGCAGGGCATTGCTGTTGAGATACAAAGGTGGAGGTCACTGTGAAGGTATTGGGGCAAGTGGAGCTCGAGGCGAATGGTGATGCAGCTAGAAGATTAAAGCAAAGAGTCTGCTGGGAAGTTCAGGGCGAGAGTTCAAGGAGTGTTACAGGTGATGAATCTGAAGCACAGATGTGTACAAGGAGGTGCTGCAATGAGTTTCGCTGCTGTGACTGGTGGTTGGGTCAGTGGAATTACAGCTTGTTGCAGCTGAGAAGTGGAACTGTAACCGTGGCAGTTTCCAGTGAAGTTAGAGATGAATTGAGCTCGAGCATAAATAAAGAACAGCGGGACTGCTGCTGTTATTGGAGCTAGGACAGGAGGGCAATAGTGCAGTCGCTGTGTTGCTGCTGTTGTTTAGTGGGGATTGGTTTTCTGTCGACGGAGATGAAATGGTGATTGTCTGTGGAGCTAACGGAGATGGTTATCGAATGATGCTGTTGTTCGTTGATGTTTGAAGCAGCTGGAACTGGAGAAGATTGCGAGGCGAGCAGCAATGGGACTGATGTTGCAGAAGGTAGTTCAAGTGCAGGCTTGAAAAATGGTTCATGCCTGGCAACTCAATGCACTAAGGCGAGTCAGTTAGCTGACTAGGGGTTGACTAAGGTCTGACTAGACCTTGCTGATATCACTGATCCGGACTGACTGAGTTGTACGGTTGATTTACTTTGACCGGCGCCGGCGGCCAAGTTCCGGCCAATTTCCGGCAATACACCCAGTATTCCGGCGACTATTATATGGCATATTTTCTACGTGGGTTTTCTCTTGTGTGGGCTTGGTGAACACATTGGTTGTGGGCTTTTGAGTTATGACCTAGTTTAAGGAGAAAAAAGCTACAAAAAGGGAAGAATTTCTACACTTTGGATATCACGTATTTTCTATTCTACTTGGAGTTTTGCAGAGAGCTGGAACTAGGGTTTGCTTCCTTGTTTCATTTTTATCTTCATTATTTCATTTATTATATTTGATTATGAACTCCAATATTATGAGTAACTAAAACTCTCTTTGATTAAGGCGATTTCGAAGCCCGAAATATGAATCTTCAATTGATATGAAATAACTTGTTCTCTTGCATTCATTTATGTTATTGATTGATTTTCTACTATTCTAATATTGTCTATGGATTATTTGTTAAGGGTTTAAGTTCGAAATTGAATCATTAATTCTTAATCTATTTTCTAGTTTAGATTTTCTTCGACCCGTAATTGTCTAGAGAAGATAAACACAAGTAGAAATATGTGGGTACTGATGATGGGACTTTGTTAAGTGTACATATGTATAAATCAACACTTGTAGGTGATTCATGCTTTTGAGTTCATCACTAGGAGCAACCTTATCTCACAGAACTTATAGCATTTGTTTAAGTCAAACCTAGTAAGCGTACCTCTAGGAAACTTGGCAAGTAGGAACCGGTAGTCGAGCGCTTCCGTATCCGGTGAGCTAGGAGATAGTAACAGAATAGTTGAGCGTACTAATTATTCTAGGGTTGTTAGTAACATGATAATGTGAAGAACATAGCTAACTATCAATTTGGTTTGTATTTCGTGGTCTAGATTGAACCTTTAATCAATTCCATCTCATATTTGAATACATTTTACAATTTTCAGATTTTCTACAACACAATCATCTTTGCTAAGAGTATTTGCATAACAATTTAGACTTCATTCCTCCCTTGGGACGATCCTGCTTACATTATACTACTTGCTAGTGTAAAAGTAGAGAAATATTATTTTTGCGAGATTCGACACCTCGTAACAAGCCAAAACCGCACCTAGCCCAAGCTAGTCACGCCATGCGCCTATGGAAAACCTTTGGCCCCACATGCCAAGTAAAAATCCGCACCTATACCAAGCTAGCCACGCCATGCTCCTATGGAAAACCCTTGGCCCCACATGCCAAGCCAAAACCGCACCTAGCCCAAGCTAGCCGCGCTATGCCAAACACACTCTGCCTTGGCCCTAGCTATGCTAGTCACACCATGCCAAGCCAAACACCCTTGCCTTGGCCCTAGCCACGCTATGTGCCCATGGAAAAACCCTTGGCCCCACATGCCAAGCCAAATCGAACCTAGCCAAGCTAGCCGCGCCATGCCAAACACACTTTTCCTTGGCCCTATCCATGCTAGTCACATCATGCCAAGCCAAACGCCCTTTCCTTGGCCCTAGCCACGCCATACGCCCATGGAAAACCCTTGGCCCCACATGCCAAGCCAAAATCGCACCTAGCCAAAACTAGACACGCCCAAGGCGAACCCTGGTCCTCACATGCCAAGCCTAACCATACCCTAGCCGCGCCACCCTGTTGGCCTTCCCTACGCGGCCACCAAAACGAAGGCGTGCAAAAATCAACGGTTTCCTCAATCTCAGGAGCAAATCTTAGCCATCCAAGGTTACCAGACGACATATGGTAACCTTTGGCCCAAAAACCTAAGTTTGGCCACGCCAAACCATGCCATGCCAACGGCATTCCAACCTAGCCACGCCACCTGTTGGCCTTCCCTATGCGGCCACCAAAACGAAGGAGTGCAACAATCAACGGTTGCCCTACAATCCCAAGAGAAAATCCTAACCATCCAAGGTTACCAGACGACACATGGTAACCTTTGGTCCGAAAACCTAAGTTTGGCCACGCCAAACCATGCCATGCCAACGACATGCCAACCTAGCCGCACCACCATGTTGGCCCTCACTACGCGGCTACCATAACGAAGGCGTGCAACGATCAACGGTTGCCCCTCCTCTCAAGATGCAAAATCTCGACCGTCGAAGGTCACCAGGCTAGCAAGTTTCCCGAGCTTGACTTGCCAAGCCATAACAACATGCTACATGTTTTCCAAAAATATTCGAGATATCAACACAAACTGGGGGATCCTCTTTGGGTATTGATTTGGAAGTTTACAGCGTGCGGCGTACACTACGCCCGTCATAAGGAGGTGTCATAAGGGTGAGGCGATTAGTAAATACGGGAAGTTATGTGTGAAACGTTCATGGGATAAAGCACATGCGTTAACAATTTTATGGGACATCAATTCCATAACGTTAGCAGTTTCATGAAAACCAGTTTCATGCGTTAACCACTTTATGGAACATCAATTCCATGCATACGGTTACCGCCTCCTCCCATTTACTTCCCCACTCCTTAGTGAGACCAGGGTACGTTTTTACTCCGACTTGTATAAATAGGTCTTACCTATTTCCATTGAACAACAAGTTTATACGGGAGATACAACACTCAGAAATACTTACTTGCTAGCTCACCTTGTTAGCTCTATCACTTTTCTGATAACAAGTCGTAGTAACCCAACTACTCTTCCAGAATCAACTATTCTGGGCTCACCACTTTTCTTGCTTCCCTCCCCAAAACCAACCCATTCTCCTCCACTTTGTGACCGAAGAAAGTCTGGAACAGCCATTTCTTGGTTTAGGTCGGACTTGTACAGATTGATCTCTCAAATCTAAAGTACTCCCTTGCAGTACATTATTTAGGGTTGAAATTGTTTCTCACATGCACACCCGCAATTACCGAAATCAGCAGAAACCATTTTCACCAACAAATACTTAGTTATCCTAGTATCTTAGTTCTTCATGGTTTTAACTTCATTTTGTGCTGTGATTATTGTGCTTTGATTTGATTGACTATTTTCATCCACTAGTCCTCTGTAACGATGCTACTGCTGTTTGACATAGTAATTGTTACGTGCGATTCTTCTGACAAAATATTGTGCACTAAGTTGAGTAGTCAGAGTGCTATCTAATAATGGTGCACTCAAACCCACCCATTTCTCCCAACCCAAATCCATTTCTCCTGACCCAAATAAACCTCAACTATGGTTGGTTATTAACTTGGCTTGTGGGGTAAACTTTCAAAACTTAACAAATACAAATGGACAGACTCGCTTGTCCTTTTGTATGGGTTGAATCAAAAATAGGTTGGATCGGCACCAAAGTTCAAACCTTTGGATTTTGGCGAGGATTGCTCAAATAAATATATGAATAAGGGATGTCTTTATACTACTTCAAATAATTTGCCCAAAATAAAATGACGGTCCCTTCCAAAAAAAAACAAAGAGTGGTGCCCAAAAAAGGGTCCCCTCACAAACAACTAGGCACACCCCTACTAATTCTCTATGGGTGGATGGGGCACGGTCCGTCAAGCACTGTGTTTTACTTATTTTTCAAAAAAAAGAAAAGAAAGGTAAAGTCTTTAAAATTTCCTCCGCCTCCTCTTCCTCTCCTCTTTACACCAGATTACATTCTCTTGTTTGTGGTTGATGATTCAAGATCTATAAAATTCGTGAGCAATTTTTAATCTTCTCTTATCATAGCAACCACAGCGGCGGCATAAAGTTGCGTTTTTCAGTTATGGCGAGAAAAATGAAATGTGTAACCATCGATCAAGAGCAGAAGAAGAAGCAAAAAGGAAAGGATGATACTGCTAATTCTTCTTCTTCTTCTACATATCTACCCGAGGAATTAGTAATCGATAATATTCTCACTAGATTTTCAGCTCGGGAAGTATTTCAGTACGCTTGTGTCAGTAAGTTATGGTACAATTCAATTTTCAATGATACACGATTTACTGCCCTCCATTTTGCTCATCAAAAGAAAAATTTATTCTTTAATCTCCTTAATGTGTCCGTAGGTGATGATCTGCAAAAATGATTTTTCAGTTTACAAAAGGAAAGTAGTACTCATAGTCAAAGACGTAGTAGTATTAGTGATGATGAATTTCCTGACTTAAAATTATTAAGTAGAATTTATTACGAAGATCCAATTGAACCAGTAGGTTGTTGCAATGCTTTAGCTTGTTTTAAATCACTTGGTGAACCTGGTTATGAAGCTGCAGGTTTAATAGCTGTCATTAATCCGGTTAGGGGTGAAGCACTTCACCTCCCCTATTTTGGGGGAGGGGGATCACTAAAATATTTGTGTTCTGGTTTTGGTTTTGATTTATTATCACAAGAATATAAGGTGGTGCTTATTTTTACTAGTTCACCGTTAACGGCTGGTGGTGATCAAGTGTTTATTTCCAGTGTTCTTACATTGGGAACGAATCCTTGGAGAAAGATAGTTACTAGTACTTCTGAAATCACACCACCCCCAGGTTGTTCTCCCTTTCCTAGTCCATTAGTAACAAGAGCTTGGAAAAATACTCATAAATCAGCCACCCCTTTGCGGGGGTGATCTCGTCTGGGGAGTGACTAATAGTGGTAGTAACGGTTATGAGGTTGAAATGTTGCTCTCGTTTGACATTCATAATGAGAATATTCACTTCATACGAACTCCCAGCTGAAAGCTCTACTCTGACCCCAGCAATGAATGATGAGCATCAATATTCAGAAATTTGTCATCATCTTCTGGAGTTCAAAGGATATCCTTGTGTCTCGTTCTGAAAAGATATTGATAAGCCTTAGTAGCCAGGAACGTTGAAAGTCCTTACGAATCTCAGTGAGAACCGCGATTTTGCGCTCCTCAGTGAGATTCGTGATGGGAGCTCGCTCCTAACACGAGAGAAACGCGTTCCCGTAGAGTAAGGAACGTTTTACTCATAAGTAAATTACCATATCTTCGTATCTTTATCCTTTATCAGTGTGCCAACTGTGTATATTCGCATATCTTTTAGCTGCATATTTCCATATCTTCGTATCTTAATCTATAATCTTATATCTTTATCTAGGATATTCTCATATCTTCATGTATGCGTATGATATTTGCCATCATCTAATATAACTTATATATGTTTATCTAGTTATTACTGTGGTGATGGACGCATTCTCCACATCAACTTCCTACACAATCACTCTTAAACCCTCGTGATCAGTAACATTCTTAACTCTCATTCATATCCTTAGTCGTCTAGTACCTCTATTACATTAATCACAGTTTAATGACCTACAATTTCCAAGGTTTTAGGTTTTTTGTCTTAGTTCTGGAATAAATTTTTGGAAAATTAATAGTCTAAATATACTATATATATAAAGATTAATTTACGCTCCAACACGCTCCTCATATCTGATTTTTGAGACATTTTACGATTTTCGAATCCGTCCTCGCTCCCGCTCCTGGCTGCTAAGTGATAAGCCACAGAGATCATAACCATCACCGTCGTCGTCATTGTAAACACCAGAGTGGTTTTTGTTGTTACCGTTTTGAGGTTTTGTTGTTACCGTTTTGAGGTTCAACTATATATATTGAAGGACAAGGTAAAGCAAATATGCATCAAGGAAGAGACTTTCAATGTTCGAATGAAGGAGGAAGATGTGGTACCAGATCCCTTCTGTTGTTACTTTGACACTACCACCAGGAATGCACCTCCTACACGTATATTGGGTTTCTCCGATCAGGTGTTATTGTATTGGTTTGATGGGGAATGTCTTATATTCTACAGTTTGCAAATGAAACATCTTGAGGTGGTAAAATGCTCCCGCTCCCGTAATAAGAAGAATCGTGATATTTTTGTAATTATGATGAAAGGAATGCCACAGCAAGGCCATCTTATTAGTGAGGATGATAATATTCCTTGCCCATACATTGATTATCAGCTGCATGCTCAAGTGGAGAACATCTTTCGCTGAAAACCTTCCGTCCTAAAGGTAAAGTTTATGAATTTAATTCCGACAATGAATTCCAACAGTTTTTGATAAATAATAAAGGGGTCATGTGGTTGACTAGATTAAGAAAATACTGATTTGTTATATCCGATTGTTTCATGACTTCTGTTCAGCAATGTTCGTCAATTTATTTAACTTTTATTGGAGAGTTATTTTATAAATTGAAGTTACTGGTAGAATATGGATGAAAACGATTACAATGTTCTTTTTCCGGAATGTCACACCACATTATTCATTTCTATGGTATTCAGTAAAATCGATGTTTGTTAGCAGCACCATTTCATTGTCTCATATGACCATATAATCTGCAATATGCCAATATCAGATTGTTGTCAGCTTCTTGTTTCCGCATTGATCAGCATATCTTGCACATTTAGTTCTCTGTGGTTCTGGACAGTAAGACTGTCGACATTTCAAACGGTTGTTTATATTGATTTCGTGCCTTTTGAAAGGCATTTATTATGCCAATTATTCTAGTCAGTCTTTTTTACTCTTTGACATTAGTATCCATTGTGCTATACGAGTCTTTGGAAAATAGTTGTAGGGTTGCCATAAACACATTGAGATTGATCTTTAGTTGTAGCCTTAACCGTTGTTGCTTATATTCAAAACAACATTAGTTGTGCCTGGGGACTTGCTATCCCAGCTGCTATTATCTTGCTCTCGATAGGTATATTTTTGATTGACAGCAAGCTTACATCTGTGTGAAAACCAAGAGGAAGTGATTTTACTGATGTAGCTAAGGTGATTTCGGCTGCATTACGTAAAAGAAAAATCAAGCTTAAACTGACTTCTGAGCACACCCTTTTCGACAGTCCATCAAGAGATCCTATGGTAGGGAATCTTGGTCTCACCAATCGGTTTAGTTGCTTGACTAAAGCTGCAGTGGTTACTGATCAAGATTCGTTTAACGATCAAGGATTGCCAACAGATGGATGGAGACTTTGCAGTATTCAGCAAGTTGAGCAGTTTTAAGTGTTATGCCAGTTTGGGTGTCAGGAATTGCTTGTTTCGTCTGTATGGATCAACAAAGTACTCAAGGAGTGCTTCAAGCAAATCAATCAGATACAAGATTTGTAGGAAACTTTCACGTTCCACCGGGTTCAATGGGTATTGCAGGTATGATCACGTTATCAATGTGGATACCTATTTATGAGCTCTTAGTCTTACCATTGTCAAGAAGAATGAGCAAAGATGGAGTAGGGATAACCTTAAAACATAGACTGGGAGCAGGAATTGTGATTTCAATCATTTGCATGGTAGTTGCCGGAATTGTGGAAAGAAGAAGACGAGACAGCACCCTAAAGAACCACACATTCATTGCGCCAATGTCATTCACCTGGCTCATACCTCAATATGCATTATCAGGTATGACAGAAGTGTTTACGGGTGTTGGAATTGTGGAATTCTTGGCGAAACAGTTTCCACCAAGTATGGGAACTTTGGCCTGTTCTTTATTCTTTCTTAGTTTAGGTTGTGCAAGTTATGTGAGTTCTTTTCTCATAAATCTGATTCACAGAATAAGTCATTCTGCATCAGATGATAAGGATGGAAGTAATCCTGGATGGTTAGGAGGTACTGACCTGAATAAGAATAAGTTAGGCTACTACTACTTTATTGTCGCAGGAATTTGTGTATTAAATTTGCTGTATTACATTTCTTTTGCTAGTCGTTATGTTGATACAAGTAAGAAGGATGAAGAAGGAGAGAGAGGCCTAGAATTGAATTCCTAGGCAGTTTCATTAGCTTGTATTCATTGGTTTTGGCTAATACTCTATATAAATTTGGTACCTCTCTTGTTTTTAGATATGACGAATTATTGATTGTTAGTCTAAAGGTTCTGTACAATGCTGACATGATATTAAATATGCAGTACTCATATTCTTGTCAGACCATTTTGATACGACTGCGATCAAATTTTCTTCCATATGATGTAACCTGGCAGTGGTACTCCCACAGGAAAGAAACTGTGAAATGGCTGTTTCATTTTTATGATTGTACATTTACAAGGTGCAGCAAGATTTGAGCTAGACAGGCGAGAGACATAAGCTGAATAAAATAAAGTATTGAGAGTCTTTAACTAGTAGTGTATGGATCTTTGTCTTATGCCGCCTACTTTGCTATATCCACCAAGCTTGCTAATCTCATTGTTACAATAAATAAGCCAGGGTATTGTGGATCATTTCATCCAAATTTGAATATCTACGTGAGAGATGGAATGCTGAAACTTAGTATAACTATAGAAAAACAACAATGCGAGTAGAAAGTAAGGATAAGATCCTGAGATCATCAAATCATCCTTCATGGATTTTCTGTTTCCCCAGCAAATACTTTTCATCTCCTGTGTCAACAAAGAAATATCCAGCGATCACCGGCGAGGATTCCAAGACAATCCAAAGAAAGCCTGCTGGATGGAAAGTCATGCCTTATAGGCCTGGATATCTTATTCTCCACTTTCTCAATCGTCTCTTTTGTACCGTTGCTCGAGCATTTTTGAACTAGCAGCATCATAACCTTGTTTCATCCGTTTGATTTTTACAAGGAATGAAACATTCGAGAGGTTAGCATCATATGGGCTGATAGGAAACTTTATGGTGTACTTGCTCACACATTTTAACATGAACCAAATTTATGCTGCAAACTTGCTTACCGTATGGGCTGGCACGACAAATTTTGCACCGCTAATTGGTGCATTTCTCTCTGATGCTTATCTTGGCAGATTTAAGACTCTTGCTTATGCATCTTTTATATCTTTCACGGTATTTGCTCTGGGATATCATTCGCCATATGGTCTAATCTTACTTTAGTCTTGCCATATTTTAACTATGGGACTTCATGGCGATTAACAGGGACTGCTCGTTCTAACGTTAACGGCTGCAATTCCAGACTTGTATCCTCCATCATGTACGTTAGAACAACTACAACATGCTCAATGCATAGGCCCTTCTAAATCTCAGCTTGGTTTTCTATTCTTGGCATTAGGGTTTCTAACAGTAGGAGCTGGTGGAATTAGGCCATGCAGCATTCCATTTGGAGTCGATCAATTTGACCCAACAACTGATGAAGGGAAAAAAGGGATAACCAGTTTCAACTGGTATTATTTCTCCTTCACGGTTGTTATTATGATCGCTCTCACTGTGCTTGTTTATATACAAGGACTTAGCTGGGTTTGGGGGATTGCTATTCTGACGTTTCTCATGTTCTGCGCAATTGTGCTGTTCTTCGCTGGTACACGAATTTATGTGTACATCCAACCTGACGGGAGTGTATTCTCTGGCATTGTGCAAGTGTTTGTAGCGGCATATAAAAAGCGGAAACTCAAGCTTCCTAGTTCATTCGACCATGCGGTTGATGAACATGTTCTGTATGATCCCCCACTGAAAGGATCTTCAACTTACTCCAAGATACCTTGCACTAACCAGTTCAGGTGATGTACCTATATCACACATATAGTGGCATAGTGGGGTTCATTTCTTTGATTTAGATGACCAGACAGTTTCTAGCTCTTGATATTAACCGGCGAAAATTTAATGTGTTGCAGGATCTTAAACAAAGCGGCTATAATGGAAAACGCAGGATTAAAGCCAGATGGAACTCCAGTGAACAAATGGAGATTATGCAGTATTCAACAAGTAGAAGAACTAAAATGCATAACAAGAGCAATGCCAATATGGGTTTCAGGCATTATCTGTTTCACAGCCATTGTTCAACAACACACATTTACAGTCTTACAAGCTTTGAAAATGAATAGACACCTCGGGCCAAATTTTCAAATCCCTGCTGGTCCGCTCTCCGTAATCTCCATGATTACAATAGCATTATGGCTTCCTATCTACGACCGAATCCTCATACCTAATCTGCGTAAAATAACGAAAAAAGAAGGGGGAATTACCATACTCCAAAGAATGGGAATTGGGTTGATCTTTTCAGTCTTTGCGATGATTGCAGCTGGTTTTGTAGAAATTAAAAGACGGGAATCGGCAAATGCTGCTGCTAAAGCTGATGGAATTGCACCTATTACAGTTCTATGGCTCGCGCTACAACTAGTTCTTATGGGTCTACCTGAAGCTTTCAATGTAATTGGACAGATAGAATTTTACAATAAGGAGTTTCATGAGCATATGCTAACGGTTAGTGTAGAATGTATATGTATGTCCAGTCCGTCTGTATGTCCAGGTCCATGTAGTTAGAATCCATTATGTCTTGTACTCGTAAACCTAATAGGGTTTACAACATTATGTCGTATACAACAGTATAAATATATGCCTCATAAACCTAATAGGGTTAAGAGAGCTTTCATAGTCGTTCATGGTATCTAGAGCCATAGCGATCGGTTCCGGGTCTCTACCTCCGGTTCCTAAAAACCCTAGCCTCAAAACCTTTTCTTCTTCACGGGTCCTTAAAAAAACCCTAGCCTCTTGAATTTAAAACATATAAAATTATTATTTTTTCTTCTTCTTTACAAAAGGATAAGTCTTCAATCTTTTTCTTCAAATAAAAGACAAATAACCCTATTCTCATCTTCTCTGTTTGTTTTTCTTCGTACTCCCACCATGTCAACTATATCGCTAAATCTAGAGTCGATCTCTCTACCTTAAACCCTAGCCTCAAAACCTTTTTTCTTCACAAACCCTAGCCTCGGATCTCCAACCATTGGTCAATCTTCTCGCATAACCCTATTCTAGTATTGGTTCTCTTATGTCATCCTCGCAAACGAGAGCTAAAGCGGATCTCCAACCATCTTCCTTCTTCTACCAAAATCGTTCTCCTGGACAAAACTAATTACCTCCTCTGGGAATCTCAAATTGTTCCCATTCTGAAGTCCCAACGTCTTTACAAATATCTTGAAGATATCTATGAGATACCATCCAGGGATCTTACTGATTCTACCACTGAAGAAAAATCCGCAAACCCTGCTTATGAAGAATGGGAAGTTATTGATCAAACCATCATCTCTTGGATAAACTGCTCTCTTACAGATCCCTTAAAAGCTGAATGCGTTCGTCGTGGAAATTCTCGTGCAATATGGAAATATCTTCGCAGCACTTATGCAACTATTAATCCAGCTCGAATTCTCCAACTCAAAGCTAATCTCTCGACAATCCAAAAGGGTAACTTATCTATCTCTGAATATATCTTGAAGATTAAATAAATCTCAGACTCCTTAGCCGCTGTCATGCAACCTGTTTCTGATCTTGAGCTTGTATCTACAACTCTACGTGGCTTGGGTGCTGATTGGAGCAATATTTACACTGCGGTTATTGCTCGAACCTCCTTACCAACGTTCACTGAGTTGCATGCCTTGATTCTTCACCACGAATCTCACCTACAATACCTGCAGAATCTTCAAAATAATGTCTCTGAGCTTCAACAACCAACAGCCTTCTTTGTTGGTGCTCCTTTTTCTGGTCGTGGACGATCATCCTACAACAACTCTGGTAACTCTTCTGGTGGCTTCTCTCGTGGTCGTGGCTCCTACAATAATTCTGGTGGTTCGTTTCGTGGACGAGGTGGCTCAGGACGTGCAACCTGGAACAATGGTGGTCGTAATACTTGGAGTGGTGGTAGTGGCAACTGGAACACTGGTGGAGAATATCACAACTATTCTCATGGAAACTGGAAATCTAATGGCTTTGGACGAGGGAACAATGGAAGTTTTCAACCTCATAGTGGCTACAACAGACCATATGGTCGTGGGAATTGGACCTCAAATCGTGGAAACAATGAAGCACCATATGTACTTGGTCCGTATCCACAGCCTACCATCACCTTCCAGTGGTGTGGTGATAATGGACATACCGCTCAAAGTTGTACTCATCTCACTCAAGCACATGCTATTGATTTACCTCAGTCCTTTTTGGAAATGCATGTTCAATCTATGCCGTATGAAAATCATTGGTTTGCTGACACGGCTGCATCTGCTCATATGAAATCTGATGCTTCTCAGATGATGAATCGGGTGGATTATAACGGTAATGATAAAGTACTTGTTGGTAATGGTAAACTTTTACCTATCTCAGGAATTGGTGATATCACTCTTGCCTCTTCTGCATCAAAGTTACCTTTGAAAAATACTCTTCATGTGCCTTCTATTGCCAAGAATCTTGTTTCTGTTGGCCAGCTCACACGTGATATTGATTGTGTGTTTGTTTTTGACCGTGATGGCTTTTGTATTCAGGATCGATGAACGGGATCTCCTCTGTACACGGGCAAGAATAAAGATGGCATGTATCCAATCTCTTGCAGTACTTTTTCTCGTTTACAACAACTATCTACCTCAGCTTTTTCTGCTACAACTCTTGGTGTTCGTGCTAGTCCATCTGTATGGCACATGCGTTTAGGTCATCCGAACAATAATATTTTCCTTTCTATTAATCACAATAAGTTCTTATCTTTAGATTCTACTTCATCTTCTATTCCGTCTGTATGTTCTAGCTGTGTTGGTGCCAAACATCATCGTCTCTATTTTCAATCTCGCACATCTTATTCGAATAAAATTGGTTCCATTATTCATTCTGATTTATGGGGTCCTGCACCTTTTCAATCTAATTGTGGTTTTCGATATTTTTTGCTATTTGTGGATGAATGCTCACGGTTCAATTGGATTTATTTCTTGTCCGACAAAACTCAGGTGTTTAATTGTTTTTTAAACTTCAAAACCATGGTTGAAAAACAATTCTCCACATCCATTCTTGTTCTACAAACTGATGATGGAACTGAGTATGTTGATCCTCTAAAAACCTATTTGCATGCTAATGGAATTCAAAGTCGTTCTTCGTGTCCCAACACACCTCAACAAAATGGTTTATCCAAACGAAAAATTCGCCATATCACTGAAACTGGTCGTGCATTGATGTTACAAAGTGGTCTTCCTGAACATTTTTGGGCTGAATTTTATGCTACAACTACCTATTTAATAAATCGACTTCCAACACCATATTTTTCGAATACTTCTCCTTACTTGTTGTGCATCATCGTTCTCCTCCTTATGATTTTTTGAAGGCTTTTGGATGTCGTTGTTACCCTCTTTTGTCCCACTTTCGTCACAACAAGTTATAACCAAAAACTCTTCCATGTTTGTTTATTGGTTATAGTGATCGGCATAAGGGTTATAAATGTTTAGAGGTCAATAGCAATCGTGTCTACATCTCTCGTCATGTTGTTTTTGACGAATCTGTTTTCCCATATCCTGTTGATATTGGTGTTGAACTTCATTGTAAATCCAAATCTCCAGCCACTCACACTCTTCTTACTTTGCCTCATACAGTTGAGGCTACTCATCTTCCTTTGTCTCCAACACAGCCACCTATTTCTCCTTCCCCTATATCTCTTTCGTCTCCACTTTCCAATACTTCTCTCACTCCTACCTTGCTGGATTCTCCTAATATCCCCTCTCTGTTATTTGGCTCTTCGCCTTCACAGTCTCCTGTAGCTTCCACTTCTGCGTCTACTCCGTCCTCTTCTGCACCTGTGCTATCAACGTCACCTACTTCTGATTTTCCAGCTTCGTCCGGTGTTCACGAGCTCTCACAGTTGACAACTAATGTACATCCTATGGTTACTAGATTAAAGGATCATACAATTCAGCCACGCAGTTTTAAGGGCTGTTTCTCTACAAGGTATCCTGTGTTGCACTGTTTTCTATCTCAATATGATTCTTTACCTGCTGAACCCACGAGTTTCACTATGGCGTCAAAATCTTCGGACTGGTGGGCTGCTATGCTGGATGAAATCAATGCCTTGCTTCGCAATCGCACTTGGTCACTTGTACTTTGGCATCCCGGTATGAATATTGTTGGTAGAAAATGGGTTATCGTGTTAAACAAAAATCATATGGTTCTCTTGACAGACGCAAAGATCGTTTAGTTGCTAAGGGTTACTCTCAACAGTATGGGATTGACTATGATGAGACGTTTAGTCCCGTTGTCAAGCCGGTGACTATTCGGTTGGTTCTGAGTTTAGCAGTTTCTTCTTCTTGGCCGATCAAGCAACTCGATGTTAAAAATGCCTTCCTTCACGGTTCACTGGATCAGGAGGTTTATACGGCTCAACCTCAGGGGTTTGTTGATCCGCGGTTCCCTAACCATGTCTGTCTACTGCACAAAGCTCTTTATGGCCTAAATCAGGCGCCTCGAGCTTGGTATCATCGTTTTGCCTCATTTTTTCTCCATCTGGGATTCAAGTCATCTCAGTATGATCACTCAATGTTTATCAAGAAATCGTCCCAGGTATTATTATACTCTTGTTATATGTTGATGATATCATTGTGACTGGTAGTGACACTATAGGTATTCAATCCTTACTGCCAACACTTCAAACTGAATTTGTGATGACTGATATGGGAGATTTACATTATTTTTTGGGATTGGAAGCTACTCGTACTTCATCTGGTATTGCTCTAACTCAAAACCGGTACACTATGGATCTCTTAAGAAAGTTTATCTCACGGATTCTAAACCAGTTTCTACTCCAGTGTCTCCACGCTCTAAGTTGCACTCTGGTGATGATGCTTTGTTTTCTGATGCAACCCTGTATCGCAGTTTGGTTTGGGGATTACAATATCTTAACATGACATGGCCTGATATTATATACGATGTCAATCAAGTTAGTCAGTTTATGCATCGACCCACCAAAACTCATTTCATGGCTGTTAAACGCAGTCTCAGGTATCTCAAGGTCACATTAGGTCATGGTATTTGCTTCTAGCGTGACTCTCCCTTGAAGCTTACAGCTTACTCGGATGCAGACTGGGGAGGTGATCCCGACACCTCTCGATCAACCTCAGGTCATTGTATATTCTTGGGCAACAATCTTATCTCCTTGGGTTCCAAAAAGCAACCTACTGTTTCCACCAGCAGTACTGAAGCTGAGTATCGTGCCCTGTCTTCTACATAAGCTGAACTCATTTGGATTGGATATCTATTAAATGATCTAGGTATTTCCTTGCCGCAGTCTCCTACACTCTATTGTGACAATATAAGTGCTACTTACTTGACTATGAATCCAATTCAACATTATCGTTCCAAACATATTCAGATTCACTATCATTTTGTTCGAGAACGGATTGCATCTGGTCTTCTGCACCTACGGTATATTTCAACTGAGCATCAACTAGCAAACTTGTTTACGAAGGGTTTGTCCTCATCCAGGTTTCTTTATCTATGTAACAAGCTTTCGCGTTGCTTACCATCGCGTACAGCTTGAAGGTGGGTGTAGAATGTATATGTATGTCCAGTCCGTCTGTATGTCCAGGTCCATGTAGTTAGAATCCATTATGTCTTGTACCCGTAAACCTAATAGGGTTTACAACATTATGTGGTATACAACACTATAAATATATTCCTCATAAACCTAATAGGGTTAAGAGAGCTTTCATAATCGTTCAGTTAGCAATTCATTACTACATTGTTCTATTGGTGCAGCCTTTTACTTTAGCAGCATTCTTGTAGCAATAGTTCATGAGAAGACGAGTAAAAATGGCAGTTCTGGATGGTTTGATAACAAGAACATAAATGATGGAAGACTTGAAAACTTTTACTTTGTAATCGGAGGATTGGGAGCTGCTAATTTCATGTATTTCTTATTTGTCGCTCATCTGTATCGTTACAAAGGAAGTGTCATTCATGATGATAATGTTTCTGTAAAAAATGTCATTTTAGTTTAAAGAGTATATGCTTGCCAGTTTTTCCCCTCAAGGCCATTGCGGCAACCTAACCACCACGCATGTAACCTCAGAATCTGATCATTTCGATACAAAATCAAGAGGATCGAGATATTTGCTCCAAAGGAACTTAAAAAAGGCGATATTCCATATATCTCCTCAGGGTCCTCGAATATTTCAAAACAGGAAAGTAAGATCAAAAAGGAAAATATGATCGAAAAAATACCGTTTATGTCCCTGAAATGATGACGTACACGACTACATGATGAATGCGGTAAGAAAATTTTTTGGAGTGCACTCATATTGCGTTCAAAATATTCAACAGTACGCAGTCAACAATACTTTTCGAGTTTCCGGTAAAAGTTCACTCCCGTACTTCATGGTGTAAATTAGGTTATGCCATCACGAGCACATCCCAGCACAACACGCTAAAATTTTAGCCCGGCCCAGCGCAGCACGACACGTTAGTTTCATGGGATGGGTTGGGTTTGACTAATCGACATAGCAGCCCAGCACAACACGCGACACAGATAAGCACGTGGCACGGCACATCACATCACGTTAAGAAAGCACGTGATAATATGTATAAAATACTACATAACATGGCACAATACATCATATTTTGTGTATATTTCACAAAAGAGCCTTTATTCTAGCCAATTATTGACATTTTATTATCGTTATGTTGACTTATTTTCATAATAACACATATAATAACCTAAATATTTGGAAAACAATTATATTAGGAAATATAAAATAAATGTTCTTGACACAGCATAGCACGACACAACATGTTTATTTTTTTGGCACAGCCTAACCCAGCACGCCTTCTAGCACAACACAGTACGGCACGCCATAATCTCTGGCACAACACAATGCGGCACATAACACGCTAAGCACGTAATTTCCTCGGCTATGGTGTGCTGGGCTGACACGTTTTACACCTCTACCCGTACTTAACTGGTCAACAATACACGGTCAATGTGATGTTGGGTCAAGTCAACTAGACTCCATGAGTCCTCGTTTGACCGAAACCTTTGAGAAAAGTCTATCCTGGAGAATACAAGATGTATAAATGTTACTTCTGGAATTTGCTGATAAGTGTGATAATTTCACTCTTTTCTAGGTCCCTTCACGACCAACGGCTTGAAGAGGAGGATCCCTTCAAAAATATTTATTGAAGTTAAGTTTTGTCTAATGATCCTTTCTTTATTTTCTTTCGATAAAGAACTAGTATGAATGATGACAAGAATATTTCTCCTCTTGACAATGAATTTAATCCGACGTATATATCGATAAGCCCAACGTAATGTCTAACATATTGGAGGTTCGAATGAAAAAAAGAACTACCTAGAAAAAGTGCTGGTAGTATATGTGACGTGCACACATTAAGCATAGAGTTAAAGAAAGAAAGAAAGTGACTGGCATAACATCAAACTGCAATCTCTAGGGGAGGCAGTTTGGTTTTCAAAACAGAAGAAAAGGCTGCAATGGTGATTAAGCAATTGCGGGATAGGTGTCTAATGCTACCAAATGGAAGGCCCCTTATTGCTCAACGAGAAGCCCCCAGGGTGTTACCTGAAAGGTCGGCAAAATATTATTTTATTTTTGATAAAGCAAGAATTTTATTAATTCATCCCTATTGGGAATTGATGTCTTTTACCAAAAGGCTACAAATGTCAGCTAAAAAACTTTGGTCTACCTCAACAGAAATGGTAGACATTCTAACAGATTTGGAAATACTGTCTGCCACCCTATTGTCATTTCTGCTAACAAAATTGAAATTACACAATGAAAAACTTAAGGCTAAATGTTTTATTTCTTTGATAAGATTTTTATTCTCCCATTGGACAAGAAGAGAATTATCTTGAATTGAAAGAATGACGTTCTTAGCATCAGCTTCAACTTGAATCTTTGTAAGCTGTTTAAGTTGAGCCCACCTTAGTGCTTCACGCACAGCTCTGCATTCCCCTTCTTCTGCACTTAAATCTCCATTTGAGTATGTTCCTTTGACTCCAAAACAGGTTCCTGTTGAATCACGAAGGACAATACCAGTACCCAAATGATTAGTATCATAATCAAATGAAGCATCTATATTAAGTTTAAAAATACCTTATAAGGGTGGTTTCCATCTAGAGATATTACCATCATACAAGCTTAAAACATTGCTACTGAAATCAAGTAAATGAGAATCTATATGATAATTTATTTTGTGAAAAGAAGTTAGGAGATTAAGGGAAACTCCCTGAAAAGCTGCATCACACCTATCCTTTCAGAGAATCCAAGAGCCAATCATGACAGTAAGAACCCACTTGTTATCCAGATTCCTACCAGATGAACTGAACCAACTAATAGCCCATTCAGAGACACTATTTCAGTTAGCACTAACATCATCAATGTCAATGTTAACACCTCTCCACACTTTCCTAGCATGTCTGCAAGAGAAAAGAAGATGTTCCATAGTTTCTTCATCCTGATCACAAATACTGCACTTACTGTATTGATCACTGTTATAGCAAGCTAGCTTGCTATTAGTTGAATGTAAACCTCTGATACACTTCCAAACAAACAGCTTAATTCTGTGGGCAGCATTACTATTCCACATCTTTTTCCAGATTGAGGAATCAATATTAACTCCATTCAGGTTCACAATGCTACTACACTTGGTGAGCATATTTTAAGTGCTTTTAACATAGAACTTCCCATCTTTGGCAGGCATCCATAACATGACATCTTCTTTAGTATTATCAATGAACATGTTTAAGATTCTGGAAGCAGTATAAGCATCAAAAAGCATATTGATAAGATAAACATTCCATGTGCTAGTGTTAGGGATTACTAGCTCTGAAACAGTCTCATAAAATCTATAAAATTCATTAACAGGAGAGGGTGGCACTAACATACCAGGGATCCATCTATCTAGCCAGATTTTAGTCTTAACTCCATTATTGATCTCCATGAAGAAATTTTGTTGAACAATCTTCAAACCTTGAGTGATTCCATTCCAAGTATAAGAACAGTTCTTGTCTTCAATGTGCTAATGCAAGATATCTCCATTTCTGAAATATTTACTTCTCAAAATTTGAACCATAAGGTGGTTACTTTCAGTGCATATTTTCCAAGCAAGCTTAGTTAACAAAGCCAAGTTAATCTTTTCAATATCTCTGAAAGCAAGGCCACCAATATCTTTAGGCTTACAAATACTTTGCCAGGCAATTGGATTGAATCCCTTACTTGATTTGTGACCCCAAAAGAATCTTCTCTCTATAGATGTGAGCTTCTTGATTAAAATATTTGGTAACTTAAAGGTACCCTTTTGATAAATAGGTACAGAATTAAGAACATGTTTTATCATGGTAGCTCTCCCTGCTTGAGATAAAGAGGAAGAAGACCACATTGAATATCTATGCTCAAAATTTTCTTTAATAGTTTTGAAAGAATCTTGTTTACAATGACCCAGCAGAAGTGGAGAACCAAGATATTTTTCATTAGAAGACATAACAGTGACTCCTAAGATATGAATGAGTGAAGAAGCAACCTCTGGCCTTGTGTTTTTACTAAAGTGAATAGCTGATTTCTCAAAATTAATTAGTTGACCTGATTGGGAGCTGAAATTCTGAAGAAGCTGAAGCAAATTATTAGCAGAAGTAGCATTTGCTTGAGTAAAGACTAAGCAATCATCTGCAAATAATAAGTGATTAATAGCAGGAGAAGAATTGACAACTTTTATCCCCTTAATACTGTTGGACTGTTGTTCACGAGACAGATGCCTAGATAAGTATTTCATTGCTAAGATGAATAGATAAGGTGAAAGAGGATCACCTTGTCTAATACCCCTAGTAGGATTGTATCTTTCACATGGGGAGCCATTAAGAAGAACATAAAGGGATGTAGTACTTATGCATTGATAGATTAGCTCACAAAAATCATCAGAAAAACCAAAGTAATGAAGTACCTTAATTAAAAAATTCCATTCTAACCTGTCAAAGGCTTTAGACATATCTAATTTAAGAGCCATCCAACCTGTTTTATCCTTTTTCCTCTTTATTGAATGAATAATTTCTTGAGCTATTATAGTGTTATCATTAATTAACCTGCCTGAAACATAGGAAGCTTGAAAAGGTGAAACAATCTTAGCCATCATAGCTTTCATTCTTCCTACCAAGATTTTTGAAATAATCTTGTAAGAAGTGTTGCATAAACCAATTGGTCTATAATCAGCAGCAGAAATACATTTCTTCTTCTTTGGAATAAGAGAAATGTAAGTATTGTTAATTTGTTTGAGAAGATGTTTATTTTCAAAGAATCTAGAAACCATCAGACATACATCAGTACCAACAGTTTCCCACTGACTTTTATAGAACCCTGCTTGAAAGCCTTCTGGGCCTGGAGCACTCCAATTCTGCATGGATTTGAGAGTAGTAAATATTTCTTCTCTAGTTGGAACTCTTGTAAGTAGTAGATTATCCTCAGAAGTAATAATAGTAGGGAGAACATGGTAAGAACCATCATCAAGAATTGGTGAAATAGAAGTACTTATATCTCTAAAATGGAAATTAAGGTGACTTGAAATTTGCTCTCTTGTATGAAGCCAAACTCCATTATGATCCTTGATTGAGTCTATATTATTCCTTGTTCTCTTCCTATAAGTCTTAGTATGAAAATACTTACTATTGTTGTCCATATCCTTAATGAAATGTTCTCTTGATTTCTGATGATAGAATTCACTTTTTGTTTTGTTCCACTTGTTGAGCTCTAAATTAATTGACTTAATTTGATCTTCAGAAACAATACTCAGGGGTTGAGCTTGAAGAAAATCAAGTTCTTTTTGGAGATTATCAACTTTGATATTAATATTTCCAAAATGTTTTATGTTCCATCTAGATAGATCCTTCCTTATAAACTGTAGTTTCTTGACAAGTTGAAATCCAGGGGAACCAACTACACTATTTTTCCAGGCATTGGCAATGATATTAGTGCAAGCATTATCATTAAACCAAGTGAGAAAAAATTTGAAGGGTTTCCAACACTTAGTACCTGCAAAATCAGTAGCTAACAAAATAGGGCTATGATCACTACCAATTTGGGTTAAGTGAAAAAGTTTAGAGTTAGGAAAATGAATATTCCATTCTCCATTGCCAAGTGCCGTATCAATCTTAGATCTCCTAGATCCAGTACCTACATTATTACTAGTCCATGTGTAATCTTTTCCAACAAAACCAATGTCTTCTAAGCCACTATTAGCCACAACATTATTGACCCAGCCATCAATGGAGGAGGAAGCATTGTTATTACTATCTAATATATGAAAGTTTAGGTCACCTAAGACTATCCAAGGGATACCATTTTCAGAACTAATGTTTTGAATGAAACTCCATTGTTCTTTTTTTCCTGTCATACTGAGAGTAGCCATACATACAAGTCAGAAGGAATTTAGGCTTACTAGGGTCAGCTTGAATCAAAGCATTAAAGGTATTAAGTCTAGAATCAAGGATATCATATTGAAAAGAATTCTTCCAGAGAAGGGCTAAACCTCCAGAGAGACCAACTGGATCAATAAAAGCATAATTGGGATATTGATAATGTTTTAGTAAAGGCTTACACTTGGCTTGATTGAGTTTAGTTTCACACAGAAAAATAATATCTGGATTTTGACTTCTGATGAGTGTACTAAGGTGATTTCTAGTGTCAGGGTTTTTGAAACCTTGGACATTCCAAGAGAGGATTCTCATTTTTAACTCTTCTTTTCTACTGAGCAAGATAATGAGGATGATACTACCAATAAGAACTTTAATGAAAACACATAATCTAAAAGAAGAAGATAAAACTTTGACAGAATATGAGCTAACAATAAATAAAAAGAATGTAAAAAGTAGTAAAACAAAAATCTTTTGAAAAATACTAGGAAGGGTAATAGAAATAACCTGATTCTCCTTCTGTGAAGCATTCTTTGGATTATCTCCAGTGGTGATTCTTAGATAAGTCTGATTGCCTGTAATAGGTGTTGTGTTGCTACTAGAAGAAATTTCTTCAATGCTTACTTCAGAAGTCAAGTTGTAATTACCACTTCTTTGTATTTTTCCAAGTCTAGAGTCTCCATCTGCAGTAACCTCATCTCCATTCTTCAATAAGAAACTCATATTAACAACTTCACCATATTTTGGAGGGATGAAAGCATCATTCTTCACAAACTTCTTTTGATTACCTCTAGAAACAGGAGCATTACTAGAAGAAATATTTGAAATAGTCTTCTTAAGGGAATTAGTATTGCCAAAGAAATATGGCTTGTCATCTGCCTTGACCAAAAAAAATTCACCATCTTTACAGAGTACTTTGCAATGCTTAATGATATAACATTTAGTGCAGATACCTGGTGGATGCCTCTCATAGTAAAATTTGATCCACCTGGAGATTCCAGCATTTTTGATAGCCTTAACACCTCTTCTTAAGGGATTAGATAGATCAATGTTTAAACATACTTTTACAGGAACTCCACATACAGGAATAGCATTACTAGGTTCTATCTTAACAACTTCTCCCATAATGCCTCCAATTTTTGTTACAGAAGCTACATTCATATGTTCAGGAAGAAGAAATTTAAGTTGGATCCAAAAGAGTTGAAAACCCCAGTGCTTCTCTGTGTAGATCATGTCAGGAATGTAGTCATGGAAAACCAGAAGCTTCCTGTTGATATTCCAAGGTCTCTCATTAATAAATTTGTTCAAAAGGACCCAATTACTGAAAGTAAAAATCATGGTATTAGGATCTATTTCAACAATTCTAATCTCTTCAGATGAAATAAATGGCCAAGTGAATCTGATGTACTTTTCCACCATATCATAGCTCATTTTTCCTTCAGTGATGATTTTTCCAATAGCACTAGCCTCCCATTTCTCTTCTTCTTTATCCTCAATATTTTTGTTGGCTTGAATCACAAGAACTTCATTAGAATCTCCTAAGTCCAAAGCAGACTGCTTGAACTTGTTAACCAGATCTCCAACTTGACTAGGTTCCCCTTCTTCCATGTTGATGAAATTGAAACTTTGATTGCTAGGTTTGTAACAATACTTAGTCAAAAAGGAATTATGAATGAATAAATCGATGCCCAGATTGATGTTTATATAGGATGATTGAGGGTAAAAGTATTTTTGAGTATATTCTCGGCTTGAATTTAGGAAACAATATGTTTGACAAACTTCAGAATTATAGTAAAAATCACAGCTGTAGATTAACCACCCAATGAGAAAAATAAGGTAACCGAAGTATAGATTGCACCTACGATTACGGAGGAAGAAATTTTTTGAATTTGAATTCCCAAAAGCGCGGACTATGTGAAATCCAGTGCTTGACGAGTTGAAACGATTCTTCAACTTCTTCTTTGGCAAACCAGCAACACCATTAC
Source organism: Papaver bracteatum (assembly GCA_023529315.1). Taxonomy (NCBI): domain Eukaryota; kingdom Viridiplantae; phylum Streptophyta; class Magnoliopsida; order Ranunculales; family Papaveraceae; genus Papaver; species Papaver bracteatum. The sequence continues at coordinate 523,919 of JAJJWX010001167.1, forward strand.
AGACAATCAATGTATTCAAACGATTAACAAACTTCTCTGCAAACGCAAATATCACTAACACAAACGTATAGGCAAACGCCATATGAGATAATCCAATCTGCAAACACATACTGGAGAAAAAAAAAGATTAGTTACTCATTTTTAGAAAGACTTGATAAAATTCAAAGAAAAAACTTAGAATTTTAAATCATAGATTCTAGCATAAAATAACCAAAGATAATTTGAAATTGACATCTGGAAACACAAAATAAAGATTCAAGTTAAATCAGAGGAGTAATTTTAAGAAGAAAAAAGAAGGATTTTTAGATTTTCATGAACTGAGTTGATACAACACAGGAGACTGATTTGCATAGCCAAAAGGATTTCAGCTCGAAGACATCTCAAAGTTTGGTCGGAAAAATATTATGGCAATCTTACGGTCGACATAATCAAGCATCGTGAGCAGAAAGACGCAATATCAACGTCACACTCTGCGCAGCCTAACACCGTTGAATACGAATTGTCTATGGACTGGATCTTATATCAAAAACGATCTGAGGCGTCCAGGCAAGCGCTTTTTGAGGGTCATGGGAAGGAATTGGCTGCTCTAATAGCCCAACTAAAGCAATACTAGTAAAGTTGGGCTGGGAAATCTGTAACCTCTTGTGTATATCTTTTGCTGCTGCTGGGGTGAGAATTTTATCCGTAATCCGAGGATTTAATCGGGACCAACCGTATTTTTTCGGATGGATGCCCGGACTGTTCGCTAATGGGTTGGACGCGGATGAGATTTTAGAAATCCAACGGATTACGGATTGGGCCCGGATGCAACCTTCAAAATCCGTTGGATATTCATATCCGTTAGATTGAGGTATTTATATAGTTTCTAGAAAATATAGATAGTTTTGAAATTTTAAGGTGTTTGCTTGGAGTGTTGTCCATGGCATTTCTATATTTATATACATATATAAAATGTGTAGGTTATATAAGAAGTCATTTATATTGGTTTTATTTTTTCATTATAAATTTTAACTAATACAAACCCATTAGATTATCCGCACCCAATCCATTCATCCGTGCATCCGTTGGATGTTGGATTGGATGCGGATGCCAAATTTAAAATCCGTAGTGGATTTGATTGGATGCGGATGACGCAAAAACCGGTCCATACCGGCCCTTGCTCGCCCCATACTTTTGCAAATGTCTATACCTAACTGAAGCTAAAGGTACAAGTATATGCTAACAACATATAAGGCTCTATCTTTTGGAAATCTTAAGGGAAGTGCTAAAACGATTAAATGCGTACAGTCTACAGTCTACACGAACCGTGTCAAATCCCGGGAGGGAAATGGGCGGTAGATCCTCAACTTTCTAAACATCGAGATTAGGAATGGGTAAAGTGGGTCCATTTTCTATCTCACACGATATTTTTTGCGGGAATAACTCCTGGTACACAAATCATTTTCGATATTTAAAGGAAGTTTTCTTTCTTGATTGTATTGTATGCTCCGGAAAGGTAAAAAGTCCGAAAGTTAAGAGGGTGTTTGGAATCTTTGGATACCAGAAATAAAACTTTTTTACATCGTAGAAAGTCAATCTCAGAGATCAGAAGCAAAATTATTTTTTTTATTTCGAAAAGTTAATTTTTTTTATTTCGAAAAGTCGTTTAAAAAGAACCCCTTACCTAATCTACCCTCACTAATCCGGATTAGTGATTAATTATAATTAGGAAAATCATAAGATTATTTGATAAAAGATTAGTGTGTGTTTTTATTTGTATTTGGGGGAGTGAGATGAGAGTAGAAGGAGGGAAATTTTTTGAGAGGGAACTTTTATTTGGGGAAAATGGAGGATGATTGTGAAGAGAGAATTGCTGCTAAAAGGTTGAAAATTTGATTATTTTTTTTGAATCCACCATTTTTGCAGCTGAAAAAGCTTGGTGCCGGCATGGACGTGGTATGAATACAATGCCGGAAGCAGCGATACCGGCATGGTATTCATACCATGTCCATGCCGACACCGAGCTTATCCCCCATTTTGAAATTCAAGCCGGCATAGTATTCAACCAAAAAAATATGCCGGTACAAAAGTTGTTTTTTACCCAGGGGTCCGGGGTGGAGTAGCCCCTCCCGGTACAATTTTTTTTTCTACGAAAAAAATGAATTTCAGTCCGTTTTGATTATTTTTTTCTGGTTTTCAGTCCACTGCCGGCACAATCATTTCATTCTTGAGCATGCCGGTACTGCTACCGTCATGGTATGTTGCTTGAATTTCTATGCCGGCACATGATGTAAAGTATCCAGAAACTTGAAAATAAAAATTCGCTTGACTACTGGCATTGATAGATTTCTACCGAGCATGACGGAACTTAGTTACGACATTGAATGTTAGTGACCAAGCATGCCGGAACCATTTTCCGGCATGGTCTTCATCAATTCCGGCATGTTCTTCATCAATTCCAGCGATGTAAAAAATATATATTCCGACATGGTATTCATCACTACCGGCATGGTCTTCATCACTTCCTTCATGTTCTTCATCACTACCGGCATGGTCTTAATCTATACCGGCATGGTCTTCATAACTTCCGGCATGTCTTCATCACTTCCGGTAACTCCTAGGATGTTCCTGGATACTAAATGAGAGCTACCGGCACAGACAAAAAAATCAAATCTATGACGTAACTAAGTACCGGCACTCAAGGAAGCCTAACATTCATGCCGGTACTGATAACAAATTCTAGGGGTTTCCTGGATATAAAATAATCACTACCGGCATACTCGAATAAATGTAAACCAATACCGTAACCTTCTACCGGCATAGTATTCCACCTAATTTCAATGCCGGTACATAACTATCAGTTTTCAGATGACTCTGGGTTTGAAAACGGCACTGTATTCATACCAAAATCATTTTCGTAACTCAATATCGGCATTGTCTTCATTCTATTTTGAATGCCGTAACCCAATACTGGCATTGTATTCCTACAAAAATCAATGTCGGTAGTCTCTGAAACTCAACTGTTTGAGTCAGGGTTCGCGATTCTGACGATTCTAACCCAAACCCACTGATATAAATCGATTCAAACACTTATAAAATAGTTCAAACGGAAGCCATGTTTATGAGAAGTTGATCGTCTAAAGCCTCTTGTTCTTCTTCTTCTTGCTCTTGAGCAATCAAAGCAAGCCTTTGTTGCAATTTTTATTGAGCAACCGATTTTAACTTCGATTGGGCTCTTGAGCAACCGAAGATGGAACAAATTTCTTTCTTTTCAAAAACTAACCCTAGTGCCGGAATTGATGGTGTAGATGGGGGATAAATGATTTGGTTATTTGATTTTATGTTTTAGGGGAAAGGATAGTATAGTCTTTTCATAAAGTTTTTTAATTAACCAAATTGTATTTTATTATTTTCATACCAAAAGGTCACCCCTTAGCAGACACCATGGGTTGGGAAAAGTAATTTATATCCCCCAATTGAAGGTTCTTTAAAAATTGTATCACAATTATAGCATGTTTGGATACACATTCAAAAGTAGCTTTTCGACTTCTATAAGTCAAAAAAACAAAAAAAATAGTTTGAGCATGAAATTTCAGAACAATTTCTAGAATAAAAAAATCAACTTTTTGTAAAGCAAATATTTTTATTTCTGACTTCTGCTTCTAGTATTCAAACGCGCTCAAAACAAACTTCTGATTTTTTGACTTTTAAAAGTTAAAAAATAACTTCTGAATGGGTGTCAGAATAGACTATAAGTTATGTAGACTGTCACTTGTTACTCTTCATAGGATAACCTCAGAAGAGTTAAGTTAAGGTCATGCAAGAGATTAGGAAATTAAATCCAATCAACAAAAAGGAAGAAAAACATAGAGTAAAGAGGGATTCCATCTAACCACATAACAAATAGTACTTTTTATCTTTGTTTTTTGTAGCGTGCAAGTTTTTGATACATGCAAGATGTAATTTCGTTTGTTTCGGTAAGGTTCTTTATGAAATTGCAATATGAAATTACTACGATGGGAATTTCTGGGGTTCAAATAAGATTCAAAGTAATCTATCGCGTAAGGAAAAATGTTGACTTCTCCACAAAGTAGGAAAGAAAACCACATCATTCGAGCAGGTCCAATTTGAATTCTAATCAATTGAATTATTATATTCATGGACAAAAGATAAATCAACTTACACCGTGTGTATTTAATTCTGATTCAGATCTAAATTTTATTCGAGGTCTTACTTAATTCAAGTCAAATATCAAATATTTTTTCTTTTTTTCGTTTCTAATGTCTGGTTAGATGTTGGACTATGCTCATCTTAGAACTACTCAAATGGTCATGTGGTCAACTTCATATGTGGCACTGTGGGAATAAAAAAAATCTTTCTTCAATCCACTTGTATTTTAACCCTTTCTTTGCCAGCGGTAATCTTATTTTTATTTTAATTAAAAGATTTATTCGATATAAGTAAAAAAGAGTTATCGATTATTCTACCGCGGGAAAACCCGCTCCATTATTTTGGCGCATAATAACGTTGATAAACAAAATTCCCTCCAAAACTAGGTTATGAGTTATCTTGATTCACCTATAAATATATATCAGAATATACAAACCCTAGTTTCATCTTTTCTTTTTTATTCAGTCGCTTGATAGAGGTATAGAGAAATATTTGGTGAGGTTCATCCAGTTTTTTCAGATCACGGTAGATATAATTATCATCCAGTTTTTGTCTTGGATGAGATGTAATCAACCTATATTCATTATAATTTTGTCAATTATATATTTTCCTAACAATTTGAAGATGTTTTTCATAATATTTCTAGTTTTAGTATGCTTTCTTAGGTTGACTTTCTCATGAAAATAAAATATTAATGCTTATATCATGATTTAAAATGATCATATGGTTAATGAAAAATGAAGCAAGGTCATTTGGTAGACGAACTTTCACTGTCATATTTAAGTTTTGATGATGCCATCACAGATTTTCAACCTACACAATATTGTATATGCTCTCGAAGATCTATAAATACCATATAACTTGAAATTGGATATAAATATATTACAAATCAACGTTAAATATGTGACATCGTTGACTTATTATTCTACTGTTAAAAAAAACATATAAAGCGAATCTGCGTAAACTCTTTCTTTTAACTTCGAGACAAAGTTGATAGAAACACGGGTAGACTTTTGAATGTTATTATACTATTATATTAACCCTTATTTCTCAAAGAAAAAAAAAGAACATTAATAACATGCTATAATATTAATCAGGATATCATTGACGGAGATTCAATTTACAAGAGAATAATTATTGATTTAATAAGAATAAAATGTAGTTACCCTGATTGATTTACATCACGAGATAGTTTGATGGTTTTGGATAAAAGAGTTTTCTTTAAAAATATGATTATGATTGATAAAAATTCTCTTGGTGAACCTCTGAAACAAGAGGTTGAACTAGAGAATGTCTATAAAAAAATATGCCATATCATCTCCACATTTGTTGAAGAGGTAAGATTTGGAGAAAGATTTTAGGAAATATGGATGTGCATCCTATGTGGGTGAAGACTTTTTCCTTCACAAACACTCCATCGGGAGAAGCTCTTGGCAACACATAGATTGTAATACTCTGGCTAAACTCCTTTTATGTGCTCTTTAGTTTCAATGACCATTTGTATGATTCTATTTTCTGTTTACAGATTGGTTCAGATGTTAGTGTATGTTAACAATCATACACCCAATGTTTGTGCTATTCTTATCCAAAATTATTGCACAAATCTCATCAATGAAAATTGCATGGAATCCTAGTCCAACAAAGAGGTTCCGCCATCATCTTAATATGTAAGATGGTGTTGAGTAGTAATTGTTGTTCAAAGACATTGAATCATTCAATGTAACTGTAATTTCTTTCTCTCTATTAACAGGTTTCACTTTTATCATGATATCAGATTGAGAAAAAATTTAATTTCCTAGATTTTCCGATCTTTCCTTTTACTTCCTTTATCCTTTTTTTTAACCTTTACTATGTCATACGATTCGTGATTTTTCTTCAAACTCAATGGAAAATCTTACATCTAATTAGATTACCAGAGTTTCTTTAAATCAACTAACACATTTTGTTTCTCTAAAATTGAAAGAAGATAATTTCATCATTTGGAGATATTTTGTGCTCATGTTATTCAAAATTACAAGTTGATGAAATTTCTTCATGAATACCTACCCTTATCATCTTCAATACACCAACAAAGGAAATTAAGATAATAGTGTTCAGAATCCTCTATATTCTAATTAATTAGATTTTTTTTAACTACTAAGAGAGACAAACTACTAACAAAGAGCGGCATAGTTAATAAGACTAAAAAACTCCCAAACATGCACGCAAATAGAAGAGATATCTACTTCTTCAAAGAGGAGGAATCATCGGATTAAAAGAGTTAACCATGAAGGAGGAATTAGGTCTTCTCTTTTCACTTGGAAAAGGAATGGCCTCTCAAAAAGAAAGAACTATTAACAAATGCTTTTGAGAAATCAAGAAGTTAAACTTGAAGATGATCAAGAATCGTGTAAGGAACCATTGATAGAGTGGTAGTGATAGGTAGGGGTTACCTATCTTTGATTTTTGCATGAATCAATTTTTTTCTAATTTTATTCTTTTATAGCTTGTATCAACTTAACTTTTGATTCAAGTATTTGCTTTGTTTTGGAATATTGGGTAGTTAACAAAGAACATCAATTTTATGTTTTAGCAATTGAATTTGGAGAATCTTAATAAAATAAATAAAAATAAAAATAAATAAATAAATGAAGGAGGAATTATCATCATTATCTTCTAAAAGTTCAGAGATGGTATGGATATCTTTAACAATAATGATTGTATTACTTTCTTTTTCATCAGGGGTGCAGGTTTTCTTGTTTTAGCTTGAATTATTTTATCTTTTTTTATAAATAAAATTTCATCCATCCTATGGAGGAGAAGTTTGTGGTGTTATTTTTTTTTCCAATGATTTCATATTAATTTTAATCATGTTAAAGCTTCTTTCCTTTTTCTAATTTCTCATGGAGCTTAAAAGGCTGATGCCAAGGCGACCCTCCATTATTATCATCTAAGTGAAAAGAGATGGTATGTATATCTTAACCAAATTATTTTTACTATATATATATATATATATATTAAGTAAAAAATAAATAAAAGCGTTGGTGTTCTTGTTGTAGTTTGAATTAGCTTTTTGTTGTTTCGTAAATCAAATTGCATCCATCATAGGAAGAATTTGATAATTACTATATAGTTTGTGGTGGTTTATGTTTCAAATGATTTCATATTAACTTCATATTGTATGTGCTTCTTCCATTTTTCTAATTTCTCATGGATCTGAAAAGGCTCCTTGCCAAAGCAAACCTCCAGCAGAACAACTTAATAATGTACATAGGTTTATAAGAGATGGTGTTAATCCCACGCTTAGAAAAATTCGAGAAAAAAATAAAATGGAAAAAGAAGGAAGTCATTAGTGAAGAATTTAACTGGTTAAAATGTCCATAAAGAAGAATTGACCCAAGGGTTAAGGCCAGGAAACTGCCAAAAAAATGGTATTCTTATATTACTTAGTTTGTCTATTATATGAGTTCAAATATTTGATGATACCAACATTAGAATCCGGTAATGACATTAACTGACCAGATTATGTTTGTCATTGTGTGTTAACTTGCAGAGACTGCAATATGTATATGGTGTCTTAGCAACCTCATGTGATGCGGCATACAAAATTTAGGGTCGACAACCAACAACACATAATAATACCATGACAAAGTGGTGACCTTTGGTCTACACATATTGATTATGGAAGAGAAAGATAAAAACTCGATATATAATCTTGTTCAAGGGTCTTTGATTTGACCTACTTTTGATTGTGTTAGGTTATGTGCATATAGGTTTCCAAACAAAAAAGCTGGTGGTGTACTTAGTACCCTCTCTTTTTCAGTATCTACATTATGTATATTGATACTTATTTAACTATCAAAATTCCTCGTGTGTTATATACACAGAGTCTCATGATATGGATTTTTTTTTGTATATGAATTATTGTAGGACCTTGGGTCCACGTGTGCAGACGATGAATATGTATCTGGAGTTTACTTCATAGCATGTACATATATAGAGGGTTAAACCTATATAATATAGATAATTTTTATCTAATGAACAAGAGCTCTTCCTCTCTCGCCTATATCTCTTCCTCTATATTCTAGTATTACTACAACACAAATAAATATATTTTTACAGGTAATTTTGATAAAGTGGACGATCACCTTTTTTTTTTTTCATTAAATCTTTATTGAGGAGTTATCACTCACCAAAACTGATATATTAGATAAAAATAATATACTATTAATTCAGTCAAACTAATCCAACAATTATAAATGATTGTTACAATTACATCAATCACGTTCTCTTAACATCAATACAACATACAAGCCAACTAAATGAAAATATAAAACTTGAGTTGATGCTTTATTTCATAGTAAGTGAATGGTATGTATGGAAGTGTAACACGTATTCTCCTATGATATTTCTTTTTTCAAGAGCTTCGTTGACGGTAATCTTGCTAGTTGAAACGTATTTTCTCTTCTATTATGATAATTAATAACTTATTTATGATGACTTCAGCTCGTAGACTTAATCTTTCCATGAATGATATACGTTCTTTGTCATTTTTGAAAGTAGTATACATGCTTATATTTAAGGATTAGTCAAATGTAATAAGCCAGATTAACGAGTCAACTGAGTTAACAGTAACTAGATTCACATATAACCAAAATATAATCACATACCACCAGAGCTTAGTTGTCAAAACTCCATGCAAGTATGTAGGGGGCATTTAGTCCATGTCATGTTAGTCATGCCTTTCTTTTATTGGTTAAATTGAGGGAACAATTTCATTATTCTACATCGATGTTCTTGTTTTTACAATGCCTTATCAATGGTTATAATTTTTCTTCGCCTTGTCTGCTTCGCTTATTCATATTCTTTTCGTCATATTTATCAACCATATTATCCACACCAAGTTATCACAGTATCTCCTTTTTAACTCCTTTTTTAGTTTTGCTAATATAGTAGCCCCTAATCCTTGGCTGCGCAACTATAACCTTCCCTAAAAACAAAAATTTGGAGGCCTAGGAATCTTCACTGCTTGTCATAATCCACCATACTTCATCTTCATCGAGAAAATTGATTCACCAAAATCTGTTTTGGCAATACACTAGTGTACAAACCAAATTTTTGGTTAACGGTAATATCATTAACTTTGATAGGCCTTCCTAAACATTGTTAGTAGCGAATCCGGAACTATAATTATGTGGGGGCATGTTCTATTTTTGAAGATTACTAATAAGAATGCAATAGGGAAGAATCTCATCGACTTGTATAAAATTAAATTAACATACCCTTAGATTCGTTAATAATGTATAAAAATATTGTACATTTACCTGGTAAAACATATATTTTGAAGGAAAAAAACTCAAAAATAATAATAATAACTACTTAGATATTAAATCGATAGAAGAGGGAAGATAATTAAGTTTTCTTAACCAAGACCATAAACTAACTTTGAAAGATAAACAAAAGGAATTGTTTTCTTTTCTCGGTAAAATAAAGACTGATGTCTATTTAAATCCTTAGTTTTAGGTAGGTTTTTGAAAATAGTCCCTCTATTTCTCATCTTTTTTTTTGCAGATAATTGTATGATGTTTCACAAAGTTTCTGTCACTTATGAAAATAATATCCTTAAGGTTATTAATGTTTTTGCAAAGGCTTCAGGTCAGGCAATTAACTTTGATAAATCTGGTTTCATGACTAGTGGAAAAATGCATCATAGACACATTAAGATCTTATCAAAAACCCTTAACATGAAGTTTCTTAGTAGGTCTGAAAAATATTTAGGTACTCCATTGTTTATTGGTAAAGAAAAGACTAAATCTTTTAATTTCCTCATTAATAACTTCTATGCCATGCTGAATTCCTCAAAGAAATCTAACTTGAATATTGCAGGAAGAACTGTGGTAACTAAGCATGTATTGTCTAGTTTATCTATTTACCATATGGCTTGCTTTCCTCGAAAACTGTTACTACAAAAATAGATACTATACATATAACTTTTTGGTGGTCTAAAAAGAATCCTAAGCATGTGGCTTACTTTCGTTCCTAGGGTGATATAGGAAAATCAAAATTAAATGGTGGCTTAGGTATTAGGAATTCCTTTGCTACTAATAGGGTGTTCATTTGTAAACTTGGTTGGAGACTTTTGAAAAATCAGAATATTTTGCTTTTTTTATTTCTTAAAGGCAAGTACTTTCCTAATCAGAATCTCTTAGAAATTGACAAGGCTGCTGACTCTTCCTCTTGGATTTGGAAAGGCATTATTAATGGGTTGCAATTCATTAAGGCTAACTCAGTGGTTAAAATCAATAATGGGGCTCTCACTCCAATTTGGAATGCAAACTGGATCCCAGGGAATAGTAACCCTCCAATTCCTTTGCATTCTTGTTGCAGTAATTATGCTTTTGTGTCTAAACTCTTTGATTATTCTCATAACTGTTGGAATGTTGCTCTATTGAATCAATTATTCTCGCCTGATGAAGTTACTAGGACTAGGCCTATTAGGATAAATCTTTCTAAGTATGACTCTATTATGTGGGCTCATACCAGAAATGGTAAGTTCACTATTAAATCAGCTTATAAAATCTACATGAATGATACTTCTTCTTCTGAGGACTCTGCTTTCTGGAGAAAACTTCGGGGTATTGAATGTTTACCGAAAATTAAGTTTTTATGTGGAAGTTTTTTGCATATATGCTTCCTGTCAACTCTTTAATGCAGATTTATAACCTGAATGTGGATGTGACTTGTCCTCTCTGTCATGTTCATGAAGAAACTATTATGCATCTATTTATAAATTGTCCCGTGGTCTCTCATATTTGGTTTGGGATTTCCTTACAACATCTAGTACAAACAGATTTTGAATGGATTGATGATATTTTCCTTTTATTGGCATGACTCTAATATGGGAATATCCCCCTATAAAGTTTCATGTCCTAGTGTTGGTGTTATAGTTATGTGGTGTGTCTGGAAATTAAGGTGTGATGTGATTTTCAAGAATTTATCTGTTGATATGAACAAGATCATTTTGGATATCAAGAGAATGATATGTTCCTATATTGCTCCGCAGTTTTGTTCTTCGAATTGTTTTCGTGAAATTAAAATTCCAGGGTCTAAAGTGGATCATTTTATGTTTGTGGATGGTTCTTTTAAAGAATTTAAAATGGGTATTGTTGTTATTTGGTGTGATGTTGCAGGAAGAGTAAGAAAAGCTAGATCAGACTTTGGGTTGATTCAAGATGCAGTAGGAGCTGAAGATGCTGCTCTAATTTTAGCGATCTCTTGGGAAGAAGAGATGAATCTTCCCAAAGTTATGTTTGTTAGTGATTGTCTCCAACTGGTGGATTTCGTGAATGGACGCAGTTCTAGCGTGGATTGGAGAAGTTTGCATCTTTTGGAACTTTGTTGGAATTTACTTTCTAGTTCTGTGTCCTTTAAAGTTATGTATATAAAGCGGTTGAATAAATCTCTAGCAGACCATCTTGCACGTCGGGCTAGGAAAGACAGTCTTAAATCCGTTCCTAATTTTCTGAACTCTCTTTTCAGGAAGGTAAACTTGAATGTAATATGTAACTCTCTTCTTTGTTAATGCAATGGCGTGTTTCTTAGAGAAAAAAAATGTAGGTTTTTGAATTTGGATCAAAAAAAGTTGGTTTTATAACTGCACAATATATATCGCATATGTTATTTACAAGAATTTTGTGGGGCCAGTAAGACTAGTTTAAAACTAAAATAGTAGAAAATGTATACATATTTTTAGAGAATTCAAAATTTTATGGGGGCAGTGACCCACTGGACCAATTGTGGGTTCACCGTTGCATATTGACAACAACCATTTCTTCTCCCATATTTCAAGACTTACGTTAACATATTTTAATTATTTTGATAATCAATAAGGACGTTCTCCCAAACCCTTCTCTTTCCCTCTTTTTCTTCAATTTGACGGAAGAAAAAACTTTTCTCACATGAATCAACTTATATTCCTTATTCATCTTATATTGTCATATCAAATTTTGTTTAGCATCTTCCAACTTCATCTTTTGAAAATCCATACCTCCAATAGAGATAACACCTTGTATATTTGCATTTGGCTCGGGATCAGAATATAACACGGATTTTGAATCGGTCCGAGACAGAAGTAAGATGGTTTGCCTTTTTATTTTTCTAATATCTTACTAGAGTTCTGACTCAGAAGTATTTAAATAAGGTATCATTTTGTACCTAACTCGTTGGGCACATATATATATATATATATATATATGTCTGGATTCGAAAATATTCAAAAACTTTACTATTTGGTAATCTTTTAGTCTATGTAATAAGTTAGATTCACATGATTTAATTGAGTCTAAGGAAAAACAACAACATGTAGATCTTTATGCTTTCAAACAATATCTCCGTACAAATCATCTGGGATTAATGTAGATGGGGATATTCACACATCATACGAGGCTTTGGCAAAGTCGCGACATCAATCTTGGTGAAATCATGATGCTTTCTATATATTTCGGAGAACAAAATACTTGTATTAATGATGCTTGTTGTTGCTTAGCCTAGCCGCCAATCAAAGTAAGAACCTTGAGGCGCAATTGTCATAAAATTTCTTGAGCCCAAGGAGACTTTTTTATTTCACAAGAAGAGTTAAATACTACTCCTTCCGTCCTTATTATAAAGACGCAGAAGGTGAATTTTTTTAGATTAAGACATTGCTTAGTTTTTATAATTTTTATTGAAAAAGCGGGGGGTCTAACAACCATAACCAAATATTTCGTTCGGAAATCTGAATAGACAAACTCCAATATACATTCTAGAGAGTCAACTAGACAGTCAGACTCAATCTATATAAAAGTATATCAAAGAGTTTATATCTCTGTTTCACAATGTAATCATCAAATAAAACATATAGAAATCCGCGAGCCTGATTATTATGTAAAACAACTTGAACGGTACCGAAGGCCAATGTTCAGGTGTCAATTAATATAATCAACAACCAAAGGTTGGATTCACAATTGGTTGAACTTAACACACAACCTGTGATATTTCTATTATATAACAAAATATAATGCGGAAAAGAAATAACACAGACACCAGAATTTTGTTAACGAGGAAAGCCGCAAAGCATAAAAACTCCGAGACCTAGTCCAGCTTTGAACACCACACTGTATTAAGCCGGTATAGACACTAGCCTACTACCAATGAACTTCGAACTGGAATGTAGTTGAGCCCTAATCAATCTCACACTGACCAAGGTACAATTGCGCTCCTTATATCTCTGAACCCTAGAAGGATTATACGCACTTGATTCCCTTAGCTGATCTCACCCACAACCAAGAGTTGCTATGACCCAAAGTCAAAGACATGATAAAAAAATATGTCTCACGCAGAAAAGTCTATTGGAATAGATAAATCTATTTCCCACAGAAATACCTACGAGTTTTGTTCCGTCTTTTGATAAATCAAGGTGCACATGAACCAATTGATAAATCGGACTTATATTCCCGAAGAACAGCCTAATATTATCAATCACTTCACAATAATCTTAATCGCATAGTAGCGAAACAAGATATTGTGGTATTAAAAACGATGAGACGAAGATGTTTGTGACTATATTTTATCTTGCCTATCGGAGAATCAATCTCGAGCAAATCTTAGAGAAGATAGTACTCAATACAATAGAACATGGAAAGATCAGAACACACAATTATAGAGAAATAGTTGGGTCTGGCTTCACAATCCCAATGAATTCTTTAAGTCATTTACATATAGGGTTTCTTAAAAAACCTAAGGTTAAAGGAGAATCGACTCCAGTCACAACTAGTATCACACATGTGGTACGGGGATTAGGTGTCCCAGTTGCTAGAGTTCTCCTTTATATAGTTTTTAAATCAGGGTTTGTAATCTAAGTTACCTTGGTAACAAAGCATTCAATATTCATTGTTAGATGCAAACCTGATTAGAATCAAGCTAATATCTTTCAACCGTTATATCGAACATGTACCTTCATTTTGGTTTGAGTAACCGTACCTAAACGTGTACACTAGGTTGGCGCAACATTAATTAACTGAGGTTAGCTATATGAACACTCTCATATCAACCTTATTCATCTTAACCACAAATAGTTCAAATGGCTCAAATGAAACTAGTTAAAGAGTTGTTCAATTGCTATATTCTCATAGAAGTATACAAGAACACAATTGAAGCAAAAAGATTCACTCGAATCAATTCACAAACATTATAGTCATGGTTTGCAAAGAATGCATTCCTTATTATATAAATGTATTAGTTCATGAACAAAACAATTTTAGAACTTTTACTACTCAAGTATGCAAACGGGTACGCATACTTAAAGTAATCAGTCTAAGTTTGGGTTTGCCAGTATGCAAACGGGTACGCATACTTCCAAACACAACAGAAATGTCCGGACCTAAACTGTAAAGGCCCTTAAGCTCGTCAATGCTATTAGACTAGTTAAGAGACGTCTTAGCCGCTAATAACTCGATTAGTTTAACACGAACATTAATTAATAGAAATTAATCTAACAACGATATAGATACGAAACTAGTTTCATTGAATAGGTCTCGAAAAGTTATGTGAAATAGGCTACTCGAACGTGTCATTCCGATACCAGACGAAGAAGAAATCATCTGATTAGTATGGAGGGTAAAATAGTAACTTAAAATCTTAACCTTGCGGCTTCCCTTATCTAATGCGTTGGGTGTCCTAGTATTTCTCTTTGGTCTTATCTGCACCCGGTTGAGAAGATAAGTCTTCTTTCTTGTCTCCTTCTTTCTTATTCTCTTTTCTTTTCTCTCTTTCTTCTTCTTCTTCTTCTTCTTCTTCTTCTTGTTTCTCTGACGATTCACAGAGAAAATCTGTGTTGAGAAAACTTACAAAAAACTAGTGAAGCCAATCAATCGAGTATAGTATTGATGAGTTCATAGTTTGGATTTGGTTAGAATCCTCAATTGAGTTGAAGAACAGTGATGCTGCTGTAAATTAGAAATTAGAGTTCGTAGAGTGGATTAAAGTCTGGAGTTTTAGAAGATGAATTCTAGAGCTACTGTTAGATGAAAAATCATGGGTAGAGGTTTGATTGAAGCTTTGAAGTTGTTTTGATGTTTAAACTGAGAGTTAGGGTTTCTGGAAGAATTCAAAGAAGAATTAGAAGATGGAATCGATATCTTAGAAAGGGGATTTGAGATGGGTTTGTTGATATGAAGACTTGGGTTGCTGTTTTTGGCTCGATTTGGAGAAGTCTTGGTTTGGGAATAAAATTAGGGTTTGTATGGAAAGTTAGGGAAGATGAAATTGAGAGTTTAGAAATTTCTCGGTACGGATAGAGTAGAGGACTTTTCCTAAATAAAATAAGTAGATTAATTGGAGGTGGGTTTGATGAGTATTGATAGTTAAGGTTGAAGAATAGCTTAACTTCGATAGTTATAGTTTTGTATTTGAAGCTCAGATGGATGATGAAGTCATTATGAGGATGCAACTGGTTGGTGCTTAAGCATAATGGTTTGAGGTATTTGCTTCTCTGATTTGATTTAGTAAGTCATTTAATATTTTGATTGAGAATAGAACCTGGATTAAGATAAGTGCAGAATGTAATTATAATTATGGTTTAGAGTTGTAGTGATCTTGAAGTTGCAGATGTGGATAATTAAAGTAGTTGATGTTGATGTTGTAGATATTGTGGTATTGTTGAATGCAGGGAAGAGATTGGAGGTAATAATGAAACTAAGATTGAACATTTTATGTGAAATGATGGTGGAATCAATAGATTGACTGAGCTTATATATGTTGTGTTGCTGCTGGAATTTGAAATGTTATGAGATATGGAAATTGTGAAACTGTTAATGGTTTTGTGTTGAGTTGGAGTGTTCTGTGATTGAACTAAGTTAAATTTGTAGAATGGAAAGTGATGTTTGATTAATAGAAATATTTTTAAGTTACAGGGAGAAAGGTTAGATTGTTGGTGGTCTAAGTGGTGGCAAACCCAAGAACTGGTAGTGTTGTTTATTCATCGTTTGAATTGAGATACAACTGTGGTTATAAGGATTTGATTGTGTATGAACTGGTTCTATTGGAGATGGATGTTGTTGGTTTAAGAGAGATAACATCAATGGGTTGATGTAGTAATCTGAGATTGCAAATGGTGATGATGCTGTGGTAGTAAAGTCATAGTTTATGTGACAGTAGTTGAACTAAATTGAAGTTAGTTGTAATGTAGTTCTGGAAGTGATGTTTGATAACAGTGATAGTGTTGAACTGATTTCAGTTGAAGTAGTAATTAGCTTGGCCGCAACTGATGGACTATTTGTAGATTGAGTGTTGTTTGTACTGCAATTGCAGGTAAACGTAAATTATAAATGTATTGAATTGTAGAATTATGTTAGAATGAATAATTTTTGTATAAAATGAATATAATCAGGTTAGATGTGTTCTTGTAGCTGCAATATAGAATTAGGCTGTTAGTCATCCCAGTCAGATGTTTGACTGAATTACCATGCCTGACTCAGTTATTTGACTGAGTCGTACCGTGTTGACTCACTGAGAATCTTGCCCATGATTACTTGAAAAATGTTATTCATACTGGGCACCCCTTTTAGGGATGATGTGCTAACCCTTTCCCACTTTCAGTTTCAGAGACAGATCAAAGTTTCGCAGCGGAGCTTCGAGGAGTTGAGTCTGTTATTTGGTTGGGTATATTAATTATATGTCCCTACTTTTAACTTCCTACAAATATATCCTTATGCAACAATAAATATGTCCCTCCTTTTTTATAACCTTATCCATTTAATATTAGATTACCTTAATACCCTCACTCATATAATATTTTTCTTTTTTTCAAAATATAACAAATTTCTTCCTCTACCACTTCACCACCACCACTAGCACCACCACCACCAACATTCAACTACCATTCCACCACCACCACCGTTCAACAACCACCACCTACCAACCGCCAGAACCACTAATTTTCCACCACCACTCCTTTACCGCCACCATTACACCACCTACCAGCCGCCACCACCGCCGCCGGTGGTTCAAATTTTTTTGTATCAACAAAAAGTAGTTGATCCATTTCAGTTGGATCAAACAATGGATGTTTATCCATTGCGGTTGGATCAACTATAGAAATTTATCCATTGCAGTTGGATCAACAATGGATGTTTATCCATCTTCGATGGAAAAATGCTACCACTTCATCGGTGCAGTTTGAGATCCACCAACAAAACCATCAACAACAGAAGTTTATCTAGTTTATCCAAGAAAAAAGGATCAACAGTAGAAGTTGATCCAATTTTAGTGGATCAACAATGGAAGTTGATCCATGTAAAATTGGATCAATAATGATAGTTTATCCATGTAAAATGGAGTGAACTTGGCGTGAGTCGAACACGCATCATCCTCGACATGGAGTCAGTCATGCTACCATTGCACCACAAGTTCAACATTAGAACAAATTTACATGATTTAAACTACAAAACATGAGTTCAAAGGATCAACAACAGTGGTTGATCCCATATAGATGGATCAACAACCATAGTTGATCCAATATCACTGCTTGCTTCAACCCAGATAACCACCATATTTCATTACCTGTAGCTTCATAAACACCAATAGCTCTAATACCAGCTTCAAAACCAATCTCATTTGGATCAACAGTGGATGTTTATCCATTGCAGTTGGATCAACAACCATTGTTGATCCAAAATATATGGATCAACAACCATAGTTAATCCAATATCACCTACTGCTTGACTAAAGTAGATCCTCTTCCGACTTACACATATGATTTATTTGCTAAAGTGAACTGCAACATTTATTGATTACATCTTGGTGATGGATGATCTTTCGGATCAAAAGCGAGTAACCGCTCAAGTAATTGAAAAGCCAATGGATTCAGATCGGAAACTTCTGCGAGAAAGGGACCGGTGTTTTCTTCCTCATATTACTTAGATATCTTCTAGCCTTTTCGTTTGAATGCACATGGTATAACAAGCTAACATCAAGTATCAAAGTAACAACAAGTCAATTATAAATTAACACTATTATCGATGTAGAACTCACAAATCGAAGAAAGAAATCTATTATCAAGAGCATATAAGAATGTTATTGGTGCTAGAAGAGCATCATGGAGAATCATATCATCTATTGAACAAGAAAGAAGAGAGTCTGTGGTAATGAAGATCATGTCAATATCATCGAGATTACAGATCTAAGATTGAGACCTAATTAATCTGGTATCTGTGATGGTATTTTGAAATTGCTCGATTCTAGATTGATTCCATCCGTCATTGGTGATTCTAAGGTCTTTTATTTGAAGATGAAGGGTGATTATCATCGTTATCTTGTTGAGTTTAAAACCGGTCCAACGCAAAGAAGTCTTGAATCTACACTCTCGCTTACAAATGCTTCGGGTATATTTTTATTTTATTTATTTTTTGTTTTGTTTTGATGTTTTTGATTGTGATTTGTTGAATCGTTGATGTTGTTTTGATTTGATTTGTTGATACAGAGGATATTGCCATGGATTGAGTTGGCACCAACTCACCCGATCCGACTAGGACTTGCTCTTAACTTCTCTCGTCTTCTATTACGAGATCTTGAACTCTCTGATCGTGCTTGTACTCTTGCTAAACAGGTAAATACAACGAGATCTTTGACAATCCCTGTAATATTGTTTTCCATTGTATTGATTGGATTTATGTAGAATTTTGTAAGAATAATCTTAATGATGATGATGTTAAAATCCTTTAAAGCTGATGCATAATTTAATTGGATTAATTCTTTGTATGAATAATCTTGATATTGATAATATTAGAATCTCTTAAAGCTGAAAGATACATATAATCAGAGATTACAGATCTGATATTAAAGAGATAAATTATAAGTCGATGTGTCTTGTCTTATTCAGAATATTGTATTAGAGTGGTGGTGGTGGGAACGATGGAGATGCGGCGGAGCTGGTTTGTGGTGGCGACGATAGAGAAGAAGAATGAAGTTTCTTCTCAGAATTGAAGAAGAAGATGAATTATAAACACATAGGGCTAAAAATGGAAATCATCAAAATAATTTTTTTAAACAAAATTTCAATTATGCCATCAGGGACATTTGTAAAGTTTGTTAGGGATATTTATGAAGACCCATCAAAAGGAGGGACAAAAGTTCAATTACCACTATTTGGTTAACTTCTGCTATGTTTATTATGTTGTATATTTTATTTGTAAACCAAATGACTATTGTATATGTATCGTTTGAAAGGAGTTCTTGTATATATATTTCAGAGAAGGGTTAATTTTGGGTTAAGTTTTGTAGCAGAATTCTTAGTTGAATGTTTAAGTAAATGATTTGGATCCTTAGAGCAACTGCAATCATCAGACCATAACTAAAGAGTAAAGAGTAAATGAAAACCAAAAAAATGGGTTTAGTCGGTGCTCACACGTTACGGTGCTGGAGTAAATATGATGGAGTGAATGTATACGAGTTCGCCTGATACGGGGCGTAGTTATAAACTACGCTCGAATGAGACGTAACTTTAAATTACGCCTGATATCGGACGTAACTTTAAATTACGCCTGATGTGGGACGTAATATCTAAAAACCGCCCGATGGAGATTACGCCTGATGGGACGCAATTTAGAATTACGCCTGATGGGGCGCAATCAGAGACTCCGCCTGATAGGGCGTAACTCAAAACATACAGAACAGATTACGCCCGATGGGGCGTAACTACAAACCGTGAAAAGTGATTACGCCTGATGAAAAGGCGTAATACCAAGTTGCAACTAAAACTTGTCAAATGCGTGTTTATAACTTCTCCCTTTGAAAATCTTATAATATTCAGTTGAAGAGTATGTTACAAGGTTAGTAATTGTATAAAGAACAACTACAGCCGGAACAAAATTCATAATCTATCAATAAAAGGAGGAAAAGGAAAAGAAAAAAAAGAAAAAAAACTCTTGCAAGATGAACAAGCAAAATAGATGAAGATATGTGCGTGAAAATAAACTCAACAAGAGTAAGAAAATGTTACAAAGTGTACTTTAAACATGGAATACAAGGTAAATATATCATTCCTGCTTGTTACGAGCAGCCCTTGCCTTGTGCTTGAGCTCAGCTCTTTTCCACTTAACCATTAGTTGGCATAATGAAAAGAGTGTGTTTACCTGTGGATAATAACACATTCATAAAAAGTACCAAGATAAACGAAGGCGACAACCACCTGGTGGGTGATGAAAATAAATAAGAACTGGTTAAAGATTACTAACCAGGACTATGATTGAAATGATCAAAAGAGGCCCAGACCAGATGCAACCGACGAGAAAAATTCCACGCGGATCAAAATAATTCTGACCTGCAAAAATTTTCCAGTTGCTAGCAAGAATAGTATTAATATTTTATGCGAAGTATACACCAGCCACTGCACATTAACACCCATTCAGAATCAGGCGTAACCTATGATTATGCCTGGAGTCAGGCGGGACTGATAATTGCGCCTGATGGGGCGTAATCTATAATTACGCCTGAATGGGGCGCAACTTATGACACCGCCTGGCAAAAGGCGCAACTTGTAATTCCGCCCCATCGGGCGTAACCTGCACTCTCGCCCCAACCCGGCGCAAATATTAGTTTCGCCTCACGGTGAGGCGTAACCTGCAGTTCCGTTCCAAGCAGGCGTAATCGTGAATTACTCCCGACCATAACCAAACCAAAGACCAAATATACTCTGGTTTTTGGTTTTGGTATGGTATCTGGTCTTTACTCCATCCCCGAAGCGCCTGCTGTTTGGACCAAATTTTTAGTTTTGGTCCATGACTGTGGTTGCTCTTAGTGCCTCATTATTTAGTTAATCTCTTGGATTAGTCGGATGCTAGCTTTGGGGGCGCTACACAAACCATTCGCTAGTACGTGTATGGGTATGTGTACTTAGGTACTCGGAATTTCACAACTAACAGGTATGCATACGGTATGCATACTATAGTTCTGGTCATGGATCACATACATGCAAGAATGCATGCTATGTTTATAATCCAATGATGGTTAAGTGTTCTAAACTCTATTACAATCATTGAAACTTTCTTAGAGGATAACAATAACCGTTTTCACACACTATTAGCATCAAAGAAATTTTTAAGTTATTGAAATAATCATAACGAAACATTTCAAGTCTACACCAAATGATTGTATCACACAAACCATGTATGATGTTACTCGGCAATTTTCACATGATCATCTTTTGAATTTCATCAAGAGTATAAGATGAACTTGGTTGAAGCGAAATCTTACCAGCACATATTTCGAGAAATATATACGCGAAACGAAACATTCCAAGTCTACACCAAATGATTGTATCACACAAACCATGTATGATGTTACTCGACAATTTTCACATGATCATATTTTGACTTTCATCAAGAATATAAGATGAACTTGGTTGAAGAGAAATCTTACTAGCACATATTTCGAGAAATATATAAGCGATTTAAACTCAACTCGAAATCTCAAATGTGCATAATCGAAAACTATATAGTAATAGGACTTTTGTCTCAATAAAGGAGATAGAGTAGAAATAGACTTTCCAAGTGATAGATGAGTTTTAGTCTCCACATACCTTTTGTTGATGAAGTTCCACAAGCTCTCCTTAGTAGTTCTTCGTCTTCCATTGATGAACGCCATGAAGCCTAATGCTCAACATTATAAGTAGACTAGAAATCAAGCCTTATGGTTTTGATCACTAACATTGACAAACAAGCTTGAGATATCAACGCTTGCGAGTTCGACCGAGCAGTGCTCTAACAATCTCCCCCTTTGTCAATTTTAGTGACAAAACTATCAATACATATGGATTACGAAATAAATAAACTTTGTAGCTTCTCATCCAAATGCTTGATCTCCTTGGTTCTTCAAAATTACTCGAAATATTCGTCACTTCCAAGTACTTAAATGATCCTAAATGTGTTCAAATCTGCATCATACTTGTTAGCTATAACAATGAGAAAACAATTGCTCTCAATCATTGTTATACAATGTCATAGTATTATTACCCAGCATCAAAGTTCAATTGTATCACAACTTTGACAACAATACTATGGTGATATATGTATCACTCCCCCTTAATCAATACTTCATCTCACAATGAAAACCACTCCCCCTGACATAATGATCCGTAAACCATATGTATTTGTAGTGTGAAGTACACATTAATTCTCCCCCTTTTTGTCAATATAAATTGGAAAAGGTACGAAAACTAGTGGGATCCTCATGGAATTTTCATAGAGATACTTCATGATCAAAAGAGAACAACATACCAACTTGTTTCGACTATTCAATGACTTCACATAGTCGAAACTTAGTATATTCATCAAGGAGTTTATAAAGATACAAGAAGCTTCTTTTTGGGACCAACTTCGAACATTGGAGACGTGAAATCGGGAGTGAGTTGTGCTCTGCAAATCGGGCGACTAAGTCGGTGACTTTTTTTCATCATTTTTGCATTCAATTTCGATCTCTTTCTTCATCCGTTCAGGTGATTTCAGGTTTAATTTCAATGATTGGTGTTAATACAATTCATATTTGTAATCCGTACAACGGTTAATTAGTTCTTTTCGATCTTTACTGTTCAGTTTAGTATTCTTCCTAGATATGGAAACTGAATCTAGGATGAATAATTTTAAATTCAGTTTTTTCTCATCTGATCCCTCTGAAAAAAGGGTTGAGAATACACCTTCCTTATATATACCAGATGAAGAAATTGATAATTGTCTAGATGAATGGAAATTCAGTTTAATTGGAAGACTTGATTTTGTTAAATTGAAATTTGCTGTTGCTGAGGAATCATTAAGAAAACAATGGATATTATCAGGTAAAACTCAATTGATCCCCATTGGAAAAGGTTTTTTTATTATTAATCTTGAAAATGAAATCGACATGAAATATATCTGGAATGGGTTTTGGAAAGTTGAAAATCAGATTCTTAAAATTAGACTGTGGGAGCCTAATTTCAATCATGCTAATCAAAAATCAACTACTGCTTTTGTATGGGTTAATTTTCCTGGTTTAGGTATTGAGTACTGGAAAGAAAACATTCTTATGTCTCTAGGTGATGATCTTGGAAGGGCCAGTAAGGTTGATGACACAACTCTTAAACGTGAAATTGGGTATTATGCTAGTGTGCTAGTTGAGGTTGATTTAGCTCACACAATTCCCAATCAGGTTCTTGTCAAGACCAAATATGGATGTTTTGAGCAGGAAGTCCAAATTCCCAAAATACCAGGATTTTGCAGTCATTGCAAGGTTGTTGGCCATTTAGTAACAAAATGTAGAGCAGTAAGGAATGAAGATGAGGTGAATAATAACTCAGAGACATTTCAGAAAATAGTGCCAAGAAGAATATGGAGGATAAAAGATAAACAGAAACAACACATTGGTTTTGATATTTGTCAATTGCCAGAATCCCACATCCCAAAAGAAGTAGTACATGAAAAATTTATGGCAAAAGTGGTAAATGACATTGTCAAACCAGTGACAAAAAATGATGATCATATAACTGAGTGTGACAGCATCAATACAAATTATTTTTCTGGGAGTATTGAATCTACTGAAGAATTTCCTTCTCTTTCTACAGAGAACCTGGTTAATATGTATACCAGTATTCCTTCTCTATTTAATGAACAAACTCCACAAGGTTCTTCTGTACATAACTCAAGTGTCAATACTCAATTAAAATTTGGTGACATAGGAACTTTTGCTACTGTGAGTAAATTTCAGGCATTGGTAGATATTGTTGAGGAGAAAATCTCTGATGACAAATTGAAATCTCCAAAAAAGGGAGAAAAATTGAGTTCTGCTATTAAATCTGCTAAAGGAGCTAATACAGGGACTCAACCTAAAGGTATATCTCTTATAACTACAAGGAATCCCCCTGGGAAAATTTTAGTTAAAAACAAAGGAATGAGAGGTCCTAATTCTTCTCAAGCTAACTCCTCTCAATGAAGGTACTGTATTGGAACATTAGAGTCCTTAATAGGGATAGGGCCAAGGATAAATTAAGATCTTTGATACATAAATTTAGTCCTTCTTTAGTCTGGTTAGCTGAACCTAAAGTTCAAGCTAAGAGAAATTTTGTCAAAAACTTAAGGTTACCTAGTATGAGTCAAATGCTAATACATAATTCAAATATTACTGAGAAGAGGAATATTTGGTTGTTATGGCACTCTTCAATATCAAATCCAATTGTTATCTCCAATACAAAACAAGCCATTACAGTCAGAGTTGGAGATGTTCTTGTTATAGGCATTCATGCTGCATGCCTTACTGTGGATAGGAGAGACCTTTGGACAGAGCTTATGACGATTAATGCAATCAAATGCCATGGTTGGTGCTTGGAGACTTTAATATAGTTCTAAGTTGTGAAAAAAAGTTAGGTGAAAGAAGTCCTTTAAGAATTTCCATGTCTGAATTTAACAGTTGTTTAAATCATTGTGGGCTTATACAAGCACCAAGATCTAGAATACAATTTTCATGGTGCAACAACAGGGTGGGCAATAAGAGAATACTAAGTGATTTAGATAAAGCTTTCTTCAATACAAAGTGGTTGGATTTATATGCAACATGGAATTACAAAGTGGGTGTGAGAGGAGTTTCTGATCACGAGCCTTTACTTGGTGGAACAAACAATATATTGAAACCTCATAATACTCCTTTTAGATATCAAACGGTATGGACTTCACATCCAGATTTCCTGAAGTTTATAAAATAATCATGGGAGGAAGAATGTCTGGGAAACCCTGATTTTAAGTTTATATACAAACTCAAGAGGTTCAAGTTAAGGGTAACTAAATGGAATTGGGAGATATTTGGTGATTTAAGGGTTAAAGTCAAAAAAACTGAAGATGAAGTTTTAAATGCTACTTTACTCTCGGATGCTCATCCAGAAAATAATATTTTACTCAATAAACTAGTCACTGCAAGAGGGGAGCATGAAATTGCAGCACAACAATATAATGAGCTACTAAGATCAAAATCAAGGGTAAAGTGGGTAAAAGAAGGTGGTGCTAACACATGCTTTTTCCATACTTCAATGAAGGTTAGAAATGCTTACAACAACATTACAGAACTTGAAGACTCAAATGGTAACATTATTGTAGAACAAAACCAAATTGCAAATTTGTTGATCAATCACTTTCAGAAGAAATTTGAGTACCAAGATGTCAATTATGAAGACAGTTTTTTCAATGTTATTCCCAAAGTAATAACAGAAGAAGACAATGCAAGAATGGATGCTCTTCCATCAGCAACAGAAATTAAAGATGATGTTTTCTCCATGGATCCAAATAGCTCTCCTGGACATGATGGATTTCCAGGTAGTTTTTACAGATTCTCATGGGATATTTTATGCAATGACTTAATCAGTGCAATAAAATACTATTGGAAATGCAGGTTTATACCAAGAGGGATGAACTCCAATTTTTTATTTCTTCTACCAAAAATTCCAGGAGCTAAGAAGATTGATCAATTTAGGCCAATTGGTTTATCCAATTTCTGCTTTAAAATCATCACTAGAATAATAACAACAAGACTACACTCTGTTCTACACAAAGTTATATCCAGCCAGCAAGGTGCTTTCATAAAGGGGAGAAATATCCAAGAGAAGATTGTACTTGCTTCTGAGCTTATAAATGAATTAGATACCAAAAGAAGAGGTGGAAATGTAGGTATGAAGTTGGACATTACACAGGCTTTTGATTCCATGATCTGGGAGTTCATTTTTGAAACACTTAAACATTTTGGCTTCTCTCAGGTGGGAATAAACTGGTTAGAAATAATTTTCAAGTCAGCAAAAATATCAGTTCTAGTGAATGGAGGGCCATTTGGTTTCTTTGAAGTTGGAAGAGGGCTTAGGCAGGGTGACCCACTGTCCCCTATTCTGTTTGTGATTGCTGAAGAAGTGTTGAGCAAAAATTTGAATAACATGGTCCAGGCGGGTTTAATAAAGACAATGGTAAATAGAAATGGATGTCAGCCTACCCATTTGATGTTTGCAGATGACATATTCATATTTTGCAATGGACACAAGAAAACATTAGACAATTTGATGAGTGTGCTAATGAAATACCAAGCAACATCTGGACAAACTGTGAACAGAACAAAGAGCAAATGTTTTGTTGGTGGAGTTACTGAAGAAAGAATATTACTCATTGCAGAAAGAGTACAAATGGAGCTTTCTGAATTCCCTGACAAATACTTGGGTGTGATATTATGTCCAGGAAGAGTTAAAACAAATCAAGTTTGGGGGATAGTAGAGATGCTTCAAAAGCAATTGGCTGGTTGGATTGGTAAGTTACTTGAATTCTATGATAGATTAGTACTAGTTAAATTTGTACTCTGCAACATTCCAGTGTACACCATGTCTGTCTACAAGTGGCCCAAAACAGTTATCAAAGAGTGTGAGAGAATAATCAGAAACTTTCTATGGACTGGAGATCCATCTGTAAAAAAGCTGGTTACTGTAAAATGGGAGGAAGTAAATGCACAACATGCAGAAGGAGGGCTGGTCTCAGGAGGTTAGAAGTGATCAATAAAGCATTGTTATTAAAATTGCTTTGGAAAATTGAAACTGAAGATGAGGAATGGACCAGGTTCATGAGGTCAAAATACAAGAACAAAGAAGGTCAATGGATTACTAGATATAAAAAATCTTCAATCTGGCCTGGGCTTAAATGGGTGATGAATGAACTGAATGAAGGCAGTAGATGATTGGTGGATAATGGAAACAAAATATCTAATTGGGATGATAAGTGGATAAAAGACCATGCTTTGATAGATCAACACCAAGATGATCCTTTTATATTACAACACAGAAAACTAAAAGTATGTGACCTGATTGTAGATGGTAAATGGAATTTATCTGAGGAGTTGTTGAAGTATATTGAGGTTACTGAATTACCTGTCATTGGCTCTGGAAGAGATAAAAGAATATGGACAAATGATTTGATTGGCAATTTTTCAGTGGCTAAGGCTGTACATCTGATAAGGAAGAAATACTCACAAATTAGCTGGTCTAAATATGTATGGAGCCCTTATATCCACCCTTACACATCTATCAATGTATGGAAAATACTCATGGGGGCATGTTCAACTGAAGAAACTGTCAAAAAAAGGGCTTTCAGACGGTATCCAAATGTTATTTATGTGGCAATGGTCAAAACAACATGCATCACATCTTGTGGGAATGCTCATTCAGTTCTGAGATTTGGAGATGGATTACAGGTATTTTCAGTCTTATGACCCCTTCTAATTTTTATGAAGTTATTAAATGTGTGAAGCATCATAGTTCTTCCATAAGACAGATTTGGTATATCAGTGTTTTTTCAATAATGGTAGAATTATGGATGACAAGAAATCTGAAAATGTTTGAGAATAAGAATCCAAACACTGAAATATTAAAACACATGATAATAAGCTTAACAAAAGATTGTGGTGTGAGAGTTAATGGTAATATGAGAAACTGCTTATATGATCTGAACATTCTACTAATCTTTGGAGTTAAGGGGATCAAAGCCAAAAACTCATGTGTGAAAGCAGTTTTATTCAAGTTACCACAAATGCACCACACTCTAATATGCTGTGATAGAGCAGCAAAGGGTAATCCAGGTGCTGCAGGTATTGGGTTCATTGCCAGGACATATGAAGGTTCTTGTTTGGGTGCAGGAAGTGGAGGCTTAGGCATCACCACTAATTACATTGCAGAAGTTATGGCACTGGTAATTGTAGGAGAATGGGTAGTGAGAAAGCACATCACAAATGTTTGCTTTAGCCTGGACTCTTTGGAAGTCATATTGGCCTTCTCAAGTGGAAAAATTCCATGGATAGTTAAAAACAGATGGAACGAGGTGATTCAATATATTGGCAACATAACTTTCAAGCATTCTTACAGGGAAGTGAACTTCTCAGCTGACAATTTAGCTAAGAAGGGAACAAAATTGAGAAAAGGTGAAATGATTTTATATGATGGAAGGCCAATTTTTTTGGGGCTAATAAAGCATGAATACTCTCATTATTTTAGATTTACATGAAAAATACTTCAAATATTTTTGTAATCTTCTTTAGTATCTTTTGTTTTTACAATAAGATGATCTTGGGAATGCCAAGATCTCTTTTGTTATAATTTTACCCCATCTTTGAGTAATATAATTTTTATGATTCAGAAAAAATAAAATAAAAGATACAAGAAAACTCCTACAATATTCCACAACCGTACTCCACACAAAGATTTGGCAATTAAGCACAAGTTCAATTAAGAACTCTCCCCCATAAAATGTCATTCCCGAAAGAACAACAAGAGCAACCTTAATTTTACAAGAAAATAAGGATTTCTTTGGACATTAACAAATCACATGAAACATGAATTTGTATCCAAAAATTCAATTAAATGAACCACAAGAGATCCCATGATTAATTTAATCGGAAATGCTCACATAAGAGAACTTATGGAGCCACACAATACCTACACAAAGATGTGGATCAGGGAAAGACCAATACTGCGGAATAATCAAAGATTCATTCTATTTTTCATCACTATTTGCACAATGACATACTCCCTCCGTCCAAGTTTACTTGCCTAAATTGAGTTTTTTTTAGCAAATTTGTACCACAAAAATTCTATATTTCCCATTAAAATTTTCTAATTATAAAAAAAGAAACTAAAACTAGGATGTCAAAATTTGTATATGAAACAAGTAATTTGGAAGATTGATGGTATATGTGGAAGTAATTTGAATTTCTTTCAAGGTTTTGCAAAATCCAATTTTGGAAAGTAAACTTGGATGGAGGGAGTATAATAGACTTAATCTTTGTAAAAAAAAGTTCATCCTATCTTCCATCAATATTTGCATAATGACTAGGGGTGGGACTTGGGTTGGTTGGGTTGGTTAGAAGTCTTGGCCGAGGCAGACCCGAGTTAGGAATCCTTTTCCCAGATTGCCCATCGAACCCGTGGAACTCATAGAAATACTTCCCAAGCCCGCCCATGTTATGTTCCTCGGGTTGGCCCAAGTTTCGCTGGATATACGAGTTTGTTAATATATAATAATAACAAATTTTAGTAATAATAAGATTTAATTGATCTATTTATCTCAAATTTCCTAATAACTGAAGATTATTTACAATAATATAAACTTTTATCATATTGAATGATTAATGAGACAAATATAATTTATATTTTCATTATTAGATTTGGAGATAATATTCAAAATTACTCTAAATAGATAATAATACCAATTATAAAAATAGATTTATCTAACTATATCATAGTTCTTCGGGTTGGGCGGGTTATCTGGGTTAAAAATATTTATGCCCATGCTTGTCCAAATCTAACTCGGGTTTATAAAACTTATGCCCAAGCTTGCCCAAAGTCTTGAAACACGTTTCCCATGTCCGCCCAATGTTCGGGTTGGGCATGGGTTGGGTGGTTTAACCCAACCCAAGTCCCACCCCTAATAATGACATAATAGGCTTAACTTTTGTAGTCAAAAGTTCATTCTATCTTTTATCAATACTTTCATACATACATATAATAGAGTTAACTTTTGAGCATATATGGGACAGTCAAGGTTTACGGACATAAACAATATATCCCATAACAATTTGCAATATATAAAACCATAAAGATTAATACTACAAAAATCATCTTCCAAATAAACTTAGAATTTAAATAAATAAATCTAAAAACATTGAAAGATGAAAAACGTTGGCATAGTTATGTGTACTCACAATAATGGTTATTCCAAACCCTAGTTATCCTTCTTAAAAACACAAGAATAAATTCTCATAAGAAGTTTCCTAGACAATAATCAAAATAAAAAAAACTAAGACATGATCAACAACCAAGGAACGGACAACGGCAAATTCATAAGATGCTTTCTTTAGCTCATTTTTCAGAAACGCAAAGTTCTTTGATGCAATTTCAGGTTGTTCACAAACGACCTCAAAATCTTGAAGAAGATTTCCAACCAGTTGAAGAGACATCTGAACTGTAAGATATTTTTCATGATCAATTGCTTGAAAGAAAATTATGGAGATGGTTTCTTCGTGAAGTTCAAAAACTTTGGCATCATCAAACTTGTCTTCCTCATTGCGTCCTTCCATTGTGCACACCAAAATAAATCGAGAGAGTCTTGACGTTACCGAACAAGTATATATTAAAATAAATCCGTGATATATATATATATATATATATATATATATAATATAAGTGATTTTCACAAAGAAACCCTAGGGTTATTTGTACTTATTTGGTAATAGGTCGGGTGCAAAACGTTCATGGTTATGACACAAAAATCAAAGACCATGGAACCAGAGGAGCAAATCGTTTAGAAACATGTTTTGACAGAACAAAAAATAAGTTTCGAACACATGATAGGAAGATTTGGTTCACAAGGGGTGCAACACAAAGTTGGAAATCAACTGTCATTAAGGAAGACCAAATTAAAGTTTTAGACAAAGCATCAGACGAACAAGGCACAAATGTCCTGAGAAAGGCTCAGAAATAAGGAACAAGATCAAAACAAAAAGGTACAACACAGACCATTTGTCAAGAAAGAAGCATCTTCTTGAGAGTTATGTGTATCATCTCATGGTCATATAGAGGATACACACAAGGAAATGATCAAGTCGTAATATGATGAACATGACGTTCATCAGAGGTATTGATATTTTTTATTTTTACTTTCTTGACACAAAACATAAGCCTTATGTGAAACTTCAAAAGAATTAACAAGAGAAGGGCGGGAGTTACCTGAACCAACTTATTTTCGCTTTCTTAATCTTGCACTTGGAACTGTTGATACTGGTCTTGAGTTCTGAAACATGATTATTGATGTGAATATAATCTGGAACACTTATTTTAGGAGCAAGATCACCTTTGAATAAAGGAGAATAGTTTGAAGTTTTCTTCTTCCTTCGAAACCTTTTTCTCTTTATAGACCTTTCAGAGTTATAAGTCATCCATATAACATTGTTCTTTTTACATTTTTAAATAGAAGCTGTGTTATATTCATAATCAGGATTTGGCCCATGACAAGACTTTTCTTGATTGTGAGATGAATTTCTAACATTAAATTGAGAAGCGGGTTTTATTACTTCTTTAGACATCCAAACAAGAATGATATGAAGTTTTTCATTTCGTAAACGAAGATGACATCTTCTTTCAATGTGACCTTTCTTTACGCGATAATAATAGTTGACAAGAATGTTTTTAACCGTTCTCAACTGACTAGGCTTAGAGGGATGAAATTCTTGGTTTCTCGAGACATCTGTTGCTGGAGAGAGTTTTTCACTTTTACTGTCAGTGAAATTTTCAGCTTGAAGATGGTTATTAGGAGGAACAAAATTGATCTTACCAGTACTTGGAGCGTTTATACCTTTATATCCCAGACCACGTGTATCATGATGTTCTTTACATGCTCCTAGCATAAAAGACAATTTTGTAGAGCTAGAATTGAATTTTTTTCAAGTTCTCTTCCAAACATTTTACCTTCTCAAGAGAAGCACTAAGATTAGTCTCCAATTTTTTCTCTCGGGTGAGATTTTTTTTCTCTGTCATTTTTTTTTTTTTTGTTGAGAGTCATACCTTGCTTCGGTTTCTGCAAGTATTTCTTTCAACACAAAGAGATTTTTACTAAGTTCATCACATTCATAATTGTTTGAATGTAGATCTTCCTCTCGATCTTTAAGAATAAGTTGTAGCAAACTATAACCATAGTCATATCCTTTAAAGAATTTTCTCATTTTCCTGTTTTCAAGACAGAGGGGATTCAGAAATTCATCCAAGCAAGATATTGACTTTTCTTTCTTGAGGAGATGATCGAAAAGCTTGATGTACTGTGAGACTACCTCTTTAACATCTTGTCCACTTCTGAATCACTTTCATCAGAAAGTTCATCCAACTGTCCGTCTAGGCGATCTTCCCAGTTATACACAGTTTCAGATGATGGAGAAGAGATGAGAGATTTCTCAGGAAAAACAAGACTTTGCACCAAGTTAGAATGTTTCTGAACTAGTGATGCGTTGTCAGAGATATTATCTTCCATATTCAGATCGCTACAAACATATACTTATGAAGTCTTAAATGTGTTTGCCTACTCTATAGAAATTGAAAAAATGGGGGTTCTAACAACCACACCCAATATTTCATTCGGAAATCTAAATAGACAAACTCCAATATACTTTCAAGAGAATCAACTAGATAGTCAGACTCAATCTATAGAAAAGTATATCAAAGAGTTTATATCTTTGTTTCACAATGTAATCAGCAAATCAAACATATAAAAATCCGCGAGCCTGATTATTATGTAAAACAACTTGAACGGTACCAAAGATCAATATTCAAGTGTCAATCAATATAATCAACAACCAAAGGGTTGAATTCAAAATTGATTGAACTTAACGTACGACCTGTGATATTTATATTAAATAACAAAATATAATGCGGAAAAGAAATAACACAGACACCAGAATTTTGGTAACGTGGAAAACCGCAAATGCATAAAACCCCCAGGACCTAGTCCAGCTTTGAACACCGCATTGTATTAAGCCGCTACAGACACTAGACTACTACTAATGAACTTCGAACTGGAACCCCAACAAGATTCTACGCACTTGATTCCCTTAGTTGATCTTACCCACAACCAAGAGTCGCTATGACCCAAAGTCGAAGACTTGATAAACAAATATGTCTCACACAAAAAAGTCTATTAGGATAGATAAATCTGTCTCCCACAGAAATACCTACGAGTTTTTTTTCCGTCTTTTGATAAATCAAGGTACACATGAGCCAATTGATAAACCTGACTTATATTCCCGAAGAACAGCCTAGTATTATCAATCACCTCATAATAATCTTAATCGTATGGTAGAGAAATAAGATATTGTGGAATCACAAACGATAAGACGAAGATGTTTGTGACTACTTTTTATCTTGCCTATCGGAGAATCAATCTCGAGCAAATCTTAGGGAATATAGTACTCAATACGCTAGAACATGGCAATATCAGAACACGCAACTACAAAGAAATAGTTGGGGTTTGCTTCATAATCCCAATGAAGACTTTAAGTCGTTAACCTACAGGCTTTTATGAAAAGCCTAAGGTTAAAGGAGAATCGACTCTAGTCGCAACTAGTATCACACAGGAGGTGTGGGGATTAGGTTTCCCAGTTGCTAAATTTCTCCTTTATATAGTTTTAAAATCAGGGTTTGCAATCTAAGTTACCTTGGTAACAAAGTATTCAATATTCATCGTTAGATAAAAACCTGATTAACCGTTACATCGAACTTAGCTTGTTATACACAAATGAAATGTACCTTCATTTTGGTTTGATTAATCGTACCTAAACGTGTACACTAGGTTGGATCAACAGTAGTTAACCAAGGTTAGCTATATGAACACTCTCATATCAACCTTATTCATCTTAACCACAACTAGTTCAAATGATTCAAATGAAACTAGTTAAAGAGTTGTTCAATTGTTATATTCTCATAGAAGTATACATGAACACAATTAAAGAAAAATCGGTTTGATTCACTCGAATCAATTCATGAATATTATATCCACGGTTTGCAAAGAATGCATTCCTTATTAAATGTATTAGTTTATGAACAAACCGATTTTAGAACTTTAACCACTCAAGTATGCAAACGGGTACGCATACTTAAAGTAGCCGGTCTGAGTTTGGATTTTCTAGTATGCAAACGGGTACGCATACTTCCAAACACAGTAGAAATTTTCGGACCCAAACCCTTCGCTAGTACACGTACAGGTATGTGTACTTAGGTACTCGGAATATCACAAATAATAGGTACACATACTAGTATGCATACTATAGTTCCGGTCATGGATCACATACATGCAAGAATGCATACTATGTTTATAATCCAGTGATGGTTAAGTGTCCTAAACTATATTTCAATCATTGAAACTTTCTTAGAGGATGAAAATAGCCATTTTCACACACTATTAGCATCAAAGAAATTTTTAAATTATTGAAATAATTATAACGAAACATTTCAAGTCTACACCAAATTATTGTATCACACAAGCCATGTAAGATGTTACTCGGAAATTTTCACATGATCATCTTTTGACTGTCGTCAAGAATATAAAATGAACTTGGTTGATGCGAAAGCTTACCAACACATATTTCGAGAAATATGTAAGCGAGTTAAACTCAGCTCTAAATCTCAAATGTGCATAATCGAAAACTATATAGTAATACGACTTTTGTCTCAATATAGGAGATAGAGTAGAAATAGACTTTCCAAGTGATAGATGAGTTTTAGTCTCCATATACCTTTTGTTGATGAAGTTCCACAATCTCTCCTTAGTAGTTCTTCATCTTCCATTGATGAACGCCGTGAATTCTAATGCTCAAATACACAATCTATCCTAGTCCGGAACATCACTATAAGTACACTAGAAATCAAGACTTATAGTTTTGATCAATAGCATTAACAAACAAGCTTGAGATAGAAATGCTTGCGAGTCCGACCGAGATGTGCTCTAACATTTATGTTTTTCTTGTTTTTACCATTTTCCTTATTCTCAATACAATTTCTCATACAACATAAAATAAGGATATGTACCGCTTATTTAGTGGGAGTGGGAAAATCCAATATTTCGTCTTTATAATTAATTAATAGGCATAGAGAGAGTAAAAAATTATTATTTTTTTATAATATTTTCAAAATATTATCCAACATTTATTCATTCTTTTCAAGATAATGATAATGGTATTTGTGTCGTAATTGACTACCGTTGGGTGCATCAACTTAGTTATACTTTTTTATTAAGATGTTGTTTGGTAATTCTCCTTATCTGGTTAAAAAAACATAAATAAATATCATTTATCTCATCAATGTTTTTTTTTTTTTTGACACTCGTCTCTCTACCCTCGAAGTTGCTACCCATATCTACCAGTTTATTACGAAATATAATAGATGTAAGCCGTTAATGGTGGGTAAGGGAGCGCTTCCCATGAACCAATAGTTGGGGAACATATAGGCGGGGTATTTTTTTGGTGCATGGAATTAGTAGATGTTTTTTTGGTGTGTGGAACCAGTAGATGGGAAGCATTTTCTCTCTACGCGACCCATTTTCATTTGATGGTAAATTTATTGTTAAATCAACATACAAAGTAATTCTAAATGACTATCTTGTTGGTTCAGCAGGTAATAGAGATTTGAATTGAAAACTTTTCCGCAAGACTGATCTTCCTCCAAGAGTTCAACATTTCATATGGAAATGTCTTAGTGCATTCTACCTACAAATCATAACATGTCTACATTTGTCCAAAATGTTAATATGAATTGCCCTCTATGTAATAACTTTATTGAAACCATGTAACACCTTCTTATAGATTGCTTTGTCTCTAAAAATGTTTGGATGGCTTCGAATCCTCGTATAGCTGGTATGGTAAATAGTTGTGATATTGATGAATGGTCATCTAATAAGTTCAGTCACAACAGTCAAATAATGAATGTTATTGATTTCAAAAATTATCAGAAAGTTTGTACTGCCTTATGGCATATATGGAAAAGCAGGTGTGCTATGGTATTTGATCAATATATCTAGCATAATTCAATATTTCTATAATTATTGGATATAATGTACAACAAGATATAACCAAACTACAAATGTTTGCATTGTAACAAACATGGAAGTCTGGAAACTACCTACTTAAGAATTTCTGAAAACTAAACTTTGATGCAGCTTTTGATTCAATAACTAAGAAAAAATGGATTTAACTAATCTTTCGAAATATTGCAGATGAGCAACATGGAGTTGGCTGCAAACCGGATAGATCTGAAGATGCTGAGAAAGCAGAATCATTTGTAGAATATTAAGGAATTAAATGGAGAAACAATATGGGAATCAGAAACTTACACATTGAATTGGACTCCCAAAATATTATTTCTGAAAAAGCAAGGGTACCCCAAATATACCTCAAGCTATAACTTTTCCTTCCTATAAGTCCTTTCCACGAAGGTGATTTTCTATGGACTGAGTCGAGACAATACAACAATCGGTTCACACTTTGTTTGATCATCTATGGATACGAGATCGAGGCAATACAACAAAAAAGTGTGTTTACTTGATACAAAGGTTCGGATTTAACCAAACTCAATAGGATTCACATATCAAGTAAATAGGAATTAACATTTGTGCAATTTGCTTTAATTATAATAAAACAATTATAATGCGGAAATATAAAGTAAATGACATAGCAAGATTTTGTTAACGAGGAAACCGCAAATGCAGAAAAATCCCGGGACCTAGTCCAGAATTGAATACTCTTAGGATTAAGCCGTTATACATAATAAGACAACTTCGTATAGTTGAGACCAAGCAACTAAACCTATAGTTCACCTAGTTCCGTCTGTATTCCCACGCCTCCAACCTGTAAACAAGTCACGTACTTGGACCAATTCCTTTGGTTCGTATTCCAAACAGTAAACGAACAACAAATCTGTTTGGTATCAACTCTCTTCAACCAAGTGATATGAGTTGCGCAAAGGTTCCCTTGTTTATCTTAACATAAACTCCTTTGCAAGGTTCCAAGATCTATCTTATGTTCAATCACCCGAAGTTAATCGTTAAGATTAAGCTAACAATACTCTTCAACCAAGTGATATGTGTTGATGCCGATCTTCCTCAATTAATCAATACAATCTACCACAAGGATAAACCGATTATTAATTGGATACACTTTTTCCCAAACAAGTATTGTGCACACCAAAGATTGTAAAAGCCAAGTTAGAAATCTTCAATATCTTCCTTGTCCTCAAATCTTCTTAGATCTTCAATAAACACCTGCACACAATCACTTGAATCTCTTGTGATCAATCACACATATAACGGAGTCTGTTAACAATGGATTACACAAGATCGCCTTTAGATCTAAAAACAGTCTAAAGATCCCTGTCGAAACCTTGAACTAGTTTGAGTGAATCTTATATCAAAAGCGAAAATTCTCAAGCACAAACAAACTAGGTGCAATCAAATTTCAACCATCGTTAGTCAATCAAATAAATTCGAAAACTAAAGATAAATCGAATATATAGTTTCCCACCAACGGGTCACGCTAGAGCTTCTCAATCAAAAGAAGACTTTAAATTGAGCGGCCGTAAGAGATTTCACCTAATTAGATTACTCTCCTCTCCGATAGAAGGATTCACCAGTAATAAAGACAAAGGAGTAAGTCTAGGTTACACTGGATTAGTTTTCTAGAAATGCAAACTCAAAGTATTTATAGACAAGGAAGTTTAGACACTAAGGAATTTCCAAAACCGAAAATATTCTCAAGATATTTTTCATTACTCCACCAAATTCGGTTTTCATCATAATTCATGTGAATGCACTGTCCAGAAATAATGATCGAAATCTCCTTGGAAAATCTTTAATTAGCAAATTCACATTACTAATTCGTATTTTCCATATATAATTAAAAACCATTAATTAAAAAGATTTTTAACTTATTTAAATTCGATCTTGGGATTTACTTCCTTCTTTATCCTTTAAGGAATATCTTTGAAAAATATAGAATAAGCATTAATGCACTGTGTTCAAAGAGTGACGACATCTTACTCTTGCAAGTCTTTTACATGATTGCTCACTTGAAACCGAATTACCACACTTCCAAATAAGTTTAGAATTGGTTCATCTGACTTTCAAGAACTATGTGACTGATCAAGTTCCACTCAATCACAACTCATGGGTTAGCGGTTCTACCAAAACAAGTTTCGGTTCTACCTCCATGTGAGTGTTGTGCTTAGTTACACTAGCTTACCAAAGATACAACTGACTAGGTACTAGAATCAGTTCCCCATATATATTTGGTATCTAACTTGTATGCACTACACATGTCCATAGAATCAGACCCCCCTTTACAAAAACGTGTTGCACATGTTCATAGGATCGGTTCCCCTTTCTTCCATAAACCTTGTTGCACCTCATACAAGGATCGGTTCCCCTTGTGATGCACTGCACCTCTTACTAGGATCGGTTACCCTCTTCCCAGTAATAAGTTCAGACAAACACAACCCGATCATACCCCAAGTGATTACTTAAGATCGGTTCCACTAATAAAAGTCATACCAATTCATAAGTCAGGCCTCATATGTATAGTTTTACCAAGAATACAAACAAGTCATGAGAGGTTATACTAATCACACA
Organism: Papaver bracteatum; assembly: GCA_023529315.1. Classification (NCBI taxonomy): domain Eukaryota; kingdom Viridiplantae; phylum Streptophyta; class Magnoliopsida; order Ranunculales; family Papaveraceae; genus Papaver; species Papaver bracteatum. The sequence goes on from JAJJWX010001167.1 coordinate 562,273, forward strand.
TATTGGACGTTCATAAGATATGCAATGAAGAACATCCCCAATAACGCCTGGCGATTTCCTTTTCGGTTCACAACACATATCACGAACTTACTTCCTTAGAACACATGTAAACATTGTTTCCTATGATGAAATCCTCACCTCATACCCATACATAATCACAATAGCATTCATACGATTATGTCGATATCTTATATACAAAGTTTAATGGTTAAGCAAGAAACTTCATATTGTATTCCTTAATACTATGTCTATCTAGAGTGTTCATGCTTCACAGTTTTATGTTTTCAATATGCATGAATAGAAAGATACGTTAGGGAATGAAACAGTTCAATTCAAATATCACTAACCTCAAGTGGAAGGATGATGTTGTCGTTGTAGCTCCGTACTTCTTCACTTCTTCAAGTCTCCGCAATACTTGTAATGTCTCACCCTAATACTTTCAAGCTAACCTATACGAAGTTGACTCTAGTACATTTAAATCAAGCGACTCTTAATTGAGTTTTGCTTCTCTAAAATATGACAACCAAACTTGACATACCAACGCTTAGTGGGTTCAACCGAGCAATACTCTAACAATATCCCCCTTTGTCAATTTTAGTGACAAAACTCTTATAATTACATGGATAAACAAATTACAAGAATTCATTACACATACGCTTGATTCCCGAATCCACAACACATAACTTGCATTCATTCAATCCTCAAAACTGCAGCAGCTGCACTATAATAACAAAGCTTATACTCCCCCTAAAGGTGAGTTAGGTAGATACTCAATCCGCACATCTTTGTTATCCCAATCATATGATATGTTACTCCCACTTAGTCTATACTTTTCCTCATACGTTATATAAACGTTCAAGCACCATTGTCCTCTTCCCTAGTGACACCAATCAACCATAAATTGATACCAGCATCACTTGTTTACTCCATATATTTCTTCCACGTTTTGTCACAAAAATGACAAAGAAGCGAACAAATAAAGGATAACATCAAAAGGATCTTACAAATCTCAACATAGACTTGCAACCTGTTGAGTCAAGCACGAGGGTTTTACACACCATTTTTGATAACCAATATCAAAACCGAAACTACAAGTAATTACGTTTTGATATGTTATCATGGAAATAATTGCCCGAAGCAATTTTTCCAACTAGTTTAGCAAACCAAAAATTAACTAAGAAACTTAGTTCCTTTGCTAAACTGATTGTATAAATACAACCGCTTCATTCGATAAGGCCAAAACAAATATAAACTCCATTTTTCTCATCAAATTTTATTTATCCATATAACTTAGACCTTTAGATTTCAAACAAGCCAAATACTAGGTTAGCTAACTAGCATTTCCTTATTTAGGCTTTCAGATAGACTTGAATAACCGAAACCCCCACTTTGATAAGTCTAACTAAGATCAGAATTAACTTAGTTTAGCTTATCCGGAATCGAATTGGACTAAACAACTCGTCCCGTCAACATATTCATTCGTTAACCCATAAATAATTCATACAAACCAATAAATCAACTTGCATAATTATTCACCTCAACCGGATACAATAGAAACAACAAATATAAACCAAAGTTTCACTATTGCACCGAAATTTTGTAAGCTTAAACAATTGATACTACACAATAAAGCAAAATAATAATTGTTTTACTTAACTGGAAGCAATTGAATTAACATAGACATTAAAGCACCGTAATTGCACCAAATTTTGTAAGCTTAAACTAATGATATCACACAACAAAGAAAGATAACATAAGTTTTACTTAACCGGAAATAATTGAATCACACACACATCCATACATACATAATGAAATAAACACATCAATTGTACCAACAATTTTTTTTAAGCAAAAGCAATATATATATATATATATATATCAAATAAAAATAGGCTTTTCTTAAAACAAAAAAACAATTAACTAACCAGATTGTTACCTCAATTTTGCATCCAACTTCTCCAAATATGATTCCATCGCTTTCTTCTTCCGAGAGAATTGATACCTAAATACCATTATGTTGTCATTCTCATGCCAAAAACAAAAGAATAACAACAACCAACCTTTACCAGAGAAAGGTTTAAAATCGGTTTTAACAATTGCAAGCAAAAGTTGAAAACCGTCGAAACACATATGTTTTTTATGCTAAACCAAAACCGATTCAACATATTGTGACTTTTTCGCATATTGTTTCTACAGGAATCCCTCATGATCCTTTGATAAAGCCTACCAACTTGGGCTAGAACTTAATCCTGCTAAATCAAAAAGTCACCCAAACCATAAGGGTTCACAACATCTTATGAGATCGAATATCAAGGTAATAAAACAGAAATCAAACATCTCATACACATACATAGCAAATAAAATAAAGCATTAAAGTACTGGCTATGTAAATCAAAAACTATCACAAGGAAAATTATAAATCAAATAACTTTATTCATGATAGTTTTATACTTATGCAATCATTGAAATAACTCAACAACTAAAGTGTACTCTTAATTTTTTTTTGAAGAGAAACATAAATTCAAACTTCATCAGTTTCCCCATTGAGGATTCTTTGGCGTTTTTCTTCAATTTTTGATTCTATATTCCAGAACTCAGATTCAATGTTTAAAATTCCTTTATGAGTTTCTGGATTATTCCTGGCATTAAATGCCAACTGCTTTTGAAATCAGTCAAGTTGTTTACCAATCTTTTCAAGCTGAATACCGAGAGACTTCTTGAAAAACTTAGATGGAATTATTTTAATCACATACTTGGAGCCCTGTCCTCATATCATTTGGCTTATGACCTTGTCAGTTACAGTACTGACCCTTTTCATATCAGTAAAGTTATCTTCCCAAGTATTTTCACATATTCTGGTGATTATACACGGAAACCCGAGATGTCTCTTGATTCCAGAAGACGAGATAGAGTCTGATATCTTTATCATTTGACTGATAATTATCCCACAAATATCTATCTGTGAGTCTTCATTTAACATAAAATAGACAAATTCAGCAGACTATTTGTCCCAAACTGACTTGTCTCTTGTACTTGCAAAAATGGTTGCTAGTGCAAGTTTTCCAAAAACCCTCAGATGGAAGGGTATATCCTTTGTAGGTAATCTATCATTTTCCCAAATATCCTTCTTTCCAATGATGCATGTTGAAATGTTATCGTGTTCAATTTCAACTCCAGTAATCAAGTGACTACAATCCACATCGTACTTAATAGCTCTTGAAATTGTCGAACGATTAATGTAATAAATTCTTCGACCAACAAGAGTCACAAAACTGAGTTTTTTGTGATCAATATTGTGCATATTGGCATAGAAAACTCTTGCCATATCAGGTGAATATTTTTCAAAATCAAAAAGATTTCCCCAGTTTCGATTTTGAACAAACTTTACATAGTCCCTATTTCGGACTTCAGGATCAAACCTTTTTTCAGCAGTAAATTCTATCCCCTTGAGAGTTTCATATTTTTTAAAGCACGAGCTATCAACAAAATGAGAAAATTCATGCTTGTTATCAATACTGTTAGGAAATATGATCCTATCAACCTTATCGATTCTAACCTGATTGTTAGTGGACTTAGTCCTTGATTTTATTTTTCCCATATTTACGAAAATATGAAAAACCCTAGTTTCGGTTTCGATCAGTCTTCTCCAATGTGTACGAACACATAATAAGTGATTATCTTTTTTATAGGAAGACTTGAGATCAAAAACCGGAAACAACTAGTTTTAGGAAATACTAGCAAAATCGGAAGTCGGGACTTGTGGGGAAACAAATCCAATTTTGTATCTAGGTTTTTCTTTTGGAAAACCTATTCTTCATGGACTGGATCTTTATTTTGGATTGATTCCATATTTTTGTCCAAAAGTCTGTTTACTCTTTTATTATCAATTGATAATATTACTTGAAACTTACTCAAGAGTTTTATAGAGTATACAGATACATGTTTGAACAAAATATGATATTTGTTAAAAATACCACTTGAATCATTAATCCTGTAAAATTTTAAAAGATCACTTGCTTCATTAAAACAGTTTTGAGGTGTATGAAGCAATCCATAGTTAATAGAATTATTAACCAAGAACTCAATCCTTGGAGGATTACATATTTTCCAAAATCGTATCAACAGAGGCAAATCATTAACAGTCTTTGATCTAAAAATGTATACAAATATACTTTGATAGGCTATCCAAAATATATTCAAGATTCTAGATTTCATAAGAACATAATAGCCGTGGTTCATATAAATCTTAAGTAGAATCTTATGCATCTTCAAGATACTATCTGTCTCATTGACCATTGAATAATTATTTATCATAATGATAGAAAATCTTATCAAAGGATTATGTAAGTCACTCACGACATACATATGCATCATTCCTAACAGGTTTAGGAATAAAAGTATTACATACTTCATAAGTGTTATCCACCACAAACTCCTGAAGTAGTCAAATCCTGCCATTACGTTAACTGAATCATTAACCAGACTCAATTATTTTTGTGTTTGCCTGCTCTGATACCAATTGAAAAGGTGAGGGTACCCCAAATATACCTCAAGTTATAACTTTTACTTCCTATAAGTCCTTTCCCCGAAAGTGATTGTCTATGGACGGAGTCGAGATAATACAACAAATCGTTTCACACTTTATGTGATCTTCTATGGATACGAGATCGAGACAATACAACAACAAAGTGTGTTTACCTGATACAAACGTTCGGACTTAACCAAACTCAATAGGATTCACGTATCAAGTAAATAGGAATTAACGTTTGTGCAATTTACTTTAATTATAATAAAACAATTATAATGCGGAAATATAAAGTAAATGACACATCAAGATTTCGTTAACGAGGAAACCACAAATGGAGAAAAACCCCGGGACCTAGTCCAGAATTGAATACTCTCAGGATTAAGCCTCTATACAAAATTAGACAACATCGTATAGTTGATACCAAGCAACTAAAACTATAGTTCACCTAGTTCTGTCTGTATTCCCACACCTCCAACCTGTAAACAAGTCACGTACTTGGACCAATTCCTTTGGTTCGTACTCCAAACAGTAAAGGAACAACAAATCTGTTTGGTATCAACTCTCTTCAACCAAGTGATATGAGTTGTGCAAAGGTTCCCTTGTTTATCTTAACATAAACTCCTTTGCCAGGTTCCAAGATCTATATTATGTTCAATCACCCAAAGGTAATCGTTAATATTAAGCCAACAACACTCTTTAACCAAGTAATATGTGTTGATGTCGATCTTCCTCAATTAATCAATCCAATATACCACAAGGATAAACCAGTTATTAATTGGATCTTCTTTTTCCCAAACAAGTATTGTGCACACCAAAGATTGTAAAAGCCAAGTTAGAAATCTTCAATATATTCTTTGTCTTCAAATCTTCTTAGATCTTCAATAAATACCTGCACATAATCACTTGAATCTCTTGTGATCAATCACATACAGAACGAAGTCTGTTAATAATGGATTATCACAAGATCGTCTTTAGATCTAACAACAATCTAAAGATCCCTATCGAAACCTTGAACTAGTTTGAGTGAATCTTATATCAGAAGAGAAGATTCTCAAGCATAAACAAACTAGGTGCAATCAAAGTTCAACCAATGTTAGTCAATCAAATCAATACGAAAACTAAAGATAAACCACAATATCTAGTTTCCCACCAACGGGTCACGCTAGAGCTTCTCAATCCCAAAGAAAACTTTAAATTGATCGGCCGTAAGAGATTTCACCTAATTAGATTACTCTCCTCTACGATAGGCGTCTTCACCAGTAACAAAGACAAAAGAGTATGTCCAGGTTACGCAGAATTAGTTTGCTAGAAATGCAAACTCAAAGTATTTATAGACAAGGAAGTTTGGACACCAAGGAATTTACAAAACCTAAAATATTCTCAAGATATGTTTCATTACTTCACCAAATTCAGTTTTCATAATTCCTGTGAATGCACTGTCCAAAAATAATGATCGAAATCTCCTTGGAAAATATTTAATTAGCAAATGCACATTACTAATTCTTATTTTCCATATATAATTAATAATCCTTAATTAATATAAGATTCTTAACTTAATTAAATTCGATCTTGAGATTTACTTCCTTCTTTAGCCTTTAAGGAATATCTTTGAAAAATATAGAATAAGTATTAATGCACCGTGCTCAAAGAGTGACGACATCTTACTCTTGCAAGTCTTTTACATGCTTCCTCACTTGAAACCGATTTACCACACTTCCAAACAATTTTAGAATTGGTTCATTTGACTTTCAATAACTATGTGATTGATCAAGTTCTACTCAATCACAACTCATGGGTTTACGGTTCTACCAAAACAAGTTTCGGTTCTACCTCCTTGTGAGTACTGTGCATAGTTACACTAGGTTACCAAAGATACGACTGACTAGGTACTAGGATCGGTTCCCCACATATATTTGGTATCTAACTTGTATGCACTGCACATGTCCATAGGATCGGTTCCCCCTTCCCAAAAACGTGTTACACATGTTCATAGGATCGGTTCCCCTTTCTTCCATAAACCTTGTTGCACCTCATACAAGGATTGGTTCCCCTTGTGATGCACTGCACCTCTTACTAGCATCAGTTCCCCTCTTCCTAGTAATAAGTTCAGACATACACAACCCCTCATACCCCAGGTGATTACTTAAGATCGGTTTCACTAATAAAATTCATAACAATACATAAGTTATACCTCATGTGAATAATTTTACCAAGAACACAAACAAGTTATGAGCTGTTATACTAATCACACATATTGGTCGTTCATAAGATATGCAATGAAGAACAACCCCAATAACGCATGGCGATTTCCTTTTCGGTTCACAACACATATCATGAACTTACTTCCTTAGAACACATGTAAACATTGTTCCCTAGGATGAAATACTCACCTCATACCCATACATAATCACAATAGCATTCATACGATTATGTCGATGTCTTATATACAAAGTTTAAGGGTTAAGCAAGAAAATTCATATTATATTCCTTAATACTATTCCTTAACACTATGACTTGAAAGATACGTTAGGGAATGAAACTGTTCCAGTCAAATATCACTAACCTCAAGTGGAAGGATGATGTTGTCGTTGTAGCTCCGCACTTCTTCACTTCTTCAAGTCTTCGCAATACTTGTAATGTCTCACCCTAATACTTTCAATCTAACCTATATAAAGTTGACTCTAGTACATTTAAATCAAGCGACTCTTAAATGAGTTTTGCTTCACTAAAATATGACAACCAAACTTGACATACCAACGCTTGGTGGGTTCAACCGAGCAATGCTCTAACAATTTCAGCCATCAATTGAAACAGAGATTCTGTGAAGTGAACTACAAATAGTATCGTGGATGATATTTCAGAAATTTTAAGTAGTAATTTTAATAATTGGGTTTGCACCTATGCACCCAGAAACGCCAATGATGTGGATCATTCATTATCTAAGTACTCAGTAAACTTAAATCAGTTTGTTGCTTAACCTTTTCATTAAAAAATAGCATCCAGATGAAATTTAACAAAAAATCCAGTCATATAAAAACTTTGTTGCTTAACCTTTTCATTAATGAATTCGTTTTCGCGTTAAAAAAAAAAGAACTGTAGTGTATAAAAAGACAATCTAGCGCTTGATAGACTTCTGTTCCTAAAATCATTTGATAAATTTTTTTCTTAAAAAAATAGACCTTTTACCCTTTGGTTGCCTGGCTAAATTGGGGTATACCAAAATTTAAATGGACATAGAGCCTTGGATAAGGGGTGACCAATTAAAAAGGTAAAGTTACGAAACTTCTCTTGTCAAATCTAATCAAATCTAACCCACTAGTAAAGTCAATTTCATTTGCTCTTTTCCTTCTCCTTCGATTAATTTTTTTCAAACTCTATTTAGTACTTTAGTTTGTTGTTTGGATGGCATATTAGGTCGGAAAATAAAAATTGTTTAATTTCAGTTGTGTGGTCAGCAGGGTATCTCTTCGTCGACCTTGACGACTGGTAGTATTCGTTATCTTCCTAATTTGAGTACTGTGACGACTTTTCATCTCTTAAAGTAACACTTTACAGGGTCGTCACGGTATTCATCCTTATACTTTGCCGACTAGCGTTGTAGTAATTAAGGTCGTCATGTTTTGAAAACTTTGAACCTTGCCGGCCAATAACTATCATAAAACAGTTTTTCTTTGTACATTTTTTCAATTAATCCGCATTTCTATGTACATTTTTGCAATTAATCGGCATGGTTGGAAAAATCACCTTGACGACTATAGTTTAGTCGGCAAGTTAAAAAATTAATACCTTGTCGACAAATGAAGCATTTAATACTATACATTTCTCTGTATGTGAAAACTCTTTTAGTCGGCATCATGATTTATTACCAATATGCCGGTGGTCGTTATCTTCCTTATTTGTCGACCTTGCCGATTTTTCATACTTTCAGTTCTGAAAGTGTTAGTCGTTATCTTCAATAACTGTCGATCCTGCTGGCTTTTCATACTTTAAGTACAAAAAATGTTAGTTTCTTCTGTGATTTTGAGTAAGATGAAACCATTATACAGCTGTGCAATCCCATGTTAGTAGTGTTTGATTAGTGTAGTTTCTTTTTCGTTAACAAATAAAATTCAAGACATATTTTTTTCTCGAAAATATTTCAATAAAATCCATAAGATCAATCTAACCAAAACATGATTTCCTAACTGTAGCATAATCACTGTAGCAGCGCAACTATTCACAGTCAATTTTACACTTATTTTTGTTATTTTTTTTTTTAATTTTTGCTTTTGCTTTAAAACTTCGAAACCCTAACTACCTCTTTTGAGCTCAACAGGTGCCGGAGTAGCTGTTGTAAAGGCGAAGGAAAGGAAGCGAAAGAAGTTTTTATTTTAAATTAAAAAAAAAAGAGTTTATTTTATTTATTTTTAGATTGTATTAGGATTCCTATACTCTTGTAATTTTCTTTTTCTTTTGCACTTTATTTTGGACTTTGGACTTGGACATTCTATTTTTATTTTTATTTTTAAACCCTACGGAAGGGTATTATTAAATATCAACTGTTTGCAGAGAAGGACAGTGATTACAATATCACCTCGGCCCCTCGGGTTCGTTCATGACATAGGAGTCGTGGCCCGAGTCGACAACAACAGTTCATCCCCCGTCTGGAACGGGAGGTAAGTTTGTCGAAACACTCGCGAATCCCTTGTTAGCGAGTTACTGTATTCCTTCGTTTGCATATATGTTGAGGAATTGAATACGGCTGTTTTATTTTCCTAGTAAAGGGCAAGGACTGGCCATACAAGATAAGAGTTCGGATTTCATCACCGTTCTCTTCTTGCCTGCCTTAGGAAAACGATACCTAACGTGAACCTAAGCTTTAAAATTTGGAATAGAACGAGACCTATAAGGTAACGAGCTTAGTAGGAAAGTCGTTCGAAAAATATTGGTTACTCTTTAAGCATACTTCGAAGTTCATGATAGTTTCTGTAAGTTGAATGCGTGACTGCGCCGCCTTGTAATACGGTGAGGCCTTGGGTATCAAAGCTCAAGCAGCTTCCCTCGCCTCTATTCAATTTACTTAAACTCATATTGATTCCATAAGGGTTTGCTCAGATTGTAACGAATTCCCTTTCGAAGGATTAGAAGCTGGTCTAGAAAACAATCTAAGTGGATCCATCATGCTTTTTGTTTGCTAGAAATCAGTAAGTTTACTATGGTGGAGTCAACCTTGTTTGCGATTGCATAGAACTTCCCTTCCGTTTATGATTTTTCTTCTTTTATTTTTTTTGTCTAATGTATGCCCGAGGTAATTAGAGAACGGGCTTGTCAAAAAAAAAAAAACCAATAATGAAAAAAAAAATTGGTCTGTTTTCAGTGTGTACATCCCAATCTCTGCAACAAGCCTAGTGCTATTTAGAGATCATGTCAGGATTCTGGTCTGCAGGTGTGGATGGAAACAAATCCATCAGAGAGCTTTCTTACGGGCATGCTTCATATTATGAGCCTCCAACAGACCATGATGTCAATAGTTATATGGAGTTTTATGGACATTTTCACAGTCCTGAGCATCAATACATGGACCCTAATAACTACTCACACATGTATCATCCACCACAGGGTGAAAATGAACATCTTTATAGTGCCCAACTCTCACAATCATCACTTTTGGACCAGTTAGAAGCTAGAACTGCAGCTTTAGAAATGCAAATGCATGAATCTGTCGCATATAATTCTTCTAGGCAATCGGAAATCTATGCTTGTACCTTATGTGGAGGCTTAGGCCATCCTGCTGAGAATTGCTATATTTTGCATGATTTTAGGCAATCTAGAGAATATCATGAAAATCCAAAATATGAAATGCCAACAGATTACAAAGCTGATAGTCATTGGGACCATAATCAACCTTTCGAAGGTTGCGATCAGTATTTTATAGACCCTAATGACCCTGCACATATGTATCATCCACCACAGTGGGAAGTTGAACAATTTTGTACTTCTCAATCTGTGGAGGAAAATCTCAGACTCATCGAAAAAAATAATGCTAGGAGTGTATTGCATGATAAACCATATAGCATTGATTATGAATTTCCTACTGTTGAAGACTCTCCTTCCATCGAACAACTTAATGCATTATTAAAAATGAATTTGATTCGTTTACAAAATGTAGGAAGGGAGGAATTTCAGGATGAAATGTTTGTTTGTCCTAATGAAATAAAATGTGAAAATAGTATGCCTAGTCTTACTCGTGCAACTGATATTGCATATGAACCTGTTTTAAATGAAGGGACTAGAAATACTACGATTTTGAATAGGGAAAAGCATTTCTGTGATGATAATGATGATGATGTTATGTTAGAAGAACATGTTTTTACTGAAAATATTGTCGAACCTTTGGGTTCAGAGACAATAGGCTTCTCGTGCAACTGACCTTAATGAGTGATGTTTCTTCTAATGTTCCATATACATGGGATGTTGATACTGATCTTGAGCCTGTGCAATTTTCCTGTGAACAAGAGCATGACACATTTCTTGTGTCTGACTTAGAAAATGTTGAATCTCCTGTCGACACTAATGATCTTAAGCATGAAAATATAATTGACATGTCTGATTCTATACCTAGGTCACAACATGATGTCTCTTTCGATTTGTCTATGCATGAGAATAAAACTTTGGATGATCATGAAACTGATTTGGGTCTTGCTGAATTGTTCTATGAATGTGATCATGATGTAGCACTTGTAGATGACTTAGGAGATGTTAATGTAACTAATGATAATGGTACTCTTGATCTCATCCATATGAGCAACTTAGACGTTCCTACTCTCCTGATTAAGTCACCAACTGATGGTCTTGCAGTGGACCTAAGAATTGTTCCTTTGAAGTGTGTTGAATCGATGTGGTTGACAGTTCCAAACCTAGGGTTAGAGTTATGTGCATCTCAAATTCTTTTGGACTTTTTGTCCACTAAATATCCTGTTATTGAGAAGTCATATCTGGAATGCATTGATGTTTCTCTTCCCATCCCGAACAAAGCCCATTTTGAGCTAGACCTTCTCCGTGATGAACCCCTAAAATTGTTAGATTTCGTGCCCAAAAGTATTACTATTGAAAAATCTAGGTTTGGGGGTATCTCATTTTGTTTTACTTTCTCACGTGCATTTCTATCATATCATATTTATGTGAGATTGTTAAAATTTCTGCACTTCGTCTTTTGGGTTGATCCTCAACTCTTTAGATTGATAGTGTATGGTGAATTTTTGTATATAATAATCCAGTAGATATTGTTAAATCTTGTTGCATGAACCAGTTAAGTTGTATTTTGTATATATTGTGCTAATCCAATGTGACATCAACTGAGTTAATGTTGGATTCTAGCATTGAATAATGAGGCTCTAATCTTGCTTTTGACATACCGGTAATCTCTTCCCTTTTCTCTACTCAACATAGTTCTCATGGTATGTTTCTGTTTAAATTCTTTTCATCTGTTGAAACATTGAGGACAATGTTAGATTTAGGTTTGGGGGAGTATTTGCATATGGCGTTTTGTAGTCTTTTTCATTTTTTATGACCAGCTGTGGAGCGGGTCTTTTGTAGGATCCTTTGTAGTCTTTTGCATTTTTTATGACCAGCTGTATAGCGGGTCTTTTGTAGGATCTTTTGTAGTCTTTTGCATTTTTTTTGTTATCTGATGACCAGCTGTGGAGCGGGTCTTTTATAGTGTGTTATCTGATGACCAGCTGTGTAGCGGGTCACTAAAAAAAAAAAAAAAAAAAATTGGTTACAAATTTTCATGGTTCTACGAAATTCCGAAGTTCATCATCTACAGTTGAAGACCGAAGACGAAGACATTTCTATGGATGCTCTGAAATTGGAGAATGTTTTGTGGGTACATCTTTGGTAGGCCCTCACGAGACTACAACTCATCCACTAGGGACACCTAGGGGTTTAAAGGATTAATGCATAGGCTAAATGCATTCGAGAGACCAGCGACAGTGGTATAGTTAGGATTTCTTAAGTTCTGTTTCACTTGAGGACAAGTAAAATTCAGGTTTGGGGGTATTTGATGAGTGCCAAATATTGCATATTCATACACCTTTTCATTGGCACTTAACTCATCTTTCGCGCTTCAAAGTCATATATTATCCCAAATTCTGCATTCTTACCATCTTCAAGATTAAATATTTGTATTAATTAATTTTGTGTTTTTAAGTACTAAATAAAGCTTGGAAGAATTGAGAAGACAAAAGAGAAGAAAGTTGGAAGCATTGCAACCCGCTCAAGCGCATCAGTGGCAACTTTGTTTACAAATTCATGGGATTAAACAACCCATGATCCAAAACCCAAGACCCAAATCCATTTCCACCTCACCCCCATTGGATTCTTTCCAAAACATCCACCTCACCCCCATTGGATTCTTTCCAAAACATCCACCTCACCCCCATTGTATTCCATTCTATCCATCAATTAAGAAAACATGTTTTGTTTAATTGTTGAGTGGTTGCTACAGTAAATTTCGAATCCCAAGTGTGAGAGAATTTTTGTGTATAAATAGAGAGGGTTGTTGTGTTGAAAACTCATCCAAGAATAGCTTGTTCATGTTAGTTTATCAAATTTCAATTTTGTTGTAATGTTCTTCATGTTCTAATTTCATTTGCTAGGGTTTAAATGAAGCCGTAACTCATTGGTATGTAGTCATATCTTGTATCTTGTTCTTGAAAGTTTAGAATTGTTTAAAGATATAATTTAATCCAAGTTTGTCAACATCTTGCTCTCACAATGTATGCCATGTATCCATTGTAGTTAGAATATCTCTATGTTGATTATGCTACAACTCATGCTTAACCAAATATTGATCCTCAGATTAGTTGTGCTTTAATTAGACAGTTAATGCTTTGGAGAAATACTTTAGTTGTGATTAAATTATCCATCGGAGAAACACCTTAGATATACGGTAGACTTGAATCTGCTGTGAGGACAAGAATAATATTACAAGTTGAATGCATATCATAAGTTAGTGGTGGATTTGAATACCCTAGTATCCATATTCTCAGTATTTACACCTTGATTTAATTGCTTACTTTAATTCAAATTAATTTCTGTTTAAGTCTTTGCCAATATCTCGTCGTATCGACAAAATCAAACCCCTTTTGGTTACTCTCTGAATCAGTTCTAAGTAAGGATTTAGAATCAACTTCTACACTCTCCAAGTCTCTGTGGTTCGACCTGTGCTTGCCATGTGTTGCTTGTCGACACTGTGCACTTGCAGTATACACAATAGTAGGTATCTTTCCGAGCCTACCACACCCTCTCTCATGTGTAAGGCCAATCATTCGGCCTAACACGTGGACCTACGCAGTGTGGGTCATGGGTGTGCAGGTGACATTCGATCACAATTCACCCTACCCCATGTACAGGTCATACAAGTGCCCAGTCATTCGGTCATGATGGCCACTAATTTGTCATATCACTGGACTTCCTGAAGCAGTATTATGGGTGTATTTATTAGATTTTATCTACTAGCCATTAACTAATGATTAGATGTATTAATTACTAGGTAGATTAGTCATTAAGTAAGCATTAGGGATTACTTTTGAGTCGCATAGATATTGTAAGGGTTATCGTCATCTGACGGCCAATATGCATTATGGTTTTGAGATACTCGTTATAAGTGTGGCTTGTACGGATCTTGAAAACTAATGAGAAAATAGTGAAGAAGGCTGCTCTCTGTAAGAGGCAGATAATTGGTCATTTCCTTTTAGGGTTCTTACTATCTCTTGTCTTAACACGACAATTGGTATCATAGCAGGTTGGATCCATCATGATTGGTCCATCTAACAGGGACTTAGAGAAACACTTTGATAATCACACTAAAGAGATGAAAACTCTTCTTGCAAAACTAGCAGAAGACTTAAATTGATTGCAAATCGAGAATATACTCAGAGGAAAGAGGCTGCTGACAGAAATGATAAGTTACTATCATCAATAGAGAGGTTGATCGTTCAATCACATGATACACAGAAGAGTACCGCAGCTGTCATCAATGAGTTCACATCAAGACAAAAAGGTAAAGATCTGAAGGAAGAATCGGGAGATTTTGAGTTCAATGATTCATCCAGAAATGGGGGTACGGACCTCTTTAATAAATCAAACTATCTCTCTCACAGGCCTCCAAAGTTGGACTTCCCAAGGTTTGATAGAGACAACCCAAGGGGGTGGATTCGTAAATGTGAAAGGTTCTTTTCTATCAACAGTAACATTGAAGAAAAAGATTATGTGGGTACTGCTTCTTTATATATGGATGGTAAAGCTGATGCTTGGTTCTTTGACTACCAGATAGGTAAGGGATCTATCTCTTGGAATCATTTTTCTCTTGCTGTGTGTACTCGTTTTGAAGATGTGGCCAATGACAATTATGTTGGGATGTTTAATAAGCTTGTACAAATTTCTACTGTGGAAGAATACTTTAAGAGATTTGAAACTCTCAATGCCATTATGCTTAGTAAAAACCCCTATATGACTGAAGCCTACTTTGTATTGAGTTTCATGAGTGGGTTGAAAGATGAGATAAAAAACACTATCCAAATGTTCAAACCAACAAGCCTGACTAAGGAATTTCAACTAGCTAAATTACAAGAACTCTCTGTAGATGGCGAACAGAGAAAGTTCAAATCCTCTTTTAAACCTCAGCCTACCACCACCCATTTCCCTGCCTCTTCCTCCAAAACCTCATCCACTTCTACTTCCTTCAGAAACTCCATGCATACAATACCTCCTAAACCCCCACAACCCTTCAATAACAAACCCAAATTCAGATACCCACCTATTAAGAGGCTTTCTTATGAAGAGATGAATGAGAGGAGGGCAAAAGGGATTTATTTTAACTGTGACTCACCATTCAAGTTTGGCCATAAATGTAAACAACAACAAATTTATATGTTGGCTCTAGAAGAGGGTGAAGAAGAAGAATAAGAATAAGAGTGTCATGTTGATAATAATAAGGAATGGGGTACTGATCCTGTGGAATCAGACATGGAGATTTCTCTCCATGCTCTCACTGGTAGCTCAAGCAGTGAGACTATTAGAATCCCTGGTTTCATAAAGAAGAAACTTATCTATATACTAATTGACACTGGGAGCACACACAGTTTTATTGATACAGAACTAGCTCAATAATTACAATGTAAAGTTGAACCCACAGCTCAATTGTTAGTCACAGTGGATAATGGTGACAAAACATTTATCTCAGGGGTATGTAAGCAACTACCATGGTCTATGCAGGGGAGCAAATTTGTTGTTGATATGAGGTTTTTACCCTTAGGAGGTTGTGACATGTTTCTTGGGGCTGATTGGTTGAGAACTTTGGGAGATGTGACTTTTAAATTTGAGCAGCTATGGATTAGCTTTTTACATCAAGGGAAGAAGATCACATTAAGTGTTGCAAGAGATAATCCTGCATTGAAGATGATGAGTGCTGGGGCTATCAAGAGATTCCTTAAGAAGAACACACATGGTCTAGTTGGGAAAATATTTTCTATATCCACTACTTGTGCTAAACAACCAACACCTCCTGCTATCCAGAAACTAATTCAATAGTACTCTGATGTTTTCACTGAACCCAAGACCTTTCTACCAAAAAGAAATCTTGATCATACCATTCGTCTCAAACCAAACTCAACACCTCCCAATCAGAGGCCCTATAGGTGTCCTTACATACAAAATCCTTTGGTGGAATCATTGGTGAAGGAGATGTTACAAGATGGGATCATTCAAACAAGTCATAGCCCTTTTGCATCACCCATTATTCTAGTAATAAAGAAGGAAAACTCTTGGAGGTTTTGTGTGGATTATAGAAAGTTAAATGATATTACCATCAAGGATAAATTTCCAATACCAGTGATTGATGAGTTGTTAGATGAGCTACATGGTTCCATGGTATTCACTAAGATAGATCTCAGTTCTGGGTATTACCAAATAAGAGTGTTTGGCCCTGATATACACAAAACAGCTTTTAGAACTCATGAGGGTCATTATGAGTTCATGGTTATGCCCTTTGGACTAACCAATGCCCCAGCCACCTTCCAAGCACTGATGAATGAAGTGTTCAAGCCCTATCTGAGGAGGTTTGTACTAGTCTTTTTTGATGACATTCGAGTGTACAACCCATCACATGAAGAGCATGAGAAGTATCTGAAACAATTTTTTGAGTTACTGAGGCAGCATAAGCTATTTTCCATAGAATCTAAGTGTTGTTTTTCTCAAGAATAATTGGACTACCTAGGGCATATCATAACATCCAAAGGGGTTGCAGCAGATCCCTCCAAGGTCTCCAGTATGCTGTCTTGGCCCACCCCCACTACCATTAAGGAGTTAAGGGAACTCTTAGGGCTTACTAGGTATTACAAAAAATTTGTGAAGGGGTATGAGAGCATTTGCAAGCCACTAACTGATCTCTTGAAGAAGAATGCATTCTTATGGGGTGAGGAAGCTATGGTTGCATTTCAAGAACTCAAGGGAATATTGAGCAACACCCCAGTCCTTGCACTTCCTGACTTTTCAAAGCCATTCATCCTAGAAGCTGATGCTTGTGCAAAAGGAGTTGGAGCTGTTCTCATGCAAGAAGGCAGACCCATATCTTACTTCAGCAAGCCATTAGGACCCAAATCTCTTGGATTATCCACATATGAGAAGGAACTCTTATCTATTGTCATGGCAGTCACCAAATGGAGGATCTACTTAATGGGGAACCATTTTATTATACACACTGACCAGCAGAGCATAAAGTATTTCATGGAGCAAAAAATGACCACTGTGCTGCAAAAAAGATGGCTCATGAAGCTTCTAGGATTTGACTATGAGATAAAGTACAAAAAAGGCATGGAAAACAAGGCTGTTAATGCTCTATCAAGACTACATGCTGCTTCTTGCCACTCTACCCAAACTTCACAACCTACTTGGTCTACTGATATAATTAAAAGCTATGAGGATGACAACATTTCCCAAGATATCATACCAAAGCTTCTTATCTCCTCAACTGCAGTTACCCACTATACTTATAATGGTGGAATACCAAGGTACAAAGGAAGACTGTATGTTGGGCCTGAGAATGGAATAAGGAATGCAATCATCACCTCCTTATACTCATCATCAATTGGGGGTCATTCTGGGATGCAAGGTACTTACATGAGAGCCAAATCTTACTTCCATTGGCCAGGTATGAGGGCTGAGATCATTGAGCTTGTTGCATCTTGTGAAAATTGTCAGAGAAATAAAAGAGATCACACATATCCAGCTGGGCTTCTACAGCCTCTTCCTATGCCATATCATGCATGGTAGCACATCTCCATGGATTTCATAAAGGGACTGCCAAAATCTGGAGGTAAGGATGTTATATTGGTAGTAGTTGATAGGCTCACCAAGTATGGGCATTTTATAGCTCTCAGCCATCCATACACAGCCTCAACATTAGCTCAGCATTTCCTCAATAATGTGTTCAATCTGCATGGCCTCCCAGCTTCCATTACTTCTGACAGAGACAAGGTTTTCATCAGCAATTTCTGGCAGGATATCTTCCAAGCTATTGGCACCATCTTACACCTCAGTACAGCGTACCACCCTCAAATTGATGGGAAAACTGAGAGGGTTAATGGTTATCTGGAGAACTACTTAAGATGCATGACTAAGCATCAACCTAAGGCTTGGAGTAGATGGCTACCCTTAGCAGAATGGTGGTACAATTATAATTATCACACCATCCTGCACATGACCCCCTTTAAGGCCTTATATGGATACCAGCCTCCTCACATGACCTTCCCTCTCAGTGTTACCACTTCAGTTGCTGATGTTGAGAAGTATCTCAAGGAGAGAGATCTGATGCTCAGCCTACTCAAGGAATCATTACACAAGTCTCAAGAGAGGATGAAGTTATTCTCAGATTCTAAAAGAACTAACAGATCCCTTGTAGTGGGAGAAGCAAACTTCAGTGGCATTAAGGAAGAATATGAAACTATCTGCGAGGTACTATGGGCCCTTTCCAATTGGATAGAAAATTGGCTCTATAGCCTACGAGTTGCAGCTACCTGCAGATTCCAAGATACATCCGATTTTCCACGTCTCTCAACTCAAGAAGAAGGTTGGAGCTGCCACTATCCCTATTCCTCAACTACCTTTAGTAGATCAGTAAGGGCTGATTAAGTTTGAGCCCTTAACCCTATTAGGGGATCGAGAAGTCAATCATGGAGGCATTATGGTTCGCCAGTTACTCATCCATTGGACCAACTCGACACCAGAAGATGCTACATGGGAGGATGAGACTCATATCCGTGTTCATTTACCAAAGTTTCATCCTTGAGGTCAAGGATGTTTACCAGGAGAGGGTATTGTCATATCACTGGACTGCCTGAAGCAGTATTATGGGTGTATTTATCAGATTTTATCTACTAGCCGTTAACTAATGATTAGACGTATTAATTACTAGGTAGATTAGTCATTAAATAAGCATTAGGGATTACTTTTGAATCGCACGGCTATTGTAAGGGTTATCGTCATCTGACGGCCCATATGCATTAGAGCTTTGAGATACTCGTTATAAGTGTGGCTTGTACGGATCTTGAAAACTAATAAGAAAATAGTGAAGAAGGCTGCTCTCTGTTAGAGGCAGATAATTGGTCATTTCCTTTTAGGGTTCTTACTATCTCTTGTCTTAACACGACATAATTCGGCCTACACCCTGAGACGGGCCTAGTTCTGATATCATGTTAAAGTCTGTGGGCATCAAACTCAAAATCAATCGGCAATGAGTGGAGCGGTCCTTCCATATTACTTTAAGCTTTGACAATTTGTCTTCTTCTTTTGTTCTAGCAGATATTTTATCCATACTCACATAAATGTTTCTAAAAAATTCTAAAAATTGTCGGACACCACAACCGAACTTTTTCATAGACCATTGTTCAGAACTTCAGAGAGGTTCTAGGAATCTAGGATAATTATGCCCACAGTGACATTACTAACGCAATTCTCCACATGCCGGAACAACCCATGTTCCATATTGTAATCGGCACATATAATATAAGAACCAAACAACTTATCCACATACGAAAAGAAAGAAAGAAAAAAAGAAAAGAATGAACATTATTACTCAATCAAAAAATCCATTCAACTTTACTTTATTATTATGACCTTTCTTTCAAGCAGCTACAACATGAGTGGAGGAGAGGTATTA
The DNA here is from genome assembly GCA_023529315.1 of Papaver bracteatum. NCBI lineage: Eukaryota > Viridiplantae > Streptophyta > Magnoliopsida > Ranunculales > Papaveraceae > Papaver > Papaver bracteatum. The sequence goes on from JAJJWX010001167.1 coordinate 582,000, forward strand.
TTGCTTCGACGATATTGATGTTAGCTTTCAATACCACTTCCTTTTGTTAACTTCATTTTAGTTCCATCCTTTACCAAACTTACGAACAACCTATACAGAACGGTTAGTACAATCTAAAGCTGCCAACAATCGAGTACGTATTTGCTAAACTTATGTTGTTGTGTCGATAGGTCATACTCATATCCCATTACCATATCTTTTGATCCGGTTGTCGAAGTAGTTGTATCCCTTTCCTTTGGAATTAATAAGGTTAATTCTTTTTATTTTTTTATATTTTTATTTTTTGGACAATCAACATATTTTAACTCATTCAAATTAAAATCATGATCGCACTTTACTTACAAGAATAAGAAAAACATCAAAATACGAAATAATTAAAACCCTAATATAAATAAAGATATCAATTACAAATAAATAATGAAGAGAATGAACAGTAAAGCAAAAATATCCAAAAAAATTAATAAAGTTAATTACTACTACTAGTTTTGCTCTTTATCAAGGTTAATTACTACTACTAGTTTTGCTCTTTATCAAAGTCTGCTTCTCTTTACTAGTTTCATGCAAAAAGGATATGATGCGTTAGATGAGCTACCGCGTCAATTCAGAATCTTCAGATACGCAAATAGCATGTCGATGGCGATGGCCACACTTATGTTATTGCATTTTACGAAGAGGAAGCCAAAAATGTACTGACCTAGCGAACTTTTCCTTTTGCAAGATAATTCACGTAGAAAATGTGTTAGTTTCTGCGGAAGGGCTTAGACTTGATGCTAAACTTAATATGCCACTAATTAATTCAAGCCTAAGTTTGAACCTAACCACATTGAATGGCAAGTCCAACTTGGCCGAGGCACAACTTTTGTATGTTTAATTACCAAATAAGACTTAAAACCTAAAACCTGAATCAAGCAGAATGGCCACGGAAACTATGGAGTAAGCTGTTTCCACCAATTTTTGATTGATATGCGACAAATATCTGGATCACTTGGTCAAATATTTAAATGAAGAAAAATCTCCTACTAAACGTGTGTAATGCACTGACTCAGGCATCATAATAGGCAAGTACAAAATGACTTGTGGGCATGCACTTAGTGGGGAGTGATCAGTCTCGACAAGACATGGATGGGACCATTTTGGGGAAAAAAAATATCAGTTTGGGACTTGCATTTCTTGAATCAGACAGTGTTAATAATAAGCTGATAAAACATCAACAAATTTGAGAGGAAGACGAGCAAGAAGAAAAGAAGACGAGCAAGAAGAAAAGATGAGAATGAGTTTGTTTGATATCTGATATCTGTCGAGCAGTGTGAACACGCTGAAATCTATACGTCACGACATGTTTTTCTTGGTAGCACGTACACTGTACGTTACGTATATACGAAAATTAATTCGGTTGGAACTTGGAGTAACATGTTGAAATATTACGCCGAACATCTAGGTGAATTACTCCCTCCGTTTCACAAAGACAGTCCGCTTTGACTTTGCCTAAATATTAAGAAGACCATACTATTTTACTTGACTACCCTTAGTTACTTACCTATTTTATTTTAATAAAAATCCTAGTAATAAAGACTATCCAAAATTGTTGTGAGAATTATAAATATGAAATATAAAAGGTAAATTTAAAAGATTCGAATTTATGAAGTATAAACTTTATAAGGAATTTAATTTTTAGAGTTAAATGTATATTTTCTTAAAAGGAATGAAGGATATATTTGTTTCCTTAATTATACTAATTTCTTTAATATTTTAGATTGGGTCATGTTAAAAATGAATTTATATGAATATAAAGAATTCAAGGGTATACTAGAAAGTTCATTGAAAAAATATGACTATAAACAGAAGCTGGACACAATTTTGAAACTGACGAAAAAGGAATAGAGGACGGTCTTTCAGAAACAGGGGGAGTACAAATATACTCCCCCTGTACCACATATATAGGCGGAGGGGACAATTCTCTTATATTAAGAAAATTGCATTGAATTCATAATTTCTCATACCTTTTCTTGTTTTACCCCTTGTCCTATTCATACTACAATTTTTCATGCACAATAAATAAGGGTATTTAGGAGAAAAATCACCTTGAAACTAGGACTCCGCCTATCTAGTGGGACAAATAAAAAACAAAAATCCACCTATATAATAAGTACGTAAGGAGTACATAAACTACACTTAAATTTGTTTAATCTGGAATTAGACAATGTGGATGATAAGCTAATAAAAAACATCCAAATTTGAGACGGAGACAAACAGGAAGAAAAGAAGTGATTGAGTTGTTTGATCTGATATCTGTCAAGCAGTATGAACGCTGAAAATCTATATGTCACGACATGTTTTTAGGTAGCACGTTGATCGTACGTTTTTAGCCATCCATCGTCCTACTATTAAGTGACCTATTATAAAACTGATTTGTTTAATAAATTTGGTCAATTAATAGTTGGATGGAGTGAGTATCCTAGATTGAGAGAGTAGAATTCCGAGCAAAATTTCATAGATATATCCAATTAATGGTGGTTGGAAAAGCCATATTGTTGTTCTTGTCGGAATAGGCCAATACCCCTTCCCATATAATTTTTTTTGGAAATGAGGTAGATATATTAAACCAGGAAGAATATGTAAACAAAATGGATTCAGGTTCATTTGAGATCAACTTCAGATGAGATGCCCCGACGATGACTGAATTAGTTGGATTAGTTTCTTCTGAACTTGAAACAACACTATTATTTAAACTAGTTACATCGACTAGATATGTTGATGTCGATTCATCCCAAAAAACTGAGCTAGCAGAAATTTTTCCTTTTTTTGATGATATGTCTTGTCCCGTTTGCCTTCCATTCAGTAAACTGAAAACCCAAAAAACATATGAGATTGTTAGCTAAACTTCTAGCTACATCTAATGTTGTCATGCTTTGCCAGTGGTTTATTTTACCTTATAGATAGAGAATTGTCGATAAATTATCCCTCAGTGACCAGATTTATAATAATTTTTATTTGTTGTAACAGAGTTACAGCTTCTGCTTCTTCTGCTAATGTGCATATGAAGCTTCCCATTTCTGCTTCTCCAGATGTTCCTGTCGATTGCGCAAAATAATTTTAAAACTTGCGTTAATAACTGCAGAATTTATTTATTTATATTTTTTGATCGGAAGAGAAGAATATTATTAGATGAAAGAATTTACAAAGGGCTACCAGATGTAGCCTAGAGAAAGAGAAAAAGGAAAAGGAAAAACAACATGAAAAAAATACAAGAGATTACACAAATATTGAATCCCAATTATTGTGTATACTACTAGCGAAGTTTAGGTGAACTTTTTTTCCTGCTGCACAGGTGCCCAACTTAGGATTAGGGATTTATAATCAATTATCAGATCTTGATCAGTTTTAAAAGAGTAGTCTTTCTCGAAAGTCTGTCAATTTCTTTTCCTCTAAACAATCCAAATGATGGAAGCTGGGATCAGGCTCCAGATGAAACTTCCTTGGCAAGAAAAGAATTTGTGATCCCAACAATGAGCTAGAGAGTAAACAGAGTTAGGAAAAACCCATACCTAACTATCTCCTGGTGTAAGAGAATTCCAGATTTTCCTTACAACTTTACAGTGAATGAAGAGATGTTCATGAGATTCTTCAGCATCTCCACAAAGAATGCAGTTGTTGTAGATATTTATACCTTTATTGTTGAGATTGTCTAGAGTACTGTTTAGCTTACCATGAGGTGCACACTAAAGCAAAAAATTGACCTTTGGAGGAACTTCTGATTTCATATAAAAGAGAATGAAAAATTTTCTACACCAGCATCATCAGCCAAATGAGAGTATAGAGACTTTACATTAAAAATACCATTAAAAGAATGTAGAGACCATCTTATAGTATCCGGTAAAGTATCCAGAGATGAAGAGACATCACCAATCTGCAAAAGAAGATTTTCCATGTCCAGGGCTTTAGTATCAGATAGAATTATTTTGAAGTCAACGTGCCAATTACCATCTAAGGTGATCATATCAGTAATTGCATAAATCTATGAAGCATCACAGTTTATTTTGTAAGTATTAAGATTAGGTAATTTCCATATTATGTCTATCTGAGGTGTTCTATAACTATCTGTTATATATGGTTATTCAAGTTTGGGTACTAATAAGCATAGTGGTTTGAAGTAGCCATTGCTAGTTGAGAATGAGATATTTCTTTGTTCTCAAAGACTATGGGATATCTCTATTTCCATATGAACCAACATTTGGTTGATGCCAAAACTATAAAACTTGAGTTATTATTTCATTCCCTCTATTAAGTGTAATAATGGGCTAGAAAAGAACTATCATTTACAAAGCTTGAGTTTAAAGATTCTCTTTGAGAAGTCATAGGAGGAAAATTTCATACTTCTTTTGCATAATCACAATAAAAAAAATAGATGTCAAAGTGCCAATTACCATCTAAGGTGATCATATCAATAACCGCAGAAATCTATGAAGCATCACAGTTTGTTTTGTAAGTATTAAGATTAGGTAATTTCCATATTATATCTATATGAGGTGTTCTATAACTATCTGTTGTATATGGTTAGTCAAGTTTGGGTGCTAATAAACATAGTGGTTTGAAGTATCCATTGCTAGTTGAGAATGAGATCTTTGTTTGTTCTCAAAGACTATGAGACATCTCTATTTCCATATGAACCAACATTTGGTTGATGCCAAAACCATAGAACTTGAGTTATTATTTCCTTACCTCTATTAAGTGTAATGGGCTAGAAAATAACTATCATTTACAGAGCTTGAGTTTAAAGATGCTCTCTGAGAAGTCATAGGAGACAAATTGCATACTTCTTTTGCATAATCACAATAAAAAAAAACAGATGTCAAAGTGCCAATTACCATCTAAGGTGATCATATCAGTAACTCCAGAAATCTATGAGGCATCACAGTTTGTTTTGTAAGTATTAAGATTGGGTAATTTCTATATTATGTCTATCTAAGGTGTTCTATAACTATCTGTTGTATATGGTTAGTCAAGTTTGGGTGTTAATAAGCATAGTGGTTTGAAGTAGCCATTGCTAGTTGAGGAGGAGATCTTTGTTTGTTCTCAAAAACTATGAGACATCTCTATTTCCATATGAACCAACATTTGGTTGATGCCAAAACCATAAAACTTGATTTATTATTTTTTTCCCTCTATTAAGTGTAATGGGCTAGAAAAGAACTATCATTTACAGAGCTTGAGTTTTAAAATGCTCTCTGAGAAGTCATAAGAGGCAAATTTCATACTTATTTTGCATAATCACAATAAAAAAAAACAGATGTCAAAGTGCCAATTACCATCTAAGGTGATCATATCAGTAACTGCAGAAATCTATGAGGCATCACAGGTTGTTTTGTAAGTATTAAGATTAGGTAATTTCCATATTATGTCTATCTAAGATGTTCTATAACTATTTGCTGTATATGGTTAGTCAAGTTTGGGTGCTAATAAGCATAGTGGTTTGAAGTAGCCATTGCTAGTTGAGGAGGAGATCTTTGTTTGTTCTCAACGACTATGAGACATCTCTACTTCCATATGAACCAACATTTTGTTGATGCCAAAACCATAGAACTTGATTTATTATTTCTTTCCCTCTATTAAGTGTAATGGGCTAGAAGAGAACTATCATTTACAAAGCTTGAGTTTAAAGATGCTCTCTCAGAAGTCATAGGAGGTAAATTTCATACTTCTTTTGCATAATCACAATAAAGAAACAGATGTTGTGTTAATTCAACAGAAGTTTGACAAAAGACACATTTGTGTCGATATTCAAGATGGACCCCAGCTTATGTCTAGTGGTTAATGCACTTCCAACATTTCCATATAAAGAGTTTAATTCTTTGAGAAGTATCCATGTTCCATAATGTCTTCCTGAACTTCTTTTTTTTTTCTTTTGTAGAGACCACGAAAGATGGATTCTGAAGTTTTGCGTAAAGAGATTTCACCGAAAACTCTCCATTTCTAGTTAGTGAGCATCTTAGTTTATCCTTCTTTATTACTCCTTACTTTGTTGTGTATGACTCGATGTTCAGGATTTCTTTCGGATACCAATGTATTGCTGGACCCTCCTTCCGATTTTAATTGCTTAAATTGGATTTCCTTTTAGTCTGAATTTACTTTTGTTTGATGTTAGGATTGACTAAATAAGGGCATATATTTTATCTTTCCTTAATATGTGTACGAAATCCAATTTAAGCATCTAAAATGGGACGGAGGGAAAAGGTCAAAGTGGTTTTAGCTTTCTCTCACACATGAATCTTTTTTGGGAAAAGCAACCGGTAATGGTGATTGGAAATGATGTTATTATTGGGATATGTAATTGGCCAAAGTGGGTTAAGGTTTAGCTTTCTCTCACACAACGCATGGATTTTACTTGCGAAAAGTCATCAGTAGTTCTAGCATTTTTGACCGCATTCTAAAATCAAAAGTAATTTCCATGCTGAAAAGTGAAATGAGCTTTTTAACTGGAATACAATTTCAATTTACACACTTTACAGTTTGGTTAATTTTGTGGAGTAGGATACATGCATTTTGGAGAAAAATCAAATGTGCTAAAATAATAAGAATTTGATTTTTTTTTTTTTTTTTTTTTTTATCGATCAAAAGGAATTGTATTAAGAAACACACAAGTTGTGCGCAAGCGAATACACCAAAATAAGGGGAAAAACAACCCCAACCAAAGAAAAAAAAGTTCCAGGAATAATCAAAAAAACAACGGAGGCATCTTAACAAACCTTAGGAACTAACCAACCATGAACTAAATAAGAATTTGATATTATTCTCTGGGCTTTCTAAAAAGATTTCCTATCAATAAAATCTGACCTGACGATTAGATCCAAAGTACACACCAAATAGTCATTCACTTGGATCCCATCTTCACTTCGATAAACTTGTTTGTTGTCCTTGAGCAAACGTGAGATAATAAATAATTATTTTTCAAATTCAAAATAAAAGTTAACAGTTTAATAAATTTAATAAATAATTATTTTTCAAAATAAAAGTCTATAATAAATTATTTGTTGGCAATTTGAAAAACTTGTTTTGTCGTCAGTGTGATAATACATTCATAATAAATCTTCCATGCTTTCCTTAAAGAGCATTCAGAAAATCACAATTAAAGTACGTAGCTAATATAGTCTATAATTATCATAATTGTTGATAATTAATTTTGAGTCGACTCTCACAAACTTAATTAGTGACGTGACGGTATGGTATTCGCACAACTAGTGGTCTCTAAAAGACCACCGGGATACCTCATGCTCGTGGTAAAAACAAAGTGTACCAATCAGGTGGATGCACTGAAAGCCAACAACAGAAGCAGTCATAACTGACTAGCTAACCCACAAATCAATTATTGTTGGTGGTAGTAATTTTCTGATATCCCCATTTATCCCTGTCTCTTTCTCTCAGTTTTTACTAGACATATCACTACTCACTAGTGCCCAAATATAAATATGCAGTGGAGATAACAAGATAGCTAGAAAGATAGGGAGAGCTTGTGTGGGAGGAGGAAATCCATAGAAACAATGGAGAAGAGTCATAACCAGAAGAACTTAAAACTTGAAGAAATGGAGGTCGTCGTAAAAGATGAGCCGGAGAAGGTGAACTACAGGGGTATCAAAGCTATGCCTTACATCATCGGTAAGTCAGATTATGATCTTAATTCAAATCCATTTCAAAAATTAATAAGGTTTATTTTGGTTGATCGTGTTTGAAAATGCTGATGCGTGCAGGGAATGAGACGTTTGAGAAGTTGGGAACAATTGGAACATCTTCAAACTTAACTGTTTATTTGACAACAGTCTTTAACATGAAGAACGTTTCAGCTGCAACACTTATGAATGTCTTTACTGGTACTACTAATTTGACACCGCTGGTCGGAGCTTTTCTCTCTGATGCCTATTTTGGTCGGTACAAAACCTTAGGCTTCGCTTCCATTTCCTCCTTCATGGTAACGCTCATATCCATCAATTCTCTTTTGTACTTATTTTTTGTCATCAACTTAATTAATTATGAGGCTGGTAAGTTCTTAAAAATTCTAGTGAAATGTTGAATCCCTTGAAGAAAAAAAGAAAGAAGTTAAAATACTGAGTCATCTGAAACTTCTTATGGACTAGAATGCTTGAATGGTGAGGAAAAAAATCCGATTTTGACAGGACCAAAATCCAAGTTAGTAGTTATGGCAAAACTAACAGCAACATGCTATTGATATATTTGACGGCTAATTAGAAATTTCAGAACAAGCTGATTTTTGAAGGATGATCATTTAGAAGTAAGTAGAACATCATATTCATGAATCATTCATTCGTAGCCATGTGAAGCCTCATGGATTTAGGGAGTCCCCCAAAGGAGGATACCTAACCATTAACATTATTATGAAACCACCCTACTGTCTCTACCCACTTCTTTGTTATTCTGTTTGCAATGAATAATTGCATGTGGGAGTTTGCATGAAGTGATGCAAGGTTTATCCTCAAGTGATTACTGCAAACCCCAAAAGCGAGTGTAAATGAAGTGTCAGAGTACAACAGGTTTTTACTTTGTGATTTTTTTCATTTCAGGGAATGCTTGTGATAATGTTCACAGCAGCAATCTCCAAATTACATCCACACCACTGCGAATCCAAAGACAGAATGTTATGTGATAGTCCAACACCTTGGCAACTGACGTTCTTGCTAACCGGTTTCGGGTTCTTGATAATTGGCGCTGGAGGGATCCGACCGTGTAACTTGGCGTTTGGAGCCGATCAGTTCAATCCCAAAACTGAGTCAGGAAAGAGAGGAATTAATAGTTTTTTCAATTGGTATTACTTCACCTTCACTTTCGCAATGATGGTTTCCTTGACCTTCATTGTGTATGTACAATCGGATATCAGTTGGGCTCTTGGACTAGCTATTCCCACATTTCTCATGTTCTTGTCTTGTGTCTTCTTCTTCATTGGTACAAGAATTTATGTTATTGTGAAACCTGAAGGAAGCCCATTAACGAGCATAGCACAAGTCCTAGTGGCTGCCACAAAGAAACGGCACTTGACTCTACCGGAAAATCCAGAATTCGCACTCTTCAATTTCATTCCTGCCAATACCATCAATTCCAGACTTCCACTGACAGGCCAGTTCAGGTAAATTTACTTTCCTATATCGCACGATTTATGATGTTTCACAATTTTGCTACGCATCACTCCAGCAGCTGATAAATGACTAAATTTTTGTAGGTTTCTCGACAAGGCAGCAATTCTGACAGATGACGATAAGATAAAACCGGATGGTTCAGCAGAAAATCCCTGGAGACTTTGTAGAATGCAACAAATAGAAGAAGTGAAATGCGTAATTAGAATACTTCCAATATGGGCGTCAGGAATTATGTACTATGTAGCCCTTACTCAAATGCATACATATGCAGTTTTCCAAGCTCTCCAATCCGATCGACACTTTGGTAGCACCAAATTTGAAGTGCCAGCAGCATCTTACATAGTTTTTCAATTTTTAAGTCTTACCCTTTGGATACCAATTTACGACAGACTTTTAGTCCCTGCAATTAGAAAAAGAACTAAAATAGAAGGCGGAATCACGTTACTTCAACGAATGGGTATCGGAATAGTACTCTCGATATTAACCATGTTGGTTTCTGGTTTGGTTGAAGAACGACGGAGAAGCTTTGCATATTCAAAACCTAGTCTTGGAACTTCACCAAGTGGTGGAGGCATTTCTTCAATGTCGGCTCTTTGGTTAATTCTTCAACTTACTCTTGCTGGTTTATCAGAAGCTTTTAACTCAATTGGACAAGTTGAATTCTACTACAAACAATTTCCTGAGAACATGAGAAGTATTGCTGGTTCAATGTTTTTTCTAACCATTTCTATGGCTAACTATCTTAGTGGTTTTATGGTTTCAGTAGTTAATAGAACTACGAATAATGCGTCTTCGGGGAATTGGTTGGCTGAAGATTTGAACAATGGGAAACTGGACTACTTTTATTATATGATTGCTGGATTAGGAGTATTGAACTTCGGGTACTTCTTGGTTGTGGCTAGATGGTATAAATACAAGGATGCAGCTAAGTCCAGTGATGATGATGAGAATGATGCAATTGAGATGGCCAAGGCCATTACAAAGCAACCAACTGAGAAACAACAAGTTTGATATGAATTATCTAGGCTTTGATAATGTAATAACTATAAGTTATAGTCTGCAAGTAGTGTGATAAGATATATGTAAAACAGGCTTTTGTTGTGTTAGATAATTTAGGCTACTATAGAAATGTAATTTAGCTGCTAAAAATAGTGAAGTTGGTCACTTGGTTGATCAAAATGTTGAGTATTATAGTCAAATTGCGCTTTCAACATTTTTGTTATCTGGTTCAGGCATAAGAGAAAGCATTACGGCCTTTGGATGTCAAAGAAGGCAATCTTCATGGTTGTTTCTGTTGGGGGAGGCTTATGAAATCCGAGCCGCTATGCGCAATACGAAACCTACACGAGCAATGAAACACAATGCAGAAATACACAAACTATGACGATATAGAAGCAATCACACAACACCGGCAATTACATGGAAAAACCCCTCCAAGGTGAAGGGTAAAAAAACCACGGGCAAATCTTCCACTATAACAATAATGGGTTACACACAATTCTCCCAAATTTGGGGATAACAACAACCTCAAGGTGCCTATAGCACTTGGATATCAATTTGCCTAATTACACTCACCCCTAAGGATGGATCAACAATTCATTCATATATAATATGAGATTCACTATCAATTTGAGAAATAGAAGTGATTTGAGATACTTACTACTAGGGTTTGACAAACCCTAGAATTTTCCCCCTTTGAAGAGATGTGGAAATTGATCAATCAATTCTCCACCACAACAACCAAAAGATCCTTCAACAAGAACCCTTTATTCTCCTCTTCAAGATGCTTCAATCTCACCAAAAATTGGTGGTTTAATCTCTCTACCTCACTCACTCTATTTTCTTCTTCCTCTCTTTCTCTTTCTTCTTCAAAACAAGAAGAACAACCCGTGAGAATGAAAAACATTCTCCTGATGCCTTTTGTTAACAAAGCACATTCACAAGGCATGTGTTAAGCTCATCCCTTAAAAGGTTAAGGGGATACCTCATTTGTTGGGCCATAAGGCAGTGACCCCAATAATCTCCCCCTCACGACTTATGGCAAGGTACCCGTCACCACCAAACCTGCCCTGCTGCAGAAATACACATGCTTGTATTTTGGTAGCGACTTTGTCATCATATCAGAACCGTTGTCATCTGTATATGGATCTTCTCAATATACAAGACCTTCTCTTCAAGAACTTCTTGTATCCACCGATACCTAATATTGATGTGCTTGGACCTCGAGTGAAAACTCGAATTCTTCTTTGAGATGGATGGCACTCTGGCTGTCACACAGTAAACGATGAACCTTTGTTGCTTCACACCGAGTTCTCTAACAAACCTCTTCATCCATATCATCTCCTTGCAACTCTCTGTAGCTGCAATGTACTCGCCTCTGTAGTAGACAATGCCACACATTTTTGTAACTTGGATTGCCAAGACACGGCTCCCCGCATAGGTAAATAAGTAACCCGATGTAGACTTGAGACTGTCTTGAGCACCTGCCAAATCTGAATCTGTGTAACCAACTAACTCTGGCTTGTCACCTCCATAGCACAAACACATATTATAAGTACCCCTCAAATACCGTAGTATCCATTTCACTGCTTCCCAATGCTCCATAGCAGGATTTGATAGAAATCTGCTTACCACTCCAACTGCATGAGCTATATCCGGCCTTGTACACACCATTGCATACATCAAACTACCAACTTCGGACGCATAAGGAATTTTCTCCATCTTCCGTTTCTCAACATCATTCACAGGACATTGATCACGAGATAACTTAAAATGGTTTGCAAGTGGACAACTTACCGGCTCAGCCTTGTCCATGTTGAATCTTTGCAACACCTTCTCAATGTAGATTTCTTGTGATAACCACAGCTTCCTCGCTTTCCTATCACGAGTGATCTCCATGCCAAGAATACGCTTTGCTGCACCCAAGTCTTTCATAGCAAAAGACTTGCTCAGATATGACTTCAACCTGTCAATCTTTTTCTTATCTTTGCCAACAATAAGCATGTCATCAACATATAGCAAAAGAGTAAGAAAATCACCATCAGCAAATTTTTGAATGAATACACAATGATCTGAAGACGTCCTCTTGTACCCATGTTCCTTCATGAACGATTCAAACTTCTTGTACCATCTTCTTGGAGCTTGCTTCAAACCATAAAGACTCTTCTTTAGCTTGCACACCATGTGCTCTTTGCCTTTGACTTCAAAACCCTCGGGTTGTGCCATATACACATCTTCCTCCAACTCACCGTGAAAAAATGATGTCTTGACATCTAGTTGTTCTATCTCAAGATCCAAACTAGCGGCTATTGCCAAGACAACCCGAATAGAAGAAAATCTCACCACCGGTGAGAAAATCTCGTCAAAGTCAACACCCTTTCTCTGCTCATAACCCTTCACAACTAAGCGTGCTTTGTACCTTGGTTGTGAGTTACCATCTTGATCTTGATTATGTACACCCACTTGTTCTTCAGAATTTTCTGGTTCTCAGGCTTGTCAACCAAATCAAAAGTGTCATTCTCATCTAAAGAGCCAACCTCTTCTTTCATGGATTTCAACCACTTCGGACTTTCAGGAACACTAAGAGCTTCTTCATAAGACTCTGGTTCACCTGCATCTGTGAGCATCACATACTCATGTGGTGGATACTTTGTTGAAGGTAATCTGGTCCTCTTTGGATCTTCTCAACTCAGCTTCTGGTTGTTGTTGTTGCTGCATTTCTTGCTCAACATCACCCACTGGAACATCTTCATGAGCTTCATCTTCATTGCCATTACCATCAACATCATCATCATGTTGTTCAAGAGTAGGAACAATTGGATTTGGATCCAAGGTCATATCATCTTGAAGCTTTGGCATCTCAATCTTCTCAAAGTCTTCAATTGTCTGGTCTTCAAGGAATATTGCATCCCTACTTCTGATAACCTTCTTCTCAACTGGATCCCAAAATCTGTAACCAAACTTCTCTGTTCCATAGCCTAGGAACACACACTGCTTTGCTTTGTCGTCAAGCTTTGATCTCTAATCTTTTGGGATATGAACAAATGACCTGCAACCAAACACTTTCAAGTGATCATAAGTGGGCTCTTTGTCTCTCCATACCTTTTCTGCTACTTCTCCATCTAGCGGTCTTGAAGGAGATAGATTGATCAAATACACAGCAATATTCATTGCTTCACCCCAGAAATGCTTATGCAACTTGGAATGAGATAACATGCACCTTATTCTCTCAAGAATAGTGCGGTTCATCCTCTCTGCAACACCATTATGTTGTGGAGTCTTCGGTACTGATTGTTCATGACGTATACCTATGCTCTTGCAATACACTTCAAGTGGCCCAATGTACTCTCCCCCATTGTCAGAATGAAGGCACTTCAAGGTTCTACCTGTTTCTCTTTCCACCATGCTATGAAACATCTTGAACACAGGAACAACATCATCTTTGGTCTTGATTGCATATGACCAAACCTTCCTTGAAGCATCATCTATGTAAGTAACAAAATAAACAGCACCACCAAGTGTTTTGACCCTTAAAGGTCCACATACATCAGAATGAACAAGATCAATAATACCAGAATTGCGCTTGGGTAAAGCTTTATGAAAGGAAACTCTAGTTTGTTTACCAACTAAACAATGAGTGCACTTACCCAATTGCATACCTTTGGGATTTGGCAAAACTTGTCGTTTGGTGAGGATTTGAATTCCCTTCTCACTAAGGTGACCAAGTCTTCTATGCCACAGCTCGGAGATTGAATCTTTGTCAACAGCATTCAACTCACCTTTCAACACCTTCACTTGTGTCTTGTACAATGTGCCACACTTCTTGCCTCTTGCAATAACCATGGAGCCCTTGCTTAGCTTCCATTTGCCATCACCCAAGTGATTGTTGTACCCTTCATCATCTAACACTACTGGTGACATTAGATTCAAACGAAGATCTGGTACATGTAGCACATTTCTGAGAACCAACATACAACCAACACTGGTCTCAACCTTCACATCACCCATTCCTACAATTTTCGCAACACCACTGTTGCCCATTCTGACTGACCCAAAGTCACCAGCCTTGTAGGAGGTAAATACATCTTCATGAGGAGTAGCATGATAAGATGCACCTGAATCAACTATCCATTCTCGAATCGAAACCCAAAACTAACACAAACATCATTACAATCCGAGAATACAATGATATCATCATTTGTCACGAGAGCTGCAACACCATTGTCTTGGTTATCATTTCCTTTCCCTTCTTGTGTTCTTGCTTGGCTTCCGCATTCATTTGAATAATGACCTCTCGTATGACAGTTCCAACATTCAACTTCCTTTCGGACTTTGATTTACCCATTGACTTGCTACGGCCAACTTGTCTTCTTGTCTTTTCTTTTACCCCGATTTTCTGTCACAAGAGCTTTGAATGAGATGAGTCTAGTGACCTTCTTATAACTTCTTCACTCAAGAAACTGCTAGTTGCAACAATCATGTTCAACTTCTTGTCTGGGAGCGAATAACCGAGACAATTCCTCAATGGCTCCCAACTGTCTGGTAAAGTATTTAGCAACAAATAAGCTTGAACCTCTTCAGGAATTTTGAGGTCCATAGATGTAAGCTGATTCATGATACCCTTCATTTCATTTAAATGTTGCGCCATTGAACTCCTTTCCTTGTAACACAGCTTTCCAAGCTTTTTGAATAGAAGAGATTTTTCACAAGGAGACTGCTGATTATATATCTCCTCTAACTTGGTCCACAAAGGATATGCTAGTGTCTCACTAGCCACATGATGAAAAATGCTATCATCAATCCACTGACGAATATAACCAACTGCTTTTCGATTAGTAACCTTCCAATCTTCTGCACTTGTCGCCTCAGGCCTTACTCCCTTACTTTCTATTGGACCATATAGATCTTTACAATATAACCAGTCTTCCATCTTCGCCTTCCATATGACAAAGTTCTCACCGGTCAAATTGACCATTCTATTACTAGTGCTAGCTTCCGCCATTGCACAGGATTAGCTCAACCCAAAAGCTCTGATACCACTTGTTGGGGGAGGCTTACGAAATCCGAGCCGCTATGCGCAATACGAAACCTACACGAGCAATGAAACACAATGCAGAAATACACAAACTATGACGATATAGAAGCAATCACACAACACCGGCAATTACGTGGAAAAACCCCTCCAAGGTGAAGGGTAAAAAAACCACGGGCAAATCTTCCACTATAACAATAATGGGTTACACACAATTCTCCCAAATTTGGGGATAACAACAACCTCAAGGTGCCTATAGCACTTGGATATCAATTTGCCTAATTACACTCACTCCTAAGGATGGATCAACAATTCATTCATATATAATATGAGATTCACTATCAATTTGAGAAATAGAAGTGATTTGAGATACTTACTACTAGGGTTTGACAAACCCTAGAATTTTCCCCCTTTGAAGAGATGTGGAAATTGATCAATCAATTCTCCACCACAACAACCAAAAGATCCTTCAATAAGAACCCTTTCTTCTCCTCTTCAAGATGCTTCAATCTCACCAAAAATTGGTGGTTTAATCTCTCTACCTCACTCACTCTCTTTTCTTCTTCCTCTCTTTCTCTTTCTTCTTCAAAACAAGAAGAACAACCCGTGAGAATGAAAAACATTCTCCTGATGCCCTTTGTTAACAAAACACATTCACAAGGCATGTGTTAAGCTCATCCCTTAAAAGGTTAAGGGGATACCTCATTTGTTGGGCCATAAGGCAGTGACCCCAAAAGTTTCAGAACAGAGCCGGATCGGATTTCCATTCATCCGGCCGTTCCTGGTCAAGATTTGGCCTTTGATCATTGACACCAGACAGTGGACATTTAGAATATTAGACCATTGGCAAACGTCTAGCTAGAATGGCTGACTGGGGCTAACTATGCGCCATCCAGAAAAAGAGAGAAAAAGGAATCAATCCTTTTGAGTGTGTTCTGAGTTATCCATGCGCCATGACCTAATGTTTTAGGCAGTGGCCACGCCTAGGACACCTATCTATACTTAAAATGGCTAGATGCCAAATGAAGCTACTATTCAACTTTCCAAGAAAAACAGCATTCTAGGTGCATGTATTCATTCATTTCTTGATTTTAATTTTTTGGAGGTTCTATTAAAATATCCAGTGGTGTACTTTTGTGAGTTATCCTAGCTCTTAGAAATCCTAAGGTTCCAGTTTTCTAACCAATCCGGACAACATTTGATTCAAACCAAATAGAAGGACAAGTGAGTTTGTCCGACTATATTTGGTAAGTTTTATATTTTTATTACAGATTTACATCTCCACCATGGTTAGTAAACAAACCATAGTTAAACTTTATATTACGATTTGGAAAGGAAAAGTTGAACATAATCACGAGCAAATTGGAATAGTCCACTGCTAACACCAGCCATAGAAATTTCTCTAACTTGGACCAGAGTTCGTAAAACCTTGAGATTATTTTTAAGAAACCAAGGATTTTATTATAGTACCATCACTCGCTGAAGTGCGAGTTACATGGTCTTTAGAAAACTGAAAAAGTGCATCATTACGTAACTTAGTGAAAATGTCGAGTGTATGAGAAATGTTCGTTGGCGTGTAGGTTGCAGAGCCTGGTGATGGAATCCATTAGAGACACTCCCGACTGAAGTGATTAATTGATGAATAAGAATATTATCACCAATTGACAAGAGAAGAGCTTCAACATATAACACATGAGCAATATATCTCTTCCCATCGGAGCCTTGCTTGGCCATAGTGTCAGCCGCGAGTTCACTTCTCAATAAACAAAGTAGTGAGTATTGTCATCCAGACAGTCCAATAAAAATATTTGCGTACCACACTAACACAGCTGTATAAGTTAAAATGGGTACCTAATTTTTGAAGGTAATATAAATTATAATGGGTGACCAACTATGATGGTAGTACAAATTAAAATAGGTACCTGAGCCAGATGATCGTATAAAACAGAGGGTAAATTGGTTTCAGTTAATGGAAAATTATATTACTATCCGGGTTCTTTATTCTTGAAGGTGCAATGAAAAGAAAAAGAGGAATTATGTTGCATTATGCACTACGTACTTAGCTTGATAAACATACTCTTCATAGTCTGAACAAATATTTCAAAATAAACTCATTGTAAACATTAGACTTTGAACAGGTCAAACGATGATACTTTGTTTTTCAAAAAATCAACAGGCATCCATATTTATACTAATTTTCTATCCGAAACCAGATTGGTACCTGCTGAATCTAAGTTTCTTCTAGAAGTAACAAGAAAACCTCAAGTATGGTGTGCAACACATATGCTAACTAAGAACACCAAATGGGATCAAGATATCAGATCAATAAGCAGATTAAAAATAAAACACATGCAAGAAATAACTATGGAAAGTGTACAAAGCATGATTAATGCACAAAGCACACACTGTAACTAAAGATTGGCCATGTTGATTATGATACTTGCAATTGATAGTTATAAAAACACTCCAGTGCTCATAACTATGACATAAATAGTAAGCATCCATTTTACCTACAAACTATCATATACTTCTTTTGTTTTATTCCTATATAAGTCAAAAAATTGTCTAATGATTATGATGCAAAGATATTCGGCGTTTCTACAAAATCATCAGTCATATAGGAAAGCAAATCCATGCAGATACACGAGTAAAGAGATTTTTATTTTGGTAAATCTATAGAAGGTAACTTGGATCTGTTAGAGAGACAATGGCAGGAAAGTTTCAATAAAGACGATTATTATGCATGAACAAGTTACTTTTCCCACCCTTATTTAGAGTTCTACCTTTGCAAGTCACGACATTGACCATTGAAGAGTCTAACACTAACTACATCAAGTATATATATTCTACCATATATTCTTTTATTGTTCTTTGCATCTTTATCAAACAAGATCATCAATTTTAAACCAACAAAAGATTCCTAAAATGAATCAGCAACACCGTGAACCCAAAACCATAAACAGGGAACTACGTCACTATTAACCAGACCATACAATAACATTTTTAAAATCAAGATCAAATAGATTTTCTAACCGATGAGAAATTACTATCATTACTACCAATCAGATCAAAATAAGGGTTCATTAACATACTATGAAAGTATTAAAGTAGATACATATGATAGATCACCATGAAAACATAAATAGTATTAAATAAAAGTCTACTATAAGCAGAACCGGCATGCATTAGTAACTAATTTCATGGAAAACCATCAGCGCCAATTTTGAAAAAATAAACAAGAGAATGCCGCAAAATATCCCACTAGACCACATTTAAGTTTAACTAGTTGTACCACCACCACTACCATACTTGTTAGTAGGAATAAAAATTTGAGTTTAATATCTGAAATTCAAACTTGTAAAGTCGCATTAAGTCCAACTATTGTGAAGTAAAATATGGGAGGTGTTCAAAAGATGCTCTAGGAACAATTATTTTTAATTACCGTATATGGTTGATGTACACACCGAACACAAATCGAAATGGGTAACGAACCATAGAACCATAATTACAAGTACATTTCGTGTAGAGTAATAACAATATATTGAATACGGACCCATGGAGTACATATGACTTAAATATGAAATTGATAGGTATGCTCAAGCATATATACGAATACAAAGACAAGAACATGAATCAATTCCCACATTCTCTTTCGAAATCTATAATAAAATTGTCTAACTATTTAAGTGATCATTAGGCTCAAATCAAATACTGGTGACCCATACAAAATTATCCATAGTCAGCCCCTTGCGCCAAAAATTCCAAAACTCAATGCACACATCCCTAGTAGTCGGGTTCAATTTATGCATCTATACCAACAAGAATTCATTTTATTAACATTTAGCAATTAGACAAAGATATGAAACTGGTTGCAATGTGGAATCAACAACCAAAACAATAGCATTAAAGTTTTTCAGTTTCAGTGCTGGACATGCTTCATGTTAGGACAATCCTATCTCTTTATCTCTTAGCTTTTTAAATAAAGCCTTAAACCCAACAAACACAAGGACAAGCACATTTGTGGGTTTGGGATAGATTCATGATATGGTTGTAGAGTTGTAGACTCTCACTGGAACCGGAGTGATATTTTGACTTATACAACATTTTGCTACAATGCGGAAAAAAAACATATACTGCCTGGTATCCACTGTAAAGTCCGAGGATTCCAAAAGAAAAAAATGCAACTATTCAGAGCTAAGAAAATTTAGCTTTGTATGATGGGTCCATGAGAATGCTTACTGCAGTCCAAGAAAATCTCACTAGACATAAAAACTAAATATAATTAGCATGATACAAGTTATATTCACAAGGTCTTGTAATCAAGCAACGCCCCAAGGAGATGTGTCTACATCTGATCTATATTAATTCTTGTGTTTCACCACTTAAACTAAAAAGATATGCCAAGACCATTAATGAATCTATATCTTATGGATGAATATGTAGGCACTAACGAATTCGAAAAATCTTAATTTATTTGTCTTTTTTTTATACAACAAAAGCATACAATTTGTTGGATGTACCTTTTCATGTACCCTCTGCTTCTGTTGGAGTTTTCTCAAACATTTCATACACAGTTTTATTGAGGTAGAGATTGTTATACTAATCTCCTCTTATAGCTTCTGCACCTTCTAATTTTCTGTCTAAGAAAATCCCAAGTTTCCTTATCATTTCAGAATGCTAAAACAACTAAAATCCAAGACATTACCACACCATGCATGTTCCCGCATACAAGTTACTCAATGAACCCGATTTTATTTTACTGATATTTAGGGTAACACAATTTAGGATTTAAAACTGAACAATTGATAGAAAAGTGGGAATGATTTTCTTGTGCGGTTGGGAAAATGAAGTAGAAGATGAGTATTAAAGTTTAGGTTTTAGGCCTTATCTTCCGGGGAAAGTAGAGAAATGAGGGAGAACATAGATAAAAGAGGAGGCATCATCCCCTCTGGTTAAGTTAAGCAATCAAAGGATTACAATGTCTTTTCGATACAACTCGTTTACAAACAGGGTTGACCGACTTGACTCTGTCCGTCAAACTCAGTTGACTGAAACCTTGTCCATATATAAGGTTTGACTGCAACCTTGGGATTTCTATGACGATTTCTCTACTTTTATTCGGGGTTTTATAATTTTTAATGATTTAACTGATTTTAGATATTTTTGGGTATTTTGTGAATTTGGGTAATTGAGTTTGAGATTGAAAATAGGTTGGTGTTTGTTAATTTTTCCATCCATGCATGGACTGATTCATCATTGACATTGCTATTTCAAATTTAACTGATTTTAGATGAAGGTTTTTGGGTATTTTGTGAATTTGGGTATTTGAGTTTGAGATTGAAAATGATTTGATGTTTGTTAATTTTTCCATGAATGTTCTTGATTTATACTCAAAATTGCTATTAAAGAACGATTAAGAGGTATTAATATGTTTTAATTTGATAATGCAAAACGAAAAGGTTGTCTATGGTTTTCTTTTATGTCACAGAGATTTTTTTATAGGCTCAAGAAGGTTGTCTATAGTTTTTTTTTTTAATGTCACAGAGATTTTTTTATAGGCTTTTTAAGTTTGAGCTAACTCGTTGCATTTAATTGGAATTTTTCAAAATGGGTGAATATATCATCCGTATTTGAAAGAAACTGATGATGTTCGGACACCAACACCAAATAGAATTCCAGTTAATTTAGGAGTTTTGTTTATTTGGGAGTCTTATCTTATGTCCCTATAAATACGTAGTTTATTTTATGGTTTTATTAAAGTTTATTAAGTGTTTGTCTAATTGAGGTGGTTGATCTCCTATCAACGGATTAACTGATTACTGTAGTTTGTTTTAATATTAGGATCTTTTGTTTATTTAGTATCAGGATCCTATCAGATGACCAAAAAAACATCATATTATTAACATTGTTGCTTGATGCTTCAATAAGTCGGACTCTACATAAATTGGAGGGGCCGTTTTCCGGCGATTGGTTTGCGATCTCCAGGATATCGGATTTAATCTGATCAAACCATTTCCTTTTGATCGTCTAATACCACTTTTAGCGTGTAAGCATCTCTATCATCATTGGCAGGTTTTCTGTTAGGGTTTCAGAAGTTTCTCTTATGCCTAGACCTAATACCACTTTGACTCTTACTTCATCTGCTACCCTTGTTGTTAGCCTTAGGAATGGTGTTTCTGGTGGCAGGGGTGATCTTTATCAGTGTCCTTTTAAAGGCTATGATGTAGGCCTATCAATATATGTCCGATATCTGGAATCCATTTCTGAGTATTCAAGATCCTATAAGATTTTATCTGTTTTATCGGATATCGGATAGCGGATCAGATATTCAATCAAATATTTCTTTCTTAATATATTAAAATCGGATTAGGCTCCGTCCGAATTGTTAATATTTGATATCCGATAAAACATTGATTTATTTGTGATTTACCCTAATATTCGATATCCGATATGAAATGTTTGAGAAATTGAGCTTATGAACATGTTTTAAAGGGTTTTTTAACATTTTTTGTTAGAACCGGATATTATCGGATAAATATCCGATATCCGATATCCGATAGCTTAGCCTATCAGAATCGATATCTCATTTTTGATATCTTATAGGATATTATCGGATATCAAATATCCGATAGAGCTTAACCTATAGGATATAGATTTCTAAATATTCGACGGATATTTATCCATTGACACCCCTACTATGATGGGTGCAAGAATGGTGTTGGTGGGAAGGGTTTATTGAAGGTTTCCCTCTACAGTCACTTGAAGAATGTACATTACAGAAGGAAAAGAGGAACTGAAAAATGTTGAGAGCGATTGCGTAGTAGTTTTGAAATCTACGAAGCTTGGGAATCTACGTTGATGCAACTGGAGAGTTGGTTGTGTACTCGATGTATGCACATATATGGTTGGGGAAAAGAATGTGCGCATCTGGAAGAGGGTGAGCTTGCCCCTTCTTCAGTTTCAATATACAGCTTGGTTGCTCCTATCAACTCCAACACTCTTGCTCCTGCAGCGGAGCTTGATGTAGTTGTACCTATTTTGGGTTTAGAGCTATTGAATACAATGTTTCTAGCTCAAATTTCCATAATTTCAATCATTCCATCCAAGTGCAGATTGTAATTTTCCCGTACCTGCAAGTCTTTACTGTATAAAGTACTTGCATGCCCAGCGAGTTGACCTCTTGGATCCAGCTCCTGCTTTTCCTGGTCTGTTCTCTTCATGTTACTCAGTGCAGTCAGGAGGAGAAATCCATCACCCGGAGAAAGCTACAGATTAATTCGGTTAACCATGCTTTGCGACTATGGAATGAACCTAACGGGTGTCATTTGCTAGTTAAAAAAGTTTTAGAGGAACATGAAGAGTGACAAATGTTATTGGAGAAGGTAAAGAAGAAGTCTAAGCAGGAATATGAAGAATCTACTAACCTGAGACTATGTCGGGGTATGCTCAAAAATGGGTTATATGTTGTTATAATCCGTCCTCTCACTTCTAGTGGAGTTGCACCCAATAATGAAGGCACTTTGGCTGAACTGCAGTGCAAACACCCTACTGCTGCCTTACCAGCAATTCCATCCACCCCCCTTCGCAGAATGCTATGGTGTCTTCACCTGAGTTGGTACTTAGTAGATTAAAGAGTTTTCCCAAGGGGACATCCTGTGGGAGAGATGGTTTCCATGCACAACATTTGCTTGATACTCTTAGTGGACCTGCTGCTTTCATATCAGTTGAACTACTCGCTTCCATCATAGATGTGGTTAACTTGTGGCTTTAGGTATCATGTCCATCTGCTTTAGGGGAGTTTGTATCCAGTGCTCCTCTCACCCCACTCATCAAACCTGGTGGTGGTTTGCGCCCAATTGTAGTTGGCATAATCTAGAGAAGACTTGTCTCCAAATCTCATCTTATGTTGGCAAAGAGATAAATTCCTATTTAGGTGATTTTTAGTTTGGAGTGGGGACTAAATGCAGTGGAAAGGCGATTTTACATGCTCTATATTATTTTTTAGAAGAGAAATGGGGCCAGGATAATCTGTCCATGCTTCTAGTGGATTTTTCTTGGTTTCCTTAATAAACCACTGGGCTTTCTTAATAAGTCCAGTTGGGCTTCCTCAATAATCCAACTGGCTTCTATAATAAGCCATATGGGTTTCTTTAATAAACTGACGGGTTTCCTTAATAAACCGACAAGTTTCTATGATAAACCAAACAGGTTTCTCCAATAAAATTTATTTCTCTGGCATCAAATAGCTTGTGCGGTATGCACGTACACCATTTTAATGGGGTACAAACATCGCCCCTTCTTAATTCTCAACTTGTGGATGAATTAAGAAAAACATAATCCATACTATTTGTCGCGACGTGTCTACAATGACCTCCATTACTTTTATGAGCATCTTGCCGCGAGTTTATCATAGATAACTATTAGGAGTGCGCCTGGGTTTAAATCAACATTTTTAAGTACATAAAATATACTTAAAATTTCCATGCACCCTCATATTGAAGGTACCTAGCACACTGGTGTTGATGGTGGATTTTAGTTCAGGGCTAAAGTTGGAAAACCGATATTTTGTGCAGCCATCCTGCAGAGGATAAGGCCATTTGATAAGCGACGAATACTTCTCCGCTTTATTAATTCACCTAGAATGGAGCATGTAGAAACAATCCCCAAGTATTCTGTGAATTTTAGCATTATTTATTAATACATGAAACGCCTTGTATTTCCCGTGCTGTTCTTAGCATAACTCTTATTGTTAGTGCGGCATGATGACTGATGTTACTCTCAGCAGAGTAGAATGAATATCTAAGTACCAGCAATGAGGCATGCACGAAATACTCGTACATGCTACACCATTCTCTAACAAAAAAAATCATCTCTCGGAGTGTTATACTAGCCCGATTGAGTATCCAGACTATCCATATCAGTCTCAGAAACGATCACAACCATCCAACTTCACCAGCATGATTGGATGGCCCAGATCGAATCCATAACCCCCAAGCAGGTATGGAGTATTCACTACCGACCCAATCCGGGCCCCGCATGGTCGGCCTTCCCAAGAGGGAAGCATAGCTTACCAGTTCATCCAGCCATAGCAGCATGGACGTGAAACCCTAAAACTAGGGTTACGGCACATTACATGTGTCGCAAATCGATCGCAAATGTCCATCTTCGCAGGCATAGATGGAGGGTGTAGATGTAGATTCAAAGGGCCTAGAGCATTTAAACACAAACACCGTGGGACATCCTGCATAACTGACCAATCGTTCAAGACCAACTATGTTTGGTCTTCACAGTTCGTGCGCCCAAACAAGGCATGACACACGGCCGGCAAAACCCTAATTGGGGTTTGGGCATCATCCATGTGTTGCAAAATCATCTGAAGCGTCCATCTTCGCAGGCTTGAATGGAAGGAAAAGATGAAACTTCAGGGGAGGCCGAACATGCTATCATGACCACCGTGGGCCCGGCTTCATGTCCGACCGATCGGCCAAAGCCGGCCTTGGTCACTCACCTCGGTTTGCGTGCCCAAAAGTGGTGTGTCAGGCTGCCTTAATAAATCCTTTGCGACATAGGATTTTTGTTGAAATCTAATCTCGACCACTCGTCTTTGACGGCCAAATTGAGTGGTCTAGATCAGACCTTTGCGAGTCAAGCAAGCATGGGCGTAAACACCAGCATGCCACCTCCTTGCAAGACCAATCGGTCCCTCCAGAAACGCTCCCTATGCTTGAATTCTTTCGAGCTGAAAGTGGCAGCTTGCATACCTCCCAAACCCTAATCCAACGGTCGTAAGCCATCTCATTCGTCCAAATTCGTTAGCTTGGATGGATAGCCTAGAATGGGAATTAGGCGACAAGTGAGATATCACCGTGATCACCGTCCGCCACTCTTCCCATAATGTGATCGGCTAAGGCATGGCTCTCCCATGCATCCTCCAAATGGTCACTCGAAGTAGGCAGGGCATGATGCTCAACAACTATGCTTCATACATGCTGAATACATTCGATGCATAACTTGCATAGATTACACTCGATACTTCACAAGTATCGACTTTCTAAATAACCTAGTTATTTAGCCTAGCATCACATGCTACCTTCTATGGGTCCCACGATCCACACACTCGAGATATCAATCTTGTCACAGACTGGGGTATTGGTCTGGCGGTTTACGGCATGCAACGTGCAACGCGCCATCACAAGAACGTGTCAGGAAGACATGGACGGTTAGTGATGATGGGAGAAGTGGGCAAGACTAATCGTGTGACACTAACACACAACTCCACTAATCCATCACTCCAATTCCTCCACTTCCTACGAGAGACGTGAATGAGTCTCAAATAACTTGTATAAATAGGTTCTCCTCCCTATTTCCAAGAAAAAACACAACACAGAAACCAAGTGTTAATACGAAACGTATTCAAACACCCAGAGCCTGCTTGCATTGATCTTAAGCCTGCTCACATTTCTGTTACAAGTCATAAACAAGCCTACACCTTCACAATCTCAACACCTTCTTCGATTCCATCCCTAAGATCAACCCCATCTCCTTCACTTTGTGACTGAAACAAGTCTGGAACGGGCATTTCTTGGTTTAGGCCAGAATTGTATAGATTGATCTCTCGAATCAAAAGCACTCATGTGTAGTGCATTTTTTTAGGGTTTAGATTCATTTCTCATCCACACACCCCAAATTACCGAAACCAGCAAAAGTAGTTTTTACCCATAAACAACTGGAAACACGTTCAAAGTACCAATAATGTACTGAAAAACTTCTTATATAATCTATTCATGTACCAGCATGTGAGGATTGACGTGTCCATGCGCTCTATTATTATACCCTAAACCAACATGTTTATTTAGCTTTAATAGCTCTTCCATATTGGTCCCTTGCTGGCTATCACTATGGAGAGCCTCATCCCTTCCATATCCCTCATATGTAGGGAAGGGTAGCTCACTATGGTGCCTTCCCATCCCTACACGAAATGGCTACTTGGTATGTTTTAGTTCACAGAAGCGAGCTCTGTCGGCCATTCTTCAGTATCTTCCTTCTTCTTCTATATTTCTCTCCTCCTAACCCTTTCGATTTAAAGACATTCCCGTGCAATTCTGGAGCTCAAATTCAATGGGTTTGTTCATTAGCATTCGGTGAAGCATTTTCCTTTTTCAATTTCGTGTTTCATCAACAAAATCCTCCAAGGTGAGTGTTTCAAATTTTATGGTTTAAATTTAATTTGAGTTTGATTATGATTAAATTGGAGATGTTAGGTTCATTATAATGCGTAATTGTATGTTGTTTGGTAGTTTGTGACATTGTTAATTGAATTTATGATATTTTGTTGATTGAATCAAAGATGGTGTTGTTTATGAATGATTTTTTATATAGATATGGTATTGTTATTGATAATTTAGGATTGATGAATGATTAAATCAATATGTATCATGTCTAGGATTGATTGATTATGTTGTTGCAGTTTGATAGAAAATGTGGCTATATTTTTTTTGGTTGGTCTTGGACAATACATCCATTATAGATTTTTGGCATAAAATGGATTGTTTTGTGATGAATGGATTTATGTAAATGTGTGTTGTAGATATACTCCGATGATTTTCAAAGAATTATGGAAGATAGAATCCCGGTTTCAAAACAACATAGTGATCATAAATTGAAAATCCCAATCACGACAGACACGAGGCATAAATCTCTGAAACATCGCAGTAGTATAAGTCAACTTCATGAAATGTATACCGCACTTTCTAAATTTCCACATGCTAAACAACTTGTAGACGACAATGGGTTTGGTTCACATTTCAAAATACATTATCCGAAACTACAAGACAACTTCCTAACAACTGGTATATTTGAAAGGTAGTGGCATACCACCAATACATTTTACTTCACTAGTTTTGAAATAGGGTTTTACCCCATTAGAATTTACTCAAATTACCGAAATTCCTATTGGGCGAGGAAATCGCATATCATTAGAGACGCAGGAGAATAATTGTACCTTGGATCAGTGTGAGATTAGTTGGGGTTCAACTACAGTCCAGACCGAAGCTAGTTTGGTTTAGGCTAGTGTCTGTAGCGGCTTAATACAGTGTATGTTCAATCTGGACTAGGTCCCTGGATTTTTCTACATTTGCGGTTTCCTCATTAACAAAATTATGGTGTCTGTGTTATTTCTTTTCCGCATTATATTTTGTTATATAGTTGAAATAATACAGGTTGTGCGTTGTATCGATCAATTGTGAAATCCAATTGATAAAGCGGGGGTCTAACAACCACACCCAATATTTCGATTAGCAATCTGTATGGACAAACTCCGAGTTACTTTACTAGAGAATCAACTAGATAGTCAGACTAAATCTAGATAAAAATATCTCAAGGAGTTATTATCTCAATCTCTCAATTTGATATACTCAAGCAAATAGAATCTACGAGTCTTTATCAAATAGAGATAACTTGGATGGTACCAAAGACCAATATCCAAGTGTCAATCAATTTAAATGAACAACCAAAGAGGTCGGATATTCTAATTGATTGAACAATGCTCAACATGTATTATTTAAATTATATATATAACAAAATATAATGAGGAAACCGCAAATGCAGAACGGGACCTAGTCCAGAATAAACATACACTGTATTAAGCCGCTACAGACACTAGCCTACTCCAAGCTAACTTCGGTATGGACTGTAGTTGAACCCCAAAATCAATCTCACACTGATCCAAGGTACAGTTATGCTCCTACGCCTATGATCCCAGTAGGATAATGTGCACTTGATTCCCTTAGATGATCTCACCCAAAACCAAGAGTTGCTACGACCCAAAGTCGAAGACTTAAATAAACAAATCTGTATCACACAGAAAAGTCTACAAGGATAAATAAATTTTTATCCCACGAATAAACCTATGAGTTTTGTTCCATCTTTTGATAAATCAAGTGAACATGAACCAATTGATAAAACCAGACTTATATTCCCGAAGAATAGCTCATCTTTATCAATCACCTCACAATAAACTTAATCGACACAGCGAAGAATATTATTGAAGAATCACAAACGATGAGACGAACTGTTTGTGACTAATTTTATATTTTTCCTATCGGAGATAAAAATCTCAAGCCAATTATTATAATTGTACTCGTACGATAGAAATAGCAAGATCATATTACACAATTACGATAAAAGTAGTATCGGTATGGCTTCACAATCCCAATGAAGTCTTTAAGTCGTTAACCTGGTTTTAGAAGAAGAAAACCAAAGGTTAAAGGAGAATCGACTCTAGCTTAGCAAACCAGTATCACACAGAATGTGTGGGGATTAGGTTTCCAAGTTGCTAGAGTTCTCCCTTATATAGTCTTTCAAATCAGGGTATGCAATCAATGTTAGCTTACTAACAAAGCATTCAATATTCACTGTTAGATGAAAACCTGATTAGATTCAAGCTAATATTTATCAACCGTTAGATCGAAAACATAGCTTGTTACACATACATTAAATGCACGTTTGTAGGCTTGTGAAAACCGTACCCAAACTTGTACATTAGTTGGTTCAACAATAGTTAACCAAATGGTTAGCCATATGATAACTTTCATATCAACCATATTCTTCTTCACCATAATTAGTCCAAATGACTCAAATGAACTAGTTAGAGAGTTGTTCAATTGCTTAGATCTTTATGTATTACACAAGACACAATTGAAGCAAAAACGATGTGATTCACTCGAATCGATTCATGAACTATAAAGCCACGGTTTGCAATAGCATTCCTTAGTTTATTAAGATAAGTTCACAAACATCTTTTTTAGACATAACCTACTCAAGTTCGCGGACCTAAGTTCCCGGACGGAGTTCATAAACTCCAGCAGAAATTCTCGGGTTCGAGAACTACGCCAGTTCGCGGACTGAGCTCACGCACTACTCCGGTTTTACTTGATCAACAAAGTTCGCAAACTTCGGTTCAAGCAATAAGGACTTATACATATATGTGTTACCACAATAATGTTTATATCCTATAATGGTTATGTTGTCTAAACTCTCAATTCAATCATTGAAACATTCTCAGAGGGCGTCATATAGTTGTTATTCACAAACTATTTTTCGTTAGAGCGATTTCCAAAATGGTTGAAACATAACATGACTTTCGTCACTAGGTAAAGATGAACTTGGATAAAGAGAAATCTTTACCAACACACATTTTGTGAAATAGATAAGCGAGATATACTCAGCTCAAAATATCACATGTACTGTATAATCTTAGTCCATATAGTAATACGACTTTTGTCTCAAGATAGGATATAGAATAGATAGACTTTTAAGTGATATATAAGTTCAAGTCTCCACATACATTTTTGTCGATGAAGATCCACTGGTTCCTTGAGTAGTCCTTCGTCTTGTATGATGATCACCATGGAGTTCTTGAGCTCAACTACACTTTCTATACTATTCCGAGACCTTAGCTATAGTAGACTAGAAATCAAGACTTTATAGTTTTGATCACTAACATTGACAAACATGCTTGAGATAGCAACGCATGCGAGTTCGACCGAGCAGTGCTCTAACACAACCTTTAGCTGTTGATTGGAAATTGATTGATCCTTGGATATTGGTCTTTGGTACCATCCAAGTTTATATCTCTTGTATTTGATAAAGACTCGCAGATTTATATTTGCTTGAGTATAGATCAAATCTATATATAGAGATATTAACTTCTTGATATACTTTTTATCGAAATATTTGGTGAGGTTGTTATACCCCTGCTTTTTCAATTGGTATCAGAGCTGGAAAACACGTTAAAGACCTTATAAGTCTGTGTTTGTAACGATATGATTATGGATGCGTCTATCTCTAATAACGTACAAGTTCAGAAATTACCAGATAATTCTGAAAGCTTGGGAACTGTCACATCTAAGTTAATATCTAAACATTCTCTTGATGTAAAAACTATTGATTGGGAAACACTCCTAGAGGAACAGATGGATGAACTTTCTGATAAAGGTGATTCAGATATTGATAGAGATGTTGATGAGGAAGTCTCAGAGTATGACAAGTTTTTGGATTCGTTGAAAATGAAGAAGATTACAACTTCTCATGTCACATCTCTTCTGACTCCTATATGTCGATAAAACAAGAAATTGAAAAGGATATATGGTGGTCTTTATCATTAGAATCGCTCTTACAAAGCGGTCCTCAAAGATACCGAGTAAACCTGAGTACAAAGTCACTTGAATGTGATCGTGTATATCAAAAATACTTTTTGTTGGAAGAGAAACTTGCAGAAACTAAAGGAAGGATTAAATCTCAGCAAGCAAGTTTTGATGACAGAGAAAGGGCTTTTCTCGCTCGAGAAAAACGCCTTGAGGCTGATTTAGATGCTGCTCTTGATAAAATCAAGATGTTGGAAGATGACTTGAAAAAGTTCAATACTAGTTCAAGTAAATTAACCACTATGCTAGGAGCAAGTAAAAATCATCGTGATATGCGAGGATTGGACTATAAGAGAATAGATACTCCAAATATTAGCAAAGAGGTAAAATCAAAGAGAATAGATACTCCAAATATTAGTAAAAAGGCTAGTGATTCTTCTCAACAAAAGGTTTCCACTAATGACAAAAGTGAAATACCTTCACAGGCAGTTACGGTTCGAAAAATCAAAGTATATCAACCTCCAAAGTCAGCACACATAGATCTAGGTAAGAACATTCTTTATGTTTGCCACTATTACGGAAATAAAGATCACCTGGAAAGGAGATGTCATTTCCGTATAAGGAGTGAGAAACTTCATGATGTTCTTGTTTGGGCATCACAAGAAGTTGTGAAACCAAGATCATATGTTAAGACTAATACCCTTAACGTTACAGGTTGTGAATGTCCAACCTTTAGGAAAAGAAATCAATGCGGTGATATACTTAGTTTTTCCTATAAATGTCATACGAAGCCTTTTCACAATCGTAATGGTTATCAAAAGGATAAATGTATAAAGACGAAGACAAGATCCGATGCTCCCAATTGGAGAAAGACTAACTTGCAAAAGAATAGTCAATCCAATTCTCTTCCGAGAAATCTTGAAGAGAGTAATGGGAAGAAGGTTCCGGTTGTTCCTAAACGCACTCAGAAGTGGGTACCAAAGAAAGCCAATAATGCTTTGAGTGTGAAAAGGAATGATCTTCCAGAAAATTTCTATGACTACGGAAAAGGCAGTATCCATGATGTTGTAACTTAACAAGTGTTTTGGAAAAATGGAACTGGATGTGAAAGTTTCTAAAAGCGATCTCTTTCAAGATAATCCAAAGGTCACTTGTGGTGAGCAAGACATTCTTCACCCCAACAAAACTTTGTTGTGTTGTAAGCGCATCCTCACCAAGGATTGCCCTGCTATGTATACGATGAGGGAAGCATGAGAATTTGGGCACACAGATTATGTTCGGTAAGACGGTTGGATTCTTCTAAAAAGGTATGTATATAAGCTTGAGCAATATTTGTGTGTTTTATTTGCTTAGAGTACTTATAATGATCCATGTGCCTTGCTTATCATTTATTTCTACCTAACTTGATATGTGTTTAAGGTTCTTAAATTTTTAGGTTAGAAAATAGTGGTTTGGGATGTTTGGAGTTCATGGTACACATACCAGGTGTGCATACCATCATTTAAAATCAAAATCCAGGGGTTTAAGTACGCATACCCGTATGCATACTTGCCTGTAGATGTCGATATTCGGCAAACATATTTTGGCCGTAACTTCTTCGTCCGAACTCGGAATGACCTCATTATTTTTGAATTCTCCTTATCTTTGAATTCTATTCAAATTGGAGATGAGAATTCCTGAATTTGGATGAGTTAAGATTGGTATTTGTCTTGTATCTTGTTTTTGAGTGTTTTGATCTGTTTTATCGCCCTTGTTCCACCTCTTGGACTTGGGAACTTAAATTCATGGAGTACTGCTCTCCTAAGATCATTTGTAGCTTTTACAAGAATGTTTTTGGTGAATCACAAAGAAGGAAGTTCAATAACGGGCAGTAGTACGCATTACTATGGGATTCTTGAATGTTCACAATCATTTTATGTGAACTATGGTGCATGGTCGTTAATGACTTTATATGTTTTTCTTTGTTAAGAAAATATTTTTATATGCCTTTGTGTTGATGGTGGATTTTAGTTCAGGGCTAAAATTGTAAAACCAATTTTAATATGTCCTGCAAAGGATAAAGCCATTTGACAAACGATGAGCACAGGAATCCTCTCGTTTTATTTATTTGAAGCAATTCATTAAATATAAAATATTCACCCATAATGGTGCATGTAGCAACAATCCCAATATTCTATGAATTTATAGCATTATTAATTAATGCATGAATTGCCTTGTATTTCCTGTGTTGTTCTTAATAGGACTCTCATTATTGGTGCGATATGATGACTGATTGTTACTCTCAGCAGAGCAACATGAATATCCAAGTGTCAATAGTGAGGCATGCACGAAATACCCATACATGCTATACCATTCTCTAACAAAGAGAATCTCGTATCGGCATGCTTATACTATCCCGATCGCGCATATTTAATTCCCAAGGGAAATCTGGACTGTCCGTGTCAGTCTCAGAAACGATCATGGCCACGCAGGTTAACCGCATGATTTAACCAGCCTAGACGAGCCCTAGAAGGAGAAGGCTATCACCGTGATGACTATGGCGGGCCTATTTATGCCCTAGACGGTCGAATGTTACACTTTATTTCCCAGCATGCCAAAACGTCAGCCCCAAAATAGGGTGGCCGAGCTGCTTTGGAAGAAGATCGAATGAGCAAGACTGCTTAAGACAGACTCAAAATTATCGTGATCGTCCAACTTTACTATCCTAATTGGATGGCTTAGATCGCACCATGAAAGATGGAGGAAGTGGTAGTACACACATTAGCGGGCCCATTGTATCCCTACCTGATCGGTTTTCTCACGACGTGGACATGCATCCACGATCGCATGCCCGAAACATGGCTGGTATGATACTTTGCAAGCATCACGAAAATTCCACTAATGTATTAAATTGATCACGACCATCCAACTTCTCCAGCATGTTTGGATGGCTTAGATTACACCTAAGACCATTAGAGAAGTGCACACACATTCAATGTCGGCCCAACATGGGACCCACACTATCGGTTCCTCCAAAAGAGGAGCATAACTTGCCAAACCGTTTGGCCAAAATCGTGTGTATGTGATGTTTTAAAAACCCAAATTAAGGTTCGCGGCGCTGCATAACTGTAGCAGTTTGATCACTACCATCCATCTTCGCAAGCTTGGATGGAGGGTATAGATATAAACTTAAAAGGTCCCAAGCATATCAACATGATCACCGTGTGCCCATATTTGCATGGAGCTAGTAGGCCTAGGAAGACTAGGACTCGATGACCTCAAAACGCGCGCCCGAAAGTGGCATGCTGAGCGGCTTCCAAATCCTTTGCGGCAATGGATTTCTGCCGCAAATTGATCTCGACCACTCACCTTTGTCAGTCAAATTAAGTGGCGTAGATCGCACCTTCATGAGACAAAGAGGTATGGGAATATACACCTGCATGCCGTCTACGCGCATGCCTGGTCTGCCCCACCAAAACTTGTGCCCAAACTCGGATTCGGTCAAGCATAGTAGTGATGCTCGCGCACTTCCTAAAACCATAAAAATCCATCAACGGTCGCAGATGAGGGTCTTAAACCATCTCGTCCGTCCAATTTCGCTAGCTTGGTTGGACAGCCTAGGTTGAAAGCTAGACGACCAGTGAGGCATCTTGATAATTACCATCTGCCACTCTTCTACAGGGTGTGACCGTCCAGGAGATAGCTCGCCCATGAAGCCTCCAAACGATCACTCGAAGATGGTTGGACGTGATGTTATTTTAAGATGCTTGGTCCGAAACTTATTCGGTCAGGCTTTATGTAGGATCAGAATATCGCAACAGCAGTACTCCTGCGAAATCATCATCAAAGTACACTACGAAGCCGTCGCAGGTTGACTAACAGAAATGACGTAACAGGTAACGGCAACTTAAACACGAGAAAAGTATGATGATCCTGCAAAATTTAGGATGTTTTTGAAATTAACACTAAAATGCTTGCGAGAATATCGCAAGCCAGATCCGAAAATAAGGGACAACATAACTGTCATCCATTATGTAATACACTATATTAAGAGACGAATATGCTTAAGGAATGAGAGATAATTTTTGGAGAGTTGAGAAAGTTTTGAGGAGAGAGAAAGTCCAAAACAGTGTTGTATTTTTGATTTCATTTCCTTCTTGTAAAATTTCTAGATTCAATTAATAAAAAGTGTCGTTATTGATATTAAGAAATGTGTTGATTATTATGAATTCTTGTGAGGGATGTATTGTAGGATTTCCTGAAACTACATAATGGCGCTAGAAACAGGGTCTGGTTGAAGGAATTCTGATTGAATTGTGATTTGATGGATTTTGAAGTAATCGGTGAAGAATTTCATATAATTTTCAACAATTCATTAAGATTGAAAAGATGGATAGAAGTAGAAATGCTTCAAGACAACCAACAACTGTTAGAAGGAGTAAGAGGCTTGCTGGAGAAGGGAGAAATGAAATTGGGGAATCATCTAGAATGAACGCAAGAAACAATGAAGAAAATCAGGTTCAACAACCAACTCAGCGTATGCCAATACAAAATAGAACTGTGGATTATGATAGAGTGAGTGTACACACTTGGCGATATGATTCAGCGGAAGAAGAGCAACAATTAAGAAATGGTAGACAAGAAGAGAGAGGCCAGGAAGCAGTAGGAGGAATAATTCATGGAGATGAAAGAATTGAAGCATTAGAGGAATTGAGAAAAAGAATACACAAAGAGAGGAGGTTAGAAGCAGAAGAACGTACAAATTTGACATGGCAAAACCATGAGATGAGAATGGAAAACATGAGATTACAGAATAGGAGGTCAAGAAGCACTATAAGATCTAGTTCAAGATCAATTAGAAGTGAAGTAAGACGAAATTCGCCTATGACAAATATTGGAGAAGGAAATCTAGAGGAAATACAAAATCCAAGTGAAGAACGTTGCGAGAGCATAGAAATAATTGAAGATCGTTACATTCCACATGGCGAAATTCAACATAACGGGAAAAATGAAAGAAATCGTGGGAATGGATTACGTCAAGAACGAAATAATCAAAATGACGAAGAAGATCAGGAAAAAGGAAGGAGTATGTTACATGGAAGAAAATTCAAAGAAACCAACGAGGAATTGAAGATGAAATTGAGAGGCATTACGCCGAACAAGCACGTTTGGCTGGTGAAAGAGAAAGGCTACGAGCACAAGTGGAGGAACAAGAGCTCCAAGAGGCAATACGCCAGAACAATCATGATAATCGAGAAAGAAGGCGTGAATAAAATCGCAATAATGGTAATATCAATGAGGAATATGATAGAATACATAGGAGAGATGAAAGGCAACAAAGAGAATTGATAAGGAATGACCAAAATTGTAGAGGAGAAAATGAGAGGTACAATTATGTGCGAATTCATGAAGGAGGTGAAAGAGGAGATCGCAGAGAAAGACAAGAAGAAAATAATGAAGAATAAAATCAAAATTTCGCAAGACAAGACAGACATGAACATAGAAGAAGATAAGCAGAATTAAAGAGACCAATGGACCAAAATCCTGGAATAAATGATCAAATCTTAAAATAACTAGCGAAGATGAGAGGAATGCTAAATAACAGAAAAGAAGGAGGCATAATACAATTGGATGAAGCTATAGAAGAAGCTGAAAAAACTCTATTCACACAAGAAGTACAGTTAGGAGGAATACCCCCAAAGTGCAATCTGCATGCGTTGACTAGCATCATTGATGGGACAACTTCTGCAATTAAACACATTAAAGCTTATGTGAGATGTATGCTACATTGGGAAAATCATGATGATGTATTGTGCAAATATTTTGCTTCAAGTCTAACGGGAGAGGCCTTAAAGTGGTTTGAAAGATTACCAAAGAATACTATAAAATCTTTCAACCATTTGCAGACTACATTCTTAGGGGCGTATATAAGTAACAATTCCTCACGACCTAATATTGAAGATGTATTTGGGTTAAAACAAAGGGTTGGCGAAAGTTTGAAGCATTTAACCACGAGGTGGAAGACAATGTGTAGTGATATGGCTGGTCGTGTGGATGGGAGATATCTCATTTTATCATTTATTAATGCAATGTTTGCAACCAACCTGCTGTATATTCAAATATTCAGAATCAGGAACACGATCACAATGACTGAATTGCGAGAGCTTCAGGAAGAATATATTGTTCTTGAGGAAAAAAAAAGAGATGGAATCATACCCAGTTGCGAACACAAGTTCAAAAGCAGTGAATGCAAGCTTGTTAACCAAGTTGATAAATACAGTGGCGAACACTTCGCAGGCACAATAAAAAAAGATGATGGAGAATAATCATCAAAAGCTAGTATCTATGGGGATTCGTGATCAAGAAGAATTTGAAAGAGAATGAAACTTCTATAGCCGAGGTGGAAATAATAAGATTCCAAGACATGATCAGCCGCAAGAAACATATGGAGGTCAAAGACAAAATTATCACAGAGGCCAAGGAAATCATAAGATGATATGGGAAGAGATCAAGATGCCACCTTTGAGTGCTAGTGTAGAAAAAATATGGGAAGCTATAATCTTGGTGGAGAATATACCAGCACCCTGGAATATGGGAAAAGAGACACCTCCAAATCACCGAAGTCAAGAATTTTGTTTTTACCATTATTTTCATGGACATTCAACAAATGACTGCAGAAATATAAAGAGAATCATTCTCAGAATGATAGATCAGGGAAAATTAAATCATTTTCTCATGGGACAACCTCAATCTCAAACGTTACCACCTCCACCAGAAATTCGCAGAGTTAATACAACAAAGGGAGGAGAAACATTTGTAATAGAAGTTGGAGAAAAGGCGAAGAATCTATTTTGTCACTCTATTGTACATTCATACAAAATGATTGAAGACTTTCACGATAATGTTCTGAGCAGAGTTTTCGCAAAAGATGCTGATGGGAGAAAAATAATGAACATTGCGAAAGTCTCGCCGTTAAAAGACTGGCAAAAGCAGAATATTTCCTTCACCGCAGAAGAAGTACCTGAAGGTAGAGAAATGCATAAAAACCCATTGGTGGTGAGATTAGAGATTAATCCAAAACCAAGTGATGATGAAGATAATGAAGCTGAGGACTCATGGGAAATCAACAGAGTTTTAATTGATACTGGAAGTTCCGTGGATATCCTGTTCTATCATGCTTATAAAACTATGGGTGGAAAAGATGAAGATTTGATACCTTCAACTTACAAAATCTATGGTTTTAACGGAACTACTAATAAACCTAAAGGTGAAGTCACTATGCGAATTCCATTGAAAGGAATATCTTCTGAAATTCTGTTCTGTGTTGCTGATGTGGAGTCACCATACAACGCCTTAATTGTCATACCTTGGCTACATGGGATTCTAGGCGTAGCATCGACATTTCATCATTGAATGAAGTTCCCTCATCCGAGTGGAGTTGGCATTATAAAAGGAGATTGGATTGAAGGAAAGATATGTTATGAAATTGATGTTGAGTCATGCGAAGAACGAACTACAGAGAAAGAAAATTGGAAACGTAATGTCAAAGAAAAGCAGAGAAGTGAAAAATTTATGGTCGATGCAGTAGAGAAGAGAAAAGAAAAAATGTTGCTGAAAATAGGAAGTGGAGAAACGTTCGCAGAAAGCAAGAAAGCCGTAGAAAATATCAATGATGCAGAGGCAGAAAGCAGCAAAGGTAAGAAACTTAGAATTTGATATCAGAATAAAATTGAGAAAAGAAAGAAAAATGTATGACTGATTTGTTACAAAAAATTTCAAAGACAAAGACGAGAATTGAGAAATTACAATAAGAGCTGAAATGCAAAAACAGAATAATCAGAATGGGGCGAACCTACTATGGCGTGCACCCTAGTTCGCGAAATTAAATTTTGCAAGAGGCAAATGTAAGACCTAAAGTGCATCATAGAATGGGGTATGTGTTGCATGGCTCAGCGAAAAGGTTACACCGCTACTGGAACCTTAGTCATGGAGATGTGGGGTCAATAAAAACCCATACAGGAGAGATACCTTGGATTTTCAACCTAGACTTATGATTTAGGTTGGACGACTGAGGGTCTCTTCTAAGGGGTGCAAAATATGATCAAGGTTCCAAGGTACACGGTTGAGCCAAGAGTGCCTAGGGCGTCTGGATCGTACCTGGCCATTCTTGGCAAGTCTTGACTATGATGCACTCGGCCTGAAGAAAACCCCACTTAGGGTGCAGTCTTGTAACCATAAGCCATATAGGTAAAAGGGATAAGAGGCTGCAAAAACAACTGGTTGTTGTTAAGACTGGATGGGAGGATCCAACCTTGTATGGTAGAGGTACGTCTCCTTGAAGGGGCATACAGGGGGAAGATAAGGGTGATGTAGTTTTAAGTTGAGGTAAGTAAAGATTCGTTGCTCGGACTATATTGAGGATTTGGTTTAAGATTAACTAAAGAAAAAAAAACTAAGACAAGTTAAATTTTGATTTTTGTTTACCAAGGAGAGAAAATTCTAGGGTTTTGGATTCCACTACTTCCAATATTTGTAAACTCAATAATAGTTCATTTGACAAAATACTCCTACTTTACTCAAATATAACGTTACAAGCTCTTTTTTTTATGACTTTCGTCGCTATACTAAAGCCTAATCCTCATTCGCTTATAAAAGAACGGTAGAAACTACCCAAAACAATTATTACGAAGCATGTAAAGAAGAGAGAATTTTTAGACAAATCAAAACACAATTTTGGAGTATTTTTTCCAAGGAAAACAATTACTAAAATTCACTCATCGAAAATAGCTTCTTCCAAAACCCTAGAAAATAAATTTAGCAACTCATTGAATCAAAATTGAAGAGAATTTCATTAATCATTGTATTCAAAAAGATAAATATATGCTTACAACGATTTTCAGTCGCTACAGGGATTCGACAGCTAAAATTGTTCAGCTGCTTCTGTTGCTAAAGGTCTTTTTCTATTTACAAAAGAATGATAGATAGCTTCTGCGATTGAACTGCGACAGTTTCTGCGACTGTTCTGGGCGTACCTTGTGCTTCGTGTTCTTGAATATGCAGCAGAAGGAAGAATTTTTGAACTTGTGATTTTTACAATTCTAAACCTATATTTCTTCTCCAAAGTATCTGTATCACGACCATGACTCAATCCAAGGTTATTTATACACAACAAGGTCCTTGTAGCTCGAGAGAATTTCTTCTTTTCCTTCACGACAATCTACGGCTTTTTCTCTTCTCAACTTCCTTGCTTATCAAAAATCTTCTTTTAAAAACAGATACGAATCATATGAGGATATTATTCCCTATTTTGCACGTAACACAATCTTCCTGTAACCTCTTTGCGCCAAAAATATCACACGGAATATCTTATTTCCCTGTTTCCTTCAATCCACGTAAACTTTCCTTGTTTCTCATTTCTAACTCATATACCACTCATGTTAAGTTGTAACAGGATAATTGTAATCCATTTGACCGGTTGAATCTCAGTGCAACGTCCACATCTTCTCAACAGAACCCAGAGTGTATTTCCGACTCTGTTTTCAACTCCGGTGATTATCCATCCCAATTTAATCAATTCCAAAGGACTTACCAACATTGTTTAGGTTAAACAGGTCCAGTACAATTCAAAACACCGATTGAATCTCCTTCTAACTTGTTGAAAACTCGAATCCTAAATTTGCCTGAAACTATCATGTTTTACCGCCAAAACCCGTGAAATCTCTGTTTGCTTCACATCATCGTTCTAGCCAATTTTGTTCTATTCGAACGACCATACCAAGTCTGTTTAGGCTTTGGGAAGATACCCATTTAGTTTCAGCCATTGAATCTCAGTAGAACACCACTAATTTCCAAACCCTAGTTTTGTTGCTCTTTTTCCCGCCAAAATTCAAATTCAAAAGGTTGAAGATGAATTTCCCCTTATCCAACGGCGGTGTCCCCTTAGTAATTTAGGCTACATTTAGCAATTTATGGGGTACAAAGATAATTTTTGGGCTGTATATATTTAAAAACTCCTGGGTGGCTTTATCAACTCTTCTGGGACATTTCTGGGGGTGCCTTTAACACTTTTATGGGTGCTTTTAGTAGTTTCTCGAGCATCCATCTCTTACCTCTCATATCCACTTCTTTTCTTCAATATTTATACATCACTAAGGTTGTCATTTTTTTCAGACATAACTTGCGTCACTAAATCCGACATGCCTTTCAGATAGAGATGAAGAAATAAAAGTAAATAATGAGAGATAATTCGCCTCCAACAGCAGTTGCACATGAAATGATACTTTAGCCCTTTTTAGCGATGTTTCCTCTTTTTTTGCTCCAAAGTACCTAAAACTCAAAATCAAACAAAAGATACATAATTTACAAGAAAACATAACAAAGAAAGCATAAACAATAGATAAATATCAAGGTGTTTTAGACACCTATCAAATCCCCCCACACTTAGACTTTGCTAGTCCTCGAGCAAATCAAACTAAACTAATTTTAAATACATACAATTCTATCTCGTCGAGGATACGGTCACACTTAGCACGTATAACAAGCCTTTAAACCCCTAGGTGGCCCTAGTGGCCGAGTTATAGTCTCGGGAAGGTTTACCAGAGGTGTACCTACAAAAATTTTTATTTCAAACTCTATCTATCTGTGAAGAACTCAGGAACGACACTAAAGAGTTTCCTTGGTTGACATACTTTCATTGGTTAAAAAAGTCATATTCATATATATAAGTGAAAGAGTTCTATTCGGATAACTATGGACATCAATAGTCATATTCATATATATAAGTGAAAGAGTTCTATGTATTCATCTTGAAATTTTAGAATTGTTTAAGACATAATTTAATCCAAGTTTTCAACATCTTGCTCTCACAATATCTATCATTGTAGTGAATGCCAAATATTGATCTTTAGATTAGTTGTGCTTAATTGACAATTAATGCCAACATAGTCTAATGGATTGGACATCAATAATGGAATCGGGATTTAGAATATACAAGGGAAATCGTATCTTAGCCTAATTTTACACAAATGAATAGATTAAGAAGATGGATTATAGAGATAGATAGTTCAAAACAATGTTGTCTAAAGGTCGGCAAAGCTTGGTAATCTGCACCCAACCTAGATTTGGTTTGTAAAGTTAGTTAAACCTACTTTTCTAAGAGTACCTAAAGGTCGCGGTGTTTCCCATATCTATCTGAATGCCTCTGCCAACATGAACCTATGAATCCTAATGGATTGAGATATTGGTCTGGACTAATATCAACACAGATTGGCATATACAAGGGAACTAGTGGTCGATAATTTTATTGCACAACTTTTTCATTCAATATTTCATTTTTTTTTTCGACTGTATGATTTGATCTTTTGGATCCAAGCGAATGCTTCTTGTCAGCAGATTACATGATAGTTCCTATGTATCCTGCGTTCCACGCTTGTTTAGGCGACGGAGACAGGGAAAACACACACATATTGTTATTCCCAAGTGTTTTTTTTTTACTTTATTCCTTTTGGTATGATTGGTCTGGTCTATTTATTATTTAGTAACTCAATCACTCTATTTCATCCGGCATTGGTAACAATTCAATGTGTTGGGCCCCACCAAATCACTTAAAGAAACATATAATTTTTCAAATAAATAAAAATAAAAATAAAACGTAGTGTGGTGATTCCATTGTAACACCTGAACTCTGTCTTTTTATGAATAGAATCTGTTATTGGGTTCCTTAACTCTTACAACCAAGATGTTTCCATGCACTTAGACCGGTTAGTGTCATCCTAAATTGGCACAAATTTCTAGGCTCTCAAGTTTTTAATTTTTTAAATTTTTTAATTTTTCTTTTAAATAAATTAAAAACTAACTAAAAGTTTTTCCCTCACCCCCACACTTAAATCCAACATTGTCCTCAATGTTTCAAATTAAAGTGCAATACCAAAAATATAAGTAACAAGAGGAAACATTAAGAGAGAATTCGGAAAGATAGTACCTAGATAAAGCATAGCAATCCTTCTATGGGGAGCAAGAAAAACAAAAACAAACTAATTTACAACCGGATCCTCCAGAGGGACCTTAATATTACCACGTGTGGGTTGCCTCCCATTAGCGCTAAATTTAGTGTCTTCAGCCAGACGTTGTTACTCGTTCAAATTAATCCTGGTAGACAAGATCCCTCAGCTCCGATTCTTCTATTGCATGACTGGGTAACTCCAAGAATGGTTTCAACCGTTGACCG
This sequence comes from Papaver bracteatum, assembly GCA_023529315.1. Classification (NCBI taxonomy): domain Eukaryota; kingdom Viridiplantae; phylum Streptophyta; class Magnoliopsida; order Ranunculales; family Papaveraceae; genus Papaver; species Papaver bracteatum. Next base: position 624,519 of record JAJJWX010001167.1, read on the forward strand.
TTAACCTTGAAAGTTTCTCCGTTCTTCGGATTTTCAACTTCAACTGCACCATGAGGAAAAACAATTTTGACAAAGTATGGTCCGGACCACCGTGACCTCAATTTATCAGGAAAAAGATGTAAACGAGAATTGTAAAGGATAACTTTCTGACCTGGTTCAAATGTCTTTCGAATAATAGATTTATCATGAAATATTTTTGTTTTCTCCTTGTAAATTTTCGCACTCTGGTAAGAATCATTACGAATTTCTTCTAACTCATTGAGTTGCAGTTTATGGTTATCACCAGCAGTAGATAGGTCAAAGTTTAGCCGTTTAATGGCCTAATAAGCTTGGTGTTATAATTATACAGGAAAGTGGCAAGCTTTACCAAAGACAAGTCTATACGGAGACATCCCAAGTGGAGTCTTAAAAGAGGTTCGGTAATCCCACAATGCTTCTATTAAGCGTAAACACCAATCCTTTCGGGTAGGATTTACGGTCTTTTCTAAAATTTGTTTAATTTGCCTATTAGACACTTCAACTTGGCCACAAGTTTGTGGGGTGGTAAGGTGTATAAACCTTATGGGTAATGGAGTATTTCTTCATGAGAGTCTCAAAAGACCGATTATAAAAATGGGAACCTCCATAACTAATGATTGCTCTAGGCATACCAAATCGAGAGAAAATATTATCTCTAACAAACTGGATCACAACGTGGAGATCATTTGTCTTGGTAGCGATTGATTCAACCCACTTAGACACGTAGTCAACAGCTAATAAGATGTAAAAGTTTCCACAATAATTGACAAAAGGACCCATAAAATTTATACCCCACACATCAAATATTCCTATTATTAGTATCGGATTAAGTGGCATCATATTACGTCGGGTCATCTTTCCTAACTTTTGACATCGATCACAACTTTGACAAAATAGGTGAGAGTCCTTGAACAGAGTTGGCCAATTAAGACCGGATTGAAAAATCTTTGCAGCTATTTTCTTAGAACTAAAGTGACCCCCACAAGCTCCAGAATGATCAAAAGTCAGGACACTGGAGATTTCATTGTCAGGAATACAACGACGGATGATCTGATCAGGACAATATTTGAATAAGTACGGATCATCCCAGAAAAAGTATTTAACCTCAGACAAGAATTTAGCTATATCTTGTCTAGACCAATGGTCTGTAATTTGACCAGTTACCAAATAATTGACAATGTCTACAAACCAGGGTAACAAAGAGATGGAAAATAATTGTTCGTCAAGGAACGTGTCAAGGATCGGTTTCTCATCATCTCCAGTCTCATTAAGGATACGTGATAAATGGTCAGCTACTACATTTTCAGACCCTTTCTTATCACGAATATCTAGAATAAATTCTTGGAATAACAATACTCATCTAATCATCCGATGTTTGGAGTCCTTATTTGAAATGAGATATTTGAGGGAGGCATGATCAGAATAGACTATGACCTTAGACCCTAGGAGATATGATCTAAATTTCTCTAAAGCGAAAACTATGGCTAACATTTCTTTCTCAGTGGTTGTGTAGTTCAACTGAGCATCGTTTAGGGTCCTCCTAGCATAATAAATCACACTAGGTGCTTTATCATGTCGTTTGCCAAGACACCTATCAAAGGGCAGCACCCTCCATTAGGGAGATGATAAGTGTCTAAAGACGCAAATGTCATGAGTATTTTTACTCACAAAGTATTAAGGCTTTTCATATTTGTGCGACAATCCTGAAGAGGCAATAATACAAAAGAGAAAGATAAGACGAGATAAATGGGTCAGTACATGAAAATGTAAGGACGTCCTGTGATTTCGTCGCAAAACGGCAATATCATGGGGCTTTACTTTCGCAAGAATATTTAGGCATGTCATATTGTCGCAACAAAAATGACAAGAGAAAAAAGTTAAGACAAGATCAAAGGGTTTTTGCATGAAAATGCAAAGATGTCCTGCGATTTTGTCGCAATAACAAGAGGTAGAAAAATAAGACCTTTACTTAGGAAGGCAAAATAAGACCACATCAGAATACAAGAAAAATTTTAATTCTAAAATATGTGCGAGATTATGCAGAAATAACTGCGAGATTTGGGAATGCATATACTGAAAGATTTAGCAACAATCTTACTGTACAAAGGTAACTTGCTTAATCTCTCATTTGAACACAAATAACAGAGGCAAGTATGGGAATGCATAAAATGAGAATATGTTATTTGTCTCCATATGATAGATTTACGCACAAAGTGAAAAATAAATTATATATTGATTATTATTTCTTGGTTGATTCTTCATCATCCTCATCAGACTCTTCTCCTTCCTCACTAGCGTCAGACTCTTCTTCTTCTACATCTTCATCAGATGCTTCTTCTTCGCTAGCATCACTATCAGAGATGACCAAATCAGGAGTGTTCTTTGGGACTTCATATAAAAGACAAGGATATGTGGAATGTGGAATGTTATTGTCATCACAAACCATTTTAATAGTATGGTTTCGAATAAGAGTAGCATCATTTTTAAAGTTCGCAACAGTAATTTTCAATTGGCTCTTCAGCTTAGAAAATTTATCATTGCGAGAAGCGAGATCCTTTGCGAGTTTCGCTTTCTCAGTTTCAAGTTATTCAATTCTTCTGCAAAACCTTTCTTCAGCCCTTACAAACATACAACAGTGAATCAATGACTTGGTGGAAATTTACGAGAGACAAATAATTAACAAGGAAGAACAGTTAACAACCTTCTCTGTCAGAGATCATATCCCTAATCAAGGCCGTTTGCTCAACTTGGTGGAGACTAAAATTTACACCTAGATTATTCCTGGCATCATCTAGAACTTTCGCAGCCCAAGCGAATTCATCATCACTATTTATTAAAAGACGGGAGCGAACTTGACTCTTTCTCTCGCTAATTATAGAATTTTTGTTGTTAACTTCATCTCATTCAACTTGAACTTCAAGAAGAGTTTCTTGGAATTTCGCTAAATCTTGAGCACCTTGATTAGCAATACTATCTTTTTCATCTATGAGATTACTATTTTTGGCCCTTAAACTATTGATTTCCTCTCTGGAATTATGAAAGAGACGTTTAAATCTATTGGCTAAACCCAAGATGGATCTATGTTAAATTTCTAGGAGGCGAAGTTTGGATCTGAGTTCATCTATAGAAAGGGATTTAATCTTGTCATTTGAAAAATTATTCAAAGAATTATTAAGATGATTAAGAAGGGTGTCATCATCCATATGATGGGGAAATGAGTGAAGAAGAATAGCTTCATCGGAAAGACCGTAAATGTCTGCGAAAATGACAAATCAAATAAGAGAAAACAACGGGAAACCAAAGTAAAAAGAAAGAAGAAGAATTTTATACCATAGAGTTGATTATTCGTATTTCGAAGATCAGATATCTTATGCTTCTGACTGGAGAACTCAACTTCCAATACTTTGTTCTTTTCATAAAGACTGGAAGCATCAGCCTCCATTTCTTCGTTTTTCTTACGAAGTTCAAGACTTTTCTTCTCAAGAGTAGCACGCCTTCTTTCCAAATCTGAGGCAACAACGAAAGAGGCCTTACCAGCCTACAAAAGAAGTTAAAAAAAAATAAAAAAAATTGTTAACATAGATTATAACTTTGAATCATAATCACGAAAGAACAGAGAAATTAAGACATACTAGAGTCACAAGTGAATTCAAAAGGCTGGGAGTCACTGATCTGGAAAATCCGCGAAGAGAATGATACCATCCAATAAAGGCGCATCACAAATGTTCTCAAGATATTTACATGTGTTGGTGAGATCATCATATCCAATCCCTTGCATGGAGTCAGAGAAGATACTAGACAATTATGCCATAGAAGATTCAGGTAGAGAACTTCCCTTTGCGACAAAATCGTCAGCATCATCATCGGCATAACTTTTGCCATAATGAGAGTCTAGAGGAGAGGGAGAACAGACTTTTCTTTTCTTTGAAGGTGGGGGAGCGGATTTTTCCTTGCTGGGAGCACTTTTGCCTTTGCCTTTGGTCTTCGCAACCTTAGATCCTCCTTTTTCAATAACCACACGCCAATCTACGCACATGAATGAAGACAAGAAGCAGAGGCAACAATATTGTTAAAAATAACAAAAGAAAGTATTTCTTACTTCATCCGTGATCGAGCAAAGTGCTTCTAGGATGCTTGACTTGCCAGTTCTTTTGTAGCTTCTTCTTAATTTGTTAATCTGAAATTTTCGCAATATTAATAAATATAGAGAAGAATGAGGTCAATAAACTGAACGAAAAAAACACACTTATTTCTCCTTCTCAGGCCAATTAAATACCCAAGGTTGGTAAGCAGCGAGATTCGCATGAAGCACGTTTGGACCAGAAATATAAGGACCCCTCACGTTTGAACCAGTGGTGGTGGTGGTGAAGGGGTGGCGGTGGTGATGTGGTGGCAGTGGTGGTGGTACAGTGGTGGTGGTGGTGGTGGGAGGTGGCGGTTCTCGCAAATATCATACCACCTTTTAACATGATTTGCATTCCAAATCAAGAAAACTTGGTCCTGAAAGGATTCTAAGATCTACATCTCATGAAGACTATATAACATGACTTCCATAATGATTTCAGATCAATTTCCTTTTTTTTTTCACTGGGACAGGTGGCAGGGGAGCGAAATTGGAAACTGAATTTCGCCTATTTTCTACCGTTAGATTATTGGGTTGGAGAAATCTTTGTTCTACTGTTCCTTTATTTACGTTTTATTTATCCACGAGACTTCTATTGGTTAAAGTTGTGCGGTAATTTCTTCTTAAACTCAAAATCCTCACCGACCTACGGTATAAATAAACACCTTTATACATTACATACCGTAAATAACAATCTACGGCCCAATTTTTGATATCACGCGCGCTCAGAAGAAGAAACCTCTTCTTGGTTGAATTGAAAATCTCCAGAATTAAAAAGATATGTCAAAGCCATTTAGGGTTTTCTATAGGCTCTTTCATTCTTTAAGATTCAATGGGAAATATGATTATGAGAAGGCTAAGGCTGAAGCTGAAGATTTTCAGGAGTGTTGGCCCAAAAGTAAAGAAGGTCGAAAGCTTCCTGGGGAAGACGAGAAGTAATATCACAGAACTTAGAGCACTTGTTTAAGTCACACCTAGTAAGCGTACCTCTAGGAAATTTGGCAAGTAGGAACCGGTAGTCGAGCGCTTTCGTATCCGGTGAGCTAGGAGATAGTAACGGAATAGTTGAGCGTACTAATTATTCTAGGGTTGTTAGTAACATGATAATGCAACGAACTTGGCTATATATCAATTTGGTTTGTATTCCGTGGTCTAGAATGAACCTTTAATCACTTCCATCTCATATTTGAATATATTTTACAATTTTCATATTTTCTACAACATAATCATCTTTGCTAAGAGTATTTGCATAACAACTTAGACTTCATTCCTCCCTTGGGACGATCCTGCTTACATTATACTACTTGATAGTGTAAAAAGTAGAGAAATATTATTTTTGCGATAGTCGACGCCTCGTCAGCTTCTACCAGAACTTCTACCAAAGTTGTTCTATCTCGACTCTGTTAAACTCAAATGCAAACCCAAACTCCTTGTTCATCTTCTAAGCTTCACGGCAAAGACAACACTTATTGGTTGTTTTCAAGGTCTCAAAGTATACCCAAAACAGAAACAGATTGGTACCCAACTTCCCTTTCTCTGTCTATGTCGCAAACATCCCCTAGCAATGACAAATATCTCTCAAATATAGCCCTGAGACTCACGGATTTGTGGAAACTGAACTGCTGCAGAAGTGGCAATTCATTCAGGCTTTTCTCCGAACATGTTCTGTAAATTTTGCTGGTACTACCAAATGCGAACTACAATTGATCCTAACCATTCCATATCCTTCCAAAATTTTGCATCCTCCAAAACACCCCACCTTTTCAGCCTACTTCTAGTTTTTAATATTTTATGAATATCTAACCAACCAATAAAAGAATGTCTAGGAATCATACCTTTGAAACCAAACCAATTTTGACCAAGTTAGGGAAGGACCATGCTGTAGAATAGTCTTATAAGTATATTTCATAGAGAAGTCCCCAAATTTACAAGCTTTCCATATCTTTATGTCTTTCATCTTAGTGTCAAATTGAACTTCCCTAAGCTGATCAAGTAAGATATCACCATCCACAATACTGTAGAAATAGAGAGAGAGTGATTGAAATAGTATCTCTTCACTCATAGGAGAAGCCTCCTTTTATATACCCAGGTATCTTACATCTTACAACTGTTCCCACATTAGGGTTTTAAGAAAAGAGCATCTAGTTACACTATGTTTAACACTAACACTAACAGTATCTAGTTACACTATGTTTAACACTAACACTAACACTAACTGTATAGTGAACTTAACACTGAAACTCATTTCCACACTCCCCCAAAAGAAGGTGCGAAGATATCTCGCATGGCTAGCTTGTCGAGGAAAGAGTTGAATGGGTTACTCGGGACTCCTTTAGTTAGAACATCAGCAATCTGGTTTTGCGTTCTTACAAAGGGAGTGCTGATAATTCATGCATTCAACTTCTCTTTGATAAAATGTCTATCCACCTCCACATGCTTGGTTCTATCATGTTGGACTGGATTATGAGAAATGCTGATTGCAGCCTTGTTGTCGCAGTATAACTTCATAGGACCTGTAGGGATGAACCCAATTTCCTTAAACAATATTCTTAACCACAATAACTCACAAATCCCATGACACATAGCTCTAAATCCTGCTTCTGCACTAGATCTAGCCACTACTGATTGCTTCTTGCTGCGCCAAGTTATTAGGTTTTCTCCAACAAAAGAGCAATAGACATAGGTAGATCTGCGATCAATCACTGACCCTGCCTAATCAACATCAGTGTATGATTCGACTTCAATGTGATCATTCTTCGAGAATAACAGGCCCTTTGGTGGTGCAGACTTTAGGTACCGCAGTATTCTATACACTGCATCCATATGTGTTTCGCGCGGAGCATACATAAAATGACTTACCACACTCACAGAGTAAGCAATATCAGGACGAGTGTGAGACAAAAAAATAGGTCATTTGTCCAAAAAAAATTAAAACATGGTTCAAATGGACGAGTAAAAATTAGTATGGGTGAAATGGACAAAAAAAATTAGCAAGGATGAATATGGATTCATCCTGGCTTAAACTTAAAATATAGCGAGGATGAAACTGGATACATCCTGATGTAAATTAAAAATAAGAAAAAGTATTTGAAAATGGGTAGGATGAAACTGGTTACATCCTATCTATTTTTATATTTTTTTTCCATTTAAACATTATCAAAATCTAGATGTCTTTTTCACCCAAGAATTGTTGATTTTGGTCTTTTTGACCAATTTTGTGTTTTCCATATTGAACCTCTTCAACACTCGTTCAACATATTCATCCCGACTAAGAATAAGTATACCCTTATCTATGTCTCTTATGATTTGCATACCAATAATCTGTCTTGCTTCACAAAGATATCTTTCATAGCAAAATATCAATCAAGGAACTGATATAGTTGGTCATCTAGAACAATCAATCAACCAATCAATCATAAATATTCATTATAGTAGAAGCAAACAATAATCATATGAAGAAATCAAAACAGATTCATATGTTAAATATAATCAAGTATATAACTTAGAATTCGTCGATCCTCAATCAAGTATGGGTTTAGATACTCATGGGTGTAGAAGCATCCATGCTAAACTAGAGAAAAAATCGTTACGATTGATAAAAACCGCTCTAAAACTCCAGCTTTTGCTCTGTTATATTGTTTTTTCTCTCCAAGCTTGGAAAATAATGTAAGAAAATGTCTTCTTATTGTTATGGAAGTCATGTTATATAGTCTTCATGTGATGTGGCGGCGGTGGTGGTGGTGGTGTTGGTGGTGGGAGGTGACTGTGGTGCAGTGGTGGCGGTGGTGGTGGTGGTGCAGGGGTGGCGGTGGTGATGTGGCGAGATTCGCAGGAAGCACGTTTGGACCAGAAATATAAGGACCCCTCAGAACCAGTGGAAAAACACACCATTTTTCATCTTTAGATTGACGAGGAGTTTTATTCTTGCCAGAATTCCAATCAATGTCATGCATAAGTTTTTTTATCTTCGTCGATATTTTCCTTCCTCTTCAAGCGAACACCCCAGCGAGTTTTGTCATTCTTCATAGGTATTAATTCATAATTATCAAAGAAGCTCTCTGCGGTATATTTTTCGGGAAGAATTTCTAATTCCTTAAATTCAAGATCCCTAACATATTTTGAATAAAGAACCCTTTGACAGCACCATGATTGGCGAATTCAAGCATTAAGCGAATGCAATCCCCACTTAATTGATATATTGCCCGCGAGAATTTCGCGTGGGAGAGAATTTCATAAAACAAAGAATGGTTAGGATCATAAAGAGGGATAAGAAGGCCAGCGAGGATCTGACCTAGCAAACTATGATTTCTTTATCATCACAGTGATAATCAGAAAATAATTTAGCTAAAATAATGGAAGTAGCTTCTTAATGAGGAATATTGGATAATGTGAAACCTTTCTCCGTGAGAACTCTCTGAATTTCCCCAAGAGAAATCTTAGCTTTATGACCACTGGGAGGCATATCTGAGTATAGGAATGAAGGAATGAAGAGCGAAAGAAAAAGAAGAATGAGAATTTGCAGTAGCAGAAGCAGAATTTTCGGAAAAACAGTAAAATTGCAGAGAAGTTGAGAAGAAGGTAAAAAGAGAAACAGAGAAGAATAGGAAGAATATATATAGAGGAGAGAATTCTCGAGAAAATAAACACATTAATGCGAAGATTAGACGTGAACGGTTAAGAAGCAGTTGTTGAAAAAGACGTGTCAAGAGATGGGTGGAAGAAGAGATAAGTGTAACAAAGTTTGCGTAAAGTACAGAACCGTGTCAGTACAGAAATACATGGAAAGATAAGCAGTTGCAGCAGTTTGAAGTACAATTTGTCATGACATCCTCTCCTTCGCAGAGAAGACATGAGAAGAGGCAAGATATAGGATCAGAATATCGCAATAGCAGTACTCCTGCAAAATCAGCATCAAAGTACACTGTGAAGTCGTAGAAGGTTGACTAACAGAAATGACGTAACAGGTGACGAAAGCTTAAACACGAGAAAAGTATAATGATCATGCGAATTTAACACTAGAATGCTTGCGAGAATATCGCAAGCCAGATCTGAAAATAAGGGACAACATAGCTGTCATACATTATGTAATACACTATATAAAGAGATGAATATGCTTAAGGAAGGAGAGATAATTTTTGGAGAGTTGAGAAAGTTTTGAGGAGAGAGAAAGTCCAAAATAGTGTTGTATTTTTGATTTCATTTCCTTCTTGTAGAATGTCTAGATTCAATTAATAAAAAGTGTCGTTATTGATCTTAAGAAATGTGTTGATTGTTATGAATTCTTGTGAGGGATGTATTTTAGGATTTCCTGCAACTACACTTTAAAACATCGATGTTTCATACATAATGATTATTTGCGATGCATTACATACATTGAGCATACACGATATTTCATAAATATAAAATCCTTAGTTATTTTAGCATCAATGCTACTTTCTACAGTGGGTCCCACGATCCACCCATTCGAGACATCAAGCATGTCACAAAATGGGGATACTTACTGGGGTATTGGTCTGGCAGTTTACAGCGTACGGCGTGCAACGCGCCCATATACAAGAACGTGTCATGAGGCATGGAAAGTTGAGATGATGATGGAAGTGGGATAAGATGTGATCGTGCAATCACCCATATGACCCCACTACTCCATCACTGAACTTCCTCCACTTCATACGGGATGAGGGTTTGCGCTCAATGACTTGTATAAATAGGTACTTTTCATATCTCCAAACAATACACACAAGCACAGAAAACCAAGTGTTGTCATTCGTATCCAGAAAACACCATAGTTGATTGCTTACATTATTGCAAGCCAGTTCGATATTCTGATAGAAGTCATAAACAACCAAATCCTTTACAATCTCAACACCTTCTTCGCTTCCCTCCCTAAGATCAACCCCATCTCCTTCACTTTGTGACCGAAGCAAGTCTGGAACGGACATTTCTTGGTTTAGGCCAGAATTGAACCGCAACGGAGTATTTTACCAAATGGGTTGAAGCCATTACTCTATGAGGAACTACTGGAGCAACAACACCTAGAAGTTTCATTGGGGTTTCTCCATATTTACTTGTTTACGGTGCAGACGCGATCCTCTCAGCAGAAATCAAGATTCTGTCAGCCAAGATTGCAGCAGCAAGTGGGGTCCACTGGAACGAGGCTGAAGCATCTAACTCTAGAATCACCGAGTTAGACACTCTGGATTCCAAAAGAAGCAAGGCAGAGGAACGTGCACATGTATACATAAATAGGATCTCTAGGGCGTATGACAAGACTGTGAAGCCACGTGTTTTTAAAATGGGAGATTTAGTCTTGAAGACAGCCAAGCACATTCAGCAAGACATGTTTGCACCAAAATTCTCTCTGAAATGGGAAGGTCCCTACGTGATTACCAAAGCTTACAGTACCGGCTACTACAAAATCATTAAGGTGGATGAAGGCAAGTTAGAAGCAGTCATTAACGGAAAATGGCTCAAGGAATACCATGCTTGATCATTGTCCCGCTATTGTCCCATGACATGACAATACATGCATTTCCATTACACATTTGAATTATCAATTTATTCATAAAAAAAAACGTTAATAAAAAAAAAACTTCATTCATCTACCAAAAACCAATGCAATTCATTTTTCAAGAATATTCAAAAATAAAATTGGCAATAAGGAAGAGTGGATTAGAAGAGGCCATCCAGCAGATTGTAGTTCCTTGAGAGCATCATCTTCAGCCTAGTTTGGTATCTCTCTATCCTATTCTTCAAGTTTTGAATCGCCTGCTCCACCTTCTCTGATTCCGCAACCAGGGCCTTCTCCTCTTCCAAGATATCTTTCGCAGCGGGAACTACATTCACGAGGATACCAGCTCGATCAACCTTGATGATATCAATACGCTGCCGAAACTAGCCCACGTTGAAATCCATGGATTCGTAGGTACATACCATGTTCTCCCACTTTTCAAGGTTTGATTCATCAACATTGCGGATAGAGATATTCTCCATCTCAGTAATCATGGGAATAAGGCAGTTTACTGTGGTAACCAAAGCATATGTACAGTGTCGAACTACATTCTTGGTTGCGATATGGCCATATTTTATCCATACCTTTGTGTACAAAGGCACAAACCCCTTCCGTACTAAGAATCCACCGACAACTCGGTAGCTGGAAGATAGGCATTTCATGTAAATATCGAATGTAAGACCCGCGTTGGGGTATTTATAAGATGAGATACCCAGATCAGCATCTTCAAGGTCTGTGGGGGTAAGCGTGTTCGATTTTAAAGGAATAGGACTAGTTAAGTCATCGTCGTCGATGACCGTCACGCATGTTCCAGTAGGGTATCTCTGAAACAAAAAAAAGGGGAGGATTATTTGCCCGATCATGAAGAATAAGCAACTGTGCGGAAAAGAAAAGGAAAAGAAGAACGAACCGGTGTGATCTTCTTAACTCGGAGAACATGAACAGGGGATTCATCACGAGGCTCAGATGCAGGTCGTGCACGTTTAGCAGAAGACCCTGTATGGTATGAAGAAGATAATCCACTGTTGTTTGACATGATGGAGTTTATGCAAGAAAATCCTATCGCAAAATGGTAAAAGGTAGTTCAAAATCCCTACATATACATATATGTTTAGGAAACCCTAAAGGAATACTAAAGCGGATGCGGAGAAGTCCACCCGATAGATAGGGATTCAACACCAACCAAGTCATGTTTTCTTCCAAACCCTAATCAAGTTCGGAAATACTGTTGGGTATCTAGAAAGAACGGTTCGACCAGCTCCAGGATGTTTGAGGCATAGGGAGACGTTCATCTATGCGGTAAATATGTATTTACTTTAGCTTGATCGTTCTATATTTGAGCTGTCACCATCTCATGCCTTCCCCACAATAGTGCAACCATTGCGTGCTAGGCAGGGGACTTAATGTTGATGGTGGATTTTAGTTCAGGGATAAAATTGTAAAACTAATTTTAATATGCTGACATCCTACAAAGGATAAAGCCATTTGACAAACGATGAGCGCATGAATCCTCTCATTTTATTTATTTTAAGCAATTCAATAAATATACAAAATTCACCCAGAATGGTGCATGTAGCAACAATCCCAATATTCTATGCATTTATAGCATTATTAATTAATGCATGAATTGCCTTGTATTTCCTATGTTGTTCTCAACAAGACTCTCATTATTAGTGCAGCATGATGATTGATTGTTACTCTCAGCATAGTAACATGAATATCCAAGTGTCAATAGTGAGGCATGCACGAAATAATCGTACATGCTATACCATTATCTAACAAAGAGAATCTCATATCGGCATGCTTATACTAGCCCGATCGAGCATATTTAATTCCCTAAGGAAAATATGGACTATCCGTGTCAGTCTCAAAAATGATCACGGCCACGCAGGCTTACCGCATGATTTAACCATCCTAGACGAGCCCTAGCAGGAGTAGGCTATCACCGTGATGACTATGGCGGGCCTATTTATGCCCTAGATGGTCGAATGTTACACTTTATTTCCCAGCATACCAAAATGCCAGCCCCAAAATAGGGTGGCCGCGCTGCTTTGGAAGAAGCTCGAATGAGCATGACTTCTTAAGACAGTCTCAAAATGATCGTGATCGTCCAACTTCACTAGCCTGATTGGACGGCTTAAATTGCACAAGAAAGATGGAGGAAGCACTAGTACGCATATTATAGGGCCCATTTTATCCCTACCTGATCGGTTTGCTCACGACGTGGACATGCAGCCACGATCGCATGCCCGAAACATGGATGGTATGATGCTTTGCAAGCATCACGAAAATTACACTCATGTCTTAAATTTATCACGACCATCCAACTTCGCCAGCATGTTTGGATGGCTTAGATTGCACCTAAGACCATTAGAGAAGTGCACACACGTTCACTGTCGGCCCAACGTGGGCCCCATACGATCAGTTCCTCCAAAAAAGGAGCATAACTTGCCAAACCGTTTGGACAAAATCGTGTGTACATGTTGTTTTCAAAACCCTAATTAGGGTACGCGACGCTGCATAACTGCCGCAGTTCGATCATGAGCATCCATCTTCGCAAGCTTGGATGGAGAGTATAGATATAGAGTTAAAAGGTCCCAAGCATGTCAACATGATTACCGTGGGCCTACCTTTGTGTGTAGCTAGTCGGCCTGGGCATACTAGGACTCGATGACCTTGTAATGCGTTCCCAAAAGTGGCATCTTTGAATGGCTTCCAAATCCTTTGCGGCAATGGATTTCTGCCGCAAATCGATCTCGACCACTCACCTTTGCCGGTCAAATTAAGTGGCGTAGATCGCACCTTCATGAGACAAAGAGGTATGGGCATATACACCGTTATTCCGTCTATACGCATGCCTCAAGCATAGGAGTGATGCTCGCGCACTTCCTAAAACCCTAAAAATCCATCAACGTTCGCAGATGAGGGTCTTAAAAAATATCGTCCGTCCAATTTTGCTAGCTTGGTCGGACATCATATGTTAAAATCTAGACGACAAGTAACACATCCTGATGATTACCATCCTCCACTCTTCCACAGGGAGTGATAGTCCAGGAGATAGCTCGCCCATGCAGCCTCCAAATGATCAACTTGAAGATGGTTGGATGTGATGCTATTTTAAGATGCTTGGTCCGCAAATTATTCGGTCAGGCTTTAAAACATCGATGCTTCATACATGCTGATTGTTTGCGATGCATTATATGCATTGAGCATACACGATATTTCATAAATATCAAATCCTTAGTTATTTTAGCATCACATGCTACTTTCTATAGTGGGTCCCACTATCCACTCATTCGAGACATCAAGCATGTCACAAACTAAGGGATACTTATTGGGGTATTAGTCTGGCGGTTTACAGTGTGCGTCGTGCAACGCGCCCATATACAAGAACGTGTCAGGAGGCATGGATAGTTGAGATGATGAGGGAAGTGGGATAAGACGTGATCGTGTAATCACCCACATGACCCCACTACTCCATCACTCAACTTCCTCCACTTCCTATGAGATGAGGGTTTGTGCTCAATGACTTGTATAAATAGGTCTTTTGCCTATTTCCAAACAACACAGACAAGCACAGATAACCAAGTGTTGTCATTCGTATCCGAGAAAACACAGAGCCGATTGCTTACATTATTGCAAGCCAGTTCAATATTCTGATACAAGTCATAAACATCCAACACCTTCACAATCTCAACACCTTCTTCGCTTCCCTCCCTAAGATCAACCCCATCTCCTTCACTTTGTGACCGAAGCAAGTCTAGAACGACCATTTCTTGGTTTATGCCAGAAGTGTATAGATTGACCTCTCGAATCAGAAAGCACTCCCGTGCAGCGCATTTGTTTAGGGTTTAGATTCATTTCTCATCCACACACCCAAATTTACCAAAAACCGCAGAAACAGTTTTCACACATAAACACTTTGGTAGCTTTTCTTCGTATAAATCCGGAGAAAAGATTGATTCTACCCTCTAAGGACAAATCATCTTATATGTGCATTACGAGTTTGCCTTGATGCCTAGGAAACTTCTTATGAGAATTTATTCTTGTTTTTGAGAAGGATTACTAGAGTTTGGAATAGACATTATTATGAGTACATATAGCTATGTCCAACGTTTTCATCTTGCAATGTTTTTAGATTTATTTATTTAAACTCTAAAATTGTTTGGAAGATGATTTTTGCAGTATTAATCTTTATGGTTTTATATATTGCAATATGTTATGGGATATGTGTGTTTACGTCCGTGAACTATTATTTATATGTTGATATGCAAGTATTAATACAAGATCGATGAACTTTTGACAAACAAAAGATAAGCCTATTATGTCAATTCATTGATGGAAGATAGGTTAAAATATTTTGTTTACAAGGATTATGTCCATTGTATGTCATTGTGCAAATAATGATGGAAAATAGAATGAATCCTTGTCTATGTCGCAGTATTGATCTTTCCCTGATCCATATTTTATGTGTACTGCAATTCTCCGTAAGTTCTCTTATGTCGAGCATGTTTAATTAAATTGATCACTTTTGTGTTTAATTTTATTGTGTATTCCGATTAAATTAATCATGGGTTCTCTTGTGGTTAGTTTAATTGATAATTTTGGATATAGAAAATCATTTCTTATGGTTTTTGGTGTCCATTAAAATACTTCTTTTATTGTAAAAAGTAAGGTCTCTCTTGTTGTTCTCTCGGGAATGACATCATGTGGGGGAGAGTTCTTAATTGAACTTGTGCTTAATTGCCAAATATTTGTGGGGAGTGCGGCTGTGGAATATTATAGGGGTTATATTGTATATTTATAGACTCCTTGATGAATGCATTTAGATTCATCTTTATGATTGCATCTAAATAAGATGATATATGCTTTCTTTTGGTCATGGAATGTCTTGTTTGGAAATTTCATTAGGAACTTGTTCTTGTACATTTGCCAATTTTATTGACAAAAAAGGGGAGAATTAATATGTAGTTCACACTACAAATACATATGGTTTTCGGATCATTATGTAAGGGGGAGTGGTTTCCATGTGAGATGGAGTATTGACTAGGGGGGGTGACATATCACCATAGTATTGTTGTTAAAGTTGTGATGCAATTGGACTTTGACACTGTGTAATGATACTAAGACACTGTATAACAATGATTGAGAACTCTTGTTTTCTCGTTGTTATAGCTACGGATTTTCAACAACGATGATGCTACACTTACAACCTTTGGGATCATTGGAGTACTTGGAAGTGACGAATATTTTGAGTAATGTTGAAGATTAGGCATGTGGAATAGGAGCTACAAAGTTTATTTATATATTTTTTTGTATTCCATATGTATTGATAGTTTTGTCACTAAAATTGACAAAGGGGGAGATTGTTAGAGCATTGCTCGGCCGAACTCGCATGCGTTGCTATCTCAAGCATGTTTGTCAATGTGAGTGATCAAAACTATAAGTCTTGATTTCTAGTCTACTATAGCTAAGGTCTCAAACTAGGATAAAAAGTGTAGTTAACCTCAAGAACTCCATGGCAATCATCATACAAGACGAATGACTACTCAAGGAACTGGTGGATCTTCATCGACTAAAAGGTATGTGGAGACTTGAACTTATCTATCACTCAAAAGTCTATTTATCTCATATCTTGAGACAAAATTCGTTTTGCTATATAGACTTAGATTATGCACATTTGGTTTTACCTCGCCTATCTATTTCTCAAAATATGTGTTGGTAAAGCTTTCTTTTTAGCCATGTTCATCTTTACCTAGTGACAAAAGTCATGTTAAGTTTCAATCACTTTGAAAATTGCTCTGACGAAAAATGGTTTGTGAATAACAACTATATAACGTCCTTTGAGAATGTTTCAATGATTGAAATGAGAGTTTAGACTATATAACCATTGGAGGATATAAACATTGTTGTGGAAACACATATATTTATAAGTCCTTATTGATTGAACTAAAGTTTGCGAACCTTGTTGATCAAGTGAAACCGGAGAAGTGTGTGAGCTAAGTCTGCGAACTGGCGAAGTTCACAAACTCGAGAATTTTTGCTGGAGTTTGTGGACTCCATCCGGGAACTTAAGTCTGCGAACTTGAGTAGGTTATGTCTAAAAATGATGTTTGTTAACTTATCTTTATAAACTAAGGAATGCAATTGCAAACCGTGGCTATATAGTTCATGAACCGATTCGAGTGAATCAAATCATTTTTGCTTCAATTGTGTCATGTGTAGTACATGATATTTCCTTATAATTGAACAACCCTTATTTGAAAGACTATATAAGGGAGAACTCTAGCAACTGGGAAACCTAATCCCCACACATTCTGTGTGATACTAGTTGTGCTAAGCTAGAGTCAATTCTCCTTTAACCTTTGGTTTCTTCTTCTAAGCCAGGTAAACGACTTAAAGACTTTATTGGGATTGTGAAGCCAGACCGGTGCTACTTTCTTGTAGTTATGTGATCTGATCTTATTGTTTCTATCGTACGAGTAAAATTGTAATAATTATCTTGAGATTTCTATCTCCGATAGGCAAGATAAAAAGTAGTCACAAACATCTTCGTCTCATCGTTTGTGATTCCACAATATCTTTTTTCGCTGCGTCGAATAAGACTATTGTGAGGTGATTGATAATACTAGGTTGTTCTTCGGGAATATAAGTTTGGTTTATCAATTGGTTCATGTTCACCTCGATTTATCAAAAGACTGAACAAGACTCGTAGGTATATTTGTGGGAGACGGATTTATCTATTACCGTAGACTTTTCTATGTGATCTGATTTGTTTATTAAAGTCTTTGACTTTGGGTCGTAGCAACTCTTAGTTGTGGGTGAGATCAGATAAGGGAATCAAGTATGTAGTATCCTGCTGGGATCAGAGACCTAGGAGAATAATTGTACCTTGGATCAGTGTGAGATTGATTTTGTTGTTCAACTACAGTCCATGCCGAAGTAAGTTTGGAGTAGTCTAGACTCTGTAACAACTTAATACATTGTATGTTCAATCTGGACTAGGTCCCGGGGTTTTTTGCATTTGCGGTTTCCTCGTTAACAAAATTCTGGTGTCTGTGTTATTTATTTACCTCATTATATTTTGTTATATAATTGAAATAATACATGTTGTGCGTTGTATCGATCAATTGTGAAATCTAATCTTTGGTTGTTGATTAGAAATTAATTGATCGTTGGATATTGGTCTTTGGTACCATCCAAGTTTATATCTCTTGTATTTGATAAAGACCCGCAAATTTCTATTTGATTGAGTATAGATCAAATCGAGAGATAGAGATATTAACTTCTTGATATACTTTTTTATTAAGGTTGAGTCTGACTGTCTAGTTGATTCTCTTAAAAGTATATTAGAGTTAGTCCATACATATTGCTAATCGAAATATTTGGTGAGGTTGTTAGGCCCCCGCTTTTTCAATTGGTATTAGAGCTGGCAAACACGTTAAAGACCTTATAAGTCTGTGTTTGTAGCGATCTGATTATGGAGGCGTCTGTAGATGGAGAAAAATATTTTTCTGGTTTTTTGGGAAAGTGAAGAGTCGAGCCTGTTGTCGAGACTCCTCGACCGAGCAAACTTCTTAACCTTACACAGATGCACTGCAAATGGAGCCCTTAGATTCGAGAGATCAATCTGTATGACTTCGGTATAAACCAAGTCAATGGCCATTCCAGAGTCAATTCGGTCGCAAAGAAGGAGATGGGTTGAACTGTAGGAGGGAGGCTGAGAATTGTGCGGGATCAATGATGATCAAGGATTGTGGATGTGTTGAAGGTTTCTGCAATAATTGGTGAACTGTTGAGTTCGAATAAGTTCTGATGGATTGATGAATTCTTGAGAGTAGTTACTCGAGAAATTCTATGTGGACGATTTCTGATAGCTAGTGATCATTCGTTCTCCTCAATTATGGATTCAGAGACTTATTCGTTCTTTCTGATAGCTAGGTATCTAGAAAGAACGGTTCGACCAGCTCCAGGATGTTTGAGGCATAGGGAGACGTTCATCTATGCGGTAAATATGTATTTACTTTAGCTTGATCGTTCTATATTTGAGCTGTCACCATCTCATGCCTTCCCCACAATAGTGCAACCATTGCGTGCTAGGCAGGGGACTTAATGTTGATGATGGATTTTAGTTCAGGGATAAAATTGTAAAACTAATTTTAATATGCTGACATCCTACAAAGGATAAAGACATTTGACAAACGATGAGCGCATGAATCCTCTCATTTTATTTATTTTAAGCAATTCAATAAATATACAAAATTCACCCAGAATGGTGCATGTAGCAACAATCCCAATATTCTATGCATTTATAGCATTATTAATTAATGCATGAATTGCCTTGTATTTCCTATGTTGTTCTCAACAAGACTCTCATTATTAGTGCGGCATGATGATTGATTGTTACTCTCAGCATAGTAACATGAATATCCAAGTGTCAATAGTGAGGCATGCACGAAATACTCGTACATGCGATACCATTATCTAACAAAGAGAATCTCATATCGGCATGCTTATACTAGCCCGATCGAGCATATTTAATTCCCTAAGGAAAATATGGACTATCCGTGTCAGTCTCAAAAATGATCACGGCCACGCAGGCTTACCGCATGATTTAACCATCCTAGACGAGCCCTAGCAGGAGTAGGCTATCACCGTGATGACTATGGCGGGCCTATTTATGCCCTAGATGGTCGAATGTTACACTTTATTTCCCAGCATACCAAAATGCCAGCCCCAAAATAGGGTGGCCGCGCTGCTTTGGAAGAAGCTCGAATGAGCATGACTTCTTAAGACAGTCTCAAAATGATCGTGATCGTCCAACTTCACTAGCCTGATTGGACGGCTTAAATTGCACAAGAAAGATGGAGGAAGCACTAGTACGCATATTATAGGGCCCATTTTATCCCTACCTGATCGGTTTGCTCACGACGTGGACATGCAGCCACGATCGCATGCCCGAAACATGGATGGTATGATGCTTTGCAAGCATCACGAAAATTACACTCATGTCTTAAATTTATCACGACCATCCAACTTCGCCAGCATGTTTGGATGGCTTAGATTGCACCTAAGACCATTAGAGAAGTGCACACACGTTCACTGTCGGCCCAACGTGGGCCCCATACGATCAGTTCCTCCAAAAAAGGAGCATAACTTGCCAAACCGTTTGGACAAAATCGTGTGTACATGTTGTTTTCAAAACCCTAATTAGGGTACGCGATTTTTGCATAAACTGCCGCAGTTCGATCATGAGCATCCATCTTCGCAAGCTTGGATGGAGAGTATAGATATAGAGTTAAAAGGTCCCAAGCATGTCAACATGATTACCGTGGGCCTACCTTTGTGTGTAGCTAGTCGGCCTGGGCATACTAGGACTCGATGACCTTGTAATGCGTTCCCAAAAGTGGCATGCTGAATGGCTTCCAAATCCTTTGCGGCAATGGATTTCTGCCGCAAATCGATCTCGACCACTCACCTTTGCCGGTCAAATTAAGTGGCGTAGATCGCACCTTCATGAGACAAAGAGGTATGGGCATATACACCGTTATTCCGTCTATACGCATGCCTCAAGCATAGGAGTGATGCTCGCGCACTTCCTAAAACCCTAAAAATCCATCAACGTTCGCAGATGAGGGTCTTAAAAAATATCGTCCGTCCAATTTTGCTAGCTTGGTCGGACATCATATGTTAAAATCTAGACGACAAGTAACACATCCTGATGATTACCATCCTCCACTCTTCCACATGGAGTGATAGTCCAGGAGATAGCTCGCCCATGCAGCCTCCAAATGATCAACTTGAAGATGGTTGGATGTGATGCTATTTTAAGATGCTTGGTCCGCAAATTATTCGGTCAGGCTTTAAAACATCGATGCTTCATACATGCTGATTGTTTGCGATGCATTATATGCATTGAGCATACACGATATTTCATAAATATCAAATCCTTAGTTATTTTAGCATCACATGCTACTTTCTATAGTGGGTCCCACTATCCACTCATTCGAGACATCAAGCATGTCACAAACTAAGGGATACTTATTGGGGTATTAGTCTGGCGGTTTACAGTGTGCGTCGTGCAACGCGCCCATATACAAGAACGTGTCAGGAGGCATGGATAGTTGAGATGATGAGGGAAGTGGGATAAGACGTGATCGTGTAATCACCCACATGACCCCACTACTCCATCACTCAACTTCCTCCACTTCCTATGAGATGAGGGTTTGTGCTCAATGACTTGTATAAATAGGTCTTTTGCCTATTTCCAAACAACACAGACAAGCACAGATAACCAAGTGTTGTCATTCGTATCCAGAAAACACCAGAGCCGATTGCTTACATTATTGCAAGCCAGTTCAATATTCAGATACAAGTCATAAACATCCAACACCTTCACAATCTCAACACCTTCTTCGCTTCCCTCCCTAAGATCAACCCCATCTCCTTCACTTTGTGACCGAAGCAAGTCTAGAACGACCATTTCTTGGTTTATGCCAGAAGTGTATAGATTGACCTCTCGAATCAGAAAGCACTCCCGTGCAGCGCATTTGTTTAGGGTTTAGATTCATTTCTCATCCACACACCCAAATTTACCAAAAACCGCAGAAACAGTTTTCACACATAAACACTTTGGTAGCTTTTCTTCGTATAAATCCGGGAGAAAAAGATTGATTCTACCCTCTAAGGACAAATCATCTTATATGTGCATTACGAGTTTGCCTTGATGCCTAGGAAACTTCTTATGAGAATTTATTCTTGTTTTTGAGAAGGATTACTAGAGTTTGGAATAGACATTATTATGAGTACATATAGCTATGTCCAACGTTTTCATCTTGCAATGTTTTTAGATTTATTTATTTAAACTCTAAAATTGTTTGGAAGATGATTTTTAAATATTAATCTTTATGGTTTTATATATTGCAATATGTTATGGGATATGTGTGTTTACGTCCGTGAACTATTATTTATATGTTGATATGCAAGTATTAATACAAGATCGATGAACTTTTGACAAACAAAAGATAAGCCTATTATGTCAATTCATTGATGGAAGATAGGTTAAAATATTTTGTTTACAAGGATTATGTCCATTGTATGTCATTGTGCAAATAATGATGGAAAATAGAATGAATCCTTGTCTATGTCGCAGTATTGATCTTTCCCTGATCCATATTTTATGTGTCTTTTGCAATTCTCTAAAGTAAGTTCTCTTATGTCGAGCATGTTTAATTAAATTGATCACTTTTGTGTTTAATTTTATTGTGTATTCCGATTAAATTAATCATGGGTTCTCTTGTGGTTAGTTTAATTGATAATTTTGGATATAGAAAATCATTTCTTATGGTTTTTGGTGTCCATTAAAATACTTCTTTTATTGTAAAAAGTAAGGTCGCTCTTGTTGTTCTCTCGGGAATGACATCATGTGGGGGAGAGTTCTTAATTGAACTTGTGCTTAATTGCCAAATATTTGTGGGGAGTGCGGCTGTGGAATATTATAGGGGTTATATTGTATATTTATAGACTCCTTGATGAATGCATTTAGATTCATATTTATGATTGCATCTAAATAAGATGATATATGCTTTCTTTTGGTCATGGAATGTCTTGTTTGGAAATTTCATTAGGAACCTGTTCTTGTACATTTGCCAATTTTATTGACAAAAAAGGGGAGAATTAATATGTAGTTCACACTACAAATACATATGGTTTTCGGATCATTATGTAAGGGGGAGTGGTTTCCATGTGAGATGGAGTATTGACTAGGGGGGTGACATATCACCATAGTATTGTTGTTAAAGTTGTGATGCAATTGGACTTTGACACTGTGTAATGATACTAAGACACTGTATAACAATGATTGAGAACTCTTGTTTTCTCGTTGTTATAGCTACGGATTTTCAACAACGATGATGCTACACTTACAACCTTTGGGATCATTGGAGTACTTGGAAGTGACGAATATTTTGAGTAATGTTGAAGATTAGGCATGTGGAATAGGAGCTACAAAGTTTATTTATATATTTTTTTGTATTCCATATGTATTGATAGTTTTGTCACTAAAATTGACAAAGGGGGAGATTGTTAGAGCATTGCTCGGCCGAACTCGCATGCGTTGCTATCTCAAGCATGTTTGTCAATGTGAGTGATCAAAACTATAAGTCTTGATTTCTAGTCTACTATAGCTAAGGTCTCAAACTAGGATAAAAAGTGTAGTTAACCTCAAGAACTCCATGGCAATCATCATACAAGACGAATGACTACTCAAGGAACTGGTGGATCTTCATCGACTAAAAGGTATGTGGAGACTTGAACTTATCTATCACTCAAAAGTCTATTTATCTCATATCTTGAGACAAAATTCGTTTTGCTATATAGACTTAGATTATGCACATTTGGTTTTACTCGCCTATCTATTTCTCAAAATATGTGTTGGTAAAGCTTTCTTTTTAGCCATGTTCATCTTTACCTAGTGACAAAAGTCATGTTAAGTTTCAATCACTTTGAAAATTGCTCTGACGAAAAATGGTTTGTGAATAACAACTATATAACGTCCTTTGAGAATGTTTCAATGATTGAAATGAGAGTTTAGACTATATAACCATTGGAGGATATAAACATTGTTGTGGAAACACATATATTTATAAGTCCTTATTGATTGAACTAAAGTTTGCGAACCTTGTTGATCAAGTGAAACCGGAGAAGTGTGTGAGCTAAGTCTGCGAACTGGCGAAGTTCACAAACTCGAGAATTTTTGCTGGAGTTTGTGGACTCCATCCGGGAACTTAAGTCTGCGAACTTGAGTAGGTTATGTCTAAAAATGATGTTTGTTAACTTATCTTTATAAACTAAGGAATGCAATTGCAAACCGTGGCTATATAGTTCATGAACCGATTCGAGTGAATCAAATCATTTTTGCTTCAATTGTGTCATGTGTAGTACATGATATTTCCTTATAATTGAACAACCCTTATTTGAAAGACTATATAAGGGAGAACTCTAGCAACTGGGAAACCTAATCCCCACACATTCTGTGTGATACTAGTTGTGCTAAGCTAGAGTCAATTCTCCTTTAACCTTTGGTTTCTTCTTCTAAGCCAGGTAAACGACTTAAAGACTTTATTGGGATTGTGAAGCCAGACCGGTGCTACTTTCTTGTAGTTATGTGATCTGATCTTATTGTTTCTATCGTACGAGTAAAATTGTAATAATTATCTTGAGATTTCTATCTCCGATAGGCAAGATAAAAAGTAGTCACAAACATCTTCGTCTCATCGTTTGTGATTCCACAATATCTTTTTTCGCTGCGTCGAATAAGACTATTGTGAGGTGATTGATAATACTAGGTTGTTCTTCGGGAATATAAGTTTGGTTTATCAATTGGTTCATGTTCACCTCGATTTATCAAAAGACTGAACAAGACTCGTAGGTATATTTGTGGGAGACGGATTTATCTATTACCGTAGACTTTTCTATGTGATACAGATTTGTTTATTAAAGTCTTTGACTTTGGGTCGTAGCAACTCTTAGTTGTGGGTGAGATCAGATAAGGGAATCAAGTATGTAGTATCCTGCTGGGATCAGAGACCTAGGAGAATAATTGTACCTTGGATCAGTGTGAGATTGATTTTGTTGTTCAACTACAATCCATGCCGAAGTAAGTTTGGAGTAGTCTAGACTCTGTAACAACTTAATACATTGTATGTTCAATCTGGACTAGGTCCCGGGGTTTTTTGCATTTGCGGTTTCCTCGTTAACAAAATTCTGGTGTCTGTGTTATTTCTTTACCTCATTATATTTTGTTATATAATTGAAATAATACATGTTGTGCGTTGTATCGATCAATTGTGAAATCTAATCTTTGGTTGTTGATTAGAAATTAATTGATCGTTGGATATTGGTCTTTGGTACCATCCAAGTTTATATCTCTTGTATTTGATAAAGACCCGCAAATTTCTATTTGCTTGAGTATAGATCAAATCGAGAGATAGAGATATTAACTTCTTGATATACTTTTTTATTAAGGTTGAGTCTGACTGTCTAGTTGATTCTCTTAAAAGTATATTAGAGTTAGTCCATACATATTGCTAATCGAAATATTTGGTGAGGTTGTTAGGCCCCCGCTTTTTCAATTGGTATTAGAGCTGGCAAACACGTTAAAGACCTTATAAGTCTGTGTTTGTAGCGATCTGATTATGGAGGCGTCTGTAGATGGAGAAAAATATTTTTCTGGTTTTTTGGGAAAGTGAAGAGTCGAGCCTGTTGTCGAGACTCCTCGACCGAGCAAACTTCTTAACCTTACACAGATGCACTGCAAATGGAGCCCTTAGATTCGAGAGATCAATCTGTATGACTTCGGTATAAACCAAGTCAATGGCCATTCCAGAGTCAATTCGGTCGCAAAGAAGGAGATGGGTTGAACTGTAGGAGGGAGGCTGAGAATTGTGCGGGATCAATGATGATCAAGGATTGTGGATGTGTTGAAGGTTTCTGCAATAATTGGTGAACTGTTGAGTTCGAATAAGTTCTGATGGATTGATGAATTCTTGAGAGTAGTTACTCGAGAAATTCTATGTGGACGATTTCTGATAGCTAGTGATCATTCGTTCTCCTCAATCATGGATTCAGAGACTTATTTATATTGTCAGAGTTGTGAACACCTTGATCCCTGTAAGTGTGACGGTTTAATGAGTGGAAGGGTGGGAAAGTGGAAGATCATGGTAAAGTCAGTTCCATGTCGTGTGGAAACTTGACGGATCATGCACCCACTACTTTTCTAACTCCTTCAACCATTTACACAATTTACGCACATTTCTCGTAGTGGATGAATCCACGTGCTATAGGCCTACAGACCAAAACCCTAGTTGTTATCCCCCAATTTGACGTGATTGATGTCTCATGAATCGTGGAGTATGCATGACAGACGTGTATTTAGTTTGTCAGTTGTTGACTGATTAGACAATGAGCCTAGGTTTTGTTGAATCGAGCATGTTTGACAAATGCTCAGCGATTCATGAATGTTAATATTGCTCGTCTAAACAAATATTGTAAATTCGACGAGTTGTTTGAATATTAATGAGTTACTGAATATATGTGAATTATTCGAGCAACTGAGAAAGTATTGCTCGATTCGACGAAATACTGATAAATTACTGAATATTGATAGTTGGATCAATATTCGAGCAACTGAGCAAGTATTGCTCAATTCGACGAATTACTGAATGTTGAGAATTTGACGAGCAACTGAGCAAGTATTGTTCAATTTGACAAAATACTGAATATTGATAATTTGACGTGCAATTGATCTAATATTGCTCAATTAGACAAATTACAGATAAATTACTAAATATTGACATATGGATCAATATTTGAGCAAGTGTTGCTCAATTTGACGAAATATTTATTGGTGACGTGAGCCAATAAAATAATAAAATATTGGTAGATTACCAAATATTATATGATTAATTCAGATGCTGGTTGCTGAATCAATATAAATTCGTTAGTGTTTGAATCTTGCTCAGAATGATGATTCATAGAACATTTATTCGAAACCCTAATTTCATATCATAGTTAATGAATCGCTGAAAATAAGTCATGAGTGATATAGGGACCGTCCACATGGGATGATGGGCGTCCATGTGGTGCCCAGTGCTCGAGTGAGCATATACCAGGGTTCTCAGTTGGAGGGTTGGTGAAAGAATGATGATTAAGTGCCGGTTTCATCATTTATTAAAATATTGTTGGGTTCAGCATTAGGCGATAAAACCTAACTATGAAAGATGAAGACCGACCAAGAGAGCATGGTACCGGCTCTTGGTAGTCACGGGACCAGCTGTTGGTCGTTTGAGCAATCCCCAGGTTGGTTGAAGATAGTTTGGGCCCAATACGAGAAATTGAGCAAATTAGGTCAGAATTATGAAAACGTGTGGGACCGGCTTTATGTAATCCCTAGGGATGACCCTGGTCGGTCATGAAGGCATGCACGTGTTTTCGTGGTGTCCGTGTCTCCGTACTGAGAGTTTCAGTATTTTCTGATGTGCGTTCGAGCGACGTTGTGAACTTTCAAAAGAGTTTCATCTTGAATGAAATTCTTGATTTTTGTTGGAATGAGCATGTATGCTCAATTGATCAATATTTGGTAAATATTTTAACATTTAAAATTTCCGTGAGAGGCTAGCTGATCGTGTAACCCTATTGGCCTTTGGTTTTTCAAGATTTGAGAAAAATTTGAGAAGTTATGACGAAATCATGATTTTTGCTCAAACCAAGGAGTTTCATGTATTGAGGAAAATAATAATTATAAAATGCTATGGATTGTAGGGTGTGGGACCGGAAATGGATAGGGCATGGCCGTCCGGCTATGTTTCCCGGTCCTACAACACTTTCCCTATTTTATAATATTATTTTTCATGAATCCGTGAATTTATGGAGAATTCATGAGTTTTGTTGAAACAGATGAGTTTCATAAGTTTAGGGAATATTAATTATAAAAAGCTAGGGATTGTGAGGTGTGGGGCCGGCTATGGCTCGGACATGGCAGGTCGGCTAGGTTGTCCGATCCCGCATATCTTTCCCTGTTTTATAATAATATTTCATGAATCCATGAAGTTATGGGGAATTCATGAGTTTTGCACAAACAAGGAAACTTGCTAAATTGATGGGGTTTTTCATGAGTTCATGAAAAATAACAAAATATGGCAAAATAATGGAAGAGGCATGGGACCGGCCACGGCTAGGGCATGGCCGGAAAGCCGGTGGGCCAGGCCCCTGGGCGCCTCTTATTATTTTATTATTATTTGTTTCTTTCTCCCATTTTGCGTAGGATTCCTCATCTGTCCATATTTTTGGATACTCGTGTGTGCATCCGGGTGCTCAGTCGTGCATCATTGTCGAGTACACTTACACTATTTTTGTGGGGCTTACTCAGTGATGATCCAGATGCCCGATGGTTGAGTATGTATTGATAATTCATGAAATTCAGTGTAGAATAATTCATGAAACCGAACAATAAAATGAGTAGTTATTTATTATCAATTCATAGGACCAGCTGTGGATTCGACCATGAACTCGAAATAATAAAACAGGCATTAACACTCCATGGGATCGTGGATTCGACCATAGAATCGAAGTAATAAAATTATCTATTATCATTCCATGAGCTTATGATACGTGTCGTAGGTGCACTCAAATTAAATTACTTATTTCCACACAACTAACTGGTAATATAATGGAAGTAAGGATCGTTACCACAAAGAGCAGGGAGATTTAGTTGTCAAAAGTGTCACAATGGGGGGTTTTGTTTTTTATTTTAGAACAAAGTAAATAACAAAGCAATTGAAAATAATAAAGTTGCAAGCAATGGAGAGAAATATGATCATGGAATCCTTCTTCGTTACTAAATAGTCATCAAAGTAGCATATTCATCTATTCTTTATCATTCACAAATTATTATCAACCGTAGGAAAACAAATAGCGCAGTGCTATCCTCAAAATTCCTTAAGTCACTGGACACCGAAGCACTCGAATGCCAGATTATATTCTATAAACCACCTAGAAGTAGCGCACTCTAAGTGTAATTTGGTCGAATGCTTTATATTTTGTGAATTTAGGTCAATCCTTGTAGTTGAACTCTTAGCGCAAGGTTCACTTTCTAGTGTTGTTTTTACTTGCGATTGCTCCACAGAACCCCTCTGTAAGGTTTCGCAATTTCTACTTGTGTAGAGAATTATTCAACAATTACGGATATCCTAATTCTCTAATAGCATTAGGTTAACTAATAAACTAGTTCAGTTGGCCACCTAAACATTTTATCAATCAAACATAAAATTAATTATTGTAAAAACAAACAATAATCATGTGAAGAGTTAAAATAGATTTATATGCTAAATTGAATCATATATTAGAACTTAGAATTCATCCCCAATCACTAAGAAGTTTAGCTACTCATGGGATTAACAAAACCCATGAGTTTCATATAATAAAATGGTTAAAGAAATAGTTACGGTGATGAAGAGTGCTCCAAAACCCTAAAGCTTCTATTGAGTTCTCCTCTTCAATTGCTTGATTAAAAATTATAATATTCTCCCTTTTAGAAGTTGTAGAAACATCTCTTTTATAGGTGTCCCAATTGTGGATATGCCCGTGTGCCAAATCCCGGTCAAATGGTTGCCAAAAACTAGTCACAATTCCCAAATATTAGTCACCCCCAAGTCATGGTCATGCAAAGAAACTCAGCTCTAGATAATGGGCCCATGAAGAAAGCTGTCAAGGTCCAGTCCGTTTCGTTGTTATCTTGTCAAGTCCAGGGAACTGACAACCATATTTCCAATCTTCACCTTCAACTTCCCACGGACAGATACCCCTCTGTGAGTGAAAATTTCTGCTGGATTTTTATCTACTCCGTCAGAATCACGGACATACATGTCACCGTGAAAAAAGATAAAGTTATGGAATTTTAATTTCCTCGGTGAAATCCCACGACCACTTCTTACTCCGTGAAAAATATAAGTCCCTGAGTTTTACTTTTCCGGCCATTTATCTCATGGGAAGTCTGGTAATCGTGAGTTTCCAAACTCCCTGAACTTTCACTTTTCTCTTTATCATCTCACGTACACCAGGCCCTCCGTGAGTTTTTTTTTTTTTTGATCATCTGAGTTTGGTAAAACTCGCACTCAACTTCTCATATCTTCTCAAACTCCGACAACTAAGCTAACTCTGTTCTCAGGTCCATTCTCGAACTCGTCAATGGCAGCAAACCATTACTATATTATCACCGAGAATCACTGCAGCACCAAGATTCCATCATTGCTTCCATGCTCGTCTTCCTCATCTCCCGTCAGCCAACAGTCTCGTGTTCTATTTAAACTCGAGATTTATTCTCATCTCTCTCATCAACTGCCATGAACTTCCAAACTCCATCTAACAACGAATAAAACCCAGCGAGAACTCATCATTATTCCTTCCAGCAACACCGATCTCCATTATTACCAGCGAACCCAACTCCTTTTACATCCCTGACTTCCATAATGAGCAAACTAACAATATTCAGTCACTTCCAACAATGACATCAATCCAAAACTCAGCATCAGCAACAGCAATCGTATCACTGGACAGTCCTCTTCTATGACTTCATCTTCGAGTACCTATTATCCCTGTACAAACTCGATCTTCAACTCTATTTACTGTTACTCCATCAACTCTGGCAGCAAACTTCACTCGTTGTTCAACTCTCGTATCAGACAACCACCATCCACTCTCATCATCATTCCTTTGCTTCTCGGGCTCATGTCCATCTCCATGAAATATCGGCATCGTCCATCAATATCGATCAACAGTATCATATTTGTATCCATCTGCTCAGCTGAAATATCACAGCATCACCAAGCATAATTTTCATCACCATCGTTGTCGAACTCAGTCCAGCTCCATCGTTATCTCTGCCTACTTCCAAAGCTCTCTGTCTCGTCTATCCCGGTAAAACCTTTAGCTCTGCCATTGATAAAACAACAATGCAGCTCCATTCTCGGCTGCACAGAATCACACTACTAGGCCAACCACCATAGTTCAATTCCATTATTACCATCGATTCATGCCTGCAAATTCCAAGCTCCATCAATCGCTATATCTCCAAAACTCATGCGTCTTTATGCTCAACAACGTCCATCTTCTATGTTTCACTTGGTCGTAAAACATGTTGAAGAAGAAGGTAGTGTGCCCTGATCAAACCCTAAAGGTTCCTTTAACAATAGCCTTTTAACTGTTAGTCTTGCAAGACTGACAGTTAAGTTTTCTGCATTATTCTTCTTGAACTGTCAGTTTCGGGGCACCGACAAGCTCAACTTCTCGTCTCGCCAATAACTTCTTCGTATGACGTCGAAATGACTCCATTCTTTCACCATTGGCTTCAAATTTTCGTCCTCTTCACGGTGATATCAAGAACTTTCCGTTTTGGTTGAGTTTCACTTGGTCTTTGGCCCTTCTCCGCTTGCGGCTAACTTCTTTCATTGCACTATGAAGTGAAAATTCACTTCTTTTGGATGATTCACCTAATAAAACACAAATAGAGAAAAACAAACGTAATATACAATAATTTGTAAGAAACTAAGCAATTACTAGCATGTATTCGACACAAAATATATGCAAAGTATGCACTTAAAAGCTTAGCAGTGAATTCGATCATGAAATTTGAATAATGAGAAAATATAGTAGTTTATTGCCATTCCGTGAGATCAAGTCGTAGATTCGATCATGGAATCGGAGCAATTATTATTGCCATTCCATGGGATCAGTCCGTGGATTCGACCATGGAATAGGAGCCATTGTTATTGCCATTCAATGGGATTAGGCCGTGGATTCTACTATGGAATAGGAGCAATAATAGATCATTCTGGGAATTCAATGGTGAATTTCACGACAGAATTAATCTATTAGAGAAAATATATTAGCCAGTTAAAGCATCACATCCATTCTGAATGGTGCATCAGGGAGTCATGGGTGTTGTTTTCGACCTAAAGGAGTTACTGCTCTCAATATGCGGAGAACCGCCTGAATCTATGCACGGTCTCTCCACATAGTCAGGGAATGGTGAGTGTCACCGACGTCCTGAAGGCGTCCGTTGCGCAACTATTCTTCTATGTGGAGGGGGGGTATCTCTCATGCAGTCAGGTAATAGTGAGTGCCACCGACGTCCTTAAGACGTTAAGATCTCAATCTACGGTGAAATTCCCAATTATGTTATTCTACATAGAGGGCACGATGACATGTCAGGGATCGAACGCTCATCTAGTGGAGGCCTTTCGACATACATGTTCATCATGGCTTCGAAAAATATAAATCGTTGCATGACTGAAAGCCGGGTCAAAAACATGCATCATAATTTTACGGTTTTAACCTTTGTTGAAAATCCACGATCAACATTAAGTCCCCTGCTTAGTGAGGGGCAGTCATGTTCTGCGATAAGCATTAGATGGTGATTTTCAGTCGACGAGATCGATCGTTGAACTCAGTCATACAAAGGTAGTTTCAGAGTCCTCGATTTGCTCCAAGGGTGTCATGTACGAGCAAATGCACAGATGAGGACCCTGATATCAAGATAAAGTGTCATATCATAAGTGTGGAGATACGAGGCACTGCTGATTTGGGAGTTCAGAAGCCTAGTTATGGTCGGTTAAGATTTATGGGCCCGAGTCCAAAAAAGGAAACCGATGTTTTATTAGGTTTTGGAAATAAATTGATATAAAAGGGAAGAAGCACTAAATTTGTTTTTAAAGTTCAGTTGTTCATGAGTTGTTCAAAATAAAATTCCATGTGTGCATGTATGCGTAAGTTTCATGAAAAAATTATTTTAGAAAACATATGCACATTCGTTCGTTAGTTTAAGAAACGAGCAATAATCCCTAATATGAAAGAGATGCATGAATTCTTGAGTAGACATGGTCTAGTTACAGTAGATAAAATTTTGTTCATGAGGTTTCATGAAAACTAAAATTTATTTTCAAAGCATGGACTTTCACAAATATTTTTAGGAACGTAGGTTCATTCACAGTAAAAGTAATAAATAATGATCCTTAGAATTAAAGGAATTTTTTGAAAAGACCTGCACCTCATGATAAAATTTATTCGGAATATGTGGACCTTTACAAAAGTATAAAAGACCCTCGTTTCATAGACGAATGCTCGTGAGAGGGAGCAAAAATATATATACATATATTTTCAAAGTTACGTGAGTTTACATTAAAATATATATTTTTTGTAAAATCAATGTTTTGATTTTGAACGATTGTTGAAAGTAGACAATTATACATGGTGAAATAATGTCTTTATGTGATTTTTCACAATTATAGAATGGACGTCTGTCCAAATTTTGAAAAACCGTTGTTAATGATAAGTGTTTAATTAGTGTTAATTTTATTTATTAGTTGTTAATGATTGTAGTTAGGATTAGAATTTAATTTAGGATAACAAATTTTTTTTTAAAGAGAGTGAGTGAGGTATTTTAGAAGAAGAGTAGATTTTTTTTTTTTGTTGAGATTTTTGTGATTGTTGATAGATGTGTGATCCAAATTCGAGTGAGGAAGGTGAATCTTCATCACGTAAGGCTAAGAAAATACATATCAATTACGATGGAGATCCAGAGATGGCTTATTTGTTGGATTATGAAAATGATTTTACCCAAACTCAATCTGAAACTCAACTTTTTTCTCAAACTCAAGATGATGATTTTTTGGAGACAAATCCCAAAGATGAGTACATGGATGAGGAACCCAATGTTAATAATACCCAGGTATGGTTGTATACGTTGTTTAATGTCCGTTTTGTAGCTTGAATTCACTAAAAGTTTATATTTTTGTAAGTAGTTCGGCGCGACAGAGTTAGGTTCGGCAGATAATTTGTATGCCGAACCTTGTTAAATAAGAATAATTCGGTTTATACGATTGAATTCTTTATAAGACGAACTGACATTGAATTATTTTCGCGGTAAATAAATAACATGGTTCGGCTTTAAAAGGATGTGCCTATATAAGCCGAACCTACTTCCAAAATATTTCTGAGTTATAGTGTAATATTCGGCTCACTCGTGTTCCAGCCGAACATATTATTATTGTGTTGTTAAAACATAAGTCTAATGGTTCAGCTTATATTAGTAATCCCCACAAAGCCGAACCTAAGTATGTTTTGTAGTAAAGATTGAAAAACCGTTCACACAGTAAATATTTATGTGGGTTGTTCACGGTTTTATGAAAGATTTTGCAAAATGATTTTAAACAATTTTTAAAAGCAAACAATAATGTTTTCGTGAATTTCGTGATTTCATAGTGTATGCACACACGGTAGAAAATTAGTGAATGTTCACATGAAGGGTTATGTGAATTATTCATAATTTCGTGAAAAGTCAGGTGTCAGACTTTGAAGTAATGGGTGTTTCTCGTCTTTGCAGGTTTGAAGGAGCGAGCAAGATTTTCGAAATTTTACGTTATTATCACTAAGTTCGTGAAACCGTAAATAGGTAAGAGTTGAGAGTTACCATTTTTGTAGACGCTGATGTGGGCATCCTAATTATTTTTGTTGTGCTTTAATTCCACTGCTTTGATGAAATATGTATCTACGGATGGTATACTGAAGTATGAACGTTGTATGGACGCCGCAGCAACCAGAGATGATATTTTTAAAGATGCAGTTTTAAGAAATGGTGCTTCTGGGACCTCTGAGTGATGGTGAGAGATCCTTCACATTGACTTGTACTCCTGATCACTTAGTATCGGTAATGCACGGTATTAGAGCACTGCTCGATCAAAACTATAAAGTATTGATTGTCTACTATTGATAAGGTCTCGGACTAGGATAGAAAGTGTAGTTGAGCTCAAGAACTCCATGGCAATCATCATACAAGACGAAGGACTACTCAAGGAACCGGTGGATCTTCATCGACTAAAAGGTATGTGGAGACTTGAACTTATCTATCACTCAAAAGTCTATCTACTCTATCTCCTATCTTGAGACAATAGTCGTTTTACTATATAGACTAAAGATATACACATGTAGCATTTCGAGCTGAGTATATATCGCTTATCTATTTCTAGAAATGTGTATTGGTAAGGCTTTCGCTTTATCCAAGTTCATCTTTTCCTAGTGACGAAAGTCATGTTATGTTTCAATCACTTTGGAAATTGCTCTGATGAAAACTAGTTCGTGACTAACAACTATATGACGCCCTCTGAGAATGTTTCAATGATTGAAATGAGAGTTTAGACAATATAACCACTGGGGGATATAAACATTGTTATGGTAACACATATATGTATAAGTCCATATGCACTTGAACCGAAGTTTGTGAACTTTGTTGATCAAGTGAAAACCAGAACTTGAGCAGTCAATCCATTCCGCGAACAAGCGTAGTTCTCGAACCCGAGAATTTCTGCTGGAGTTGAAGCTTGGTTTCAGTCCGCGAACTGACGGAAGTTCTCGAACCCGAGAATTTCTGCTAGAGTTTGTGAACTCCAACCGGTTACTTAAGTCTGCGAACCCAGTCCGCGAACTTGAGTGGTTATGTATAAAAACGATGTTCGTGAACTTATTTAAATTATCTAAGGAATGCTATTACAAACCATGGCTTTATAGTTCATGAATCGATTCGATTAAATCACATCATTTTTTCTTCAATTTTGTTTTGTGTAGTACATAAGATCTCATAGCAATTGAACAACTCTCTAACTAGTTCGTTTGAGTCATTTGGACTAGTTATGGTGAAGAAGAATGTGGTTGATATGAAAGTTATAATTTGGATAACCATTTGTTGACTAATCTTGAATCAACTATTGTACACGTTTGGGTACGGTTACACAATCCCAAAATCGTCAATTACATGTATGTATGGCAAGCTAAGATTTTGATCTAACGGTTGAGAGATATTAGCTTGTATCTAATCAGGTTTTCATCTAACGATGAATATTGAATTCTTTGTTACTAAGCTAACATTTATTGCAAACCCTGATTAGAAAGAATATATAAGTGAGAACTCTAGCAACTGGGAAACTCAATCCCCACACACTCTGTGTGATACTAGTTTGCTAAGCTAGAGTTGATGCTCCTTTAACCTTTGGTTTTCTTCTTCTAAAACCAGGTTAACGACTTAAATACTTCATTGGGATTATGAAGCCAGACCGATACTACTTTTCTTGTAGTTGTGTGATCAACTCTTGCTGTTTCTATCGTACGAGTACAATTGTAATAATTGGCTTGAGATTTCTATATCCGATAGGCAAGATATAAAATTAATCACAAACATCTTCGTCTCATCGTTTGTGATTCCACAATATCTTTTTTTTCTGCGTTTGTTTGTACCATGTATAAAATACACTGGAAGCCCGTGAATCAAGCCCAAAAATCCCGTTAAATAAGATTCCAAAAGCCCAGTCCGGACTTATTGAGGAAGTCCAGAGGATTATTGAGGAAACCAGCACTTGGGTTTATTGAGGAAACCCAGAGGACTTATTATGGAAGACCAGTCTATCTTATTATGGAAGCCTAAATGACTTATTATAGAAGTCAGTTTGGGATAGACACAAATCTTGGAAAATAAACAGGAATCATCCAAGATAGCTACAAATCTTGGGAGATTGATAAGAATCTTCCAAGATAGATACAAATCTTATGAAGATATACAAGGATCTGTTAAGATAGACTTAAATCATGTGAAGATATACAAGAATCTCTCAAGATAGACATGCATCTTCAAGGATAGACACAAATATTAAAGGATAAGTACAAATCCATGTGGTTATTTTGGATGACTACAAATCTAGGGTTATTATGGAACTAGATTAGGGTTTTTTGCCTATAAATAGAGGCTAAAAATCAAACTCAAGAGGATGGAATTTCTATTCCTACATGGAATTTTAGGTTAGCTAACCCGTAGAAAAACCTTTGTATTATCACAATCAATAAAATATTTCTCTGTTCCCCGTGGATGTAGGCAACTCTTGCCGAACCACGTAAATCTTTGTATTTACCTCTAATTCTCTCGTAACCCTAATTTTCATATAACCATCATCAAATAATCGTGTTTTGTGCCTAGAATTTATTTTGGGTACGGACATTGGCGCCAACTAAGGGGATTAGTGAAAACAATCGTGTTTTACCATTGAGAAAAGCGCGGAAGGAATCTGCACGAATTCCATGCAAAAATTAGCAGCAAAAAAGAAGAAAAAAATAAGGTTCTTACGTAACTGTTGCAAATTTGACATAAATGTTACAAACGGATGCAACAACTGTTGCGAAAGTTGCATAAAATGTAGTGGAAGCATTACACAACAGTAACAAATATAATTGTTACAGATTGTGTTACCAAAGCCTCTCCCTTTCAAGAAAAAGAAGAAAATTATTGGTGCGTTGGAGTTGGGATTCGAACGCCTGACCTCCAGCTCGTGTTCTGCAATCTTGACCAACTGTGCCAACCATCATTTTTGCAATAAAGCATGACTCATAAATGTTAGTCTATCTATCACGCGTGATTTGTGCAAAACTTGTTTCGACAGTAACTTCTTTGTTTTATGTCCGAATTGAGTGATTTTTGGCTCGTTGGAATCCTTTTTGAATTTCCTACAACATGGAAGTGAAAAATCCAGTGTTCGAGAAATTTTTATATGCACTTGGGGAAGCAACATGATCGAGTTCGAGGTTCGTGGATAGCGACATGATCAGGTTCGAGGTTCGTGGATAGCCACATGATCGAGAGTTCGAGATGATGATTGCTTAGACCCACCAATATTTAGCCTTGAATCGCATCGCAAGCACCTAAAGACTCACCTTGCATGT
Organism: Papaver bracteatum; assembly: GCA_023529315.1. Classification (NCBI taxonomy): domain Eukaryota; kingdom Viridiplantae; phylum Streptophyta; class Magnoliopsida; order Ranunculales; family Papaveraceae; genus Papaver; species Papaver bracteatum. The sequence goes on from JAJJWX010001167.1 coordinate 661,481, forward strand.
GAGCACATAAGTCTTTTTCTTATCGCAAGCATAAAATCTCTCCTTGCATGCGAGTACAAAGACTTGCACCTTCGCAAGCATAAAATCTCACCTTGCACGCGAGTACAAAGACTTGCACCTTCGCAAGCATAAAGTCTCGTCTTGACCACGAGCCCAATGCCCAATATTGGTCCAAAGACTCGTACTCAACACAAGCAATACAACCATCCTGTCCGAGATGCAAGAGCTACAGCCTTGTTACGTTGTGAGCAAAAAGCCTTTCCCCAGCCGCAATCACATACTACATTCTCCTCAAGACTCGACTAGCTATCGAGCATCACAAGTCCACCACGTGGAAAAAAGTCTCGCCTAGCACGTGAGCAATATTATTTTTATTTTTATTTTACTTTTTATTTTTATTTTTATTTTTTGTGCAGGTTATCACAGTTGAGAGCGTCTTCGTAATGTCTCTACAAATGCTTGGGGGAGAGTTACGTCATCAATGGTCGACGCAGAAGGAAAAACAAACTTATTAACCCCCAACAAGTTGGAGGTTAAGAGGGGGCAATGTTTGTACCGTGTATAAAATACACTAGAAGCCCATGAATCAAGCCCAAAAAGCCCGTTAAAGAAGATTCCATAAGCCCAAGACGGACCTATTGAGGAAGTCCGGAGGATTATTGAGGAAACCAACACTTGGGTTTATTGAGGAAAACCAGAGGACTTATTATGGAAGCCCAGTCTAGTTTATTATGGAATCCCAAATGACTTATTATAGAAGTCAGTTTGGGATAGACACAAATCTTGGAAGATAAACAGGAATCATCCAAGATAGCTACAAATCTTGAGAGATTGATAAGAATCTTCCAAGATAGATACAAATCTTATGAAGATATACAAGGATCTGTTAAGATAGACTCAAATCATGTGAAGATATACAAGAATCTCTCAAGATAGACATGCATCTTCAAGGATAGACACAAATATTAAAAGATAAGTACAAATCCATGTGGTTATTTTGGATGACTACAAATCTAGGGTTATAATGGAACTAGATTAGGGTTTTTTGCCTATAAATAGAGGCTAAAAATCCAACTCAAGAGGATGGAATTTCTATTCCTACATGGAATTTTAGGTTAGCTAACCCGGAGAAAAACCTTTGCATCATCACAATCAATAAAATATTTCTTTTTTCCCCCGTGGATGTAGGCAACTCTTTCCGAACCACGTAAATCTTTGTCATCTTTATTTATATCTAATTCTCTCGTAACCCTAATTTTCATATAACCATCATCAAATAATCGTGTTTTGTGCCTAGAATTTATTTTGGGTACGAACAACGTCGATTAAGATTATTGTGAGGTGATTGATAAACTGAGCTATTCTTCGGGAATATAAGTCTGGTTTTATTGATTGGTTCCTGTTCACCTTGATTTATCAAAAGACGGAACAAAGATCATAGGTTTATTCGTGGGAGACGAATTTATCTATCTTGTAGACTTTTCTGTGTGAGACGGATTTGTTTGCTAAAGTCTTCGACTTTGGGTCGTTGCAACTCTTAGTTGTGGGTGAGATCAGCTAAGGGAATCAAGTGAGGAGTATCCTGCTGGGATCATAGGCGTAGGATCATAATTGTACCTTGGATCAGTGTGAGATTGATTGGGGTTCAACTACAGTCCAGACTGAAGTTAATTTGGAGTAGGCTAGTGTCTGTAGCGGCTTAATACAATGTATGTTTAATCTGGACTAGGTCCCATGGTTTTTCTGCATTTTCAGTTTCCTCGTTAACAAAATTCTGGTGTCTGTGTTATTTCTTTTCCGCATTATATTTTTATCTAATTGAAATAATAAAGGTTATGCGTTGTTCAATCGAATATCCGACCTATTGTTTATTGATTTAAATCGATTGACACTTGGATATTGGTCTTTGGTACCATCCAAGTTATCTCTCTTTGATTATACTCGCGAATCATATTTGCTTGAGTAAATCAAATCGAGAGATTGAGACAATAACTCCTTGAGTATTTTCTATTGATTGAGTCTAGTTGATTCTCTAGAAAACAACTTGGAGTTGTCCATACAGATTGCTAATCGAAATATTGGGTGAGGTTGTTAGACCCCCGCTATGTCAATTGGTATCAGAGCAGGCAAACACATTAAACCTGATAAGTTTGTGTTTGTTCGATCCTTGAAATTTGTCTCATGGGAAATTTCTTTGGAAAATTTGCTCTTGGCATCTGTTACGCACACCAGAAATTCTTAAAGATTGATCGAGATCTATTATGGTCAAAACCTCTGATTTCTCATGATAATTTCATTTCATCTGAGAATGAAGTTTTAGATGATATGTGTCAATCTAAAGAAAAAAATATAAAGGAGGGGAGATTAAAGAAACCTTCATGGCGCTCAATGATATGGAATCTCACGAGAACAACTACCGATCTCTATGAAGAGTACTATCATAATGGATCAACTGATAAAGATCTTTTCAAAGCGTTTGAAGACGTTTTTAGCTCCTTAGAGAAACTTAATTCTGTTAAGTCTAAGAATCACTCCAAAAAGGGCTCTGTACATATTAAACCTTTAAATAATATTGTATAACCTGGAAAATGGAAGAGTCCTCCTTTGAGGCATATCAAGCAAAGGAATGGAAGCTCAGACTCCCCTGATTATTATCATTATGTTACGGGGACTGTTCACACTGATCAACCAAAAATGTTGCATGAGAATTTCTCTGTACATTATGCCTCTTGGTAACAAGACTTGCACTACCCTATATGTATATATCTTTAAATGGGGAAAGAGATGGTTGAATCATGTACAAGTTTCAATTTAAGCTTTCTAGTGCATCCTTCATGTTGTGGAATGCATAATTCTTGATATGCAATTGTCTAAACAAAGCCTCATTTAGTTCTTTGTGGTTTGAAGTTCGCAAACGGGTCCAAACCCATGTTTGGTCTTATTAAAAGGAAGTTTGCATACTCTCTTCTTACTCTCACCTGTCCGCGTACGCGAACTTCTATGTTTTTGTGTGTTATCTCCATTAAAGACTTTTTGGAGAAACTAAGAGAAAGGGTGTTGAATATTCACTCCAAGTAAGTAAATTCCTCTTGTTCCTTTCAATTTTTTGGACCTAATGATGAATTCAAAGGGGTCAAAAAGGATCCCCAAAGTCTCAAATAGCTCTAGTATGAATCCTCCTTGTGACCAAAATTCTCTTAGGATTAGGTTTGTGGATGATTCATGTGCTAGAAATTTTGATAAGATTTCATCTAAAGGTTTTATTTTAGAAAAGAAATTGGATTTGTCTAGTGGACATGATGAGGATTTAACTTGTTTCAAAAAGTTCAATCTTGGAAATATCTTTGATGGTCTTGGTCAAGGTTTTGATTTTCTAACAAGAATTTTTTATGCCAACATCCATGATATTGATCTTGATAAGATGGAATTCAAATCCATGGTAAATAGAAAAAGGATTCTTGTTAATAGAGAGTTAATTTCAAAGATTACCAACATACCGTTGGGAAATGTGCATCTCCCTAGACCAAGTGATGAACGTCCCTCATGTGATGATATCTCTATGGGGCTTTGTGGTAAGAAGGTATCTTGGAATCAAGGGAATTTTACTACTAATGATCTTAGTATTTCATTAATGGCATTTGGAAAACTTGGTATTCCCAATCTTTGTCCCTCCATAATTGAGAATTCTTGGTGGAGCCATGAGTTTGTTGAATTAGTCTATTTTCTTGAATCAGGTGTTCAAAGTTTTGATATTTGTGGATTCATTATACATCAAATGGTTACAATGACTTCTCCCACCAAGATTTAAGGCTATCCTTGTTTGATTAGTCAAATATGCCATGATTATGGTGTTGACACAATTGGCAACTCTCTTGAGGTACCCAAACCGGTTCGTTCTTGTACCTTCAGGCGCATAAGGGAAAATGTGTTCAAAAGACAAAGAGATGCTTCTTTGAATGAGTGTGACCCTACCACTTTGAGTTTACTTCAAAAATTCATAAGGGAGTGTGTAAAGTGAATTCAAGGGTCAAATGTGTACAAGAACAATTGTCGATGGTTGCAACTAAGTTTCCCGAACTCAAGGATGAGTTGAACACAATTCGAGCTTCTTGGAGTATCTCCGATGAAGATGATGATTAATGCGTTGAAATCTAGTAAATCTTCTATTATTTCTCTTTTGTTTAGAAGAATAACTAGTGTTTTGAAATAACCATTATTGTGATTACACATAGCTATATCCAATGTTTTCATCTTCTTGTTTTTAGATTTTTTGGTTTAAAAAATTCTAAGTTTGTTTGGAAGATGATGGTTGCAGTATTAATCTTTATGGTTTTATATATTGCAATATTTTGATGGGATATGCATGTTTACGTCTGTGAACTTGATTGTCCCATATTTTGTCAAAAGTAAAGTCGTTCGTGAATTGATATGCAAATATTGATAAAAGGATGAATAGACTTTTGACAAACACAAAAGTTAAGCCTATATTGTCAATTATTGATGTAAGATAGGTTATAATCTTTTATGATTCAAGGATTATGTCTATTGTGTGTCATTGTGCAAATGGTGATGAAACATAGAATGAATCCTTGTGTTATCCACGGTATAGATCCTTATTGATCCATTTTTTATGTATTACCGTGAAGGCTCCATTGTGTATCTCATGTTGAGAACAATACAACTAAGTCGATTTCTTATTGGCATGGTTGGTTGTTCCATGAGATTTTATATGTTGAGCATTAAGAACTAAATTAATCAACTTGTGTGGTTGTTTAGTTTGTATTCCATAAGTTTTCTTATGTTGAGTACATGAACGATTAAGGTTGTCATGTTATGATAATCTTAGTCGGGGTTCCATAATCTCCTATGTTGAGCCCAAATGAACTAAATCAATCATCTAGTATGGTTATTTAGTTAGCACTCTGTAAGTTCTTCTCATGTTGAGCATAATTGACTAGGATGGTTATTTTTATGATTAACTTAGTCATTGCTCCATAGATATTATTATGTCGAGTGTGACCAATTAAATTGATTACTCTTGTAATTAGTTTGGTTGAGTATGTCAATTAGATTATTTGCAAGTTTTCTTGTGATTAATTTAATTGATTTTTAAGTCTCCATAAGTTTACTTGTGTTGAGCATATTTAGTCAAATTAATCTTGGTTCGCTTTGGTTAATTTGATTGAATATTTCTTGATGGATTCCAAACTCATACTTGTATGTAATTTGTTGAGTCTAAAGAAATCCTTCTTTTCTCTTGAAATTAAGGTCTCTCTTGTTGTTCCTTAGGGAATGACATATTATGGGGGAGAGTTCTTTTGAACTTGTGATTAATTGCCAAATCTTTGTGGGGAGTGCGGCTGTGGAATATTAGAGGGGTTATCTTGCGTCTTTATAAACTCCTTGATGAATGCATTTAGCTTTGGATTTATGATTGCATCTAAACAAGATGATACATATTTATCTTTGGTCATGAAATGTATCTTACGGAAATTTCATTAGGATCACGTTCTTGTACCTTTGCTAATTTTATTGACAAAAAGGGGGAGAATTAATTGTACTTCACACTACAAATACATATGGTTTTCGGATCATTATGTAAGGGGGAGTGGTTTCCATGTGAGATGGAGTATTGACTAAGGAGGAGTAAAGTATCACCATAGTATTGTTGTTGAAGTTGTGATACAATTGAACTTTGACTCTGTGTAATAATACTATGACATTGTATAACAATGATTGAGAACCGATGTTTTTATCATTGTTATAGCTACATATTTTCAACAATGATGATGCTAAACTTACAACCTTTGGGATCATTGGACTACTTGGAAGTGACGAAGATTTCGAGTATTGTTGAAGATTAGACATGTGGAATAGGAGCTACAAAGTTTATTTATATATTTTTTGTATTCCATATGTATTAATAGTTTTGCCACTAAAATTGACAAAGGGGGAGATTATTAGAGCACTGCTTGGTCGAACTCTCATGCGTTGCTATATCAAGCATGTTTTTCAATGTTAGTGATCAAAACTATAAAGTCTTGATTTCTAGTCTACTATAGCTAAGGTCTCGGACTAGGATAGAATGTGTAGTTGAGCTCAAGAACTCCATGGAAATCATCATACAAGACGAAGGACTACTCAAGGAACCGGTGGATCTTCATCGACTAAAAGGTATGTGGAGACTTGAACTTATCAATCACTCAAAAGTCTATCTACTCTATCTCCTATCTTGAGACAAAAGTCGTTTTACTATATATACTAAAGATATACACATGTAACATTTCGAGCTAAGTATATCTCGCGTATCTATTTCTCGAAATGTGTGCTGGTAAAGCTTTCGCTTTAGCCAAGTTCATATTTTCCTAGTGACGAAAGTCATTTTATGTTTCAATAACTTTAGAAATTGCTCTGACAAAAACTAGTTCGTGAATAACAACTATATGACGTCCTCTGAGAATGTTTCAATGATTGAAATGAGAGTTTAGACATTATAACCACTGGGGAATATAAACATTATTGTGGTAACACATATATGTATAAGTCCTTATGCACTTGAACCGCAGTTTGCGAACTTTGTTGATCAAGTAAAAACCAGAACTTGAGCAGTCAATCCAGTCCGCGAACTCAGTCCGCGAATGAGCGTAGTTCTCGAACCCGAGAATTTCTTCTAGAGTTGAAGCTTGGTTTCAGTCTGCGAACTCAGTCCGCGAATTAACGGAAGTTCTCGAACCCGAGAATTTCTGCTGGAGTTTGTGAACTCCAACCGGTTACTTAAGTCCGCGAACCCAGTCCGCGAACTTGAGTGGTTATGTCTAAAAACGATGTTCATGAACTTATTTAAATTCTAAGGAATGCTATTGCAAACCATGGCTTTATAGTTCATGAATCGATTCGAGTGAATCACATCGTTTTTGCTTCAATTTTGTCTTATGTAGTACATAAGATCTCATAGCAATTGAACAACTCTATAACTAGTTCATTTGAGTCATTTGGACTAGTTATGGTGAAGAAGAATATGGTCGATATGAAAGTTTTCATTTGGCTAACCATTTGGTTGACTAATATTGAACCAACAATTGTACACATTTGGGTACCGTTACACAAACCCAAAATTTTCAAGTACATGTGTGTATGGAAAGCTAAGTTTTTGATCTAACGGTTGAGAGATATTAGCTTGTATCTAATCAGGTTTTCATCTAACGGTGAATATTGAATGCTCTGTTACTAAGCTAACATTGATTACAAACCCTAATTTGAAAGACTATATAAGGGAGAACTCTAGCAACTGGGAAACCTAATCCCCACACATTCTGTGTGATACTAGTTTGCTAAGATAGAGTTGATTCTCCTTTAACCTTTGGTTTTCATATTCTAAAACCAGGTTAACGACTTAAAGACTTCATTGGGATTGTGAAGCCAGACCGATACTACTTTTCTTGTAGTTGTGTGATCTGATCTTGTTGTTTCTATTGTACAAGTACAATTGTAATAATTTTCTTGAGATTTCTATCTCCGATAGGCAAGATATAAAAGTAACTACAAACATCTTCGTCTCATCGTTTGTGATTCAATAAAAAACAATTCGCTGCGTCGATTAAGATTATTCTGAGGTGATTGATAAAACTAAGATGTTCTTCGGGAATATAAGTCTAGTTTTATTGATTGGTTCATGTTCACCTTGATTTATTAAAATACGGAACAAAACTCATAGGTTTATTCGTGGGAGACGAATTTATCTATCTTGTAGACTTTTCTGTGTGAGACATATTTGTTTGCTAAAGTATTCGACTTTGGGTCGTAGCAACTCTTGGTTGTGGGTGAGATCATCTAAAGGGAATCAAGTGTGCAGTATCCTGCTGGGATCATAGGCGTAGGAGCATAACTGTACCTTGGATCAGTGTGAGATTAATTGGGGTTCAACTATAGTCCAGACCGAAGGTAATTTGGAGTAAGCTAGTGTCTGTGGCGGCTTAATACAGTGTATGTTTAATCTGGACTAGGTCCCGAGGTTTTTCAGCATTTGCGGTTTCCTCGTTAACAAAATTCTAGTGTCTGTGTTATTTATTTTTCGCATTATATTTTTATATAATTGAAATAATACAGGTTGTGCGTTGTTCAATCGATTAGAATATCGGACCTATTGGTTGTTGATTTAAATCGATTGACACTTGGATATTGGTCTTTGGTACCATCCAAGTTATCTATTTTTGATTAGACTCGCGGATCATATTTGCTTGAGTAAATCAAATCGAGAGATTGAGACAATAACTCCTTGAGTATTTTCTATTGATTGAGTCTAGTTGATTCTCTAGAAACAACTCGGAGTTGTCCATATAGATTGCTAATCAAAATATTGGGTGAGGTTGTTAGACCCCCGCTTTTTCACACGGGAAGTCTCTGATGGAGGAATATAACATCAAGAGCATCTCGAGAAATGGGTCCTTGTTCGATTGATGTGGATTACCTATAAATAGCAGTAAGTCTTTGAAGTGTAGAATCCAGAAATAAGGATCATAGAATGATTCCGATCACTGTAAAGTCCCTGATTGTCTCTTTGGTGAGTTGTTAGCGCTCCTTATATCATGACTTTTTATTGTTCGTGCAATTAGGATCATGAAACCAATATTTGTTACTTTGTTATATAACTTTTGCTCCATCGAGCATTGACGGTCTTCAATTCATTGCTGTTGAACAAATAATTTCTAAATCAAGCGCCAAAGAAGAATTCGATGTAAGTACCTCTTTGTATAATCATTCATGGCACTCCTTATGTGAAATACCACTAATTTTTGTTGATGTATTCAAAAGGATATTTCCATGGAATGAGGGAGTACTGACGATTCTCATTCATCTTCGGAGGATGGTGAAGAAGAAAACCCCGGATTTCGAAACCGAGTGAAAGCAATGATGTTTCCAATGGTGATGTTGGAAATTTCGGTCCTTTGAGCACTTTAGGGACTACTCCACTAAGTAACCATCGTTTATTTTCTTCATAGAAGTATGAAATTTCTGATTTGTTGATGAATGAATGAAAATGCTCATGAATAAGTGAAAAAATTTACCTAAATACGTCACCAGAAAATTCAGAACTTAGCCTTTCAGAAAAAACACCGTAAAATCTTCATACGATGTCATATTTTTGCGATCTACCCATGTATCCTTATGCCCAGGAAATTTCCAAGCTTAATCAATGGATATTTTTGAGTTTTGAGCACGTTTAGGGGTTGAAATCGATGAAATAGTAAACTTCCAGGAGGCCTTTAGAAAATTTTCAGCTGCCATGTGGTCCAATGTTTTGGCCACAACTCTTCGCTCGTTTCTTCAATTGCTGTGAATTTTGGTTATGCTTTATATGAAATCCATACGAAGAGAATGATATATGATCCAACCCTATATTCCTCACCAACTTCTCCCGGATTTCTTCTTTGTGCGGGAAAATGTAAAATCATCTCAGACAGCTTGTTGTAAAACACTCTTGTTATGTCTTTGGACCATTCGCTTGTGTATTGAATGGTTGGTGAAGGATTTCAATGTCATTGATTCATTTGAGATCAGGACCCCTTGATTTATACATGAGCATGGTGCTTGCAGCCATCTTATTTCTGTCGTAGAAACATCACTTCTGAAACCCTGGTCACGGGACCATGACTGAGGTTGCTCTCTAGAGGGGTGGTGTAACGACCATGGTCTCATGTACCGGTGGTAGAGTTACTTTTATGATGAATAATTATCACATGAGAGTCTGGTTCCATGGGTCTTGGATTGTGAAACTGATCGTCATGATCAGTGGACCGTCGGTCCCCATTATTTTGTTGAATCTCTCCTTTGCATTTTCTCTCCTTCTGGCAAGACTTCGATGGAGGAACCAGATAGAAAAATTGATGTAAAGACCTAGGTGGTCGAAGTTGGAGGTACCTTGATGAAGTACTTAGCGGAAAAACCTAGTGTACACCGATCTACTGTGGAATTTATGAATCCCGTCTAAGAATTGTTGCTTGCATGTTGTACACTTTGGGAGATGTAGGAACCTCATTCGACGTCAGAATTCGATGTTTGACCCTAACTTTTGAAGCTAACAGAATGATTTATCACATGAGAAAAGAATCACTCAATTTGGAGTTATAGATGTCAGCCAACGAAGTGTGCACATTTGTAATTTGTAATCTTGTACAAAATTTTCAGATTTCGTAGACCTGACGGTAAAGGTCATATCTTTCAGATCGTATGTCCGATTGATCTGCCCTTTAGGTATGTTGTAGAAGAGACATTGACGAACATCTTTTGTTGAGGAAGCATTGTCCCTTTCCTCACCCATTGATGATAACATCTTGTAGAAGACTTTGGATTGTGCCCACAAGTCGTGTAAGCTTTGGGAAGACTTTTATGTGAGCATGTTATCAGGTCTACACATATTGATATGAATCATTAGTTCTTGGAGAAGTACGCTTCATGTGTAACACTTCAGAGAATGGTTAGTCGATGAAGCCCTGTCATGACGATGTTGCTCATGAGACCGTTGTTGATCCTTAGATTACGATTGAATTTTCTCCATAAATTCTTGTTGATGTCGATACTATGGTCAGAGTTGCTCCAGAGATCGAAAAGGATAGAACCATGATTATCGACATAGTCATTGCTTCTCCGTTCAGTGAGACTTTACACTCACGAACTAGTTGGTGGGTTGAGCATCCCTAAGAAGAAGGTGTACTGGGAGTTTAACCCAAATTCTCCTGAACAGTATGACTTTACTGTGAACCGGATTTGTCAGAAAATCGACATTGTTGCGGTAGATAGCATTAGCGGTCTTCATGATTGGCCAAGAGGGGAAGTTCATCACTTGTGCAGGGTCTTGTGATGTAGAGAGATTTAGTTGCTAAATTTTTTGTGGAATCATATCAGGTTGTAATGACTTGATATGTATTTAATGTTGTCCAATAAGATCAAGTCCCTAGTGCATGTTGAAGGAATTTATGCCATCGATGGATGAATGATATTTCATCTTCTTCAGAAGTCTTGTCATCGAGACAGTGAAGACTCAACGATTGTAGTTCAGCTTTACTTTGATCGTGTCGATGGTGAATCAGTATGTCATCGTCGATATTTTTGTGCTGAAGCCAGAGGTGCCATTATCGAAGGTGTACTCTTTGATTGGGAGTACAATTTGAATACTTTTTAGATGCTTGAGTGTTGAAGCGTCGTATCATTTAAGATTCGAATGTCTTAGGCTTGATTGTCTCGGCTCCGAGTATCTTTTGTTGATTCAGCATTTCTTTCACTACGGTAGTGGGATTAAACACTTGTGCAGACATCAGAGCTTTCTGATTTTCTGGTACACATGGACACTTCTGCAAGGCTATGGATAAATGCCTAAAGTTTTCTTTGCCATGCTTGGACATCATCTCAGAATGAATGTCTCAATGCTCGATTCGGAAAAATGTCAGATTCCACCACTTGGTAAAATACTAATGTGGTGAAGCTACCATTCATAACGTCTTGCAGAGTTGCTAGCAGAAGTCCCCATGCTAGGATAACATGTGAGGAAATAAATGACACAGACATGAAATAAATGAGACTTTCCTGAGTGTGGAACCTCTTGATGAATGTCTATGCATATTTTACAGGTTTCCTCAAAGTTCGAAATTCCCCCAAGTGCTTTGATGACGGAACGTCCGCCAAATCTTCTTGATCAGAACTTTCTTCGTTTGAGAGATGTGCAACCAAAGGCGCTTTGTTTGTAGTTATCTTTTCAGCATGGATCCACACTCTTCTGAGGATCGTGTCATATCTTGGATCTTCTTGATTATGTGAAACTTGGTCTCTATTTAGGTTGAACTTATTCTCACCTTGAGAGTGATGTAGCCATAAGCATCTCTGAGCGTTCCTTCATGGTCTCTGATTGAGATAGGATTATGAGTAGCTTCTTGTCGAGTGATGCATGCGACTCTGAAGGTTTTTAGTATAATGTTGTTAATGGCGGTGTCAGCATCGATCAACATTCTTCCAAATTAATTTCCTCTGAGATGGACTGTGGTAAGCAGTCCCCAGTTGTGCATATTTTTGTCTATGGATGAAGGTTCAAGGAGTATTTTCGGGATGAACAGATGTCTAACACAATGTAATTTGGTGTTGTGAACATGTCTTTCCTTTGTGTCTTAGACAAATAGAGCAATTTCACAGACACGCTCGATCAACGATTGGACTGATTCTTTGAATGGTTGCTTATAGAGTGTAAAGGTTCTTACTAGGAGAGGATTCTTGTGTACTCCTTTAGTCCCCAGTTGATTCTATTGTGGATAAACCATCTCTTTGAAGATGTGCTTAAAAATATTGCAATTACTTGTTGGATGATCGATGAACCTATAAAGGAAGTACTTGGGTTTCTTCATTTCTTCTTAAGTTGGGTCTCTCCTGATGAACGATAATATGATTGCACTATCTTGAACCCAGACTTCAGTAACCCGATCATTCCTTCATGAGAACAGAGAAGTTTAAGTCTGTTTGATTATTTCCTCGTTCGTTGATGTTGGGTCGAGGTTTGTGCATTCCAAGTTTGGTTATCTTTTCTTCGCGTCTTCAAAGGAGCCTGAGATGTTGGAGAAACGCGTTGATGATGTGTCTCGGCTTTTCTTTTATTCCTTTCGGCAATAATATTTGTTAAAGACTGTAGATTGTAATGATTGTTGACTAGGCGTCGGCTGCTTCAAGATTCCTCCACCTTTAAGACTTTGCTCTTTCCAGTAAAGTAGGTGCAGTAGTCGCTGATCATTTGGATGCTTCATGAAGCTCCGGGAAAGTATGGAACCGGAGATTTTCCAGCAAGGCTCTATAGACCAGGATCATTCCGTTGATGCACAAGTCCACCAGTTGTTGTTCAGTGACATTCGGGTCATGACAATCCAAAGCTTGGACTCTGAACCTCTTCACATAATCGTTGGGATATTCATTGATATTCTGAGACATTCTTATTAAGTCGGAGAGAGTGATATGCTATGAGATGAAGAAGTATTTCATGTAGAAGGTATTAACCATTTCTCCCGAACTAGCGATGCTCCCAGGTGCAATGTTGTTGTACCAGGTGTATGCTCGGCCTTTCAGAGATTTCGAGAATTCCTTCAGACAGACGGCATGGTTGTGCTCGTGCTCTCCTAGTGCCTCAAAGAATTGAGAGACGTGTTCTCGAGAGTTTCCTGTTCCGTTGTACAGCGTGAATATTGGGGAAGTGTAGCCCTTCGGGAAAGGAATTCTTTGCATAGCAGCAGGATATGGAGGTTGATGACGATGAATAAATGATGATTTTTCTTTTTCTCGATCCTGCATGAAGCGTTCCAGGTCCTCACGAGTGATGAAGCCTGCAGGTTCCTTTGTTGGTGGGTTATCTGCAGCTTTGTTCACCTCATCATCATCTACTACATGGACCGGAGTGACTTCAAGATCAGTAGCCGGAGATGTTTCTTTGGATTTTCCTTTCTTCTAAGCTTTCTATGACATCTTGTCAGTAAGAGTTTTAAGATAATTGCACAGCTCCTTCGGAGTGTTATCCATGTCAATCTGATTTTTGGCAAGAGTTTCTTGCACCTTCATGAGATCACCTATGGTAGGAGGATTTCTTCTAATTTCTTCAAGAGACCTTCCGAATAGAAGATTGTCTCCGATGTTGGTTTGCGGAGGAGTGATATCACCAGCACCGATGCTGGAAGCAAGAGTAGTTTCTGAGTACCACCATTGTTGCTAGTACTGGCGTTGTTTGTGTTAGGATTTGTAACTGAACCTGACCTAAGATCAACCATTTTTTAAAAGTTTGAGATTACAACCGAGAGATTAATCTCCCACTGTGGTCGCCAATCTGTAGATGGGGAAAGACGGTTCGTTGGTTTTTTGGGGAACTCGATCTAGTAAACTGCTTAACCTCACACATATGCACTGCAAAGGGAGTTCTTAGTTTCGAGAGATTAATCTGTAGGACTCCGGCCAAAACCAAATCAATGGTCGTTCCAGACTCAATTCGGTCGCAAAGAGGGAGATGGGTTGATCTGTAGGAGGGAATATGAGAATTGTGCGGGATCAATGATGATCAAGGATTGTGTATGTGTTGAAGGTTTCTGCAATAATTGGTGAACTGTTGAGTTCGAATAAGTTCTGATGGATTGATGAATTATTGAGAGTAGTTACTCGAGAAATTCTATTTGGACGATTTCTGATAGCTAGTGATCATTCGTTGTCCTCAATCATGGATTCAGAGACTTATTTATATTGTCAGAGTTGTGAACACCTTGATCCCTGTAAGTGTGACGGTTTCATGAGTGGAAGGGTGAGCAAGTGGAAGATCGTGGTAAAGTCAGTTCCATGTCGTGTGGAAACTTGACGGATAATGCACCCACTACTTTGCCAACTCCTTCAACCGTTTACACAACTTACGCACATTTCTCGTCGTGGATGAATCCACGTGATGTAGGCCGCCATACCAAAACCCTAGTTGTAATCCCCCAATTTGACGTGATTCATGTCTCACTAATCGTGGAGTCTGCATGACAGACATGTATTTAGTTTGTCAGATATTGAATGATTAGACAATGAGCCTAGGTTTTGTTGAATCGAGCATGTTTGACAAATGCTCAGCGATTCATGAATGTTAATGTTACTCGTCTGAGCAAATATTGTAAATTCGACGAGTTGTTTGAATATTAATGAGTTACTGAATATATTTGGATTATTCGAGAACTCAGAAAGTATTTCTCGATTCGACATAATACTGATAAATTACTGAATATTGATAGTTGTATCAATATTCGAGCAACTGAGCAAGTATTGCTCAATTCGACGAATTACTGAATATTGAGAATTTGACGAGCAACTGACCAAGTATTGTTCAATTCGACAAAATACTGAATATTGATAATTTGACGTGCAATTGAACAGATATAGCTCAATTCGATAAATTACTGATAAATTACTAAATATTGACAGATGGATCAATATTTGAGCAAGTGTTGCTCAATTTGACGAAATATTTATTGGTGACGTGAGCCAATAAAATAATAAAATATTGGTAGATTACCAAATATTATATGATTAATTCAGATGCTGGTTGCTGAATCAATATAAATTCATTAGTGTTTGAATCTTGCTCAGAATGATGATTCGTAGAACACTTATTCGAAACCTTAATTTCATATCATAGTTGATGAATCACTGAAAATAGGTCATGAGTGATAGAGGGACCGACCACATGGGATGATGGGCGTCCATTTGGTGCCCAGTGCTCGAGTGAGCATACACCAGGGTTCTCAGTTGGATGGTTGGTGAAAGAATGATGATTAAGTGCCGGTTTCATCATTTATTGAAATATTGCTGGGTTCAGCATTAGGCGATAAAACCTAAGTATGAAAGATAAAGACCGACCAAGAGAGCATGGGACCGGATCTTAGTATTCACGGGACCAGCTGTTGGTCGTTTGAGAAATCCCCGTGTTGGTTGAAGAGAGTTTGGGCCCAATACAAGCAATTGAGCAAATTAGGTCAGAATTATGAAAACGTGTGGGACCGGATTTGTGTAAGTCCTAGGCATGACCCTGGTCAGTCATGAAGGCATGCATGTGTTTCCGTGGTGTCTGTGTCTCCGTACTGAGAGTTTCAGTATTTTCTGATGTGCGTTCGAGCGACATTGTTAATTTTTAGAAGGGTTTCATCTTGACTGAAATTCTTGATTTTTGTTGGAATTAGCATGTATGCTCAATTGATCAATATTTTGTAAATATTGAAATAAGAAAATTTTAACATTTAAAATTACCGTGAGAGGCTAGCTGATCGTGTAACCTTGTTGGCCTTTGGTTTTTCGAGATTTGAGCAAAATTTGAGAAGTTATGACGAAATCATGATTTTTGCTCAAACCAAGGAGTTTCATGAATTGAGGAAAATAATAATTATAAAAGGCTATGGATTGCAGGGTGTAGGACCGGCCACGGCTAGGGAATGGCCGTCCGTCTATGTTGCTCAGTCCCACAACACTTTCCCTATTTTATAATATTATTTTTCATGAATCCGTGAAGTTATGGAGAATTCATGAGTTTTGTTGAAACAGAGGAGTTTCATGAGTTTAGGGAATAATAATTATAAAAAACTAGGGATTGTGAGGTGTGGGTCCGGCTATGGATCATACATGGCCGCCCGGCTAGGTTGTCCGGTCCCGCACACCTTTCCATTTTTTATAATAATATTTCATGAATCCATGAAGTTATGGGGAATTCATGAGTTTTTCACAAACAAGGAAAGTTGTTATATTAAATGAGTTTTTCATGAGTTCATGAAAAATAACAAAATAGGGCATGGCCGGCCGGCCGGTGTGCCCGGCCTCTGGGTGCCTCTTATTATTTTATTATTATTTGTTGCTTTCTCCTATTTTGCGTAGGATTTCTCATTTGTCCATATTTTTGGATGCTCGTTTGTGCATTGATTTAAGGTCTTTCTGAATGTTCGTAGTAGCAATAAAAGATTCGTTCTCTCGGAAGTTGTTAAGATTAAATTAACAGGTTTAAATAAAAATAATAAAAAGAAGAGAGATTCACTGGGCCTAGGATTCCACCGAATTCATATCAATAGGTTCAATTATTTATTTTTCAACAATTATAGCTCAATATAAACAAGGACTCTTATTTTTTGCCAAGGTAGATTCTCAAAAGATTGATTGTATCCCTAAGCATAGATTATCTAAACAAAGCATAACCTATCTAATGAATGACAACCAATTTAATCAAATCATAGTTCTATTTTAATTAATGCAAAAGTCATATAGAAAACTTAAATAAAATTCACCCATGCGTAAAGTTCGATTTCCTCCGTCAACCCAGTGTAGGGGTTTAGCTACTCATGATGTAGACACTCTCAAAATATTTTTTATTAGCTCAAATGGTGTTTACAATGAAGAAAAGGAGAAAAATAACATAAACCGGGAATTTGCAACGCTTAATAGGCGTTACAAACTCGCCGTTACAATCTTCACTGTTACAGATATTAGGAAACTGTCGTTCATGAAATGAACAACGACAGTGCTATTGAGTCGTTTGTTGTTGTTGTTGTTGTTGTTCTTCTTCTTCTTCTCTACAGCAGCAGAGAAGTTTCTCTGCAACCTCTATTCTCGACCCCAAACTCTCTATCCCCTTCTATGATCTCAATCAACTCTATTTATACTCACAAGACTTCAAAAATCTTCGTAATCACTCCACAATATTCTTCCAAAACTCGGCAATAAAAGAAAATATTCCCGAGAAGTTTTCTTCCCTTTCTTGCCTCCTTCATGCGTTCAATTGCTGTAGACACACTCCATCATACTTGGTTAATGTTCAAAGGTGAGTCAACACGCTGAATACACGTTCAAACTTTCCAAGAAAACCCCATCAGAACTCCACGTATTGCTCAACCTCTGTTTCATGAGATTTCCACGTAACGACCTCTTCAATCGATTCCAGGTCACATACGTTCCCTGTTTTGATGAAACAGGTCATTTTCCAACTAATTCCAACTAAATTTCCGATTAAATCTCAGCCAAACCACTTCACAAATGTACGCATAAAAATAGCCCAAAAAACCGTGAACCCTGATTTCTTTAAACCCGGTTATCCAACCAATTCTGAACGAATCCAAGGCCATTACCAACTCTGTTTAGGCCCTAGGAATAAACCCATTTGATTTCAGCCATTGAATCTCGTTAAAACACCTCCAATCCTTCAACCCTAATTCTGCCAGCTCAAGAACAAGTTTTCCCACCAAAATCAGTTAACATGTTTTCTTCACATATTGACGTTCCAGCCAATTCTAGTCAAATACAAGACCTATACCAGTTCTGTTAAGTCAAATAGAGAAGACCTACAAAATTTCAGCAATTGAATCTCAGTATAACACCTTCAAATCTTCAACCCTAATTCTGTTGCATTAAAAACCAAATTTTCCCGCCATTTTTCAAATTCAAAAGGTTGAAGATGATGTCCCCTTATCCAGTACAGGTGTCCCTTTAGCAATTTGGGTGTAAATATAAATTCATGGGGTGCGAATAACCATAGGTTCCAAATAACAAAGAAGGTGCCCCTTAGTAACGGGACACCCCCTTAGTAATTGAGGTGCCCCTTAACCGACATTGAGAGTCCGAATAACACGTGTCCTCCGGGGTACACAAATCACTTTTCGAGCAACTTTCTCCATAAGAGCTTATTTGACAAAAACACCTACAAAGAAGATTATTAGTGATAAAATTGAGACCTAGCTAATATAAATATGGGTATAAAATGGTGCACTTACGTGCTTATCAACACCCCCACACTTATATTTTGCTAGTCCCGAGCAAAACAAGCAAATTGACCCGCTACACAGCTAGTCATAAATTAAGAAACTTAGACCCGCTACACAGCTGGTCATGTAATGCAAAAATTAAAAAAATAGACCCGCTCAACAGCTGGTCATATCATGCAAATTTTTTTTTTTTTTTAGAGACCCGCTACACAGCTGGTCATAACATGCAAAAAGAAAAGACCCGCTACACAGCTGGTCATAAAATGCAAATGCAAATTTATTTATTTTAAGACCCGCCACACAGCTCGTCATATAATGCAAAAATAAAAAAAATAGACCCGCTCAACAGTTGGTCATATTATGCAATTTTTTTTATTTTTTTTTGGACCCGCTACACAGCTGGTCATAATAAAAAAAAATTCTTTTTAGAGACCCGCTCCACAGCTGGTCATGATAAGCAAGAAAATTCCTGAAATAGAAAAATTAAACGTTAACCACTCCCCCACACTTAAATATTACATTGTCCTCAATGTAATTGAGTCATCCAACGTAAAAATTAAGATGAGAAATAAAAATAAACAAAAATAAATACACAAATAATTATACCTACTGGAATGTACATAAAATTTCTCCGTAAACTAATAACCTGAAAACTTGGGGATCGACCCAAAATACAATATTTACAAATGACAGCTTCACAATTATTTTATGGAAAAAATTGGACATTGAAACTGTCAGAAAACAAAATTTACCCCTAAACCAAGTTTTTACTGCACATGGAAGTGCGTAAAGAACAAAGTATGGGGATTCTATTGAAACTGGGGAAATATTAATTGATTCATGCACGATATCAGGAATAGGCAAGTCCTCCGGGTATTTAGATGAAAAGTATTCCAATAAAATTTTAGAAGCACACAATTCTAACCCTAAATTAGGCAACTTTTGGAAGTCTAGGGGTCTAGAAACAACCGCTAAGTCGGGTGAATGATCTTGTGAGGTCGATTCATCTATGGAATTAGGCGAATCCTCCACACAATCATCCATAGGGTCATATATATGTTCAGTCTGGGACAAAGGGTCACTATCAGATTCATCATCGTCGTCATTAAATAATTTTTGGCATTCCAATATTCTCAGTCTTTGTTCCAAACTAAGTGGTGTGTGTTTATAATACTTCTCATAAATCTCTAACAGAGATTCTTCACGTACCTCATGTGGAGCAGAAACTCCATACCGTTGCCTATGCATATATTCACCAAGCGTCATCTCTGATGAAGTTTCCTGATGATTTGAATTTCTACGCATATATTCCGCCAGCGTCATCGTAGACGACGTCTCCTCAAAAGAAGTCGTCATCCTGAAAAGAAATAGAAAAAGAAACGCATAAAAAGGAAAAAAATAAAAACTAAAATTAAAAGAAAATACTGTACAAAATAAAAATAAACCTAAAAATTAATAATCTAAAAACAAATCCGCGTCGCAACGGCGCCAAAATGATTTAAGGTTTTTCTGAATGTTCGTAGTAGCAATAAAAGATTCGTTCTCTCGGAAGTTGTTAAGATTAAATTAAAAGGTTTAAATAAAAATAATAAAAAGAACAGAGATTCATTGGGCCTAGGATTCCACCGAATTCATATCAATAGGTTGAATTTTTTATTTTTCAACAATTATAGCTCAATATAAACAAGGACTCTTATTTTTTGCCAAGGTATATTCTCAAAAGATTGATTGTATCCCTAAGCATAGATTATCTAAACAAAGCATAACTTATCTAATGAATGACAACCAATTTAATCAAATCATAGTTCTATTTTAATTAATGCAAAAGTCATATAGAAAAACTAAATAAAATTCACCCATGCGTAAAGTTCGGCTTCCTCCGTCAACCCAGTGTAGGGGTTTAGCTACTCATGATGTAGACACTCTCAAAATATTTTTTATTAGCTCAAATGGTGTTTACAATGAAGAAAAGGAGAAAAATAACATAAACCGGGAATTTGCAACGCTTAATAGGCGTTACAAATTCGCCGTTACAATCTGCACTGTTACAGAATATTAGGAAACTGTCGTTCATGAAATAAACAGCGACAGTTCTAAAACGACAGTCCTATTAAGTCGTCTGTTCTTCTTCTTCTTCTCTACAGCAGCAGAGAAGTTGCTCTGCAACCTCTATTCTCGACCCCAAACTCACTATCCCCTTCTATGATCTCAGGCAACTCTATTTATACTCACAGGACTTCAAAAATCTTCGTAATCACTCCACAATATTCTTCTAAAACTGGGCAATAAAAGAAAATATTCCTGAGAAGTTTTCTTCCCTTTCTTGCCTCCTTCATGCATTCAATTGCTGCAGACACACTCCATCATACTCGGTTAATGTTCAAAGGTGAGTCAACACGATGAATACACGTTCAAACTTTCCAAGAAAGCCCCCCATCAGAACTCCACGTATTGC
Organism: Papaver bracteatum; assembly: GCA_023529315.1. Lineage (NCBI taxonomy): Eukaryota > Viridiplantae > Streptophyta > Magnoliopsida > Ranunculales > Papaveraceae > Papaver > Papaver bracteatum. Next base: position 682,217 of record JAJJWX010001167.1, read on the forward strand.
TCAACCTCTGTTTCATGAGATTCCCACGTAACAACCTCTTCAATCGACTCCAGGTCACATACATTCCCTGTTTTGATGAAACAGGCCATTTGCCAACTAATTCCAACTAAATTTCCGATTAAATCTCAGCCAAACCACATCACAAATGTACGCAGAAAAATAGCCCAAAAACCCGTGAACCCTGATTTCTTTAAACCCGATTATCCAACCAATTCTGAACGAATCCAAGGCCATTACCAGTTCTGTTTACGCCCTAGGAATAAACCCATTTGATTTCATCCATTGAATCTCGTTCAAACACCTCCAATCCTTCAACCCTAATTCTGCCAGCTCGAGAACAAGTTTTCCCGCCAAAATCAGTTAACATGTTTTCTTCACATATTGACGTTCCAGACAATTCTAGGAAAATCCAAGATCTATACCAGTTCTGTTAAGTCAAATAGAGAAGACCTACAAAATTTCAGCAATTGAATCTCAGTATAACACCTTCAAATCTTCAACCCTAATTTTGTTGCATTAAAAACCAAAATTTCCCGCTATTTTTCAAATTCAAAAGGTTGAAGATGATGTCCCCTTATCCAGTACAGGTGTCCCTTTAGCAATTTGGGTGTAAATAGAAATTCATGGGTTGCGAATAACCATAGGTTCCAAATAACAAAGAAGGTTCCCCTTAGCAACTGGACACCCCCTTAGTAATTGAGGTGCCCCTTAACCGACATTGAGAGTCCGAATAACACGTGTCCTCCGGGGTACACAAATCACTTTTCGAGCAACTTTCTCCATAAGAGCTTATTTGACAAAAAACCCTACAAAGAAGATTATTAGTGATAAAATTGAGACCTAGCTAATATAAATATGGGTATAAAATGGTGCACTTACGTGCTTATCATGCATCCAGGTGCTCAGTCATGCATCATTGTCGAGTACACTTACACCATTTTTGTAGGGCTTACTCAGTGATGATCCAGATGCCCGATGGTTGAGTATTTATTGCTAATTCATGAAATTCAGTGTAGAATAATTCATGAAACGGAACAATAAAATGAGTAGTTATTTATTATCAATTCATATGACTAGCTGTGGATTCGACCATGAACTCGGAATAATAAAACAGGCATTAACATTCCATGGGATCATGGATTCGACCATAGAATCGGAGTAATAAAATTATCTATTATCATTCCACGAGCTTAGTAGTGAATTCGATCATGAAATTGGAATAATGAGATAATATAGTAGTTTATTTCCATTCAGTGAGATCAATTTGTATATTCGATCACGGAATAAGAGAAATTGTTATTTCCATTCCATTGGATTAGGTCGTAGATTCGACCATGGAATAGGAGAAATAATAGATCGTTCAGGGAATTCAGTGGTGAATGTCACGGCAGAATAGTCAATCCAATTGGAAAAAGACTAACTTGCAAAAGAATAGTCAATCCAATTCTCTTCCGAGAAATCTTGAAGAGAGTAATGGGAAGAAGGTTCTGGTTGTTCCTAAACGCACTCAGAAGTGGGTACCAAAGAAATCCAATAATGCTTTGAGTGTGAAAAGGAATGATCTTCCATAAAATTCCATGACTATGGAAAAGGCAGTATCCATGATGTTGGAACTTAACAAGTTTTTTGGAAAAATGGAATTGGATATGAAAGGTTCTAAAAGCGATCTCTTTCATGATAATCCAAAGGTCACTTGTGGTGAGCAATACATTGTTCACCCCAATACAACTTAGTTGTGTTGTAAGTACATCCTCACCAAGGAATGCCCTGCTATGTATACGGTGAGGGAAGCACAAAAATTGGGGCACACAGATTATGTTCGGTAAGACGATTAGAATCTTCTAAAAATGTATGTCTATAAGCTTGAGCAATATTTGTGTTTTTATTTGCTTAGAGTACTTATAATGATCCATGTACCTTTCTTATCGTTCATTTCTACCTAACTTGATCTGTGTTTAAGGTTCTTAAATGTTTAGGTTTGAAAATAGTGGTTTGGGATGTTTGTACTTCATGGTACACATACCAGGTGTGCATACCATCATTTAAAATCAAAATCCAGGGGTTTAAGTACGCATACCCGTATGCATACTTGCCTGTAGACGTCAATATTCGGTAAACATGTTTTGGCCGTAACTTCTTCGTCTGAACTCGGAATGACCTCATTCTTTTTGAATTACCTTTATCTATGAATTATATTTAAATTGGAGATGAGAATTCCTGAATTTGGATGAGTTAATATTGGTATTTGTCTTGTATCTTGTTTTTGAGTGTTTTGCTCCGTTTTGTCGCACTTCTTGGACTTGGGAACTTAAATTCATGGAGTACTGCTCTCCTAAGCGCATTTGTAGCTTTTACAAGAATGTTGTTGGTGAATCAAAAAGAAGAAAGTTCAAGAATAGGCAGTAGTACGCATTATTATGGGATTCTTGAATGTTCACAAACAATTTATGTGAACTATGGTGCATGGTCGTTAATGACTTGGTATGTTCTTCTTTGTTAAGAAAATATTTTTATGTGAACTATGGTGCATGATTAACGGGGGCCCACCTTTGCATGGAGCTAGTCGGCCTAGGAAGACTAGGACTCAATGACCTTGAAATGTTTGCCCGAAAGTGGCATGCTGAATGGCTTCCAAATCCTTTGCGGCAATAGATTTCTGCCGCAAATTGATCTCGACCACTCACCTTTGTTGGTCAAATTAAGTGGCGTAGATCGCACCTTCATGAGACAAAGAGGTATGGGCATATACACCAGTATGCCGTCTACACGCATGCCTGCTCGGCCTCACTAAAACCTGTGCCCAAACTCGGATTCGGTCAATCATAGGAGTGATGCTCGCGCACTTCCTAAAACCCTAAAAATCCATCAACATTCGCATATGAGGGTTTTAAACCATCTCGTCCGTCCAATTTTGCTAGCTTGGTCGGATAGCCTAGGTTGAAAGCTAGATGACCAGTGATGCATCCTAATGATTACCATCCGCCACTCTTCCATATGGAGTAATCGGCCAGGAGATAGCTCGCCCATGCAGACTCCAAACGATTAACTCGAAGATGGTTGGACGTGATGCTATTTTAAGATTCTTGGTCCGTAAATTATTCGGTAAGGCTTTAAAACATCGATGCTTCATACATGCTGATTGTTTGCTATGCATTATATGCATTGAGCATACATGATATTTCATAAATATCAAATCCTTAGTTATTTTAGCATCAGATTCTACTTTATATAGTGGGTCCCACAATCCACTCATTCGAGACATCAAGCATGTCACAAACTAGGGGATACTTATTGGGGTATTGGTCTGGAGGTTTACAGCGTGCAACGCGCCCATATACAAGAACGTGTCATGAGGTATGGATAGTTGAGATGATGAGGGAAGTGGGATAATACGTGATCGTGTAATCACCCACACGACCCCACTACTCCATCACTCAACTTCCTCCACTTCCTACGAGATGAGGGTTTGTGCTCAATGACTTATATAAATAGGTCCTTTGCCTATTTCCAAACAACACATACAAGCAAAGAAAACCAAGTGTTGTCATTCGTATCCAGAAAACACCAGAGATGATTGCTTACATTATTGCAAGCCAGTTCGATATTTTGATACAAGTCATAAACAGCCAACACCTTCACTATCTCAACACCTTTTTCGCTTCCCTCCCTAAGATCAACCTCATCTCCTTCACTTTGTGACCGAAGCAAGTCTGGAACGGCCATTTCTTGGTTTATCCCAGAATTGTATAGATTGATCTCTCGAATCAGAAAGCACTCCCGTGCAGTGCATTTGTTTAGGGTTTAGATTCATTTCTCATCCACACACCCAAATTTACCAAAAACCGCAGAAACAGTTTTCACCCATAAACACTTTGGTAGTTTTTCTTCGTATAAATCCGGGAGAAAAAGATTGAATTCTACCCTCTAAGGACAAATCATCTTATATGTGCATTACGAGTTTGTCTTGATGCCTAGGAAACTTCTTATGAGAATTTATTCTTGTTTTTGAGAAGGATTACTAGAGTTTGGAATAGCCATTATTATGAGTACACATAGCTATGTCCAACGTTTTCATCTTGCAATGTTTTTAGATTTATTTATTTAAACTCTAAAATTGTTTGGAAGATGATTTTTGCAGTATTAATCTTTATGGTTTTATATATTGCAATATGTTATGGGATATGTGTGTTTATGTCCGTGAACTATTATTTATATGTTGATATGCAAGTATTAATACAAGATCGATGAACTTTTGACAAACAAAAGTTAAGCCTATTATGTCAATTCATTGATGGAAGATAGGTTAAAATCTTTTGTTTACAAGGATTATGTCCATTGTATGTCATTGTGCAAATAATGATGGAAAATAGAATGAATCCTTGTCTATGCCGCAGTATTGATCTTTCCCTAATCCATATTTTATGTGTACTACAATGCTCCGTAAGTTCTCTTATGTCGAGCATGTTTAATTAAATTGATCACTTTTGTGTTTAATTTGATTGTGTATTCCGATTAAATTAATCATGGGTTCTCTTGTGGTTAGTTTAATTGATAATTTTGGATATAGAAAATCATTTCTTATGGTTTTTGGTGTTCATTAAAATCCTTATTTTCTTGTAAAAAGTAAGGTCGCTCTTGTTGTTCTCTCGGGAATGACATCATATGGGAGAGAGTTCTTAATTGAACTTGTGCTTAATTGCCAAATATTTGTGGGGAGTGCGGTTGTGGAATATTATAGGGGTTATCTTGTATCTTTATAGACTCCTTGATGAATGCATTTAGCTCCGGCTTTATGATTGCATCTAAATAATATGATATATGCTTTCTTTTGGTCATGAAATGTCTCGTTTGGAAATTTCATTAGGATCTTGTTCTTGTATATTTGCCAATTTTATTGACAAAAAAGGGGAGAATTAATATGTAGTTCACACTACAAATACATATGGTTTTCGGATCATTATGTAAGGGGGAGTGGTTTCCATGTGAGATGGAGTATTGACTGGGGGGGTGACATATCACCATAGTATTGTTGTTAAAGTTGTGATGCAATTGGACTTTGACACTGTGTAATGATACTATGACACTGTATAACAATGATTGAGAACTCTTGTTTTCTCGTTGTTATAGCTACGGATTTTCAACAACGATGATGCTACACTTACAACCTTTGAGATCATTGGAGTACTTGGAAGTGACGAAGATTTTGAGTAATGTTGAAGATTAGGCATGTGGAATAGGATCTACAAAGTTTATTTATATATTTTTATGTATTCCATATGTATTGATAGTTTTGTCACTAAAATTGACAAAGGGGGAGATTGTTAGAGCATTGCTCGGTCGAACTCGCATGCGTTGCTATCTGTAGATGGTGGATTTTTGACAAAGGCTAAAATCATAAACCCATAATTATACGAACCTATGATCCAGCAGTCAGACGTGAGTATTGAGACACGGATCTCTCATCGAATTCTATGACTGAGAATACTTTCTCCCAGAGTACATGTAGATATGTAGTCTCACAGCTGGAAAATGACATATCTCATGAATACTGAAAACTTCAGTAGTTATTTCTATATAGTATCACGGGATGGACGGCTCCTAGACAGCTTGCTCTGCTATTAGAAAGTGATAACATCTTCAGGATACAAACAACAAGTTTACCCTGACTATATAAAGGATATGAAGCTCCAGCAAGCTCATATCAGAATAATTAATGCTCCTAGACAACTTGCTCTGCTAGTATAAATCCATAAATTAATTATTCCTAAATTCTGGGATGCATCCGCAGAATTTCCGAAAATATTCAAATATTTTCGCAGATATTTCATTATGCAAACCATGGTTCTTCCCAGCAGAAATCCATGGGTTAGTAATGAATATTCGACGCACGGGCATCGGAGCTATCTTTGAGCAAGCCATGTCTCAAACCTAAATTCTTGGATTCATCCGCAGAATTTCTGAAAATATTCAAATATTTTCGCAGATATTTCATTACGCAAACCATGGTTCTTCCCAACAGAACTCCATGGGTTAGTAATAAATATTCAACGCACGGGCATCGGAGCTACCTCTGAGTAAGCCATGTCTTAAACGGTGCAAGTGTATTCAACGATGATGCATTAACAATCACCGCACGAATGAGTATTTCAAAATACAACGAAACGATGAACCTATGCAAAATAGGATGAAAAAATAACAAATAATAAAACATTGAACAAGGTGCTGGGAGCATGGATCCACTGACCGGCCGACCATGCCGTGGTCAATCCCACACTAGTTTCATATTTTTATCATATTTTTGTTGTTTTCCTTGAGTTCATGAAAAGCCTTTCACTTGAACAAATATCCTTTGTTTTGAGGAAACTCCTCAATTTCATGGTGCTTCCTTCGTGAGGAGAAAATAATATAAAATTAAGGAAAACAAGATGGGGGCGTGACCATTGGCCAACCGTCCATGCCTTGGTCCCAGCCGGCCCCACACCTCATGGTTCCTCATTATTTTATTATTATTTCACTAATTTCATGAAAACTCCTTAATCTCATGATATTTCCTTGGTCCCATGAAAAATAATAAAAATTAGGGAAACCCGTGTGCACGGGCCATGGCTGGCCGTCCAAACCCTAGGTGGCTCAGCCGTCCCACTTTTTATTAGCATGTTTTTCATGTTTTCATAATCCCATGAAATTCCTTGATTTCATGATATTTCCTTCAAATTATGAAAATTCCTTCAAATCATGAAATAATGCATAAAATAGGGAAAACGCACGGGACCGGGCCCTGGCCGGCCAACCGTGCTCCGAACCGGTCCCACATGCCCACACGTCCCTTATTTTATTTATTATTATTTTTTATGTTTCCTTCATCTCATGGAAACTTCTTGATTTCAACAAAACTCTTTAATTTTAGCAAAACTCCTTCGTTTTATCATATTTCCCTAAAACCATGAAATATTACAAAATTATGAAAAACATGTGGGATGGCTCCCTTGGCAATGAAGGGTCCCACACTTCATAATTCTTTCACTTTTTCATTATTTTCCTTCATCCGATGAAGATTTGACGGTTTTATTAAAAAACCCTAATTTTGTCATATTTTCTCAAATGGTCGCTCAAACGTGCACCAGAAAATATGAAAATTCTCAAGACTGAGACACAGACGTCTCAACGATGAAAGCATGTTACCTTGACCGACCAGGATTGGATTTTTGGCTCGCAATGAGCCAGTCCCACGTGTTTTCACATTTTGACCTAATTTGCGCAATTGCACGTATTGGGTCTAAAAGCTCTCCAAATAATTTCAGAATTTGACGGAGCGATCATTATTTGATCCCGTGACCACCCCGAGCCGGTTTCATGACCCTTTGGTCGGTCCCTCACATTTTCATAATTAATTAGGTTTTATCACCTAATACTGAACCCGGCAGTAATTCAATAAATGATTAAACCAGCATTTAATCATTCTTTCATCAACTCACCAACTCTTCAAGGAGATCTTGGTTTTTGCTTACGTGAGCATATGAGAATTTCATGGTCGATCCACGGTCCCATTAATCCGGTTCTCCTTCATTCCATGGTTAATTTTCAAATAAACCATCAATTGGTCATCAATTGATCAAATTAGGGTTTCTGAATCCAATGATCATGATTCCAGATTCAAACACTAATAATTTTGCAATGATCTCATAATCAGTATTCTTATTAATTATGCTCATTTCAACTACCAGCACTTTAATTAATGTTTTATTTTGGTCACGCTGCCAATAATTCATTAGATGAGCAATATTTACTCAAATCAACGAACTATCAATATCAAACAAATTATCGAGCAACACTTGCTCACCTCAACGTGAGGATCCTATCACTATCTCAGCATACGCGCTTAATTCATGAGTTGCAGAATATTTTACAAAATCATGTTTAACTCAGAAAATACGTGGGCTCATCGTCCCATGAAGTCATGAAATCAACAACTGGCTAAATTAACCACGAGACATCAATCGTGTCATTTGGGGGGATATCAACTAGGGTTTTGGTCTGGCAGTCTACGGAACGTGTGTTCGAACACATGATGGAATGTGAGAAAGTCGTGCAATCAGTTGAAGGATTTAAAAAAGTAGTGGGTGGAAAATCAACCAAGTCTCCGCATGATGAGCGCAACTGGTTTCAAACACTATTTCCATCTCTCAACTCTTTCACTCCATCAACTGTTACACTTCATGGGATCATGGTGTCTACAATTCCAGCAATATAAATAAGTCTCTGAATCATGATTGAAACAACAAGAACAGCAGCAATTAAATCAAAGACGATTTCACGCCTCACTCATCAATTGAGCAATTACTCTCAACTGGGTAATTTCAATCATTCAGAACTTATCTTATTCATAATTCACAACACACCTACAATCTTTGATTACCATTGATTCCACACATTTTCTTAGCTTCCCTCCTACAGATCAACCCATCCTCTCTTGTGATTGAATTTACTCTGGAACGACCATTATCTTGGTTTAGGCCGGAGTACTACAGATTGATCTCTCGAACTTAAAGCACCCACTTCGTAGCGGTGCATCTGTGTGAGGTTGAACATTTTGTTCGGTTCAAGGAATTTCTTTCGTACGGTTATCTCCTCAATTCCACAAAAACCAACAAATCGTTTATCCCCATCTACAGATTGGCGACCACAGTGGGAGATCATTCTCTCGGTTACAATCTCAATTCTCACAAGAATGGTCGGTCATAGGTCTGCCAATCCGGGTTTAAAACATGATTCTAATATCGCAAGCTCTAGTGGTACCACTAATTCCACTCCTCCAAGTAATGATGCTCTAGTAATTACCCCTGAAAGTGACGACACTGGCGCCATCAATAATCCACTCTTCGGTTGATCTCCTGAAGAAACCTGATGAAATCAGCCTACCATAATCAATCTCACGAAGGTTCATATTGACGTAGCTGCAACACAGAAAGAGTTGTGTGCTTATCTCAAAACTCTCACAGATAAGCTTGCGTCTGAACGAACACAGACTCAACGCGAAAGGAAAATCTAAAGAAACATCTTCAACTGCTGATCATGAAATCTCTCCAATCCATGTTGTACATGATGAAGAATTCCGCAAAGTTGCAGATGGCTCTCTAACAAAGGAACTTGCAGGCTTCATCATCCGTGAAGACTTGGAACGCGGAGGATTAAGGAAAATACAAGACACCATCGGTTCATCATCATCAAATTCCATATCCTGCTACTACACAACGAATTCCTCTCCCAAAGGGCTACACTTCCCCAACGTTTACATTATACAACGGAACAGGGAACACTCGAGAACACGTTTCTCGATTCCTGAAAACACATGAGGAAGCAGACATCTGTTCAATAAGCAGTACAACCTTCAGCCTTCCACAAATGATGTCACAGAAGGGAGTAAACGGAAAGCTGAACCATGGCGCAAGCATACTTCTTCCACCCCTTCAAAAGCACAAAATAAGGATAACGTGCAAAGTTCTCCTCAGCATACCGAGGATCCAGAAGCACCTGACTTTCCCTGCTCCATTGAAGAAGTCATCGAATTACCGGAGGCCTGGATTCAAGATGGTACAATCAAGTTACCATATGTCAAGAAGGAACCAACTGAAGAGGCCATGGAAAATCCTCGATACTGTCGCTTCCATACGTTTTTCAGTCATCCCACAAGTGATTGCAAGACTTTGAAGAGCATATTTAAAGAAAAGGTCGAGTCAGGAGAACTCAACTTGGGGACTTAAGGAGTGAACGAGGATCCTCTCCCTATCAGAACCTTCACTCTTTATGAACAACCAGTCGAATAAGAAGTTCAATCGTTGATAGAGCATATATGTGGAAGTGCACCGAATTACATTATGTCAGACGTCTGTCACTCCTCGAGACTTCATCCACAAGGAGATACATGACTGGGGACTGCTTACCATAGTCAATCTCAGAAGAAATGAATTTTGAAGAACATTGATCACACCTCTATCAACATCATTCCAATGAAAACCCTCAGAGCCGCATGCATCACTCGACAAGAAGATACTCATGCTCACATCTCAACCAGATACCTTGAAGGAGCACTCGGAAATACTCATGTCTACATCACTCTCAAAGTGAACATAAGTCCAACCTGGACATAAACCAAGTTTCGCGTAATCAGAAAGATCCAGGATATGACATGTCCTTCAGACGAGCGTGGATCCACGCTAAAAATATGGATACTTACAAAGCGCATTTGGTTACACATCTCTCCAATGAAGAAAGTTCTGATCCAGAAGTTTTGACGGACATTCCATCATCAGAGAACTTGAAGGAATTTTGAACTTTGACAAGGTTGAAGCAAGATCCTGCAAAAGATGCATAGACATTCATCAAGAGGTTCTGTACTCAACGTTATGAATGGGAGCCTCACCATATTGACACTTCTCCGAATCGAGCATCACACTATGACATTCATTATGGAGGTGATGTCCAAGCCTAGAAAAGAACGCTTTAGGCATTTCTCCATAGCCTTACACGAGTGTCCGTGTGTTCCACCAAATCATAAAGCTTTGATGTCTTCACAAGTGTTGAATCCCACTATCGCAACTAAAAGGATGCTGAATTAACAGAAGATACTCAGGGCCGAGATGATCAATCCTAAATACATTTGAAGCATGAATGATACGATGCATCAACGCTCAATCATCTAAGAAGTCTTCAAATTGTACTCCCAGTCAAAGAGTACACCTTCGATAATGGCGCCTCTGGCTTCAGTACAAACATCTCGATGATGACGCACTGATTCACCACCGACACGATCAAAGTGAAACTGAACTACAATCGCTAAGTCTTCATTATCTCCATGACAAGACTTCTGAAGCATATGCAACCTCGTTCATCCATCAATGGCATGAATTCCTTCAACATACGATGGGGACTTGATCTTACTAGAGAAATCGGTTTTATTTCAATAAATGTTATCCACATAACAAGCTATTGCAACCTGATGTGATTCCATGAAATTTCACCAACGGAATATCTCTACATCACAAGCTCCTGCATGATTGAGGAACTTCTTCTCTTCACCGATCACACCCAGAATGGAGGCTGTTGATGCAATCTTCCGCAACAACGACGACTCACTGACGAATCCAGTTCACAGTAAAATCATATTGTTCAGAAGGATTCATATTGAACTCCAAAACATTATTGTCTCATAGATGCTCAACCCACCAACGAGTTCGTGAATGAAAAGGCTCACGGGATGGAGGAGCGAAGGCTATGTCGATAAATCATGGTTTTAAACTTTTCAGTATCTGAAGCAACTCCGACCATAGTATCGGCATCAACAAGGATACCTGAGGAAATCCATCCATGGTCTCAGCATAAACAAGGATATATGAGGAACTCCGTCCATGGTCTCAGCATCAACAAGAATGTCTGAATAAAATTCAACGGTGATCTCAGCATCAACAACGGTCTCAGGAGCAACATCTTCATGGCTTCATCAATTAACCATTATCTGAAGTGTTACACATGAAACGGACTTCTCCAAAAACTAATGATTCACATCAAGATATGTAGACCTGACAACATGCTCACATGAAAGTCTTCCCAAAGCTTGCACGACTGGTGGGCACAATCCAAAGTCTTCTATAAGATATTCTCATCACCTCCACAAATGAGATACAACACACTTCAGGTCATGGGTTTGCAAAAAAGTACCAATGGATGAGGAATGGGACAATGCTTCCTCAACTAAAGATGTTATTCTATGTCTCTTCTACAACATACCAAAAGTGCGCATCAATCGGACATACAAGCTGAAAGATATGGCCTTTACCGTCAGGTCTACGAAGGCTAAAAATTTGTACATGATTACAAATTGCAAATATGCACGCTTCATTGGCGGACTTCTACAACTCCAAATTGAGTGATTCTTCTATCATGTGATAACTCGGTCTCTTAGCTTCAAATATTTGGGCCAAACATCGAATTCCGACGTCGTGTGAGGTTCCTACAACTTCCAGAGCATACTACATACAAGCAGAAATTTGTGGACGGGATTCATAACATCTAAAATTGATTAATGTCCACCAGGTCTTTTCGCTAAGTCCTTTATAAAGTACCTACAACTTCTATCACCTTGGTCTTTACATCAATTTCCACCCGGGTCCTCTATCTAAGTCTTGCCATAAGAAGAGAAAACGAAAAGGATAGATTTAACAAAATATTGGGGACTGACGGTCCACTGATCATGACGATCAGTTTCACAGTCTAATACTCGTGTCACCAGACTCTCGTGTGCTAATTATTCATCATAAAATTAATGCTACCACCGGGACATGAGACCATGGTCATTACATCATCCCATCTTGAGAGCAACATCAGTTATGGTCCCGTGACCAGGGTTTCAGAAGAAATGTTTCTACTACTGACAAAAGATGGCACTACGAGCACCACTATGCTCATGTACCAATCGAGGGTTCCTGATCTCAAATGAATCAATGACATCAAAATCCTTCACCAACCGTTCGAGACACGAGCCAATGGTCTGAAGATGCAACGGGGTGTTTTACAACAAGCTCGTCTGAGATGATTTTTCACTGTCATGCACAAAGAGGAGAGCTGGGAGAAATTAGTGAAGAATATAGGGATGGGTCATATACCATTCTATTCGTATGGATATCCTTTACAACATAACCAAAATTCACAGCAATTGAAGAATCTATCAAAGAGATGTGACCGAAACATCGGACAATATACAATCTGAAAAAGTTCTGAAAGTCTCCTGGAAGTTTACTGTTTCGGATTTTTCAGGTCCTAAACATGCTCTAAATTCAAAACGATTCTTTGATAAAGCTTGGAAATTTTCTGGGCACGAAGATACATATGCAGACCGTGAAAATCCGACTTCGAACGAAGATTCTACAGCGTTTCTATTAAAGGCTGAAGTCTGAAATTTTCTGGTGATGTACTTCGACAAATTTACTCGTATACTCACATGGATTCTCATTAATTCACAAATCAGCAACTTCATACTTCTATGAAGAGATTACAGGATATATACTTACTAAGGGAGTCTCCAAATCATTTGAAGGCTCGACAATGCCGGAATCTCCATTGATAACGCCGTTATCTCCATTTGGTTCGGGATTTCAGGAATTCTTCATATCCCCATGCCCCAAAGAAGAGTGTGATTCATCAACATGTTGCTTATCTACAATGATTTCTTCCTGGACTCATCCGAAATAATTATTATTTCATTCAAGAAGATTCCACGATCGCCTGCATGCTTACATCGACTTCTTCACCAGTGCTGATTATTTTCCCGGGAACAAGTCGAAGGCCGTCAATCGATGGAGAAAAAGTCTAAAATAAGTAACAAACCTTGGCATCGTGATCCTAATTGCACGGGCAGGGAAAATTCATGACACAAGGAGCGCTAACAACTCACCAAAGAAACGACTGGTGACTGCACGTTATTTGCTAACATCCTGTAGTCCTTACTTCTGGTTCTCCGCTCCTGTAGACTTTCTTTCATTTTTGTGGAGTCTACATCTATCCAGGATTCCACCATACGATCATCCTGTGGTAAATCTAATGAAATAAGCAGATTTACAACTCAGTATGAAGGATCTCTCGTCATCACTCAAAGGTCCCAGAAGAACCATTTCTTGAAGCTGCATCTGTAGAGATATCATTTATGGAAGCATCGTTATGGGAACCGGTCATTCTTGCAAAGTTGCTATGACGTCCATACAACATTCCTACTTCAGTATATCATCTGTAGATGCAGATTTCATCAAAGTAGTGGAATTAAAGCACAACAGAAATAATAAGGATTCTCACATCAGCGTCTACAAAAATGGTAAATCTTAACTCTTACCTTTTTACGCTTCCACTAACGGTAGTGATAGTAATGCTAGAGTTAACACTCCAAAATCGTTCGTCTCTTCGAACCTACAAAAGACGTTCAAAAAACTCAGATTTTTCATAAAATCATGAACATTTCTACTGTGTGAACATTCACCATGGAATTACAAAAACTCACAGACATTATTTCACCATGTGTAATTGTCTACTTTCAAACAGTTGTTCAAAATCAAAACATTGATTTTACAAAATACATATATATTCAACGTGAAACTCACGTAAAATTTTAAAAATATATCTATATATTTTTCTCCCTCGTACGAGCATCTGTCTTTGAAGCGAGTGTATATTTTCAAAATTTTGTGAACACTCACATATCGAAAATAAAAAAATTCATGAAAGCTCATAGACAAAAAATTTATTAACAGACGCATGTGTTCTAGAAAAAAAAAAAACTTTTCTCTCGTACGAGCATTCACCTTTGGAACGAGAGTTTATTCCATTTTGTGAAATCTCACAAAGATAAAATATTGTTTTTCGTGAAAGCTCATAGACAAAATTTTATATCATTAGACTCAGGTCTATTTTGTTTGTTCCTTAAACTAACGAACAAACGAGCGTTTATTCCTAAAACAAGGATTTCTATTCATGGGCCCGGCCCGCGAATCCTAAACGACCAAGGTCACATCGTCCAAATCAGCGGTTTAATACCGACTTATGATCATCAAACGACATTCTATCATGCTAATGGGATCTTCATTCAAGTCATGGTATGCTCGAAATACAGTAACATCTTAACTTACGACTAAGTTCAATTGCTTATATTGTTTATGACCGGAAAATCACCATTCAATGCTCACTGAGGAACACGGCTTTCCTCACTAAGCAGGGGACTTAATGTAAATGGTGGATTTTCAACAAAGGACAAAATCATAAACCCATAATTATACGAACCTCTGATCCAGCAGTCAGACGTGAGTATTGAGACACGGATCTCTCATCGAATTATCTGACTGAGAATACTTTCTCTCATAGTACATGTAGATATGTAGTCTCACAGCTGGACAACGGCATATCTCATGAATAATGAACACTTCAGTAATTATTTCTATATAGTATCACGGGATGGACGGCTCCTAGACAGCTTGCTCTGCTAGTATAGAGCGATAACGTCTTCAGGATACAAACAACGAGTTTACCCTGACTATATAAAGGATATGAAGCTCCAGCAAGCTCTTTACAGAATAATTAATGCTCCTAGATAGCTTGCTCTGCTAGTATAAATCCATAAATTAATTATTCCTAAATTCTTGGATTCATCCGCAGAATTTCTGAAAATATTCAAATATTTTCGCAGATATTTCATTACGCAAACCATGGTTCTTCCCAGCAGAAATCTATGGGTTAGTAATGAATATTCGACGTACGGGCATCGGTGCTATCTTTGAGCAAGCCCTGTCTCAAACCTAAATTCTTGGATTCATCCGCAGAATTTCTGAAAATATTCAAATATTTTCGCAGATATTTCATTACGCAAACCATGGTTCTTCCCAGCAGAAATCCATGGGTTAGTAATAAATATTCAACGCACGGGCATTAGAGCTACCTCTGAGTAAGCCCTGTCTCAAACAGTGCAAGTGTATTCAACGATGATACATTAACAATCACCGCACGAACGAGTATTTCAAAATACGACGAAACGATGAACCTATGCAAAATAGGATGAAAAAATAACAAATAATTAAAAATTGACCAAGGTGTTGGGAGCATGGACCCACTAACCGGCCGACCGTGCCGTGGTCAATCCCACACTAGTTTCATATTCTTGTTGTTTTCCTTGAGTTCATGAAAAGCCTTTCACTTGAACAAATATCCTTTGTTTGAGGAAACTCCTAAATTTCATGGTGCTTCCTTCGTGAGGAGGAAATAATATAAAATTAAGGAAAACATGATGGGGGCGTGACCATTGGCCAACCGTCCATGCCTTGGTCCCAGTCGGCCCCACACCTCATGGTTCCTCATTATTTTATTATTATTGCCCTAATTTCATGAAAACTCTTTAATCTCATGATATTTCCTTGGTCCCATGAAAAATAATAAAAATTAGGGAAACTTGTGTGCACGGGCCATGGATGGCCGGCCAAACCCTAGGTGGCTCCGCCGTCCCACTTTTTATTAGCATGTTTTTCATGTTTTCATAATCCCATGAAATTCCTTGATTTCATGATATTTCCTTCAAATTATGAAAATTCCTTCAAATCATGAAATAATGCATAAAATAGGGAAAACGCACGGGACCGGGCCTTGGCCGGCCAACCATGCTCCCAGCCGGTCCCACACGCCCACACGTCCCTTGTTTTATTTATTATTATTTTTTATGTTTTCTTCATCTCATGGAAACTCCTTGATTTCAACAAAACTCTTTAATTTTAGCAAAACTCCTTCGTTTTATCATATTTCCCTAAAACCATGAAATATTACAAAATTATGAAAAACGAGTGGGATGGCTCCATTGTCCGGCCGGCCATGCCTTGGCCATGACAGGTCCCACACTTCATAATTCTTTCACGTTTTTATTATTTTCCTTCATCCTATGAAGTTTTGACGGTTTTAGAAAAAAAAACCCCTAATTTTGTCATATTTTCTCAAATGGTCGCCCAAACGTGCACCAGAAAATATCAAAATTCTCAGGACTGAGACACGGTCGTATCAACGACGAAAGCATGTTACCTTGACCAACTAGGGTTGGATTTTTTGCTCGCAATGAGCCAGTCCCACGTGTTTTCACATTTTGACCTAATTTGCGCAATTGCACGTATTGGGTCCAAAAGCTCTCCAAATAATTTCAGAATTTGACGGAGCGATCATCATTTGATCTCGTGACCAGCCATGGCCGGCTTCATGACCCCTTGGTTTTTCCCTCACCTTTTCATAATTATTTAGGTTTTATCACCTAATACTGAACCCGACAGTAATTCAATAAATGATTAAACCGGCATTCAATCATTCTTTCATCAACTCACCAACTCTTCAAGGAGGTCTTGGTTTTGGCTCACGTGAGCATATGAGAATTTCATGGTCGATCCACGGTCCCATGAAGCCGGTTCTCCTTCATTCCGTGGTTAATTTTCAAATAAACCATCAATTAGTCATCAGTTGATCAAATTAGGGTTTCTGAATCCAAGGATCATGATTCCAGATTCAAACACTAATAATTTTGCAATGATCTCATGATCAATATTCTTATTAATTATGCTCAGTTCAACTACCAGCACTTTAATTAATGTTTTATTTTGGTCACGCTGCCAATAATTCATCAGATGAGCAATATTTACTCAAATCAACGAACTATCAATATTAAAAAAATTATCGAGCAACACTTGCTCACCTCAACGTGAGGATCCTATCACTGTCTCAGGAGATGCGCTTCATTCATGAGTTGCAGTACAATATCATGTTTAACTCAGCAATTACGTGGACTCATCGTCCCATGAAGTCATGAAATCAACAACTGACTAAATTAACCACGAGACATCAATCGTGTCATTTGGGGGGATATCAACTAGGGTTTTTTTTTCCTGGAGGTCTACGGCATGTGTGTTCGAACACACGATGGAATGTGAGCAAGTCGTGCAATCAGTTGAAGGAGTTAACAAAGTAGTGGATGGAAAATCAACCAAGTCTCCGCATGATGAGCGCAACTGGTTTCAAACACTATTTCCATATCTCCACTCTTTCACTCCATCAACTGTCACACTTCATGGGATCATGGTTTCTACAATTCCATCAATATAAATAAGTCTCTGAATCATGATTGAAACAACAAGAACGGCAGCAATGAAATCAACGACAATTTCACTTCTCACTCATCAATTGAGCAATTACTCTCAACTGGGTAATTTCAATCATTCAGAACTTATCTTATTCAGAATTCACAACACACCTACAATTTTTGATTACCATTGATTCCACATATTTTCTTAGCTTCCCTCCTACAGATCAACCCATCCTCTCTTGTGATCGAATTTACTCTTGAACGTCCATTATCTTGGTTTAGGCCGGAGTACTACATATTGATTTCTCAAACTTAAAGCACCCCCTTCGTAGCGGTGCATCTGTGTGAAGTTGAACATTTCGTTCGGTTCAAGGAATCTCTTCCGCACGGTCGTCTCCTCAATTCCGCAAAAACCAACAAATCGTTTTTCCCCATCTACACTATCTCAAGCATGTTTGTCAATGTTAGTGATCAAAACTATAAGTCTTGATTTCTAGTCTACTATAGCTAAGGTCTCGGACTAGGATAAATGGCAATCATCATACAAGACGAAGGACTACTCAAGGAACTGGTGGATCTTCATCGACTAAAAGGTATGTGGAGACTTGAACTTATCAACCACTCAAAAGTCTATTTATCTCATATCTTGAGACAAAAGTCGTTTTGCTATATAGACTTAGATTATACACATTTGGTTTTACCTCGCCTATCTATTTCTCGAAATATGTGTTGGTAAAGCTTTCTTTTTATCCATGTTCATATTTACCTAGTGACAAAAGTCATGTTAAGTTTCAATCACTTTGAAAATTGCCCTGACGAAAAATAGTTTGTGAATAACAACTATATAACGTCCTTTGAGAATGTTTCAATGATTGAAATGAGAGTTTAGACTATATAACCATTGGAGGATATAAGCGTTGTTGTGGAAACATATATATATGTATAAGTCCTTATTGCTTGAACTAAAGTTTGCGAACTTTGTTGATCAAGTGAAACCGTAGAAGTGCGTGAGCTATGTCTACGAACTGGCGAAGTTCTAAAACCCGAGAATTTTTGCTAGAGTTTGTGGACTCCATCCGGGAACTTAAGTCTGCGAACCCAGTCTGCGAACTTGAGTAGGTTGTTTCTAAAAACGATGTTTGTTAACTTATGTTTATAAACTAAGGAATGCAATTGCAAACCGTGGCTATATAGTTCATGAACCGATTCGAGTGAATCAAATCATTTTTGCTTCAATTGTGTCTTGTGTAGTACATGATATTTACTTATAATTGAACAACTCTCTAACTAGTTCATATGAGTCATTTGAACTAGTTATGGTAAAGAAGAATATGGTTTATATGAAATTTATCATATGGCTAAGCATTCGGTTAACTATTGTTGAACTTACTAATTACAAGTTTAGGTACGGTTACACAAGCCTACAAACGTGCATTTTATTTGTGTATAACAAGCTAGTAAGTCAAAGAAGTTCAAGCCAAAATGCTACACTCCTTAGTCTGGGATTGATCCCACTAGCCTTAGTTCTTTTCTATATATTATATTCTTCCTCAACTGATTGTTTTCGATCTAACGGTTGATAAATATTAGCTTGAATCTAATCAGGTTTTTATCTAACGGTGAATATTGAATGCTTTGTTACCAAGCTAACATTGATTACAAACCCTGATTTGAAAGAATATATAAGGGAGAACTCTAGAAACCGGGAAACCTAATCCCCACACATTTTGTGTGAAACTAATTATGCTAAGCTAGAGTCGATTCTCCTTTAACCTTTGGTTTCTTCTTCTAAACCAGGTTAACGACTTAAAGACTTCATTGGGATTGTGAAGCCATACCGATACTACTTTCTTGTAGTTGTGTGATCTGATCTTGATGTTTCCATCATACGATTACAATTGTAATAATTGTCTAGAGATTTTTATCTCCGATAGGCAAGATAAAAAGTAGTCTCAAATTATCTTCGACTCATTGTTTGTGATTCCACAATATCTTTTTTCGCTGCGTCGATTAAGACTATTGTGAGGTGATTGATAATACTAGGTTGTTCTTCGGGAATATAAGTCCGATTTATAAATTAGTTCATGTTTACCTTGATTTATCAAAATACGGAACAAAACTCGTAGGTATATTCGTGGGAGACGGATTTATATATTACCTTAGACTTTCTATGTGATACAGATTTGTTTATTAAAGTCTTTGACTTTGGGTCGTAGCAACTCTTAGTTGTGGGTGAGATTATCTAAGGGAATCATGTACGTAGTATCCTGTTGAGATCAGAGACGTAAGATCATAATTGTACCTTGGATCAATGTGATATTGGTTGGGGTTCAACTACAGTCCAGACCGAAGTTAGTGTGGAGTAGGCTAGTGTCTGTAGCGCCTTAATACAGTGTATATTCAATCTGGACTAGGTCCCGGGGTTTTTCTACATTTGAGGTTTCCTCGTTAACAAAATTTTGGTGTCTATGTTATTTATTTTCCGCATTATATTTTGTTATATAACTGAAATAATACAAGTTGTGCGTTGTATCGATCAATTATGAAATCCAACCTTCGGTTGTTTATTGTAAATTGGTTGATCCTTGAATATTGGTCTTTGGTACCATCTAAGCTTATATCTCTTGTGAAAAGGCGAGGGTACCCAAATATACCTCAAACTATAACTTTTCCTTCCTATAATTACTTTCTCCGAAAGTGATTGTCTATAGACTGAGTCGAGCAATACAACAAATTGGTTCACACTTCGTGTGATTGTCTACGGATACGAGATCGAGACAATACAACAACAAAGTGTGTTTACTTGATACAAAGGTTCGAACTTAACCAAATCAATTGGATTACATATCAAGTAAATAAGAATTAACGTTTGTGCAATTTACTTTAATTATAATAGAACAATTACAATGCGGAAATATAAAGTAAATGACACAGAAAGATTTTGTTAACGAGGAAACCGCATATGCAGAAAAACCCTAGGACCTTGTCCAGAATTAAATACTCTCAGGATTAAGACGCTATACAAAATAAACCAACTTCGTATAGTTGATACCAAGAAACTAAACCTATAGTTCACCTAGTTCCGTCTGTATTCCCATGCCACCAACCTGTAAACAAGTCACGTACTTAGACCAATTCGTTTGGTTCGTATTCCAAACAGTAAAGGAATAACAAATCTGTTTGTATTAACTCTCTTCAACCAAGTGATATGAGTTGCACAAGGGCTCTTATGTTTATCTTAACATAAACTCCTTTTCCAGGTTCCAAGATTTATCTTATGTTCAATCACCAAAAGGTAATCGTTAAGATTAAGCCAATAACACTCTTAATCCAAGGAATTGTGTTGATGCCGATATTATCAATTAATCAATCCAATATACCACAAGGATAAACCGATTATTAATTGGATACTCTTTTACCGAAATAAGTATTGTGCACACCAAAGATTATAAACACCAAGTCTGAAATCTTCTATCTCTTCTTTGTCTTCAAATCTTCTTAGATTTTCAATGAACACCTGCACACAACTATTTGATCAATCACATACATAACGGAGTCTATTAACAATGGATTATCATAAGATCGTCTTTAGATCTAACAATAGTCTAAAGATCCATGTCGAAACCTTGAACTAGTTTGAGTGAATCTTATATCAGAAGAGAAGATTCTCAAGCATAAACAAACTAGGTGCAATCAAAGTTCAACCACCGTTAGTTAATCAAATCAATATGAAAACTAAAGATAAACTGCAATTATCTAGTTTCTCACCAACGGTATGCACTAGAGCTTCTCAATCCCAAAGAAGACTTTAAAATGAGCGGCCATAAGATATTTCGCTTAATTAGGTTACTCTCCTCTCCGAATAGGCGGCTTCACCAGTCACAGTACAATAGAGGAAGTTTACTGTCACTATGGATTAGTTTGCTAGAAATTCAAACCCAAAGTATTTATAGACAAAGAAGTTTGGACACCAAGGAATTTCCAAAACCGAAAATATTCTCAAGATATTCAATATTTTCCAAATTCTGTTTTCATAATTCTTGAGAATGCACTGTCAAAATTTATGATCGAAATCTCCTTGAAAAATCTTTAACTAGCAAATGCACATTACTAATTCTTATTTTCCATATATAATTAAAAACCTTAATTAAGAGATTCTTAACTTATTTAAATTCGATCTTGGGATTTCCTTCCTTCTTAGCTGTTAAGGAATATCTTTGAACAATAAAAGATACACATTCATGTGTGTGTTCAAAGTGTGTCGACATCTTTCCTCTTGTAAGTCCTTTTTCATACTTCTTCACTTATTCAAGTCTTCGCAATACTTGTAATGTCTCATCCTAATACTTTCAAGCTAACCTATACGAAGTTGACTCTAGTACATTTAAATCAAGCGACTCTTAAATGATTTTTGTTTCACTAAAATATGACAACCAAACTTGACATACCAACGCTTGGTGGGTTCAACCGAGCTATGCTCTAACATCTTGTATTTGATAAAGACTCGCAGATTTCTATTTGCTTGAGTATAGATCAAAACGAGAGATAAGGATATTAACTTCTTGATATACTTAGTCTGACTGTCTAATTGATTCTCTTAAAAGTACATTAGAGTTAGTCCATACAGGATGCTAATCGAAATATTTGGTGAGGTTGTTAGATCCCCCCCAAGCGGCGCTTTTTCAACCTTGTACTCTCAATTTCTAGGTGTTATAGGAAAGTTCAAGGTTTCAAAAACTTTGGATGCATCTTCTTCTAGCATGACTCTTTCTCAATCTCAAGACTCTATTAGAATTGGACTTGTCAATGATTCTAGTATTATGATATTTGAAAGGATTGCTTCTAGTGGTTTCATTCTTGAAAAGAAATTAGATTTGTCTAGTGGTCATAAAGAAGAGTTGATTTTCTTTGAAAAGTATAATCTTGGAAACATCTTTAATGGTCTTGGTGAAGGTTTTGACACTCTCACAAGGATTTTTTATGCCAACATTCATGATGTTGATCTTGAGAACATGGAATTCAAAACCATGATAAAAAGAGAGAAATTTCTTGTATATAGAGAGTTGATATCAAGGATTACCAAAATCCCTCTGGGTAATTTTCGCATCCCTTGACCAAGTGATGAAAGACCATCATATGAAGCCATCTCTCATGGTCTTTGTGGAAAGAGTGTTAATTGGAATGAAGAAACGTTTCCTACAAATTATATTAGTCTTGCTTTGATGTCCTTAGGAAATCTTGGTATCTCTAATCTTTGTCCCTCCACAATTGAAAATTCTCGATGAAGTCTCGAGTTTGCGGAATTAGTCTATTTCCTTGAATTGGGTACCCCAAGTATCGATATTTGTGGGTTTATCATTTTTCAAATGATCTCTATGACTTCACCCAACAAGAAGTTAAGATTCCCTTGCTTAATTGGACAAATTTGTCAAGAACTCTCATTTTCTCCAATTAGAAACTCTCTTGGAACTCCCAAACTCGTTCACCCATGCACCTTTAACAATATGAAGGAGAATGTGTGTAAAAGACAAAGATGTGATTCCCTTGACAGCACTTGTCATCCTACCACTTTGAGTCTTCTTTAAAAAATTCATAAAGGTATGGTTAAGATCAATTCAAGCTTAAAGTGTGTGCAAGAAAAATTGTGTTTGATTGCAACTAAGTTTCCTGAAATCAAGGAAGGCATGGATATTATTCAAGGCTCTTGGATGGTTTCAAAAGACGAAGATGATGAATAATCTCTTTTACTCTTTATGTATAGGAAGCTTCTAATGAGAATTTTATTCTTGTGTTTTTCAGAAGAATACCTAGATTTTGGAATAGCCATTATTGTGATTACACATAGATATGTCCAACGATTTTCATCTTCAATATTTTTTAGGTTTATTTGTTTAAATTCTAAATTATTTTTGTTTGGAAGATGATTTTGCAGTATTAATCTTCATGGTTTTATATATTGCAATTTGTTATGGGATATGTGTGTTTGCATCCGCGAACTATGAATGTCTCATACGTTGTCAAAAGTTAAGTCCTTCGTATGTCGATATGCAAGTATTGATAAAATAATGAATGAACTTTTGACAAAAATATAAGATAAGCCTTATATATCATTATGAAAATATTTATGGAAGAAAGGATGAGCTTTTGTTTACAAAGATTATGTCTATTGTATGTCATTGTGCAAATAGTGGTGGAAGATAGAATGAATCTTTGTCTATTCCACAGTATTGATCTTTCCCGATCCATATGTTTATGTATATACTGTGAGGCTCCGTAAGTCTTCTTATGTTGAGCATTTCCAATTAGATTAATCATGGGTTCTCTTGTAGTTAATTTAGTTGAGTATTCCGGTTGAATTAATCATGGGTTCTCTTGTGGTCAATTCAATTAAGTATTTTGGATACAATTTCATATTCTTATATGATTTGTTGTTGTCCAAAGAAATCCTTCTTTTCTTGTGAAAGTAAGGTCGCTCTTGTTGTTCTTTCGGGAATGACATTATATGGGGGATAGTTCTTATTTGAACTTATGCTTTATTCCAAATCTTTGTGGGGAGTGCGGCTGGGGAATATTATAGGAGTTATCTTGTATCTTTATAAACTCCTTGATGAATGCATTTAGTTTCGGCTATACGATTGCATCTAAAAAGTTGATATGTGTTGTCTTTTGGTCATGAAATGTATCTATGGAAATTTCATTAGGATCCCACTAGTTTTCGTACCTTTGCCAATTTTGTTGACAAAAAAAGGGAGAATTAATGTGTAGTTCACATTACAAACACATATGGTTTTCGGATCATTATGTAAGAGGGAGTGGTTTCCATGTGAGATGGAGTATTGACTAAAGGGGGGTGATACATATCACCATAGTATTGTTGTCACAGTTGTGATACAATTGAACTTTGATGTTGTGTAATAATACTATGACACTGTTGTTGATGGTGGTTTTTAGCTTAGGGTTAAAATCGTAAAACACTAAACCCTAGCAGACAGTAATGTCACAACATTTAAAGCAACAAGCATTTACTAGGCACATTTACTGAAATCTTTAATGTGTCTCTAAAATAATTACCCATGTATATTTTTCAAATTAGGGTTACGACGAGCCAAACCCTAATTCCCACGTGTGCCAATGGCAAATCATGCCAGCCACACCGACCGCGCCAAGGCATGTCAACCATGCTAGCCGCACCTATGTGCCAATGGAAAATCATGCCAGCCACATCGACCGCGCCATAGCATGCCAACCATGCTAGCCTCACCTTTGTGCCAATGGAAAATCATGTCAGCCACACCAACCGCGCCAAAGCATGCTAACCATGCTATCCGCACATCTATGCTAATAGCAAATCATGCCAGCCACACCAACTGCGCCAAAATCATGCCAACCATGCTAGCCTCACCTCTGTGCCAATGGAAAATCATGCCAGCCACACTAACCGCACCTAGCCTAAGCTAGCCGCGCCATGCCAAACGCACTCTGCCTTGGCCCTAGCTATGCTAGTCACACCGCGCCATTCCAAACACGTCTCGCCATGGCCCCTCATGCCGCGCCACCATGATGGCCTTCCCCATGCGGCTACCAAAGTGAAGCCAGGCGACAATCAACGGTTTCCCTTCGATCCCCGGAGCAAATCCTGGTCGTCTAAAGTCCCCTCACGACTTTAGGCCCAAAACCCTAGATTGGTCACGCACCTAGCCAAGCTAGCCGCGTCATGCCAAATCATGTCCCATCATGTCGTACCACCATGCTGGACTTCCTCATGCGTCTACCAAAGTGAAGCCATGCGACAATCCACGGTTGGCCTTCAATCCCAGGAGCAAATCCTGGCCGTCTAAAGTCCCCTCACGAATTTAGGCCCAAAAACCTAGCTTGGTCACGCACCTAGCCAAGCTAGCCGCACCACCATGCTGGCATTCCTCATGCGACTACCAAAGTGAAACCAGGCGACAATCCACTGTTGTCCTTCAATCCCAGGAGCAAATCATGGTCGTCTAAAGTCCCCTCATGACTTTAGGCCCAAAACCCTAGCATGGTCACGCACCCAGCCAAGCTAGCCGCGCCATGCCAAACCATGGCCCCTCACGTCGCACCAATATGCTGGTCTTCCTCATGCGGCTACAAAAGTGAATCCAGGCGACAATCCACAGTTTCCCTTCAATCCCAGGAGTAAATCATGGCCGTCTAAAGTCCCCTCACGACTTTAGGCCCAAAACCCTAACTTGGTCACGCGCCTAGTCCAAGCTAGTCACGCCATGCGCCCATGGCTACCCCTTGGCCCCACATGTCAAGCCAAACCAAACCTAGCCAAGATAGTCGCGCCATGCCCTGACCCTAGCCGTGATAGTCACGCCACGGTTAGCCAAGCGCCCTTTCCTTGGACCTAACCATGCCATACAACCATGGAAAACCCTTAGCTCCACGTGCCAAGCCAAACCTAACTTAGCCAAGCTAGCTACGCCATGTCGAACGCACTTTGCCCTGGCCCTAGCCATGACATTCCAAGACAAGCGCCCTCGCCTTGGCCCTAGCCATGCCATATGCCCATGGAGAACCCTTGGCTCCTCATGCCAAGTCCAAACACACCCTAGCCGTACCACCCTGTTGGTCCTCACTACGCGTCTACCAAAACGAAGGCGTGCAACGATCAACGGTTTCCCCTCCTCTCAAGATGCAACATCTCGACCGTCGAAGGTCACCTGGCTAGCAAGTTCCCCAAGCTCGACTTTCCAAGCCACAACAACGTTTTACATGTTTTTCAAAACATCCGAGACATCAACATAAACAGGGGGATTATCTTTGGGTATTGGTTTGGTGGTCTACAGCGTGCGGCGTACACTACGCCCCTCATAAGGAAGTGTCATAAGAGTGAGGCGCCTAGTAAATATAGGAGTTATGTGGGAAAATGTTCATGGGACATAAAGGTATGAGTTAACAAACTTTATGGAACATCAATTCCATAACGTTAACAGTTTCATGAAAACCAATTTCATGCGTTAACCACTTTATGGGACATCAAGTCCATGCATACGGTTACCACCTCCTCACATTTACTTCCCCACTCCTTAATGAGACCATGGTACGTTTCTACCTCGACTTGTATAAATAGGTCTTACCTATTTCCATTTGGAAAACAAGTTCATTCGGACCACACAACACTCAGAAGTACTTACCTGCTAGCTCTCCTCGTGATCTCTCATACTTCTCTAACAACAAGTCGTAGAAACCCAATTGCTCTTCCAGAATCAACTATTCTGGTCTCACCACTCTCCTTGCTTCCCTCCCCAAAACCAACGCATTCTCCTCCTATTTGTGACCGAAGCAAGTCTGGAACGGACATTTCTTGGTTTAGGCCGGACTTGTACAGATTGATCTCTCGAATCTAAAGTACTCCCTTGCAGTACATTGTTTAGGGTTTGAATTGTTTCTCACTTTCACACCCGCAATTACCAAAACCAGCAGAAACTATTTTCACCTATAAACAATTAGCGACCACAGCGGGAGGATTGATCTATCGGTTACAATGTCAATTTTCGGCTGTCGATCTCGTTCTTCGACACAGACATCAAGATGGTAGGGGAATGCGACTCACTCCGACTCAGTCACTCGGCGACTCATTATCAGTCATGACACGACAAGGGATGACTGGGGACTTCCTAGAGGATAGAAGCAGACGATCCACCCAAGGATCAACGGCTTGGTTATCAGATGGCTCAGTAATGACTGGGGACTTCCCATGGCGGTGTTTCCCATAAGACTCGGTTTTACACCCGGAAGGTTCACTTTTCATCAGGAGACCTAAAAAACCAAGTAAGTCTTACCTAAACAAGATACGTGGTTTACTATTTAAAGTTTTCAAGATAAGATACATAGTTTACCCTACGTCATCTACCAACACACGGTTCCATGGTTTTCCTGGGATGTCCGTGTCGCTTTCAATCACGATCATCCTAAATAATTCAATCCAAAACATTTTATTCAAAAAAATATATGTAATCCAAAACCGTCAAGGTAGCATTTATCTACTAACCCGAGAAAACCAGAAACTCAAAAACCATAAACCAGGCGCTTTGTTTTCCTTTTCAAAAAAAAAATCACATACCCATACGTGCCTACTGTGCACAACAATGATTACCTGTCACTCTTAGCGGACGTTACTACGGTGACATTCGAATAATTGTTTATGATGAAGTATTCCCACAAGTTTATGAAAGGCGTACCCATGGCTAGGGATTACACCAATTCAGAAGAAAAATATTTTTACAGATTTATGGAAGGCATACCTATAGCTATGGTTTGCACCAACACAAGAAAATAATAAGACAAATTGAAAGAGAAACGCTGGAGTACATAGCTGGAATATGCTTGCCCACTTTATCACTACCGCTAACACCAGGACGTGATAACAAAGATATGAGAGGAAAATGGGCCTGCAAGGACAAGTCCACGCCATGCCAAGCCAGCGTTGTGCCAAGCCAACAGTATGCGCCATGTCCAGTCAATAGTCTGCACCATACTAAATCCAATGATAGATACACAAGCCATACGCGCTTCCCAGACGTGCTTCCAAGACGTTCTTACCAGACGCACATGCCAGGCACACATGCCACATGCGCATGGCAGCCGAAATACCATACCCTGCGCTAACAACGTGCATCCTTCCAGCGCTAACATCTTGCGCCCTTACAGCGCCATCTTCCAGGCTACACAACCAGCCAAAGCAGTGCCATCCTCGCCCTTCGAAACAGCGTCATGGCTCCAGCACTTCGTGACCAAAACCGCGCCATCGCTTCACGATACACTTATGATCACCAGAACCAGAGACGCTTCCGTCACCCTAATATTTCTTCAAATATGATAGATCCACCCATCACCAGAGACGCTGCTACTCCACCATCAGGGCAAGATACTGGAAGATCCGGAAGAAGCAGACCCCATTTTTCCACTGTTGATTTGATGGAAAGACAAAAGGTTCTCGTAAGGCTCAGAGAGACGTGTTTATAACTCGGAGGAAGATGCCTATTTCCTCAAGAAAATGACGGAGCGGACACCATAAGAGTCACGTCAACCCAATAGGGAGCTGACAAAAGAATACTTTTAACATCTGGCACAAGCACTTTAGCAGGATATGCCTTTATATATGAAGGGGATCGTGTTTCCCTTGAATGCCCGGTAGAAGGGAATCAGCAACCCGCCTGAGTTCACAAAGACCCTCTTCCCGTCAGGACCTGCACAATAAGAGCTTAGCCCACAAAGTCGTACAGTCTATGATGAAACAGTTATGTGAGATTTTATATTTCTCCAAGGTGTAGCGTCAAGACATATTTTCATCCCACAACCGCACTACACCAGGAAAGTAGAATTTTACATCCAGGGAAGTCGTTCCCAAACCCCAACCTCTCCTGGAAAGCACGATCGATAGATAAAACAGGGGACTCCTGACCTCTGTACACTTGAGGGATATCGATTTTGACATAACATAATGTAGCCTCCAACTTCAACATGGTCACTATCAATGCTCTGAGAGTTGCAAGGCACCGTTTCAACGTTCTTTCCAAGAACCGAAGACGCTTCAATGCCTCCTTCCTGCCAAAGCTCGTGTTCATGGACAATTTGGTCGCTTACGCATCCAGCCAGCCTACTTTGCTCCCATGACAATGTAGTCTCTTCCGATCACATCTTCTATCGAGAACCGGTGTCGCTCGTCTGTTGATACCAACGAGAGCTTCACCAAAGCATGATCACTACAAATATGGAAACATGTAAACCACATTTGGGGACTAAGAACCTACACAGAATCCCTTCACTGCCAAATCTCAGAAGACACAGTCAACCAAAAGGTCATAGTCACGACGAGGTCATTTACTTTTCAAGGGTGCATCGTAAGAATATCATCACCTCTCTGTCTAAAAGAAGCCTATAACACTTTACAAGGCCGTGGTAGATCCCAAGCCTACTTAGGAGAAATAGCTTTAGAAACTAAAAAAAAATGTGACTGGGTACTACTCATCGCAGTCCATCCCGATGACCATCAAAGATTCATGAGATAACCCCAGAGGCACAGCTGAAATATTTTCTAGAAAAAGCAGAGGGAGCCACGATAAACAACATAACTCTCTCATTTTTACCACTTTACTATCCAGAGTATTTCGTCCATGTGATATTCTGAGCATCCCAGCGTCACATCCAGAAGAGTACAATAAGCATGTATCAAATCCCGTGGACATGGATTCAAGGCGATGCAATGAAAATAGGCTACACATGGGGACTACATGTAGGATCCGAATATCACAATAACATTTCTGCGAGATTCTAAAACAACACTCTGCGAGCGTCGCAGAATAGCTCAAAGAATAATCCAAAGAATGACGTAACGAATGAAGAAAACAGGAAACACAGGAAGAGTGTGATTGTTTTGTGATGGTTACAACTCCTGAGAGAGTTAGCACCACAACTACCACGAGAGCATCGCGATCCAGATCTGAAATTAAAGGACAACTTAGTTGTCATCCACTATGTAACTACCCTATATAAAAAGATCCATTAGATTCAGAAAGGGGATGATGTATTTTTGAGTGTTGAGAAAGTCTTGAGGAGAGAGAAAATTCAAGAGAGCGGTTGTATTCTTGGTTTCTTTCATTTCTTGTAAACATTTCTGAGAATCAAATAATAAAGTGTCGTTTTTAATCTTCAAAATATGTTAATTAGTGTGAATTCTTATCAAGGGTGTAGTGTAGGATTTCTTGCAACTGCATTTTGGCGCCCGAAACAGGGATTGAAAGTTGAAAATTATAGGAAAAAGCAAGATTAAAGATCAATATTCGAGTTAAGAAGATGATTGAACAAATTGGTGAAACAGTTGAAGAAAAAATAATTGAAGCAGAGGATTACAGGAAGTTGGAATGCAACACGATAACAAAAACAATGATCAACAAATTCCATGAAAATATTAGAGGAAGGATTCATAAACAAGATTTCGAAGGAAAAATAATTATGACGGTGGAGAAAATATCACCTCTAAAGGATTGGGAAAAGCATGATATTACATTCACAGCAGCAAAAATACCAAAAGGAAATTTGGATCATACATCTCCATTGGTAATCACGGTATCTATTGTGCGATTGAAGAAGGAAAAACCAACAAGATCTGCAGAAGAATGGGTCGTGAATAAAACTTTGGTGGACGCAGGAAGTTCTGTAGATATTATATTCTATCATACATTTAAGAAAATGGGATATAAGGATGAAGAGATGTCTTGTTAAAATTATCACATTCATGGTTTTGGAAAATCTATAACAAAACCTAAAGGCGAAATAACGGTACGAATTCCGCTAGGAGAAATTGAAACACAAGTAACATTATGTGTGGTGGATGTGGAGGTACCTTATAACATTATATTAGGGAGACCGTGGATACATGCAATCAAGACTGTAGCATCAACATTACATCAATGCATCAAATTTTCTTTGTCTAGTGGAATTGGATAAATTAGAGGAGATACTGATCTTGCGAAGCTGTGTTATTGAATTGAAGTGAGAAATTATGAAGAGCGTCCAAAACTGCGAAAAGCTCGCAGAAAATTAGCAAAAGAGGCAAAAAAAGGAATAAGAATTTAAAGTTTACATGATAAGAGCAAGAAGATGATGAGCCCGCTAGAGTCATGGAAACACCAACACCAATGGGAGAACCTGAGGCCAGCTACATCGCAGCAGAACCAATAAAGAAAGTGAATGTTGGAAGTGAAGAAGAACCTAAAATGTTGAAAATTGGAACTAAAATGGGTGCAGATGAAGAAGAGCAAACCGTGAATCTCTTACGAGAGTATAAGGATATTTTCGCGTGGAGTATGGATGAGATGCCTGGAATAGATCCATCAGTTGCATGTCATAAATTAGAAATTAACAAAGATGTGAGACCATTCAAGCAAAGGATATGGAAAATCGTAACAACTTATCACTCAAAAATAGAAGAAGAGTTACAGAAAATGCTTGATGCTGGAATTATAAGACAAGCAAAATACCCGGAATATATTGCAAATATGGTAGTGGTTCCAAAGAAAAATAAGGGTATCATAATTTGTATAGACTTTACTGACTTAAACAAAGCTTGCCCTAAAGATAGTTTTCCACTACCAGATATTCCTCAAATGGTTGAATCAGCAGCAGGAAATGATAGAATATCTTCATTAGACGGGTATAAAGGTTATAACCAGATTCCTCTCGCTAAATAAGATCAAGATCACACCGCATTTTTTGCTCCAAGAGGATTATATTGTTACACAAAAATTCATTTTGGGTTACGAAGTGCTGGTGCAACGTATCAAAGAATGGTGGAAAAGGTGTTCGCAAAATGGATACACAAAACATTAGAGGTGTATGTAGATGACATGTTAATAAAGAGTAAAGAAGCTAAGAACCATGTTCAAGATTTGAAGGAGATTTTTGATCAAATGCGACTCTTTAACATCAAGGTGAATCCTGAGAAATGTATTTTTGGAGTAGCGTCAGGGAATTTTTTAGGTTATATTGTATCAAAAGAAGGAATTCAAGTTGATCCAGAGAAATTACAGGCAATTCGCGATATGCCAACGCCAGCAACAGTGAAAGATGTACAGAAGTTGAATGGACTCTTAGCCTCGCTAGGAAGATTTATCTCACGATATTCAGATAAATGCAAGCATTTCTTCAACATACTCAGGAAGGGTACAAAGTTCAAATGGACAGACGAATGAGAGAAGGCTTTTCAAGGAATTAAAGAATATTTAATGAACATATCTATCTTACAGAAACCAGAACCTGGAGAATAATTATTGATCTACCTTGCGACAACCTCGCACGCATTAAGTGCAGTATTACTGCGAGTGGGTGCAGGAATAGAAAAACCAATTTATTACATCAGCAAAACATTTAATACTGCAGAGAAAAATTATTCAAAAATTGAAAAGCTAATCCTGGCATTGGTTTATGCAACCTTTAAACTTCGCATATATTTTCAGGCACATAAAGTAAAGGTATTAACAAAGGTTCCCATTGAGTCAGTAATGAAGAACTCAAAAAGATCAGGCATAGTTGAGAGATAGAATGCACAAGTAGGGCACTTTGAAATCAAATATGAAGTCCTAACCTCGCCAAAATCACAAGTTATAGCGGATTTTTTAGCAGAATTTCCTCTAGAAGATGATGAAGCTGTGGAAGAAATGATGGAAATAGAAGAAAAACATGGAGATCCAAAAGATATATTAAAGGAACCCAACATGTGGGAAATATTGGTGGATGGATCATCAAATGGGGAAGGAAATGGAATTGGAGTGGTCTTTATCTCGTCAGAAGGAGAAAAAATAGCTTTTTCATTTCGTTTGGAATTCACATACACTAATAATGAAACATAGTATGAAGCTGTGGTACATGCTCTAAAGCTCGCCGTAGAGATGAAGTTGGAAAATGCAAGGATTACCAGTGACTCGCAACTGGTTATTCGCCAGATAAAATGAGAATACACAACAAATGAACCATCTCTTAAGAAATACAAGAAACTTGTTAAAGAATTGTCTGCGAGAATTCCAAAAATAAAATGGAGACATATATTAAGAAAAGATAAAAGACTCGCAGATGCTTTTGCGTTGATATCAAGTATGATGACAAACCCATTTGTGAGATTCATAAGAATTCAAACGCTTATATCACCTTCAATTAACAAAGAAGAAGAAGAAGAAAGGGATGTAATGATAATAGAAAATGACGCAAAAGAGCCATCCAGCAACATTATCATAGATTGGAGAGAAGAATTTCATGCATACTTGGCGACGGGTGAAACACCAAGAAATAGATTGGAGGCGCACAAATTAAAGATCCATGCAACAAATTATGAATTAAGGGATGGAGTATTGTATCGAAAATCTTTTAATGGGACATTATTTAGATGTTTGACAAGGGAAGAAGGAGAAAAAGTGTTAAAAATGTTGCATAGCGGAGATGCTGGTAATCATAGCAGAGGAAGATCTTTGTCTTATTGAACAAAAATGCAAGGCTATTATTGGACGTATATGCATGAAGATGCAAAATAATTATCAAAACGTTGTGAAGATTTCCAGCGATATGGAAAAAGGATACATGCACCGGGGGAACCATTATCATCTTCAAAAGGTGTGTGGCCTTTTGGAAAATGGTGCTTAGATATTGTGGGACCCTTTGTGCCAGGTTCAGGGCAGAAGAGATACTTAATTATTGCGACATATTACTTTACAAAGTGGGAAGAATTAAAAGCGGTACAACACATTCGCGATAAAGATATATTTACGTTCATCTTTGAAAATATTATCTGCAGATTTGGAATCCCAGCACAGTTGGTTTCTGATAATGGAAAAGAATTTGAAGGACAAAACATAGAGTTGCTACTCAATGTATTTAAGATAAGATGTGGAAAATCTACTCCTTTATACCCACAAGCTAATGGTCAGGCTGAAGCAACTAATAAGACAATCGCAGACATTTTAAAAAAGAAATTAGAAGGGTACCATATAGCATGGTGTGAACAGGTACATAATGCAGTCTGGGTTTACAACACAACCAGAAGAGAGGCAACTGGGATGTCACCTTTTTGTTTAACGTATGGTGTTGAAGCAGTACTACCAACAGAAGTTGTTATTCCTACAACAAGAAGAGAGGTTTTTGAGAAGAATCTTAATACTAGCATGATTCTAAGAGAACTTGATGAATTAGAAGAGAAAAGAGAAAAAGCTTTACAATATATGGAAAATTATCAGCGAAGGTTAGCTCGCGAGTATAACAAGCGAGTCAAAAAAACGTGAGTTCCAGACAGGATATCTAGTGCTGCGAGAAACACCAATTAATCAGCGAGAAAATGGTGGTAAACTGGCGAGAAAATGGGATGGACCATACATCATTAAATAGATAGTAGGGCATACAAATTAATGGATCCTGAAGGTAGAGATGTTGGTCAAAGACTTGATAGATCATGGAATAGATTATTTCTAAAAAGATATTATCAATGACAAATTCTGCAAGATTAGAGATGCTGGTATGTTGTATGATGAAATGGGTAATAAATTTTTCTATCCTAATTACAACTGCGAGATTCTTCCAATGACAGAGAAAGTAAGAACTGCGAAAATATCGCAAGAAACGCGAATAAAAATTTCGCAGAGATTAATAGAATGGGACAAACCTTTATGGCGTGCACCCTAGTTCGCTGATACAATTTCTCAAGAGGCAAATGTAAGACCTAAAGTGCGTCATATAAGGGGGTATCTATTTGCGTGACTCAGGGATAATGTTTTACCGCTGCTGGAACCTGAGTCATGAAGATGTTGGGGTTAAAAAAACCTATCCGGGAGAGGTACCTTGGATTTCCAACTACATAAGGTTATACCCTGTTTGGACGACTGAGGATCTCTTCTAAGGAGTGCAGAGTATGACCAAGGTGCCGAGGTACACGGTTGAGTCAAGTGTGCCCGGGGCGTACGAAACTACCTTGGCCATCCTTGGAAAGTCTTGGCTATGATGCACTCGGCCCGAAGAAAACCCCACTTAGGGTGCAGTCTTGTAACTATAAGCCATATAGGCATAAAGGACAAGAGGTTGTGAAAACAACTGGTTGTTGGTAAATCCGGATGGAAGGAGCTAGTCTTGTATGGCCGATGTGCCCTCCTTGAAGGGGCAACCAGGTGGGAGATAATGGCGGCACCGTTCATTAGGGAGCTGATAAGTGTCTAAAGATGGAAATGTCATGGGGCTTTATGATCGCAAGAATATATAGGCATGTCATATTATCGCATGACAAATATTATACAGAGGCAACAAGCCAAGAGAAAAAGTTAAGATGAGATCAATGAGTTTTTACATGAAAGTGTAAAAACGTCCTGCGATTTCATCGCAAGACGGAAATATCATAAAGCTATGTTCTCGCAAGAGAACTTAGACTTATCATATTGTCGCAGAGAAATTGACAAAATACGGATAAGGCAATATCAATGGGTTTTTTACATGCAAATGTAGAGATATTCTGCGATTTTGTCGCAGACACAAATATTGGCACAATAAGACCTTTAACTAGGAAGGAAAAATAAGACCAACAGCATAATCTCAAACATTAACTATTTTATTTTAAGAACACAGGAAAGATTTCTCAGAATCCTTCGGAATTTCTCAGAAATATTATTCAGAACCACACAGCAGGATTATCTATAATTTCACAAGAAATATCGCAACACATTTCGCAAAGGAAGAATGCAGGAAACACTTGATCATTATAAGAAAGATAATGAAGGGAAAATAGGGGAGTTAATAAACAAAATATTATTATCTTTCTTGAGAATATTCAAAATAACAGAGGCAAAGTTGAACTCCAAAGTTGCAGAAAAGATACATTGTTCGCAAGAAAGAGGAATGAAAAGAAAACAAGAGCAAAATTCAAGCTTCGGTATTAATCTCGCTATTAGTCTCGCCAGCTTCATTCTCCTTACTGGTATTCTTCGCGTTACGATCAGTTTGAGATTCTTCTTCATCTAACTTTTCATCATCAATTACTTCACCACCAGTAGCTACTTCTCTTGGAGGACTTTCTTCTTTTTCTGATGGGTCTTCTTGGGAGAAATCTTCTTCACTACTTGCATAGTATAGATCATTATCCATGGAAAGAGGAATTTCATCATCATCTACTTCTAGAGGATCAATGGATACAAGAGGGAGAGATTGGGAAATTAGAATGTCATTCACAAGAACTTCAGCACTAAGATGAACCTTGTGAAGGAAACCTTTGTCACGATTTATAATCTCTATATTTTTGTAGTATTCAAGGTATTTGTATCTCCTCTCTGCACGATCGTGAGATTTAACAAGATGGGCGGTGAGCCTTCCATTTTCCTTGCGAACTGAAGCTAGTTTCTTAGTCAAATCAGAAATTGTAGAATGACAGCTTTTTTCAGATTCTGCGAGAAAGATAAGTTAACAAGAAGATATTCAGATGAAAATCTCGCAAGAAATATAGCAGAGAAATTAAATAGGAAAATTAACAATCAAGACAGTCAAAACGACTACCTTCTTTTTGAGAAGTTAAGTTCTGAATTAGTGTTAGGAAACAATTCTCCCATTGGTTCATGGCATCATCAAAATTATCTTCAACTATACCCTTCAGGCGAGATTTTATAATTTCTTCTTTGGAGAGGAGATAAGTGTTTTCTTTTACTAATAAGGAGTAAGATTCTTCTAATTGAGAATATTGATCTTGGAGTTTACTATACTTTAAACTTAGAATTAACCTGCCTTTGATAAGTTTATCTTTCTCAGCGGCAGAAGATTCAGTTACTTCCTTGAGTCATCTTTTAGTGAACGAAGAGACTGCTCTTGGTCGTTACACATTTTCTGAAGATTATTTATTTGCTACGAGGAGATCGCCATCTTGTTTAAAAAGCTACGTTTCTTCTGAGATAAAGTTTTATTTTCATCTGATAAATATTCCATCGCCAAGTTAGCTTGGGTTAACAAATATGAGAGGCGAGTAGCTTCGCTATTTAATAGATTTTTCTTTTGCACTAATTGATCGTTCTCATTGGTAAGATTATTTATTTGATCGATTGAGTATGTGTAGAGATTATCTAATCTATTATATTGATCCACCCAAGAATCTCTCTCAACACGGGCTTCTTCAGCAGCAGATTCTAATTCAAATATCTTCGTTACTCGTTTCTGATTTAAATCTAAATAGGCACACCAAATATTTAAGAGGAAATTGAGTACAGAAAAGATGAAAATCTACAGGAACAGAAAAGTTAGAGGCAGAGGCAGAAGAAATATACCTTTTAATTCCTTGTTTTTATTGCGAAGATTCTCGCAATCTAGTGAAGAGTTGCAAAGCTTGTGATCAAGGATATCACATTCTGAAGTTTTGGCTTGGAGGCTTCTCTTTAGAGCTTCAATTTAATTTTCTAAAGATGCTTGCGAAGCAGTGCGGTCAGAACAAAAATATTTGATTAATGTCTCGCAAATATCGTATTTGAAGTGGTCAGTAGAATATTTTCTGGCATCATCTAAAATGTCAGACAGAACTCTAAAAGCAGCATCAACCCCTATTGATGATTATTTAGATGAGGGAAGTGGTGTAGAGGGTGAAGTGGTAATGATGGCGAGTTGGATATTTGAATCATTTATGATAGTTGCATCATCAGAAGGAGGAGTGTCCGGAAAGGTAACGGTTGGGGGTAAAATAGGAGAGGAAGAAACTTTGTTTATAACATTTCTGGGAATCTCATTTATTGGAGGAATGATGGCATTAGGGGTATTGATAATGACATTCTCGCAAATAGAGGATGGATGTTCTATCTGCGAAGTAGTAGAAACAGGTTTTGAAGATGTAAATTTGGGAATAGTAATATCAATCTCAAGAGTTTTGACCTTGCGATATTGCTTGCGAGGTCTAGCAGCACCTTCATTATCATGTGAATAATAATATAGATAAGAAACAGAGGCAACAATATTGTTATTAAGAAGACAAATGTTTCTTCCTACCTTATTACTCGTAGACTTCCTTTTCTTCTCGACGGGTTTTTGTTGGAAATCTTCCTGAAGATTAGGGTTTTGGACTACAACTCTGGTGTTGGGAATGACTCTGATGAAGCAAAGACACAGTATGGGAGTTATATAAAATTATATCAAATAAATCAAATAAATAATGATGAACATAATCTAAGTAAGTAAGATCAAATTTAACAACATTAGAAGAAGGGATACCTTGATGACTCTATGGAAGCAGTAGTAGAAGAATCTTTGAGAGAAGAAAGTTGCAGACGAAAAACAGAATGAATAGACGAAGAAGATAGAAAAGTAAAAGAAGAAAATTAGTTTTGTAACTAGATTCTACCTTTTATAGACAAAAGGAGATGACATGTTGAGGAAAGACGTGCCAGTAAAAAAAGGGGGAATTTCACGACACGTGTAGGCTGTTAAACTAAATTCATGGAGTGTTGTCGAAAGGAAAATACGGAAAGATAGGAAGTTGCGATATTATGAAGATATTGGAGATCCTCATATCCTCTTCACTCCGCGAAGAAGACATGAGGAGAGGCAAGATGTAAGATCAGAATATCACTACAACATTTCTGCGAGATTCTAAAACAACACTCTGCGAGTGTCGCAGAATAACTCAAAGAATACTCCAAAGAATGACATAACGAATGACGAATATAGGAAACACGGCAAGAGTGTGATTGTTTTGCGATGGTTACAACTCCTGCGAGAGTTATCACCACAACTACCGCGAGAGCATCGCGAGCCAGATCCAAAATTAAAGGACAACTTAGTTGTCATCCACTATGTAACTACCTTATATAAAGAGATCCATTAGATTCAGAAAGGGAATGATGTATTTTTGAGTGTTGAGAAAGTCTTGAGGAGAGAGAAAATTCAAGAGAGCCATTGTATTCTTGATTTCTTCCATTTCTTGTAACCATTTTTGAGAATCAAATAATAAAGTGTCGTTTTTAATCTTCAAAATATGTTAATGAGTGTGAATTCTTATCAAGGTTGTAGTGTAGGATTTCCTGCAACTACACTACCAGCACGAGGCGCTTTCACCCCCCTCAACCAGGTTATTTCTGATTTCAACATCATCACTGTCAAAGTTTTACGAGCCGCAGGAATTTTTCCACACGAAGCCGTACATGTGCATCGAAGACTCCAAAAACATGCCACAGAGGTACATTCACATGTTTGGCCGTGCCATCAGATCTAACAGAAATATAACTGGGGACTGCTCACCGCATCCCATTCCATATGATAGTCCAAGATTCATAAGATGGTTCAAAGGATGTCTCTTGGAATAAAATCCTTGAAGACTTGATAGCAGGATGTCGGCAACGAAATGTCTCCCAACTCATCTAATTCATCCAGTGGCTCCGGAAGATTTCAACCATACAAGCATCCACAACATACTGTCATCGCATTCAAAAGGTCCAGGCACTGAACAACCTAAAATCAAGGATGGACCGACAACGCAACCACATCAATTCGTCCCAAGAATGTAATGGAGTTTGGTAAATTTTGGAATCCACTGGAGAGACACGACGGACGAAAGCACGGATCCGGACGAGCAACAAAAAATAGAAGAAGGTCAATACCTCTTTTCATACGGATGAAATTTCTAGAGTTTGCACAGAATAAAGTTTCCTTCTTACTCCATGAACGGGAATAGATGACTCGGTGCGACTATGCTACCCCGGGTCCGCAACGTCCCTCCTGAACTCTTCCTAGTTTTCACTTTCGGGCCGTTTTCACCTCCTAATCGAGCTCGAAACCTAAATATTCTCGCATGGGGAGACATAGAATTCAGTTTTGTGTCCGATAAAGTGGCGGACCATCAAAATCCGAGCCAGTACGCGGATTCTATTAAAGAGCGCTAATTAGGGTTTTGGCGTGTAAAACCCTAAACCGCAAGCTCTTTCCTTGAAAGCGTTTCTCTTCCAAAGCACTTCCCTTACCAGCGTCATGCCTTGACAAGCGCCTCACAGAGCGGCCCGCACCCATTCCATGCCCGTCAGTGCTAATGGGTCCCCTTCATGCCAAGTCCGTGCTAGCAGCTCCGCATCGCGTTCCAAAGCCTGGCCCCAAAGACACCTAGTCATACTGGGATTTGTGAAAAGTTACCGGATGCAAGGATTGCAGATTCTACTTACATCTCGAAAAAGGTCAGACAAATCTCCTCGGCCCTCTTTCATGCTTACTGTCTCAGTTCTATCCTCTTTCGTATTTTCTACCACCTTGGCCCCACGAGCCAAGCCGTCCGCTTTCATTGCCTTCCAAGACCGCTCCCCTTCGCCTTGGAGATGTACGACCAGACCAAGCCGGTAACTTTTATCTCACCACTCCATGGTCTGCATTCCCAGTATAACTTACACAAGTCCACCAACACGGGAGGCCAAAACCCTCTTTACCACTCAAAAAGTTTCGTCGGATTCTCCTGACCATCTTTGCAACGATTTACATCTCGATTCCGTCCTTGTCTGTCACCATCATATGCTTACCTCGCAACAAGGCACTTGTTCCGAGCTAAGCAGGGGACTTAATATTTATGGTGGTTTTTAGCTTAGGGTTAAAATCTTAAAACACTGAACCCTAGCAGACAGTAATGTCACAACATTTAAAGCAACAAGCATTTACTAAGCACATTTACTGAATTCTTTAATGTGTCTCTAAAATAATTACCTGAGTATATTTTTCAAATTAGGGTTACGATGATCCAAACCCTAATTCCAACGTGTGCCAATGAAAAATCATGCCAGGCATGCCAACCAAGCTATCCGCCCCTCTGTTCCAATGGAAAATCATGCCAGCTACACCGAACGCGCCAAAGCATGCCAACCATGCTAGCCGCACCTCTGTGCCAATGGAAAATCATGCCAGCCACACCAACCGCACCAAAGCATGCTAGCCGCACCTCTGTGCCAATAGAAAGTCATTCCAGCCACACCAACCACGCCAAAATCATGCCAACCATGCTATCCGCACCTCTGTGCCAATGGCAAATCATGCCAGCCACACCAACCGCACCTAGCCCAAGCTAGCCGCGCCATGCCAAACGCACTA
This sequence comes from Papaver bracteatum, assembly GCA_023529315.1. Lineage (NCBI taxonomy): Eukaryota > Viridiplantae > Streptophyta > Magnoliopsida > Ranunculales > Papaveraceae > Papaver > Papaver bracteatum. The sequence continues at coordinate 723,453 of JAJJWX010001167.1, forward strand.
TGCCTTGGCCCTAGCTATGCTAGTCACACTGCGCCATGCCAAACACGTCTCTCCATGGCCCCTCATGTCGTGCCACCATGATGGCCTTCCCCATGCGGCTACCAAAGTGAAGTTAGGCGATAATCAACGGTTTCCCTTCAATCCCTGGAGCAAATCCCGACCGTCTAAAGTCCCTTCACGACTTTAGGCCCAAAACCCTAGCTTGGCCATGCACCTAGCCAAGCTATCCGCGCCATGCCAAACCATGTCCCCTCATGCCGCGCCACCATGCTGGCATTCCTCATGCGGCTACCAAAGTGAAGCCATGCGATAATCCACGGTTGCCGTTCAATCCCAGGACCAAATCCTGGCCGTCTAAATTCCTCTCACTACTTTAGGCCCAAAACCCTAGCTTGGTCACGCACCTAGCCAAGATATCCGCGCCACCATGCTGGCCTTCCTCATGCGGCTATCAAAGTGAAGCCAGGCGACAATCCACGGTTGCCCTTCAATCTCAGGAGAAAATCATGGGAGTTGGTCTTTCTTCTCTTTAAGGGAGGATCGTCAGATCCCTCACTGCGAGGAGCAATAGGCTTCCCTTTGGGAGGAGCATTAAATTTACCCTTGCGATCAACTGTAGACTTCTCTTTGGTCTTCGCAGGTTTTAGTGGTTCTAATTCTTTAATTTCCTATGAACACAGATAAAGATAAGAAATAGGGGCAATAATATATTGTCAAGATTCATGAAGGAATATTTCTTACTTCATCTGTGAAGGATTTAAGAGCTAAGAATGTGCTGGGTTTCCTAAAGTTCTGGTATCTGAGCTTCATTCTGTCAATCTGAGAAAGATCAAAGTAATCAACGAGACTATAAAAACTTGGAGAAGATAATGAATAATAATTATACCAAAAGTTGAGAGGATATACTTCTTTAGATATTTCAGGCCAGTTGAAGACCCATGGCTGATACTCTGAAAGATTCGCAGGTAATGTGAGAGAACCGGAAATATAAGGACCTTCAAGACATAATGGAAAAATGAACCACTTGTCATCGCTAGAGTGGCGAGGACCTTGATTAGTAGGTGAATGAAAGTCAATATCTAGCATGAGAATTTTGTCTTCAGCGATCTTTTATTTCTTCAGCAAGCGAACACCCCAGCAAGTGTTATCCCTCTTCATAGGGATTATCTTGTAATTTTCAAAAAAGTTCTCCACAGTATAATTTGCAGAGATAATTGGAACATCTTTATATTGAGGATTCTTTGTAGCTTCAGGGTAGAGAGATCCTTTATTAGCACCGCGAGAAGCATATTCAAGAAGTAATCGAATGCAGTCTCCACCCAATTGATATATCGCTCGCAAGAACCTCTCGTCAGAAATTATTTCATAGAATAGTGGAAGTTCCGGATCATAGAGAAGAATGGGAAGACCAGCTTCAAGTTGACCTAGCGATACTATAACTTTCTTGCGAGTGCATTCATAATCAGTGAATAATTCGATGGAAAGATTGAATTTAGGGCCCTGATTTGGAATTGTAGACAAAGTAAAACCTTTGCTTTTCAGTTATTCTCGCATCTCACTAAAAGTAGTCAAATTTTTAGCATCAGCGACAACCATTTTTAAGTATGGGAATGAAGAAAAAGATTGAAAAATAAAAAAGAAATCACAGCAGTAACAGACGAGCAATTTACGGAAGAACATCAAACTTGCAGAGGAGTTACGGAGAAAAAGAAGAAGAAAGTAAAAGAGGAAAAGAAAAGAATGAAAGGAGTATTTATAGAAGAAGAGATTTCTCGAAGAAGATGAATGCAATAAATGCAAACAAAAGAACGGTCAGATCGCAGCGGTTAGATTGGACGTGTCATAAATTTATTAGAAGAGAGAATACATGAAAACAGCTGGCGAAGGATACAAAACGTGTCAGAACAGAGAAATCTGAAAAGATAAGTAGTTGCAGCATTTTAAAGTTCTCATGATCTTGTCTTCTTCGCAGAAAATACATGAGAAGAGGCAAGATGTAGGACCAGAATATCGCTACAACACTTATCTTCGAGATTAACAACACTTCTCAGCGAGCATCACCGCAAACTTTTTAACGACACTTTGCGAGTGCCACAAAAGCAGTCAAAAGAGTGACGTAATAGCTGATGATTGAAGATAACATAAGAAAATCATGTTTGTCCTGCGATGGTTACAAAGCTTGCGAGAATGAACATTGTAACTATCGCGGTACAATCGCAGAACAAATCCGAAATAAGAGGAAAACTTAGTTGTCATCCATTATGTAACTACCCTATAAATAGAGACCCAATATGTCCAGAAAAGGATGATGTATTTTTGAGAGTTGAAAGAGTCTTAAGGAGAGAGAAACTTCAAGAGAATAGTTGTAATCTTGATTTCTTCCATTCCTGTAAACATTTCTGAAAATCAAATAGAAAAGTGATGTTTTTAATCTTCTAATTTGGGTTGGTTATTACAAATTCTTAACAAGGGTGTAGTGTGGGATTTCCTGCAACTACAACTAGGTCCCGGGGTTTTTCTGCATTTGCGATTTCCTCGTTAACAAAATTCTGGTGTCTGTGTTATTTCTATTCCGCATCATATTTTTTTATATAATTGAAATAATACAGGTTGTGCGTTGTTCAATCGATTAGAATATCTGACCTTATTGGTTGTTGATTTAAATCGATCGACACTTGGATATTGGTCTTTGGTACCATCCAAGTTATCTATCTTTGATTAGGCTCGCGAATCATATTAGCTTGAGTAAATCAAATCGATAGATTGAGATAATAACTCCTTGAGTGTTTTCTATTGATTGAGTCTTGTTGATTCTCTAGAAAAACAACTCGGAGTTGTCCATACAGATTGCTAATCGAAATATTAGGTGAGGTTGTTAGACCCCCCACATTTTAAATTGGTATCATAGCAGGCAAACACGTTAAAGACCTTACAAGTCTGTGTTTGTAGCGATCTGACTCTATGGACAGAGGTGTTATCTCAATAAACGTACCACCAGTCTTTGATGGCTCTAATTACTTATGGTGGAAAATTGATATGCGAGATTTTCTTTAAGCACGTAATTTTCAATCATGGGTATATGTTGTTAATGGCTATGATCCTCCCGTTGCTACAGAAGGAGAAAATGTTCCAAAGAATATTGTTGAATATACTCCTGCAGAAGTTCTTGATGCAAAGCAAAAATCAGACGGTTTGAATGCGATCATACATGTCATTACCCCAAATCTTCAGCACCATGTGTCTAATTGCACTAAGTCGCAATAATCTTGGGATATCTTAGCAACAATATTCGAAGGAAACTCCAGTAAAAAGGAAGAAAGGCTTCAAAACCTTAATTACGATTGGGAAAACCTTGTATGGTAGATGAAGAAACATTTGATGAGTTTAATCACAAAGTGTCTGAAATTGTTAATGCATCTTTTGCATTGGGTAAGAATATTCCTGAAAAGGACATTGTGATGAAAATTCCCAGATCACTGCCATCTAAATACGATGCTAAGAAGCATGCCATTGTTGAGGGAAATATCCTAAATACTCTCTCTAGAAATATGCTAGTTGGTAAGCTTAAGATATTTGATCACGAACTATCATCCAAGACTAAGGATGTTGCGTTCAAAGCACTAAAGGACACTAAATTACTTGATAAAAGTAAAAAAGTGTATATCTCTGAAGATTATCACTCTGAGACAGATTCATCAAATGAATATCTTGACAAATCAGTCTCGATGATCACAAGATAGTTTAAGGATCTTATGTTGAAGAGAAGTAAACGGCTCTCCAGAGATAAGGCTAAGGAATCAGTCAAACCTCATAATCGTGTTCCTCCTAAAAATAGGGATATTGATGAATCTGATGATGAGGATATGCATCAGTGCTTTAAGTGTAAGGGATTTGGTCATTTTGCAAACGAGTGTCCAAATCGAAGAAAATACACTGGGAACAAAGGTCTTGTTGCAACTCTTGATGAAATGTCTGACAACTATGATTCAAATGAAGACGAGAAATCAAGTGTTGCCTTTCTTGGTGAAAATATTGATTTTGATAGTTGTAGCAATACACATATCAATTTTAATATTCTTTCAGAAGATAATCCAACCATTCTGGAAGAAAAAGTTGACTCCTCTCTTGGAAACACTTTTTATAATAACTCAGGATCCACTATGTGCCTAACTGCTTGCACTATTCAGAAGCCTAATTATTATCCAAGTGTGACGTGCTCATATTGTTCATTAAAATCATTTAGCAAGAAAGCTCAAACTTGCTTATAAGACCGCTGAGGTATGTAAGATTTTATCTTTGTTTAAGAAGTTAGTTTCCAAGGAAAAATCAAGACCATTTGAAAAGAAAATATGGTCAAATCGTTTTGATAGATAGAGGTCTATGGATTCCTATCAAGAGGAAATTGGTGGACAAATTGTTGTTCACCACAACACAACTTAATTGTGTTGTTTCTAAAATCTTGTCTCATGTGCCTGATCAAAAGAGACAATGATTATGTACCTCTCAGGCTTTAGGAAAAGCTTTGTTTCTTCTTTTCTTAAGTTTTGTTATTTTTGTCTATCAAACATAAGAAAAAGGGTATTATCGATAACTTTACTCTTGATAGGGATAAGAGTTGGTCGTTTACGAACCTATTTTAGGTTTCGAACCCTACACTCCTTTTCCTTCTCTAAAACCTCTTTTTATCTCTAGACTACTTGTTGAGACAATTGTGAATTCCTCTCACAAACCCATTCGTTAATGGACGCTCCAAGAATGATGTCATACAATAGAAAAGAAGGTAATGTGATTGTTGAACCATCAATCATGAAGGAGAAAGAAAAATATCCATTGCCTCTAACCTTGAAAAGAAAAAGAAGGAATATGGGGAAACCAAGGGATGTTCCTTCAAATACTCAGAAGTTTTCTGATGTTCTTGATGCATTGAAGGAGTTGTGTAAGGAGATTCATCAAATAAAGGCTTTTGTGTGTAAGACTCATGAAATTCAGAAGGCCCTGGTTCGACAACAGCAACCAAGAAGGTTCATCGATATAAACTCCTTTCTTAATGAACCCTATGTTCCAATGGTTGTTGACGACAAGGAGTTCGGGAACGATAATGAATTTTTCAAAGGTCTTAATGTATAGTAAATCTTCTATGTTTTCTATTTTATTTAGAAGAATAACTAGTTTTTTGGAATATCCATGATTGTGATTACACATAGCTATATCCAATGATTTCATCTTCTTGTTTTTAGATTTATTGGTTTGAATTCTAAAGTTGTTTTGGAAGATGATGGTTGCAGTATTAATCTTATGATTTCTTATGTTGCAATATTATGATGGGATATGTGTGTTTACGTCCGTGAACTTGATTATCCCATATTATGTCAAAAGTAAAGTCGTTCACGTATTGGTATGCAAATAGTGATAAAGGAATGAATGGACTTTTGGCAAAACACAAAGTTAAGCCTATATTGTCAATTGTTGATGTAAGATAGGTTAAAATCTTTTGTGATTCAAGGATAAATTCTATTATGTCACTATGTGATGGAAAAATAAAATAGGTCCTTGTTTTGTGATCCACGGTATAGAGCTTAATTGTTCCATATTATTATGTATTACTGTGAAGGTTCCATCTTGTATCATATGTTGAGCACGATACGACTAAGTCGATTTCTTATTGGCATGGTTGGTTGTTCCATAAATATGTAAAATGTTGAGCATTAAGAACTAATTTAATCAACTTGTGTGGTTATTTAGTTTGTATTCCACGAGTTTTCTCATGTTGAGTATATGTACGGTTAAGGTTGTCATTTTCTATGATAATCTTAGTCGTGGTTCCATAATCTATTATGTTGAGCATAAATGAACTAAATCAATCATCTTGTGTGATTATTTAGTTAGCACTCCATAGATTTTTCTCATGTCGAGTGTGGACAATTGAATTGATTACTTTGTGAATAGTTTAATTGTGTAATCCGGTTAGAATATTTATGGGTTCTCTTATGCATAATATAATTGATGAATTAAGTCTCCATAAGTTTACTTATGTTGAGCATATTTAGTCAAATTAATCTTGGTTCACTTTGGTTAATATGATTGAATATTTTGGATTCCAAATTCATACTTGTATGCAATTTGTTGAGTCTAAAGAAATCCTCATCTTCTCTTGAAATTAAGGTTGCTCTTGTTGTTCCTTAGGGAATGACATCTTTTGGGGGAGAGTTCTTTTGAACTTGCGCTTAATTTCCAAATCTTTTTGGGGAGTGCGGATGTGGAATTTTTTGGGGTTATCTTGCATCTTTATAAACTCCTTGATGAATGCATTTATCCTCGGCTTTATGATTGCATCTAAACAAGATGATAGAACATTTACCTTTGGTCATGAAATGTCTCTTACTGAAATTTCATTAGGATCCCGTTCTTGTACCTTTGCCAATTTTATTGACAAAAATGGGGAGAATTAATTGTAGTTGACACTACAAATACATATGGTTTTCGGATCATTATGTAAGGGGGAGTGGTTTCCATGTGAGATGGAGTATTGACTAAGGGGGAGTGAAGTATCACCATAGTATTGTTGTTGAAGTTGTGATGCAATTGGACTTTGATGCTGTGTAATAATACTATGACACTGTATAACAATGATTGAGAACCAATGTTTTTTCTTATTGTTATAGCTACGTATTTTCAACAACGATGATACTAAACTTACAACCTTTGGGATCATTGGACTGCTTCGAAGTGACGAAGATTTCGAGTATTGTTGAAGATTAGGCATGTGGAGTAGGAGCTACAAAGTTTATTTATATAATTTTTGTATTCCATATGTATTAATAGTTTTGCCACTAAAATTGACAAAGGGGGAGATTATTATAGCACTGATCGGTCAAACTCGCATGCGTTGCTATCTCGAGCATGTTTGTCAATCTTAGTGATCAAAACTATAAAGTCTTGATTTTTAGTCTACTATAGCTAATGTCTCGGACTATGATAGAAATTGTAGTTGATCTCAAGAACTCCATGGCGATCATCATACAAGACTAAGGACTACTCAAGGAACCAGTGGATCTTCATCGACTAAAAGGTATGTGGAGGCTTGAACTTATATATCACTCAAAAGTCTATGTACTCTATCTCCTATCTTGAGACAAAAGTCGTTTATCTATATAGACTAAGAATATGCACATGTGACATTTCGAGTTGAGTATATCTTGCTTATTTATTTCTCAAAATGGGTGTTGGTAAAGCTTTCGCTTTATCCAAGTTCATCTTTTCCTAGTGACAAAAGTCATGTTATGTTTCAATCACTTTGAAAATCGCTCTGACGAAAAATAGTTTGTGAATAATAACTATATAACGCCCTCTGAGAATGTTTCAATGATTGAAATGAGAGTTTAGACTATATAACCATTGGGGGATATAAACATTGTTGTGGAAACACATATATGTATAAGTCCTTAACACTTGAACCGAAGTTTGCGAACTTTGTTGATCAAGTAGAACCGGAACGTGAGCAGCAACTCAGTCCTCGAACTGGCATAAGTTCTCAAACCCGAGAATATCTTCTGAAGTTAAATCTCTGGTGCAGTCCGCGAACTCAGTCCGTGAACTGACGGAACTTATCATTCCGAGAAATTCTGCTGGAGTTTATTAAGTTTAACCGGTTAGCTTGAGTCCGCGAACTCAAGAGGTTATGTCTGAAAACGTTATTCGTGAACTTATTTTAAATTACTAAGGAATGCTTTTGAAAACCATGGATTTATAGTTCATGATTAATGATTCGAGTGAATCACATAGTTTTTGATTCAATTGTGTCTCCTGTAATACTTGAAATCTCATAAAAATTGAACAACTCTCTAACTAGTTCATTTGACTCATTTGGACTAGTTATGATGAAGAAGAATATGGTTGATATGAAAGTTATCATTTGGCTAACCATTTGGTTGACTAATATTGAACCAACCATTGTACACATTTGGGTACGGTTACACGAACTCAAAACATCAAGTACATGTGTGTATGGAAAGCTAAGTTTTTGATCTAACGGTTGAGAGATATTAGCTTGTATCTAATCAGGTTTTCATCTAACGATGAATATTGAATGCTTTGTTAGCAAGCTAACATTGATTGCAAACCCATATTTGAAATACTATATAAGGAGAACTCTAGCCATTGGAAAAACTAATCCCTACACACCTTTCTTGTGTGATACTAGTTTTCTCTAAGCTAGAGTCGGTCTCCATTAACCCTTGAGTTTTCTCTCTAAATTCGGTTTAACGACTTAAAGACTTCATTGGGATTGTGAAGCCAAACCGATATTACTTTTCTTATAGTTGTGTGATCTGATCTTGCTCTTTCTATTGTACGAGTATAATTGTAATAATTGGCTTGAGATTTCTATCTCCGATAGGCAACATAAAAGTAGTCACAAATATCTTCGTCTCATTGTTTGTGATTCCTCAATAATCTTCTTCGCTGCGTCGATTAAGTTTATTGTGAGGTGATTGATGAAACTAAGCTGTTATTCGGGAATATAAGTCTGGTTTTATCGATTGGTTCATGTTCACCTTGATTTATCAAAAGACTGAACAAAACTCATAGGTTTATTCGTGGGAGGCAAATTTATCTATTAACTGTAGAATTTTCTATGTGAGACAGATTTGTTTATCAAAGTCTTCGACTTTGGGTCCTAGCAACTATTGGTTGTGGGTGAGATCAGCTAAGGGAATCAAGTGCGCAGTATCCTACTGGGATCAGAGGCGTAGGAGCATAATTGTACCTTGGATCAGTGTGAGATTGGTTGGGGTTAAAGTACAGTTCAGACTGAAGTTAATTTGGAGCAGGCTAGTGTCTGTAGCGGCTTAATACAGTGTATGTTTAATCTGTACTAGGTCCCGGGGTTTTTCTGCATTTGAGGTTTCCTTGTTAACAAAATTATGGTGTCTGTGTTATTCATATTCCGCATTATATTTTGTTATATAATTGAAATAATACAGGTTATGCGTTGTTCAATCGATTAGAATATCTGACCTTATTGGTTGTTGATTTAAATCGATTGACACTTGGATATTGGTCTTTGGTACCATCCAAGTTATCTCTCTTTGATTAGGCTCGCGAATCATATTTGCTTGAGTAAATCAAATAGAGAGATTGAGATAATAACTCCTTGAGTGTTTTCTATTGATTGAGTCTTGTTGATTCTCTAGAAAAGCAACTCGGAATTGTCCATACAGATTGCTAATCGAATATTGGGTGAGGTTGTTAGACCCCCGCATTTTCAGGTTTTATTACCTTGATATTCGATCTCATAATATGTTGTGAACCCTTATGGTTTGGGTAACTTTTTGATTTGGAAGGATTAAGTTCTAGCCCATTTTGGTAGGATTTATCAAAGGATCACGAGGGGTTCCTGTAGAAATAATATGTGAAAAAGTCACAATATGTTGAATAGGTTTTGGTTTAGCATAAAAGCATATGTGTTTTGACGGTTTTCAACTTTTGCTTGAAATTGTTAAAACCAATTTTCAACCTTTCTCTGGTAAAGGTTAGTTGTTCTCATTATTATTTTTTTGCATAAGGATGACAACATAATGGTATTTCGATATCAATTCTCCCGGAAGAAGAAAAATATGCTATCATATTTCGAGAAGTTGGATGCGAAATTAAGGTAACAATCTTGTTAGTTAATTGTTTTCCTGTTTTAAAAAAAACCTATTTGTATTCGATATATATATATTGCTTTTTCTTAAACGAAATTTTTGGTACAATTGATGTGGTTATTCCATTATGTATGCGTGGATGTATGTGTGATTCAATTATTTCCGGTTAAGTAAAACTTATGTTATCTTGCTTTGTTGTGTGATATCAATAGTTTAGGCTTACAAAATTTGGTGCAATTACAGTGATTTAATGTCTATGTTAATTCAATTTCTTCCAGTTAAGTAAAACAATTGTTATTTTGCTTTATTATGTAGTATCAATTGTTTAGGCTTACAAAATTTCAGTGCAATAGTGAAACTTTGATATATTTGTTGTTTCAATTGCTTTCCGGTTGATATAAATAATTATGCAAGTTGATTTATTGGTTTGTATAATTATTTATGGCTTAAAGAATGAATATGTTGATGGGATGAGTTGTTTAGTCTAATTCGATTCCGGATAAGCTAAGCTAAGTTAATTCTGATCTTAGTTAGACTTATCAAAGTGGAGGTTTCAGTTATTTAAGTCTAGCCGAATTCCTAAACAAGGAAATGCTAGTTAACTAACCTAGTATTTGGCTTGTTTAAAATCTAAAGGCCTAAGTTATATGGATAATTAGAACCTGATGAGAAAAATGGAGTTTATCTTTGTTTTAGTCTTATCGAATGAAGCGGTTGTATTTATACAATCGGTTTAGAAAAGGAACTAAGTTGCTTAGTTGATTTTTGGTTTACTAAACTAGTTGGGAAAATTGGTTCGGGCAATTATTTTCATGATAACATATCAAAACGTAATTACTTGTAGTTTCGGTTTTGATATTGGTTATCAAAAATGGTATGTAAAACCCTCGTGCTTGACTCAACAGGTTGCAAGTCTATTTTGAGATTTGTAAGAACCTTTTCGTGTTGTCCTTTATTTTTTTGTTTCTTTGTCATTTTTGTGACAAAAAGGGGAAGAAATATATGGAGTAAACAAGTGATGCTGGTATCAATTTTACGGTTGATTGGTGTCACTAGGGAAGAGGACAATGGTGCTTGAACGTTTATCTAACGAATGAGGAAAAGCACAGACTAAGGGGGAGTAACATATCATATGATTGGGATAACAAAGACGTGTGAATTGAAAATCTACTTATCTCACCTTTAGGGGGAGTATAAGCTTTGTTGTTATAGTGCAGCTGTTGCATTTTAAGGATTGAATAAATGCAGGTTTTGTGCTGTTGGATTCGGGAATCAAGCGTATGTGTAATGAATTCTTGTAATTTATTTATTCATATGATTGTAAGTGTTTTGTTACTAAAATTGACAAAGGGGGAGATTGTTAGAGCATTTATCGGTTGAACCCACAAAGCGTTGGTATGTCAAGTTTGGTTGTCATATTTTAGTGAACCAAAACTCATTTAAGAGTCGCTTGATTTAAATGTACTAGAGTCAACTTCGTATAGGTTAGCTTGAAAGTATTAGGGTGAGACATTACAAGTATTGCGAAGACTTGAAGAAATGAAGAAGAATGTAGCTACAACCACAACATCATCCTTCCACTTGAGGTTAGTGATATTTGACTTGAACTGTTTCATTCCCTAACGTATCTTTCAAGTCGTGCATATTGAAAACATAAAACTGCGAAGCATGAACACTCTAGATAGACAGAGTATTAAGGAATACAATATGAAGTTTCTTGCTTAACCATTAAACTTTGTATATAAGATATCGACATAATAGTATGAATGCTATTGTGATTATGTATGGGTATGAGGTGAGGATTTCATCCTAGGGAACAATGTTTACATGTGTTCTAAGGAAGTAAGTTCATGATATGTGTTGTGAACCGAAAAGGAAATCGCCAGGTGTTATTGGGATTGTTCTTCATTGCATATCTTATGAATGACCAATATGTGTGATTAGTATAACCGCTCATGACTTGTTTGTGTTCTATGTAAAACTATTCACATGAGGCCTGACTTATGTATTGGTGTGACTTTTATTAGTGAAACCGATCTTAAGTAATCACCTGGGGTATGATCGGGTCTGTGAGTTTCTGACTAATTATTGGGAAAAGGGGGAACCGATCCTAGTAAGAGGTGTAGTGCATCACAAGGGGAACCGATCCTTGTATGAGGTGCAACAAGGTTTATGGAAGAAAGGGGAAATGATCCTATGAACATGTGCAACACGCTTTTGGGAAGGGGGAACCGATCCTATGGAAATGTGTAGTGCATACAAGTTAGATACCAAATATATGTGGGGAACCGATCCTAGTACCTAGTCAGCCGAATTATGGTAAGCTAGTGTGACTATGCACAGTACTCACATGGGGGTAGAACCGAAACTTGTTTTGGTGGAACCGTTAAACCCATAGTGTGTGATTGAGTATTACTTTATCAATCACATAGTTCTTGAAAGTCAGATGAACCAATTCTAAACTTGTTTGGAAGTGTGGTAAATCGGTTTCAAGTGAGCAAGTATGAAAATGTAAGAGTAAGATGTCGACACACTTTGAACACGGTGCATGAATGCTTATTCTATATTGTTCAAAGATATTCCTTAAAGGCTAAGAAGGAAGTAAATCCCAAGATCGAATTTAAGTAAGTTAAGAATCTTTTTAATTAAGGGTTTTAATTATATATGGAAAATAAGAATTAGTAATGTGCATTTACTAGTTAAAGATTTTCCAAGGAGATTTCGATCGTATTTTTGGACAGTGCATTCACAGGAATTATGAAAACTGAATTTGGCGTAGTAATAAAAAATATCTTGAGAATATTTTCGGTTTTGGAAATTCCTTGGTGTCCAAACTTCCTTGTCTATAAATACTTTGAGTTTGCATTTATAGCAAACTAATCCTGCGTAAAAATAGACTTCCTATTTTGTCTTTGTTACTGGTGAAGCCGCCTATTGGAGAGGAGAGTAATCTAATTAGGTGAAACCTCTTACGTCCGCTCAATTTAAAGTCTTCTTTGGGATTGAGAAGCTCTAGCGCGACCCGTTGGTGGGAAAGTAGATATTATGGTTTATCTTTAGTTTTCGTATTGATTTGATTGACTAACGGTGGTTGAACTTTGATTGCACCTAGTTTGTATATGATTGAGAATCTTCTCTTCTGATATAAGATTCACTCAAACTAGTTTAAGGTTTCGACAGGGATCTTTAGGCTGTTGTTAGATCTAAACACGATCTTGTGATAATCCATTGTTAACAGACCTCGTTCTGTGTGTGATTGATCACAAGAGATTCAATTAGTTGTGTGCAGGTGTTCATTGAAGATCTACGAATATTTGAAGACGAAGAAGAGATAGAATATTTCTGACTTGGTGTTTATAATCTTTGGTGTGCACACTACTTATTTGGGAAAAATAGGATCCAACTATAATTGATTTATCCTTTGGGTATTTTGATAGAATAGTTGAGGAATATCGGCATCAATAAATATCCTTGAGATTAAAGGTATTGATTGGCTTAATCTTAACAATTTCCTTTGGGTGATTGAACATAAGATAGATCTTGGAACTTGGAAAAGGAGTTTATGTTAAGATAAACAAGGGAACCTTTGCGCAACTCATATCACTTGGTTGAAGAGAGTTGATACCAAATAGATTTGTTATTCCTTTACTATTTGGAATACGAACCAAATGAATTGGTCCAAGTACGTGACTTGTTTATAGGTTGGAGGCATGGGAATACAGACGGAACTAGGTGAACTATAGGTTTAGTTGCTTGGTCTCAACTATACTAAGTTGGTATTATTTTGTATAGCGGCTTAATCCTGAAAGTATTCAATTCTGGACTAGGTCCCGGGGTTTTTCTGCATTTGCGATTTCCTCGATAACTAAATCTTGCTGTGTCATTTACTTTATATTTTCGCATTATAATTATTTTATTATAATTAAAGTAAATTGCACAAAATTTAATTCCCATTTACTTGATACGTGAATCTTATTGTGTTTGGTTAAGTCTGAACCTTTGTATCAAGTAAACACACTTTGTTGTCGTATTGTCTCGATCTCGTATCCATAGACGATCACACAAAGTGTGAACCGATTTGTTGTATTGTTGTAGATGGTGGATTTTCGACAAAGGCTAAAATCGTAAACCCATAATTATATGAACTTCTGATCCAGCAATCAGATGTGAGTATTGAGACACGGGTCTCTCATCAAATCTCTAACTGAGAATACTATCTCTCAGAATACATGCAGATATGTAGTATCTCGGCTGGACAACGGCATATCTCATGAACACTAAACACTTCAGTAATTATTTCTATATAGAATCACGATATTGACGGCTCCTAGACAACTTGCTCTACTAGTATAGAGCCATCAATTAATTATTCTTAAATTCTTGGATTCATCCACTGAATTTCTGAAAATATTCAAATATTTTCTGAAAGTATTCAAATACTTTTATAATATTTCGTTACTTCAATCCATGGTTCTTCCCAGCAGAATTCCATGGGTTAGTAATAAATATTCAATAACACGGGCATCTGAGCTAACTCTGAGTAAGCCCCGATTCAAATGGTGCAAGTGTACTCAACGATGATGCACTAACAATCATTGTACGAACAAGTATTTCAAAATACGATGAGACAATGAACCTATGCAAAATAGGAAGGAAAATAATAAATAATTAAAAATTGACCAAGGAGCTCGGAGCATGGGCCCAATGACTGGCCGGACGTGTTGTGGTCAATCCCACGTCAGTTTCATATTTTTATCATATTTTTTGTTATTTTCCTTGAGTTCATGAAAATCCTTTCACTTGAACAAATATCTTTCGTTTTGAGGAAACTCCTCAGTTTCATGGTGTTTCCCTCACACCAAGGAAATAATATAAAAATAGGGAAAATATTGTGGGGCCGTGATTATTGGCCAACCGGCCATGCCTTGATCCTGGCTGGCCCCACACCTCATGGTTCCTCATTATTTTATTATTATTTCCTTAATTTCATGAAAACTCCTTGATCTCATGATATTTCCTTGATCCCATGAAAAAAAATATAAAATTAGGGAAACCCATGTGACCGGGCCCTAGCCATCCGGTCAAGCCCTAGCTGGCCCCACACGTCCCATTTTATTATTATTATATTTTTCATGTTTCCATAATCCCATGAAAATCCTTGATTTCATGATATTTCCTTCAAATTATGAAAATTCCTTTAAATCATGAAATAATACATAAAATTAGGGAAAACTCACGGGACCGGGCCCTAGCCGGGCAACCATGCTCAATCCGGTCCCACGCGTCCCTTATTTTATTATTATTATTTTTTATGTTTTCCTCATCTCATGGAAACTCCCTGATTTCAGCAAAACTCTTTGATTTCAACAAAAACTCCTTGGTTTTATCATATTTCCCTTAAATCATGAAAATACTATAAAAATTGGAAAAACATGTGGGGTTGGACTCTTGGCCACAGTCGGTCCCACATTTCATGATTCCTTCACTTTTTTATTATTTTTTTCCTCCATCTCATGAAGTTTTGACGGTTTCATCAAAAATACCCTGATTTCTTCATATTTTCTCAAATGATTACTCAAATGCACATCTGAAAATATCAATATTTTCAGAACTGAGATATGAACACTTTGGTGACATGAGCATGTTACCTTGATCGACCAAGGTTGGCTCTTTGGCTCGCAAGGATCCGGTCCCGCGTATTTACATAATTTGACCTAATTCGCGCAATTGTTATTAGGTCCAAAACTCTTCCAAATAATTTTGGGATTTTCATGGAACGGTCTTCATTCGATCCCGTGACCACCCAGGGCCAATTTCATGACCCCTTGGTTGGTCACTCATCTCTTCATAATTAATTAGGTTTTATCACCTAAGGCTCAGACGAGCATTTTTGAATAAATGATTAAACCATCATTTGATCATTCTTTCATCAACAAATCACCAACTCTTCAAGAGGCCTCAGTATTTTATCACATGAGCATATGGGAGCTACATGGTCGAACCACGGTCCCATGAAGTCAGTTTTCCTTCATTCCATGGTTAATTTTCAAATAAACCATCAATTGATCAAATTAGGGTTTCTAAGTCCAAGGATTATAATTCCAGATTCAAACACTAATAATTTTATAACGATCTCATGATCAGTATTCTTATTAATTATGCTTGGTTCAACTACAAGTATTTTAATTAATATTTTGTTTTGGTCACGCTACCAATAATTCATCAGACGAGCAATATTTTCTCAAACCAATGAATATTGGTTCAACTATCAATATTCAACAATTCATCTAATGAGCAACATTTGCTCACTTCAACGCCATAATTTTATCTCTGTCTCGGAATACACGTTCAATTCATGAGTATATGAACATTTTTTTCAAATCATGTTCAACTCAACAAATACATAGACTCATTGTCCCATTAAATCATGAAGTCAGCAACTGACTAATTAAACACGAGACGTCAATCGTGTCACTTGGGGGATATCAACTAGGGTTTTGGTATGGCGGTCTATGGCACGTGTGTTCAAACGCACAATGGAATGTGAGCAATTCGTGCAGTCAGCTGAAGAAGTTAACAAAGTAGTGGATGGAAAATCGACCAAGTCTTTGCACGATGAGCAAGTGGTTTCAAACACGATTTCCATTTCCCCACTTCTTGATTCTATCAACTGTCACACTTCATGGGATCATGGTGTCTACATCTCCAACAATATAAATAAGTCTCTGAATCATGATTGAAACAACAAGAAGAATATCACGTCTCACTGAAAATAAGAGATCAACAACTCATCAATTGAGCAATTACTCTCAACTAAGCAATTTCAATCATTCAGAACTTATGTTATTCAGAATTCACAACACACCTACAATCTTTGATTACCATTGATTCCACACATTTCTTAGCTTCCCTCATACAGATCAACCCATCCTCACTTGTGACCGAATTTACTCTGGAACGACCATTGTCTTGGTTTAGGCCGGAGTACTACAGATTGATCTCTCGAATTCAAAGCACCCCATTTGCAGTGGTGCATCTGTGTGAGGTTGAAAATTTTGCTCGGTTCAAGGAATCTCCTCCATATGGTCGTCTCCTCAATTCCGTAAAAACCAGCTAATCATTTTGCCCTATCTACAAATTAGCGACCATAGTGGGAGATTAATCTCTCGGTTGTAATTTAAAATTCATCAAAATGGTTGGTCTTAGGTCAGGATCAGTTACAAATCCTAACGCAAACATTGCTAGCACCATCAACAATGAAGACATCCCGGAAACTATTACAGCCACTAACATCGACGGCGGTGACAATACTCCTCCTCAGACTAATGCGGAAGGGCATCCTATGTTCGGCCGACATCCCGAAGAAGTCGTAGGAAATCCACCACCTACTATTGCTGATCTAATCAAAGCGCAAGAAACTCTTGCAAAAAATCAAACAGATATGGCCGCAACACAGCATAAGATATTTGATCATCTGAAGACTCTTACTGAAAAATTGTCAGAGAAAACTCAAGAAAAAGGGAAAGAGGAGGAGAAGTCCTCAGACGCTGCTGATCCCGAGGTAATTCCAATTCATACAGTAAATAACGACGAAACCAACAAATCTGCGGATAATTTGTCAACAAAAGAATCATCAAATTTCATCACTCGGGAAGACTTGGAGTGTCTTCTGGAGAATCATGGAATAGACAAGACATCACATGTCCATCGTCACCAACCCCCTAATCCTGCTGCAACGCAAAGGATTCCCCGTCCTAAAGGTTACGTTTTCCAACTTTCACTCTGTATGATGGAATCGGAAATGCTCGAGAACACGTCCCTCGTTTCCTTGAAGCCTTGGGAGAACATGAGCATAACCATGTTGATCGACTCAAGGAATTTTCAAAATCTTTGAAAGTCAGGGCATACACCTGGTACAACAATATCGCACATGTAACTATCAATAATTGGGGAGAAATGATTAACGCCTTCTATATGAAGTACTTCTTTGTGTCAGAGAAAGTCACTCTCTCTGACCTTGGAAGGATGTTTCAGAAAATCAGTGAAAATCCCAATGACTATGTGAAAAGATTCAGAGTCCAAGCCTTGGATTGTCATGATCCAAACATCACGGAGCAACAATTGGTAGATTTGTGTATCAATGGCATGCTCCCTGTATACATAGCCCTACTGGAGAATCTCCGATTCCATACTTTCTCAGAGCCCCACGAATCCGCAAAGAGGTCAGCAACCACTGCACACGCTCTGTTAGGGAGAGAAAAATCCACAAAGACTGAAGAAGCACGAGACACTCGAGGGAGCAGACGTCTGATCAACAAGCAGTACAACTTGCAGCCTTCCACAAATACTGTTACTAAAGGGAGTAAACGGAATGCTGAGCCACAACGCAAGCATACTACTTCCACCCCTTCAAAGGAACAAAAGAAGGATAACGTGCAAACTTCTCCTCAACATACAGAGGATCCAGAAGCACCTGACTTTCCCTGCTCCATTGAAGAAGTTATAGAATTGCTAGAGGCCTGGATTCAAGACGGTGAAATCAAGTTGCCATATGTCAAGAAGGAACCAAACGAAGAGGCCATGGAAAATCCTCGGTACTGTCGCTTCCATAGGTTTGTCAGCCACCCCACAAGTGATTGCAAGACTTTGAAGCGCATATTTAAATAGAAGGTCGAATCAGGAGAACTCAACTTGGGTACTGAAGGAGTACATAAGAATCCTCTTCCAATCAGGACTTTTTCTATCTCCGAACCTCCTGTCAAAGAAGCAGTTCAGTCCCTGATTGAACATGTCTGCGAGTTACTATACTTGTAAAAAGCTCAGAGGAAAGACATATTCGCTGCATTAAACCACATCGTGTCAGGCAAGTGTTTGTTGATTCAAGAGACTACCACTGGGCCTCCAGCGACAGACAAGGAAATATATGACTGGAGACTACTCACCACAGTGCACATCAAAGGAAACGAATTCAAGAGAGCATTTGTTGACGTCGGCACCGCCATCAAAATCATCCCTTTAAAAACTCTCAGAGCCACTGGCATTACACGACAGGAAGCTACTCATGCCCCCATGGAAACTAGAGATCACGAAGGAATCTCCAGGGACACTTACGACTACATCATCCTCAAAGTCAAAGGAAATTTGGTCTGCACTGATACCAAGTTTTACATAATCATAGAAGATCCAGGATATGATATGATTCTTAGACGCGCGTGGATTCACGATGAAAAGGTGGCACCAACACCTTCGATTGAACGTTCCTCTGTTGAAACCTCTGACCCGGAGGAAGAAACAGAAGATACCTCACCATTTGAATGTTTGGAGGAGGTCGAAGCCTTGACAGAGCTTACGCAGAAACCTGGAAAATATCCAAATTCTTTTACCAAGAGATTCCACACTCAGGAAAATCTTATTCCTTCTCATATGCCCATATCGTCAGTTTTGAAATATGCTCATTTGGTTCAAGGACTTCACTCCGCGAACAATTTAGCAATTGCAAAATGCTATGAGTGGATCATCTTGCTACAGTAATATTTTACCCAATGGTTGAGTCCAGAATATCTTCAAGCTGATCATCCAATCAGGCGATTCATTATGGAAGATATGTCCAAGCATGATAGGCATTACGAGGGATAATCCCTCCTGCACGAGTGTCCATAAGTGCCACAACCGTGGAGCCGCACCACACAAGGAATTCAGAATCAGCAGAAGATACTCAAGGCATGGATGACCAAACCAAACAAATTCTGTGAATGGGACTAGTTCTCAAAGAAGTCTAGCGCAACCTTCACTTGGCAAGGAACTCCAATTGGGAAGGACCATTCATGGTTGCTAAGTGCATAACTGGAGGATATTACAAGTTGATCCACACAGATGGACGAACCCTACCAGTAATTCATGAGAATTGGCTTAAGGCATTTGTCTGAAGTTATTTGACATTTGAGGTACTGGCGTTTAAGCATTCATGACGTATGGATTTGGCATTTTAGGATTTTCTTTCATTGTATTTCAATTCCTCCAAAATGTTTGCAATACTTGCAATCAGTATTCGAATTCAGCAATTTATCAAAATTTAATTCATATTTCTTAAAAGAAAATTTCTATCAAATCCAAAAGAAAATCCTTAATCGTATACCAATCCAAAACCATGATATCAAAATCCAAATAAAACCTCACATCTCTCAGAACTTTAGAAGTTCAAGAGATTATGGAAAATAAATCAAAGAAAATCAGCAAAGAAAGATTTTTGCGCCTCTGCATCCTTCAAAACCTGCAAAGCTGCCTTCTCCTTATCCAGCTCTTCGGTCATCCTGGAAATCTTATTTTCCTTCTCCATCACAGCATCATTTGGAAAGGGTTACTTTCACATGAGTCTTTGATAGCATTCATCTTCTTACGAAGCCACTTCACGTTGAAGCCAAGTCTCTCAGAATTCTCCAAGTTGAACTCCCAATCAAAGAGTACATCTGGAGTCACAGTATTTCTAGACCTAGTGCATACATCGTTTAGAACACGCAAGATAACACTTACTTGCATGGTTAAAGAATAAGCATGCTTTGGGTCTCTAGTAACGACGATGTGACCAATTTCTTCCATATTTTCTCGTACAAGTTGGCATATCCAATGGGAATGCCAAATCCACCGACCAGTCTATGGTATGGGAGTGATGCATAGAATGTAGGATCAAAATCAACTCCTGCACTTGGATATTCATGTACCACTATACGGTTTTCAATTACGGGAATGATCTCTACAACAACAATTTCTTCAGTCTCCCCTACTAGCGGTTCAGTTCCTTTCGCCACTGAAGAAATAACAATCGAAGTCTTAGTTTCATTGATTGTTTCAACAACAATACTCTCATGGAATTGAATTGAAATGATGGTTGCCTCCTTATCCATGACCTCAAGACCGCTCGTTTCGTCGTTTTGGGTTCCTTCATTCTCAACTTCGTGTTTTGCACCTAATACGAAGATTACATGAGATTAGGATCATCCAAGCATGAAACCAAGAGAAATCATGAACTACATCATACAAGTGGTCTAATATCATCAAATTCTTTCATTATGCATGCTATATGTCAGCAAATAACGTGAAAGTCACAAAAACACGTTTTACGACAAGCTCGCCTGAGAAGATTTTACACTGCCCTGTACGAAACGACGAACTTGGAGAAATTTGTGAAGATTCAAGGATTGAGTTATATACTATTTTTTTCGTATGGGTGTTACCTACAACTTGTCAAAATTTATATCAATCGTATAAACGATAAAAAAGATGTGGTCGAAACTCGGGACTACATGATAGCTGAAAATTTCCTGAATGTCTCCTGGATGTTTACTGTTTTGTCTATTTCGGCCCCTGAACGTGCTCAAAACTTCAAAATATTCTTTGGTAAAGCTTGGAAATTTCCTGGGTTTAAGGATGCATATCCAGATCATGAAAATATGACAGCAGACGAAGATTCTACAGCGTTTTTCCTAAAATGCTGAGTTCTGAATTTTCTGGTGACGTATTTTCGGCAAAACTTGTCATATGTTCACATACATTCTCATTCATTCACTCATAGATCAGAAAGTTTACACTTCTATGGAAATACAAGATAAATACTTACTTGGGTGGTCTTCGAAGCATGCAAAGACTCAGAGTTGCTCGCGCCAACGTCGACAACTCCATTACCTTCATTTAGTTTTGAACTCTGGGAGTTTTCTTCATCGCCATCCTTCGAGCGAGCATCACCAGTATTATCCATGTCCATGGAAACATCCTCCTGGATATATTCTCATCAATTAGAATTTTTTTTACCAAGCATCATAATTTGCTACATGAAGAAATACTTACTTCAACTTCTCCTTCAACACCCGAGTCAGAAACCGTCTGCCCAGCAGCAGAAAAATGAAGACCGTCAATGCTCGATGGAGTAAAATCCTGCAACGGAATAACAAAGTGGGTTTTCAAATCCTAATTATATGGATGAGAAGAAGTCATTATGAAAGAGATATAGATAACCCACTAAAAAAATCACTGGGGACTTTATGGTGTTAGGTAACATCTTATAATTCTTACTCCTTCCTTCTCCACCATGAATAGTCGCTTCAGTTTCCGAGAGGTTTACATCGACTCGTGGTCTTACATTACGACCGTCATGTGAAGAAATTTGATGCAATAATCAGAACATAATCATCATGGTATTATAATGACTCTACAAATAATACTTACTCGTGAACACCCTGGAGATGTTTTTCGTTTGTCACTACCAGGAAAATGCATCAATCTTGGTCTAGTAGAAATCATCTCAGGAGAAGGAAAATCTTTCATTAAAGGTTGAACATCTCTCACAAAATCAAGTAAACGCTTGAGTTGCTGATCCCAAAAGTCTATGTAACCCGGAGTTACATGACTCTATCAGAGCTGGGGAACCAAAATTCACTTCCTTCCACATGCGTACGGTCCAGACGGGTCATGAGTTGTTCAACTGAAAGCTTTCTTCTTTGAAAAGTCGGAATACACTGATCCATACCCATTTGCTGAGCTGCCCTATCAATATTGTATTCTTCTACCAAGAATTCTCCATGAATTATGGATACCAGATGACTGGGAGTGCAACTCAACATGAAGGATCTCTCGTCGTCGTCCAAATCAGCACCAGATTTCAAAGTCATACTCTCTTCATCATTAAAGGTTTTCAATTGAGAGATATAAGAGGGGAATGATACCCATGGGCGGAATTTGAATTCAGATTCACGATCCAAGACATCGACGAAGAAGGTTTTGAGTCGAGGTTGCTTTGTGGACCAGCGCATGATTCTGGCATTAGCATTCTCAGAGAAGACATGGCGAGCATCAGTATTCAATCCTTGTAAGAAAGTCCGTGGAATGGGTGCATAATTCTTAAAACGCTCCCACATCAAAGCTTGAAGAAACATTGTGTTGGCATAACATTCAATCTTTATAAAACCATTCGAGACACTAGAGTCTATAATCAAGGAGGCCAAGTTAGAATACAGAGAACCCAAGAACAAGATACCTATTGGAAGTTGCTCACCCTGAGCCATCTTAATCACAAAAGGAATCACAAACGACTTCAAAAAGTTTCCAGTATCCTCAAATACATCTCTGGACAGCCATAAACACAAGAAAGCAGCGATGGATAACATACTGTCAACTGGACAATCCGGACGAGTATCTCTTGGCTACCAGTGTATCAGCCAATGAGCATAACAACCTTTGCTTCCAGATTCCTTATTAATCTCCTCCATTGTGGTTGTCAAGATGTTAGAGATTGCATTTTCCGCTGAAGAAAGATTTTCAGGTAGATTGCCTATGATTGGAAGATGCAACAAAGCAACTACGTCTTCTAAAGTAATGGTAAATTCTCCCCATATGCATATGAAATAGTGAGTTGGAATACACCATTGAGCAAGTAGAGCTACAATACCTCGCACATCATGGAAGATGAACAAATCTCCAGAAGCTTGAATAGCTCATATTACTCGTGCGTCATGCAACTTGGCTCGAACCCGAGGAAAACCCAACATGTACCTCGACCAACCAGAAATTTTTTCCAAGGGCTGTCGAGAAAGCTTGAACTTAATCATTGACGCAGAAAAATATTATTTCTCAAGGTAGAACCGAATAGCTCCCTGAGGAGTCACGAACTTCTTCTAAGTAACCTCTCTTGGGTTTATTAGAAGACGAAATGCTGGAGTTTTGAGACGCTTCTCGGGCTCTTGGTCCATGAAGAATGTATCCTCTATGTTCGGAACGTTCTTAATTAGTTTCATCTTTGCCAATGGAAGTCTCATCCGTGCATGAATCATCCCTAGAGTTATCATTATCCATACACATATCATCATTCATGGAAGCGTCGTTGGTTTGGGAATCAGACATCCTTGCAAAGTAGCTGTAACATGCACATAATACTCCACTTCAACATATTACTCAATGAGATGCGAACATCAGTAGAATGAAGTAATTGGAAAAATGCTCATGCGAGCATCTACAAACCGGTAATTCTCAACACTTACCTTTTTACGATTCCACTAACAGTAGTGAATGCAACGTAAGGGTTTAACACTTCGAAACTTGCTCGTCTCTTCAAACCTACAAAAGACGTTCAAAAACTTAGATTTTTCATAAAATCATGAATATTTCTACTGTGTGAACATTCACCATGGAATTACGAAAAATAAAATATTATTTCATCATAAATAATTGTTTACTTCTGAGTAATATTACACAAAACTCAAGTTTTTATTTTTAAAGAAAATAATATATAATTGCGTATATATATAAAGGAAACGTGATTTAATCACGTAAATAATTTTTTTTTTACGTGAGCAAGGCTCACGAAAATAAGATTTGTGGACACTCCAAGGTTTCTTTAAAAAAAAAAATCCATGAATATGCCATGGTTTTATAAAAAAAAAGAAAAAATCTTTTCCTTCGTATCGTCATACATCTTCGAAACGAAGGTTTATTCCAATTTTGTGAAAACATACACATTATAAGATAAAGTTTTGATTTACATGAAAGATCATAAACAAAATTTTATCACTGGACTTAAGTTCATATATATATGTATAAAGAAGAAAACTCTTTCTTCGTATCATCGTCATTCTTTAAAACGAAGGTTTATTTTGGTTTTGTGAAAATTCACCTTTTCATGATAAAACTTTGATGCACATGAAAGCTCATAAACTTAGTTTTATCATTGGACCTAAATATTCATATACAAAAAAAAAATCTCTCTTAAATCAAGGATTATTATTAGTTTCAAAAACTAACGATCAAACGAACACACGTTTTCAAAAACGAGGGTTTTTGACGAAACCCACGCTCATATATGCCCATGTGTATAACTTTATCATGATCAAGATATGAACAACTCACAGAACTCATGAACATCAGAAAACATCAACAAAAAAAATCGCACCTAGTCGGTGCCGGCCGGTGGCTGCGACGGTCGGCAACGCTGAAGCTCCGGCGAAAATTTTCCTCCCCTGATGATGGCATGAAGGTGATGAAGAGATGATGAAGGTGCTGGTAGTGGGAAAATTAAAAAAAAAAAAAAAAGTGGAACAATTCCTTTTATTTCCAAAACCTAATTTTCTAAGGATTTCCTTATTGGTCCCGGCCCGCGAATCCTAAACGACCAAGGTCCCGTCGTCCGAATCAGCGGTTCAACACCAATTTATGTTCACCAAATGACACTCTATCATGCCACTGGGATATTCATTCAAGTCATGGTATGCTCGTACTATCAAAATCCGGTAACATCTTAACTTATAACTAAGTTCAATTACTTATGTTATTTATGATCGGAAAATCACCATTCAATGATGACTAAGGAACACGACTTTCCTTACTAAGCAGGGGACTTAATGTAGATGGTGGATTTTTGACAAAGGATAAAATCATAAACCCATAATTATACGAACCTCTGATCCAACAATCAGATGTGAGTATTGAGACACGGGTCTCTCATCAAATCTCTGACTGAGAATACTGTCTCTCAGAGTACATGCAGATATGTAATCTCTCGGCTGGACAACGACATATCTCATGAATATTGAACACTTCAGTAATTATTTCTATATAAAATCATGAGATTGACGGCTCCTAGACAGCTTTCTCTGCTAGTATAGAGCGATAACGTCTTCAGGATACAAACAACAGTTTTCCCTGACTATATAAAAGATATGAATCTCCAGCAAGCTCATGTCAGAATAATTAATGCTCCTAGACAGCTTGCTCTTCTAGTATAGATCCATCAATTAATTATTCTTAAATTCATGGATTCATCCACTGAATTTCTGAAACTATTCAAATATTTTCTGAAAGTATTCAAATATTTTTATAATATTTCGTTACTTCAATCCATGGTTCTTCCCATCAGAATTCCATGGGTTAGTAATAAATATTCAACAACACGGGCATCTGAGCTACCTATGAGTAAGCCCCGATTCAAATGGTGCTAGTGTACTCAACGATGATGCGCTAACAATCACTGTACGAACAAGTATTTCAAAATACGACGAGACGATGAACCTATGCAAAATAGGAAGGAAAATAATAATTAATTAAAAATTGACCAAGGCACTGGGAGAAAGGGCCCACTAACCGGCCGGACATGTCGTGGTCAATCCCACACCAGTTTCATATTTTTTGTTATTTTCCTTGTGTTCATGAAAATCCTTTCACTTGAACAAATATCTTTCGTTTTGATGAAACTCCTCAGTTTCATGGTGTTTCCCTCACACTAAGGAAATAATATAAAATTAGGGAAAATATTATGGTGCCGTGATTATTGGCCAACCGGCCATGCCTTGATCCTGGACGGCCCCACACCTCATGGTTCCTCATTATTTTAGTATTATTTCCCTAAATTCATGAAAACTCCTTAATCTCATGATATTTCCTTGATCCCATGAAAAATAATATAAAATTAGGGAAGCATGTGTGACCGGGCCCTAGATGGCCCCACAAGTCCCATTTTATTATTATTATATTTTTCATGTTTCCATAATCTCATGAAATTTCTTGATTTCATGATATTTCCTTCAAATTATGAAAATTCCTTTAAATCGTGAAATAATACATAAAATTAGGGAAAACTCATGGGACCAGGCCCTAGCCGGCCAACCATGCTCAAGACGATCCCACACGTCCCTTATTTTATTATTATTATTTTTCATGTTTTTCTCATCTCATGGAAATTCCCTGATTTCAGCAAAACTCTTTGATTTCAACAAAAACTCCTTGGTTTTAACAAATTCCTTGGTTTTATCATATTTCCCTAAAATCATGAAAATATTTAAAAAAAATGGAAAAACGTGTGGGATTGGTCCCTTGGCCGGCCGGTCCCACACTCCATGATTCTTTCACTTTTTTATTATTATTTTCCTTCATCTCATGAAGTTTTGACGGTTTCATTAAAAAAAAACCCTAATTTCTTCATATTTTCTCAAATGATTGCTCAAATGCACATCTCAAAATATCAAAATTCTCAGAACTTAGATACCAACACTTTGGTGACATGATCATGTTACCTTGATCGACCAGGGTTGGCTCTTTGGCTCGCAAGGAGCCGGTCCCGCGTATTTACACAATTTGACCTAATTTGCGCAATTGCACGTATTAGGTCCAGAACTCTTCCAAATAATTGTGGGATTCTCATGGAACGAACGTCATTCGATCCCGTGACCACCCATGGCCGGTTTCATGACCCGTTGGTCGATCTCTCATCTCTTCATAATTAATTAGGTTTTATCACCTAAGGCTCAGACGAGCATTATCAAATAAATGATTAAACCAGCATTTTATCATTCTTTCATCAACAAATCACCAACTCTTCAAGAGGCCTCGGTATTTGCTCACATGAGCATATGGGAGCTACATGGTCGACCCACGGTCCCCATGAAGTCGTTTTTCCTTCATTCCATGGTTAATTTTCAAATAAACCATCAATTGATCAAATTAGGGTTCTGAGTCCATGGATTATAATTCCAGATTCAAACACTAATAATTTTATAACGATCTCATGATCAGTATTCTTATTAAATATGCTTGGTTCAACTACCAGTATTTTAATTAATATTTTATTTTGGTCACGCTACCAATAATTCATCAGACGAGCAACACTTGATCAGACGAGCAATATTTGCTCAAACCAAGGGATATTGGTTCAACTATCAATATTCAACAATTCATCTAATGAGCAACATTTGCTCACTTCAACGTCAGAATTTTTTATTTGTCTCAGCAGACACATTCAATTTATGAGTTTCTGAACATTTTTACAAATCATGTTCAACTCAACAAATACATGGACTCATTGTCCCATTAAATCATGAAGTCAGCAACTGACTAATTAACCACGAGACATCAATCGTGTCACTTGAGGGATATCAACTAGGGTTTTGGTATGGAGGTCTACGGCACGTGTGTTCAAACACACAATGGAATGTGAGCAAGTCGTGAAGTCAGTTGAAGAAGTTAACAAAGTAATAGATGGAAAATTGACCAAGTCTTCGCACGATGAACAACTGGTTACAAACACGATTTCCATTTACCCACTTCTTCATTCTATCAACTGTCACACTTCATGGGATCATGGTGTTTACACTTCCAGCAATATAAATAAGTCTCTAAATCATGATTAAAACAACAAGAAGAATATCACTTCTCACTACAATACGATATCAACAACTCATCAATTGAGCAATTACTCTCAACTGAGCAATTTCAATCATTCAAAACTTATCTTATTCAGAATTCACAACACACCTACAATATTTAATTACCATTTATTCCACACATTTCTTAGGTTCCCTCCTACAGATCAATCCATCCTCTCTTGTGACCGAATTTACTCTCGAACGACCATTGTCTTGGTTTAGGATGGAGTACTATAGATTGATCTCTCGAATTCAAAGTACCCCCTTTGCAGCGGTGCATCTGTGTGAGGTTGAACATTTAGCTCGGTTCAAGGAGTCTCTTCCATATGGTCGTCTCCTTAATTTCGTAAAAACCAGCAAATCGTTTTGCCCCATCTACAATTATCTCGACTCAGTCCATAAACAATCACTTTCGGGTAAAGGACTTATAGGAAGGAAAAGTAATAGCTTGAGGTATATTTGGGTACCCTCGCCTTTTCAGTGTAATCAAAGTTTAACAACCATTAGTTAAACAAATCAATCAAAAACTAATAATAAACTGCAATTATCTAGTTTCCAACCAACGGTACTCGTAGAGCTTCCCAATCCCAAAGATGTCTTTAAAACGAGCGGTCGTAAGAGATTTCGCCTAATTAGGGTACTTTCCTCTCCGAATGGACGACTCCACCAGTAACAACACAACTAGGTAGTTTTGCTGGATCCGAGGATTAGTTTGCTCGAAAATGAAAACTTCAATATTTATAGACCAAGGAATTTCCAAAACCGAATATTCTCAAAGATATGCAATAAGGGCAAAAACGGTTTTCATAATTCCTGGAAATTCCCTGTCCAAATATTGACCGAAATCTTAGTAGAAAATCTCCAATTAGTAAATGCACATTACCAATTTTTAATTTCTAAAGATATGCATTTTAATTGCTGGAAATTAAAAGCATATCAAACTAAAAACCTTAATTAAAAGATTCACAATTTATTTCAATCCGGGATTCTCCTTTACCTATTAGGAATATCTTTGAACAATAAAAGATAAGAATTATTGTACATGTTCAAAGTATGTCGACATCTTTACTTTGTAAATCCTTTTTCATATTTACAATCTTGGAACCGATTTGTCACACTTCCAAACAAGTTTAGAATTGGGTCATCTGACTTCCAAGAACTATGTGATTGATTAACCTATCAAATCACCAATCATGGGTTTAAACGGTTTTACCAAAACAAGTTTCGATTCTACCTCCATGTGGGTACTAGGATCAGTCACACTAGCTTTCCAAAAATTGGTTGACTAGGTACTAGGATCGGTTACCAGTTACCGCATATATATGGTATCTAACTTGTATTCGGATGCACATGTCATAGGATTGGTTACCAATCACTAAGATTTTATTGCACCTCTTACAAGGATCGATTCCCCTACTTGTGATCGGTTGCACCTCTCACTAGGATTGGTTCCCCAATGTCTAAAGTTGGTCATACCAATTACAGTAAATCGATCATACCATCTCAGGTGATTACTTAAAATTGGTTTCATTAATAAAAGTCGTACCAATACAAAAGTCAGGCCTTGTGAATAGTTTTACCAAGATACATAAACAAGTTATGAGCGGTTATACCAAACATACACATATTGGTAATCCAAATATTTGCAATGAATAACAATACCAATAAGCCTAGAGATTTCCCTTTCGATTCATAACACAAGTTTATAAATTGTATTTCTTTTAAACGAATGTAAAAAAATTGTTTCCTATGATGAAATCTTCACCCATACCCATACATAATCACAATATCATTCATTCATACGATTATGTCGATGTCTTATATATGAAGTTCAAAAGATAGACGTTATACTTTGTATTGTAATTCCTTAATACTATGTCTAACTAGAGTATAATCATTCACAGCTTTGCAGTTATGTTTTCAATATGCATGAGTTGAAAGATACGTTAGGACTGAAACAGTTCAAGTCAAATATTACTAACCTCAAGTGGAAGGATGATGTCATCGTTGTAGTTCTTTACTTCTTCACATTCTTCAAGTCTTCACGTAATACTTGTAAGTCTCATATCCTAGTAACTTTATAGCTAACCTATATGAAGTTGACTCTAGTAAATAATCAAGCGACTCTTTAAATGAGTTTTGATTCACTAAAATATGACAACCAAACTTGACATACCAACGCTTGGTGGGTTCAACTAAGCTATTCTCTAACAAACTGTTAGATGATTCTTTGAACCTGATTCACATAAACAAGATATATACTATGGTTAGTTAGAACCATGTATGAAGGCTATGTTCAACATGGTTAGCGGAAACTAGCCGGTTTGAACTTAAAATCTTAATATTGATTATCATGAATACACAAGACATTAACTCTGAGTCACAAATATGTGATCAATTAAGTCTAGTGTTTTAGAGAACTAATCAAATGCTAATTATCTCATAGAAATAATTTAAACACACTTAAAAATGTGATCGACATGATTAATAGATGTACGAGTACAAATACATAATAGTTCGTGAGTCGGTTCAGTCATAATACGCGTACCGGTTTGTAAACTTTAAACCCAAACCAAAGTTTCGGAGTTCACAAAACTTTTTAGGTTTGCGTACCAATTTGTAAACTTTCCACCAAATCAAAATTCCGAAGTTCACATAAATTTTTAAGGTTGCGCACCGGTTTGGAAACCTTAAGACTGTCGCCGGTTCGGGCGTTCACATAACTAAATCGGTTTGCATACCGGTTTGGAAACGCTACCAAGTTCAAGAACACATAACTGTTTAAGTTTGCGTACCAGTTTGGATACTTACCCCGGTTCCGTAACCACAATTCAATAATGGTTTTCATACAAGTATGCAGACCATTCTAGTTCACGAGTTAAACAGATTTGCATATGATATACATAAAAGTATGTGTACTAGTAATCTGTAAGTCAATATATAACTACTACGCTATGTGTATGAGTACATGTAATACGGATTAAGACATATAATAGTTTTCCCAGTGAAACTGATGCCACTGTCTTGTATCCGAATCAATAATCTATATTTTTTCTCTAAATTGATAAGAAAAATTCCTAAATAACATCAACGAAACATATCACTGTTCTAGGCTATTTCTGAATGATTCTTGAATCATGATTTTCATTCCGAATAATAAATTATCCTTAACCGAAATTCATCAAGTATGAACAAATGTTCATTAAGCTTAGTCATTATTTTCGAGAAATTCGTTAACTAGATAAATAGTTTTCGACTCTAAATTCTTGTCTATGCATAATAGTCTAATTAGTTATGTGACATCGTCTCAAATGATAGAAAAGTTAATATAACTTGAGATATAGGTGGTTCAGTCTTCACTTACCTTTTGTTGATGAAGTTATCCAAAAGTTTCGATTGATCTTCTCCTTCAAACGGTAGAACGCAATGATGATTGTTGTGGTCCAATATTTCTCATCCTAGTCTGAGACTTAACTAATTGTAGACTAGAAATCAAGATATATTTTGACAACAAGCTTGAGATAGCAACACTTGTGAGTTCCACCGAGCAATGCTCTAACACTGATTTCTGTCTTAGCCATTTTCCAACATCAACGTATCAAAACGTTTATACCACTACCCTGGAGATTTTTGTAGACCATACACATGTTTCTCCAATAAACATACATGATATTCTCTGTCGTAAACTTCAAACCCTTTTGGTTGTTTCATATAAATACGTTATTTTAAATCACCATGAAGGAAAGTTGTCTGAACATCTAGTTGTTACAGTTCTAGTTAATTCAAAGAAATAATAACAAGAAATGTTCTAATAGAAATGTGTTTAATAACAGAAGAAAATACCTCATTTTATTCAATATATTCTAATTTTTTTAAAATTCCTTTGCCACAAGCCTTGCCTTAAACGTTGTTCTTTCACAATCTGAAGTACCTTCTTTTCTTCTTGAAGACCCATTTAGTTCCTATAATCTTTTGTCATATTGGTCTAACAATTATCCCCCAAATCTCATTCTTGTCAAGAGACTCAACTTCCCCAACAATAGAAGCTCCCCATTTTGTTGATTCTTCTTTACTGATTGCTTCTTGATAGGTGCATGAGTCACTCATATCTATGATTTCACCCACTGCGAATCCATACACAACCAAATCAGCATGGCCATATCTATGAGGTGATATGATTTTTCTCCGTCTTGTCACTGGCACTCTCTTCAACTCTTTCATCTAGTTATTTATTCTTCAACTTCAATATTGATTGTTCGTGAAATATCAATCTTCAAGAAACCATAACATGTATCCTTTCACAACATTTGTATACCCGATAAATATACACTCCTTCCCCTCATTCACATGAGCATAGAGTGGACATACAAAAATATTCAAGTCTTCATACTTAACATCTAAACCTGTCCAACTTTATTTGGAGTCTTGCACTCAATAACAGTCGATGGACATGTGTTCACTAAACAGGCTGATGTGTTAGCTGCTTCTGCCTAAAACTCCCTTGGTAACCTTAGCATTTGAGAGCATGCATCTTGCCTTATCCATTAGGATTTTGTTCATCCTTTCAGTAATATCATTGTTATGGTGTATTTCTGACTGCATGTTATCTCACAATTCATTTCTCTTTGCTGAACTCATTTAAATCATCCTTGTTAGTGCATAACTCGGTTGACCCCACCAAGCGTTGGTATGTCAAGGTTGGTTGTCATAATTTAGTATCAAAACTTATCTAGAGTCACTTGATTAAGTACTAGAGTCAATTTCGTTTAGGTAGATGACTATACAAGGTTCACCTGGGTTGCTTTTATAAAACACAAAAATGACACACTTGAGGAGTTCAAGATTATTGTGAATAGGATTCAAAATGAACAAGGTCGAAACTTAAGAAAGTAAGAAGAGATCTTGGTACAGAATTCAAGGATACAAAAGTCAATAAATACTGCAATAAACTTGGAATCACTCATCGATTCTCTGCTCCCATTACACCCCAGGCAAATGGTTTTGCAAAAATAAAGAATAAAAATATTCAAGAAATGGCTAGAGTGATGCTTCACAACAAAACACTATCGCTAACATTCTGGGGTGAAGCAATCTTCAAAACATGTTATCTTATAAATAGAGTTCATCTAAGATCAAAAACTCTAAATACTCCTTATGAATTGTGGTATGCGAGAAAACCCAATATAAGCTATTTAGGAAGAAAATGCTATATTCTTAAGGACAGAGAACATAGAGGAAAGTTTGATTCCAAAAGTGATGAAGGAATCTTTCTTGGTTATGCGTCTAATAACCATGCCTTCAAAGTATGTAATTTTAGAACCAAGGTCATGATAAAATCAATTAATGTGGTTATTGATGATATCAGTGATTTTCGCAAAGACAATCATATTGCTGCTGAACCACCTCCTTCATAAAATGTTAACAAAGAAAATCTAAATGAGGAGGAACCTGCAATTGTTTCTACCACTTATGATGTAGATGAAACTGACAGTTTTTTTGAGACACCCAATGATGCTGAAATTGAGACTCATAAACCTGCAAAGTGGGTACATCTTAAACATTCTGCATATGATATCATCGAATATGCTAATGCAAGAGTTATCACTCGAAGGGAATTCCAGAATCTTTGTCACTATTCATGATTTCTTTCATCAATAGAACCAAAAAATATAGAGGAAACACTTAATGATCCTTCCTGGGTAAACTCGATGCATGAGGAACTCAATCAGTTCAAAAGGCAAGGCGTTTGGGAACGTGTTCCAAAACCAGAAAACATCAGCATCGTAGGAAAAAGATGCATCTTCAAGAACAAAACAGATGAATACGTAAATATTGTTCGAAACAAATCCAGACTTGTTGTTCAAAGATACTCACAAATAGAATGTATTGATTTCTATGAAACCTTTGCTCTTGTAGCTCGTTTAGAATCAATTAGACTTTTACTTGCTGATGCTTGAAATCTTAAAATTAAGTTTTTTCAAATGGATATTAAAACTTCATTCCTCAATAAAGATTCAAAGGAGGAAGTCTCCAACGATATCATATGCAGAATGTTGCTCAACGTTAAGGATTTGAAGATCCCTCATTTCCTCACCATGTACTTAAACTGAAAAACGCTTTAAATGGTCTAAAACAACCTCCAAGAGCTTGGCATGATAAGTTAAAATCCTTTTTACTTCTAAGAGGGTTCTCTAGAAGCGTTGATGATAAGACTCTTTTTACAAAATGGAATGGAAATGTTTTTCTTGTTGCACAAATTCGGGGAGAAGTGGCTGCAGAAATTGAGCTAACAATTTTTATTGTTAGTTAATCGTTTTTCCTATTTAAGAAAATCTTGAGTTTATTTCATACATTTTGCTTTTGCCTAAAAGAAATTCGGTACGATTGATATGTTCAGATTGATTTTTATAATTTAATTGTTCCGATTAAGAAAAACCGGGTCAATTTATTTGGCTTATAATTTGGTATTTTTTGTATTGTTTTGTATCAAGTGTTTTTGCTTAACGAAATTCGGTGCAATTGCGGTGCTTACAATGATTTTATTTGTTTCAATTGCTTCCGGTTGAGAAAAATGATAGTAAGTCAATTTCCTTTGGTTTGTATCTATTGTTTTTTCTTAACAAAAATTACGGGATCATTTGTTTAGTCTATTTGATTCCAGATAAGAGAAACTATGACCTTAGTTAGACTTATCAAGTGGAGGATTCAGTTATTCAAGTCAAATCGAATGCCTTGACAAGAAAAACTAGTTAACTAACCTAGTGTTTGTCTTGTCTAAAGGGAAAAGTCTAAAGTTATTTTATGGAATAATTAGATCTTGATAAGAGAAATGGAGTTAATTCTGATCTCTATTTTGTCTTATCAAACAATTATGTATGTGTTCGAATCGTAAACCAAATTTTTTGGTCAATCGGTTCGATAAAGCAATTAAGTTATCTTAGTCGGTTTATCTGACTAAAGGGAAAATTACTTTGGGCAATTGTTTCCTTGATAACTGTATGTGTAAATTATCCATAGATCCAGGTGGCAACATCTTAAGCCTTGGCGCACCTAAAAACGAAGAGACGCAAAGCGTAGAAGGAAGATCGGCAAGCGCGAGATTTGAGGAACCACGTGGATCGGGCGTGATCGTTCTACAGCTGTCGGACAAGACTTGACCCCAGGTTTCTGACAGAGCTGACAAGACAATACAGGGTGGGTCAAACGAGGTGCAACGGTCAAAAGGATAAGAAAGTACTGTCACATCGGCCCACTGCTGAGGCGACAGATAAGACAGGCGACATCGTGCCAATATAACACCCGAAGAGGTCTACTCGGACAAGAGACAGACGAAGGAATCAAGATGCATCGGCCATACACATAGAAGAAGGAGCGACGTAAGCAGGCCCGATCACAGAACTTCATAATAGATGTAACATGACCCACACCCTAACTTGGTTGTATGGAACATCTCATATAAATAGAGTGACTTGTATCCAAGAGAGGTAGGTTGTAATTTTGGGAGAGAGGGAGAAACTCGAGTTTACACCAAGGAGAAGAAAGTGAGAAGTAAGTTCATCTTTGTAAGAAAATCCGACTAAGAGCCACACCTTTGTAACACTTCAAAGTAACAAGATTCATCCTTTCACCCCCGTGGACGTAGGTAATCATACCGAACCACGTATATCTTGTGTTCATTGTTGAGTGCTTACTTTCATTAGACTTGAGTAGAAGCTTTCTATCCTTTGGATGTAGTTGGTAGTAAAATGCATCTACATTCTGACGCCGACTAAGGGGATCCTACTAAGATCTCCGGATACCTTGCCGTGAAAACCTTCAGAGACGATCAAAATCTCCTAAATACACGCTAACGTGTTGTAGTTGAAGCTACGATGAACTCTGTTGGACGAAATAATGTTTGATTTGCGTCATTTGTTGTGCATGTAAAGTTAGGGCAGTAGTAGTGTCTTCAGAAGTAGCAGTTCTCGTATTTTCTTCGCCCGTCAATAGTTCGATCAGCCAAGAGACTTCATAAGCTCACCAGCGACTAACAGTTCAGGTTAGAAGCTAGATGAAGAATCTGTTGAAAGGACGACTGTTTGTTTCCAATAGTTGAGTGATCTGTGATGTTAAACAAGTCGTTCTCTAGCTACGGAATGGAGTTGAGCATTTAGATTTACCAAGAGTACACGTTTTAGATATCTCCTAGTGTGTTAAGATGCTAACCGATTGGAGATTTTGCCGGCGGTGTAACATAAGTTGTCGGAAAGGTCATGATTAGGTCTCGAGAAAGTGGAACTAGTACAAACTTAGTTTGAATCTTGGGGTTGCGTGCCGTACCATTTAAGCATCATTTGTATAAGTACAATGATTTGGAGCATGTAGAACAAAGGACAAACTAACTTAAATACATAGGTCAGGTACTGAAAGCGACGTCGTACGGAGAGATAAGGACGAATGAGAAAAAACTGACGCAGATTCAGCGTAGGATCAAAACAGGATAGATAGGTGGACCTACCTGAGTAATAGGAAGAAATTTTGTCGACAAGAGCAGGCGTAGTAGTAACTGTGGTGTCAGTCGAACTTTTTGGTCTTTTGTTTGAACTTATGTTCCAAAAGTCAGGTCAAAGTAAGGTGTTCTTTGTATTTGTTGACGTAGGTTGGGGCGATACTCGAATGACTACACGAAGTACCCGATGGCTAGCACTTCAGGAACGAGAAGGATGTTGAGGAATCGTACAATAACTAGCAGCAGCATGCAGGCAGGGGTAAATGGGCCGAGGCAAGAAGACAGTCGACAACCACCGCCCGAGGAATCTCATACAGCAACGCGAGGAATGCCAATTGTCGATGAGGAGGTCGATCTGGGGCGAGACGATAACACTCTACCCTTGGACCAAGTTATTTTGACTTAGAGAAGAGTTGAACAAGTTGATGGGCTCACAGCTTTAGACACCGATGACGATGAGGTAGCGCTTGCAGAACAAGCCCATAGACAAAGATCGATGCAGCAAGTTGAGTACCAGGAATCCCTAGCGAAAGAGCAAGAGCGTCTCAGGCAAATTCAGCTGGGACGAGGAACAACTAGCAATATCAGCCCAACACTTGTTCACACGGTTGGCCATGTAACCGGTCTGATAATACCCCCACCACCCCCTTCTTTACCATTACATCCTCGACCACACAACCCAAATGGGAATTCTAGTCATGAAAGCACGGACCCGACATTATTGGCCATTTTGGAGAGTCAAAGGAGACAAGAAGTGGCACTAAGAGAGCTCTAGTAACGGAACCTCGCTTTGGAATATGAGAACTATCAGTTGATAAATCAGAGAACCAGATCAAGAGTCTCATCCAGCCGAGGGACATCGATCTACCATGACCGATCAGGTCACGCGCCACCTATGATGGGGTCGAGCAACCCTAATCAGTCCGGCCGATCAGGACAGCCACCATCGCCTCCGGTACCCCCCACGCAAAGATATGGGCCACCCGAGGACTCGTCCACTGATGAGGATAGGCGAGGTAGAGACGGGCGAAGGGAACGAGCGATAGAGGCTAAATTTAAGGAATTGGAGGCAAAAATCAAAGAGCTTTCAGGCGGAGGCGAAGAGAACAAATTGGCAGAAATCATGAGCGAAGCCGAGAATACGCCCTTCTCTTAAGAACTCGAACATATGCCGTTCCCACCAAAGTGTAAATTACCTACATTTCCTTCTAGGTTCGACGGAACAGGAGATGCGATCGAGCATCTGAAGATGTACACCATGTCGCTAATCCAATGGAAGAACAACCCGGTAGTCATGTGTAAATTCTTTCCAGCTAGCCTAGAGGGCGAGGCACGAGACTGGTTCTATTCGCTTCCACCTTAGTCGATTAATGGGTATGAGATGTTAGTCGAAGCCTTCCTTGAGACCTACATGCACAACAGTCGACCTCGGCCTAGATGGAACAAGTTGTTTACCCTCGTCCGAAGATTCAGGGAGCCCTTAAGAACCCTGACCGATAGGTTGAGGAAGCTATGTACTGACATTGGGAAGGTGCCGGTAGATCAGGCCATCTTTGGGTTTGAAAACGCGTTAGGGAGATTGGACCCCATATGGATAGCCATGTTCTCCGAGAAACCGAAAACCTTAAAGGAGATGAGAAAAATGCAGGAGCATTACATCGCTTTGGAAGAAATTCAGGCCGAGTCAAGAGATAAAGGAATACAAGAAGCTAGTGCTGAAGCGGGTATTGAATCTAAAGCGGTCATAGACGACCCTATTAGGCGACCCGAAAAGAGATCGGATGCACCCCCGAGAAACAGTGAAAAGAGAGAGTGGATCGCTAAAGGGAAGAAGCCGAGGCAGGAAGCCCGATCGTATACCCCCCTAAATGCTCCTTTGGAGGAGGTATTCAAGGAAGTCGAGAAGATAAACGATATCAACTACCCATCATCGAGGGGAGTTCAGTTACAAGAGACTAGGGAGCACCCCGAATACTGTCACTACCATCAGTATAGGGGCCATTCCACCAACAACTGCCGAGAAGTAAAAGATATCGTTCAGCATCTCATCCGAGATGGGTATTTGAGGCAATTTTTCCGGCACCCACCACAGCCGATAGCAACACCCGATGCACCAGTTCATCAAGTCCGCATCGATAGAACAACTCAGTTCGTGAGCACCATTTCACACTCGGCTATTCAAGACTACACTCTCGGCCCAGTAATTACTTATGGGATCCATAAAAGGGATCGGGATGGAAAGGAAATATTTAGCGTAGCTAAGGCCCCACCTATGGAACCTTGGATGGTGCAACCCATTTCATTCTCGGCAAAGGATGTCCCAGCGAATGGACAAGCACACAGTGACCCATTGGTCATCACCTTACTGATCGAAAATTGGGGAGTAAGAAGGATTCTTGTGGATAGCGGAAGCTCAGTTGAGGTGTTATTCTACGACACGTTCAGAAGAATAAAACTATCAGACGACATGCTCGTCCCCTCAACGTATCGCATCTACGTCTTCAATGGCACAGTAACTATCCCTAGGGGCGAGATAACCCTGAGGGTCTCAGACGATGGAGGCTTCCTCGATACACTAACTACCTTTTGTGTGGTCGACGTCGCCTCACCTTATGAAGCGATTATCGGGCGGCCATGGATCGCTGGAATTAAATGGGTAGCATCGGCATACCACCAGAGATTAAGGTTCCCGACCTGCAAGGGAATAGCTGAAGTTATGGGCGATTCCCAAGCAACACGGAAATATATGCAAGTAGATGCAAAAATTAATGAGGATCGGCGAGCTCGGCAAAGGCGAGAGAAGAGTAAAGCCGAGGAAGTAAAAGCTGCAAAGGAATTGGAAGAGGTGATTTCTCAAGTGGTCATGGCGTATGAGACCCAAGAGCAGAACCCTATATAGCAATCAAAGGAAGTGGCTATCTTCCGGGAGAACAAATAAAGTTTTTCGACGGTCGAACCGACTTGGGAAGTAAACTTGGGGACGGTAGAGGCGCCAAAGGTAGTAAGGATCGGTACATTGTTATCGGACGAACAAGCAAGTCAACTCACGGCGGTATTAAGGGAAAACTTAGACGCATTTTCCTGGGAGGTGCGCGATTTGGAGGGAATTGATCTGAAGGTTTGATGTCACCACTTAAAGATTGATCCAAAGTTCAAACCAGTTAGACAAAAAATGAGGTGCATCGCACCAGAATTACAGGCAGCAGTCGAGGCCGAGCTGAAGAAGCTACAGGAATCCATAATAATAAGAAAATCTCACTACCCACAGTGGATATCTAACATGGTCGTGGTTCCAAAAAAGAAAGGAGGGGTCAGAATATGTATTGATTTCAGTGACTTGAACAAGGCCTTCCTGAAGGACAGTTTCCCCCTCCCCAGCATAGATCAGCTAGTATAATCGATAGTCGGATACGAGGTGATGACCTTAATGGATGGATACATGGGCTACAACCAAATACCATTGGCGCACGAGGACCAGGAGCATACTTCTTTCTTCACACCAATGGGATTGTATTGTTATACCAAAATGCCATTCGGACTTAAAAATGCGGGGGCAACATACCAGAGATTGGTAGGCGACATGTTTGAAGATAAGATTCACGACACCATAGAAGTCTACGTGGACGATATGTTAGTCAAGAGTCGTCGCGCTAAGAACCATGTCTGAGACCTTTAGGAGATTTTTCAGACAATGAGGAAACACAAGATGAAGATTAACCCCGCCAAGTGCGACTTTTGGGTCACATCAGGGAAATTCTTAGGGTATATCATCACCCCTAGAGGAATAGAAGTGGATACCGAGAAGGTCCGGGCAGTCCTTGAAATTCGATCTCCCGCGACGGTAAAAGACGTGCAGAAACTAAATGGTTGCATAGCAGCATTGGGGCGATTTGTATCACGGTCATCGGACAAATGCAAGGCCTTTTACGACATCTTGAAGAAAGGAGAAAAATTCCAATGGACGGGCGCCAGCGAAGAGGCCTTTCAAAATATCAAGTTACACCTAGCTAGCCTCCCGGTTCTTCAGAGGCCCGAGCCGTCAGAAATTCTCACCCTATACTTAGGGGCGACACCCTATGCCATTAGTGTAGTGCTAGTAAAATTGGAGGGGAATGTGGAGAAGACAGTGTATTTCACTAGTAAAACATTAAGCCCGGCCGAGAAAAACTATACAAGAATGGAGCAGATGGTACTCGCGCTAGATTTTGCTGCTTCTAAGCTCCGAACATATTTTCAAGCTCACCGAATACGGGTGCTCACCAAATCGCCTATTGAAGCAGTGTTGGATAGTGCTGGACGATCAGGAAGAATCTCCAAGTGGGGAGCCATAATAAAATAATATGATGTGGTGTACGATACGAGGACCGCGATAAAATGGAAAGTAGTGGCCGATTTCTTGGCGGATTTCCCCCTTAGTGATAAGGATGAGGTAGAAGGTGTACCGGGAATGATGGAGGAACAAGAGGAACCAGCGGACCTATTAGCCGCCAATAGCCCTACCCGATGGGAGGTCTTCGTCGATGGGGCATCAAACAAAGATGGATCGGGCCTTGGGCTAGTATTTACCACACCAAAGGGGAGGAAGATCGTGCATTCGTTCAGACTTGAATTCAAGGCAACAAACAACATCACCGAGTATGAAGCGGTGATCCATGCCTTACGAATAATTGTGGAGATGGGGCTGCAAGAGGTCCGCTTGACTAGCGACTCACAATTAGTAATTCGGCAAATTACGGGCCAATACGCTACACATGATCCTGTGCTGCAAAAATATTGGGAGATCGCTCAATTTTACATCTAGCAAATACCCAACATTAGATTTCGCCACATCTACCGAAAAGATAACAGGCACTCGGACGCTCTGTCATACATCGCCTCACAGCTAGTAGACCCGAGCATCGAAGGCATATGTGTCATGAGGCTTCTTATCCCGTCTATCCCAGAAACACCAGAAGTACGGGTCGAGGTGCCATTAACACAGCCGAGAGATACAAAGAAGGCGACTGGAGAAATCCAATACATTAATACTTAGATACGGGTGAGATACCTAAGGGACGGCCCGAGATAAACAAAATCAAAAGCAAGTCGGGCACCTACGAGCTACGGGAAGGGATTTTATATAGAAAATCTTACCTAGGACCGCTCTTACGATGCTTGAGTAAAGAAGAGGGCCACATAATCCTTCACGAACTGCACTATGGAGCGGCCGAAAACCATAGCTCGGGC
The DNA here is from genome assembly GCA_023529315.1 of Papaver bracteatum. NCBI lineage: Eukaryota > Viridiplantae > Streptophyta > Magnoliopsida > Ranunculales > Papaveraceae > Papaver > Papaver bracteatum. The sequence goes on from JAJJWX010001167.1 coordinate 764,990, forward strand.
AGAAGCTTGTCGGCCAAGGCGAAAACAATGGGCTACTTTTGGATATACATGAACGAAGATGCGAAGCAAATGGAGAAATCTTGTGAAGAATGTCAGCGTTTCGGAAAGAAAATCCATGCTCCCGGAGTACCTTTAAACTCAGTTATAAGCCCGTGGCCCTTTGCTAAGTGGGGTATAGACATTGTCGGGCCATTACATGTAGAAACAGGGCAAAGGAAGTATCTGATCGTGGCCACGGACTACTTCACCAAATGGGTAGAGGCGGCACCGCTAAGACATATCCGGACAAAGATGTTTTCAAAATTATTTGGGAACATATCATTTGCCACTTTGGGGTCCCTGAAGCTATCGTCTCGGATAATGGAAAGCAACTACAAGGCGAGAATATTGATCTCTTGTTCAACACTTACAACATCAAAAAGAGAAAAGCTACCCCGATTTACCCCCAGAGTAATGGGCAGGCCGAGATCACTAATAAGACTATCGCCGATAACATGAAAAATAAACTAGATGGGGAATATGGCAACTGGTGTGAGGAGCTATATAACGTCCTATGGGCATACAGAACCACACGAAGGGAAGCTACAGGATTCTCTCCATTTATGCTTACCTATGGAACCGATGCGATCTTACCAACAGAAGGCATGATCCCTACCACAAGAACGGAAGATTGGAGGCGAAACGTCTCGTCCGATCTGATTTTGGCTAAACTCGATGATCTGGAAGAAACAAGAGAAATGACATTACAAAAAATGGAAAACTATCAAAGGAGGTTACAACGAGAATACAACAAGCGAGTTCGACTAAGAGAATTTAACCCAGGGGAACAAGTATTGAAATTTCTGGCTGAATGGGAGCGAGACAAAAAGGGCGGAAAACTAGCGCCAAAATGGGGAGGGCCGTATATAATTGAATCTAAGGCGGGCGAGGGATCGTATCGATTATTGCGACTCGACGGAACAAAAGAGCTCAAACCATGGAACATCAAGTTTTTGAAACTCTACCATCCTTGACGTGCGATACGGAAAAACGGTAAGCATACATGTCTCATATCTCTATGAAACCGTGAGGGGTATGAGATAGGTCATCAACGACTAATGGTCATTCTTACTCGGGGCAATGCCAGTGTGGAAGTGCCGAGGTGACTTACACTCGAATGGTCATTCGTACTAGGGGCAAAGCCAGTGTGGAAGTGCCGAGGTGACTTACACTCGAATGGGAATTCGTACTCGGGGCAACTCCAGTGTGGAAGTGCCGAGGTGCCTTATAGTCGCCTGGCTATTCGTACTCGGGGCAGTGGCAGTGTGCAAGTACCGAGGTAGCCTAAGGGTTCTGGTGGTTGGAAACCAGTTCCAAAGGTTTTTGAGACGCGAGGTATCCTCAGCTAGGTGGCCTACTTACATTTGAAAGGTCGCCCCCATCGCAAGTGGCCATGTCCAATTGCCCGAAACTGGTTGGTCGATAACCACTCGGGAATGTCGGGCCTAGAACTAGGTTGACTGGTACCCTTCCACTGAATCCAAAGAGATAGTGATGAGATACCCCAATTAGGACATGGCATTGGGCCCGATGACCCTCCTTGTTGGGTGTGTACGACAGAAATGATTAAAATACTAATTTACTTGAATAATAATTACAGGAATAACATGCGAAACAAAGGATAATTCGATTGCATCAAGCGTCTAGTAAGAAAGTATGGAAAATGTCGTGTAACCATGCGAAACGAAGAATTAACGGAAATAAAACAAACAACGTCGGCGACGCAGCACCCCCATAAAAACAAGCAAGCAGTATAGCAGAAATAAAAAAGGGGACAAGTGTTCAAAGCGATTTACAACCCGACGGAAAGGGGCAACTTAGTGACGCATCACTACAAAAGAGTAGTTCAAGCCTTCGGAGGAACAATGCCAGCCTTCTTCTGTGCGACCTCGCGCCTCTTGTTCTCCACCCACGTCTCAATACCCGTCTGGACCTTCTCGTCTATCTCGTCCGCATGGGCGACGCGTTCATCCTCGAGTTGTTGGGTAAGCTGAGAAACGTTTCCCTCGGCATCGGCTAGCTGGGAGATCAAATCAACCTCGATGTGCTTCAATCGACGGACCTCCTGCCAGCTCCTAAGAATGTTTTTGCTCGGCTACAAAATCACAAAGACAGAACATTATTCGTCGAACACGATTTAACAATTTTGCAAGAATAAGACGTAATCTAAATCTAAGGAGCGGCCCCAACACATCGTCTAAGAGACCTGAAAGGGCTGGAAACATCGACTGAAGCGACTCTACCGACTTAGACAACTCATCCTCGGCCTTGGATAACTTCATGGTTAACTCGCTATAGTGTTGTTCGGTGAACTCGTTACTGGGGAAATATTTCTTATGCTCACTCCAATCCTCCATTAACCGATTGCGCGACACCTGGAGCACAGCAAGCTGCAATCTATTCCACTCTAGCTCATCCCTCACTTTATCAAACTCACTCACTCGGCCTAGCAGATCATTATTAGCTCGCTCCACCACATCTTTGTCTCTTAATATTCGTCGACGATCTTCATGAAGGTCTCGATTCTGTGTTTGCAAAGTGTTTACCCGTTGCTCTAGGTTCGTGGCCAGAGTAGTTTGTTCAGCAGAAAGGCGCTGGGAAGAGCCCATATGAGCTCGTAAATTGTCTATCTCAGCCGGGTCGTACTCAAACTGACGATACCGTTCTAGTTCCTCCTTGAGCTCTTCGATATCTCCAGCCTGGCGATCTATTTTGTCATCTTTGTTTTCCATTCGCCGACGGAGATTCTCTACCAAATCCTTCTCAATATATCATTTCCTCTTCATGATCCTAAACTCTGAAGACATGTCTAAGCCTACACTGGTTACCTCGACTAGCAGAAGGATACCCGGCTCAGGATGATGGAATGATAACCTCAATCAACATAAGTTAAGAGTCGCAGAATTGTGGCATACCTTGGGCATCGGCGAGTTTAATCTCTAGCTCGCGCGCGCGGCTCCTCTCGTTCTGTAGTTGGAGTTGGAGAGACTCTAACAATTGCTTTTCTCTGTGTCGACTGGCGGCATCTAAGCGTACCCGATTCAGGATCTAACACAAGTAAACGCGAGTAAGTTGTAAGCGACAATAAGAACAGAAATCATAGGGGGGCACCACTATGCTAAAACGAGCCGCTCACCACTGTATCAAGAGTCTGGGCGATATCACCATAGAGGGGCACCGCATTCAACATATCTTCCTCAGTATACGCTCCAAAATCGGGTGAAGTGAGCGCACCCAAAGAATTCATGATAGGGCCAGAGACGGTGAATGAAATTGCAGCGCCAGAAGATGACCCCTCAGTAATCCGGGGCACGTAAATCATCTCTTCCGGTACATCAGTAACAACCTTCTATACGACGGGCGTCTCCAAGGGCTCCTGCTGGTCGCCCACACCTTGCTCATCGCCTTTGTCACCTGAGATATTCTCACCAAATAGTTCATCTTCATAGGAAAGTTCAATGACTGGGGCCCTCTTCGGCGGTGGCTTAGCAACTTGCTTACCTCTGAGGGGATTACGCCTAAGAGGATGGGGGTCAACCTCGTCAACATCACCATCATCGCGCCTAGGGTGTTTCTGCACAAGGTGTCTCGTCAGAACATGTGAAGGCAAAAAATAGGGGCAAATACATGTACTTATAAGAAATTCATCATGTTTGTTACCTTCCCCTGGTCTTCCTCAACCCTTGTGCCAGCACCTCTTTTCTTAGACGATTCAGCTCCCTTGGTAGAATCGCCCTGAGATTTTCAAATAACAACAAGTGACCAGTTGACGCCCGAGGCTAACAAGATAGCAAACAACAACAAAGGAGAAAACACATACCTTATCAGCCTTGTCATCATTAACTACCCAAAAAGAATAGGGCTCGGCAGGAAAAGTAGGCGACGGGAAGCTACCATGTAGAATGGGGCCTCGGACGAGAAGCGGAACTCGGGGATAGATCGGATCATTAGAATGGCGGGCTTGCTTGTTGTAACCCTGGCCGATGGGATCGGCATCCAGCATCATCATGTCAACACCCTCGGGCATAGTTTTGACCCGATGAGGACTAGCAGCAAAACGAGCAAGATCGCATAAGGTGGAAGTACCAGCTCGATAATTGACAAGAAAATTGGCAATGGTATATTCTGGAGCATCCTAGGGCTTGTAGGTCGACCACTCGGCAGTAGAACCATGACCATATCGGCGATCCCTCCATTCGTTCATAATTCGGAAAGTATTGCCAGTCCACTGAGACAAAGCACGAGAGGGCTTGAGCTGGGAAAGAACTTTGTAATAAAAGGGGATATCAGGGTTGTATAGGGGAAGACGAAGGCCTATCTCTAGTTGGCCCTGAGTAATGACCACGCAATCAGACGACTGCTCGTGCTTCGTCATATCGGACTTCTTCAAAAGGCTATTTTGGCCCGAGATCAGGGTAACTTCGTAATTTCCAAGGTCGTACTTTTACTTCAGCTGCTGAACGAACTCCTCGTCGGAAAGATTTTTCACCCTTCTCTCGGACCTGCACGAAACAGAAGGAGAATCATCAGGAAAGATAGATTTCATGGCACGAACATCGTACTCGGAGGGACTCTCGTAAGAAAACAGTGAAGAAAGGGAAAAAGCATCAATCTCGGAAAAAACATCATCAACAGACCTTCTCTCAGTCATGGAGGGAGAGGAAGCCATTAACGGAAACAATGTAGAACTTGGTTCTCGACGAAGAGAGATAAGGCGATGAGACTGTAACAACGGCTACTGTAGTAATCGGTGAGGAGAAGATGAAGGAAGAAAATCAAGAAAATTAGGGTTCTCAGAAGCAAAGAGTGATAAAGGAATATGGGAGAAAAGTTGCAGCGGCAGGGAACAGAGCAAGAAAACATAAAGAAGAATAAGGAGAAAAAGAAGCGGGCTATTTAAAGGAGAAGAGTTATAACCGACGTCGACGGTTACATGTAATAAAGTGCAGTTAGTGGGGCATTGCATTGCGGGATTTGCGGCATGGACGAAGATGTGGGCAGTTGGGACGACGTTCTTCCACTCATGTCTCCCACACGAGCGAAATAAGGGGCATAAATGTAGGTGTAAATTATCCACAGATCCATGTGGAAACATATTAAGCCTTGGCGCACCTAAAAACGAAGAGACGCGAAGCGTAGAAGGAAGATCGGCAGGCGCAAGATTTGAGGAACCACGTGGATCGGGCGTGATCGTTCTACAACTGTCGGATAAGACTTGACCTCAGGTTTCTGACAGATCTGACAAGACAAGACAGGGCAGGTCAAACGAGGTGCAACGGTCAAAAGGATAAGAAAGTACGTGTTACATCGGCCCACCGCTGAGGCGACATCGTGCCAAGAGAACACCCGAAGAGGTCGGCTCGGACAAGATACAGACGAAGGAATCAAGATGCATCGGCCATACACATAGAAGAAGGAGCGACGTAAGCAGGCCCGATCACAGAACTTCATAATAGATGTAACATGACCCACACCCTAACTTGGTTGTATGGAACATCTCATATAAATAGAGTGACTTGTATCCAAGAGAGGTAGGTTGTAATTTTGGGAGAGAGGGAGAAACTCGAGTTTACACCAAGGAGAAGAAAGCGAGAAGTAAGTTCATCTTTGTAAGAAAATCCGACTAATAGCCACACCTTTGTAACACTTCGAAGTAATAAGATTCATCCTTTCACCCCCGTTGACGTAGGTAATCATACCGAACCACGTATATCTTGTGTTCATTGTTGAGTGCTTACGTTTATTATACTTGAGTAGAAGCTTTCTATCCTTTGGATGTAGTTGGTAGTAAAATGCATCTACAATAACATACTAAAGCTAAATTACTTTTGTAGTTTCGGTTTTAGTACATGTTATCTAAAATGGTATGTGAAACCTTAGTGCTTAACTCTTATAGGTTATACAAGTCTTATGGATTTGTAAGATCCTTTCAGTTTTCTCTTTTGTTTTTTTGTTTCTTTGTCATTTTTTGTGATAAAAATCGGCAGAAAAATATGGAGTAAACAAGTGATTTTTAATCACTAGGAAATAATATATGTGCTTAAGTGTTATATCTAATGAAAGAGTAAAGCATAGACTAAGGGGGGAGAAACATATCATCATGATGTGTAGTATTTCATACTAAAAAATTAAGGGGAATAACAAAGATGTTCGGATCGAATATTTACCTAGCTTGCCTTTGGGGGGAGTAAAATCTTTTGTTATTCAAATGTCAACATCGACATTTATTTTTGGATATATGTAGTTTATTGTGATGTTGAAATTTGGAATCAAGCGTGTTAAGAATATGTTATTTTATCTCCATATGTAATAAGAGTTTTGTCACTAAAATTGACAAAGGGGGAGATTGCTAGAGCATAGCTCGGTTAAACCCACCAAGTGTTGGTATGTCAAGGTTGCATATTTTAGTATCGAAACTCATCTAGAGTCGCTTGATTAAATACTAGAGTCAACTTCATTTAGTTTAGATTAGAAAGTATAGGAATGTTGACACGTACAAGTATTACTCTGAAGACCTGAAGAAAGTGAAGAAGTAAAAACTGCAATGACGACATCATCCTTCCTCTTGAGGTTAGTAATATTGACTTGATATTTTTTCCATTCCTAACGTATCTTTCAAGTCGTTTTAGATTGACAACATGCGAAGATATATACATATGAAACTATAATGTTAGAGTTGGTCATAATAGTATTATCAAAGTATTAAGGAATTATATTACGAAGTATAACGCTTATCTATTGAACTTCGTAAATATGACATCGACATAATATATTGTATTTAGTTACTTGATTATGTGTGCATCATATTTCATCCTAGAAAACTATGTATTATTATATTAGTTTAAGGAAGCATATGTATGGACTTGTTTCATAATCGAAAGGGAAATCATGATGTGTTGATCTAGTTCTTTATTGAATATTGTGATTGATTAATACAAGATGACTAGGTAGAACCATTCTCAACTTTGGTTGAGAGTTTTGGTATAGCCGGTCATAGCCTATGATATATAGATAGTTGTAATCGGTCACAAGTTACTTTGGAAATCAAGGTATAATCGATCACAGGATATATTAGAATGCAAGTTGTAACCGGTCACAAGTTACTTTGGAATCCAAGGTATAACCAGTAACAAGATGAAATGGGAGGTTAGTTATAATCGGTCACAAGTTACCTTTGGGAAGCAAGGTGTAACCGGTCACATGATGCAACCTATCAATTTGATTCAAACCCCTTCTCAAGAACCCTATCCCATTTTTTGGGGTCTCGCCTCACATTCTATCTTCTATAATAACATAAGTTTTTGTACAACTCGAGTTCCTGCACATGTAATATGCATTTATATTTATGTCATGTGAACAAGATTTCAAGGCATATTATAATATAATACAATAAAGAAAACAACCATAATGATTCACTGTAAGTTCAGCTCAGAACTTACCATTACAAGTTTGATTCTTCTCATCATCGGTGAACACAGATAAACTAATGGAACAAGACAAAGTAAAAAAGTATGTGATATAGTTTTGATAGTGATAAGAAAAGATTCGATTCTCAGACTTGTAAAAAAATTGGTTTTAAACTAAATAAAGAAAACTCAATTGAAAGTTAATTTCAATATTTTAAAAGTAACCATTACACTAGATTTCACTACTACACATGATTGAATCATGTTACGAATATCTCAAAACCCCGTTCACCTTTTAAGTACTTTTATTTCTCTAATAATCAGGCAAACCGGTCACAAGTTGTACTCACTAAGCATATATTATAAAGTGATTTAACAATGTATAACCTATCAAATTGAATCACGAGTAATTAGGAAATTTACTTCCCATTGTGACCAGTCACAAGGTGCAACCGATTACAACATATCTTGGGAATCATGTTATATCTGGTCACAACATATTTTGAAGTGATGGTATAATCGGTTCCGTGAGCAAAACCAAGTTTCCATGGTTCACATATTTCTTCATGATGTGTGTGAATTAGGGTTTTGGGTTTTCTAAGATGAGAAGATTCTAGATGTCGACATTATTTGAACATGTACATAACTCTTATCATTAGTTGATCAAAAATATTCTTGATACTCAAGGTGATCCGATACCGAAAAATTGAAAAGCATTTAATTATGAATTTCATAACATATGTTTGAATTACCAACAATTAAAGCATATCCTATAAAAAATATTATTAGTTAATGTGCTAGACTAATAACAGAAGTTTTCTAAGAGAGTTTTTGGAAATATGGTTTGGTAATTAATTGGAAATAGGAAAACCGAAATTAGGTACTTTAATGATAATATCTTGAAAATATTTTCGGTGTTAGAATTTCTTTGTTATTCAAACAACCTTGGTCTATAAATAGTTGAGTTTGTATTTCTTGCAAACTATCCTAAGAGATAGGAAAACTCCATTCATGTAGTTTCTAGTAAAGTCATCTATTCGGAGAGGAAAGTACCCTAATTAGGCGAAATCTATTATGACCGCTTGTTTAAAGACTTTTGTGGGATAAAGAAGCTCTACGAGTACCGTTGGTGGGAAACTAGATAATTGCATTGTTATTTTAGTTTTTGATTATTGATTAGATTGACCAATGGTTGTTGTAACTTTGATTGCACCCAGTTTGATTATTCTTGAGTGCCTTCTCTTCTGACATAAGGGTCGCTCAAACTATATCAAAGTATCGACGTGATCTTTAAAACCATCTTCGGATCTAAAGACATCTTATGATAATCCATTGTTAACAGACTCCGTTCTATGCGTGACTGATCACAAGAGGATTTAAGTTGTGTTATGCAGGTATTGAAGGCAATAAAATATTTTAAGACGAAGAAGAATTCTTATTAGTTTTCTTATCTTGTGGATTTAGTGAACAAACCTTAATCGGCTTAGATCCAACTAAAATCGTGTTTATCTTTGATAGACTTGATTGACTGGTTGCGTGAGATCGGTATCACCTTATAGTTTCTCTTTGAGATCTATATTGATTGATTGCAAATCTAGAGTTTGATTATTTTGGTAATCAAAGTTAAGATTTATCTAACCAGACAAAGGAGTCTTTGATAGACTTGATTGACTGGTTGCATGAGATCGGTATCACCTTATAGTTTCTCTTTGAGATCTATATTGATTGATTGCAAATCTAGAGTTTGATTATTTTGGTAATCAAAGTTAAGATTTATCTAACCAGACAAAGGAGTTTATTAGTTTAAACGGGAGAGCCTTTGTCAACAACTCACATATCTTTATTGATTAGAGTGGTTACCAAACAAATTCTTATTTTGTTATTTGGAATACGATTCAAAGAACTTGATATTCACGTGCGTGACTCTCGAAGTCGAAGGTGGGGGGATACTGAGGAAACTAAGTAGCTAGGGGAAGTCTACTTGGTCTCAACTATACGAAGTTAGTATTAAATTTTATGTAGCGGCTTAATTCTGAGAGTATTCAAAATTGGACTAGGTCCTGGGGTTATTCTGCATTTACGGTTTCCTCGTTAACAAAGTCTTGATGTGCCATTTACTTTATTATTCCGCATTATAATTGTTTTATTATAACTAAAGTAAACTGCACTTGTACATTAATTTGTATCACTTGATATTGATTCTATAGAGTTTCAGTTTAATAATGTACTTATTATCAAGTGAACACTTCGTTGTCTTATCGTATCGATCTTGAATGCATAGTCAATCACACAAGTTATCTTGTTGTTGTATTATCTCGATCTCGTATCCATAGACGATTACACGAAGTGTGTACCAAAGTTTTTGTGTTGTCTCGACTCTGTCCATAGACGATCACACTCGGTAAAGGACTTATAGGTTGAAAAATAAAAGATTGTGGTGTATTTGGGTACCCTCGTCTTTTTCAATCCTCACAAAACATCAAACCACTGTTTATCCTCAAACAACTTGATTTTCTTATCAGTTTTCTTCTCAACCATAGTCTTTGATTGCTTGAACTTGACAAAAGTTTCATCTTTGCTTAAGTATGAATTGCACATACTTTTCTTGAGATACCTTCAATGAATTCAACATATATCTTCCAACACCTGAGAATAACTCCAAAGATCTGAATGAATGTAATCCAAAATACCTTTGTGAATAGTTATAATGAATTTGACTCTTAATTATTTCACAGAGACGCAATGTTCATAGAAATCAAGTTTACCAGTTTTATAACCACAAAATAATCCCTGCCTTCTCAAGAAAATCTAAACCCCAATCAATTGTATGCCCTAATCCCATATTTCCACAACTTGCTAGTGTCTTCTTCTAATTTTAAGAACATATAGTTGTTTCACTTGTTACAGTATTACCCTGTAATGTATATAAATACCATTAACTTTATTTCCTTTCATAATTGTAATATTTCCTATTGAGACTCGAATAACTCCACCTTCACCTTGGTATTTGCAACATTTGAATCAAGTGTACCTAAATAAATCAAATTTATTCTCAAGTATGGAACATGCCCGACCTTGGTTAAAGTCCTAACTAGTTCATCATACATTTTAATTTAAATTGTACCGACACCCATCACTTTACAATTGACATTGTTTCCCATAAGAACTTTACCACCTTTTATGTATTGATAAGTAGTAAACCAATCTCTATAAGGGCACATGTGAAATGTACAACCAGAATCAAGAATCTACCCATTGTCTTGGTTGTCATTTAATTACACCGTGAGAACTATTCCATCATCACCTATTCAATATTTTTCGCAGTGCCTTGGTTTGTATTCTTCTCAAGATTCTTTCTTTCTAAAAACTCCTTCTTGAAATGTCGTTTTAACTTATAATGAAAGCATTTAAATTTACCCATTTAAAATAAAGTAGCTTTTGACCGGTTGCACCTTGGTTTTGATCTACTTGTATCTAAACCATCATTTTGAGTTTCTCTTCCTCTTGTAAACAACCCATATCCGAACTCTCTTTACCATAATACCGGTCTTCTTTAACTCTTTTGAGTTCCAAGATCCTAATGTCTTCCATGGAAATTGTAGTCTTTTCATACATTACGATATCAACAAAGTTATTATTAGATGGAGGTAGGGAACAAAACAAGCATAGTGGTTGGTATTCATGTTCAGTTTTTATATCAATATATTTCACACATCCAAGAAACATCTATTATAATCATCAATATGATCTATAATAGACATTCATTCATTCATTCTTAGAATATGTAATTTTTTATTAAGTTAAAAACGATTAATCACGGATTTAGTCATATACATTTTTCCAACTTGTTATATAGCCATCCAGAGTCATTTTGGTTGCTACTTCTCCAAGATCTCATTGCTTAAACACAAAAAAAAAAAAATATTCATGTTCTTTCTCCATGATTTCTTCCTTTTCTTCATTCTTTAATATTGTTATAAGAGTTGTTTTACCCTTAAAAGTTTTCACCATACCATGTTGTGCCAAAACAACCCTCATCTTTAGCCTCCACAGATTAAAATCATGTTTTCCATCAAACTTCTCAATTTCATACTTCACCATCATTGTAGATCTCTTCTACCCGGAGTTTGGTGCCAATTTGATAGAAAAAATAACTCAAGCACAATCTCGATCAATAATATGAAATAAAAAATAAAATGCACCTAATCAAGCATACACACAACACCAAGATTTATAGTGTATCAAACAAGATAGTTTACATCCACTTGTGAAGACGATGAAATCCAATATATATCAAGAAAGATTACAAGGTATGATTTAAACCCCCTCTCAAGAACCATATCCCATATTTTGGTATCTCGCCTCGCATTTTCTCTTCTAGAATAAAATAAGTTTTTTGTACGGCTCGAGTTCCTGCATATGTGATATGCACTTAGCTTTATGTCCTATGAACAAGATTTCAAGACATATTATAATAAACTACAATAAAGAAAACAACCATAATGATTCACTGTAAGTTCGGCTCAGAACTAACCATGACAATTTTGATTCTTCTCATCATCGGCGAACACGGATAAACTGATGGAACAAGGACTTTCAAAACCAGAGTAAAAAAGTATGTGATATAGTTTTGATAGTGATAAGAAAATATTTGATTCTCAGAGTTGTAAAATTTTTGGTTTTAAACTAAATAAAGAAAACTCAATTGAAAGTTAATTTCAAGATTTTAAAAGTAACCAATACACTGGATATCTCAAAACCTTATTTACATTTTAAATCATTTTATTTCTAAATTCACTAATAATTAGGAAAACCGGACACAAGTTGTACTCACTAAGCATAGATTATCAAGCGATTTAACAATGGATAACCTATCAAATTGAATCACGAGTAATTAGGAAAATTATGCAATCAATTTAAAACTCTGCAAAAGTAGTTATAAAGTGAATTAAGTGATATAACTAGAGAAAATAAGATAATTAAAAGTAGTTCTAATCTATAATGCATAAATAGCTTCCTCCATTGCCTTAGTTATGCGAGAATTATCTCATCACGATAAACATCCTCTCAAAGTATTTATTCATACTAAAAAATTGTTCACACATATGAAAAAGAGAGAAATTTATTAAAACCGGGAATTCGCAACGTTGTATAGGCGTTACAGACTCTTTGTTACAAAACTAGTGTTGCATATTCAAATTAAATGTTGCAGAAGCTTCTGTTACAAAGAGAACTGTCACAGAACAACAATATTAAATGATAAGAATATAAATCATAGTTTTTAAATGACTATCTTGAGCAGATAATGTTCTTCAATTTACCCAACAAAATTTTTTCTCTGAAACTCTTGATTTTTTACTCTATAATCTCCCAAAACTCTTTGTGTTCTATTCACCTCCAGCACTCTTTACATACCCAACATGACAAAAGATACTCGACAATAACTCTAAATAATCCTTCATTGATCACTTTATTCTCTATTGTCATTTACGAAAATAATTTTCATTTTTATCCCCTTCATGCGTATATGGTATGAGAATCATCCAATCTCGTTCCATACATGTTCAGAAGCTATCGAACACGCTCTGGTCTCATGAAATCTTCCCAAAATAATTGAAATCTCGAGAACGATCTCCACGTAACTATAATTCCCTGTTTTACTTCAAATCGATTATTCAACCCAATTTAATTGAATCCCACACCCATATCATCCTTTTTAGCCAAATCTAGCAAACCCAATCAGTTTCATCCAGTTAGTCTCCCTAAATCATGTCCAAAATTCAATCAAAAATTCTACCAATTGAACACCAATTTTTGAATTTGAAAAGATGAAGTTCCCTTAACCAATGCCAAACGTACTTGTGAAAATAGTTTATGAGCATATGCTTAGTTATGTACTGGGTATGGACCAGTCCGTGAACTCAGACTATTGGGGTACGCGTACGGGTATGTGTACCCTTAGCCATTCACGAACTCAAATCCCAGGGGTACATGTACTGGGTATGCGTACCTCCCCTCCCCATATCATTATCAAACTCAAAACCTTAGGGTACGTGAACTGAGTATGCGTACCTATCCGATCCCGGAACTCAGATCACTAGGGTACGCGTACCTACCCTGTGTCCAAAATTTCAGTAAATTCAAACAAAATATCTTTAAACAATTCGAAACATTTCCAATCGCCATAGATATAAATGTCATTACTTGGGAAATTTCCAAATGATCAATTTGAAAAAAAAAAGTTGATAACCAATAAATTGTTCTGAAAAAAGATTGCTAAGGATCTATGAAATCCATTGCTTGAATCATATTTTGAGAGATTTATCAAGACAAGCATGACTCGAAATTTCTTCTTTACAATATTAAATCTACTAAATTGTACGACATAATCTTATAAATAAATGTCGTGAGTAAATAAGATGGTCCAGTCTTCACATAGCTCTTTGTCGATGAAGTTCTCCAAATGTTTTCATCTGATCTTCGGTCTTCAAGCTTCGAGGTTTATTCAGTAATGTATCATATTCAACTACCATGCTATAATCCTAGTCCGAGACTTGACTTTAGTTGACTTGGTTCCTTTATCAATTCTCCCGGGTCTTTAACACTTACTAGGGGTGCCTTTAGTAATTTTTCCGATGTGCAAAATACCACTTTTCGAGCCAATTTTTACGTAAGAGTTTATTTCTCCAAAAACACCTAAGAATACACAAAATAACAAAATAAGAACAAAAATAGGTACTAACAAAATAGACACAAAAATGTGTCTATCAAATACCCCCAAACTTATTATTTTCTAGTCCCCAAGCAAACCTAATCAAGAAAATAAAAAAATTAACTCACTGTCGCAGGCAACACAATTGTACTTACATGCAACAAGCCTTTGAACACCTAGGTGGCCCTAGTGACCGGGTAATACTCTCAGGAGGGTTTAAAAGGGGTGTACCCACAAAACATTTACATGTAATTGGTCACATGTGTCCAAAGAGTTATGAGGACATAAATTTTCTCAACCTATCGCCAAGTAATTAGAATGCAAGAGAAAAATCTATCAAAATTTTCGCTCCACAACTGGAGAGATCCGTTCAACAACTGGAACAGAGATCCGTTAAAAAACTGAAATAACATCGAGAGAGAGATTTTCGCTCAGCAGCGGAGAGACATCCACTCCACAATAAAATTAGCATCGAGAAAGAGACCCGCTTAACAGCAGGTCTTATCCGCTCCACAACGGATAAGAGAGTATTATGATGTGTTGAACCAATACCAGAAACGTGTTGTGCCAGATGGAAAGCGGACTATAAGAACAACCAATATGCATTTCTCCTCGATTCTTTCATAGTGCTCAATAGAAAAAACGTTGTCTTCGACTTCAACTGTTTATGATAAACTCTTGAACTTCGTATAACCTTGACAATGTATTAGCTTTTTTCTTCAATTTCTTCTTGCTTGAAACTTCTTTATAGATATCTCTTCCCTGGCCTTATTGAACAAAAAACTAACAAAAAAAAATCTAAATGCAATTTTTTTAATAGTGCCATCCATGGCAATTATTATATTATTATTATTATTATTGGATAAAGAGTATTACATTAACTGGTTGGAAGCCTAACAAGCTAAGATCCAACAACATACTACAACATTAATTGGGCAGGTTGTTGTGCTAGCCTACCAGCGCGCCTCAAGGGTAACCTAGCCAAGGGAGCCGAAGCGGATAGGGGGGGATGAGATTGTGTCACAAGGGGGGCAAACTAACTCTACCTTCCATGTTAATTTCTGCAATATTACACCATTGGGGGCTCGAACCTGGGACCTCCCAGAACGCATTAAACTTTGGGGAACGGGGATTACCAGCTGAGCTAGGTACCTGTTTTTTTTTTAATTATTATGATTATTACTCTATAGGTCAAAAAGATTGCAACTACAATAATTAGAAAACTAATATTAACACGACCATGAGAGAAGGTCTTTATTATTAGGATCTTTGCAGCTTGTAATGTCTTGGTGTCATAAACTTCAACAACTTACATCGTTTGATTTCTTGGCTTTCTATAGTGCCAAAAGTATATCATCTTTGTTGAATCGGACTGAGTTGAGCTCTGCGACTTGGGAGACAAAATCGGAGATTTTTCAATTTCGTTTTTTTCGATCTTCGTCTTCATTAATTCAGGTATTCTGCGGAAAATTCAAGGTTTTAATTCAATGATTGGTGATATATTTACTGTGTTATCTTGTCTGAATTCTATTTACTGTTGAGACTTATATTAGTTCGTTTATATTTTGGGATTTCTATGGACTCTAGATCTACAATGAATGAAAATAATTTTAGCTTCTTTTCTTCTAAATCAATTCCAAAGAGGATTGAGACAGACATACCTACTACAGTTCCATCGTGATATATTCCAGATGAGGATATAGATGAGAGTTTAAATGAATGGAAATTTAGTTTAATTGGAAGACTGGATTTAGTTAAAATAAAATTTGCCGTAGCAGGAGAATCATTGAGGAGACAATGGAAAATATCAAGTGATTATAGATTGATACCTATTGGAAAGGGTTTTTTATCATGAAGTTGACTAATGAAAGTGATATGAAGTATATTTGGAATGGGTTCTAGGAAGTTGAAACTCAAATACTAAAATTAAGGTTTTGGGAGCCAAATTTCAATCTAACAGCGCAAATAACTACCACAACTTTTGTATGGATTAATTTTCCAGGTTTAGGAATAGAATACTGGAAGGAGAAAATTCTTATGTCATTAGGTGAAACATTTGGGAGAGCTATAAAAGTGGATGAAACAACTCTTAAAAGAGAAGTTGGATATTATGCAAGTGTGCTTGTTGAAGTTGATTTAGAAAATAATATACCAAGTCAAATCTTAGTTAAATCCAAGTATGGTAGCTTTGAACAGGAGGTGCAAGTACCAAACTCTCCAGGTTTTTGTGGTCATTCCAAGATGGTTGGACATTTAATATCAGAATGCAGACTGATGAAAAAGTCTGAGGGAAAATAGGATATGGACAATGATCCTAAATTGATAACAAGAAAGGTTTGAAGAGAGAAAAAACAGCAACCACAACAAGGTGGTTTTGATATTTGTAACTCTCCCAAAACCCCTAAGGTAACAGAAGTTGAGAAGATTATTTTAAGTGAAGATGGTGTCATAATGGATAAATATTCTGGTAATAGTAATCCAAATTTCTCTCCAGATGAATTTCCACCTCTTTGAGCAGAAATTTTTCTTAGAGCATCTACAAGTATACCTACATTGTTGGCATCTGAGTTATCTGATCAGGAAAATTCAGTTTTAAACATTCAAAATAAGACTTCAGTACAGTTTGGAACATTAGAAGCATTTGCAACACCAAGTAAATTTCAAGTACTGGTGGAAGTTGATGAGGAACAGAGTTCAGAAAACAATAAGAAAGTATCCAAGCCTAGTACAAAAACTGTTGAAAATGACAAAGCAGCTAAAGAAATCACTAAAGCAGCACATTTAAAAGGTATATCTCTTATAACAACCAGGAAAACTGCTGGGAAAACTTTAGTTAAAAATAAAGGTATGAGAGGGTCAGAATCCTCTCAAGTTAAATCATTTTAATGAGAATAGCCTTCTGGAACATCAGAGGCCTCAAGAGGACTAGAGCAAAAGATAAATTAAGATCTTTAGTTAAACAATTTAGTCCTTCTCTGATGTGGTTAGCTAAGCCTAAAATAAGAGTTAGAAAATTTTTTATTAACAATTTGAGGTTACCTGGAATGAGTCACATGTTGACACATAATTCAACAGATACTGAAAAAGGAAATATTTGGTTACTATGGCATTCTTCTTTGTTAACTCCAACTGTGGTTTCTAGTAATAAACAAGCAATTACTGTCAGAGTAGGTGAGGTATTGGTTACTGGTATTCATGCAGCATATCTAACAGTTGACAGAAGAGTTCTTTGGGAGGAATTAATGAAGATTAGTCAAATGCATTGTCCATGGCTGGTAATTGGTGATTTCAACACATTTTTAAGTATTGAGGAAAAATTTGGAGGAAGAAGCCCATTAAAAGTTTCAATGTCAGATTTCAAAAAATGTTTAGATTACTGTGGTCTTTTACAATCTCCAAGATCTGGAATCAAATATTCTTGGTACAACAATAGAGTGGGTAAAAACAGGATATTATGTGATCTGGAAAAGTATTTTTTTCAATGTGAAATGGGTGGAGAAATATGAAGATTGGAGGTATAAATTTGGAGTGAGGGTAGTTTCAGATCATGGTGCACTACTAGGAAGTACCAACACTTTACCTAAGCCAAGTAATATACCATTCAAATATCAAACTGTATGGTCTTCTCATTCTGACTTTAAGAAACTGATACAAGCATCTTGGGATGAGGAATGTTCAGGAAACCCTGCTTTCATATTCATGAGCAAGCTAAAGAGATTTAAAAATAGTGTTAAGAAATGGAATTGGAAGGTTTTTGGTGACTTAAGAGTCAAGATTAAAGAAGCTAAAGAAGAGGTACTCAAAGCTTCATTACTTTCAGATGCTCATCCAGAAAATATGTAATTACTTAATAATTTGGTGACTGCAAGAGGAAAATATGAAGTGGTTGATAATCAGTTTAATGAATTGATGAGGTCAAAATCAAGAGTTAAATGGGTCAAGGAGGGTGGTGCAAATACTGGTTTTTTCCATACTTCAATGAAGCTTAGAATAGCTCATAATACTATTGTTGAACTTGAGGATGATTCTGGTGATATTGTAACTAATCAAGAAAATATTGCAGTGATGTTTGTAAATCATTTTAAGAGGAAATTTAGTTATCAAGAAGTCATGATGGAAGAAGAACTTTTTGACATTATTCCAAAAGTGATAACAGATGAGGGGAACTTTCACATGAATAAGTTGACATCAAGTCAAGAAATCAAAGATGCAATTTTCTCAATGGATCAAAATAGCTCTCCTGGTCCTGATGGGTTCCCAGGTAGTTTTTATAGATATTCATGGGATATTATTGGGAAAGATTTAATGGAGGCAATTCAATACTGTTGGAGATGAAGATTCATACCAAAAGGGATGAATTCCAGTTTTTTATTTTTATTGCCTAAGATACCATGAGCAAAAAGAACTGAGCAATTCAGACCAATTGACCTGTCCAATTTTTGTTTCAAAATTATTACAAGAATCATCACAACAAGAATGCATTGTGTGCTTCATAAATTTATATCTGGTCAGCAGGGGGCATTCATAAAAGGTAGAAATATTCAAGAAAAAATTGTGCTAGCTTTTGAATTAGTAAATGAGTTGGATGTTAATAGAAGAGGAGGTAATGTTGGTTTGAAGTTGGACATCACTCAAGCTTTTGACTCCATGTGCTGGGAATTCATCTTTAAAACACTTAAACATTTTGGTTTTTCTGAAGTTGGTATAAATTGGTTGAAGACTATTTTTGAATCTGCAAGAATATCAGTTTTAGTTAATGGAGGGCCATTTGGTTTCTTTGATGTAAGAAGAGCGCTCAGACAAGGAGATCCACTCTCTCCCATATTATTTGTAATATCTGAAGAAGTTTTAAGTAGAAATATAACAAGAATGGTGCATGATGGATTGATAAGAGCAATGGTTAATAGAAATGGGTGTCATCCATCTCACCTAATGTTTGCTGATGACATTTTTATTTTTTGTAATGGTCATAAAAGATCATTAGACAATCTAATGAGAATTATGATAAGTTAATAGGGGAAAAAGTAAGTGTTTTGTAGGAGGAGTTACAGAAGCCAGAAGACATGCTATAGCTGAAAATATGCAAATGAAATTATCAGAATTCCCAGACAAATACTTGGGTATAATTTGAAACCTGGTAGAGTTAAAACATTACATGTTTTGGGGATGGTTGAAATGTTACAAAAGCAACTGGCTGGTTGGATTGGGAAATTGCTAGCATTCTTAGCTAGATTAACATTAGTGAAGTTTGTTCTTTGCAGTATTCCACTCTACACTATGTCAGTGTATAAGTGGCCCAATGTGAGAGAATCATTAGGAACTTTCTGTAGTGAACCTCAAGCTCGTCAACGCTATTAGACCGGTCAAGAGATGATCATGTGTCGATTTAACCGATAATAACTCGATTAATTTAACACGGGAATTAATTAATAGGAATTAATCTAACGACGATTTAGATACGATACTAGTATCGTTAGATAGATCTCGAAAAGTTACGTGGAATAGACTACTCGAACGTGTCATTCGGATATCAGACGAAAAAGATATTATCAGAATTATTCGAAGAGAAACGTTAACCGACTTGTTTTCCCATTATCAAATTCTTGGGTGCCTTTAACAATCCAGGACGACCTTATCAACTCAACCGAGAGGATAACTCTCATTTCTATTCTCTCTTCTTCTTTATTCTTCTTCATCGTTCTCTTTCTTCATCTCTTTTTCCTTCTTCATCTGTTTTTCTTTTTCTGGTGATTCTGAGATAGATTTCGAGCAGAAACTTAGGGGAAACATTAAGGTTTGATTGTTGGTGAAGATGTTGATTTTAATTGAGCACGGAAGAAGAAGAAGAAGTGATGTTGTTATAATTGGAATTATGATTAATAGAGTTGAATGATGTTATGAAGATTAAGAAGATGAATCATGAAGTTATTATTGATGAAGAATCACGGGTTTAGGTTTAATTGAAGTTCTGAATTCGTTTTGAAGATGAATCAGAGAACTAAATTAGGGTTTATGGGGATGATTGATGTTCTGAAGATTCAGAGGACGAATTATGGAGTTATTGTTGATATAGAATCATGGGTATGTGTTGAATTGGTGTTATGAAGATGTCCTGAAGATGAATCAAACAATCAGTGAATTACGGTTTCATGTTCTTCCCCAATTTAAGAACTAAGGTTTCATAAGAAGTTCAAGGAGGAACTGGAAGATGTAATTGAGAGTTTAGAAGATTATTTGGAGGTGGGTTTGATGTGAATTAAAAGTTAAGGTTGAAGAATAACTCGAGATGATTAGTCAGGGTTGAACCGTGGTTGTGAAGTTATTGAATCTGAATCAGATGGAGGTTGAACAACTATGAAGTATTACGATTTGGGTTCAAGGTAATTCTTTTTTAGTAAACTGAAGTAATTCTTGTTGTAGTTCTGAAATGAATGATGATATTGTATTATATTGGTGGTTGTTGAGCTAAGATACAGATTCTGAATGAGTTTTCATTGATCTAGTAATTATAGGAACTGAATGGAGATCCACCATAACATATGGGTTTGAATAAGGGAATATTGTGAAACAAGAGAGAGTGCTTGAGATGAGTATTACAGGGAAGAGATATTAGGAATGGTGGTTGAATGTTTTATGAAACCAGAACTCAAGAAGTGATTGAATTACAGGTTCAGTGGACTGGATTGTGTATGTTGAACTGGTAGTGGTAATTGGAGATGGTGGTGTTGTCTGTGAAGGTGAATGATAGTTATGTAATAGAATCTATGAGCTGATTTTATATGTAGGTTAACTGAGAATGGTGAAAGGATGGTTTATAAGTCCCTTGTGAAGTTAAGGTTCACAGTTTAGCATAGTGATGAACTGAATATGATTGAATTGGTGATTTAGGGATTGAAATTGAGGCAGGGATGTGAATGAACAGGTATTGCAGATGTATAGGTTTGGTTATACAGGATAATTGGAGTTGGAATTGCAGAATGGATATGAGTTGTTGAGGTGTAAGGTGTGTATGTATTAATAGTAGTGATGATATGAACTAAGTTTGAGTAAGGCTGTGAGGGTTTGTAATTGAGTTGTTCAACTGAAGATTGTTGATTGTAGGGTTGTAGTTTGTGCTTGCTGTAAAGCTTGGAACTGCTATCTGCAGGTAGGCTTTAGTTGTATTTGTAAATTGTTCTGAAGTTCTTTTAGAAAGAATGAGTAGTTTGTTAATGAAAATGAAATATGTAATAGAAGTATGTCTGTTAGTCATCCCAGTCAGATGTCTGACTAAATTGCTTAGCTGACTCAGTTAGTCTGACTAAGTCGAGTTAACCCTTTAACCTGAGTTGAATCGGTTTGACTCAGACCGGACCAGTTGACCTTGACATTGACTTGTGGACTTGACCTTTGACTTGCGTTGACCGTTATGTGACTTTGTTGACCAGACGTTGACCGTTAGTGACTGTTAATTGACTCTAGTGGACCAGGCTTTGTATAATGGGCATGTTTAGAGAACTTGGGCTTATGAATAGTTATCTTATTTTACATAGTTGAATTGGACCTCTTATGGTCTGAATTAGTATCTGGTTCCTTCTACAAAGTTGTAGATATTCATTTGACTTGGATATGGACTATGTAATCAATCTAATTGGATTAGTTAATTCTTAGTTATACTAAAGATAGAGATTAAGATACCATAATGGGCTTAGAAACATTAGATAGAATTGTATGATTCTTCTGTGAGCCTTTTGGCTAAACTCTTAGAGTGCTTGTATGATTAACAGTTAGACGATTAACACCGATCGTTCAAGGATGAACCAATGGATCATGGATCTCGAGGTAGGCGAGGCTTGTCATCAAAATAGGTGGGAATGCATTTGACAATTTGTAATCATTGTTATTTCTTTTACGAAAGTCTTTTTTTAATAAACTCATGCATTGTCTATTCGCATATTTCATGCTTTGTTTATCTTTATGATTGTCTTTGGGAAATGAGAATTTCCATCTGTGGTATATTGGGTATTGCTCCTTCATATTTTATGGCTAGGGCGATACACCGCAATATTAATAATAGGTGTGGAATTGGCATCAATATTACGGGTGTGTACCTTTCACTTACAGACTAACTAGGTGGTACGTAAGGCCATCTGCATTACGGTGTGTAAATTTTACCGCAGAAATTATAAGGTGTGTAAATGTCACCGCAGAAACTAAAGGAGGAGTTTAGGTCCATATACATGATTGTTTATTTCAGTGGTTTTGTTGTCTTATAATGTTTGGGAAAACATGTAATGTTTTCCAAATCTGCATATGATTACTTAGAAGTTAAATGTTAATTATTCCCCATTTTCAGTTTCAGTGACAGAGCAGAGTTGCGCAGCGAAAGTTCCGAGAAGTTAATTTCGTTATTTGATTATACTTTGATATGTTTATTTTGTTGTATATTCTGTGTAAACCAAATTACTATTGTATATGTATCACATGAGAGGAGTTCTTGTATTTATTACAAAGAGGGTTTAGATTCGGGTTAATCTTTGTTTAGAACTTTTTTCTTACAATTTAAATATTTGATTTAGATTCGTTAGTGCCTCTTTATTTAGTTAATCTCTTGGGTTAGTCAGCTGCTAGCTTAGGGGCGCTACAAAGTTGGTATCAGAGCTCACTATTAGATCTTATATGGGATATGATAGAAATAGCCAGTGCCAGTTAGTGAACTAGATTAGTTTAGAACTGGGTTGGGATGTGAGATAAATTTTAATCACTAAAAGTTACCAATAATTAAAATAATTATTTGATTGATTGATTTGTTTGTTTGTTTGTTTGTTTGATTGTTTATTTATGTATTAAAGTAAAAATTGTAGGGTGCACCAATGACTTTAGGATTTGATAATAATTAATCTAAAAAAGTATGAACACGTAAACAATCTAATACTATAATAATAATAGTGAAATTAGTATAATTGATATAACTTGTAAATGAAATAGAAACTTACTGAACACATGGACTTATGTGAAGTGTAAATAAATTATGGAGTAACCACATAAACGTTGATAGTAATTTTTGGGACTTATTAATATTTGTAAGAGTAGTTAGATCAATAGTTCAACCATCAATATTAATAATTGCTAATTGTAGATGATAATAATTTAATAAGAGTAATAATAATTTTAATAAAGTAATATTTACACTCACAATTAGTATCAACTTTATTTAACAAAATTCCGATAAGGATATAGAACAACAGAAATAATAATAATTATTATGATCAAATAACTACAAAAATTATTTACGCTTATCTACAAATAAGTTTTGTAAATTAAACTAAATTACAAATTATCTGTAATCTAAAAAATGATCCAGTAAATCTTTAACATGGAACAAATATACATGAAATAGTAATAATAGTATTTTGATGTTTAGTATAATAATGGAATTAAAAGAAAATAAATTCGTACATTAATAGGATACTTTACTCTAATAACAAAAACCTAAAAATTATTAGGATGTATTATAATTTTATCCAGACAAAAAATTTAAATCATATTAAATTACCAACGACAATGTTTAACAATATATGATATTCAGATTCAATCTAAATAAATAAAAACTATTATATCAGCCTTTACATGAATGTAGAATTATATTTAAAAGATTAAAGTTTAATGCATCATCCAGACTATCAACTTAAGATAATGAAAATAATAATACAATTGATAATAATATTCGATTAATCAGATTAGCTAGTAGCAAATCTATAGTAAATAATATTAAGAAAAAAACTTATATTTGGTATTACACAAAAGCTAAAATGACCGAATATTATAAATTGACGTAAAATTCAAATTTAAATTTCTTATATTGATAAAATAAAATAAATAATTCAGATAGCTAAATTGCTTAAAATAATGTGAACTATTGATATGTTTTACGAAATAAATTTATCATAATTACACCAGTTACAATAAAAGTTTAAAGATTAATTAATCATAATAAATTAATAGTTAGTTAATCTAGCACTGGAGAATAGTGAAGGTTATGTTTTCTCTGATCGTAGGAAGGCATTGTCGGGACTGGCCAACCTTGACAGGGCAACTGCATTCAGAGATGACTGATCATAGAAGTTTAATATAATTCTTTAGGAAACCAATAACTATAAATTCACCTAGAAATATTCGTAGGAATCTCCCTTGTAATTAGAGACAAATATTTTATAAGATAGAAATTAGTTTAAGAAAATTAGACTTTCCTACTTGATAAAACTTAAATCAGTGTAGTTGAACCTAGAACTACAAATTTTAGATTTTAGTTGAAGAAAGCCATATAGGTTTGTGGTTTGTTCTATGTTGTTTGCGCTTAGTCAAGAGATGGAATTACTCTATAAGGTGGAGAGTTTTCAAGACTAGAAGGCAGTTCGATTTCCGAGGACGAAAATATTTAAAGGTGGGGAGAATGTAGTGAACCTCAAGCTCGTCAATGCTATTAGACCGGTCAAGAGATGATCATGTGTCGATTTAACCTATAATAACTCGATTAGTTTAACACGGGCATTAATTAATAGGAATTAATCTAACGACGATTTAGATACGATACTAGTATCGTTAGATAGATCTCGAAAAGTTACATGGAATAGACTACTCGAACGTGTCATTCGGATATCGAAAGAAAAAGATATTATCAGAATTATTCGAAGAGAAACGTTAACCGACTTGTTTTCCCCTTATCAAATTCTTGGGTGCCTTTAACAATCCAGGACGACCTTATCAACTCAACCGAGAGGATAACTCTCATTTCTATTCTCTCTTCTTCTTTATTCTTCTTCATCGTTCTCTTTCTTCATCTCTTTTTCCTTCTTCATCTGTTCTTCTTTTTATGGTGATTCTGAGATAGATTTCGAGCATAAACTTAGGGGAAACATTAAGGTTTGATTGTTGGTGAAGATGTTGATTTCAATTGAGCACGGAAGAAGAAGAAGTGATGTTGTTATAATTGGAATTATGATTAATAGAGTTGAATGATGTTATGAAGATTAAGAAGATGAATCATGAAGTTATTATTGATGAAGAATCACGGGTTTAGGTTTAATTGAAGTTCTGAATTCGTTTTGAAGATGAATCAGAGAACTAAATTAGGTTTTATGGGGATGATTGATGTTCTGAAGATTTAGAAGACGAATTATGGAGTTGTTGTTGATGTAGAATCATGGGTATGTGTTGAATTGGTGTTATGAAGATGTCCTGAAGATGAATCGAACAATCAGTGAATTACGGTTTCATGTTCTTCCCCAATTTAAGAACTAGGGTTTCATAAGAAGTTCAAGGAGGAACTGGAAGATGTAATTGAGAGTTTAGAAGATTATTTGGAGGTGGGTTTGATGTGAATTAAAAGTTAAGGTTGAAGAATAACTCGAGATGATTAGTCAGGGTTGAACTGTGGTTGTGAAGTTATTGAATCTGAATCAGATGGAGGTTGAACAACTATGAAGGATTACGATTTGGGTTCAAGGTAATTCTTTTTTAGTAAACTGAAGTAATTCTTGTTGTAGTTCTGAAATGAATGATGATATTGTATTATATTGGTGGTTGTTGAGCTAAGATGCAGATTCTGAATGAGTTTGCATTGGTCTAGTAATTAGAGGAACTGAATGGAGATCCGCCATAACATATGGGTTTGAATAAGGGAATATTGTGAAACAAAAGAGAGTGCTTGAGATGAGTATTACAAGGAAGATATATTAGGAATGGTGGTTGAATGTTTTATGAAACCAGAACTCAAGAAGTGATTGAATTACATGTTCAGTGGACTGGATTGTGTATGTTGAACTGGTAGTGGTAATTGGAGATGGTGGTGTTGTTTGTGAAGGTGAATGAGAGTTATGTAATAGAATCTATGAGCTGAGTTTATATGTAGGTTAACTGAGAATGGTGAAAGGATGGTTTATAAGTCCCTTGTGAAGTTAAGGTTCACAGTTTAGCATAGTGATGAACTGAATATGATTGAATTGGTGATTTAGGGATTGAAATTGAGGCAGGGATGTGAATGAACAGGTATTTCAGATGTATAGGTTTGGTTATACAGGATAATTGGAGTTGGAATTGCAGAATGGATATGAGTTGTTGAGGTGTAAGGTGTGTATGTATTGATAGTAGTGATGATATGAACTGAGTTTGAGTAAGGCTGTGAGGGTTTGTAATTGAGTTATTCAACTGAAGATTGTTGATTGTAGGGTTGTAGTTTGTGCTTGCTGTAAATCTTGGAACTGCTATCTGCAGGTAGGCTTTAGTTGTATTTGTAAATTGTTCTGAAGTTCTTTTAGAAAGAATGAGTAGTTTGTTAATGAAAATGAAATATGTAATAAAAGTATGCCTGTTAGTCATCCCAGTCAGATGTCTGACTAAATTGCTTAGCTGACTCAGTTAGTATGACTGAGTCGAGTTAACCCTGTAACCTGAGTTGAATCGGTTTGACTCAAACCGGACCAGTTGACCTTGACATTGACCTTGACTTGTGGACTTGACCTTTGACTTACATTGACCGTTATGTGACCTTGTTGACCAGACGTTGACCGTTAGTGACAGTTAATTGACTCTAGTGGACCATGCTTTGTATAATGGGCATGTTTAGAGAACTTGGGCTTATGAATAGTTATCTTATTTTACATAGTTGAATTGGACCTCTTCTGGTCTGAATTAGTATCTGGTTCCTTCTACAAAGTTGTAGATATTCATTCGACTTGGATATGGACTATGTAATCAATCTAATTGGATTAGTACATACTTATTTATACTAAAGATAGAGATTAAGATACCATAATGGGCTTAGAAACATTAGATAGAATTGTATGATTCTACTGTGAGCCTTTTGGCTAAACTCTTAGAGTGCTTGTATGATTAACAGTTAGACGATTAACACCGATCGTTCAAGGATGAACCAATGGATCATGGATCTCGAGGTAGGCGAGGCTTGTCATCAAAAGAGGTGGGAATGCATTTGACAATTTGTAATCATTGTTATTTCGTTTACGAAAGTCTTTTTTTAATAAACTCATGCATTGTCTATTCGCATATTTCATGCTTTGTTTATCTTTATGATTGTCTTTGGGAAATGAGAATTTTCATCTGTGGTATATTGGGTACTGCTCCTTCATATTTTATGGCTAGGGCGATACACCGCAATATTAATAATATGTGTGGAATTGGCATCAATATTATGGGTGTGTACCTTTCACCCACAGACTAACTAGGTGGTACGTAAGGCCATCTGCATTACGGTGTGTAAATTTCACCGCATAAATTATAAGGTGTGTAAATGTCACCGCAGAAACTAAAGGATGAGTTTAGGTCCATATACATGATTGTTTATTTCAGTGGTTTTGTTATCTTATAATGTTTGGGAAAACATGTAATGTTTTCCAAATATGCATATGATTACTTAGAAGTTAAATGTTAATTATTCCCCATTTTCAGTTTCAGTTTCAGTGACAGAGCAGAGTTGCGCAGCGAAAGTTCCGAGAAGTTAATTTCGTTATTTGATTATACTTTGATATGTTTATTTTGTTGTATATTCTTTGTAAACCAAATTGCTATTGTATATGTATCACATGAGAGAAGTTCTTGTATTTATTACAGAGAGGGTTTAGATTCGGGTTAATCTTTGTTTAGAACTTCTTTCTTACAGTTTAAATATTTGATTTAGATTCGTTAGTGCCTCTTTATTTAGTTAATCTCTTGGGTTAGTCAGCTGCTAGCTTAGGGGGCGCTACACTTTCTATGGACTGGTGATCCATCTGTGAAGAAACTAATAACAGTTAAATGGGAAGAAGTAAATGCACCTTATGAGGAAGGAGGACTAGGTATAAGAAGGTTAGAAGTGATGAATAAGGCCTTGTTACTAAAACTATTATGGAAAATTGAAACAGAAGATGAGGAATGGACTAGATTCATGAAAGCAAAGTACAAGAACATAAATAACCAATGGATAACTAGTTACAAAAAATCTTCAATTTGGCCTGGGTTAAAATGGGTAATAAATGATCTCAAGGAAGGGAGTAGATGGCTGGTGGGGGATGGTAAAAGCATTTCAATTTGGGAAGATAAGTGGGTGAAGGCATATGCAATTGGAGAGCATTATAGCTCAGATCCTTTTGTACAACAAAACAAAGATTTAAAAGTTAGTAATCTAATTTCAAATGGTGAATGGAATGTTCCTGAGGAAATGCAGAACATTTTTGACATCCAAGAATTTCCAGTGTTAAGCAAGGGAAGTGATAGTAGAATTTGGGCTGCTGATTTAACTGGAAACTTTTCAGTGGCTAATGTAGTACAACAGATTAGAGTCAAATATCAGAAAGTTCAGTGGGCTAGATTGGTGTGGAGTCCTTATATACATCCTTATACATCTTGCAATGTATGGAATATTCTTAGAGGATCATGTGCAACTGAAGAGAGTGTCAGGAATAAATAATTTGACACAGTATCAAAATGTTATCTATGTGGAAATGGCCAAGACGATATGAAACATATTCCGTGGGAATGTTCTTTCAGTAGATAAGTCTAGAGTTGGCTAGGAGGTATGTTTACTATTACCGCCCCTAGTAATTTTGATGAATTAATACGTTGTGTCAAAAACCAAAGCTCTGCAATCAGACAGATATGGTACATAAGCTCATTTTTAGTGATGGTGGAATTATAGATGACAAGAAACATGAGAATATATGAGAACATCAATCCCAATGTTATGAAATTAAAAGAGAAAATCATGAGCTTTACAAAGGAGTGTGGAGTCAGAGTAAATGGAATCATGAAGAATAACATGTATGATCTTAATATTATTTTCACTTTTGGTATAAAAAGGATTAAAAGCAAATGCAATTCCGTGAAAGAAGTTTTTTTCAGGCTTCCTCAGAGAAATCAAACTCTAATTTGTTGTGATGGGGCTGCAAAAGGAAACCCTGGTGCAACAGGGATTGGGTTTATTGCAAGAACAAGTGAAGGGGGATGCTTGGGAGATGGAAGTGGTGGATTGGGAACTGCAACAAACTACATTGCAGAGGTAATGGCCTTGATAACTGCAGGTGAATGGGCTGTGAAAAAGAATTTATTGGACATATGTTTCAGCCTAGACTCTAAAGCTGTCATTTTAGCATTCATTGGTGGCAAAATTCCTTGGATAATAAGGAACAGATGGGATAAAATTACTGAACATCTGAGAAGTATTACTTTTAGACATACATACAGGGAAATAAAATTTTCAGCAGATCATTTTGCAAAGGAAAGAACTAAACTGGGAAGAGGGGTAATAAGAATATATGAAGGCAGGCCTGAGTCTTTGAGAATAATGGAGCAAGAGAATGAACACTATTTCAGATTTTCTTGATAATTTTGTTGTAAAAATAATAATTTTTGTTTGTTTTTTTTTTCTTCTTTTAGCTCCGCTTCTTTATGCATTTGGTTAATCATGGTATGTCAAGATTAACAATACTTTTTTGTGATTCCTTTTGGTAATAAATTTTTTATGATTGAAAAATAAATAAAAATCGCTTGATTTCTTTGCTGTTGTAACCAAGTCTTCAACTTTGATTATGAATTTTGCTCTTCCTTGTATTGTTTCTTATAAACCTTGAACGTCTTCAACTTTCTTCATAAATTTTGATGTCGTTCCGCTTGTTGATAATGATAAGTTTCTAATATGGACAAAAATAGGTACTAACAAAATAGAAAATTGAGATCAAAATAAACACAAAAATGTTTCTATAAGTATGCACGAAGGCAAATTTCTAGGAAAAATCGAAACAATGAAAATGAATACACGACGACTTAAAAGGACTTGCAATGTTTGAAATGGAGGACACAAAGTTAGGACATAAATGGATTAGGAAGTGGAGAAATCTAGAAAGCCTTTAACCAATTCAAATTTTGATGAATCTTCTGAATTATTTTACTATTCTCCAACAATATCTTGTAATCTTGGGTTGCCTTCGGCTGCTATTATTTTTTACAATGGTATTAGCTAACACGGTACCTTAATCTTTGCCCGAGTCCCTTAAATGGTAAAACCGGCCATGTTTGTGAGGGTTACGCGACCTTGCATTTGTTTTATTTTCTTTTTTTTCCCTTTAAAAAAAAAATAGTCGAGAATGGGGCTAATTATGCGCCATCCAAACAACAAAAGAGGAATCAAATCCACTTGAATAATGATGCGCCATGACTTAATGCTCTACGTCATTAATAAAATTTTCACGGGCCATCTATACTTAAAATGGCTAGATGCCAAAGGAAGCTACTATTACCCTTTCGAAGAAGAATAGTATTCCGGTTCCCGATTCTTCCACAACCGATTCTAATTTCTATCCGTGTTACTTCACAAGAGGTTTATCCCCATAATGGCATTCTTGGTAGTTTCCTCCATAACCGCGGATCATTATCTACTACCCCCTCCACAAAACTATAAGCGTTGAAGTCGTGTGTGAACTTTCTCAACCCACTTCTAACGTCAGTTTAATCACACCCACGTTATAAACTGTTACTTCCATCAAACAAAAACGCAGCGTTTCATTCACCCACGTTAATTAGGAAGAATCAAGTCCTTCTAAAAATCCCGTTGACCTCGAAGTTTCCACCTTAATTTCACCTCTCCCTATATAATCCCTCAAACCCCCCGTTTCAGTTATAAAATTAATTCATCTCTTTTTTATTTGATCATCTTTCTGAAAAAAATTCTCAAATCTCTGAAACAAATCCCACAAATTCAATCAGAAGAAGAAAAAAAATCACAAATTCAATCAGAAGTCTAGGGAAATTTCTTGAAGAATCATGGAATACAGACCATTAGAGGTAACGATAATCTCAGCAAAAGACATCAAAGATGTGAATCTCTTCTCAAAGATGGATGTTTACGTGCTGGCTTCAATCGGTGCTGATCCAAGAACACAAAAGAAAACACCAGTAGATCACGACGGTGGGAAAAACCCAAGCTGGAATTTCACGATGACTTTCTCAATTGATGAATCGTTAGCAAAACAGAACCGTTTGATTCTCATCTTACAGCTCAAATCTGAAAAAACCTTAGGTGTTGATCGTGATATCGGTGAAGTTCATGTGCCGATCAAAGAACTCCTTGACAATCCCGGTGCTGAGAAAGCAAGTCAGTTCGTTTCTTATCAGGTTAGAACGAAGAGTGGTAAAGCTAAAGGGGAATTGAATTTCTCTTACAAATTTGGGGAGAAGGTGTCTCAGCCCGCACCCGTTTACGCAGCCGCTCACGTACCAGAGTCGTCGGCTTATAAAGTGGGAGAGCCTGTTACAGCGTATCCTGCCGCTGCTGCAGTGGGTGGTTCTAGTGTGCCGTATCCACCACCAGCTGGGTATCCGCCGTCTGGGTCAGGAGGACCGTATCAGGGACAAGGAGGGCCGTATCCACCACCACCAACTGGGTATCCTCCTGCTGGATATGGAAATGGACAGACGCAGCCACCAATGGGGTACCCACCTCAACAGCCGGGATACGGGTATCCTCCACAGCAGCCTGGGTATGGGTATCCACCCCAAGGTGGGTACGGTGGATACCCTCAGCAGCCTCCAATGGTGGTGAAACCACAGAAACCAAAGAAGAATAAAATGGGAGGAATGGGAATGGGTTTGGGTGCTGGATTACTCGGTGGGCTTTTGATTGGTGATATGATTTCTGATGTTGGTGACTATGATGGTGGCTTTGATGATTGTGGTGGCGGCTTTGATTTTTAGTTTTATGTTTTTGATTTCACTATATGGTGGTGGCTTACTAAGAATGTAATTTGAGACATGGTTATTAACCTGGAGAATTACTCCTGTTTTCACTCTTCGTTATTTGTTCGTCAAGACTTTACTGATTTTACTTCTTGTTATTAAATGGTTCTGTAAATATTAATGGTTTCTTTTGTTACTCAGTTTTGCTGATTCTTGTTATATTGTTTTTTGGACATATGGAATTTCTTGTGTCAGTAATCTAGATGTTCTGTTTGATAAGCTGTGATGACAGCATTCACAATTATGATACCAGTACAACTTCTGTTGTAAGGAATTAGTGTGTTTTGATATGTTAATTAGAGGTTATCTTGGCTTTTGGTATTACCAAAATGATGCAAACAATTTGGACTCTGCTCAGATACTATCTACCTCTTACAACTCTTATTACTGAGAACCAGGTTTGTTTTTTAGCTGGGGCAAATCTTTTTAGACAGACTTTCCTTGTAGCATTTGAGTTCTGACAAGAATTGGTGGATTTGCAGGTTTTCTGTGGTAGACTATCTTATTTTGTTTCATACATTGGATAGTATTGGGCGCTGGACCCGCATACAAGAGGTTTGCTTAACTCTCTATTTCAGCTTACACAATATCATAAATAATGAATCCCTGTGTTTATATGTTTGTTTCTTTGGGGGGAGTGTAGTTTCCGCAGGAAGGACCAATGTGCTCCTCTGGGATGACGCAAATGAAGGAATTACTCGAGAGAGATAAGTTAAGTCTTGTCTGTTTAATATTTGAATCATGGTGGGTGCAGAGCCGAAGGGATTTGTTTTATTGCTTCATAGTTGGTGCTTTTTAATTCCAAACATTTGAATATCGTGGGTTTTCGGAATAGTCAAGAGTATGGTTAGATGCCTTTTAACTCGCCCTGCTTTAAAAGGTTGGCCTGGTATGCTGTTTTAGACCTTTATATAAATGTATAAATATATTGACTTTCTAAATCTTGTTTGAAGTATTATCAACTGGTATCTTCTTTCTTTTGTTACCGTAACTTCTGCTTCTTGCTGCCAACAACAGTACCATGCATATGTGCCTAAAGCAACTACAATACAAAGTTGTGCTGATAAACATGTTGCTTTTTATCTTTTTCGCCTTGTCTTCATTACCAAGAGTTGAGTTTTGTAAACATGTTGCTCTTTATCTTTTTCAGAAAGAACAAAAGTTTTACAGGGGCTGCTCGAAGCGAGTTGCAATTCTCACCGTGGCATTGATATGCATAACTTGACTTAGTTTTTCTTTGTATCAACTAGAAGTGTAGAAGTGAGTATTTCCACTACTCACACTTGTCTCCTATCTACAGAAGTAAGACGGCGAGATGATTTGGAGTCTCTTGGTTTATGTGCTTCTGTACTTCATAAGAGGATAGTATGATGTTTTCCCTAGTTCTGATTCTACGGCATGCATTTATGACCGAGTATCTTTTTCTGCCAAATCGGAAGAAGCATAAATATGACAAGATATGTGAGAAGAAGTTATCCACTTCTAACACAATATACATACATACTTAAGGTTTTTGGTCTCTCTGAATTGTGCTCAACCGATGTTTAATGAATCTCATAAGGTGGACTGTCTCTGTTCTGACACACGTCCGCATCTAACTTTACAGCCACCTCCCATGGCGTCTGGAGGTCGTGCAACTGCAATATCAACAGATGTTAATAACAGTTGTAGTGAGCTCATGGGAGAATAGATGTTGACCTAATTGTTTGTAAGGCACCAATGGAACATGAGTTGAACTGCCAGGGAAGGTGGGAGCAGAGATGTAACACCCACCATCTGCAATTGCAAATAGCAGGTTATAGGAATGAGAGAAGAGTTTCGCAGAAGAACATAAAATGCTTGTGAATTTCATAATATACGGTTTCTCTTACCAATTGTTTAGCAGAAGAATTTTGTTGACGATGGAAACCAGCTACTACTTGGGTGACCATTCCTGCTGCCTGAGGCATGCCCAAGGCTTGAAGTTTCAGTTGTCCTCATGGGTTGTGAGGCATTTCTACCGGAGGAACCTGAAAGAGCAACTGTGCTGGATGTAGCACGCCCACTTTCAACGAAGCTGCTCAATATCTGCAACAAACAGCAAACCAACCATTCACACCAGTTAAAGATCCAGTCTGAGCCAAGTAACAGAGTGGTATTGAGAACTAATAACAAAGAGGAAATGGCACCGCATGATTACTTACAGAATTCTCAATAGGCCTAACAGAACTCGAAATCCTCTGTATTGACCATTCAAACGCAGTTGTATCCAAGGGCGAGTAGCATCAGTGGACACAACAAGGTCGGTGACTTCAGACGAGCAAGAAGCACCATACCCCCCTGAAGTTGAAATGACGACAGTATAATGATGTTATTTGACAAGGATCGTTTCATACATTTTAAAAGCTCAATACTAGCTTTCATGTTTCAGGCTTTCAGTATCTAACTTGGAATTCAAAAAGAATTAGAAGCTTTTTCAAGCCTACAATTGCACGTCAAACTGTTGGTTGAAGTTTTGAAAACTTCAGCTGTCAAAACTGTATTTTTAAATGGCAAATCCTTGTTTATGTATCTATTCAGAAAGTATAATACAAGAGTTTACCTTTATGTAAGTTGAGATAGAAGGCAGACTGAATTATTTGCAAATGTAAGTAGGTTACGCATATAAAATCGATTCGCTGTTATATACATATAATAAAATGAACCCCTAAATTTGGGGGCATACATATAGGACAGAAACATGGGTGCCAATAGTATATCAAGGGTGGCCCTTATCCTGCAATTTTTAAAAATGCTAAAATACCCCTCATGAGATTAGTGTTTAATAAGTGATCATTAAAATTCTAATTCTAAAATCATCTCACTAATTACCCATCCCACTAATTAACCAACCACCCACTAATTAACTCACTAACCATTACTAATTAACCCTTCTCTCTCACTCTTCTTCTCATCTTCTTCTCCAAAAACACAAACAAAATTCCGAAAATTTCTTTGTTCGATTAAGTTCTCGATTAAAAACATTAATGGCACCTCGTGTTAAGCGATGCCCTAGAAATATGGTGCTGAATCCTGGTATTGCTTCTATAGCATCTCAATCTAGGGTTTTTGGAAAAGATGGTGATGAAGAGGATAGTGAATTGATTGGTGTTGGAGAGCGAGAAATAGATCCTGATTCTTTAAAATTGCATATAGAAAGGTATTTCCCACAAACCCATTGCTTGGTTTTTCGTATTTCGTTGATTTGTGACGAGTAATCGATGATTCCTCTGGGTTTTGGAAGTTCCAGAGTAGTGTTCGGCTGAAATTTAGCAGCCGAACTTCTTCTTTTTTTACAGACGAAGAACAATTCGGCTTATATTTTGAAAATCGATTGCACCGAACCTTTGTATTCGGCTAATACCTTGCCAACCTTTCCCGGCCGAACCTAACAAACGAAATCTACCCCAGGTGGTTGTCAGGTTCAGCTGACTCGATTAGATTTCTTTTAAGCCGAACTTATCTCCGTAAACACTTCGAAAATCTTGCTTTGTATGCTCTAGGTTCGGCTAACTCGTGATGATGAGTTATCAGCCGAACTTATCTCTATACTCTCAAGTTTTTAGATTTTATTCTTGCCATAACCTCTTCGTCCGATGTCGGAATGGCCTCATTCTTTTTGCGTTGTTTTGGACTTTTCATTATCTTGAAGATGCCGATAATATATCATTGATTTGAATGATTTTTCATATCCACAAGTACAAAACTTTAGTTAAAACAACGCAAAAAAAATCAATTAGTTAAACTAAAGTTTTGTACTTGTGGATATGTAAACTCATTCAAATCAATGATATATTATCTCCATATTCAAGAGAATGAAAAGGCCAAAACAACGCAAAAAGAATGAGTCCATTCCGACATCGGACGAAGAGGTTATGGCCAAAATAAAATCTAAAAACTTGAGAGTACAGAGATAAGTTCGGATGATAACTCATCATCACGAGTTAGCCGAACCTGGAGCATACAAAGCAAGATTTTCAAAGTGTTTACAGAGATAAGTTCGGCTTAAAAGAAATCTAATCGAGTCAGCCAAACCTGACAACCACCTGGGGTAGATTTCATTTTCCAGGTTCGGCCGGGAAAGGTTGGCAAGGTATTAGCCAAACACAAAGGTTCGGCGCAATCGATTTTCAAAACATAAGCCGAACTGTTCTTCGTCTGTAAAAAAAGAAGAAGTTCGGCTGCTAAATTTCAGCCGAACACTACTCTGGAACTTCCAAAACCCAGAGGAATCATCGATTACTCGTCACAAATCAACGAAATATGAAAAACCAAGCAATGGGTTTGTGGGAAATACCTTTCTATGTGCAATTTTAAAGAATCGAGCTCTATTTCTCGCTCTCCAACACCAATCAATCCACTATCCTCTTCATCACCATCCTTTTCAAAAACCCTAGATTGAGATGCTATAGAAGCAATACCAGGATTGAACACCATATTTCTAAGGCATCGCTTAACACGAGGTGCCATTAATGTGTTTAATCGAGAACTTAATCGAACAAGAAATTTTAGAATTTTTTTTGTGTTTTTGGAGAAGAAGATGAGAAAAAGAGTGAGAGAGAAGGGTTAATTAGTAATGGTTAGTGAGTTAATTAGTGGGTGGTTGGTTAATTAGTGAGATGGGTTAAATTAGTGAGATTGTTTTAGGATTAGAATTTAATTAAGTGGAAGGGTAGTATTGTAATTTAAACTAGGCAGGTGTATTATAGTAACTTAACAAGATTTAGGGCAGCCCTTATAATTTTGTGTGGGGTGCCTATTAAGGGTGTATGCCCCAAAATTATTGGGTCTGCCCCAAATTAGGATTCAATAAAATCGATTGCCTTGTCGACTAATGTGGTGCATTTCTAAGCGTCCCTAGCTATCACAACGATGCGAACATGAGCTACTGTTTTGGCCCATCCATTACAATATGAGGTGGTTTAAAAGTTGGATCCACCTCCCAATAATGCAAAAGAGAGAACTACTGTCACACTCATTATTTAGTTTCTCATCACCCTTAAACCCACGGGCGTACTAAAAATTCATGCGCGCACTCATTATCTGAGGAAAAATTTCCCACAAACCTATATTTATTAAAATTAGTTTTTCGTTTCTTGTTCTTCCTTTGTCTTCTATTTTTTTCTTTCCAGATTTCCTTTTTCCGAGAGAACAAAGAGAATTCAATCGAGGATCATACTGATGTCTTTAATTGAGAAGATTTTTCAATAAGATTTAAAGTTATTTCGAGTTCTCGTGGTATTACTGGGAGAAGGAATTCAGTCGAGGATTTAAAGTTATTTCGAGTTCTCGTGGTATTACTGATTTCCTTTTTCCTAGAGAACAAAGAGACTTCAGTCGAGGATCATACTGCTGTCGTTAATTGAGAAGATTTTTCGAGAAGATTTAAAGTTATTTCGATTTCTCATGGTATTACAGGGAGAAGGAGATGGGTATAATTCAGATTGGTGGAGATGGGTATTTGCAGATCTGGAATTGAGAGAGGTGGATATGGGTATTTAAAAGATAGACAAAAATTAAACAAGATCATGGATCAATTAGAATCTCATATGTGAAATTTTGGATTGAGTGGATTGCATTACTTGGTGCAGGTTACGTTTATATCAAGCTTAACAATTTCCAAGCTGAAGAATTTAAGGATTATTGTGAGGCTAGAGCGATTCAGGAAGTTGGGTTATGGTTCAACTCGAGAAATCAGTGGATGGATTTGCAATTTGCCGAGAAGAACACGAAGATGATTATCAGTTGCTGATGATGAGTGATTAACGAATCTGGTGCTGCTACTGAATTTGAGACAGAAGAAAGGGGATTCGATGTTGCAGAAAGAGTGGGTTTCTCTATGAGTTCAAATTGGAGCTTGTGACGATCACTGGAGATGTTACAAAGATGGGTTGGTTCTGGTTCGACGTTATATGAGAAGATTCGAGAGATTGATTATGAAGATGGATGATGAGCAGCATGTACAAATGGATGTTAAAGTGATGGTTTGAGCTACATGCAGTGTTGGTCTTAGGCTGAGATGGTTGAAAATGAATGATTGGAGGCTGCAACCACAAACCCATACTCGATTCCTTCGATTCAATAACAGTTCAACTTCAACCAACAAAACCTTAATAATTGACAAGGAAAGGGGGATTTCAATCAAGCAAATAACTGGGGGTGAGATCTATGACAAGGAAGCAAAATATGAGCTCAAGACTAAATGCAAAGGAAGATCAAAACATTAGATGATCAATTAACATTAAAATCACAATTTCAGCTGCAACATTAGACTAAATACAAGGCATGAACTGCATCCACACTTCAGTATCATACAAACCCAAATATGATTTCATTCATCTCAGATCAAGCCGTCTGAACATATTTGATTCACTCTAATACTTGTTCTTTAATTTAACCTGCTACACATATTTATTACAAAATCTGAATAATCCCATCTCTACATATTTGATTAATTAATTAAAGATCTGCAATTGACCGATCTTAATGTACTTACCCATTTAAAATTTTCTGAAAACAGCCTAATACGAAGTTTGAAGAAATCTGTCTGAACAATCCCACAAAACCCATTCAAACTCAGGTTATTTATGCTACTCTTCCATCCAAATCCCTATGACCCTATTCCCTTCGTGAACCCACTAACAACACCAACAATCAATTATGTTGTTGTTTTGTCCACAAAAGATTATGAATCAACTTAAAAACCAGGCCTTTTCTAATATAAAAAATCTCTTAAGACTAGAAGATGAATCAACATAAAATCAATCAATTGTTGATTTCTCAACAAATATAAATAAAAAATTAAATCTTCATTGTCTGTGAACCAGAGTTGGATCGTCGGAAATTGATTGGATCTAATTAATGAGTTAGAAGATTAGATCTGCTTAGTGATTGTTGATCGGTTATTTCCTTTGGATTGCATCTGCTACCTGTTAGAAAAAAAATTGCAGAAGAAGAAGAAAGAAGAAGAGAGACGAAGGGACGGGTTAAACAAAGAAAATTAGTTTTCTTTTGATTTTAACAATGGTAACACACGACCGGAGATGTGCGACATGTGGCTTGTGGGGAAACTACGAGTATACGGGTTTAACCCGCGGGTTTACAAGCCGGGCCGGGTTAACCCGTTTTCCCACGGGCTGACATTTCTCCAACCCGAACCCGGCTTGTTAGAGAACCAGCCGAGCCGGGTGCGGGTTTTTCACGGGTCGGGACGGGCAAACCCGCGGGTTTTGGCTTGTTTGCCAGCTCTAATTGGAGGTGATGATGTTAGTTAGATAGCCATGGATGGTGTTGTTGCTTTGAGATTATGGAGCAAAAAATGCTTAGATGAATGCTTAGGATTTGAATTGCAGTTGCAAGCAATGGCAGATGAAACTGCTGGTTTAGATGGATGTCTAGGATACAGGGCAAGAAGAGCAGGTGTTGTTGCAGGTGATTGGAAGATGGTCCTGGTTTATGCTGTTGATTTGCAGGTGCAGGTGATTGAAGCTGCAGTTCTGTTGTTGGTGGTTTTTGAAATCATGAGATTACAGCTGAGTTTAGCTCAATGGAGGGAACAAATGGAGGTGCTGAAATGGTGTTGGTTGTGTGTCAACTGTCAATGTCTAAGAGATGCATAACCTGCAGGTGATGCCGTTAGTTAGCTAGCCATGGCTGGTGCTATTGGTTTGAGATTATGGAGCTGAAATGCTTAGATGGATGCTTAGGATTTTAATTTTCAGTGGCAAGCAATGACAGATGAACCTTCTGGTTTAGATGGATGTCTAGGATACAGGGCAGGAAGAGCGGGTGCTGTTGCAGGTGATTAGCAGAGATGGTCCTGGTTGATGTTGTTGATTTGAAGGTGCAGGTGATTAAAGCTGCAGTTCTGTTGGTGGTGGTGTTTGAACTCATGAGATTACAACTGAGTTTATCTCCATGGAGGTGCTGAAATGGTGTTGGTTGTGTGTCAATTGTCAATGGCTAAGAGATGCATAACCTACATATTAGAGGTATGAGTGATTTAAATCAACAGATAGAGAAGATGAATGTCTGATGCCGAATCGATATGCGGAATATAGTGTTGTTGTTGAGGTTGCATAACTTGTTATGCATCTATAAAATTGGTTGCATAACTTGTTATGCAGTCCCGAAAATGGTTGCACAACACGTTATGCATTTATTATTGTAGGTGCATGACAAGTTATGTAGCCTTTTTTTTGCATAACTTGTTATGCAGTCCAGATAATGGTTGCATAACACGTTATGCAGCTACTTTTTTGTTAGTACTGAAACCAACAAAAAAAAAGGCGGCATAACACGTTATGCACCTACAATAATATCTGCATAACATGTTATGCAATCGAGAAAATGGATGCATAAATGAATTAAAAAAAATTGATGCATAATCTTGTATGCATCCAAGGAAATGGATGCATAACATGTTATGCATAAATTAATAGATGCATGAACCGAAATATGGTTGTATAACATTTTATGCATCTTTTGTTGTGTCTGAATAATGTGTTATGCATCGTTTTTGGAGGCTGCATAATGGTTATGTACCAAATTTTTGAAAATTTTGCTTAAAAGAACAATCGCCTCCGATTTTTTCACAAAAAACTTAAATTTGATATTGTTGTTTGTACTCATTGTGTATCTCTCTTAAAAAAAATTCCAACGATATAAAATTTGTGAAATTCCAAGGCGCGGATTTTTAGATATATTATATGCAAGTTGTGTTTTCAATTATACCCCTGATGCATAACCCGTTATGCAGATATTTTTCAAAATTTCATATAATTATGGGTATCAGTGGAACTAAAAATTAATCTTGGGCATGACAATAAGAATATTATTTTTTTGGGCCTTCGCCTAAGTTTCCCAATGCAAAATTTCATGAGGTGAACTTTTGTTGTCCAACATCATTGAAGTAATCAGTGGTATACTTGACTTTCAATTTGTCTGCAGGAACTTACAATTTTACGCCATAAACATATACTCCATTTATAGTTTTATCCATTACACAAATGCCTTCTCTTCTTCGCTTCATTAATAATCCTTCCATCTCTTCTTCAATAAGCCTGACAAAATAGTATATGAGACGAAGTAATAATTTGCAGCTAAAATGCCAGGAGAAAACCTCTAAAGTATCGGTGATTATTGAAAGGAGAAATGCCAAGAGAATTATTGACAAATGGTTGTATCCACTGCAAACCTCTAAAGTATCGGTGATTCTTTTTGGACAACATTAAAAATGACACAAAAACCGTCCCACTTACATTGGAGTGGGATCCGCTCCCACTGAAGTTGGGATATGGGTTCCACTTTAACGTGTGTGGGATGGTTTTTGTGTCGTTCTTAATGTTGTTCATTTACTACACAGTTTTTGTTGGTAAATTATCTAGCTGTAAATTGAATTTCAATCTTTGATTTCAGTTTGTTATTGCCTTTGTATCATATAAGTTTTACCGGATAAGCTATAAAGCTCAAGGTGCATCTCTGCTATATGCACCTTCAACCAACTACCCTTCTCTATATGTGTGTTGTTGATATTCTACAACTTAAAGTTGGGGAGTACTTTGACATGCTTGCTCACTAATGATAGTCGTTTCCATGCAACCCACGGGTATTTTCACCATGATGGTGGATTTTTTGTTTAGGCCTGACGGACAACTTGATAAGCACTGGAAAGCTTCCAATGGCATGAAGCGAGCTAAGACGCTATACTTCTCTCGGCCATCCACCCACTGACCTGATGCACCATGATGAAAGTTCTCATGGCAATAACGCATCTTTGAGCATGCACCATGCGAAAAAGGCGGGAGTTATATAACTATTATTCTTTCGAGGATATAAATCTAATAGGGGTTTCAATCTTGTTGCATGACACAAGCTTTGTAATTACAAAAACCATGGTGGTCTTGCCTTCAGAGATATTAATTTTCTTAAATAGCTTTACTTTCTAAGTTAGCTTAAAGAACATGCACTGAATCTAGTCAACTTTGGGTGCAAATTCTGAAACCAAAGTTTTTTAAGGACACTGATTTTCTACATCATACAACTTCTGGTTCTAACATCTCTTGGGTCTGGAATGGGATTGAAAAAACACTAATTGTAGTCCAAGAAAATTATTTCATGGAGGTCAGTAATGGTCAGAAGACAAGAATTTGGTCCCATATCTTGGGTCTGGAATGGGAATACATCACCCTCCCGTTCCATCTTTAGATAACCATGTTGCTTATGTTTTTTTCCAGAAATTTGTTCATGCCACATTTAAACACTTGGGACGTGACTTTAGTCAATCAGTTGTTTGATGCCTTCACTGCAGCTAGAATTATACACATTTTTGTGGATACCTCCAAGGAAGACAATATCATCTGGATTCCTTCTAAAGATGGAAAAATTTTAGTCAAGATTACTAATAATTCATTTCAAAATACTACCAGTAATACACAAGTTAATGGAGTAATTGTTTCTAATAAAGTCTGGAAATCCATATGCAGGTGCAATGCATATCACATAATCAAAAAATTTACATGGTAATGTATAAGGGATATAATACCAACTTGAAGCAGGATTGCAAGGATTATTACTAATGTTGAGACACAATGTGGTTGTTGTGCCCAAGATGAAGAAACTATTAAGCATATCCTTCTAGAATGCAAACACGCAAGGGAAGATTGGATATGCCTAAATATTGGTATTTATGTACTCAAGCATAGTTCAATGACTGTATCTTCATGGTGTCACAGTTGGTTCTCTAATGGTCAAGCCACAAGGGATGATAGATGTACTTACATGCTGATGTTTAGTCCATGGATAATCTGGAAAGATAGGTGTGAATCTATCTATCAGGGATTAGCTCTTAACCCACATGATTTTATGAATATAATTAACTATTACTTATCTCTTTGCATGCATTCAGATAGTCTACATGTTATAAAATTATGATGCGACAACTACTTTTTTCAATTTTCCCATCTCATACAGGAAACTGCTTGATGTCAATTTTGTCAAGTTCAATGTTGATGCTTCATTATATTATGATACTAATCCGTATGGTATTGATTTGTCTTTCAAGATCAAGCAAGGCCATATGGAGGCACTAGAGGAGCATATTCAGAAGACTGCCTAACTCCGGAAGAAGCAAAATGCAAAGTAGTACGTGAAGCGCTATTATGGGCCAAAAAATTTCAAATAAAAATGATTCACATTGAAGCGGATGCTGAGTTATCTAGTCATTAAATCTATCGTCGATTGTATCTTTCACCTATTATGACCAAAGGTACATCATCAAGGAGATAAAGCACATTAGTCTTAGTTTTTATTTCTACATTTTTTTCTTATATTAGTAGAAACGACAATCAAGTCGCTAATAAAATATCTAAGATGATTAGAGCTGACTCAGACTCAGTGAGTCTTGAGTCCTATGATAATTTCCCTTCAAATATTTGTACTCTTTTAGCCAGGACTAAAATTTCGATATTTCCCAAGTTTCATTTATAAAATTAATTATTATTATTAAAGAGGTGTTGGAGTCCAGCTTGTTGCTAGGTTACCAACCAAAAGATTTGTTTAATTTTAATTTTCCAAAATTATGTCTTTATTATTATATAAATTTTGTTAATTATTAAAAAAAATAAAGTAATACCTTAGTGTTATGAATTTCAACCGTTGGATTAAGTTTAAGTTTGACGTACATTGCACACTGACGTTATGTATCTCCTGTAAAAGTTTCTTAAAGATGCAACCATGGAAAGTATTCAAAAGTATGCTATGTTTCTAGTTTTGTCTACATAAACATAATCTGAAATAGTATTATGATGTCAAACATATCTTTATATATAGCCGTTAAATATTTTTA
Source organism: Papaver bracteatum (assembly GCA_023529315.1). Classification (NCBI taxonomy): domain Eukaryota; kingdom Viridiplantae; phylum Streptophyta; class Magnoliopsida; order Ranunculales; family Papaveraceae; genus Papaver; species Papaver bracteatum. Next base: position 808,773 of record JAJJWX010001167.1, read on the forward strand.
GATTTTAGTATGGATGAATAAAAATTTCATCATAATTGGACTAGGATAAGATTGTTTATCAGTCAGTAAAGTTGAATTATGAAAATTTCAATTGGGGTTAACAGTATGTTTCAGGCTTATGTTGGTAGTTTCAACTTTATTATCAATGGTCCTGAATACTTCATATATAATGTACCATGTATGTGCATTTTTGTTAACCATGACCTAGTCAACCCAGTGGATTTTGCCTAGATGAAATAGTTGACTGGGCTTTCACTAAACCAAATCGACTCGTCTTTGGACTCAGAAGTACTTGAACCCTATTATTAGGTATTTTGTTGTGTACATTAATATAGACTGATTCTGGTTAAATTAGAAAACTTTGATTTCATATTTTTCAATATTTGAGTGAATGCATGTCGTGAAAACGTAATTTAGAGGATTGTATTGATAGAAAAGTACCTGATTCGAGCCATTTGTGTTTTAAGAAGGATAACTAGGGTTTGGAATAACAATTATTGTGAGTACACATAGCTATTGCCAACGATTTTTATCTTGCAATATTTTTAAATTTATTTAAATTCTAAAGTTTATTTGGAAGATGAATTTGCAGTATTAATCTTTATTGCTTTTATATATTGCAAAAAATGTTATCGGATATGTGTGTTTACGTCCGTGAACTATGATTGTCCCATATATGTCAAAATATAAGCCTATTATGTCATTATGCAAATATTGATGAAGATAGGATGAAATTTTGATTGCAAAGATTAAGTCTATTATATGTCTTTATGCAAATAATGATGAAAAATAGAATGAATCTTTGAATATTCCACATTATTGATCTTTCCATGATCCACTTCTATGTGAAAGTACTGTGAGGCTTTGTAAGTTCTCTTATGTTGAGCATTTCCGATTAAATTAATCATGGGTTCTCTTGTGGTTAAATTAATTGAGTTTTTTGGATACAAATTCATGTCTCATGTAATTTGTTAATGTCCAAAGAAATACTTCTTTTCTTGCAAAAGTAAGGTCGCTCTTATTGTTCTTTCGGGAATGACATTTTATGGGGGAGAGTTCTTAATTGAACTTGTACTTAATTGCCAAATCTTTGTGGGGAGTTTGGCTGTGGAATATTGTAGGAGTTTTCTTGTATCTTTATAAACTCCTTGATGAATACACTAAGTTTCGACTATGTGAAATCATCGAAACAAAGTTGATATGTTCTCTTCTAGTCATGAAGTATCTCTATGAGAATTTCATCATAATCCCACTATTTTTCGTACCTTTGCCGATTTATATTGACAAAAAGGGGCAGAATTAATGTGTAGATTACACTACAAATACATATGGTTTACGGATCATTATGTACGGGGGAGTGGTTTTCATGTGAGATGAAGTATTGACTATGGGGGAGTGATACATATCACCATAGTATTGTTGTCAAAGTTGTGATATAATTGGACTTTGATGTTGTGTAATAATATTATGATGATGTATGATAATGATTGAGAGCTACTGTTTTCCCATTGTTATAGCTACGTATATTCAACAACTATGATGCTGAGTTGAACACGTTCGGAATCACTGGAGTATTTGGAAGTGACGAAGATTTCGAGTAATGTTGAAGAACCAAGGAAATCAAACCTTTGGATGAGAAGCTACAAAGTTTATTTATTTTGTAATCCATATGTATTGATAGTTTTGTCTCTAAAATTGACAAAGGGGGAGATTGTTAGAGCACTGCTTGGTCGAACTCGCAAGCGTTCCTATCTCAAACTTATTGTCAAGTTTAGTTGCCAAAACTATAAGTCTTGATTTCTAGTCTACTTATAGCTAAGTCTAGGATTAGGATAGAAAGTGTAGTTGAGTATTAGACTTCACGACGTTCATCGATTGAAGACAAAGAACTACTAAGGGGATCTTGTGGAACTTCATCAAAAAAAGGTATGTGGAGCCTTGAACTCATCTATCACTCAAAAGTCTATCTACTTTATCTCCTATTTGAGACAAAAGTCGTATAGCTATATGACTTCGATCATACATATTTAATATTTCGAGTTGAGTCTAACTCCCTTACATATTTCTCGAAATATGTGTTGGCAAGCTTTCGCTTTAACCAAGTTCATCTTATATTATTGACAAAAGTTAAAGGATGATCATGTGAAAATCGTCTGGTAACACCTTACACGATTTGTGTGAGACAGTCATTTGATGTAGACTCGGAATATTTCGTATTGATCATTCGATCACTTGAAAATTGCTTTGAAGCTAATAGTTTGTGTGAGACAACTATATATTGTCGTCTTCCGAGAATGTTTCAATGATTGAAATGCGAGTTTAGAACAAATAACAATGATTGGATGTAGCATAGTATGCGAACTTGTATGCTAATTGTTGCAAGTTATTCCAAGTCCGGGAACCATGGTATGCATAGCCGCATGCGTACTGATTGATTTATGGAAGTCCGGGAACTTAGTATGCATACCGTTATGCATACTGGAGTGAGCTTAAAGTTCTGGAAATTCAACTTAGTTTGGAAGGTATGCGTACCCGTTTGCATACTGGCGAACCCAAACTTAGTTCGGCCACTTAGGTATGTGTACTAGTTTGCATACTTGAGTATGTTATGATATAAAATCGGTTTGTTCATGAACTAATACATCTATATATTAAGGAATGAAATATTTTGCAAACGTGGCTATAATGTTCATGAATCAATTCGAGTGAATCAAAATCGATTTTGCTTCAATTGTGTCTTGTATACTTCTATGATAATATAAACAATTGAACAACTCTATAACTAATTTCATTTGAGTCATATGGCTAACTTCGGTTACTATTGTTGATCCAACATGGTGTATATGTTTAGGTACGGTTAATCTTATCTAAATGAAGTCACTTTTCATTTGTGTGTAACAAGCTAAGTTCGATCTAACGGTTGAAAGATATTAGCTTGAGTCTAATCAGGTTTTCATCTAACGGTGAATATTAAATGCTTTGTTACAAAGGTAACTTAGATTGCAAAACCTGATTAAAAGACTATATAAAGGAGAACTCTAGAAACTGGGAAACCTAATCCCCACTCCTCTTGTGTAATACTAGTTGCGACTAGAGTCGATTCTCCTTAACCTTAGGTTTACTCCAAAATCCTGTAGGTTAACGACTTAAATACTTTATTGGGGTTGTGAATCCAGACCCAAATATTTCTATGTAGTTGCGTGTTATGATCTTGCTGTTTTTTAATCGTGATTGAGTACTATCTTCTCTAAGATTTGCTCGATATTTAATCTCTGATAGGCAAGATAAAAAGTAGTCACAAACACCTTCGTCTCATCGTTTGTGATTCCACAGTATCTTGTTTAGGATTATTTTGAGGTGATTGATATTACTAGGATGTTCTTAGGGAATATAAGTCCGGTGTATCAATTGGTTCTTCTTCACCTTGATTTATCAAAAGACGGAACAAAACTCTTAGGTATTTCTGTGGGAGACAGATTTATCTATACAATAGACTTTTCTGTGTGAGACAGATTGATTTATCAAGTCTTCGACTTTAGGTCGTAGCAACTGTAACTTGAATCAATGTGAGATTGATTAGGGTTCAACTACAGTCCAGTTCGAAGTCCATTGGTAGTAGGCTAGTGTCGGTAGCATCTTAATACAGTGTGGTGTTCAAATATGGACTAGGTCCCTGGGTTTTTCTGCATTTGCGGTTTTCCTCGTTAACAAAATTTCTGGTGTCTGTGTTATTTCTTTTCCGCATTATATTTCTATATATAATTAAAATATCACAGTTTGTGCGTAGTTCAATAAATTAGATAATCCAACCTTTGGTTGTTCATATAAATTGATTGACAGTTGAACATTGGTATTTGGTACCGTTCAAGTTGTTTCACATAATAATCAGGCTCGTGGATTTCTATCTGTTTGATTTGCTGATTGCATTGTGAAACAGAGATACAACTCTTTGATATATTTCCATTGATTGAGTCTGACTGTCTAGTTGATTCTCTTGGAATTATATTGGAGTTTGGGCATACATATTGCTAAACGAAATATTGAGTGAGGTTTTAGACCCCTGCTTTTTCAGTCTTTAGATCTAACAACATCTCTTAAGATCCCGTCAATACTTTGATCTAGTCTGAGTGAATCGTATATTAGAAGAGAAGATTCTTAAGCATAAACAAACTAGGTGCAATAAAAGTTTCAATAACCGTTAGTCAATCAAATCCAATCAAAATCTAATAACATGGCAATTATCTAGTTTCCCATCAACGGTACTCGTAGAGCTTCTTGATCCCATAGAAGTCCTTAAACGAGCGGTCGTAAGATATTTCAACTAATCAGGATACGTTCCTCTCCGAATAAATGGTTCCACCTGAAATAAAAAGAAATGAAGTTTGCTTGTCTCTTAGGATAGTTTACTAGAAATTAAAATTTAGGCATTTATAGACCAAGGATGCTTGGACACCAAGGAATTTCCAAAACCGAAAATATTCTCAAGATTTGCAATGAATGCCAAAACATAATTCCAATAAATGTTGGTCCAATATTTCCCTAAATATCTTAATTAAAAATCTCCAATTAGTGAATGCACATTACTATTTTTTTTTCTAGAGCTATGCATTAATTGCTGGTAATTAAAGCATATAAAACAAAAACCTTAATTAAAATATTCTTAATTTATTTCGACGTAGGATCATCTTGAGTACCAAGGAATATGTTTGAACAATAAATGATAAGAGTTACTGCTCATGTTCAAAGTATGTTGACATCGTTTCACTGCAAATCCTTATATCATATTTACATGGATTTGCTTTCTTTGAATCGGTTATACCAAACCTCCAAATAAGTTTAGAATTGGTTTGCTAGTATTCCAAGACTACTACGTGATTGGTCACACCAGTCACTAGGATCGCTTACACCAGTTGCAAAGATTGGTTCCATATACACATGGTATTTACTTGTGATCGGTCACACCAGTTACCAGGAAGAGTCACACCAATTACAACGATCGGTCACACAACACTTATGACCGATCACACCAATTAATACGATCGGCCACACCAATTACATGGATCAATCATACCATATCATGGTGATTACTTAGGATCGGTTACATCAATTACCAGGACCGGTCATACCAAATTATAAGTATAGGCATTGTGATCAGTTATACCAAGATACATAACCTGAGTTAAAATCGGTTCTACCAACTCACACATATTGGTCATCCAAATATATACAATGAATAGCCGGACCAATAAGCCTATTAATTTCCCTTTAGATTTAGGAAACAATTTCATGAATGTACTTCCTTTAAACAAATGTAAAATATTGTTTCCTAGGTTGAAATTTTCACCATAACCCATTCACATAATCATAACACTATATACAAGATTATGTCGATGTCATATCTTCGAAGTTCAAAAGATGAGCGTTATACTTCGTAGTCTAATTCCTTAATACTATGATCATACTATTATGATCACGTCACACTAGAGTATTATATACAATATGTACAGTATATTCAGCTTCGCAGTTATGTTTTCAATATAGCACGACTTGAAAGATACTATAGGAATGAAACAGTTCAAGTTAATATTACTAACCTCAAGTGGAAGGATGATGTCATCGTTGTAGTTTGCTACTTCTTCACATTCTTCAGGTCTTCAAAGTAATACTTGTATGTCTCAATATTCCCTAAATTTCTAGTCTAACCTAAACGAAGTTGACTCTAGTATTTAATCAAGCGACTCTAGATGAGTTTTGATACTAAAATATGACAACCAAACTTGACATATCAATGCTTGGTGACTTCAATCGAGCTATGATCTAACAAGAAACAAAACTTAATAATTTCGGCATTATTTTTTATTCATATTCCACACCGATAATCTGATGATTTAATTGAAATTATGTACAGAATGCCGGTATTTTTTATTGGTCAAGAGTCAATGCTGGCAGTGTTACCGGTATTGTCGTGGGGTAATTAACTAACCATGCCAGAAATATTTCCAATACAACTATAACGCAACTAAGGAAACTAAAATTTCAAACAACATCGAATCCAGAATTTCCCCCTATAGTAGTACTAACTTTCATATTAAAAGGTTAAAAGACTAAACACATAAAATCAAATCTCTTAAGCTAATTGCAACTAACATCATTTCTTGGAACGAGATTCAATAAACAAAGCAACTTCGAAATTCCTAAAAGGATTTCCTCTCCACTTGGTATATGCTGCCTGAGCTTGAAACCTATTCCCTCTATATTTTGCGAGAAACTCGTTGTATTTGTGACATAATTTTCCGAGGGAAGTTGTTCGATTCGCTACAAACTCACACCCTTAATCCATTTTGCGTATCTTGCACTTACCACTAATAACAAGATTCCAAAAAAAAAACTTAAAGGCAGTGTTCTTCCGGGAGATCCGACACTATGTAGAAAATTTTAATACATTCGGTTTCTTCCTCAACATCCGCTTCTATCTTCTCTTGTCTTTTACGTTCGTATATTTCTTTGTGGTGTTTTGCTACCTCATCTTATTATCTTTTCCTTTTAAGTATGTCTTCTTCCATTGCGGCAATTGACTTGGTGGTTTTTTCATTCCTAATAAAAGTTTTTCTTATATAAGGCCAATTGAGTTGGTGGTAGATGAAAATGGATTTCCTATTTGAGTGGATAATTTGTTCATTTTAAGTTTTTCTTTTTCCCTGGCAACAAACAACTCGGTACTTGGTGATGGATTTTCCATTGGATATAGGTGGTGGAGCTTAATTTTTTTTTGTTTTTTTTAAGTAACAAGTACAATGGGGTATCTCTATTAATATAAATAGATGGGGACCCAATGACTCTTCTTCACATCCTCCGAAGACCTGAAGAATGTGAAGAAGTAATGACTACAACGAAGACATCGTCCTTCCACTTGAGGTTAGTAATATTGACTTGATCTTGTTTCCATTCCTAACGTATCTTTCAAGTCAGGTTATATTAAAAACATACATGCGAAGCTACATATATATAATACTTTAGTGGTTATACTTTCATATCATTATAATAAAAGTGTCAAGGAATTTATTGAATTACAAATTATAAATGCTTATCTTTTGGAACTTCGTAAATATGACATCAACATAATCTTTGTATTTAGTTACTTGATTATGTGTAAGATATAGGTATGATTTCATCCTAGAAAACTATGTATTATTACATTAGTTTAAGGAAGTAGATATATGAACTTGTTTCATAATCGAAAGGGAAATTGTGACTGGTCTGATTATTTATTGAATATATTTTGGATGACCAATGCAAGATGAAAAGGTAGAACCTATCTTAACTTATGTTGAGAATTGAGGTATAGCCGGTCATAGCCTATTATATGTAGCATGTTATAATCGATCACAAGCTACTTTGTGAAGCATGGTATAACCGGTCACAAGCTATATCGGAAAGTTAGTTGTAATGGGTCACAAGCTACTTTTGGAAGCAAGGTGTAACTGATCACAAGATAATTTGGGAAGTTAGTTATAATCGGTCACAAGCTACTTTGGGAACCAAGGTGTAACCGATCACAAAATAACTTGGTAAGTAAGGTGTAACCGAACATAAAATACATCTGGGAAGCATGGTGTAACCAGTCACAACCTTGTTTGGAAAGCATGGTATAACCGGTCACAACTTACATTGTGAGTCATGATAGAACCGATCCTAAGGAGCAAAACCGAGTCTTTATTATTCACATATCTCTTCATGTTTTGTGTGAAGCTTGGAATTAGGGTTTGTTTGGAAACTTCTAGATTTCGACATTATTTAAATATGTGTGTAACTCTTATCATTAATTGTTCAAAGATATTCCTTGATACTAAAGGTGATCCCGAACCAAAATATAGAAAAGCATTTAATTATGATTTTCATAATATATGTTTTAGTTACCAGCTATTAAAGCATATCCTCTGGAAAATATTATTAATTAATGTGCTACACTAATAATAGAATATTTCTAAGGGAGATTTCGGAAATATGGTTTGGTAGTTTATTGGAAATAGGAAAACCAAAATTAGGTACTTTAATGAAGTATCTTGAGAATATTTTCTGTTTTGGAATTTCCTTGTTGTCCAAACAACCTTGGTCTGCAAACTATCTTAAGAGCTAGGAAAACTTCATTCATGTTGTTTCTGGTAGAGTCGTCTATCTGGATAGGAAAGTACCCTAATTAGGCGAAATCTCTTACGGTCGCCGTTGATGGGAAACTAGATAATAGCATTGTTATTTTAGTTTTCTATTATTGATTTGATTGACTAATGGTTGTTGAAACTTTAATTGCACCTAGTTTGTTTATTCTTTAGTTACTTCTCTTCCGATATAAGGTTCACTCAAACTAGATCAAAGTATCAACGGGATCTTTAGAACCTTTTTCGAATCTAAAGACATCTTGTGAAATCCATTATTAACAGACTGCGTACTGTGTGTGATTGATCACAAGAGGATTCAAGCTGTGTTGTACATGTTATTAAAAATATAATAGAAGATTTGAAGAAGAAAAAGATTTTCTTATTAGTTTACGTATCTTGTGAATTTAGTGCACAAACCTTATTCTACCAGGATCCAACTAGAATCGTGTTTATCTTTGATAGACTTGATTGGCGAGTTGTGTGAGATCAGCATCACTTTATAGTTTCTCTTCGAGTTCTATATTGAGTGACTGCAAATATAGAAATTGGTAATCGAAATTCTGATTGATCTAACCAGACAAAGGAGTTTGTTAGATTAAACAGAAGAGCCTTTATCAATGACTCAATAATATCTTATTACCAAAGATAGAGTGGTTACCAAACAACCTTATCATTTACTGTTTAAAATACGATCAAAAGGATTGGTGATTCACGTGCGTGACTCTAGAAGTCGAAGGTGCAGGGATACTAAGGAAACTAAGTAGCTAGGGGTAGTCTACTTGGTCTCAACTATACGAAGTTGGTATTAAATTTTGTATAGCGTCTTAATTCTGAGAGTATTCAAAATTGGACTAGGTACCAGGGTTTTTCTGCATTTTCGGTTTCCTCGTTAACAATTGTTTCTTAGTCAAATGGTTTTGGATTTTCTTCCAGCAATTATAAATTCAGAAAGCTAAGAAGTAAAAAGGGTAGCTTCCATTTCAATTGTTGCTTTGGTAATTAAAACAAAAACTTTACCAGAGACAAGTTATGAGCCAGTCGTTTCCATAAAGCGATATATTCGTGTTTGCTTTGAACCTACCCATATGAGGATAATATAACTATTAGAAATTATACTTAAAAAGAGAAAGAGATCCCTAATTGTTAGAGCATAGCTCAGTTGAACCCACCAAGCATTGGTATGTCCAGTTTGGTTGTCATATTTTAGTGAGCCAAAATTCATTTAAAGAGTCGCTTGATTATGTACTAGAGTCAACTTCGTATAGGTTAGGTTGAAAGTATTAGGATACGAGACATTACGAGTATTGCGAAGACTTTAAGAAGTGAATAAGTAAGGAGCTACAATGACAACATCATCCTTCCACTTAAGGTTAGTGATATTTGACTTAAACTGTTTCATTCCTTATCGTATCTTTCAAGTCGTGCATATTGAAACATAACTGTGAAGCATGAATGATTGCACTCTAGTTAGACGTAGTATTAAGGAATACAATACGAGGTTTATTTCTTAACCATTAAACTTTGTATATAAGACATCGACATAATCGTTTGAATGCTATTATGGTTATGTATTGGTATAAGGTGAAGATTTCATCCTAAGAAACGATGTTTTACATTTGTTTAAAGGAAGTAAATTCATGAACTTGTTTTATGAATCGAAAGGGAAATCGCTAGGCTTTATTGGTATGTTATTCATTGCATATATTTTGAACTACCAATATGTGTGATTAGTATAACTGCTCATGACTTGTTTATGTTCTTGGTAAAACTATTCACAAAGGCCTGACTTTGTATTGGTATGACTTTTATTAGCGAAACCGATCTTAAGTAATCACCTGAGATGGTATGATCGATTTAGTGTTATTGGTATGACCAACTCTAAGTAAAGGGGAACCGATCCTAGTAAGAGGTGCAACCTATCACAAAGGGGGAATCGATCCTTGTATGAGGTGCAACAAGTTTTTAGTAGAAAGGGGAACCGATCTTATGGACATATGCAACACGTTTTTAGGCAAAAGGGAACCGATCCTATGGACATGTGCAACAAGTACAAGTTAGATACCATATATATGTTGGAACCGATCCTAGTACCTAGTCAACTGAATTTTTGGAAAGCTAGTGTGACTAAATCCAGTACCCACATGGAGGTAGAACCGAAACTTGTTTTGGTAGAACCTTGAAACCCATGTTTGGTGATTGAGTGTTCTTGATTAATCACGTAGTTCTTGAAAGTCAGATGAACCAAATCTAAACTTTTTTGAAAGTGTGGCAAATCGGTTTCAATATTGTAAGTATGAAAGAGGACTTACAAAGTAAAGATGTCGACATACTTTGAACATGTGCAGTAACGCTTATCTTTTATTGTTCAAAGATATTCCTTAATAGCTAAAGGAAAAATCCCAGATCGAAAAATAAATTGAGAATATTTTATTTAAGGTTGTTAATTTTATTTTTGGAAAAATAAAAATTAGTAATGTGCATCTACTAGTTGGAAATTTTCTAAGAGATTTTCGGTCAATATTTGGACAAAGCATTTCCAGGAATTATGGAAACCGAATTTAGAATATATTGCATATCTTGAGAATATTTTCAGTTTTGGAAATTCCTTGGTGTCCAAACTTCCTTGTCCATAAATATCAAAGTTTGCATTTCGAGCAAACTAATCCTCATAGCTAGCAAAAATACCTCAGTTGTGCTGTTACTGGTGGAACCGCCTATTTGGAGAGTAAAGTAACCTAATTAGGCGAAATCTCTTACGACCGCTCAGTTTAAAGACTTCTTTGGGATTGAGAAGCTATATTAGTACCGTTGATGGGAAACTAGATAATTGTGGTTTATCTTTTGTTTTTGATTGATTTGATTGACTAATGGTGGTTGAACTTTGATTGCACCTAGTTTGTTTACGCTTGAGAATCTTTTCTTCTGATGTAAGATTCACTCAAACTAGATCGAAGTTTAGAATGCGATCTAGACTGTTTGTAGATCTAAAGACGTATTGTGATAATCCATTGTTAACAGACTCCATTCTGTGTGTGATTGATCACAAGAGATTCAAGTTGATTGTGTGCAGGTGATGATTGAAGATTAAAGAAGATTTGAAGACAAAGAAGACTTTGAAGATTTCTGATTTGGGTTCATAATCTTTGGTGTGCACAATACTTGTTTCGGTAAAAGAGGATCCAACTATAATCAGTTTATCCTTGTAGTAGATTGGATTTATTAGTTGTGTAGATCGACATCAATATAATTCTTTGTGATTAAAAGTATTGATTGCAAAATCTTAACAATTACTTTGGTAGTTGTTGATAAGATAGATTTAAGAACCTGACAAAGGAGTTTATTTCAGATAAACTGAAGAGCCTTTTTCCGAACTCACATCACTTGGTTGAAAAGAGTTGATACCAAGCAGATTTGTTGTTCCTATACTGTTTGGAATATGAACCAAAGGAATTGTTCCAAGTACGTGACTTATTACAGGTTAGAGGCGTGGGAATACAGACGGAACTAGGTGAACTATAGGTTTAGTTGCTTAGTTTCATCTATACAAAGTTGGTTTGATTTTGTATAGCGGCTTAATCCTGAGAGTATTCAATTCTGGACAAGTTCCCGGGGTTTTTCTGCATTTGCAGTTTTCCTCGTTAATAAAATCTTGCTATGTCATTTACTTTTATTTTTCGCAATTATAATTTAAAGTAAATTACACAAACGTTAATTCCTATTTACTCGATAGTAATCCTATTGTGTTTGGTTAAGTCCGAACCATTTATGAAGTAATCATACTTCGTTGTTGTATTGTCTCGATCCTGTGTCCATAGTCAATCACATAAGTTATCTTGTTGTCGTATTGTCTCGATCTCGTATCCATAGATGATCACACGAAGTGTGAACCAATTTGTTGTATTGTCTCGACTCGGTCTATAGACAATCACTTTTGGGGAAAAGACTTATGGGTAGAAAAGTTTTAGATTAAGGTATATTTGTGTACCCTCGTCTTTTCACTAATAGCTAGTATTATAGCTTACAACATGCTAAACAGTAAATGTCATCTAATTTCAAATTAGTTTTTTCATAATCATGTCCTTTTCCAATTTGATTAATTTTTGTTTAGAAGTATAGGAAAGGTGTTAATTTCAGGGGTTCACAACATTATAAGTTTATAACTGAATCAGGTTTAAAAAAAATAGTTTTGCTTTTATTTGGTGTGTAATCAACTATTTAGTATATCACCAAGCTCAGTGGCGTTGCGTGGGCTACACTACATCAACCTGTTATAGTTCATTGTTCTGTTATATCTAAATCATAATCAAGTAGGTTTTTCTAGAAAAATTGTTACTAGGGTTTTATTGACATATTTTCTCTTTCGAGGTTGATGTTGGACTCCGCGTCATTATTTTCGAATTATTTCATAATGTTTTGGTGGTTTCTCCGAGATGTTATTAAAGTGAGATATATAAAACTATTTTATAAGTATTATTACCCGTTAAGTACTTGCTCTTATCCATGCATGTGCATTCGTGAGGTACAAAAATCAGTTGTTGGTGGTGGCCATGTAGGTGTATTGGAACATGGCATGATGCTTTAGCAGCTGCATTTGTGAGATATTTTAAAGATAAGTTTGTGAGGTTGTCAAGACAACAAATGTTCCACTACAATCATAAGAATTATCACGCAGAGCATGTGTCACTAAACTTTTATTTTTTAATCTTTAATCGAGGGTATACCTCTTTGCAGCAATTGAAGGCAATGAAATCTCCTTTCCCGTTATAGCCGATGAAATTACAAAGTAAGCTCGGATCTGTGAGTTGACAAAAACATTTCTGGAGTACAATAAAGTACCAGAGCTCCATAGAAATCGAAGATTACCAAACAAGCTCGGATTTAAGAGGAGTGGGATATAAAAATTTAAAGGAAAAGACAATTGGACCCACATGAAAGAGATAATCAGCTACAAAAGCGTTGCAATATAGAGAGACATAAAAAAGCTCAATGACGACATACATAGGGGAAGTTTTCCTTTAAGACACCATAATCAACATTGGTCATCAAACACCTGACGTGAAAATAAAAATGCACAAGAAGTGAGAACGAGTTGTGGTAAGAGATAAATTAAATCACAATATGAATATATACTTGGATAAATGTTAAATTAAATTCTTATTCAATACACGGAATGATGTATAAGCTTTTTAATGGATAATAATTACTCTTTGAGTTTATGGTACTAATAATAATAATTAATGGCTCTATTGCTCTATATTCTTTTCGTAACATATAAACCCACTTGTAACTAACGAATCATTTGTTATGAAATTAAAACTTCCATTTTTAAAATCTTGGATACCTAGATAGTGCTAATATATCTAGAACCTAAGTTCATATGAACGACATAATATAAGTAGAATCTGCATCTTTAATGCACTACTGTTGAAATATGATTTAACATTTTGGAAAAAAAAAATGTTTCGAACTTAATAAGCAAAAGATAGATAGGAGAATCCAAGATGGTATTAACATGAAAATGCACAGTTTAGAAAAGCTCGATGACACCGAGGAGGAAATATCTAGGAAATTATCGAGAGATAAACTTAGGTAAGGAATACTAGATATTTTCATTTAAAAACTTTAAAAAGAAGAACATGAACATAACTGATTGTTTGTTGAACTTTGAAGATGGAGAAATTTGTGCAAAGCCTCAAATAACAGAGGTTCTGAAATAATACTTTGAAAACTCTCTTCAAAATTGCTCCTACTTCCGAAAATATGGATTTATTTTCCAATATTTCCGAGGCTTACAATATCTCTTTTGTGGCAATGCGATAAGAAGAGGACATATGGGAAATGCTAAGAAAATATGAAGCCAAACAAATCTCCTAATCCAGATGCACTCTTGATTTGTTTCTTTAAACATAATTAGTCACTGGTTGGTCCTCAACTTTTTGGTGTGGTGCAATCATTTGGTCCTGTAAAAGTTTGAATCCAGATCTTAACAAAACTTTCTAGTTTCATATCCCCAAAATTATTGATCCAAATACACATTGTAATTTTAAACTAATAGGATTGTGCATCATACTTATAAGGTATTTTGTAAACTTGCTAGCAAACCAAGGGAAGGGTATAGTGGATAAATTGATTTCTCCTTTCAAATCAACTTTTTTACTAGCTAGGCAAGTTTCTGATAATATTATAGTGATATGTGAATTAATCCCTAAACTATAAGAAAACTAATATACAAGATAACCCTTATAAATTGATAGCGTTGGGACCTAAAAAACGGGGGTCTAACAACCTCACCTAATATTTCGATTAGCAATCTGTATGGACTAACTCTAATATAATTTTTAAGAGAATCAACTAGATAGTCAGACTAAATCTTAATGAAAAGTATATCAAGAAGTTAATATCTCTATCTTTCGATTTGATCTATACTCAAGCAAATAGAAATCTACGAGTCTTTATCAAATACAAGAGATATAAACTTGGATGGTACCAAAGACCAATATCCAAGGATCAATCAATTTCTAATCAACAACCAAAGTTTGGATTTCATAATTTATCGATACAACGCACAACCTGTGATGTTTCAATTATATAACAAAATATAATACGGAATAGAAATAACACATACACCAAAAATTTTGCTAACGAGGAAACCGCAAATGCGGAAAAACCCCGGGACCTAGTCCAGATTGAACACCAAACTGTATTAAGCCACTACAGACACTATCCTACGACAAACTAACTTCGGTATGGACTGTAGTTGAAACCTAATCAATATCACACCGATTCAAGGTACAGTTGCGCTCCTTATGTCTCTGATCCCAGCAGGATACTACGCACTTGATTCCCTTAGATTATATCACCCACAACCAAGAGTTGTTATGACCCAAAGTCGAAGACTTGAATAAACAAATTTGTATCACACAAAAAAGTCTACGATAATAGATAAATCTGTCTTCCACAGATAAACCTACGAGTTTTGTTCCATCTTTTGATAAAATCAAGGTGAACAGGAACCAATCAATAACCCGGACTTATACTCCCGAAGAACATCCTAGAATTATTGATCACCTCATAATAATCTAAATCGTATGGTAGCGAAACTAGATATTTCGGAATCACAAACGATGAGACGAAGAGGTTTGTGATTTCTTTTTATATTTCCCTATCAGAGATATAATCTCAAGCCAATTATTCAGTTGAACTCGTACGATAAAAAATAGAAAGATCGGAATGCTCAACTATAATAGAAGTAGTTTCGTCTGGCTTCACAATCCCAATGAAGTCTTTAAGTCGTTAATCGACAGGGTCTCGAGAAGAAACCTATGATTAAAGGAGAATCGACTCAAGAAAACCAACTAGTATCATACAAGAGGTGTGGGGATTAGTTTTTCCAGTAGCTAGACGCCCCCCTTATATAGTTTTCAAATCAGGGTTTGCAATCTAAGTTACCTTGGTAACAAAGCATTCAATATTTACTATTAGATGAAAAACCTGATTTATCCAAGCTAATATCTTTTATTAGAGCATTGCTCGGTTGATCCCACCAAGCGTTGGTATGTCAAGTTTGGTTGTCATATTTTAGTAAACCAAAACTCATTTAAGATCCGCTTGATTTAAATGTACTAGAGTCAACTTCGTATAGGTTAGCTTGAAAGTATTAGGATGAGACATTACAAGTATTTTGAAGACTTGAAAAAGTGAAGAAGTACGAAACTACAACCACAACATCATCCTTCCACTTGAGGTTAGTGATATTTGACTTGAACTGTTTCATTCCCTAATGTATCTTTGAAGTCGTGCATATTGAAAACATAAAACTACGAAGCATGAACACTCTAGATAGACATAGTATTAAGGAATATAATATGAAGTTTCTTGCTTAACCATTAAACTTTGTATATTAGACATCGACATAATCGTATGAATGCTATTGTGATTATGTATGGGTATAAGGTGAGGATTTCATCCTAGGGAACAATGTTTACATGTGTTCTAAGGAAGTAAGTTCATGATATGTGTTGTGAACCAAAAAGGAAATTGCCAGGAGTTATTGGGACTGTTATTCATTGCATATCTTATGAATGACCAATATGTGTGATTAGTATAACCACTCATGACTTGTTTGTGTTCTTGGTAAAACTATTCACATGAGGCCTGACTTATGTATTGGTATGACTTTTATTAGTGAAACCGATCTTAAGTAATCACCTGGGGTATGATCGGGTTTGTGAGTGTCTGAGTAATTATTAGGAGAAGGGGAACCGATACTAGTAAGAGGTGCAGTGCATCACAAGGGGAACCGATCCTTGTATGAGGTGCAACAAGGTTTATGGAAGAAAGGGGAACCGATCCTATGAACATGTGCAACATGTTTTTGGGAAGGGGGAACCGATCCTATGGACATGTGCAGTGCATACAAGTTAGATTCCAAAAATATGTGGGAAACCAATCCTAGTACCTAGTCAGCCGAATTATGGTAAGCTAGTGAGACTATGCACAATACTCACATGGAGGTAGAACCGAAACTTGTTTTGGTAGAACCGTTAAACCCATGGTTTGTGATTGAGTGTTACTTGATCAATCACATAGTTCTTGAAAGTCATATGAACCAATTACAAACTTGTTTGGAAGTGTGGTAAATCGGTTTCAAGTGAGCAAGTATGATAAAGGACGTGCAAGAGTAAGATATCGACACACTTTGAACATGGTGCATTAATGCTTATTCTATATTGTTCAAAGATATTCCTTAAAGGCTAAGAAGGAAGTAAATCCCAAGATCGGATTTAAATAAGTTAAGAATCTTTTTAATTAAGGGTTTTTAATTATATATGGAAAATAAGGATTAGTAATGTGCATTTACTAGTTAAAGATTTTCCAAGGAGATTTCGATAGTATTTTTGGACAATGCATTCCCAGAAATTATGAAAACCGAATTTGGTGTAGTAATGAAAAATATCTTGAGAATATTTTTGGTTTTGGAAATTCCTTGGGTACGTGACTTGTTTACAGGTTGGAGGCGTGGGAATACAGACGAAACTAGGTGAACTATAGGTTTAGTTTCTTGGTCTCAACTATACGAAGTTGGTATTATTTTGTATAGCGGCTTAATCCTGAGGGTATTCAATTTTGGACTAGGTCCCGGGGGTTTTCTGCATTTGCGGTTTCCTCGTTAATAAAATCTTGCCGTGTCATTTACTTTATATTTCCGCATTATAATTGTTTTATTATAATTAAAGTAAATTGCACAAACGTTAATTCCTATTTACTTGATACGTGAATCATATTGTGTTTGGTTAAGTACGAACCTTTGTATCAAGTAAACACACTTTGTTGTTGTATTGTCTCGATCTTGTATCCATAGAAGATCACACAAAGTGTGAACCGATTTGTTGTATTGTCTCGACTCAGTCCATAGACAATCACTTTCGAGGAAATGACTTATAGGAAGGAAAAGTAATACCTTGAGGTATATTTGGGTACCCTCGCTTTTTCAATTGGTATCAGAGCGGGCAAACACGAAAAGATCTAACAATCCATGTTTGGTGCGATCCATCCTATAAGAATTGAATCCATGTCTGATTCAGTTAACGTAGAGCAAGAAGATGATATACTTTATAAAGGATATTTGTTTTCAAAATCTGACAAACAGCCTTGTATTGTTAGTTCACTAGTTGAACACAACTCAGATAATATTAACCATGATAAGTTAATAAGAAAACAAATGGTTCTGAAGAACAAGTCATATTCAGATGACAGTGATGAGATTAAGTTTTTCAGAAAGATTACTGAAAAGTATAATCTAAAGTATAATGTATATTATTCATCTGCTGAAAAAGTCATTAGAGAATTCTTGATTCATGAAGATGCTGAATCTAAAGGACTTCAATTTGTTCAAGGCAAAAGAGATATATTAGTTAAAACAAGGATATGTGATTCTAATCTCCAGAATCTCTTAACTAATATACAAGTTCATGATTCTAATAGTCTAGCCACCTGTAAGAATCAAGATGAATGTGTTTTAAGAGTTAGTCTTTTGACTTGTATCCGGTCAACACTGTCTGACAATGATTATTCCTCAAACAGAGATAGAGATCAACTCATACATACAAAGGATTTCAAATCTTACTATTCTGTTGTTGATCTAATCAAGCGTTCTGATTATCTCACAACTCGCAAAACTTCAAGTCACGCTTGTGTTCTGGTTCATAGAACTGATTATTCTATTATATCAGATCAACTTAGATGTGACTCTGTGAAAGAAGTTTATTCTTGGAGAAATTTGAAAGAGAAAGATATTGAGAAATATCATGATTCCATGAATCAAGAGCTTTCACTAGCTCACACCAACAACTGATGTTGGGATTCAGAATTTCCCCAGGAAGTGCTCTTTTCAAATAAAAAGAGGGGAAGTTCTTAAAAGGAGCACAAGAAAATAAATATAGTCTAATTTTATTCTGAAGTGTATTTCTTTTCTTGGATTATCAATGAGTAATATTCATAAATTAATTATGTCACAACTCTTAGGACAAGTTCGGAAATTTACAGTTGTTTCCGAAAGTATGTGTATTTTCACAAATAAATATACCATATTTAGGTATCTAATTCTTGGAAACCAAGTTTGAATTCTTTTATAAGACATATTTTGGACCGATTTCTCTGTGTCTGTTCACGGTCAAAGATGGGTGGAAATACCATTGATATTGAATCTCAACTTCGAAAACTTGAAACCTTTCAGGTTGAGTTTAAGTGCTACTTCTCTGATGAACATAAAAAAAATCATATTTCTTTCGAGCTTATGCTTATGTTAATGAGAGACTTTGAAGTCTCTAGTGAGCTTTTGGAATCTGCAGTAGCAAATGAGAAACTGCTTGAGTCAAACCTCTTGAAGTCAGTCGTGGAATTGAATCTGCTGAAATATAGACTCAATCATCTGATTTAAAAGAAAAAACTCAAGACACTAAAGAAACATTAGTGAAATAGGCATCAACAAGAGCACTACTAGAGATTAAGTTATATGCTATAATACTTAATCTAGAAAAATAGACATCAATTTTTAATCTCTTTCATTGATTGTATAAGTTTATTGAATAAAAACTATTATGAATAAAGTTATTTGATTTATATTTTTTCTTTTGATAGTTTTTGATTTACATAGGCGGTACTTTAATGCTTTATTTTATTTTCTATGTATGTTTATAGGATGTTTGATTTCGGTTTTATTACCTTGATATTCGATCTCATAATATGTTGTGAACCCTTATGGTTTGGGTGACTTTTTTATTTAGTAGGATTAAGTTCTAACCCATGTTGGTAGGCTTTATCAAAGGATCATGAGGGGTTCCTGTAGAAACAATATGTGAAAAAGCCACAATATGTTGAATCGGTTTTGGTTTAAACATAAAAGCATATGTGTTTCGATGGTTTTCAACTTTTGCTTGCAATTGTTAAAACCGATTTTCAACCTTTCTCTGGTAAAGGTTGGTTGTTGTTATTCTTTTGTTTTTGCATAAGGATGACAACATAATGGTATTTCGATATCAATTCTCCCGGAAGAAGAAAACGATGCAATCATATTTGGAGAAGTTGGATGTGACATTGAGGTAACAATATTGTTAGTTAATTGTTTTCCTGTTTTAAGAAAAGCCTATTTTTATATATATATATATATATATATATATATATATATATTGCTTTTGCTTTTGCTTAAAAGAAATTGTCGGTACAATTGATGTGTTTATTCCATTATGTATGTGTGGATGTTTGTGTGATTCAATTGTTTCTGGTTAAGTAAAACTTTTGTTATCTTGCTTTGTTGTGTGATATCAATAGTTTAGGCTTACAAAATTTGGTGCAATTGCAGTACTTTAATGTCTATTTTAATTCAACTGCTTCCAGTTAAGTAAAACTGTAATGACCCGTCCCTCCACCGATACTGTCCCCACTTATCCACTGCGGTCATCCGGCAGTGTGGGGTTTTCAAAGGGCATCGCTGAGGTAATCCAGCAGAAACTTCCCGGGAGGTCACCCATCCCTGGATTGCTCCCGCCCAAGCACGCTTAACTGCAGAGTTTTCTTCCAACTCTAGAGCCAATTGTGCTGAAAAGGCCTTGGTGTTAGGAGAGGACAAACCATTACCTATATTCCATTCCATCGGCGAACCACTGCCGAAATCGGGGTATTACAATACCACCACCTTAAATTGGAGCCGTCCTCAGCTCCGGAATATATTTTGAAGCCCAGATCTCCGAAGTTCCCTACCCCTCATGAGAAAAGTACCTGACATATCCCGTCCAGCGTACTCTCTCACCCTCGGAAGGTGAACCGTCGTCGGCTCTGATACCATTTGTAATGACCCGTCCCTCCACCGATACTGTCCCCACTTAGCCACTGCGGTCATCCGGCAGTGTGGGGTTTTCAAAGGGCATCGCTGAGGTAATCCAGCAGAAACTTCCCGGGAGGTCACCCATCCCTGGATTGCTCCCGCCCAAGCACGCTTAACTGTAGAGTTTTCTTCCAACTCTAGAGCCAATTGTGCTGAAAAGGCCTTGGTGTTAGGAGAGGACAAACCATTACCTATATTCCATTCCATCGGCGAACCACTGCCGAAATCGGGGTATTACAAAAACAATTGTTATTTTGCTTTATTGTGTAGTATCAATTGTATAAGCTTACAAAATTTCGGTGCAATAGTGAAACTTTGATATATTTGTTGTTTCAATTGCTTTCTGGTTGGGGTGAATAATTAAGCAAGTTGATTTATTGGTTTGTATGAATTATTTATGGCTTAACGAATGAATATGTTGATGGGATGAGTTTTTTAGTCCAATTATGTTAGAGCATTGCTCGGTCGAACTCGCATGCGTTGCTATCTCAAGCATGTTTGCCAATATTAGTGATCAAACTATAAAGTCTTGATTTATAGTCTACTATAGCTAAGGTCTCGGACTAGGATAGAAAGTGTAGTTGAGCTCAAGAACTCCATGGCCATCATCATACAAGACGAAGGACTACTCAAGGAACCAGTGGGTCTTCATCGACTAAAACGTATGTGGAGACTTGAACTTATCTATCACTCAAAAGTCTATCTATTTTATCTCCTATCTTGAGACAAAAGTCGTATTACTATATAGACTAAGATTATATACATATGATATTTCGAGCTGAGTATATCTCGCTTATCTATTTCTCGAAATATGTGTTGGTAAAGCTTTCACTTTAGCCAAGTTCATATTTACCTAGTGATGAAAGTCATGTTATATTTCAATAATTTTGGAAATTGCTCTGACGAAAAATAGTTTGTGAATAACAACTATATAACGCCCTCTGAGAATGTTTCAATGATTGAAATGAGAGTATAGACAATATAACCATTGGAGGATATAAGCATTGTTGTGGTAACACATATATGTATAAGTCCTTATTGCTTGAACCGAAGTTTGTGAACTTTGTTCATCAAGTGAAACCGGAGTAGTGCGTGAGATCAGTCCGCGAACTCAGCATATAAGCTCAGTCTGCGAACCAAGTCCACGAACTGGCCTTGTTCTCGAACCCGAGAATTTCTTCTGGAGTCTGTGAACTCCATCCGCGAACCCAGTCCGGGAATTTGAGTAGGTTATGTCTAAAAACGATATTTGTGAACTTATCATAATAAACTAAGGAATGCTATTGCAAACCGTGGATTTATAGTTCATGAATCGATTCGAGTGAATCACATCGTTTTTGCTTCAATTGTGTCTTGTGTAATACATGAGATCTCATAGCAATTGAACAACTCTCTAACTAGTACATTTGAGTCATTTGGATAATAGTTATGGTGAAGAAGAATGTGGTTGATATGGAAGTTATCATTTGGCTAACCATTTGGTTAACTAGTGTTGAACCAAATAATATACAAGTTTGGGTACGGTTACACAAACCCAAAATCGTCTAGTACATGTGTGTATAACAAGCTAAGTTTTCGATCTCTAGCAACTGGGAAACCTAATCCCCACACATTCTGTGTGATACTAGTTTGCTAAGCTAGAGTCGATTCTCCTTTAACCTTTCGTTTTCTTATTCTAAAACCAGGTTAACGACTTAAAGACTTCATTGGGATTGTGAAGGCAGACCGATACTACTTTTATCGTAGTTGTGTGATATGATCTTGCATATTCTATCGTGCGAGTACAATGGTAATAATTGGCTTGAGATTTATTTCTCCGATAGGCAAGATATAAAAGTAATCACAAACATCTCCGTCTCATCGTTTGTGATTCCACAATATATTTTTTCGTTGCGTCGATTAAGACTATTGTGAGGTGATTGATAAAACTGAGCTTTTCTTCGGGAATATAAGTCTGGTTATATTGATTGGTTCCTGTTCACCTTGATTTATCAAAAGAAAACTAATAGGTTTATTCGTGGGAGACGAATTTATCTATCTTGTAGACTTTTCTGTGTGAGACAGATTTGTTTATTAAAGTCTTCGACTTTGGGTTGTAGCAACTCTTGGTTGTGGGTGAGATCAACTGAGGGAATCAAGTGCGTAGTATCCTGCAGGGATCAGAGGCGTTGGAGCATAATTGTACCTTGGATCAGTATGAGATTGGTTGGGGTTCAACTACAGTACAGACCGAAGTTAATTTGGAGTAGGCTAGTGTATATAGCGGCTTAATACAGTGTATGTTTAATCTGGACTAGGTCCCGGGGTTTTTCTGCATTTGCGGTTTCCTCGTTAACAAAATTCTAGTGTCTGTTTTATTTCTTTTTCGCATTATATTTTGTTATATAATTGAAATAATGCAGGTTGTGCGTTGTTCAATCAAGGGTCCTAGAAAGGGATATTTTGTTTTTGGGTCCCAAAAATGTGACCAGATTAGCGTTTGGGGTCCTAGAAAGTTCCAAATTAGAGTTTGAGTCACATGACTTAAGTTGACCGTGTTGACCGTAACAGAATAGGGTTAAATATTGAAATGACCTATTTAATATTATGTTTAAATTTATTTACGAACTTTGCCACTAAAGCATCTGTTATACATAACGATTAATCATCGCTCCGAAACAGTAATACCCAAAACAGTGTTCTTACTTTGAATTTTTGGATCTAAATTTTTTGGAGATTTTCTGAGACGAATTTGTAGATTAACTTATTTGGAGTTCGATTCAAAAAAGGATAAGAAGGTTGATTTATTTTTAGAGGATGGGTTTGTTTAATTACATGATTGTTTCCATCGAATTCGTGTATTGAGGCAGATTAAGTGGGTTGCTTGGAGATTGATTGTAGGAGGCTTAAATCGCTGGAGTTGATGAAGCGGCTGTTTAAGGGAGTCTAATTACGAAGTGTATTTTATTAGGAGATGGAGAGAGAAAGGCTATCGAATTCAATTCTCTCACAGGCGTAAGCAAAAATTCACGAACTAGATCACAATACATGTATCTTCCTATATTCTCTGTAAACTTAATTTCCCAAATCACGACACCGACTTAGATAGTAGTATCTAATAATGGTCTCCATAAAAAATTATTTCCCCTTGTTTAGTGCTTTCAAACTGTTGCTCTATTATCCCTTTGTTCTTATCAGATCAAACCGCCCCCTTTGGATTACAAATTTTATATTTCTCTCTTTCCAATATCTAATTTGTACAATCCCGGCGATGTTGGTGACAGAGGTCGGTGGTGAGAAGGTTGTTAGTGCTCTTCTTGTCTTTATCCCCACCGTCATCACCAAATTTACCTGATCGATACTCAAGACCCAACAAAACCCAGCTCCATATCTTATTCTGCTGATGCCATCGCTGCTTTAACATACCTTATTCTACTTTCTTTCACGGTATGTAATTTTTGCAATTTTTTTTCTTCTTTTCATCTTTTGCAGGTGGAGGTGGCGGAGGCAGAGGACTAGGGGGAAGGGGTTGGGGGGGTGCGATTTTTATCCTCTCGAAAGCAGATGTGTTGTGGAGTTGCACGTGTGTTCGGCATGCTAACTGCAATGGATGAAGTTTACTAAATAGAAATTAATTTGTTTTTTTTTAAATTAAAATTATTTTGGTAACGGTCAACATGGTCAACTTAAGTCCTGGGACCCAAACTCTAATTTGGAACTTTCTAGGACCCAAACGCTAATCTGATCACATTTTTGGGACCCAAAAACAAAATATCCCTTCAATCAATTAGAATATCCGACCTAATTGGTTGTTGATTTAAATTGATTGACACTTGGATATTGGTCTTTGGTACCATCCACGTTATCTCTCTTTGATTAAGACTCGCAGATTGTATTTGCTTGAGTAAATCAAATTGAGAGATAAGATAATAAACTCCTTGAGATATTTTCTATTGATTGAGTCTAACTGTCTAGTTGATTCTCTAGAAAGTAATTCGGAGTTGTCCATACAGATTTCTAATCGAAATATTGGGTGTGGTTGTTAGACCCCCGCTTGTTCAAATGGTATCAGAGCAGGCAAACACTTTAAACCTGATAAGTTTGTGTTTGTTCGTTCCTTAAAAATTATCCCATGGGAAATTTCTTTGGAAAATTTTCTCTTGGAATCTGTAATGCATGCCAGAATTTCTTAAAGATTGATCAAGATCTATTATGGTCAAAACCTCTGGTCTCTCATGATAATCCCATTTCATCTGAGAAGGAAGTTTTAGATGATATGAGTTAATCTAAAGGAAAAAATAAAATGAGGAGAGATTGAGGAAAGGTTCATGGATCTCAAGGATATGGAACCTCACTATATTAACTACCGATCTCTATGAGGAATACTATCATAATGGATCAGTTGATAAAGATCTATTCAGAGCATTCGAATACGTTTTTAGATCCTTAGAAAAACTTAATTCTGTTAAGTCTAAGAATCACTCCGAAAAGGGTTATGTACATATTAAACCATTAAATAATATTGTACAATCTGGAAAGCGGAAGAATCCTCCTTCTAGGCATATCAAACAAAATATAGGAAGCTCAGACTTCCCTGATTATCATCATTATGTTGATTATATTACAGGGAATGTTCACACTGATCAACCGAAAATGTTGCATGAGAATTTCTCTGCACATTATGCCTCTTGGTAACAAGACTGGCACTACCCCATATGTATATATCTTGAAATGGGGCAAGAAATGGTTGAATCGTGTACATGTTTCAAATAAATCCTTCTAGTGCATCCTTCATGTTGCGGGATGCATAATCCTTGATGTGCAAATGTCTAACAAAACCTCCCCTTGTTCCTTGTGGGATGAAGTTCGCAAACGGGTCCAAGACAATCCTTGGTATTTTAAGGAGGAAGTTCACGCACTCATCTTCCTCTCTCTCACCCGCGTACATGAACTTCTAGGGTTTTGTGTGTTGTCTCTATTAAATACTTTTTGGAAAAACTAAGAGAAAAGGTGTTGAAGATTCACTCCAAGTAAGTAAATTCCTCTTGTTCCGTTCAATTTCTTGGATCTCATGATGAATTCTAAGGGTTCAAAAAGGAATCCCAAAGTTTCAAATAACTCTAGTATGGATCTTCCTTGTGACCAAAATTCTCTTAGGATTAGGTTTGTGGATGATTCATGTGCTAGAATTTTTGAGAAAATTTCATCTAAAGGTTTTATATTTTAGAAAATAAATTGGATATCTCTAGTGGACATGATGAGGATTTAACTTGTTTTAAAAAATTCAATCTTGGAAATATCTTTGATGGTCTAGGTAAAGGATTTGATTCTCTCACAAGAATTTTCTATGCCAACATATATGATGTTGATTTTAATAAGATGGATTTCAAATCCATGGTAAATAGAAAAAGGTTTCTTGTTGATAGAGAGTTAATTTCAAATATTACCAACATTCTGCTGGGAAACATGCGTCTCCCTAGACCAAGTGATGAACGTCCATCATGTGATGATATCTCTATTGGGCTATGTGGCAAGAAGGTAGCTTGGAATCAACAAAAATTTCCTACTAATGATCTTAGTATCCCGTTGATGGGTTTTGGGAACTTGGTATCCCAAACCTTTGTCCTTCCACAATTGAGAATTCTTGGTGGAATTACGAATTTGCTGAATTAGTCTATTTTCTTGATACGGGTGTTCAAAGTCTCGATATATGTGGTTTTATCATTTATCAAATGATTTCGATGACTTCACCTGTCAAGATGTTAGGTTATCCATGCATGAATGGACAAATTTTCCGTGATCGTGGTATTGATTCAATTGGAAACTCCCTCGGGGTTCCCAAACCGGTTCGACCGTGTACCTTCAGACGCATAAGGGAGAATGCTTGAAAAAGACAAAGGGATGCCTTGCTAAATGATTGCGACCCTACCACCTTGAGTCTACTTCAAAAAATTCACAAAGGTGTGCGTAAGGTCAATTCAAGGGTGAAGTGCGTTCGGAATAATTGTCAGTGATTGCAACTAAGTTTTCCAAGCTCAAGGAAGAGTTGGACACTATTCAAGCATCTTGGAGTGTTTCTGATGAAGATGATGAGTAGTTTTGAGTTTGCCTAGTAAATCTTCTATTTTTCTTGTTTTATTCAGAAGAATAACTAGTATCTTGGAATATCCATTATTGTGATTACACATAGCTATATCCAAAGTTTTCATCTTCTTGTTTTTAGATTTATAGGTTAAATTCTAAATTTGTTTTGAAGATGATTTTTGTAGTATTAATCTTTTTTTGATTTTATATATTGCAATATTGTTATGGGATATATGTGTTTGCGTCCATGAACTTGATTTTCCCATATTTTGTCAAAAGTAAAGTCGTTCGTGAATTGATATGCAAATATTGATAAAAGAATGAATAGAATTTTGGCAAAACACGAAAGTTAAACCTATATTGTTAGTTATTGCTGTAAGATAGGTTAAAATATTTTGTGATTCAAGGATTATGTCTATTGTGTGTCACTGTGAAAATAGTGATGGAAACATAGAATGAATCCTTGCTTATGCCACGGTATAAGGTTGATTCTCCGATCCACAATTTTGTGCAAATACTGTGTTGTTCCATGAGGTGTCTTATGTTGAGCACTAAAACAACAAAAGTTGATTGCTTTGTGATTAGCTTAGTTGTTTTTACGTAAGGTACTTTATGTTGAACATGTTAAACTAAATTAATCATCTTGTGTGGTTATTCAGTTAGCACTCCGTAAGTTTTTCTCATGTTGAGCATGATTGACTGGGTTGGTTATTTTTATGATTAACTTAGTCATTGCTCCATAGATTTTCTTATGTCGAGTGGGGCCAAATAAATTGATTACTTTTGTAATTAGTTTGGTTGAGTATGACAATTAGATTATTTGCGAGTTTTCTTGTGATTAATCTAATTGATTTAAGTCTCCATAAGTTTACTTGTTTTGAGCATATTTAGTCAAATTAATCTTGGTTCGCTTTGGTTAATATGATTGAATATTTTGGATTCCAAATTCATACTTGTATGTGATTTGTTGAGTCTAAAGAAATCCTTCTTTTCTTTTGAAATTAAGGTCGATATTGTTGTTCCCTTGGGAATGACATTTTATGGGGGAGAGTTCTTTTGAACTTGTGCTTAATTACCAAATCTTTGTGGGGAGTGCGGCTGTGGAATATTAGAGGGGTTATCTTGTATCTTTATGAACTCCTTGATGAATGCATTTAGCTCCGGCTTTATGATTGCATCTAAACAAGATGATATACATTTACCTTTCGTCATGAAATGTCTCTTACGGAAATTTCATTAGGATCCCGTTCTTGTACCTTTGCCAATTTTATTGACAAAAAAGGGGAGAATTAATATGTAATTCATACTACAAATACATATGGTTTTCGGATCATTATGTAAGGAGGAGTGGTTTCCATGTGAGATGGAGTATTGACTAAGGGGGGGTGAAGTATCACCATAGTATTGTTGTTAAAGTTGTGATGCAATAGGACTTTGACGCTGTATAATAATACTATGACATTGTATAACAATGATTGAGAACTTTTGCTTTTCTCATTATTATAGCTACGGATTTTCAACAATGATGATGCTAAACTTACAACCTTTGGGATCATTGTACTACTTGGAAGTGACGAAGATTTCGAGTAATGTTGAAGATTAGACATGTGGAATAGGAGATACAAAGTTTATTTATATAATTTTTGTATTCCATATGTATTAATAGTTTTGCCACTAAAATTGACAAAGGGGGAGATTGTTAGAGCATTGCTCGGTCGAACTCGCATGTGTTTCTATCTCAAGAATGTTTGTCAATATTAGTGATCAAAACTATAAAGTCTTGATTTCTAGTCTACTATAGCTAAGGTCTCGGACTAGGATAGAAAGTGTAGTTGATCTCAATATCTCCATGGCGATCATCATACAAGACGAATGACTACTCAAGGAACCAGTGGATCTTCGTCGACTAAAAGGTATGTGGAGACTTGAACTTATCTAATCACTCAAAAGTCTATCTACTCTATCTCCTATCTTGAGACAAAAGTCATATTGCTATATAGACTAAGATTATACATATATGATATTTCGAGCTGAGTATATCTCGCTTATCTATTTCTTGAAATATGTGTTGGTAAAGTTTTTTCTTTAGCCAAGTTCATCTTTACCTAGTGACGAAAGTCATGTTTCAATCATTTTGGAAATTTCTCTGATGAAAAATAATTTGTGAATAACAACTATATAACACCCTCTGAGAATGTTTCAATGATTGAAATGAGAGTTTAGACAATATAACCATTGGAGGATATAAGCATTGTTGTGGTAACACATATATGTATAAGTCCTTATTGCTTGAACCGAAGTTTGTGAACTTTGTTGATCAAGTGAAACCGGAGTAGTGCGTGAGCTCAGTCCGCGAACTCAGCATACAAGCTCAGTCCGTGAACCCAACATACAAGTTCTCGGACCCTAGAATTTCTGCTGGAGTTTGTGAACTCCGTCCGCGAACTTGAGTTTTTTTTATATTAAGTCCGAGAATATATTGATGAATAGCAAAAGATTACAAAGGATTACAAGGTAAGTCCGCAAACTTGAGTAGGTTATGTCTAAAAACGATGTTTGTGAACTTATCATAATAAACTAAGGAATGCTATTGCAAATTGTGGCTTTATATTTCATGAATCTATTCGAGTGAATCACATAGTTTTTGATTCAATTGTGTCTTGTGTAGTACATGAGATCTCATAGCAATTGAACAACTCTCTAACTAGTTCATTTGAGTCATTTGGACTAGTTATGGTGAAGAAGAATATGGTTGATATGGAAGTTATCATTTGGCTAACCATTTGGTTAACTAGTGTTGAACCAACTAATGTACAAGTTTAGGTATGGTTACACAAACCCAAAATCGTCTAGTATATGTGTGTATAACAAGATAAGTTTTCGATCTAACGGTTGATAAATATTAGCTTGAATCTAATCAGGTTTTCATCTAACGGTGAATATTGAATGCTTTGTTACCAAGCTAAGATTGATTGCAAACCCTGATTTGAAGACTATATAAGGGAGAACTCTAGAAACTGGGAAACCTAATCACCACACATTCTGTGTGATACAAGTTTGCTAAGCTAGAGTCGATTGTCCTTTAACCTTTGGTTTTTTTCTTCTAAAACCAGGTTAACGACTTAAAGACTTCATTGGTATTGTGAAGCCATACCGATACTACTTTTATCATAGTTGTGTGATCTGATCTTGCATCTTCTATCGTACGAGTACAATTGTAATAATTGGCTTGAGATTTATTTCTCCGATAGGCAAGATATAAAAGTAATCACAAACATCTTCGTATCATCGTTTGTGATTCCACAATATCGTTTTCGCTGCGTCGATTAAGACTATTGTTAGGTGATTGATAAAACTGAGTTGTTCTTCGGGAATATAAGTCTGGTTTTATTGATTGGTTCCTGTTCACCTTGATTTATAAAAAGACGGAACAAAACTCATAGGTTTATTCGTGGGAGACGAATTTATCTATCTTGTAGACTTTTCTGTGTGAGACAAATTTGTTTATTAAAGTCTTCGACTATGGGTCGTAGCAACTCTTGGTTGTGGGTTAGATCAACTGAGGGAATCAAGTGAGAAGTATCTTGCTGGGATCAGAAGCGTAGGAGCATACCCTTACATTGGATCAGTGTGAGATTGGTTGGGGTTCAACTACTGTCCAGACCGAAGTTAATTTGGAGTAGGCTAGTGTCTGTAGCGGCTTAATACAGTGTATGTTTAATCTGGACTAGGTCCCAAGGTTTTTATGCATTTGCGGTTTCCTCATTAACAAAATTCTGGTGTCTGTGTTATTTCATTTCCGCATTATATTTTGTTATATAATTGAAATAATACAGGTTGTGCGTTGTTCAATCAATTAGAATATACAACCTTATTGGTTGTTGATTTAAATTGATTGACACTAAGATATTGGTCTTTGGTACCATCCAAGTTATCTCTCTTTGATTAAGACTCGCAGATTGTATTTGCTTGAGTAAATCAAATTGAGAGATAGAGATAATAAACTCCTTGAGATATTTTCTATTGATTGAGTCTAACTGTCAAGTTGATTCTCTAGAAAGTAACTCGGAGTTGTCCATACAGATTGCTAATCAAAATATTGGGTGTGGTTGTTAGACCCTCGCTTTTTCAAATTCAATTATGGATAAGCTAAGCTAAGTTAATTCTGATCTTAGTTAGACTTATCAAAGTGGAGGTTTAGGTTATTCAAGTCTATCTGAATGCCTAAACAAGGAAATGCTAGTTAAATAACCTAGTATTTGGCTTGTTTGAAATCTAAAGGTCTAAGTTATATGGATAATTAGAACCTGATGAGAAAAATGGAGTTTATCTTTGTTTTGGTCTTATCGAATGAAGCGGTTGTATTTATACAATCGATTTAGCAAATGAACTAAGTTGCTTAGTTGATTTTTGGTTTGCTAAACTAGTTGGGAAAATTGGTTCGGGCAATTATTTCCATGATAACATATCAAAACTTAATTATTTGTAGTTTCGGTTTTGATATTGGTTATCAAAAATGGTATGTAAAACCCTCGTGCTTGACTCAACAGGCTGCAAGTCTATTTGAGATTTATAAGATCCTTTTCGTGTTGTCTTTTATTTTTTTGTTTCTTTGTCATTTTTGTGACAAAAAGGGGGAGAAATATATGGAGTAAACAAGTGATGTTGGTATCAATTTTATTGTTGATTGGTGTCACTAGGGAAGAGGACAATGGTGCTTGAACGTTTATCTAACGAATGAGGAAAAACAAGGACTAAGGGGGAGTAACATATCATATGATTGGGATAACAAAGACGTGCAGATTGAAAATCTACCTATCTCACCTTTAGGGGGAGTATGAGCTTTGTTATTATAGTGCAGCTGCTGTATTTTAAGGATTGAATGAATGCAGGTTTTGTGCTGTTGGATTCGGGAATCAAGCGTATGTGTAATGAATTCTTGTAATTTGTTTATCCATATGATTGTAAGAGTTTTGTCACTAAAATTGACAAAGGGGGAGATTATTAGAGCATTGCTCGGTTGGACCCACCAAGCGTTGGTATGTCAAGTTTAGTTGTCATATTTTAGTGAACCAAAACTCATTTAAGAGTCGCTTGATTTAAATGTACTAGAGTAAACTTCGTATAGGTTAGCTTGAAAGTATTAGGATGAGACATTACAAGTATTGCAAAGACTTGAAGAAGTGAAGAAGTACAGAGCTACAACCACAAAATCATCCTTCCACTTGAGCTTAGTAATATATGACTTGAACAGTTTCGTTCCCTAACGTATCTTTCAAGTCGTGCATATTGAAAACATAAAACTACGAAGCATGAACACTCTAGATACACATAGTATTAAGGAATACAATATGACATTTCTTTCTTAACCATTATACTTTGTATATAAGACATCGACATAATCGTATGAATTCTATTGTGATTATGTATGGGTATGAGGTGAGGATTTCATCCTAGGGAACAATGTTTACATGTGTTCTAAGGAAGTAAGTTCATGATATGTGTTGTGAACCGAGAAGGAAATCGATAGGTATTATTGGGACTGTTCTTCATTGCATATCTTATGAACGACTAATATGTGTGATTAGTATAAATGCTCATGACTTGTTTGTGTTCTTGGTAAAACTATTCACATGAGGCCTGACTTATGTATTGGTATGACTTTTATTAGTGAAACCGATCTTAAGTAATCACCTTGGGTATGATCGGGTTTGTGAGTGTCTGACTAATTATTAGGAGAAGGTGAACCGATCCTAGTAAGAGGTGCAGTGCATCACAAGGGGAACCGATCCTTGTATGAGGTGCAACAAGGTTTATGGAAGAAAGGGGAACCGATCCTATGAACATGTGCAACATGTTTTTGTGAAGGGGGAACCGATCCTATGGACATGTGCAGTGCATACAAGTTAGATACCAAATATATGTGGGGAACGATTCTAGTACCTAGTCAGCCGAATTATGGTAAGCTAGTGTGACTATGCACAATACTCACATGGAGGTAGAACCAAAACTTGTTTTGGTAGAACCATTAAACCCATGGTTTGTGATTGAGTGTTACTTGATCAATCACATAGTTCTTGAAAGTCATATGAACCAATTCTAAACTTGTTTGGAAGTGTGGTAAATCGGTTTCAAGTGAGCAAGTATGAAAAAGAACGTGCAAGAGTAAGATGTCGACACACTTTGAACACGGTGCATTAATGCTTATTCTATATTGTTCAAAGATATTCCTTAAAGGCTAAGAAGGAAGTAAATCCCAAGATCGAATTTAAATAAGATAAGAATCTTTTTAATTAAGGGTTTTTAATTATATATGTTAAATAAGAATTAGTAATGTGCATTTACTAGTTAAAGATTTTCCAAGGAGATTTCGATCGTATTTTTGGACAATGCATTCACAGGAATTATGAAAACCGAATTTGGTGTAGTAATGAAAAATATCTTTAGAATATTTATGGTTTTGGAAATTCCTTGGGGTCCAAACTTACTTGTCTATAAATATTTTGAGTTTTCATTTCTATCAAACTAATCATGCGTAACAATAGACTTCCTCTTTTTTCTTTGTTACTGGTGAAGCCGCCTATCGGAGAGGAGAATAATCTAATTAGGTGAAATCTCTTACGGCCGCTCAATTTAAGGTCTTCTTTGGTATTGAGAAGCTCTAGCGCGACCAGTTGGTGGGAAACTAGATATTGCGGTTTATCTTTAGTTTTCGTATTGATTTGATTGACTAACGGTGGTTGAAATTTGATTGCACCTAGTTTGTTTATGCTTGAGAATCTTCTCTTCTGATATAAGATTCACTCAAACTAGTTCAAGGTTTCGACAAGGATCTTTAGACTGTTGTTAGATCTAAAGACGATCTTGTGACAATCCATTGTTAACAGACTCAATTCTGTGTGTGATTGATCACAAGAGATTCAAGTAGTTGTGTGCAGGTGTTTATTTAAGATCTAAGAAGATTTGAAGATGAAGAAGAGATATATGATTTCTGACTTGGTGTTTATAATCTTTGGTGTGCACAATACTTGTTTGGGAAAAAGAGGATCCAACTATAACTAATTTATCCTTTGGGTATTTTGAGAGAATAGTTGAGGAAGATCGGCATCAATACATTTCCTTGGGATTAAAGGTATTGATTAGCTTAATCTTAATAATTGCTTTTGGGTGATTGAACATATGATAGATCTTGGAACCTGGAAAAGGGGTTTATGTTAAGATAAACAAGGGAACCTTTGTGCAACTCATATCACTTGGTTGAAGAGAGTTGACACCAAACAGATTTGTTGTTCCTTTATAGTTTGGAATACGAACCAAAGGAATTGGTCCAAGTACGTGACTTGTTTAAAGGTTGGAGGCGTGGGAATACGTACGAAACTAGGTGAACTATAGGTTTAGTTGTTGGTCTCAACTATACGAAGTTGGCATTATTTTGTATAGCGGATTAATCCTGAGAGTATTCAATTATGGACTAGGTCCCGAGATTTTTCTGCATTTGCGGTTTCCTCCTTAACAAAATCTTGCTGTGTCATTTACTTTATATTTCCGTATTATAATTGTTTATTATAATTAAAGTAAATTGCACAAACGTTAATTTCTATTTACTTGATACGTGAATCCTATTGTGTTTGGTTAAGTCCGAACCTTTATATCAAGTAAACATACTTTGTTGTTGTATTGTCTCGATCTCGTATCCATAGACGATCACACAAAGTGTGAGCCGATTTATTGTATTGTCTCGACTCAGTCCATAGACAATCAATTTCGGGGAAAGGACTTATAGGAAGGAAAAGTAATAGCTTGAGGTATATTTGGGTACCCTCACCTTTTCATCTTTCAACCGTTAGATCGAAACTTAGCTTGTCACACACAAATGAAATGTGTTTCATTTAGGTTTGAGTAACCATACCTAAACGTGTATATTTGGTTGGTTCACGAATAGTTAACCAATGGTTAGCCATATGAGCACTTTCATATCAACCATATTCATCTTTCTCATAACTAGTTAAAATGACTCATAAAAACTAGTTCAAGAGTTGTTCAATTGCAAGGAAATCTTATGTAACTACACAAGACACAATTAAAACAAAATCTGTTTGATTCACTTGAATCAATTCATGAACAATATAGCCACGGTTTGCAAAGATTGCATTCCTTATTGATTTATTGTTTAATTTCATGAACAACCGATTTGAGAAATAACCAGCTTGGGTACGCGTACGGGTATGCGTACTCTAGATACCGGAATTGGGTTTGAAAACCCAGCAGAAATTTTCGGATGTAAACTTTTGTGGGTACGCGTACCTAAGGTGACTGGTTTGTAAGTTCGTAAAATCCAAACTCAGTAGAAATTCACGGACATGAACTTTCGCCAGTACGCGTACCCAACCTGTCTCCTTCACCAATACTACATGCACACATATGCACGCACTTAGTTTCTGGTACATGGATTTATACACTAATGTACAAACACACTATATATGCTTATATACATAGGTGGTTACGTAATCTCAACTATACATTTCAATCATTGAAACATTCTTCTATAATGTTATAATAGTAGTTATACATAAAGAATCGACTATCGTCATCAAAGCTATTTTCAAGATTAAAACGTCATTATGAGTTTCGTTAGGGTAAAGATGAAAGTAGTAAAAGCGAAAGGTTACCAACACATATTTCGAGAAAAAGATAGGCGAGTAAACTCGGCTCGAAATAGCACATGTGTATGTATGAAAACTATCATACTTATATGACTGTTGTCGTAAGAGTATGAGATAGATAGACTTTTGAGTGCTAGATAAGTTCAAGTCTCCACATACCTTTTTGTTCGGATGAAATTCCACCGGTTCCTTGAGTAGTTCTACGTATTCTCAAGATAATCTCCATGGAGTCTGGAGCTCAACTATACTTCACTATCCTAGACCGAGACTTAGTCATAAGTAAACTAAAAATCAAGACGTATAGTTTTGATCACTAATATTGAGAAACATGCATGAGATAGCAATACATAACAATCTCCCCCTTTGTCAATTTTAGTGACAAAACTATCAATACATATGGATTACAAAATAGATAAAACTTTGTAGCTTCTCGTCCACATGCTTGATCTCCTTGGTGCTTCAACATTACTCGAAAACTTCATCTTTTCCAAGTACTCCCATGATTCCATAGATGTTCAGTTCAACATCATAGTTGTTGAAGTCTCGTAGCCATAAAAATGAGAAAACAAAATCTCACGATCATTGTTATATAGTGTCATAGTATCATTACACAACATCAAAGTTCTTATATCACAACTTCGACAACAATACTATGGTGATATGTATCACTCCCCCTTAGTCAATACTTTCGTCTCAACACGAAAACCACTCCCCCTTACATAATGATCCGTAAAGCATGCAAATCATATGTATTTGTAGTGTGAACTACATATTAATTCTCCCCCTTTTTGTCAATAAAAGTGGCAAAGGTACGAAAACGAGATCCTAATAAAATTTTCACGGAAACGCTTCAAGACCAAAGAAAAGGACATATCAACTTATTTAGATGCAATCATAAAGTCAAAGCTAAATGTATTTATCAAGGAGTTTATAAAGATACAAGATAACCCCTAAAAATTCCACAGACACACTCCACACAAAGATATGGAAATTAAACGCAAGTTCAAAAGAACTCTCCCCCATTTGATGTCATTCCCGAGAAAACAACAAGAGCGACCTTACTTTTAAGAAAAAAAGGATTTTATTAGACACCAAAAACCATAAGAAATGATTTTATATATCCAAAATTCTCAATTAAACTAACCACAAACACAAAAGTGATCAATTTAATTGAACATGCTCGACATAAGAGAACTTACTGAGCTACGACTATGTTAATCATAAAGGAATGCTTAACTCAATCGTTTTATGCTCAACACAAGAAAAGCTTATGGAAAATTGTAGTATACACATAAAAAATGGATTAGGGAAAGATCAATACCGCGGCATAGACAAGGATTCATTCTATTTTTCATCACTATTTGCATAATGACATACAATACACATAATCCTTGTAAACAAAAGATTTTAACCTATCTTCCATCAATGAATTGACATAATAGGATTAACTTTTGTTTGTCAAAAGTTCATCTATCTTGTATCAATACATGCATATCGACATATAAAGGAGATAACTTTTGACATCGTATGGGACATAATAGTTCACGGACGTAAACACACATATCCCATAACATATTGCAATATATGAAACCATAAAGATTAATACTGCAACAATCATCTTCCAAACTATTTTTAGAGTTTTTAAATAAATAAAACTAAAAACAAAAGATGAAAACATTGGACATAGCTGTGTGTAATCAAAATAATGGCTATTCCAAACTCTAGTTATTCTTCCTAAAACACAAGAATTAAATTCTCATACGAAAACTTTCTAGACATTAATATCTTTGAAAAATTCATTGTCGTCCCCGAACTCCTTGTTGTCAACCGCCATTGGAACATATGGTTCATGGAGGAAGGAGTCAATACCAATAAACCTTCTTGGTTGATGATGTCGAACCAGGGCCTTCTGAATTTCCAATGATCTCAAAACACAAGCCTTTATTTGTTGAATCTCTTTTCTTGCATGCTTCAACTCTTCAAGTACATCAAAAAACTTTTGATAATTTGAAGGAACAGCTCTATGCTTCCTCATATTCATTCTTTTTCTTTTCAAAGTTGGAGGCACATGAGATTTCTCTTTTTCCTTAGTGATTGATGGCTTAACAATCATATTGATATCTTTTCCATCAGAAGATGTGATGCTTGGAGTTTCCATGTAAGCACGATTTTGTGAGAGGAATTCACAACCAAACCTCAACTAGCAGTCTTAAGATATAAAGAGTATCATAAAAGGAAAGGAATGTGGGGTTTCTAAACCTATAAAAAGGTTTGCGTACGCATAGCTCACAACCCTATAAAGAGTGAAATTATCAATAATAACCCTCTTCTTTTGGCAAACAGGTCCTTTCCAATATCAACAGTGATATGAAGGAATTCCACAACCAATCAACATAAAGCTAGAAACAAAAAAAAAAAAACAAAAAAAATATTTTAAAGCCTGAGGTGTGCAAGATCTTGTCTCTTTTAACCAGGCACATGAGACAAGATGTACAAAGATAACACAGTCAAGTTATGTTGTGGTGAACAACAATCTATCCACCATGATCCTTTTGGTTGGAATTCATGGAACCTTGCCTTTCCTTATGTTTAAACCATGTTTTATGTTTTACTGGTATAAATTTATTTTTGGAAACTACTCTCTTTGAAGAAGATAAGATCTTACATACCTCAGTTGTTTTCTCCGCTAGTTTAATCTTGGTAGCTAGATGATCTGCTCTTATTTGAAGCTTATTGACATATATCATCTTATGTTTGTACTTGAAACACTTTGAAAGTTCATGATCCTTGAGAGAACAATAGGATCATATCAACGCAAAGGATGGATCAGGAATTCGTGAGGCGCAAGCTACTAGGCACACAGTAGGTCCTGAAACATTTAACATGGAGTTTCCAAAAGGAGGGTCAATTGAATCTTCCATCTTGATTGGGTTCTCTTATAGAAGATTATCAATATTGATGCATGTATTGCTATAATTATCAAAATCAATATTTTCACATAGAAGAGCAACACTTGATTTTTTGTCTTCATCAGAATCATAATCGCCAGACATCTCATCAAGTGTCTCAACAAGACCTTTGTTCCCAGTGTATTTTCTACGATTTGGGCACTCGTTTGCAAAATGACCAAACCCTTTACACTTAAAGCACTGAGGCATATCCTCCTCATCAGTTTCATCAGTGTCCCTGTTTTTAGGAAGAATACGATTATGAGGTTTTACTGATGCTTTTGGCTTATCTCTGGTGAACCGTTTACTTCTATTCAAAAGAAGGTATCTAAACTGTCTTGTGATCATCAAGACTGATTTGTCAAGATCTTCATTTGATGAATCTATCTCAGAGTGATCATCTTCAGAGATATACACATTTTTACTTTTATCAAGTAATTTTGTGTCTTTCAGTGCTTTGAACGCAACATCCTTAGATTTAGATGAATGTTCATGATCAAAGATCTTGAGCTTCCCAACTAGCATATTTCTGGAGAGATTATCAAGGTTATTTCCCTCTACGATGGTATGCTTATTAGAATCGTATCTAGATGGCAGCGATCTGAGAATTTTCATCACAGTGCCATTTTCAGGAATAGTCTTACCCAATGCAAACGATGCATTAACAATTTCAGACACTTTGTGATTAAACTCATCAAATGAATCTTCATCTGCCATACAAAGTTTTTCCCAACCGGAATTAAGGTTTTGAATCCTAGCTTCCTTTTAACTGGTATTACCTTCGAATACGATTTCTAAGATATCCCAAACATCTTTAGACCTAGTGCAATTTGACACATGGTGCTAAATATTTGGGGTAATGGCATGTATGATGGCATTCAAACCGTCGGAGTTTTGCTTTGCAGCAAGTATCTCAGCAGCATCGTATTCATCAATATTTTTTGAAACATTAACGTTACTTACTGCAACAATGGGAGCATCATAGCCATTAACAACAACATATACCCATGATTGAAAATCACGTGCTTGAAGAAAAGCTCGCATATCAATTTTCCACTATAAGTAATTTGAGCCATCGAAGACTGGTGGTATGTTAATAGAGATAACACCTTTGTCCATAGAGTCAGATCGCTACAAACACAGACTTTTGAGGTCTTGAACGTGTTTGCCTACTATGATACCGAATGAAAAAGCGGGGGTCAAACAACCTCACCTAATATTTCGATTAGCAATCTGTATAGACTAACTCTAATATACTTTTAAGAGAATTAACTAGATAATCATACTCAATCTTAATAAAAAGTATATCAAGAAGTTAATATCTCTATCTCTCGATTTGATCTATACTCAAGCAAATAGAAATTTGCGAGTCTTTATCAAATACAATAGATATAAACTTAGATGGTACCAAAGACCAATATACAAGGATCAATCAATTTCCAATCAACAACCAAAGGTTGGATTTCACAATTGATCGATGCAACACATAACCTGTGATATTTCAATTATATAACAAAACATAATGCGGAATAAAAATAACACAGACACCAGAAATTTTATTAACGAGGAAACCGAAAATGCTAAAAAACCCCGGGACCTAGTCCAGATTGAACACCACACTGTATTAAGCCGCTACAGACACTAGCCTACTACAAACTAACTTCGGTCCGGACTTTAGTTGAACCGTAATCAATATCACACTGATTCAAGGTACAGTTGCGCTCCTTACATCTCTGATCCTAGTATGATACTACGCACTTGATTCCCTTAGCTAATCTCACCCACAACCAAGAGTTGCTACGACCTAAAGTCGAAAACTTGAATAAACAAATATGTATCACACAGAAAAGTCTACGATAATTGATAAATCTGTCTTCCACAGATAAACCTATGAGTTTTGTTCCGTCTTTTGATAAAATCAAGGTGAACATGAAACAATTAATAACCCGGACTTATATTCCTGAAGAACAACCTAGAATTATTCATCACCTCACAATAATCTAAATCGTATGGTAGCGAAACTAGATATTGCGGAATCACAAAGGATGAGACGAAGATGTTTGTGATTTCTTTTTATCTTAACCTATCGGAGATATAATCTCAAGCCAATTATTCAATTGAACTCGTACAATAGAAAATCGCAAGATTAGATCGTTTAACTACAAGAGAAGTAGTTTCGTCTGGCTTCACAATCCCAATGAAGTCTTTAAGTCGTTAACAGATAGGGTCTCGAGAAGAAACCTACGGTTGACTCTAGCAAAACCAACTAGTATCACACATGAGGTATGGGGATTAGTTTTTCAGTTGCTAGATGTCTCCTTTATATAGTTTTCAAATCAGGGTTTGCAATCTAAGTTACCTTGGTAACAAAGCATTCAATATTCATCGTTAGAAGAAAAACCTGATTTATCCAAGATAATATCTTTCAACCGTTAGATCGAAACTTAGCTTGTCACACACACAAATGAAATGTATTTCATTTAGGTTTGAGTAACCGTACCTAAACGCGTACATTTGGTTGGTTCACAAATAGTTAACCAATGGTTAGCCATATGAGCACTTTCATATTAACCGTATTCATCTTTCTCATAACTACATGCACACATATGCACGCACTTGGTTTCCGGTACATGGATTTATACACTAATGTACGCACACACTATATATGCTTATATACATAGGTAGTTACGTAATCTCAACTATACATTTCAATCATTGAAACATTCTTCTATAATGTTATAATTGTAGTTATACATAAAGAATCGACTATCATCATCAAAGATATTTTCAAGATTAAAACGTCATTATGATTTTCGTTAGGGTAAAGATGAAAGTAGTGAAAGTGAAAGGTTACCAACACATATTTCGAGAAAAAGATAGGCGAGTAAACTCGGCTCGAAATAGCAAATGTGTATGTATGAAAACTATCATACTTACACGAATTTTGTCTCAAGAGTAAGAGATAGAGTAGACTTTTGAGTGATAGATGAGTTCAAGTCTCCACATACCTTTTAGTCGGATGAATTTCCACCGGTTCCTTGAGTAGTTCTTCGTCTTTGTAAGATAATCGCCATGGAGTCTGGAGCTCAACTATACTTAACTATCCTAGACCGAGACTTAGTCATAAGTAAACTAGAAATCAAGACATATAGTTTTGATCACTAATATTGACAAACATGCTTGAGATAGCATCGCATGCGGGTTCGATCGAACAATGCTCTAACAACTAGACATGTCTCAAAGAATAAAAAAGAATTTTTTGGAAAAGCATCCAAAATGCTCTGCCCACTAATTTCATACTATTAAGGATAATTAGAGATATTTCTCAATGTTGTTCATTTGGATGTGAAGATAAAAATTGAGCACCTTTTTAATCACTACCCCTTTGCTAAAAAAAAAGTTTGGGCTCTCAACTCAAATCATGTTCAATTTCATTTTAATTATTCTATATAAAGCTTAATGATGTTTGTAAAGATTGGCTGAATTAACCTAGTACTCTAATCTCACTACAATTAGTATTTACAAAAATATGGTTCATCTGGAAAGAAATGTTCAACCGAGTTTTCAAAGGAAAACAAAGAACATCATTACAGTTAGCTATAAAAAATTTAGAGACATGTACGATTTTGGCATAACAATGGTAGGAAACCTGGAAAACAAAATACCATTATGAAGGACAACATTGATGAAATATGGAAATTTCATATTTTGAACCACCATAAGATAAACATTGATGCAACATGGATAGCCAAAGACAAGTCATCTGGTTTTTCTCTAATCTTAAGAGATAATACAAGTGAATTTGAATATAGAAGAGCAGGTCCATCCTCAACAGCTAAACCAGAAGAAGCAGAGGCAATATGTATCTTGCAAGAAACAACATGGGTCTGGGAGAAGAATATATGAAATTTAATTATTGAAGGACACTGCAAAACATATTCGACTACCTGAATGACAACCCTTCTTCCATTTCGTGGCAGAGCCAAGCACTTTTGAAAGAGGCGAATAGAATTGTTAAAGCATGTCTTAATTTTCTCGGTTTTTTCTTTATTCCTAAAACTGATAATAGGGAAACAAACACTCTAGCTAAGAAGGCAAAACTTCTTGATTGTATTACTAATTGGGATACTACTCCCCCTCCTAATGTCATGGAAGCTCACAATATTCTTACGTTAGATAGCTTTAATATATTTGTACCTGAGGTTTTGGAAAAAAAAATGGAAAAGAAAAAGAAAAAATTGGCATGATTTTTCAATGCAAGTAATCAAAATGGGCATGAACAATAAAATAATCCCTTTCTGGTTAAACGTGATAGTTGGGCACTGTGGGGTGCGGAGGAAATCTTATCCTGCAGCAATAGTAACAGTATTGTACTAGTTGTTGTTGAGAGCCTTTACTATTAGATCTTAAAATAAGATTCTTTGATATTGTTTTCGTTTTCTTCGCCTTTAACCTTCACATGATAGATGATGATGGGTCTTTTGTCCCATGCAAGTCCTAGGAAAATCAGCCAAAGTTCTCAATTTGATCCATCTCTCCTTCGTTTCTCCCTCTCTCTAGGGCCAGAGGATGGATATCTCTACTCTCACAGTCAACACACCGCTACATATTTTTCAATCTCCTGTGATGCCAAAATCAGACATCATGGGAAGTTTGGCAAACCCACTACCATCCACCGGTCCCAATCTTTAATGCTTCCCATTCCCATGAGTTATGTAACTCAAACCTTTGGAAACTTCAATGCTGTGTAGCTCTAACTAAATACCAAACTTCAGACAGAATCTTCTTGTCTCTATTAAACTTCAATTCTCAGTAATATCTTCATCGTCTTCTTCTTATTCTTTTCTCTTTGGGGCATTTATACAAGCAGATTCTCCACATTGTAAAATTTAAGGCTTTAGATGTATTAAAAAGAGATGCAATCATCAAAGAGTTCTTCAGTTGGAAGTAATGAGGAATTTGCAGAAGTTCTTCGATCATCATGGATTCGTCGATTATATTTGAAACCACCCACATCGTCAATTTTGAAAAACAAAGAAAACCCATCTTCAATATCACCGCCAATTGCTGTAAATTCTCCTCCATCTGATAACCAAACCACCGTTTCAACTGATGAATCTCGTACCCCAAGTTCCATTTTTAATGCTCCAATAACTCCTTTACCACAACCGGATAAACCTAGTTCGAAATTGGATACAATTAAGTGTTCATTTCCTGGTTTTGGCCCTTTTCAGTTGAAAAACAGAGCAACTGATTCTAAGAAAGTGACAGTTTTGAGAGAAGATGATGATCATTTGGTTGATAATTGTCCAGAAAATGTGAACCGTAAGAAAATGAGTTCTTTATCAGAGAAGAGTTTAGTAAATGATCGTCGCGGAACTCCTTTGTCACCGTTCTTTCGATATTGGCCCGATTCAAAGAAGAAGAACACGCCTATAGAAGAGAAAACCAAGTTTGCAGAATTTGGTACTAGTCCTAACACTAGCAGTATTAGCCATCCCATGTGTGTGTCATCTTTGGAAGCTCTTGCCGGTGGTGGATCTCAGAATAGGCGAGATGAACAATGTTTGGCCATTACTAGTGTTTCTAGTGACAACCAGTATTGCTTGAGAATTGAAGGTGATTCCCTTGCATTTGGTTTTTTTAGTCTTACTTGATTTCAGTTGAGCTATTTGAAGTTACTTGAAACTAATGAAATGCTTGTTTTCGGATACTATGCAGGTATCAATTGCCATGAGAATTATGATAATGGTGGTGCTAGTAGAATCTTCAGGGTATGAACTCTTACATAATGATGGCTAAAATTATACTACTGCCTTGATTTTTTACAAATTTGTTGGTGTCTTGTAATTAGCCTCATATGCTACCCTGTACTGGAATCACCATTATAACTCAT
Organism: Papaver bracteatum; assembly: GCA_023529315.1. NCBI lineage: Eukaryota > Viridiplantae > Streptophyta > Magnoliopsida > Ranunculales > Papaveraceae > Papaver > Papaver bracteatum. The sequence goes on from JAJJWX010001167.1 coordinate 852,881, forward strand.
AAGAGGAACATGTGATAGATATTAGATAAGGAAGCAACATTACACTGTGAATAGCTAAACTTATTCATGCAGCACTGCCCTCGTAGCCAAAAACAAGCTCAGTTATATGTTGTATGTTAAAAGCTCAATTAAGAAACTGAGGTAGTAACGAAAATGATATGTTGGCATGAACCATTGTATTAAGGAAAAGAAAAAAATGCAAATGCCCTGAACCATAATTTGCATAATGGAAATAATATAATGGGGTGAACCGTTGCATAATTTGCATTAGCTATGGCTGAAACCATATATTCTATAACCGTGAGACCCTGATTTTGTGTTGTCTTATGTCAAGTTTTGTTTAGGTCGAACATAGTTGAATTATTTAGGTACCTCAAATTGTCAAACCAGCTCCAAAAAGTTCTCCTAATTTGATACATAGCGCCAAGATCTTCGGTCCCAAAATCTTGCAAGATTCTGTGATTGGCAATTTAGCACCATATTATTAGGTTATGAACCGTAGACTTTCAGCGGAAAAGTTCGTTATAAAACTTGGTTAGATGTAAAAGCCTATTTAAAGATTGGATGGTACGATTGCAGTATATCAGACCAAGTTGAAAGTCGTCCACATTAATAATTTTGTGATTTTATTTTTCAGCTTTTGTTGCTTTATCCAATGATTTGTTTGTATAATAACAGGATCATCAGCAAAATGTTGTACTAAGCCAACTCGGAAGAAATGTTTCTACAAGTCGAAATGAGACTGGAAAATCTTCTTTCTGGAACATGAACAGATTTCGGAAGGCCGAAGTGTTATCATCCATGTTACATCCTTGTAGAAGTAATAATACTAAAAGAAAAACGCCCAACTCCTTTGATGAGTTGGCATGCGTGAAGTTCAGGAAGTTGGGTCATGAAGACTAGTGTATCAAGGTTGAGCAAAGATCAAAGATGATGTGACAATTTTGCATCTCGACTTGATTTACATTATAAATTCAATGTCAAAATCGTCATCTTCCTATTTTGCATATCCATGTTGCTTAAATTTTCAAATATGTTGCAATAAATTTGCATCTTGAATAATTTTGGTATAAAGGGCCACAAGGGTTCTCCATTGCTTTGCCTCTTTTCGCCCAGTAAATGGTCATTTTCTACTTGATTGTTGTATCTCATGTTTTGAAGAACTGTTGGATGAATTTTGATGCATAATTTCTACAGTAAAACAGCTGATGTAATAACAGGGTCGCCAATTTAGCTCGCCTAGTTGATTTTTTTTTTTTTCTTCTTCGAAATCTGCTAACTGGTGGGAGCTTGTAGAAGTCTAGAATGACTGGTTACTAGAGCTAATTAATTCGCAAGGGCAACTTTTAGGAGGCCAAAACCATTGTGGACGTGCCTCGTTTCGTGGGCCGTCTGGTATCCCTACAAGATGTTAGGGTTAAGATTGCCTCACTTATAAAACTAACTCCAAGACTCCAAATCTCCACACAACATATCTACTAGCTACGGCGTCGTTGAGCATCACCATTAACCATTTTTTTCCATTAACCATCACAATCACCACTTAATGAATGATTTTGGATTTCATAAACCCTAAAGAGAGATGAATGGAAAATGGTTGATTTGGATATTCGTTATGAGCGGTCTCGGAAATGGGGTTTTCATAAGTTGACTGAGCGAATTTGTTTATCAATGACACTTCAGGATCTGCTGGTGGTACTAATTTATGCTCATTAGAACATCTTCATAAGCATGACATAGTAGGTACCAAAGAACTGCTAAAATCAGTTTCAATTTTAATTTTTATTTGCTGATTTTAATTCTTGCTCTCAATGCAGAGATTAGGCATATGGGTAGTCACCATGGACATCACGAAGCCAACAAAATGTTTGTTGATCCTGCTCAGAGGATCATGTTATTGGTGTTGGTCAAAGGTGCGAATTGGGCCAGCAGAATTCAACCCAACAGAATGCAAATGCCGAAAATGAGATGGATAATCTCGTATCTTGCAGTGGATGGAATATCATAGTGAGCGGAGAGTTAACACTACAACTAACAAAATACGGTAACTTGGAAAACGACAATTGGATTGGACTACTACGTGCCAATGAGACTACTATGTGGGCAAGTTGACGAAGAAATTGGACACTGAAGTGCAGAAGTACAAGAGAGTAGCATTCCTGACATTAGAAGCATTTTTAAGTTCTTTTTTACGGAAAAAATTAGTGTTAGTGTTGTGTACTTGACCAGTACTATGCGAATATCATTTAACCACCAAATGAGTGAGTTATTTGAGCTTTTTGTTTCAAGTATTTTTCTTTTGACATCTGGTTTTAGAAACAAACATGAAAACATGTCTTTAGGTTCCTTAGCGTGGGATTAGCCGAGTTGATAATGATTTTCCAAAACTAATAGTTTTTACTGTGAAGGGAAGTGTCCGACTAAAGTTTACGTTTACTTAAAATTTAATATATATTCACTGTAACCAAAAAATTTAATAAATTTAAAATTTAATTTATTAGGAACTTCAGCTATCCAATGGAGCTTTTAGGATGTGGTTTTTTAGTATTGGATGGTTAATTAGGAGGTACTTTTAGGATGTGGTTTTCTAGTATTGGATGGTTAGGAACTTCAGCTAGAGAAAAAATCCAAATTGCTACCAAAATACATTGTATTCAGGTGGGTGGTGGGCTCTATCAAACAATGTGGAACCCTATCCAATGGGTTCTTTTTCCGTTATATCTTTGTTGTAATTGTGTTAATCAGAAAATGCAAGTTCAAGAAATTTGTACTTTTCAACAAGGTTGAAACCCTAGACTAGTGTAGTATGCCCTTTCTTTCTTAAGGAGATTATAGTAGGATGTTGATTTTACACTGTTTGTTAATTGGTTTTCCCCAACTTACAGTATATTTTTTTTTTAAATAAGCAAATGCCTGTAAAAACAGGCTAAAGGTCAGCTTCAACTGCTGGAGCTAGCCAAGCAGGAGGCATAGACCATAACATATAAGTTTTTTCTGTTTGGCACATAGATCTAACTCATGGGCAACAATGTTACAGATTTTAGGTTGAAAGGTACAAATACAAGCAATTAAGCTAGAAGCAAAAAACTGAATATCTTTAAAGATGACATCTGTCCTAGAATCACCATCAAAGGAACCCAAAGAGAATTGTTCCACCAGTTTCTTTGCATCAATTTCAATAATAATATGAGTCATCTTCTGTTCCACAACTTTCTTGAGAACTCCCCAGATAGCTCTAGCTTCGGCTTCTTCAGCTGACAAGACTTCAAAAACCAAGGTAGCACATAGAGAAGCTTTACTAGTGTGATCTCTCATCACATAACCTGCACCATTATCTCCAGAGATGTCATCAAAAGCTCCATCAGTGTTACATTTAATCCATCCAACCATAGGGGGAATCCATTTCTGATTCAAGCCGATAGGACTTGAAAGAGTGGATATAATAGTATTCTTCCTAGTTAGGAGCATAAATTTAGCTCTTTCTAAGACAAACTTATGACCTTCAGACAAGTTTTGGAAAACCAAGTTATTTCTACTGGTCCAGATAGACCATAAAATAGCAACAAAGAGCTGTTGATCCTCATCATGCAATCTAGAGTTTTGGTCAAGCAACCAGAAAACAAGCCACTGTTGAAAAGTTTTTTGAATAAAGAAAGAGGTATTTATACAAAACTTAGACAAATACCAAACTTTAGAGGAAAAAGGACACAAAACCAGAGTATGGATGATAGTTTCAAGAGGATCCTTACACCTGGTACAATCAACAGAATGCATGGGCATTCTGGTATGGAGAACAGTTCTAGCTGGTAAGGCATTTTTAGCAGCTTTCCAAAGAAAAAGTTGAATTCTGTAAGGAACTCTAATTTTCCAGATATGTAACCAAAGAGTCTTATAGGAAGAGGGTTAAGAGCCTCTGAGTCCCAAATAAGCAGATTCTGAAGAAAAATTCCCATTCTTCGAAAGGTCCCAAGCCCTCCTGTCAGGAGTGCAAAGCTGGCTTAAGGGAATTGTGATAATCTTCTTAACATAAGCATCATCAAAATGAGTAGTGAGTCTAGAAACAATCCAAGTTCTAGTAGGATTGTCAATGAAGCAATCAACAGTTAAGCTGGGATTTTGAGGAGTAAGAGGATTAGGGGTAGCTGACCCTAAACTTGGTATCCATTTATCACACCAAGGGTTGATAAATTTACCATCTCCTACAATCCAGGAAACAAAAGGTTTAATCAACTCCTTTATGGCATGAAGATATTTCTAAGTCCAAGAGCAATTAGGTGGACACTTGGCATTGAGAAAATCAGTCCTAGGAAAGTACCTTACTTTTAATTTTTTTGCTAACATACAGTCAGGGTTTTCAATGATTTTCCAGGAATTTCTAGCTAACATAGCCAAATTATTTAGCTCAGCTTTTCTGAATCCCAGACCACCTTCAGATTTAGGGGAGCAATGAGTATCCCACCCCAAAAGATAAAGCTTTTTATCTTTTGGATCTAAAGATTCTCCCCACCAAAACTTGCAGAGATGGGCATCCATCTGTCTACAAAGGTGCTTAGGGATTATAAAAGCTCTCATTTGATAAAGGGGGATAACTTGGATAATGTGTTTTACCAGAGTAGTTATGGCAGCATGGGAGAGAAGTTTATGAAGCCAAATAGTTATTCTGGCATCCACAGCTTGTAAAATGCTCATATGGGTTTGAATTTTAGAAGATTGAAAAACAGTGGGGGTACCCAGGTATTTCTCCCCCAAATCCCTGCTTTAGATATCCAAAATATTGGCTAAAATGGCTTTCCTATGTTTAGGAATTTTCTTACTAAAAAGAATACCATACTTTTCAAAGTTTATTTCCTGACCAGAAGTAAGACAATACTTTTGAAGATAACTCTTTATAACATTGAAATTTTCAGTAGTAGCAGAAGAAAAAAGAAGGGAATCATTAGCAAACAGGAGATGGGTAATCTCAGTGGCATTTTTACAAACTTTGATACCTTTCAGAGAACCATTTCTTTGGAGACTATCTATATAAGAAGATAGTGTAAAGGTAGGGGGATAAAGGATCCCCTTTCCTAAGGCCTTTCTCAGGTTGAAAAAACCCAGTAGGACTACCATTAAGAAGAACAGAATAAGAGACAGTAGACACACACTGATTTATGAGTTTAATCAAGTTTTCAGCTAAACCATTTTCCTCAGGACTTTTTCTAGAAAACCCCATTCCAATTTATCATAGGCCTTTGACATATCAAGTTTAATAGCAGCAGTTCCCTCAACTTTGTCATTATGATTGACAGAGTATATGGCTTCATTGGCAAGAAGAATATTGTCTGAAATACTCCTCTTTAGTATGAAGGCACTTTGATTTTGAGATAAAATGTTATTCATAAAGGGTTTGAGCTTGTTAGCAAGAGTTTTGAAGAGAATTTTATAAATGAAGTTACATAAACCAATGGGTCTGTATTGGTTGACCAGCTCAGCCAGGGGGAATTTGGGGATAAGAGCTATGTTGGTATGGTTGAAAACTTTAGCAATATGACCAGTTCTAAAGCAGGTTTAGGTCATATCAATCACAGTTTCACCCACTATATCCCAGTGTTTTTGGTATAACGACCAGTAAAACCATATGGACCTGGAGCTTTTTTACCTCCCATTTGAAGAACATCACTTTTTATTTCCTCAGCAGTGAGGGGGATATTCAGAAAGTCATTATCCTCAGCAGAAAACTTAACAAGGAGATCCTTTAGAATTTCTTCCTGAAATTGTTGAGGCTGAGAAGAATAAAGATTTTTAAAATAATCTAAGAAGGAATTCCCAATACTATCTCTATCAGTTAAAATAGCATTGGTAGAAACCTTGATCCAACTGATAGCATTCCTCTTTCTTCTGAAAATAGTAACTCTATGAAAGTAAGTAGTATTTCTATCACCTTCAATGAGCCAGACTTCTCTAGACTTATATTTCCAATAGAGTTCCTCTAAGGTGTGGAGGTACTCTAGTCTATCTTTAAGTCTAGAGGTAGTGGTAGTATCAGTGGGATTAGAAATCTATAAATTTAACAAGTCTTTTCTAGTGGTAGATATATCAGTTTGAATATTACCAAAAGAAGATTGGTTCCAATATCTAAGACTCTTCTTAGTACTAAGAAGTTTAGCTTTTAGTTTATAGGCTGGAGAGCCTATGACATTGACAGACCAAGAGTTAGCAATGATATCTCTACAGGTAGGATCCTTTATCAACATGGACTTTTTTTTTTACTCGGTCAATGAATATATTAAAAAACGAAAAAACTATACAAGGAATAAGTCCTACTAGTGTATAACCGTGAGGCCAACCCTAGAAAGTGACTTATTTGAAACGAAAGTAAACTTCGCCAGGCCACTCATAAATTTTAGTGGACACTGGCCTGCCCTCATAAAACTCAAAAATATCATCTGCCAACAAACAAGCTTGTTTGGCCGAGGCATCAGCAGAAAAATTGACCTCTCTATAACTATGGACATATCTAATATTATCAGCAGTAACTATGGACTTGTTTGGACTTAATGAATATATCAACATGGACATAAAATGAAAGGGCCCAGGCATACAATTTTACTCATAGTTAAAACCTATATGCATAGGACAGTGATCAGAGGAATCTCTAGGGAGATTGTTAACAAAGAATTTAGGAAAGAGCTCCTCAGCTATTTGGTTTAGAAAACATCTATCTAGTCTTTCAAGGATTAGATCAGGACCTTGTTGCATATTAAACCAAGTGAATCTTGGGCCAGAAAACCCAGGATCATGCAAATTATGAGCAGAGCAATTTTTTTTAAAAGTTCAAAATCAGAATCATTCACTTCTAGACCACCATGCTTATCTTCGGATCCTAAGAGAGTATTAAAATCACCAATAACAAAAACATGCTCATCAATGGGAGCAATAGTCTGCTGACATTGTTGTTCCTAAAAGGAGGCTCTTAGAAAGCTATCAGGTTTACCATACACAAAATGAATGTGACATGTTTTAGAGTGAATGATATCAGTTGAAGTCACATAGATTCCCCTTAAGCTAGAAGACATAACACTCAAATGAATTTCTTTTTTCCAAGCCAACACCAGACCACCACTTCTACCAATACTAGGGACATTGAAGGTGCAAGGAAAGCCCATGTTTTTAAGTTTCATAACATCCATGTCTTTACCCATTTTGGTCTCAGAGAGGAAGATAATGTCAGGATTAACATTCTTACAGAGCATGCTAAGTTCTTTATTAACAGATTTTTTCCCAAAGCCTCTAAGGTTCCAAGATATAATATTTATGTTATTGACAGGGAACTGGTTCAAGATAGGGTTTGAATTATCAAGAATAGGGTGATTGGGAATAAAATTTACCTGGGAAAGAAAGCCGGAACCGCTGCCAAAAGAAGAATTGGAGTCATCACCACTCTGAGTTGAACTTTGGGAAGAAGTCAGATTGGGATTAGCAGCATTGAGATGGGAATTATTGCAGACACCATTTCTTACTAGGGAAGTATCAATCGAAACAGTGAAGTTACCAAAGGAATTGCACATGGCTTGGGTATTGAGGGAGCAATTGGATAGATCTATATCTGGTAATTCACCCAGATTAGTGATTGGAGAGCATAGTTGAGCGTAATCCGGCTCATTGGAGGTATGGTCTTCAGGGATAACATCAAGGCTAGCAACATTAGAATTAGCTATGGTACGCTTCCTTAAATCAGACCTTGAATTGATTTTCCTTTTGAGATTATCTATAACATCTTTTTCAGCAGAATTAACAGCTCCTCTAGTGACAATAGGGCTGATAGCAGCGGTTTTGAATTTTCTTGAAGAATTGGTAGTTCGAATCGGTCCACTAGATGTTGACTCAGAACCAGTAATTGAGGCATCCACATTAACATTTTGGGTGGTAACTTTCTTAACGATTATTTGCAAGCCATTTTCCACCTATGTTGTGTGATTTTGCACATGACCAACATCAAAAATCTTCAATGAAGTAGATCTATTGACAAAAGGACCCATCTGGAAAGTATTAGACAAAATATTTTCCAATATTTGATCAACCGCTCCAGATTTGACTTTGGAGCTTACTTCAGTTGTTGAACTCATAGGAGTATCTGGTATATCTTCAAGATTTTGCATGTTGATCTCAGTAGTACCATCATATGAAGGACTAACTTCCTTAACATGAGACGACATCATAAGCTTTGAAACTCTTGGGAGATTATAGTTGTTACAGCTGGGATCCAGTTCTTTGATTTTCTTCTATTTAAGCTTCCAAGCAGGGCAGTTTTGATCCTTGTGATCAAGGATGCGACAAGAAGTACAGTAGTATCTTGGAACTATGATATGTCTGCATTCAATAAGAAAAGGTTCATTCCTTCCATTAGTAAAAAGAGGGATGCCTGTTGGTAGAGAGCTTTCTAGACTGGAATTTTGATACATACTTTAACATTCATCTTGTATGGGTGCTTGCCAAATGGGTTCTGAGCTTCAATGAGTTCACCCATATCTATAGTAAGAAGTTTCAGATCATCAAATTTTGTGCATTCATTTGGTATATTACACAATATAAACCACATAATCACTTTATCAAAGGTGATTTGTTGATTTGGAGGCCATCCTTCAACTGGCACTACTTTCAGGACTGATAGATAACCACAAACAAACCAAGGTTTTTGTGAGTTGATTCTGTTAAAGTCCTCCTTTGAGAGGAAACGGATAAAAACTTTATTTCTTTGACCATTGAAAGTGGTAACAGAAGGGTGTTGAGCCAAAGGCCAATTGTTGCAAATATAGTATATGATTGAAGTAGTTGGAATAAGAGTTTCACATCAGATATAGCCAGCCATACACCATTTTCAGTTAGTGTCAGCTTCTGCTAGAATAACTTTCTTGTCAATGAAAACAGGTTTAGTGAGGGAGGAAGGAAGGTTTAACTTATCAGACATTTGAGTGGAAAGAGCTTGAATATCAAGATGAAGATTATGAGATTTCTCAAAAGAAGATGGGTTTCCAACTAACAGTATTGATCGTGTGATTTTTTGTGTATATTGCAGAATAGTCAATAGAGCCGAGCCACTAAATATTTTATTGCCGCTGTTCAGAAAATGACTGACAAGAGATTCATGACGGAAGAATAGAAGTCGGTGCTACATGATGTTAAACTGGAAGAGCTCCGTTTATCTATAGAGTTCTTACAGAAGATTCAAGCTGCAGAAGATTTGCTGATATTAACATAAAATTAGAGGTTCCGACAATGGTATATATCTCTCATCAATAAGTGTTCTTTTTCTCATTTTCATTTTCATTGAGTTTTGTCTAAATTTTAGATGTTCATTTGATTTTTGAGAAGTTGGTCAGAGCATTGTTTGACTTACTTATTACACCGAGTCTGAGTATCTCCCCTCCTCTTGAGGCAAACAAGACAAACGGAAAACGCTAAGAAATCTGAGTTCCGAAGGAAACTGAACCGTTGGATATGATAATTTTAAAATTCAGCCGTTTGATCTATCCAATTTTCGGGTTTTTATTTCCGTCTCAACAACTAATAAGAACCATTGATCGAATGACTTTGATATGAATCTAGCCGTCCATATTATAAAGGAGTTCTCTGTAATATGTATTCAACTTGAGTACTTGACTCAAAAAAACATTTCTCTCCTCTTTTTGTTCTTCGACTTAGGACTGAGAAGAGGAGATGGTTACAGCGAAGACGATGAACATATTTTCACTAGATTTGATCCTATACTTCCACAAAATTTTCTTCTCAAATTTCAATTCGATCTATTTTAACCTAAGTTACTGAATTACTAACCCTGATTTGCTTCCAGGAATTTTCTTTTGAAATAGTTAGGGTTTTAATTGAGCAATTTTGGCCAAAAGAGATTGAACTGAAAAAACATTGAATTGTTGAATTCCATTGCTTCAACAGGTTAGTTTCTTCTTTGATTTTTTTTTTTTTTGTTCTGTGAATGGAAAATTGAAACTAGGGCTAATTTATATATGGCCAATTTTGCTCTTTGGGTATTCAAAATGATGGTATTAATAGGAATTCATGTTGTTCTTAATGGACAATGCAGTTCACAATGAATTCATTTTAACAAGTATGGATGCCAAGGTGTGACCTCAACAACGCATTTTTTGACATTAGGATGCATTTTATTTTTTTGGAAGAAGTTTCTTTGTTGCTCATCCACAAACTATTCTATGTTTTATATCGCTATTTATGTTGGTGACTAAACTCATTGTTTCTATTTTGGTTCAGGTATGTAATACAGATGCAGTATGGAAATTCGCCATTAATATTATGGCAGGTCAATTGCTCACAGTATAAGTTGCAACTACTGCACAAAGTTAGTTCTACAGGATGATCATGCGCTCTGTTGTGTGCATCCAGATTGATGAACCCGTACTTAGGTAATCAATGGAAGCCTATAAACCTAACGATAAAATATAGTATATGATTGCAACTATCTATATGAACACTAACTAGCCTGACAAAATATTTGGCATCGGGTTCTCAATTCGGTCGAGGGTTGAAGATCGTACAAGGACTACCATTTTTTAAGCATCCAACTCAAGCCTAAAAGATTTTACGATGCACACAGCAATTGACCTGATCCGGTTAGAAGAGGTATTCATACGAGCTCTCAAATATATAGAAATTAATGTTACACAAATAGTACTTATAGGTAGCGTTGATACTGATTTGTGGACTAAGCAGTGGTTATGGCATGGGAAGCATTCATTTATGCTAAAACAATACTATGGCAAAAATTGAACATGGTGATTACTGGGATTGTCACTTTTTTCCATCTCATTTTTCAAAATTGGGTGTGCTTTACGGTTGTTTGACAGTAAATTATACTGCAATTTGTCGCAGCACTTCATAATCTTGCTTTGAAATACATACGAAAAAAGCATTCACCGACGTGCATCGCACGTGCTCTCCACTTGTATAATGTAATAACTAGTTTAAATTTAATGGTCACCGTGCACACTTGGAAGTTCTTGATAATTTGGAACATAGAGCTGGGGCATGTTGTATTCCTTCCTTCTACTTATAATTGGATTAGAAGATTGCAATGAAACAAAGACTTCTAAATATTTTCTCATTGTTATTGTCTTACTTTTTGGTATCTTGATGCTGCTAATATCCGATCACCTAAACATTATTACTTCAGTTTGTTTGTTGTTGATTTTATTAGTTTCTCTAATGCTTGGATAATAAGATAATCTTTGCTGCCGAAGTTATTATCTTCTCGTTAAAGCTAATTTACTATCATTCAGAAGGCTTCCGACTATACTTCGTTTCCCCTTGCGGAAGAAAACAAAGTTTGTTGTGGTACAAACAAACCAACAATTGTCATTATGGCCCCTTAAACTTCGACTTTAGAAAAAAATTGTGAATGATCATGCTGCAAGCTTCCAAGATTTGAGATGGTTGTCGTATGATTTTATTTAGGACCACATAAGACTCCCAGAATACAATCTTAGTTAATTTAAGTTGCCAGTTACTGTTTCCAGTCCTTCGATTTGAGAAAGTTGTGAAAAATGCTTCGTAGAGCCCTATGGTTGTATTTTGGCCCACATAAGTCGTCAACATACGGTAAAAATAAGAATTATGTTGCTAGTTTGCAACATTGTGAAGGAATGCTTCAATACCTGAGCCAGTTGGAACATTGGTTAGTGTTTAAGACTTGGTAAAGATATGCACAGCCGCATTGTTGATTCTCTAAAACTTGATCGAGAGTTGAAATATGCGTGTTTATACCCCAAGGATGTATTTGTCAGCATTCAGTAAATTGTAGAGCAGACTAGATTGCATTGAAGAATCTTTTTTGGTTTTGTGACCTGATGTTGTGTGTATTAGGGGTGAGCATGGGCTGGTATGGACCGGTTTTCACCTCATCCGCATCCAATCCAATGCACTACGGACTTTAGATTTAGCAGCCGCATCCAATCCAGATTCAACGGATTTGCATCCAATGGATGCACGTATGGACGGATTGGATGCGGATAATCCAATAGATTTGTTTTAGCTGAAATTTATAGTAAATAAAAAAAAAGCCAACACAAATGACTCCTTATAAAACCTATATATGTTTACAAATATAAAAATGCCATGTACAACACCCCAAACTAACACCTTAAAAATTCCTAAATTCCATAGTATTTTCTAGAATTATATAAATGCTCTTAATTTAACGGATACGGATGTCTAACGGATTTTCAAGGTTGCATCCGGGCCCGATCCGTAATCCGTTGGATTTCAAAAATTACATCCGCATCCAACCCATTAACAAACGGTCCGGACATAAGAACGGTTGGTCCCGATTAACTCCGCGGATTACGGGCCTTATGTGTTTCCGGGTATTGATAAACTACAATTGGGCTCACATGCTGAATATTCTGTATCAACAGAGAAAATCAGGAGTCTTATGAATATGCATGAAGACCAAGGCTTTTATGTCCATTTGTATCTTAATATTTGACTATGTATGAGGAGGCTGTTTGCTTCTTCGCAGTAACCTTTGTTTGGAAACTTTGACCGACTGCTTTGGAACTTACCAACTCATGGTAAAACTGCCAAACAAAGACTTCTACGCAAAGTGGTCTTCTGTTTTATTACATGTGCATCAGAGATACCTTCACATGCATTTGTTTATAGCTTCCGGTGCGAAATGCAACCCTTTCTGTTTATTAACAATAATAATCTCCATGCCCACCTAACTGGTGGGAGCTAGTAGAAGTCTAGAATGACTACTAATTACTAGAGTTGGTTAATTGGCAAGGGCATGTCGGCAGATCTATTGGTCGTGACGCACAACTCTCAAAACCTCCCCACCCACCAGCCCAGATCCCAGTTTTTTTTTTTTTTTCCCTTTAAATCCCATGTTCGTCATACGCAACTAACGTTCTTTTCTTTTATTTGTTCATGGGAGAAATACAAGCTAGCCGACACATGGTTTTCATTATTTTTCCTTCTTTTTTATTTCTTCATGTATTAATGTTTTTGCAGGATGAATTTAAAGAAGTTGACTAGTTATCACTAAAGTATGGATACATGGGACGAGATCTCTCTAGAGATTCAGAGAAGCGTATAGTAGTAAGTAGCTAATGTCGAAGTGAAGCCCATACATACACAGAGTACTGCTAAATGTTGGATCAAAATTTTAAGAGACATGTTATGAAGATTAGGAGCAGGATGGTGGTAATGACCATGAAGACTACCAGACGAGCTTCTACGACGATGATATTGAGGATGATAGTATGTGTTGCATTCTTCATGATTCTACATCAAATCACTAGTCTGTTGCTAATTCATTTGAGATCATCCTCATCTTCTCCCATAAACTCAACAAACATTCCAGGTACGTAATTCCACGAGTTCCTTACCATACATTACATTCTTGAGTGCCTGTTTATTATTTTTGTTTTGAAACAAAGAATTAGAAACATAATCATGGATGTACACTCTTAAGAACAAATTATGAAAGATTGGTCATGCTTTGTTAACTCTGAAAACCGGCTTACAAGGATAGGATTGTCCAACTGCTGCTTATTATTAAGGGTCATCATTTTTGGTTATTGCAGGAAAATTGACTTCCCAGTTGATCACAACAAACCATTTGAAGGCCATCAGAAAGCAATCATTCCAACAGCAAAAGAGGCCTAGATCAACCCAACCCCTCATCAATTGTGACAAGACTCACAAATTTCATGATATCTGTGTCCTGAACATGCCAACAACATTAGACCCACATACATCCACGTTTTATGTGTTCGACCCTTTTTCAAACCCCTCACTGATCTCCAAACCCGAAGTTCATAAAATCAAACCATACCCAAGGAAGTTGGACAGTACGGCAATGTCGCATGTAAAAGAATTCACTCTCATAACCACCTCTTCCACTACAAAGATTCACTGCCAGATTCTACACCAAGCTCCAGCTCTCGTGTTCAGTGCAGAAGGGTATACAGGAAATCTCTTCCACGATTTTAATGACGGCATTGTTCCGCTGTTTGTCACTATCCGGTCACTTTTTCCTAATGGAGACTACCCCATCCTCGTCGTCTCTACATCACTTGACTGGTGGTTCAGTAAGTATGCGGAATTGCTCGTAAGCTTCACTCCACATCCAATTATTTACCTGGAAAACAGCACGGAAACACATTGTTTTCCGTCCACAACTACTATAGGCCTCATATCTCATGGTTACATGACCATAAATTCTACATTGTTACCCAACTCTGACGGCAGTTTTCTCGGTTTCCGTTCTCTCTTGGGAGCTGCCTATGATGGTATAACGGAGCATAACTGGCCTATCAGAAAACGTCGTAGGAAACGACCAATTCTTGTGTTGGCGGGCAGGATTGCCAGTGCTCAAGTCGGCCGAGTGATCTTGAACCAAGCTGATGTCGAGGTTTTAGCAAAAAGAGAGGGTTTTGAAGTTGCAACATTCGAGCCAAATGCATTCCAATCACTGAGTCAAGCTTATGAGTTGATCAATAAAAGTCATGCAATGGTGGGTGTTCATGGAGCTGCGTTAACTCATTCTCTTTTTCTCAGACCTGGGTCAGTTTTGATACAGGTTGTTCCACTGGGGATAGATTGGCTTGCAGAGACTTACTTTGGGAATTCGGCGAAAAAGATGGGTTTAGAGTATATGAAGTATAAGATTGAAGCGCAGGAGAGTAGTTTGACAGAGAAGTATGGAAATAATCATCTTGCTTTGAAAAATCCTATGGAATTTATGAAAAATAATTGGTCTATACAGAAGGATATTTACTTGAGGGAGCAGGATGTTAGAATTGATTTGGTGAGGTTCGGAAAGTATTTGAAGAGTGCATATAAGAAAGCCAAACACTTCATGGCTGAAATGGGCTAGATTTTGATCTTTTCACATACCGAATGAATGGTTTTTGTTGCACGAAATAGGTCCACAACAGTTTCATTTTTGCTAGTTAGTCAGAGTTTATTTTTTGTCAAACTTGTTAATATGGTTTGTGTTTTTTTTTCTTTGATAAAAATGGGGCACAATTGATCGGGGCTAAAAAAAAATGTGGAAAATTCTAAGGAACCCAAGTCTGATACCTCTCTCATTTAGAAACCCGTCATTAAGATGGTATATATGTGTAGCCCAAAATACATGATGAACGGCTAGGATTATTAGTTTTAGATTTGATTTATAGTGCCACACTTTCAGATGGACTTTATTAACCTTCATTAATTAATTATTATTGACTTTTTTTTTCTTCTTTAAATCGCTGATTTGGATAGTGGTCAACTGGGCGTTTTTTATGGAAGTTTTTTGTGGGCAGTTTGTTATTGATTTTCCTTCGTTTTCTTGGTCTTCACCTGTAAAGGGTTTGGATTTGGCAAGGTGTGTTTGAGAAGTTTTTTCGACAATCAGGTAAACTCCTTTTTAGGTTGGATGCATCAATCATTACCTCTATAACCGTAGCCCAGATTCCTTTGTATAGTTTATCTTTGATTCATAGAATCTCTTCATGCAAGGAGTATACTTCAATTAACCTGTTAATCACGATATACTACTTTGGTGTTTTTTTTTCCCCTTGGGTTTTAGGTTTTGACAACGTGTTCCATCTCTAAAAATTGTAATTATCACAGGTCGTGATAATTGGTGTTTTCAGAGACTGACCGTTTTCTGCCAAAGTATGAGAAGAACGTGAAGAGGAAGATAAGATGCAGCAACTGTAAAAGGTTATCGAATCACAACAGTCGTACTTGCCATTTTCAGAAGTTCACGACTTTTGTAGTATCTGATAAAATTCTCTTTTCGTTTTAAGTTTTGATGAACTATTTTCCTTTGAGATTTTAGTTGGATTTTGAGATGTCCATTTGACGGCTTAAATAAATTTAAGTAGTTGTATGCAATAACCTTTTTTTTTACATGTTTTTCCTATTTTACTTTTTTGATAAACCCTTTTCCCTTGAGATCAGTTTATCATCAGGAAGATCATATAGTTGTATGGCTCTCGGCTCAACTGACCGCCAATCTCTGAAAAAGTTACATATCTAGATTGGTTCAATCATTGAGGTTAGAGCCCAATTTATTTTCCTTTGACTGCAGGTATGCATCATCAGTTCCGCATCTCCACCGCATTCCTCTATTGCGCTTCTAGTTTTAGAAGAATTATAGTGTCTCCAATGATGATCACCGAAGTTGAAATGCAGCAGTGTCCTGAGTGAGACTGACGATTAATATATCAGAATGAATAACTCTTGCACATCGTCTGTTATACTCATGATAAATTCATGGACATGAGTTTGAACACCAGGTGCATCATCCTTTTTCATGAAAAGGTGTGTTTGCAAAAATGTAAATAGTATCCATTAAGCTTCATATTTTGTAATAATTTCAATTTTCTGAAATTAAATAGTGATAATTGCAATTATCTTAGAATTATACATGTGATAATTATAAATTTCTGAACATTGAGTTGTGATAATTGCAAATTTACAAAAAAAAGATTGTTATAGTCGTAATCTTCTGAAAATTGGAAAGTGATAACTGCAATTTCCTCCTGGACGCGAAATTGCGGCTAACATAGAAAAATCATCAAAACAAAAATCAATGTTTCACTTATAAATGCATGTGGCGCCATGAATGCTGATGGCATGTATACTTTGACATATTGACTGTTCACGAGTCTTCATACTTTTGCTTAATCTCCAGCTTGTACATGTAAAATTGAAGTTGTTCGGCTTCAGAAAATCTATGATCAACAAGATCCTGAATATGTGAACCCAACACTAGAATTTCTTCCCCGGATTCATTTTTCAAACTCCAAGCACATTCACTGTTAAACAAGTCATTAAGGTTAGTGGAAGCACATTCAACTTCTCTTTACTAATTTGGTTATTCATAAAAACACGTAGAAGTTTTGAAAATGGACATGATCCAATAGCTTCCAACTGTTTTTCATTAAGCCATATCATCTTATTTTCCAAGTCACGGAAAAGGTGATTCAGACTCCTAAAATTAGCTCTAAACAGCCTTGTATAAGTTAAAAGAAAAAACGAACAGCCAAATCAATGTTCTCCTACGGAAAATGTAATTTTTCACAAAAATTTAGCATGTACCATAACAATGATATGTGAATTAAGCAATTAACACATCATTACTTTAGATCTAACCATACTTGTGGAGTCTAGAAAAGAAACAACCAAGCATATATCATTACGTTAACTTGGAAATTTTGAATTTTCACAAGTACTAAAGATGAAATTTGCATATATCACAATAATAATATGCAAGAAAAGCAATTTATCACATGATTGTACAGTGATATCTACATACCACTTATATTAATGTTCAATGCGCCAGATTCAGAGGTTTTTGGGTCTCTGGTTTTTCTTTTCATTTTAGAAGGGAATTTAGAGGTCACCGGGACTCTAGTGTTACCTTTGTCTTCAGAAGGGCATCCATAGGTTTTTCGGTTTCTTGTTTCACTTTTTTCTTTAGAAGGGCTTTTAGAGGTTACCGAGTCTCTTGGTTTCCTTTTCTCATTAGAATGGCATTTAGAGGATACTGGGTCTCTGGTTTTCCGTTTCTTCGGCTGCTAAATCTCGAAATCATCTTCGGTACTTGATTCACTACGTACAATATCTTTGTCACATTTTATTTTCATCTTGTTACTACTCTACGCCACAAACGATTCACCGTTAACATGCGAAAAGTAATTTTAGTCATAAATCAGAATTCCACTGAACAAAACAATAAAAATTAGAAAGGAGTGATAATTATGAATATATGTGATAATTAGGAGTATCATCTATGGTATATAAACTAACCCAAGCACTGAAACGGTGAATCGCACACAAAAAATAAATAATGCACAAGGTGATTAGCCAAATCTGTGACTGTGATGAATGGATAATTCAAAAAATCACCATCATACACTTTACCAAACAGTTTTCATGATCATTCAGATGAATAACATAATTACTAAGCTGATACCTAAATGTTTTTGCAATGAAAATTTCAAGGTGATTATGAGTATCACTATGATAATTACTGTGATAATTACGATCATCGTGACATAAACAAACCAAAGCATTCAAATGGTGAATCACACCCAAAAAACAACATGCATGAGGTGATTTGGGAAAATCTGTAATGGTGATGAATGGATAATTCAAAAAATCACAATCACACCCTTTACAAATGATTTAAATGATCATTAAGATGAATCACATAATTATTAAGAGTATCATCTATTTATTTATTTTTTGCAACTCAATGCGCAGAAGTGTGCAAAACTCGAATTGAAATGTTTTTGCAACCCAATACGCATCATGTTCTCTATTCTGATGTTTGGAAGAAAAAAAACTCAAATTGAAGTGTGAAAATCAAAGAACTTACCACATCTCTTAGTGGATGCTTTGAGTGTATCGAATTATAACGTCTTCTCATTTGCGACTGTATAGGACGAAGAACAAGATAAAGAGAAGATGACGGCGTGATAAACAAGAATAGCATGATTTGAGGAATTTTCCTAAAACTAAGCTACTTTGACTCTTTCCACCCATATACTAATATGCAATTTTTTTTAAACAAATAAATATCAGATGCTTAACTTTGAAAGGTTAATTTAGTAAACAGGTTTAACTATGGGTTCCACATATTATGAATCTTAATGGTGGGCTACTCGTATAGGAAAAAAATGAAAAGGGCTAGAAATAAGTTCCCCGAAAAAAAAAAATCAATCATTAAAGCAATAGGATTATGTTTGTGTTGAGTGCAACGATCAAAGATTGAGAAAAAGAAAAAGTAAATGAACAAAAATGGTTGATACTTATCTTACCTAGTTTAATTGGGGGCCCCGGGAATTAATTAGGGGCCCTGCACTACGTGACAAAAAGGGACATGAAATAACAATTTTGAGTTATCCCTTATCCTTTATTTTTTGAAATGCCATAAATACCCCTAAGTCATTAGTGTTAATTAAATTTAATTAGTTAATTAAGGTTTAAGTAATAAGGTTAGATTAAAATCAGTTATTTGGTTTTTTTTTTTATTAAAGAAAAAATTGTGTTTTGGTGTTGTGGATAGGGAGAAGTAGAGTTTTTTGGTGAAAAATTTAGGTTATTTGAAAGGAATGATTCTAGTGTAGGAAATGATGTTGGTGAAGCTTCTAATTACAACCATGATTGTGTTGATGATGAGATTGTGTCAACTAATCCTATGGATTGGATGTTTGATGAAGAAATGTTAATAGATGAAGCCATGAATATTGATGGAAATGAAGATCCCATTGGTCAAAATAAAGGAACCAACCATCAAAATGAGGAACCCCGAGCTGAAAACAATGAGGTAAACATCTTATACCCTTCGATTTGTCTGTTTGTTGCTCCAAGTGGTCGATTCATCCACACTATGCAACAGCTCAGTGTAAGGGTCGTCAGTATCGGGGTATTTATACCATAACGACCCTAGTAGGTCGTCATTTTATTGCCAGTACTATTAACGACTCTAACCTGCAACTTTTCCAGGTTATGAAAAATCGTTAAGGTAGCGTTATATAAATTGACGACCCTTTTTAGCAAGTTCACGTAGAGTCGTTAATTGTTTTGTTTACAAAGTAACGACTCTAAAACCAAAACTCGCTGGTAAGTATGACACTAAGGGTCGTCATATTTGTAGTCATATTATCTGACGATCCTAAAGAGCCATCGCAAATCTTTTTTAGGGTCGTTATATTTATATGTAAAATTAATAACGACTCTTTTACCGGATTTTCATAATTTTTTATTTCATAGAATCATTTCATTGAATCTTAAAAGGCATACATCTTGCATAGCGTTGCATTGAAGGAAATGTAATACAATAGATAATAATGGTGCACTTAAACACTCAACCATAGATGCTGTAATTATAGGTAGTGCCGTGCAAGATGAGGTAGCAATCGTCGAACTCAAACTTGTTCCCACGAAGCACCTCGTATCGCTTATACGCCTTACCCAACTGAAAACACAAAACAAAAACTTAGTTAGTATTGTTCAAAGCTTTCGATAAGTTTTACCTCTTGTTTAAATACTTACTCTAACAACGACCAACATATTGTCCATGGATTTCCTTACGGCACAAATTTCTCTTTTGAAAGCATCACATTCTAATTTTATCTCTTGCAACCGTTCTTTGACTTGTTTCAAAGACCTTGAGTTGCGATTTCCGTCCAACGCAACAAAAACGATGAATACACGGTTCCACCAAGCATACGATGTTTCATCAATGTCTTTGTCTAGACTTTCAAAGTGGTTTGTGACTGTCAACCAAGCTCTCACAATGGCGCATTTCGACCAACGCATCCTTCTGTTCCCTATCCAGAGACCCAGTGTACAAGTATTGAGTCCCTCTTGGTTTGGTTTTGTTCCATTCTGGGTTTATTTTGACGTCGGGATTGTCTTTGAACAATGAAGGGAAACGATCATAAATCCACACCTATATTGACATCAAACAAAATAAAACAAAACAATCCGATAGGTATAAAAATATTCAAACAAAAATAGGGGATACAACTAAGTTCAATCCAATTACCTGCAGTAGAGCCGTATTTCCATGAATTTGAGAAGATCGTTCCTGAGATGCATTTGATAACTGACAATTCAAATGTGCTACCATGGCAGTACCCCAAGAGTACTTGTTCACATCATCCAAAGGATCCAACAGTTGAAGAAGGTTGACACTCACCCGGTTTCCCTTGCTGTCGGGAAATATGACCGACGCAAGTGTGTAAAAAAAATATCCAGCCGCCGCATAACGACATTGAGCATCAGAGAGACCATCAACTCTTTCTTTGATTAGTATTCCAACAAACATCTCCCTAGTATCTACGAGTTTGAACTCTTTCTTCGGGTACTTCTTTCCCATCATGAAAAGGCCATATGTGGTCTCTTGATCCCAACCAAACAATCTCTCGGTCAATCCATAAATTTCTTCCCAACTAAGCCTTTTCTTGAACTTAGCATTGGTGGATTTTCCTTCGACTGGCAGCCCTAATATCTGATCTGCATCATCAAGTGTCAATGCCATCTCACCAAAAGGGAATTGGAATGTATGTGTTTCACCGTAAAACCTCTCACTAAAACTTGAAACTACAACCTTGTCATATGCAATCACTGAGTTCACAACGGCACTATACAGAGGTGAGCTTTCAATAATCTCCTTGACTCTTTCACTTCATCTTTTAGCTCCCACATGGACATTTTCACATAAGAAGATTGACGCCTAAAAAGACGTACGACATTCTTATGATCCTACAAAAGAAAAAACAAGTAAACATATAAACAAATTAAAGTGAACATCAACAAATCAAATTTAAAAGCAAAGTTTAAATTGTTACGATTGTTTCGTAGATGGTACGAGCCCAGCTGCCCTTATATCCAAATAAAACTCCGCACCGATCTCTCGGTTCTCCTCTAGCTTTACCACCATAAAGACGTTCTAGCTGCAAATGTTTGGTGGGAATGTGTCTCGCGCTCTCTGCAACTGGATTTCTATCATTTCGTCTCGACGGTTTCGGCTCCTCTTCCACTATCTCCTGATCATCACCACCAACACCCTTACCAGCATTACCTTCATCGCTCTCCTCCTGCTCCTCCTCCTCCTCCTCATCATCATCACCACCACCCGCACCACTACCACCACCACCAAGGCCAGATCAACCAATACCACTGCCGTTACCATCGCTAGCATTATCATGAATCTGTTGTTGTTCAATAATTTCTTCCTCATAGCTTCCGAAAGCAGATACAACTGGGGTGGAAGCAGCTGACGAATCAGACGAATCATTACCTTGATTTCTCATTTCGCAGATAGAAACGACAACCTCACTCCGACGTTTTCCGCAGAATTCACCGACCGCCAAGTATTTTTCGTGCCGTGGAGGTTTGGAAGGTGGAGTGGGCATGTGTTCCTTGTCTTTATTTTTACAACAATGGTAACATGCACACAAAAAACAACAAATAACTTTAATATTTTATGCTATCTCAGTACTAGGGTCGTCACAATATTCGTTAAAACAATTACGACCCAAACAAATGAATGACGACTCTAATAAACAAATTAACGACCCTTTCAATATTTTAGACAGTGGGTATTTTTGTTTTGTAACTAGGGTCGTCATCTAATACTAACGACTCTAACCCAAACATAATGACTACAATATATTAGTTGACGACACTTCCAATTTTTAAGGCAGAGAGTATGGTCTCAGCAGCGTTAGGGTCGTCAATAAATTGGCTTATATGAGTAACGACCCAAGCCAATGGCAACAACAATGTATTAGCAGAATTAGGGTCGTTACCAAACTAATCATATTCTATAACGATTTTTCATACACAACACATGCAATCAAAGGATCGTTAGAGTTTAACACAACACAATATAACGACCCTAACACTGAAACTGAAAAAATTCAGTTCCAGTGCTCGATTTCACAATCAAAACTCAATAAAGAATCAAAATCATAAGTGGGTTTGAGTGACTTACCTTCTAATATGAGCCATTTCTTCTTCTAATTCTTCCCGGTTTGATACCGCAACCTTGGTTTTGAGATTAATCTTCAATTTCGGTTTCTCTACCAAATTAGGGTTACTAAACTTTCCTTTGTACTCATTGCTTCAAGCCATTTTTGTAGAAGAATTTAATCGTCGATTAAAGTTTTTTGTATCGTCGATTACAACGATGAATCGACGAAGAAAAAAAAAATTGAGTTGTTAATGGAGGAGTGGAAGGTCGGAGGATAGGGAGGGGAATAAAAACAGTTTTTTGGTTTTTAGAGAATGAATTGGGGGCCTTAGGGTTAGTGTTAATAGGTTATTAAGCAGAAAGGGTATAAAGGTATTTTCACCCATTTTTGGAACCCCTTATAAAATGTGGCGTGGGTATAAAATGTTCAGGCCCCCTAATTAATTCCTGGGGCCCCCAATTAAACTAGGTTATCTTAGTATTGTCAAAAATGATTAGATGAAGTTTGTATCACCGTAGCATGTCTCGGTGCGGTTGAGAATGGTTGACATAATTGTGAGTAATTTTCAATGCCAATTCTCTGTAATATAACAGAGTTTTTTGGAGAGTTCTCATTCATCGGAGCTCCACATTAATTCTCGCTTCTGGTTGATTCTGGCCCCACAATTATTTATTTTTGGTAATAGAATATTAAATTTTAACTGATAGAATAATGTTTTTTTCTAAAAGTAAAATAATTAAATCTTGAAAAATCTTTTTCGTGCCTCATGATAATCAAAAAAATAAAATTTCAAAAAATACCTGATTGGCCCGGTCCCATTACAAAATCTTGAAAATCTCCTAACATGCCAATAATATCAAATCACGCTATCATGATAATCAAAAAAATAAATCTAATGATCATCACGAGATGAGAAAATGGATCGAATGATCATCACGTGATGAAAAAAATTGATCGAATGATCATCAAGTGTTCAGTGTCCGTTTACATACACAAAAAATGTTATTTTTCTAATTACTTCCCAAACTATCAATTAAATCGAGAAAAAATAAAATTTCAAAAAAAACCTGATTGGCCCGGTCACAACTCTCTATTCTGCAAAACTTTATTAGCCCGGTCATGAATCCCTTTTCCGCAGATCTTTGTTGGTGGTCCCGTACATCAGTTGGATTTTTGTTAGTAATCTGTATGAATGATTCAGAACAAAAATTATGATTTGAATAAAGCTAATACAAAACAAAAAATGGAGCTAATACAAAACAAACAATCACTCAAGAAACTATGATTTCAGAAATTATTTTTCATAATTTGTTATTTCTATAATTAAAAAAGCATAGAAAATGTAAATAAAATCCTTACATATTATTTTCCTTATTAAAAAAATATGATTTCATGGTTAATAATTAATAATTAATTAAAAAAACAACGAAAATGTAAACAAAATCTTTACATGTTATTTTACTTATTAAATAAATATTATTTCATGGTTAATAATTAATTCATGATTTCTATGATCTTTATTTTATGGTTACTAATTAATTGCGCCTATTTTGTATGATTTTGTTAACTTAATCGGGAATTTTTTCCTATTTCGTCGTTGATGTATCTTCAGTATCTAACAAAATAAATTGTAATATCCAACTTTTCAAACAATTGTCTACCCTAAATTTTTATTTTCGGTAAATACATTATTAATGCCAAAAAAACTCGATATAATTACCTATTCTATCACAAAAGGTATCTTCTCTCTCGGCTTAGCATCTATCTATATAACATGCAATCAAAATCAAAATCTCATTTGGAGGCGAGGTTTTTTTATTTTCCCCCCTTAGGGTGCGTGTTACGCTGTCTGCATGCTTATATCAATTCTTTTTTCTGTCTGATCCATGGAAGTACTTTTTTCGCATATCATCAGAAAGATCACCACAAGACGTGCACAGTATCAACACTCTTCTTTCGTTCGATAACGGATAAGTAATCTTTGCTATCGTTTCTCATCATTCAGATGAAAAACAATTCCCTTAGGGTTTAATTCGTTATATGGTAAGAAAAAAAAAATCAATTGTTAATTGTTTTTGCATCCTTATATGAGTTAATAGCTGATATCATATGCTGCATATCCTGGAAAACAACAGTTATTCTTCTTTTCTGATTCCACACAACCTTAATTTTTGAGCGTTGATTTTTTTTTTATTTTTTCTGTAGTTCTAATCGTCCTTTCTGCTTTTTTGCAGGTACGTCCATGGTTTTTCCTTCTTGTTGGTTTTTTTTTTTTTTTGCTTTGGGTGTCGCTGTATGTAAAATCTACTATCAAGGGTTTGATTTATGTTTGATTTATTTTAATGTTTAATTAGTTGTTTGATTTACGGCTACAAAACCCTCGGTATTTTACAAACTCTTATTACTATTTTCTAATTAACGTTGAGACTCTCAAATTTCGAAGACGCTGGTGCATGGGATGTTTCTTTTGGAGCTTTGGGACAATGATAACAAACTCATGCGAAGGTATATTGATTTACTTTATTATTGTTTTTTTTGTGGTGTTTTTTCAATTTCCTATCATTGGTTTTGGTGGGTTGCGGGGTCTTGCTCGACTCAGAATTATACTATGGTGCATGGGATTTTTCTTTTGGACCTTCTGTTGATGATAACAACAAACTCATGCGAAGGTATAAAATATATGATTTATTTTAAAAAAAAATCCGGGTGTTCTTGGTTTGTTTCGTTAATTTTGTGTATTGCAGTTGTTGGCGATATTCTCTTCAATGGATTATCTTTGGTTTTGGCGGGTTGCCACTTGCAAGGTCCTAATGGATTCAAAATTCTTATATCCTCAATAAAGCTTGCTCAGATTATCTGTTTCTTTAGGTATATATCTATTACTGAATTTGGTTGGATTTAGTTCTTAGTTATTGGTTTTGGTATTTGTGAATTTGAGAGATGATTTAGCATTTCTTGAATTATAGGATCATGAATAATCGGGTGTTTGTGGATATTTTAATGACTCCTATAATTTGAGTAAGTAAATCTGCTAATTTAGAGCAGAAATACTTATTAAAAGTAAAGGGTTGAGTGACTTTATATGAGTTGATGTTCTTATAATCTAAGTGGGTTATCAATTTGATCCTTGATCTGATGCTTTTTCAAATTACGGTGCCTCTATATAGAAGAGCACCTATGAGAGGTCTTATCAGTGTATGCAACCTTTGTCATTCAGTCCATTCTAATATGAGTTTCACTATTTTTCTCAGTTTAATACCGCAATTAATTAGTACTGATGAGTAACGAAATGTGAACTTCACTCAGTAAATGGACCGGCAAATACTATAAGTGGGTATGTTCGCAGTAAACCAACATGTTATTAGATACTTGGGATAACATTTGCAATTCTCCTTTTTGGTTCGTATCAGAATCTTAACAGTTGTATATGTTCATTTGTGCAGTTGTTAATGTGATGATCTTACATAAGCCAAGTCATGGACATATATTTCACAGAACAAATCGTGAAATATATGTTTGGTTTACTGTTTCGAGATTCTAAATAGTTTATGTGATGACCGATATGTGGAGACAAATTTATTAATACGTTTCTATGCTAACTTCCGTATCAGGTGAACTATAATGGTAGTCAATAATATAAGATGAACCACCACCGCATTGCATTATTGTGTCCGAAAAAGCCACAAAAATATCTTTACTCGGGATGGATCTACATGTGGGCCAGTTGATGCAAGAGATCGATGGAAAGCAAAACAAAAACAAATGGACCATCTTTCATCATCCTTAACAAACTAAACCTGTGAAACGTAAAATCCTATTTTTAATAGTTGCATCAAATATTGGATTTTATATTATTTTGTGTCATATTTTTATCTTCAGATGTTAGTTGTTCGTGCTCTCTTGGGCGGACGTATCTATATTCAACTTGGTAGATGCATGACGGGGACATGGTCAAAACCACAACTCAACGTGTAATCCATGGGTCTTTGACGCATTAGTGGAACACAAGACAAGTGTAGGTAGAACTCAATGTTTGTCTCGGTATATTTTCTGTTGCCCCTTGACCACCTCACCGCACAAAACAAGTATAACCTTATATGTTAGTCCCCATATTGGACACTTGCAAACTAAAAAAAAATAGTTATACAAATATTTATGAACAACAAGTTTTATCTTCGTCACATATTTTTCATAATTGATTAATTAATCATGTGGTTTAAAATTTGATATTCAGGTTCCACACAAGTAGCATGACCTGGGATACTCAACCTCTCATAACTCATAAGAAATCAATATACCTGGTGGTGTTGAGAGATCAATTCATGTTTGAATTTGAATGCACGGTGAGGATAAAAGTGAAACACAAGTCCTAATAAATTTATTCAAACAGTTTCAAGGAAGTTAGTTAGTACATGTTGAACAGTCAGCAACGATTCTTTTACTTTCATTTTTTTTTTGATGTATTTATCGTACCTTAACATGGATTTCATTATTATACCATAATCAGTGAATGGTATTGGGAACAAAACTATTTTCAAAGAACGCGAATAAAAGCCGGACAACACCCGAGAAAAAATAAAAACGCATTAGCTAAAACTTTCTTCGGTACTTATGTGCATAGACAAACATGGACGAAAGGATTTGGATGAGGTTGAAGAATTCATGAATTATGGGAAAGATTACCACGATTTAATGTTCAAGAAATTTGATAAAGAAATTATTGCATTTTTACGAGATCAATAAACCATTATAACAGTGCACGAAGTGCAACCATCCATCGATATTTTCCCACCAGATGGGTCTGAAAAGAAATTACGAATACATGAAATCACTCTGTTTCGTTGAAGGCAAGCATTGGTATTACATGGTATGCATCAAATGTAACAAAAAATATGATGAATGCAAAGCTTTGACATTGTAAACTAAATTGTACGCATGCATGCAAGTCCTTCCAATGCAGTCTTTGTTCTTATGGTTATGGGCAGGGTTGCAGAAGAGTTTGCAAAAGAGTTCATATGTAGCATCGAGTTGCACTGTGAGAAGTTATTGAAAATAAATTAAAGTTCTATCTTTATCGATTATAGGCTATCCATATGTTTACAAAAGTTAATTACTCTAACATTCTCATAATAATGTCCAGGGAAACAATGGGGTTGTATCATTGAATTTGTTGATCCAACAATATTGAATCAAGATATTCATGAACATGAAGGTTTAGATGCATAACCAACTTAGGAAAGTAAAAGAGCTGAACATACAAGTGCTCCAACAACATTGAAATTTGATTTATATTTTTTCATTGAATTCGCCATTGTTACGCCCGAAAAACTCAGTTCCAGCATAATAAAAGTAGAAATACCATGCCGATAGGGACCAAATCGGCATGGTATTGATACTTTCACCATGCCGATAAGCAATATCCCCCAATTTTTGAAATTATAAATACACTACCAGCATAAAAATTTCATTATCGAGCATGCCGGTAGTGGTACCGGCATGGTATATTGCTTAAATTTCCATGACGGCACATAATGCAAATTTTCCAGAAACTTGAGTTTTTTTCACTTGGCTATCGGCATTGATAGATTTTTATCGAGCATGCTGGAAAGTGATGATTCCGGCATGGTATTCATACTAAAAATAGTGTTGGCGTAGTAAAATGGCATGGTGTTCATCCTAAAACTATGCCGATATTAAATGAAATTGAAAATTTTCAGTTACGATTTTTGGTTCTAACCTAAACGAATTCTTTTAAAACAATCGGTGATTAGGTTTCTTTCAAGGAGGCATATTTATATAATAAATTAATGCCCGAAGATTTTTGTTGAAACAACAATGAAATCGTGTTGAAATCAATGGTCGAAAAATAAAAAACAAAGAGAGGAGCCGGCAGAGATGAAGAGGAGAAGAGAAGGAGAGAAGAAAAGAAGATAAATTACTAAAGGGTGTTTTAGTATTTTCATACCCAAAAATCACCCCTTAGCAGAAACTATTGGATGGAGATATTAATTTATATCCAACAATTAGTTTATATCCCCTAATTATGCGTTCATAATTTGATGGACAAGACCTTTTTCTTCCTTTTTCTCTCTTCCTGATCGGCTTTTAGGGTTCAATATAGAAGCAAGATAAAAACAAGTTCCTAATCTTGAATGCTTACATGTACGAACGTAATCAGCTCGCTTTTTACGACCAGAATTGAGTAAAGGTGGTAAGATGAAATTTACTTTTAATTGCTTGCGAGGACAAAGAGGAGGTGATGAGATGAAATTCTTTATAATTGCATTGTCTTCACGGGAGTTTATATTTGTTTTTAACCTTGTTTGTTCTATTTTACAGACTCAGATATTAGCTTGGATTATATTAGTTTATAGACTTCTTTTACTAATTTTCTTAATAATTTTTTTTGGTTCTGAATGAAATTAGTCTTAAAACATGGATCCAACATGTAATAAGCAAGAAACAAACCCATGCATCGCACGAGAGAAAATCTAGTTACTATAAAATGGCATGGTCATATGGAGATTGAGCCGTGGAACAGATTATACCAGACATCAGTAGCAGACAAATGGATGAGAAGAAGACTGTATAAAAGAGCGTTTTTTCTCGCTTCTCTTATTTTCCTATTGTGGAAATTTCTAAGGAACCCGTGTTTGGTTCCTCTCTCTTTTAGAAACCCATCATTAAGATAGTATATATGTGTAGCCCAAAATACAAGATGTACGGTTGAGATTACTAGTTTTAGATTGAATTTAGGTTTTATGTTTTATGTGAGACTAAATTAACCCTTATCCATTACACACTATTAATATAATAAAAAACTTTTAAAAAAAATCATTAATTAATTACGGTCAAATAGTTACGAAGGTATTTGTGGGCGTTATCGGTGGACCTTATTTATTTTTGCATGTGTAATCACCGCTAAAAAGACTTTACCATTTTTTAAGCAATTTTTTACAGTGGTTAATTATATAGAAGCCCACTTATCACGCATTCACGCTTCTCTTCTTTTATCTTCTTTTCATCTCTGCTTTTTCTTTCCTTCTCCACCGTGATTACTATACTAAGATATATAAACAAAAATAAGGGAAAATAATTGTTTGGTCCTATTTTTTGAGGTCCCAAGTTAATTTGGTCCACCAACAAAAATGTAGTTCTATTTGATCCTTATTTATTCAAAAATATTAAAGTATCTAAAATACCCCTTCACTCTCTTATATTTTCACTTTTTCAATTCTCTCTCTTCTTAACATTAGTAAATAAAAAAACTTAAAAATGAAATATTTCTCAAAATATAAGTCAAAATTAATAAATTTTATATATTCAGAAAGGTCTCGTCGATATCTACCCAACGAGTACCCATTATCCTATGTTTCGAAATTTTAATTTTTTCGGTATAATAGCAGTTCATTTCGTAAAATGAACTCGTATATGCTAGCAATTTGTTTTGTGGAATGAACTCACAAAAGTACTTCATTATTAAGAATGAAGTCACAATAGTAGTTCATTATTATGGTTCACATTATAGAATCAACTCGTGATAGATGTTCTTATTGTCGAATGAACTCATAATGGTCGTTCATATCGTAGGATTGATAATTCATATTGTAAAATGAACTCGTAATGATAATCAAGTATGATAGTTCATATTGTACAATGAACTCGTAATAGGTGTTCATTATGGTAGTTCATATTATAAAATGAACTCGTAAATGATAGTTCATATTGTAGAATGAACTTGTGATAGGTGTTCATATTGCAGAATGAACCCCTAATGGTATTTCATATGGTGGAATGAACTCGTAATAATAGTTCATTATACGAGGTCATTTTGTAAAATGAACTAGCATGTTACTTAATCAAGATAGTTCATTCTGTAAAATGAACTAGCTAATATGGTAGTTCAAAATGAACTAGCTGATATGGTAGTTCATTAAATTAGTTCATTTCTCCTGATAAGGTAAAAATAAAAAGCTCCAAAACATAGCAACAATGGTATTCGTTGGAAATCTCTCGTCGAGGGCTTTCGAATATATAAAATTTATCATTTTTGGACATGTGGTTCAAAAGATATTTCAGTTTTCAGTTTTTATTTATTTATTTTTATTAAGAGAGAGAAAAAAGAGGAAAAAATAACATTTCTGCCACTATTAAAAGATTATAACATCATTGATGACGTCATCCCGCGTGGGTGTTGTCCACTCTAGGACCAAACAATAATATATATTTTTTTAAATTACCAAACATGAAGTTGACTAGGTCAACGGGACCAAACTAACTATAATATATTATTATTAGGACCAAATGGTGTTTCCTATCAAAAATAATTCATTATTTCAATAATAATAGTGATTAATATTTTGTGTTTAATTATTCATTAATAATCTTATAGAGTTTTTCGAGTGATCATTAAGCTTTGTTATGATAGGAAATCAACACTAATTCTAATATTTTCTCTTTTATTTTTATTTTTTTCCATTTACGATTTTTCTTTAATTGTGTAAACATGTGATAGTTTACGGTTTGTGTTTGATTGTGTATACTTGAGTTGTGATAGATATTATGACTAGTGAATTCCATAATCAGTGATTTTTTCAATTAGTACTGAATTGACAACTGGTGATAGATATGATTATTCCTGAATTGTGATAATTTCAATTATCACAATCGGTGATAATTGCGATTTTCGCATTATGTTCATATTCCTAAAAGAAAAGAAAAGAAATCTTCACTTTAGTTTTGAGTGAAAAATCAGATTCTCTGAATACTTTTACTTGAGTTTTGGGGAAAGACTAAATTGCGATAATTGAAATTATCACAATTGGTGATAATTGGGATTTTCAATATATGTGATAATTTCGATATTCACAAAATTGCAACTTGTGAAAATTGCAATATTCATTAAAGTCCGAAAGCTAAAGTTTCTGTAATCAAACACATGAAGTAGAATTAATTTAGGGAGATTTCTTAGGATTAATCACGGTGAAAGATGAACTATTTTAGATAGATTTTTTAGGATTAATTTTTATTAAAGAGTTTAACTAATTAGGGAGTTATTTTAGGGAGAATTTGAAGGAGTTATTTTAGGAAGAATTTATGAATTCACTAACTCTTTTCTAAAAAATAAAAATAAAAATAAAAATAAAAATAAAAGATATATATATATATATATAGAGACAAAAGGTTACTTTTGTAATTGGATCATTTTTAAACTAATTATGGGTTGTTAATATAAAGAATTTAAATGGAAGATTTCTCATATAAGAAAAAGAAAACTTGGGCTAGAAATAATTTTCCCCTTTTCCTATACTCTCTAGTGTATATTTCGGGATGGTGTAAACGGGAAATCTGACTTTTTATAGCCTCTCTCGGAAGAATTTAAAAGGTGAAAACTAATGTCATTAAGGAATGGTAAAAAAAAAAGGGGATAAATATCGTTCGATCCATTTATGTCCGGGTCCACATCAGTTTGGTCCTTTTAGAAATCATCTTTTACATTTGGTCCATAATTATTTAAAAATAACAAACAGACAATAATACCCTCCTCTAACTATTACCGCCATAAACACAATAACTCCCCCTAAAAACGCGTAAAACCTTCTCTCTCATTCAGTCTCTTCATTTTCCATTTTCAGAGAAAAAATTGCTTCATCTTCTTCTCTTCAAGAACCCAAAAAACGAACAGAATCAACTCAAATCCACCAAAAACAGTAAGGATCTTGATAATATCAGTCGAAATCATTTCAATCTTCATGAAATAAAATTATTCTTCAAAATCAGAAAACAAAACCCAAAAATCGAAAACCCTAGAAAAATTAAAGAAATCAAAACCCTAAAATGAGGAGATCGGGGAGGAAAATATTAGTAGAATCATCTACAGACGAAGAAGTCGAAGAAAGAAACAACCAATTAGTTGTATTTGAAGGAGTTAATCAAGTTGAAGAAGAACCAGTTTCAAAGAAATCAAAAGCAAAGAAACTAGCGAAAGGTACAAAAAACCCTAATTCGAAGTACTAGAAGTTGGTTTTTGATATTGAATGTCCATATGAATGCATATTCATCATGTTTTCTGCTATCTGCATGTTGATTTCAGTTATATAGGTAGGGTATATCTTGTCGGAGTTTATTTTGTTGAATGAAGTTGTAGATCTATTTGATGAAGTTGTAAATGGAATATATATTGTCAGAGTTCATTCTTTAGAATGAAGATGTATCTCCATTTGATGAATAATAAGTCCTTCTTTGACTGAGTTCATTTTGTACAATGAAACATGTTTCTTCTTTGATGTTTGCTGGACTTCATTCTTTAGAATAAAATCTACAAAAATTGTAGATCTAGATTTTACAGTTCATTATATAAGTTTTAGAATGAAGTCCATTATATAGATTCTTCATGTGTTGGTTCTTCTTTGAAAGCCTCATTTTATTGAATGAAATTCGAACTACTTGTGAGTTCACCCAGTAGAATGAACTGAAGTATTGGTTCTTCTCAAGCTACACTTTATCTTCTTTGATCAGCTAATATTTATGGAAGTAACCATTAATTTTTTTTATATGTAGAAAACAAGATAAAGTGTAGCTTTACTGGAGTCATTTCTCTTGCTGATAAGATTAAAACACTAGAGGAAAAAGAGGTTTTGAATGAAGAACATAGAAAGGATTTATATAGGAGTCCATTGGGGAATGTAGCCAAAGTATTTCTGGAAGAGGAAATTGTTGCTACTGAATGGAATAAGTCAACACCTGCTGTCCAAGTTCTCTGCAACGCACATCGGTTCATTGCTGATACAAATGATGATACGTTCATTTTCAAAGTAGGGGAAGAAACATATGTGCTAATATCCTAACCTGAAGAGTTGTCATTAATGTTTGGAATACCATGTATCCCTGGGGTGGAATAGAAGAATCTTTCCTGGACTCAAGAAACCTGACATACTACACTTGTGGGAGGTTCTATACAACCTACAATTTTGTTCCACTAAAAGAAAACTATCTGATATAAATAACACAGAATTGAAAGAGAAAATGATTGAGTTGATTAAGAATAAAGGATCTATTGAAGATTTTATAACTGAAAAAGCGGGGGTCTTACAACCACACCCAATATTTCGATTATCAATCTATATGGACTAACTCCAATATACTTTCAAAAGAATCAACTAGACTCAATCTTAATAAAGTATATCAAAAAGTTTTATCTCTCTTTATCGATTCAATTATTACTCAAGCAAATAGAAATCTGCGAGTCTAATTGAATACAAGAGAAAACACTTGAACGATACCAAAGACCGATGTTCAAGAATAAATCAATTTTCAATCAACAACCAAAGGTTGGATTTCACAATTGATCGATACAGAGCACAACCTGTGATATTTTAATTATATAACAAATATAATGCAAAAATGAAATAACACAGACACCAGAAGTTTTGTTAACGAGGAAAACACAAATGCAGAAAAACCCCACGACCTAGTCCAGATTGAATACACACTGTATTAAGCCGCTACAGATACTAGCCTACTACAAACTAACTTCGGTTTGGACTGTAGTTGAACCCCAATCAATCTCACACTGATCCAAGGTACAATTTCACTCCTTATGTCTCTGATACCAGCAGGATACTATGCACTTGATTCCCTTAGTTGATCTCACCCAAAACTAAGAGTTGTTATGACCCAAAGTCGAAGACTTTAATAAACAAATCTGTATCACACATAAAAGTTTACGGTAATAGATAAATCTGTCTCCCACAAAAATACCTACGAGTTTTATTCCATCTTTTGATAAATCAAGGTGAACATGAACCAATCGATAACCCGAACTTATATTCCCGAAGAACATCCTAGTATTATCAATCACCTCACAATAATCTTAATCGACGCGGCGAAAGAAGATATTGTGGAATCACAAACGATAAGACGAAGATATTTGTGATTACTTTTATATCTTGCCTATAGAAATATCAATCTTAATCCAATCATTACGATTGTACTCAATACGATAGAAACAACAAGATCAAATCACACAACTACAAGAAAGTAGTATCGGTCTGGCTTCACAATCCCAATGAATTAATCTAGTCGTTAACCTACAGGGTCTCGATAGAAACCTAAGGTTAAAGGAGAATCGTCCCTAGATAATACAACTAGTATCACACAGGAGGTGTTGGGATTAAGTTTCCCAGTTGCTAGAGTTATCCCTTATATAGTCTTTCAAATCAGGGTTTGCAATCAATCTTAACTTAGTAACAAAGCATTTAGTATTCACCATTAGAAAAAAACTTGATTAGATTCAAGCTAATATCTTTCAACCATTAGATCAAAAACTTAGCTTGTTACACATAAATGAAATGCACGTTTTAGGTTTGTGTAGCCGTACCCAACCATGTACATTCGTTGGTTCAACAGTAGTTAACCAAATGGTTGGCCATATGATCACTTTCATATTAACCATATTCTTCTTTACCATAACTAGCTCAAATGACTCAAATGAACTAGTTATAGAGTGTTCAATTGATTAGATCTTATAGAAGTATACAAGGCACAATTGAAGCAAAAACGATTTGATTCACTCGAATCGATTCATGAACTTTATAGCCACAGTTTGTAATCTTGCATTCCTTAGTTAATATAAGTATAAGTTCATGAATAATCGTTTTTAGAAAATAACCAACCTAAGTACGCGGACTAAGTATGCGGACTTAAGTAACCGGAATAAGTTTGTAAAATTTTACAAAATCCATTATATTTTTTCGAGAAGAGAACCTCTGACAGTACGCGGACTGGGTTCGCGGACTCTGTTCCGATTTTCCTGAGCATCAAAGTACGTATACTTTGGTTCAATGAATAAGGACTTATACATGTATGTGTTTCCACACAATTCTTATATCCCACAATGGTTATATAATCTAAAGTCTCATTTCAATCATGGAAACATTCTTAGAAGACGTTATATAGTTGTTATTCACAAACCAATTTTTCGTCAAAGATATTTTCAAGTAATTAAAACACATCATGACTTTCGTCACTAGGTAAAGATGAACTTGGCCAAAGAAAAATCTTACCAACACATATTTCGAAAAATAGATAAGCGAGTTAAACTTGGCTCGAAATAGCAAATGTGTATAATCAAAGTCTATATAGCAAAACGACTTTTGTCTCAAGATAGGAGATAAAGTAGATAGACTTTTGAGTGATAGATAAGTTCAAGTCTCCACATATCTTTAATTCGATGAAGTTCGACCAGTTCCTTGAGTAGTCCTTCCTCTTGTATGATGATCGCCATGGAGTTCTTGAGCTCAACTACACTTTCTATCCTAGTCCGAGACTTAGCTATAGTAGATTAGAAATCAAGACTTATAGTTTTGATCACTAATATTGAAAAACATGCTTGAGATAGCAATGCATGCGAGTTCGACCGAGCAGTGCTCTAACAGTAACCATGTTTGAACTTTTTGTCTTATCTACTGTTTTTCTTACTACTGGTGATTGAGGTTTTATCCACACCAAGTACCTAGTTTGCCTAGAGTCAATAGATAAAGTATCTTTTCCGCATCTCATGCACAAGCATTTGATGAAAAGCTTGAGAAGAGGTTCTTCTGAAGGATGCTACCTTTACTTGTTGGCGAGATGAAAAACTGTTATATACTTGATCATAATTATGTTTATTCATTTTGATGAATTGTTGCTGATAACTGACTAGTGTAATTCTTATTTTTACAGCCTTGGTTTGCTGAGCATTTAAATAAAATAACACCCAAGTAGAAGGTGTAAAAAACAGTAGACTACCGTCTAAGGTTTGCAAGGTGGAATATCGAGACCATCTGCAAACACTTAGAAATGAATGTTGAATATTTTGAAGAGGTAAAATACTAGTTTAAAATGGTAACTTTATTCATTTTTCACATAATGAACTATGCTACTTTAAGATAAAATTGGAAATTCATTCCACAAAATGAACTCTGACTGTTAATGTCGATTCCTCTGTCGTTGTAGTTCATTCCTTGTAATGAATTCCTACTATGAATGTTTAATGAGGATGCAATTGGGGGTTCATTATGTGAAATGAACTCTAAGAAAATATTGATAATATCTGATTATTTGAATTTTGTGTGTGCAGCTATCACAAAAATTCTTGGAAGAATATACTGATGCTGAAAACAAGCTACTACAAAAGAAAAAAGCCAAGCCAAAAGCTGAGTTGCTTGAGGAAGAATTCATTCAAATGACAACTCAGATAGAAATTTTGAATGCTACACATGTTCAAGAGATAAAGAACCTGAGAGGTAAACATGCTCAAGAGATAAAATAGTTGACAACGAAGCATGCTGAGGAGATGAAGAATCTTTTGTAAAAGCAAAAATACCTTGAGCAATCACTTGCAGAAGCAACAACTTGAAAGACACTTTTTGAAACAAACATGGAATGCCTTGTATTACACTTTGCTTTTAAGCAAATTGAAGTTGATTCATTGCTAGCTACAAGTGGGAATGTGGCAAAATTCATGGCAGACCAAACATCAGAGTTCATGCGTACTTTTTTCATTCATGAGCATGAGAGTTCGTTGTTGAGTGATCAAATAAACATTATATTGGATCAACCAGTGGATGAAGTTGTTATAGCACTGCTCGGTTGAACTCGCAAGCATTGTTATCTCAAGCTTGTTTGTCAAGTTTAGTTGTCAAAACTATAAGTCTTGATTTCTCGTCTACTTATAGTTATGTCTCGGATTATGATAAAATGTGTTGTTAAGATTTAGACTTCACGGTGTTCATCGATTTAAGACGGAGAACTACTAAGGAGAGTTTGTGGAACTTCATCAACAAAATGTATGTGGAGACTTGAACTCATCTATCACTCAGAAGTCTACTTATATTCTATCTCCTATTGAGACAAAAGTCTTATAGCCATATAGACGTTATACTATACACATTTGATATTTCGAGTTGAGTTTAACTCGCGTATATATTTCTCGAAATACGTGTTGGTAAGATTTCTCTTTAACCAAGTTCATCTTTATTCTTGACGAAATTCAAAAGATAATCATGTGAAAATCACTTGGTAACATCTTACATGATTTGTGTGAGACAGTCATTTGATGTAGACTCGGAATGTTTCGTATTGATCTATTGATCACTTGAAAATTGCCTTGAAGATAATAGTTTGTTGGTAGGATGAGAAACTACAATATTAAACTGCAAGTACACAACGTCTATAATACACAGGGCAAATACAGGTCGATCCTACAGAGACTAGGGCGATGTAGAGTTGACTCTAAGGTCTAACCAATACTAATTCATATTAAGAGGTTGTTGTCGATACGATGAAACAGTTGATATGAAGTACAAACTAAAATGTAGAAAGCAAATGAAATACAGGATTTAAACACATAAACAAGATTAAGAAAAACACAAAGTGAAACAAGGGCTTCGAATTCACCTCATAAATGCATAGAAATCCTAGGTTTGATAAAACAGTTGTACATTCAATCAAGGATCTATAGAAGTTCTAGCCTCAAAATACCTTGAAGGTGTGATAAATCACTTGTTCAAATGGATAATTTAACCTCAGCTAATATGTCAATCCCTAGCATTACTTGTTTGCATCGATACGACAAAGTGATGGATGATTATACAAAAGAAATAAGATTACAAATCAATAAATGGTAAACTAGGGATTCGAATCCACCTCATAAACGCATAGAAATCCCTAATTTGATATACTATCTCTCCCTTTAATCAAGGATCTATAGAATTTCTAGCCTCAAACTACCTTGAATATGTGATATAATCACTAACAAATGTGATGAATTAATCTCAGCAAAAGATGTCAATTCCTAGAATTACCTATCTGTTTAAGGCATAGGTAATCACAAATTGAACTAAATCAGTTTACATAGAGCTTGAATACAAGATTATTCTAACTACCATGGATGCTTCACATACAAGGTGAAAGTAAATTGTTATGAACTCAGAGATTAAATCACGTTTTTCAATAAAATTCCACGGAGAAGAAGTAATCAAACAAGATAATTCTAATTATCAAGGGGTTTCATCTCTGCCCTAGCATATATTTTTAGAACATAATAAAAGTAAAATCAAAACCTAAACTACTACTACAGCTTGCACCGGATACTTCGGGCTTAAGTTTTTCATCACAATCTCCTCCATATTTATACAAAATTCCCCAAAATACCAATCCCATTTTCAACAAAGTACAACCACCAAATTAGGTATTTGATTTATTTATCACTCACCACTGAACCCGCCACCCTAGTGTCTGATGTTGTCGAAGTTTGAAAGGAAAACAACTCAGACCTAATTTGACGCGTCTGCTACTATTGTTGGAGTTGCAAAGAGATATACCTCAGACCATTTGATTGTCAATAAATATTCCTCTTTCTTATGTTTGAGTACCCCACCCTACATATTTCCTAGGTTGTTGTGAAGTGCTAATTCATAGTGGATGGAGGAATGGGTTTAGAAAGAAAAAGTATGGTAAACTAGGTATAGGGTTCGAGTCTGATGATGACAATTACATGGAAATTGGGAGAGTGTTTTCTGTCAAGATGATGGGTTGATAACTAGAGGATGATACAGACTGATTTGATATGCCGGAAAAGAGATGGGAGACAGAAAAGATAGGTCGACTGAATTTTTGAGAATGAAGTTTGTTTCTCGTGAAGAAAATGGGATTTGGGAAAGATGAATGATTCTGTGTAAAACATGAATACCTTATTTTGGTATGAGAATGGCTTTTGGGCTTAGTTTGTTTTCCATGTAGTTTCCCAAACATGAGAAGAATCAGAGTTCTAAACTTCGGCCCATTAGGTTATCAGCTCACCCAACTCCAATATCTTGTTGTTGTGCATGCATCCCTTCACTGAAATGCCTAACTAAACATGGTGCGGTAACTTCCCATTGTTCAACCCTTTTTTGCTGACTCTACTTAGTCTCCTGTTATTACAAAAATCAGAGACTATCACCACACTTTTACTCGCAATGAACAAGAAAAACAAAATACATAATTTGGCATAAATATAGGAAATTAGTGCATCAAGATATAGTAAACACCTTCAAACAGATAAGAATATATACAATATTAGGTGCCTATCATTTGTGTGAGACAGATATTCCCGTCTTCATGTTTCAGTGATTAAAATGGAGTTTAGAAAAATTAACTATTGATTGGATATAACACAGTATGCGTACTTGTATGCTAACCGTTGCAAGTTATTCCAAGTCTGGAGCCATAGTATGCATTCCCGTATGCGTACTAGATCAATAGTTGAAGTCCGGGAACTTAGTATGCATACTCGTATGCGTACCGATTTAATAGTTCAAGTCCGGGAATTCAAATGAGTTTGGTCGTGAACAACAATATACGTACCCTTTCGCATACTGGTGAACCCAGACCAAGTCCGGCTAATTAGGTATGCGTACTCATTTGAATACTTGAGTGGGTTAAGTTCTAAAATCGGCTTGTTCATGAACAAATACATTTATATAATAAGGAATGCAATCTTTTGCAAACTCTGGCTATAATGTTCATGAATTGATTCGAGTGAATCAAAATCGATTTTTCTTTAATTGTGTCTTGTATACTTCTATGAGAATATGAATAATTGAACAACTCTATAACTAGTTTCATTTGAGTCATTTGAACTAGTTATGATTAAGATGAACTAGGTTGATATGAAAGTATTCATATGGCTAACTTCGGTTAACTATTGTTGAGCCAACTAAGTGTACACGTTTAGGTACGGTTATCCATATCTAAATGAAGTCACATTTTATTTGTGTATAACAAGCTAAGTTCGATCTAACGGTTGGAAGATATTAGCTTGAATTTATTCAAGTTTTCATCTAACGATGAGTACTGAATGCTTTATTACCAAGGTAACATTGATTGCAAACCCTGATTTGAAGACTATATAAAGGAGAACTCTAGCAATTGGGAAACCTTATCCCCACACCTTTTGTGTGATACTAGTTGCGACTAGAGTTGATTCTCCTTTAACCTAGTTATTCTATAACTATTATAGGTTCATGAATTAAAGACTTCATTGGGATTCTGAAGCCAGGCCCAAATATTGTCTCTGTAGTTGCGTGTTCTGATCTTACTTTGTTTTATCGTATTGAGTACTATCTTCTCTAATATTTTCTCGAGATTCAATCTCCGATAGGTAAGATAAAAAGTAGTCACAAACATCTTCGTCTCATCGTTTGTGATTCCACAATACGTTGTTCCGATTTCATATGGTTAAGATCCTTGTGAGGTGATTGATATTACTAGGATGTTCTTTGGGAATATAAATACGGTGTATCAATTGGTTCCTGTTCACCTTAATTTATCAAAAGACGTAACAAAAACTCGTAGGTATTTCTGTGGGAGACAGATTTATCTATTCAATATACTTGTTTGTGTGAGACAAATTTGTTTATCAAGTCTTCGATTTTGGGTCTTAGAAACTCTTAGTTGTGGGTGAGATCAGCTAAGCGAATCAAGTACATAGAGCCCTGCTGGGATTTAGAGATATAAGGAACCCGACTATACCTTAATTAATATGAGATTGGTTAGGGCTCAACTACATTCCAGTCCGAAGTTAACTTGTAGTAGGATAGAATATGTATCAGATTAATATAGTGTGGTGTTCAAATCTGGACTAGGTCCCGGAGTTTTTCTGCATTTGCGGTTTCCTCGTTAACAAAATTTCTGGTGTCTATGTTATTTATTTTCGGCATTACATTTTCTATATAATTAAAATATCACAGGTTGTGCATAGTTCAATAAATTAGATAATCCAACCTTTGGTTGTTAATATAAATTGTTTGGCATTTGAACATTGGTCTTTGATACCGTTCAAGTTGTTTCTCATAATAATCAGGCTCACGGATTTCTATCTGTTTGATTTACTGATTACATTGATAAATAGAGATATAACTCTTGGATGTATTTTCTTTGATTGAGTCTGACTGTCTAGTTGATTCTCTTGGAAATATATTGGAGTTAGACCTTACAGATTGCCTAAAAGAAATATTAGGTGTGGTTAGACCCCCGCCTTTTCAGAAGC
Organism: Papaver bracteatum; assembly: GCA_023529315.1. Lineage (NCBI taxonomy): Eukaryota > Viridiplantae > Streptophyta > Magnoliopsida > Ranunculales > Papaveraceae > Papaver > Papaver bracteatum. The sequence goes on from JAJJWX010001167.1 coordinate 894,452, forward strand.
CATGGAAGCTGGTGAAGGAAATGTGAATGAATATGTTGTAATAAAAGATGTTGTTAATGATATGGAAGCTGTTGGAGGAATTGGAATGCAAGATGCTTCTGTGGATGAAGGGATGCAAGCATTACTAGATGTTGTAAATGAAGGAATTGGGACTGATGATATGGAAGTTTCTGGAGGATCTGGTTCTGATCATCTCTTTCCCGTCTTATCAATTAGAAAAATCCTTCTATTGAAGTTGATGCAAGTGATATTCATCAAAATCTCCTTGATGAGATGACTAAAGAACAATTTCATTCGTTTCCAACAGACAGCACCCCAGTCCCTTTAAGTATTGATAAATGTGTGAACCTGGGTAAGAATTCAAAATATTCTTCTTCCTTATGTAAATGTTTTAGATTTAAAGGTTGGAGTTCATTCTGTGGGATGAACTCTAACTGTTAATCAAGATGTTGGACTTCATTTTGAGGGGTGAACTCTGAATTTTAATGCAGAGGTTGGAGTTCATTCTCATGGATGAACTCTGACTACAATATAGAAGTTGGAGTTCATTCTGAGGGGTGAACTCTGACTTTTGATGCACATGTTGATCATTGATAAAAAATTGATTTATGCTTCTTGAATTATTTTTAATAACAAGTAACAAAGATAATATATTCGTCAATGAAGATCATGTGAGTTTCCAACTTATTGATGACAAGAATCAGAAGAATGAAGATTTGAATGATGATGAAGCTGACACCATCATCAAAACTATAGTAAACAAAATCAACCGTAGTCATCCTAGTTTTTCGATTGGAATGTCACAGTTCTAACCCACCATGTGTCACAAGAACAAACTGGATGGGTTACTAGATCAAAAAAACCAAATACAACTGCTGCATATATGGAGACATCTTCACAAATAGTTTCAGAACTGAATGTAACATGCCTTGGTCCATCGATGGAGCAGACTCCACACACACTTGTACCAGTACTGGAAGAAAGTAATATAATGGCTACTAGATCAAACAAACCAGTTAAAACAATAGGTGTTAGATAATTGCTCGGTCGAACTTCCATGCGTTGCTATCTCAAGCATGTTTGTCAATGTTAGTGATCAAAACTAAAAGTCTTAATTTCTATTCTACTATAGCTAAGGTCTCGGACTAGGATAGAAAGTTTAGTTGAGATCAAGAACTCCATGGAAATCATCATACAAGACGAAGGACTACTAAAGGAACTGGTGGATCTTCATCGACTAAAAGGTATGTGGAGACTTGAACTTATCTATTACTCAAAAGTCTATTTATCTCCTATCCTGAGACAAAATTCATTTTGCTATATAGACTAAGATCATTATACACATTTGGTATTTCGAGCTGAGTTTACCTCGCCTATCTATTTCTCGAAATATGCATTGGTAAAGCTTGCGCTTTAGCCAAGTTCATCTTTACCTAGTGACGAGGTGTCGAATCTCGCAAAAATAATATTTCTCTACTCTTTACACTAGCAAGTAGTATAATGTAAGTAGGATCGTCCCAAGGGAGGAATGAAGTTTCTAGTTTTTAAGAAAATACTCTTAGCAAAGATGATTGTGTTGTAGAAAATCTGAAAATTGTAAAGTGTAACTAAAGATGAGATGTGATTGATTAAAGGTTCATTCTAGACCAAGAAATTCAAACCAAATTGATAGATAGCTATGTTCTTCACATTATCATGTTACTAACAACCCTAGAATAATTAGTACGCTCAACTATTCCGTTACTATCTCCTAGCTCATAGGATACGGAAGCGCTCGACTACCGGTTCCTACTTGCCAAGTTTCCTAGAGGTACGCTTACTAGGTTTGACTTAAAGAAATGCTCTAAGTTCTGTGAGATAAGGTTTCTCCTAGTGATGAACTCAAAAGCATGAATCACCTACTAGTGTTGATTTCTACATATGGACACTTAACAAAGTCCCATCATCAGTACCCACATATTGCTACTTGTGTTTATCTTCTCTAGACAATTATGGGTCGAAGAAAATATAAACTAGCAAATAGATTAAGAATTAATGATTCAATTTCGAACTTAAACCCTTAACAAATAATCCATAGACAATATTAGAATAGTAGAAAATCAATCAATAACATAGACAAATGCTAGAGAACAAGTTGTTTCATATCAATTGAAGATTCATATTGCGGGCTTCGAAATCGCCCTTAATCAAAGAGAGTTTTAGTTACTCATAATAATGGAGTTCATCATCAAATATATTAAATGAAATAATGAAGATGAAAATAAAAAAATAGCAAACCCTAGTTCCAGCTCTCTGCAAAACTCCTAGTAGAATAGAAAATACGTCATGAACAAAGTGTAGAAGTTTTCCTTTTTGTAGCCTTTTTCTCCTTAAACTAGGTCATAACTCAAAAGCCCACATCCCATGTGTTCACCAAGCCCACACAAGAGAAATATGTCTCTGAAATTTTGGGTCCAAAAATGCCCAACGGAATTGGTGACGTCATCACCGGATCCGGCCACCGGAAAATTTTCTCCGATCGCTTGAACCATTGAAATACATCACCAGGCAAGTGCACACTCCTAGCAGCTCAACTCCATTTCTCTGCAATTCATACATTCACAAAATACCATCTAAACCAATTCCTTGTTCTTGCGAAAACGTACCCAAAAGCGCGACTTGTAGCTCCCATATCCAGCCTCCAACTCTTCCATTCGACTCATACCCCCTTCATGATTCAGTGAAACATTATGATACCCACTTTTGGTTCCAAAATCCGGCAACCGGAAGTATGCTCACTGGCTCGCCATTCTCACTGCATTTTCGCAGTGTTCACTGCTGCACTCACTGCAACTCTAGTGAACTAATAGCAACATCATCACAATCTCTCACTAGACTGCAATTTCTCTCAACTGCAGACCTAACACACATCTGCACACAAACTTGTTACCACTGTCTCAGACTCCATCTTAGTCAGTTAGTCCTCCTGCAATCCCTTGATAACAATCTCATTACCTCACCATATTCATCAACACTTCCCTGTAATGCAATACCAGCTGCATCACCAGATTCAAAAACCTATCAGTTCCAATTCCTCCATTTCTTCTGTAATACACAAAGCATCACTTCCATCTTCTGCAAGTCCATCCAGCACCTGCAAATGCAGCTATCTTGAGTCCTTTACTGAAATCTCGCGTTCATATTCCATACAACCCATTGCTCCATTCATCTCTTCAATTTCTTCATCTCCAATGAACCCAGGGTATTAACTCAAACCCTAACTTCTCTGGTTATCACATACAACCATCATCTCATCAAATTCAGTTAAAACCCACAAGAACACAACACCGTCTCAAAATCGAAACCAGATCCTTCTCAGCTTCAGAGACCCTAGCTTGAGTTCCTTCATCATCTCTAGTTCTTCATCTGAGTTGCACCGAACTTGATTTCCTTCATAGTTCATCTTCTAGCTGCTCTTCTTGTTACATAATTCATCCCCAATTTATTCTCTGAATTTTTCTCTCCAAGTATCAACAGCAGCCACTATTCTTATTTCTCTCTTCTTTCTCAATTTCAGATGTGTAGTAATGTTCAGAAATTCTTCTCTGAATTTGAGGTTTGTGTAAGAGAAACTGAAATGCTACAACCACTCTGGTGATTTGGCTAAGGGGATACCCAGATGACTCTATGCACCCTAAGTATTGATAAGAGCCGCCAAAGAATGATAACTCCTTTTGCTCCACTATGTTTCCAATAGTGCTTGCATATTGAAATGACGCTTCCGCCTTTCGTGCTCCAAATTGATGCTTTCTTTCAAATTCCACCAACAACAACCGTCCCTTATTTCTCAGATTCACTTCTTCTCTTCAATGAGAGTCATCACTAAAGTTGTCGTGCTTTTCAGACAGAAAGTTGCATCACTAAAGCCGACATACTTTTCAGACATAGATGAAGAAATAAAAGTAAATTGTGAGAAATAATCCGCCTCCAAAAGCATTTGCACATGAGATGAGACTTTTGCCCTGTTTCTTCTTCTTTAGTTCCAAGTGACTCCGAAGTACCTAAATACTCAAAAACAAAACGTAAGATACATAATTTACAAGAAAACTAAGCAGAGAAAGCATAAACAATAGATAAATATATAGGTGTTTTAGACACCTATCAAATTCCCCCACACTTAGACTTTGCTAGTCCTCGAGAAAATCAAACAAAATAATTCTAAAAGATACATACAACTCCGTCTCGTCGAGGCTACGGTTACTCTAACCATGAATAACAGGCATTTAAACCCCTAGGTGTCCCTAGTGGACGAGTTTTAGTCTCGTGAAGGTTTACAAGAAGTCTGCCTACAAAATCTATATTTCCAACTCCGTCTATTTATGACAAATCAATGAACGAATCCAAAATGACTACAGGAGGAGGTACCTTGTGCAAATTCAGTTCATATATAAGTGCATAAAGTTTTTCTTAGAAAGTAGAACAAACCACAATACTCGGAATCTGACTAACCACAATCACAATGAAAATATTAAGAAGATGGATAAAGAGGTAAATGTGGCGAATATTCACAAGTGATCGATGTATCCCATATCCGTCTGAAGGTCACCGCCAAGATGAACCTATCCCATTGGATTGAGCTACTGGTCAATTCTAGTGTTAACACACTGGAATATACAAGGGAACCAGTGGTCAACAAACTTATTTCTACATCAACTCACTGGCATATACAAGGGAACCAGGAGTGACTTTATTCAACACAATAATAATATTTTTTTCTTTTTATTTTTCTTTTTCTTTTTCACTTTTTTTTTAAGACGGCATGATTAGATCTTTTGGATCCAAGCGCATGCTTCTTGTCAGCAAGTACGTGATAGTTGCCTTGGATCCTGCATTCCACGCTTGTTTAGGCGACGGAGACAGGGACTACGTTTCACACATACTGTTATTCCCAAGTGTCATTTTTATTCCGTTTGGTCTAATTGGTCGGTCTCTTTTTTTTTTTTTTTTCTTTTCTCTCTTTTTTTTTTTTTTTTTAGAAACTCAATCACTCTATTTCATCCTATCAGTAATAACAACTCGATTTTTAGTGACCCACCAAAGCACTTAGAGAACAATAGATAAATATGGAAAAATAAAAAAAGAATGTGATATGGTGATATTCCGAGATATGGTAACAACTAACATATAATTTATAATTTCTGAGCCATGTTCGTCTTTGTTAATTAATGGGTTCCTAAACTCCTGCAATCACAATGGTTCCATCCACTAATAGTGTCATCCTAAAGGCATAAATTTCTAGATTTCGGAGTTCAAAAAGCACATTTTTTTCTTTGTTTTTCTATTTTTCTATTTTTTTTTAATTCTAAAGGCATAAAACAAACTATACAATCATATAAATTCTCCCCCACACGTAAACTTTACATTGTTCTCAATGTAAAATTGAATCGTCCAAAGAAAGTTCAAGGTGGGAAATTCCGCAAATGATATGCAAAAACAAAGAAAAATAAAAGATAAAATGCTGAAAAATAAAAGGATAAAGGTAAAGATACAAAACCGGTGGGTTGCCTCCCACTTAGCGCTTGGTTTAACGTCGTCAGCCCGACGTTCATCTCCAATTACTCCTCCAGAGGGAGTGGATCACTCAATGTGATCATATCCTGATTCTCCGCCACAAACTGCTCGTAGTATGGTTTCAAGCGATGGCCGTTAACCTTGGAAACCAGCCCTGTTTTGGGACTAGTAATTTCAACTGCACCATGCACAAACACATTAGTAACAACAAATGGTCCAACCCATCTGGACCTAAGTTTACCCGGAAACAATTTAACCCGAGTATGGAATAAAAGTACTTTCTGCCCTACTTCAAAACTCTTTCGGGAAATCATCTTATCATGGAAAGCTTTGGTCTTTTCTTTATAAATGCGCGAACTTTCATATGCATCATTTCGTATCTCTTCTAACTCATTGAGTTGAAGTTTCCTAAGTTCACCAGCTGCATCTAATTCCATATTACATACCTTGATAGCCCAATAAGCTTTGTGTTAAAGTTCGACGGGAAGATGGCAAGGTTTGCCATAGACAAGCCTAAAAGGAGACATACCGATGGGTGTCTTATAAGCTGTCCTATACGCCCACAAAGCGTCATTGAGTATATAACTCCAATCCTTCCTTGTAACGTTCACCATCTTCTCTAAGATGATATTAATCTCCCGGTTGGAAATTTCAGCTTGACCACTCATTTGTGGATGATACGGTGTTCCAACTTTATGAGAAATGTTGTACTTCTTTAGGAGAGCGTGAAAGGATCTCTTGAAGTGCGAGCCTCCATCACTAATCACCAATCGAGGTGTACCAAACCTAGAAAAGATATGTTCCTTCACAAACTCACAAACAACATGAGAATCATTGGTGGGAGTGGCTTTAGCTTCCACCCACTTAGAAACATAATCTACAGCAAGAAGTATAAAAATTTTCCCATTGGAATTCACAAAAGGCCCCATAAAGTCTATACCCCAAACATCAAAAATCTCAACAGCGAGAGTTGGTGTTTGCGGCATTTGGTTTCTAGCACCAAGGTTGCCTGTCCTTTGACACCTATCATAAGCTTTGCAAAACAAATATGCATCCTTAAACAATGTAGGCCAATAAAAACCACTTTCGAGAACCTTGAGGGCTGTCCTCTTAGCTCCGAAATGGCCACCACAAGCATATGAGTGACAAAAATTCAGAATTGATTGGAACTCGGATTCAAGTACGCACCTGCAGATCATTTGATCGGAGCAATGCTTCCACAAATAAGGTTCATCCCATATATATTGCTTGGCAATCTTCTTGAGCTTGTGTTTTTGGAATGTAGACATGGAACTAGGTACTTGACCCGTCACCAAGAAGTTAACAATATCATCGTACCATGGAGTTGTGCCACCAACCGCAAAGAGTTTCTCATCCGGGAAGCTATCATGCAAAGGAATCGCTTCTTCGGACACAACCAATCTGCTTAGATGATCCGCTACGGTATTCTCGCTGCCCTTCTTGTCCTTGATTTGCATGTTGAACTCTTGAAGAAGGAGTATCCACCTTATGAGCCTTGGCTTAGCATCCTTCTTTGTTAGCAAGTATCGAAGCGCAACATGGTCGGAGAAAACAACCACCTTTGTACCCACTAAATAGGATCGAAACTTCTCAAGTGCAAACACTATAGCCAAGATATCCTTTTCAGTTGTGGAGCAGTTGATTTGCACCCCGTTGAGAGTTCGAGAAGCATAATAAATGACATATGGAACTTTACCATCTCGCTGTCCCAACACGTCTCCAACGGCGTAATCACTTGCATCGCACATCAACTCAAATGGCTTGCTCCAGTCGGGTGGTTTGATAATTGGTGCGGTAGTCAACAACTCTTTCAAAGTATCAAAAGCTTCCTTGCACTCCTTGTCACAATCAAAGGCCACATCTTTTTGCAAAAGTCTACACATGGGCATTGGAATCTTGGAGAAATCCTTGATGAATCTCCTATAAAATCCTGCATGACCAAGAAAAGAGCGAACCTCCCTCACATTTGTGGGGTATTGTAAGTTCCGAATCAAATCTATCTTAGCCTTGTCAACCTCTAACCCCTTAGAGGATACAACATGGCCTAGCACAATCCCATGAGTGACCATAAAGTGACATTTTTCCCAATTAAGCACAAGATTAGTTTCTACGCATCTTTTAAGAATAAGTGCAAGGTTATCTAAGCATTTGTCAAAAGAATCACCATACACGCTAAAATCATCCATAAACACTTCTATGATGCTTTCCACATAATCTGAAAAAATGCTTACCATACATCGTTGAAAAGTGGCTGGAGCATTGCACAAGCCAAATGGCATACGTCTATACGCAAAAGTGCCAAAAGGACAAGTAAACGTCGTCTTTTCTTGATCTTCCGGAGCTATTACAAGCTGGTTATAACCTGAAAAACCATCAAGGAAGCAATAGTAAGCACGTCTAGCCAACCTTTCAAGCATTTGATCAATGAATGGTAAAGGGAAATGATCCTTTCGGGTAGTAGAGTTGAGCTTTCGGTAATCAATGCAAACTCTCCAACCGGTCTGGATTCTAGTTGGAACCAAGTCATTGTCTTCGTTTTTCACCACCGTGATTCCGGACTTCTTTGGAACCACTTGAATCGGGCTCACCCATTTGCTATCGGATATGAGATAGATAATCCCAGCATCTAACAACTTCAGGATTTCTTTCTTGACTACTTCCATCATTGGAGGGTTCAAGCGACGTTGAGCTTCTCTTGTTGGTTTTGCCCCCTCCTCAAGAAGTATTCGGTGCATACATGTGGAAGGACTGATTCCTTTGATATCGGAAATGGTCCATCCAATGGCAGACTTGTGCTCTCTTAGCACTCGAATAAGCTTCTCCTCTTGCACCTCGGTGAGGTTGTTGGCAATGATTACCGGTAACTCTTCATTGTCACCCAAATATACATATTTAAGGTGATCCGGAAGAGGTTTCAACTCAAGAGTAGGTGCTTGCACAATCGAGGGTAAAATTTTCTCATTAGTAATCGGCAAAGAAACATAAGACGCATTATAATTTGGTGGAACTTCTTGTAATGAGTTAAGAGATAAAACAGCCTCTTTAAGCTCATCACAAATAGACAATTCACTTTCAACGTCTTTGTATTTCCCATAACCTAAACCTTCGACTATGGTGTTTTCTAAAGCATCATCACTATTCAATTCAAACATATTTTGAGCTAGAGTATCAATTATATCAATAGAAAAACATGAATTCACGTCACTAGGATATCTCATAGCCTCAAAAATATTGAAACTTATGATCTCATCATCAAATTCCATAGTTAAAGCGCCTTTGAAAACATCTATCTTGGTTCTTGCGGTTCTCATGAATGGTCTACCCAACAGCAAGGGGGTAGTCGATGGTGAATCCTCATCCATCATGTCAAGAACATAAAAATCTGCCGGAAATATGAGTTGATTAACCTGCACCAAAACATCTTCAATAACCCCTTTCGGGTAAGAATTAGATCTATCAGCAAGTTGTATAACAATACCGGTATCTTTAAGAGGTCCAAGTTTTAATGATTCATAAACGGAGGCAGGCATAACATTAATGGATGCTCCTAAATCTAGCATAACACGCTCAAACCTGACTTTGCCAATAGTACATGGTATAGTGAAGCTACCAGGATCTTTCAACTTATGTGGGAGTTTCTTTTGAAGATATGCTGAAGCATTTTCCCCCACACTCATCACTTCATTACCGGTCAATTTGTGCTTGTTAGTGCACAATTCCTTCAAGAACTTTGCCCAGTGCGGAACTTGCCTTATCGCCTCGATGAGTGGAATGTTCACTTCAATCTTCTTAAAAATTTCCAAAAGCTCTTGATAAAATGTATCCTTGTTCGACTTTGCAAACCTGCTAGGAAAAGGAGGAGTAGTAACATGAGTAGAAACACGAGTTTTAGAGTTAGAATTTGTTACCGGGTCAGCCTTTTTAGGGGCTGTTTCACCCTCTTCTTTCTCCAAATCAGGTTCATTGGACACCAGTGATGTTTCCGGTTTCTCTACTTGCTTCCCACTGCGTAGCTCAATATCATTGGCATTCTCCTTGTTATTTATTGTTTGTGAAGGAAGTTTTCCCTCTGCTTGTGCTTCCAATTTGCTCACTGCCGTAGCTAATTGACCCATTTGAGTTCGGATGTCTTTCATGTCCATATCTGACTTTTTCTTATCTTGCACCATTGTGTTGAGGATGAGATTCAACTTGTCATCTATACTCGTGCCTTGAGTCTCTTGACGTGGCTTTTGCAAGAAATGGTACCCACCTTGTTGATTAAAAGTAGGATTTGGAGCTGCAGCTTGCTTGTTGGCGTAGCTGAAATTGGGATGATCTCGCCAACCCGGATTGTATGTGCTAGAGTACGGATCATACCTCGGCCTTTGCTGATTTTGATACATGACATTTGCTTTCTCAACATCTTCGGTATATGATGATGATGGTGTGACAGCCGCAGCGATTTGATGCATCATCCTCTCCATGTTGCCCATCCTTTGTTCCAAGTTTGAAGAATTGCCAACTTCATTCACCTTCCTTACTGCTGATTCATCTCTAGTGAAGAATTGTTGTGTATTTGCAGCCATGTTCTCTAACAAGCTTGTAGCTTCCGCAATGGTCTTGTTGGTAAGTGCACCACCACTTGCGGCATCAATCAAATGTCTCTCAATAGAAAGCAATCCTTCGTAGAAATATTGAATCACAAGTTGATCGCTGATTTGGTGGTGAGGACAACTAGCTAAAAGATTCTTGTAGCGCTCCCAATACTCATGAAGAGTCTCTCCCGATATTTTCCTAATACCAAAAATCTCTTTGCGAATAACAGCTGCTTTTGATGCTGGAAAATACTTCTCGAGGAACAATTTCTTCATCCCATTCCATGTGGTTATGCTTCCAGCGGGTAAGCAAAAGAACCACTCTCCTGCAGAATCTAAAAGGGAAAAAGGAAATGATGTCATCATCGCCATATCCGCATCTGCAGTTGCTTGCTTCATACTAGTTACAACATGATGAAATTGTTGTAAGTGACGATTAGGATCTTCTCCCGATAAACCTCTGAATTTGGGCAGCAAGTTAATCAATTGCGGATTCAACTCAATGTTTCCATTCAGCTGAATGCATAAAGGATGCTGATCAAGGTTTGGAGAAGTGAGATCCTTGAGTGTCCTTGGAGCAGGCGGTCGAGCTCCCATTGTGTTGTCTTCCTCTTGGTCCGAGTCCGAGAATTCACTTGGTGTAGAACTAGGAGGAAGTGCAGTGTTGATTGCTCGAATGAAATATTTTAGCAAGGTGCCCGAACGAAGACGTATACCAATAGGACTTGGTCTGCCTTCTCCGCGCATTCACCAAAGAAATCGTACCTGAAAATCAGATTATTAAGGATTGAATAAGTAAACTGAAATTGTAACCAAAAGAAAAAATAAAAACTAATAATAAACAATAACAACTAAACTCGCCAGTGCCTCCCCGACAACGGCGCCAATTTTGACGAGGTGTCGAATCTCGCAAAAATAATATTTCTCTACTCTTTACACTAGCAAGTAGTATAATGTAAGTAGGATCGTCCCAAGGGAGGAATGAAGTTTCTAGTTTTTAAGAAAATACTCTTAGCAAAGATGATTGTGTTGTAGAAAATCTGAAAATTATAAAATGTAACCAAAGATGAGATGTGATTGATTAAAGGTTCATTCTAGACCACGAAATTCAAACCAAATTTATAGATAGCTATGTTCTTCACATTATCATGTTACTAACAACCCTAGAATAATTAGTACGCTCAACTATTCCGTTACTATCTCCTAGCTCACCGGATACGGAAGCGCTCGACTACCGGTTCCTACTTGCCAAGTTTCCTAGAGGTACGCTTACTAGGTTTGACTTAAACAAATGCTCTAAGTTTTGTGAGATAAGGTTGCTCCTAGTGATGAACTCAAAAGCATGAATCACCTACTAGTGTTGATTTCTACATATGGACACTTAACAAAGTCCCATCATCAGTACCCACATATTGCTACTTGTGTTTATCTTCTCTAGACAATTACGGGTCGAAGAAAATATAAACTAGCAAATAGATTAAGAATTAATGATTCAATTTCGAACTTAAACCCTTAACAAATAATCCATAGACAATATTAGAATAGTAGAAAATCAATCAATAACATAGACAAATGCTAGAGAACAAGTTATTTCATATCAATTGAAGATTCATATTGCGGGCTTCGAAATCGCCCTTAATCAAAGAGAGTTTTAGTTACTCATAATAATGGAGTTCATCATCAAATATATTAAATGAAATAATGAAGATTAAAATAAAAGAATAGCAAACCCTAGTTCCAGCTCTCTGCAAAACTCCCAGTAGAATAGAAAACACGTCATGAACAAAGTGTAGAAGTTTTCCTTTTTGTAGCCTTTTTATCCTTAAACTAGGTCATAACTCAAAAGCCCACATCCCATGTGTTCACCAAGCCCACACAAGAAAAATATGTCTATGAAATTTTGGGTCCAAAAATGGCCATCGGAATTGCTGACGTCATCACCGGATCCGGCCACCGGTGCCGGAATCCGGTCGCCGCAAAATTTTCTCCGATCGCTTGAACCATTGAAAAACATCACCAGGCAAGTGCACACTCCCAGCAGCTCAACTCCATTTCTCTGCAATTCACACATTCACAAAATACCATCTAAACCAATTCCTTGTTCTTGCGAAAACGTACCCAAAAGCGCGACTCGTAGCTCCCATATCCAGCCTCCAACTCTTCCATTCGACTCATACCCCCTTCATGATTCAGTGAAACATTATGATACCCACTTTCGGTTCCAAAATCCGGCAACAGGAAGTATGCTCACTGGCTCGCCATTCTCACTGCATTTTCGCAGTGTTCACTGCTGTTCACAGCTGCAGTCACTGCAACTCCAGTGAACTAATAGCAACAGCATCACAATCTCTCACTAGCCTGCAATTTCTCTCAACTGCAGCCCTAACACACATCTGCACACAAAATTATTACCACTGTCTCAAACTCCATATCAGTCAGTTAGTCCTCCTGCAATCCCATGATAACAATCTCATTACCTCACCAGATTCATCAACACTTCCCTGTAATGCAATACCAGCTGCATCACCAGATTCAAAAACCTATCAGTGCCAATTCCTCCATTTCTTATGTAATACACAAAGCATCACTGCCATCTTCTGCAAGTCCATCCAGCACCTGCAAATGCATCTATCTTGAGTCCTTTATTGAAATATCGCGTTCATATTCCATACAACCCATTGCTCCATTCATCTCTTCAATTTCTTCATCTCCAATGAACCCAGGGTATTAACTCAAACCCTAAATTCTCTGGTTATCACATACAACCATCATCTCATCAAATTCAGTTAAAACCCACAAGAACACAGCACCGTCTCAAAATCGAAACCAGATCCTTCTCAGCTTCAGAGACCCTAGCTTGAGTACCTTCATCATCTCTGGTTCTTCATATGAGTTGCACAGAACTTGATTTCCTTCATAGTTCATCTTCTAGTTTCTCTTCTTGTTACATAATTCATCCCCAATTTATTCTCTGAATTTGTCTCTCCAAGTATCAACAACAGCCACTATTCTTATTTCTCTCTTCTTTCTCAATTTCAGATGTGTAGTAATGTTCATAAATTCTTCTCTGAATTTGAGGTTTGTGTAAGAGAAACTGAAATGCTACAACCACTCTGGTGATTTGTCTAAGGGGATACCCAGATGACTCTAGGCACCCTAAGTATTGATAAGAGCCGCCAAAGAATGATAACTCCTTTTGCTCCACTGTGTTTCCAATAGTACTTGCATATTGAAATGACGCTTCCGCCTTTCGTGCTCCAAATTGATGCTTTCTTTCAAATTCCACCAACAGAAACCGTCCCTTATTTCTCAGATTCACTTCTTCTCTTCAATGAGAGTCATCACTAAAGTTGTCGTGCTTTTCAGACAAAAAGTTGCATCACTAAAGCCGACATACTTTTCAGACATAGATGAAGAAATAAAAGTAAATTGTGAGAAATAATCCGCCTCCAAAAGCATTTGCACATGAGATGAGACTTTTTCCCTGTTTCTTCTTCTTTAGTTCCAAGTGGCTCCGAAGTACCTAAATACTCAAAAACAAAATGTAAGATACATAATTTACAAGAAAACTAAGCAGAGAAAGCATAAACAATAGATAAATATATAGGTGTTTTAGACACCTATCACCTAGTGACGAAAGTCATGTTAAGTTTCAATCACTTTGAAAATTTCTCTAACGAAAAATAGTTTGTGAATAACAACTATATAATGTCCTTTGAGAATGTTTCAATGATTGAAATGAGAGTTTAGATAATATAACCAATGGAGGATATAATAATTGTTGTAGAAAAACATATATGTATAAGTCCTTATTCCTTTAACCAAAGTTTGCGAATTTTGTTGATCAAGAGAACCGGAGAAGTGCGTGAGCTAAGTCCACGAACTGGCAGAAGTTCTCGACCCCAGAATTTCTGCTGGAGTTTCCATTCGGGAACTTAAGTCCGCGAACCCAGTCCGCGAACTTGAGTTGGTTATGTCTAAAAACGATGTTTGTGAACTTATCTTTATAAACTAAGGAATGCTATTGCAAACCGTGTCTATATACTTCATGAACCAATTCGAGTGAATCAAATTCTTTTTGCTTCAATTGTGTCTTGTGTGGTACATGATATTTCTTGCAATTGAACAACTCTCTAACTAGTTCATTTAAGTCATTTGAACTAGTTATGGTGAAGAAGAATATGGTTGATATGAAAGTTATCATATGGCTAACCATTTGGTTAACTATTGTTGAACCAACGAATGTACAAGTTTTGGTACGGTTACACAAACCAGAAACTTGCATTTCATGTGTATACAATAATCTATGTTTTCGATCTAACGGTTGATAAATATTAGCTTGAATCTAATCAGGTTTTAATCTAACGGTGAATATTGAATGATTTGTTACTAAGATAACATTGATTGCAAACCATGATTTGAAAGACTATATAAGGGAGAACTCTATCAACTGAGAAAGCAAATCCCCATATATTCTGGGTGATACTAGTTGTCCTAATCTAGAGTCGATTCTCCTTTATCCTTTGGTTTCTTCTTCTAAACCAGGTTAACGACTTAAAGATTTCATTGGGATTGTGAAGCCAGACCGATAATACTTTTATTATAGTTGTGTGATCTGATCTTGTTATTTCAATCATACGAGTACAATTGTAATATTTGGCTTGAGATTTCTATCTCCGATAGGCAAGATAAAAAGTAATCACAAATATCTTCGTCTCATCGTTTGTGATTCCACAATATATTTTTTCGCTGCGTCGATTAAGACTATTGTGAGGTGATTGATAATACTGAGTTGTTCTTCCGGAATATAAGTATGGTTTATCAATTGGTTTTTGTTCAGCTTGATTTATCAAAAGAAGGAACAAAACTCGTAGGTGTATTCGTAGGAGACAAATTTATCTATTATCGTAGACTTTTCTGTGTGATAGAGATTTGTTTATTAAATTCTTCGACTTTGGGTCGTAGCAACTCTTAGTTATGAGTGAGATCATCTAAGGGAATCAAGTACGTAGTATCCTGCTGGATCAGAGGCGTAGGAGCATAACTGTACCTTGGATCAGTGTGAGATTGATTGGGGTTAAACTACAGTACAAACCTAAGTTAGTATGGAGTAGGCTAGTGTCTGTAGCGGCTTAATACAGTGTATGTTTAATCTGGACTAGGTCCCGGGGTTTTTCTGCATTTGTGGTTTCCTCGTTAACAAAATTTTGGTATCTGTGTTATTTCTTCTGCATTTTATTTTTATATAATTGAAATAATACAGGTTATGCGTTATTCAATCAATTAGAATATCTGACCTTTTGGTTGTTGATTTAAATTGATTGACACTTGGATATTGGTCTTTGGTACCATCCAAGTTTATCTCTCTTATATTTAAATTGAGACTCGCAGTTTGCTTAAGTAATATTTAAATCGAGAGATAGAGATATCAACTCTTTGATATACTTTTTTATTAATATTGAGTCTAACTGTCTAGTTGATTCTCATAAAAGTATATTGGAGTTTGTCCATACAGATTGCTAATCGAAATATTGGGTGTGGTTGTTAGACCCCCGCTTTTTAAATTGGTATCAGAGCCGGAAAACACATTTAAGACCTTATAAGTCTATGTTTATAAGCGATATGGCTCTATGGACAGAATTTTTATCTCAATAAACATACCACCAGTCTTCGATGGCTCTAATTACTTATTGTGGAAAATTGGTATGCGAGATTTTCAATCATGGGTATATGTTGTTAATGGCTATGATCCTCCCGTTGTGGAAGTTGGAGATATAAATGTTCCCAAGAATATTGGTGAATACACCCCTGCCGAGATACTAGTTGCAAAGAAAAATTTCGACGGTTTAAATGCCATCATACATGCCATTACCCAAAATCTTCAGCACCATGTGTCTAATTGCACTAAGTCACAAGAAGCTTGGGATATCTTAGAAACCGTATTCCAAGGTAATACCAGTGAAAAGGAAGCCTGGCTTCAAAACCTTAATTCCGATTGGGAATACCTTCGTATGGCAGATGAAGAAACATTTGATGATTTTAATCACAAAGTGTCTGAAATTGTTAATGCATCTTTTCCATTGGGTAAGATTATTCCTGAAAAGGACATTGTGATGAAAATTCTCAGAACGCTGCCATCTAGATACGATTCTAAGAAGCATGTCATCGTTGAGGGAAATAACCTTTATAATCTCTAGAAATACACTGGTTGGAAAGCTTAAGATCTTTGATCATGAACATTCATCCAAATCTAAGGATGTAGCATTCAAAGCACTAAAGGACACTAAATTACTTGATAAAAGTAAAAAAGTGTATATCCTTGAAGATGATCACTTTGAGACAGATTCATCAGATGAAGATCTTGACAAATCAGTCTCGATGATCACAAGACAGTTTAGGGATCTTCTACTGAAGAGAAGTAAACGGTTCTTCAGAGATAAACCTAAGGAATCAGTCAAACCACATAATCAAGTTCCTCCTAAAAATAGGGATATTTATGAAAATGATGATGAGGATATGCCTCAGTTCTTTAAGTGTAAGGGATTTGGTCATTTTGCAAACGAGTGTCCAAATCATAAAAAATACACTGGGAACAAAGGTCTTGCAGCAACTCCTGATGAAATTATGACAACTATGATTCTAATGAAGAGAAGAAATCTAGTGTTGCACTTCTTGGTGAAAATATTGACTTTGATAATTGTAACAATACATACATCAATCTTGATATTATTTCAGAAGATAATCCAACTATTCTGGAAGATATAGTTGACCCATCCTTTGGAAACTCTGTTTATAATGTTTCAGGTTCCACCATGTGCCTAGCTGTTTTCACATCTCAAAAGCCTGATTTTTATCCTAGTTTGACGTGTTCATATTGTTCGCTAAAGGGTCATGAACTTTCAAGGTGTTACAAGTATAAACACCAACAAAGGCACGTCAACAAACTTCAACAAAGAGAAAATCATTTAGCAAGAAAGCTTAAACTTGCTCAGAATACCGCTGAGGTATGTAGGATTTTATCTTCTTCTAAGAAGTTAATTTCCAAGGATATGACTAGACCAGTTGAGAAGAAAGTATGATCAAGTCATTTTGATACACACAAGTATGTGGATCCTCTCAAGAGGAAAATGGTGGACAAATTGTTTTTCACCACAACGCAATTTGATTATGTTGTTTTTGAAATCTTATCTAATGTGCCTGATCAAAAGAGAAAATGATTTTGTATCCTTCAGGCTTTAGGAAAAAAAAACATTCTTAGTTTTTCTTCCTTTTTTTTATCAAACCAAAAAAAGGGTATTTTCGACAATTCTACTCTTCATATGGTTGAAAGTTGGTCGTGTACAAACCTGTTTAAAGGTTTCAAAACCCTACATTCCTTTTTTCTTCTCTGTAATCTCCTTTTTTATCTCAAGACTACTTGTTGAGAAAATTGTGATTTCCTCTCACAAACCCATACGTTTATGGATACTCCAAGCATGATGTCTTCTGATGGAAAGGATGTTAATTTGATTGTTAAGCCATCAATCATGAAAGAAAAATAAAAATCTCCACTAGATCCAACATTGAAAAGAAAAAGAAGGAATGTAAGGAAGCCAAGAGCCGTTCTTTCAAATTATTAGAAGTTTTCTACTGGCGATTGAAAACCAGTTCCGTCATCTCTCTTTTTCCAGTGTTTTCAATTTTCTACATCATCTTCATCCTCCCACCCCCCCCCTCTTCGTTATTATTACTTGCATTCATATATGCTATTTAATAGCCTTTATTTTTAAATTCTCGATATTTTTGTTTAGTTTAGCGGTTACAGTCTCTTGTTTGTTGAAGAACATGCCTAGAACACGCTTTTCTTACCCTAGCCCTAAGTTTTATCATACATCGCATGCCGACTCACAATCATTTTCACCATCAAGCGATCATTATTCTCAGGGGGATCGGTTTCACTGCCCCTTCAAAAACTATGACGGTTGTCATGATGGAGTTCGTGACAGAAGTGGTTATGTCAGAAGTGCATTCTATCGACAAGTTTCAGAACAGCATTTCCCAACTAAAATATCAAAGGAGATTTGCAGACATCGGATCCGGACTAACGCAGAGTGCTTTGATGCCTGGGAGCATCTATTATCATACTTATAGATGTGGTTATGCATCAAATGCATGCACATTCATGCCTGGAAGAAACCATGTACGTAAAAAAAAACACCATGCTGATGTTATTGCTGGACCCCTTAATGGTAATGAGGCTGATTTTCTGAACCATGGTATTGTAAAACCTCCCTATAGTGCTGGCCCATCTTTATCTGTTGTCATACCTGAAAGCCGTAACCCCTTGCCGAAAGAAAGTGCAGTTTCTCTTACAGTGGAAATGCTTGACATGGTTTTGCGAAAATAAATCACCACTAAGTATCCCCTCTCCATGTCGTCTACAAATTTCACGAACTTTAAAAGTTGCACTGGACGCTGTCAAGGCTAGACCAGGATATTTGGATGACTGGATAAAACTTCTCTTACTTCCCATATGTACTTTGAACTTCTATGTTCCCAAGTGTTCAACTGAAGAACGTTCAGGCACCAGGAGAAAGCTTCAGATCCCATCCATTATTCAGGCTTTGGTGCAATAGAATGATTCAGGTGGGTGTTTCAACATGACACAGAAATTATTAGGCTTATCTAAATCTAAACCTACGCATAAGACAAATAATAATAAGAAGAAGAATTCTAATATCGATGCATGTAAGAAGAAGATCAGTTATGGGCACTACTCTGCAGCCATTCGTATCCTGTCATATAATGGAATTGCCCCTCCTACACCGGACACATTAACTGAACTGCAGCAAAAACACCCACCAGTGCCACCACCCCTAATTCCAGTGAAAGCATCTCAGCAACTGCATTTACCGTTAAATAGGTATATGTGTTGTCATCCATAAAGAGCTTTCCTAAAGGGACAACGTGCAAGAGAGACGGGATCAGAGCTCAACATATGTTTGATGCATTTAGCGGCCCTGCTGCTGCTATTGCTGATGACTTGATGCAATCCATGGCCGAAGTTATCAACCTATTCCTATATGGTAAATGCTCATCTGTCCTTGGCGAATATATTGCTAGTGCGACTCTCACCCTATTACTAAAACCTGGCGGAGGGTTGAGACCAATCGCAGTTGGAACTATATGGAGGAGGTTATGATCCAAATTGGATGCAACGTTTGTCAGCAGGGATATTACTGAATATCTAGGTACATATCAGTTCGGAGTGGGAATACCTTGCGGTGGGGAATGCATTATGCACCGATGCATGTCATAACCACAAAAAAATAATTATTATGTTACTACCTAATTAACAAGTAATATAGTGTAGTCAAGTTCGTTCCCACGAGGAGCAAGAGGTTTTAGTTGTCTTATAATGTCACAAAAAGGGGGGTTTTGGTTTTAGATTTTATAAAGCAAAAGTAAATAAACAAAGAAATTAAAGTTGTAATCAATAATAAAGATTAGATCAAGGAATCCTTCTTCGTTGCAAAACAATGATTCAAGTTATGTTATTTTCCACTTTTTATTAGTCATAGATTATCACCAACCGTAGGATAGCAGGTTCGCTTAGCCAACCCCAAAATTCCTTGTTTCACTGAGTAACAGGTCCGCTTAGTTATTAGATTCTATTCAAAAGAACCACCTTGAGGTTCGCTTACAAGATGTAATTCCCCGAACGCATTAAGATTTACGAACTTAGGTTTAGTACTATGATAGGTGTGATAAACACCTAATTTTATATCTAATATTTATGCTTTATTTGCGAGTTTTCGTGTGAATTATGTATCTTATGTTTACTTTTGAGTTATTAGGTACTCTTGAGTCGCATGGAGGAAAAGAAGAAGAAATCATTCAATTTGAGCCGAAAGGGAAAAAAGGTCATTTTAGGGGCGAAAACTATATGGATCCCAGTTAATTTTACGGGGCAACTCTTTTGGGAAAGCATTATAAGTAGCCAGCTGATGTTAAGGGGAGACTACATGTTATAGGGTATCCCCTGGGGTATCCCTTATCTTATGCAGTGGGGTGTCAATAACCACCCCAATCATTCCAACCCTAAATCAAGAAGAGTAATCTTCTCAATCATTTCCATCACCTGAATTTGAGATAAAGTGAAAATAGCAGCTGCTGCTGGTAATAATAGATCGAGACACAGAGAGAGCTGAGAGTCATAATTGATAAATGAATGGCGAGTTTGAGAAGCAGTTATAGTACCTCCGAGGTTCAATTGATCGGGAAATTATAGTAATTCGAGTTGGGTTTTGTCGAATCGAATAAGGGTTTGTGTTTCCCTTGAATTGAAGTTAGATGAGTGGATTCGAAGAAGACATGGAGATGAAATTGATAAAGCTCAGAAGGAGGAATTAGTGTTGGGTTTGATTGAAATTATTGGGATCTGGTGCTGTGAGATTTTCATGAACTGTAGAGAGTAAATCCAAGAACAGGGAGACGATGTTGGATTTGAATCGAAAATCAGATGGTATAAGCATGAGGGAAGAATAAGAATTGAATCTATGGTCTGTGATGGTGGCTGAAATTGTTATGAGTTTGAACACAGAGCAGATGGTTTGATGAAATGGTGAGAAATTGATGCTGCTGTCAAGGTGGAGATTCAGGAAATGAAGGAACAAGGAATTTACAGACTGGGTTTGGCAGGAATCGAAGATGGGTTGAGCTTTAATCAATTGTTGCTGCTGTTAAAATCAAAAGAAGAAATGATGGGGTTTGATGCTGTTGAATAATGCCGGTTGTAGCATCAGATGAGATGAAATGGGTTCTAGTTCAACATGGTTGTTTTGGCTATAGGCAGGAAGGATTACTGGGGTGAACTGACTTTAGGGTATAATTCTGGTGGAACAAGGGTTTGGTGGTGTGTTGACTGAAGCTGTGAACAAATCAGTTGTTGAGTCGAGAAATGGAGTTGGTGCTGGTTTGAATAGGCATTGATCTTGCAGTGAAGTGCAGCTAGTGAATGATTGCAGTAGCTAAATGGATGTTGATGGTGGATTTGAATTGCAAGCTGAGATGGCTTGGTTAGGAATGAGTTTTTTGAGATGCTGAGAATGTAATTTGTTGTTGCAGGTGGAGGTTGGCTATGAATCGAGTTGCAGTGCGGAGAGGAGTTGGTGCTTGTCTCTTATTGAAGCTCTGATGGAGCAAGGTGGTGCAGAACAAGGTGCGAGTAGGTGTTTGCTGTGGATAGAGCTAGATGAGATGGTTGTGCAAGGGTACTGTGGTGTTGCTGTTGCTGTTACAGACAACAAGAAGAAATTACAGGTTTGCAGGTGGCAGCTGTGATTGAATTGGTGGATGGCAGTATTATAACTTAGAATTGGTAGTGCAGAGTGCAAGAGTTGGTGATCTTGACTGAAGTTGTAGGGAAGACTCAGCCATGATGGCTGAGTGCAATGATTGCACTTACTCAGGCCGTTGCAACAGCCTTGGCCAAACCAGTCAGCCGAGTTAGCTAGCTGACTCAGTTCTGACTCAGTGACTCACCCCTTGACCCACTGACTAACGCTTGACTTTCTTGAACGTTTATTTTAACGTTGGACTGACGGAATATTCCGTCAAATATACCAGTGATGGTGAAGAATTCAGATAACCGATGGCGACTATTCCGGCCAATTTCTGGCCAAAAACCCAGTTTTCCGGCGAGCGTTTTTGGGACATATTCTCTACACGGGTTTTTATTACTTGTGGGCTTGGTGGATTTTCATCTAATGGACTTTGAAGAGAAGACCTAATTTTGGAAGGAGTATCCTTTATGGAAATTGAGAAACATATAAAAAGAGAAGTCTTTTCTCTATCTTGTATATCTTTTATCTCTACTTTTGTTTCTAGGGTTTGTGAACATGATAGGGTTTCTATTTCTTCTTGTTATGAACTTCATTAACATGAGTACTTAAGTTTATTATTGGTTATGGAATAATTGGATTTCACATAATATGGTTTTTGATATGATATATTAGTTTTGTATCCATACTTTATCGTTTATGATTCACTGTTTATATTGTTACATGAATTGAATACTTGTTTGATCGAGTCGCGAATCGGTTGAGTTTGTGTTCATCTCTATTGCTATATTAGGGTTTGTTATACGTAAAAGTGATAGATTCCTGATTACAAGTAGCATGAATATGGTTATAGCTTGTAGTGATGCATCCTTATAATCATATGTGAACCATAACCTTTGTTAAATCGGATTAGTGCATTTTCCACGTTCGATTGCTTTGATTGGCCTGATTTCATAGAACTTAATGCATCTAGAGAATTAAACTTGATAGTGCTTTTTACACATTAGGTTGTTCTTTTAGATAGAACTCATATTCGCATCTTTTAATGTGTTTGTTGATGACAAAAGGAGATTAGCGGGATATTCTTGCGATCAAGATATTCTAGGGATTTTGATAAACGTTGAGATTAAATTTCAATTCTAATTATTGTTTTGAAAGCATATTTGTGAATGAAGATGAATCCTTAACCAATATTCTCAATACTTTGATTTGTTTACTTTTCTTTGTTTGCTTTTACTTTATTTTTAGTATATAAAAATCAGAAAACGCCCGGTGTTTTATATAAGGAACCAATAATATATTGACAACCTAGACCTCTCTATGGGATCGAACCTTTCTTGCCCTTGCCCTTGCTATATTTATATTTTGAGTAGTAAGAAAGTGTAAATTATTTTTGACGCATACGACAGCGATCATACTAGTAGTTAGACTCGGTTCACTTGATCCACTTTCTAGCGTTGTTTTCACACATAATTGCTCCATGAAATCCCTCCGAAAGGTCACGTGTTTTCTATTTATGTAAATAGTCAAGAAACTATTAGGTATTCCCTAAATTTCATTAGCTTTAGATCAAATTAACAAATCAGTTTAGTGTGCACTCTAAACAACCTATCAATCAATTATAAACATTAATATTAGTAAAAACAAACGATAATCATGTGAAAATTCAAATTTGATTTAAAACAAAACTCAAAACATGTTAATAACTAGGAATTCATCCTCAATAAAATTAGATGCCCATGCTAAGGAGTTCACACAAATAAAGAAAAGAAAAGTGTTGTGTGTAGAAGTGTAGAAGTAAGTATATGTAGAAAAGTAGGGAACTTCTCTATTTATAGGCTTCAATTTCCTTGCAATCCTCGTAGGAATAGAATCCATTTCTAGCTCAACTTCCAAATCCAAGTCTTTCTCAAATCTTCCATCTTCTCTTTCCAAATCCAAGCCAAATCCTTCATCAAATTCCAAGTCCAAGTCTTCACACCGATGAGTCTAGAATACTCTTCATAAAATTATGCACATATTGGGTCGACAGATAAATCCTGGTGCAACCGGAATCAGGCCAGAAAGTTTCCTGCCGGTCAACTGAGATTCTCCTCAGTCAATAGAATATTTCGATAGAGTCAACGGTCAGATAGGTCAGACCGTCAGTCAATGGGTCAAGGCAGAGAGTGAGTTAGCTTCCAGTCAGCTTCCGAGTCGGGATGATTCGGATTACTCACTGAGTCATTTAGAAGGATCGGTCATCAGACTCTTCTGGATCGATCATCGCCGCCACCGAGTTGAATCGCCTGAGCAGAAAAATGGACATAGTTTCCTATGTTTTTACGACAATTATCAGGCCGATTTCAGGCCTATATTTAGTGTTCCCCTAGTAAGGATCCTAACATATATCTAAGATGCAGCTTGAGCAGTTTGAAAATCACATCTTCATAGCAGCAGGTTCTCATTCTTATACACAACCTCATAGGCTCATACCCATTTCATCAACAACATCATGATTATCTTCTCAATTCAAACCATAGAGAAACAACAACTCATTCGAACTAAACCCCATCTGCGTTTAACTTCAGTTGCTTCCATTTTTACTCTGTGTTCTTCAATCGACTAACAAAACCCATCTTCTTTCTTAATCACTCGAAAGCAATCACCACATCTCAAGAACAACTCACATCATTTAACTCCAATTTCAGTGCAATAATGCTTTTGAATCTTCCAACTAGCAAAACCCAACATTCGATTTCATATACAACACATGAAAATCATCAGTACCCATTCACAAATTTCTTATTCTTCCAACAGATTCAATGGCAGCATCATCTTAATCATCTTCTAATTTCGCCAAACCCTTTACAACCCAACAACAACAAATTCAGTCAAAACCCATTGACTATCTTTGCTGCATCAACTAGTCATGTGATTCCATTCTTCAATTTCAACCCTAAATCCACCTCCCCTTCTTTGACAGATCTATTACCCATCTTTACTGAATCACATCAACTACATCACGCTCATGTTCCATGATTCAATTTCAGCTGCAGACCATCATCGATCATCTCTATCACAAACAGATTCACCTCTCTCTGCTTATTCTTCATCTATGTTTCTCGGATCCACATTAGCCGCCTTTTGTTCTTCTATCTCAATTTCAGGTGAAAACACAAATATAATGAATTGATAGGAAGGTTGTCTCTCGACGTAGGGTTATGAGGTTGGTGATATTGAGACACCCAACATAAGATCCACCCCAGATGGTGCCCTGAGTATCTTCTTTGGAGCTTTTAACAAAATGGCTTTCCCTTAACTTTGGTTGTACTATCTTTAATACTCCTCCAAGAGAGTTTCCCATTAACCTTAGGTCGACTCTATTTATCACTCGCCTGTAAAATGACCTCTTTTCACTTCCGTCCCAAATTGAGAGATTTCTTCTTCTTTTTCTCAGTATGACTCTAGACTACCTAATAACTCAAAAACATGCGTAAAATACATAATTTACAAAAAAACATAGCATAGAAAGCATAAAAAATATATAGTAAATAAGATGTATTCTACACCTATCAAATTCCCCCACACTTAGACTTTGCTAGTCCTCGAGAAAACTAAACTAAAACTTAAAACTCCAAAGCGTTCCAGCATCCCAAGCATCCAAAGATCTATGAGGACATAGAGTTTCTGCATGCTAGTAATAATAAGTTAGAAATACTAAAGAATATATTCTCATTCTTAAATATTGAGTGAGAAATAACCACACCATAATGAGAGAACGCGTGTTTGAGAGTGATCAATAAGCATTTCGCTTCGACTTCTGCCTCACCAAAAATGTTTTTATGAAATTTCACTCAAAAGACGTACTTTTATGGTTCTCACATGTGTGCAGGTAGGAATGAAGAGAGAATTCCTGCAACACGTTGAATGATGGGATGAACAACTTCCGCAATATTTCTGGAGACCCCACAAAATCGTGGGAAGCAAAAATCTTTTTGTGATGATATCTAAGAAAGGAAATCAACCACTATTATCGAGGATGAGATTACTTACTCACCTTCACATACGATTTCCAATTATGATAACACCACTCTCACAACATCCAATAGAAACGTCTTCGGCTTCGGCTTCAACTATTGATGATAAACTCTTGAATTTCGTAGATCCTTAACAATTTGTAACTCTTTACCTTAAATCCTTGTCGCTTGAAACTTCCTTATAGATTTTCCTTCCCCATGGATTATTAAATAAATACAAAAAATAAAAAAAATTCTTGTCTCATTTTCTTGTCTCATTTTCTTTATTTTCTTTTCAAACAAGACAAGATAAATAAAATACAAAACAAAGTGGAAATAAAACAAACCATAGCCATGGGAAAAGTACCTTACCGCTTGATTCTTCACAACTTGTATTGTCTCGAAATCATAAACTTCAATAATTCTTACCTTTTGATTTTCTTTGCTCTTGTAAATAAGTCTTCAAATTGGATATAAAATTCCTCTCCTTATATGTAAGTTTTCAACATGTATACAAAAATTCGCTCATTGTATGTTGCTTTACTTGGATTTGAAAGTTGTTCTTTTCTTGTTCCATTGCTTGTAAACCTCAAACGTCTTCAACTTTCCTTGTAAATTTTGACGTCGCTCACTTGTTGTTGATGATGGTGTTTCTATGGACCCGTTGTTGTCGAGAGAATGGTGTTAACTTCAAATCGAACTGCAAGAAGGAGGCTTTCATCCATAGATATCACCCTAAAAATTTACAAAAATTAGCACTCAAGAGATCAAAATTAATGATTAAAATTGGTGTGAATTTGGGTAGCTCACCATTCTATCCGGAATTAACGTACGGTGACACACACTCAAAACAAATCTTTTTTAGTAAGTTACAAAGAATTTATGGTCGGTGCCTCACATGATATAAATACGGGCAGTCTCCACTAATGATTGATCAACAACTCTAATAATGAATTTCCCTCTGCACCTCATTTGCCACCGTCATGATTAAATCCATTATTTAACATTCTAACAAATAAGAAATCCGAACGTAGTTCCCTAACACTTCCAAGTTCAGTTATGTCGGTCAGAATTCTCTATGTAAACATACCTAGAAGTATGCTAGTAACTCTAAAATCTCTACAAGTTGGAGGTTTTATGCATTTGTTTTTGAATAAATATTCTTAGCCACTCCCACACACTTAAACCTTACATTGTCTTCAATGTAATTGAATCCTCCTTGTAAAGTCAAGGTGGGAAATCCTAATATGATATGGAACAAGAAAAAGAAATAAACAAAACAAAAATAAAATAAAAAGCAAAAGGATAAGGATAAGGATAAGAGATACAAAACCTATGGGTTGCCTTCCATTTAGCACTTGGTTTAACGTCCTCGGCCCGACTTAGCTCTTGCAAGATTCATTAGCCCGCATCAATCTTTCTAATGGGAAAACATGACTCCACATCATTAGGGTATCTCATTGTCTCAAAGATATTGAAGTGGATGACTGCACCATCAAACTCTAGAGTCAAGGTTCCATTTTGGACATCAATATTCGTTCCGGAGGTACTCAAGAATGGTCTACCCAATATCAAAGGTGTAGACTTGGATGAATTCTCATCATTCATATCTAAGACATAGATATCGGCCGAGAATACAATCTCATCAACCTGCACCTAGACATTCTCAACAATCCCTTTCGGTTAAATATTATATCGGTTAGCGAGTTCAAGAACTACCCTGGTCTCCTTAAGAGGACCAAGATTCAAAGAATCATAAACCGAGGAAGGCATAACATTAATCGATGCTCCTAAATCTATCAAACCTCGAGTAAACCTTGTTTTACTAATTGTGCAAGGTATGGTGAAACTATCGGGGTCTTTAAATTTAGGTGGGAGTTTATTGAGAATGAGCGCCGATGCATTCTTCCCCACACTCATGACTTCATTACCTTGCAACCTTTTTTTTTCATGCACAACTCCTTTAAGAACTTAGCATAGCGAGGAATTTGTTGAATAGCTTCAATGAGTGGAATATTGACTTGTACTTTCTTAAGGATGTCCCAAATATCCTTGTATTCTAACTCTTTCTTCGACTTAGAAAATCAACTAGGAAATGGGTGTGGAGTAGTGAAAGTAGGAACCGGTTACTTGGATTGGTACGTTGGTGTTGAATCCTTCCTTGGTTCGGTTTCCTCCTTGTTTTTGACTAACTCTTCACTTGTCTCTTCATGATGACTTGGACTCTCTACTTGTCTTCCACTTCTCAAAGTAATCATATTAACACTTTCTATTGGATTCACAAATGGTTGTGAAGGAAGCTTTGTGGATATTTGAGCTTTCATTAAATTCATATCGGTCACCAATTGTCCCATTTGAGTTTCCAAAGGCCTGATTGTCGAATCGGTCTTTTTTTGTTGTTGTTGAACCAAAGTTGTAATACTTTGTATACCTTGCATCATTGTATTAAACTTGTCATCAATTGAAGAACCTTGGTCCTTGACTTGTTGTGGTTGGAAGCGTTGTTGTTGGAAACCACCTTGTTGCTCATATGGATTGGGAACCGCCGATTGCTTGTTTGCATAGCTAAAGTTGGGATGATCCTTCCAACCGGGATTGTAAGTATTTGAGTACGGATCGTACCTTGGACTTTGATTTTCAAACAAAGCATTCACTTGTTCGGCTTCGTCGTCTGGAATAATCACCGCTGTAATTCGTTGCACTACCCTCTCTATGTTGTTTAACCGTTGAGCTGATTGTGAAGTTGCATTCATTTCCTTAACCCTACGGATATTGGAATCATGTCTTGTATAAAATTGTTGTGCATTTGAGGCCATTGTCTCAATCAAAGTAGTTGCTTGGGAAAGCATCTTCTCAGTAAGATAACTACCCATAGATGCATCAATTAAGCTTCGTTGTTCCGGAAGTAATCCTTCATACAAATATTGAATGACGAGTGTTGGTGATATATTATGGTATGGGCAGCTTTCTAACAACTAATTGTACCGATTCCAATACTCATGGAGTGATTCCCCCGAAATTTGTAAGACTCCACTAATCTCTTTACGAACCACAGTCGCCTTGGAAGATGGAAAATACTTCTTTAGGAATAGCTTTTTCATGTCGGTCCATGTTGTAATGCTCCCTGAAGGTAGATAATACAACCATTCTTTGGCTAAGTCTTGTAAGGATAATGGAAAGGCTTGTAACATAGCCATATCCCTATATTCGTCTTCGGTACTTTTCCTAAGACTTGTCATCTTGTGTTGAAATAATTGAAGATGATGATTTGGATCTTCACCGGGAAGTCCCTTGAACTTCGATAAATGGTGAATGACATTCGACTTAAGCACCATTGTGTTAGTTAGAGGAATACACAATGGGTTCGAATATAAGTTTGAAGACGTCAACTCTCTCAATTTCTTCTCCGTGGGTGGAGATGGTGCTGGATTATTTGTACCGCCTACAATTATTGATGAAGAAGGCTCTTCTTGCAAGTTCCGAGCTTCTTGTAGTATTGTTCCCTTACGAGTTGTAATCCCACAACGTTAGTAATCCCACTGTTTAGGTGCCAGCGATCAAGTACCTGAAAACAAGAATAAAGCAAAAAGTAAAAAGTAAAAAGGAAACAACTGAAATCGCCCGCTGCTCCCCGGCAGCGGCGCAAAAATTTGATGTGTGTCGTAACCACAACAAATTAATTATTATGTTACTACCTAATTAACAAGTAATATAATGTAGTCAAGTTCGTTCCAACGAGGAGCAAGAAGTTTTAGTTGTCTTATAATATCACAAAAAGGGGGGTTTTGGTTTTAGATTTTATAAAGCAAAAGTTAATAAACAAAGCAATTAAAAATAATGATTCAAGTTATGTTCTTTTCTACTTTTTATTAGTCACAAATTATCACCAACCGTAGGATAGCAGGTTCGCTTAGCTAACCCCAAAATTCCTTGTTTCACCGAGTAACAGGTCCGCTTAGTTATCATATTCTATTCAAAAGAACCACCTTGAGGTTCGCTTACAAGATGTAATTCCCCGAGTGCATTAAGATTTATGAATTTAGGTTTAATACTAGTAGTTAGACTCGGTTCTCTTGGTACACTTTCTAGCGTTGTTTTCACACATAATTGCTTCACGGAATCCCTCCGCAAGGTCTCGTGTTTTCTACTTATGTAAATAGTCAAGAAACTATTATGTATTCCCTAACTTTCACTAGCTTTAGATCAAATTAACAAATGAATTTAGCGTGCACTCTAAAAAACCTATCAATCAATCATAAACTTTAATATTAGTAAAAACAAACGATAATCATGTGAAAATTCAAAGTCGATTTAAAACAAAACTCAAAACATGTTAAGAACTAGGAATTCATCCTCAATAAAATTAGCTACTCATGCTAAGGAGTTCACACAAATAAAGAAAAGTGTTGTGTGTAGAAGTGTCGAAGTAAGTATATGTAGAAAAGTAGGGAACTTCTCTATTTATAGGCTATAATTTCCTTGCAATCCTCTTACGAATAGAATCCCTTTCCCTTTCTAGCTCAACTTACAAATCCAAGTCTTTCTCAAATCTTCCATCTTCTCTTTCCAAATCCAAGCCAAATTCTTCATCAAATTCCAAGTCCAAGTCTTCACACCCATGAGTCTAGAATACTCTTCATAAAATTATGCACATATTGGGTCGCCGGATAAGTCCTGGTGCAATCGGAATCCGGACAGAAAGTTGCCTGCCGGTCAACTGATATTCTCCTTAGTCGATAGAATATTCTATTAGGGTCAACGGTTAGATAGGTCAGACCATCAGTCAATGGGTCAAGGCAGAGAGTGAGTTAGCTTCCAGTCATCTTATGAGTCAGGCTGATTTGAATTACTCACTGAGTCATTCAGAAAGATCGGTCACCGGACTCATCTAGATCGATCATCGCCGTCACCGAGTTGAATCGCCTGAGCATAAAAATGGGCATAGTTTCCTCTGTTTTTACGACAATTCTCATGCCTATTTTTAGTCTTCTCCTGGTAAGGATCCTAACATACATCTAATATGCATCTTGAGAAGTTTTCAAACCATATCTTCATAGCAGCTGCTTCCTATTCTTATACACAACCTCATAGGATCATACCCATTTCATCAACAACATCAGGATTATCTTCTCAATTTAAACCAGAGAGCAACAAAAACTCATTCGAACTCAACCCCATCAGTGTTCAACATCAGCTACTTCCAATTCTTCTCTGTGTTATTCAATCGACTAACATAACCCATCTTCCTTCTTAATTACTCAAAATCAATCACCACATCTCAAGAACATCTCACATCATTTAACTCCAATTTTAGTGCAATACTGCTTTTGAATCTTCCAACTAGCAAAACCCAACCTTCGATTTCATATACAACCCATGAAAATCATCAGTACCCATTCACAGATTTCATTTTCTTCCAACAGATTCAATGGCAGCAGCAGCTTAATCATCTTCTAATTTCGCCAGACCCTTTATAACCCAACAACAACAAATTCAGTCAAAACCTATCGACTATATTTGCTGCATCAACTAGTCATGTGTTTCCATTCTTTAATTTCAACCTTAAATCCATCTCCCATTCTTTGACAGATCTATTACCCATCTTTACTGAATCACATCGATAACATCACGCTCATGTTCCATGATTCAATTTCAGCTGTAGACCATTATCGACCATCTCTGTCTCAAACAGATTCATCTCTCTCTCTCTACTTATTCTTCATCTTTGTTTCTCGGATCCACATCAGCCACCTTTTGTTCTTCTATTTCAATTTCAGGTGAAAACACAAATGTAATGAATTGAGAGGAAGGTTGTCTCTCGATGTAGGGTTATGAGGTGGGTGAGATTGAGACACCCAACATAAGATTCACCCGAGATGGTTCCCTGAGTATCTTCTTTGGAGATTTTAACAAACTAGTTATCCCTTAACTTTGGTTGGACTGTCTTTAATACTCCTCCAAGATAGTTGCCCCTTAACCTTGGGTCGACTCCATTTATCACTCGCCTTTTAAATGACCTTTTTTCACTTCCGGCACAAATTGAGCGATTTCTTCTTCTTTTTCTCAATATGACTCCAGAGTACCTAATAACTCATAAACATGCGTAAAATACATAATTTATAAGAAAAAATAGTAGAGAAAGCATAAAAAAATATATAGTAAATAGGGTGTATTCAACACTTATCATGCACGCGGCCAACAAATTGCTTGAGGTAAAAGAGGGTGAATCTAACATGACTATGCTACTGATCTATTTCTCCAATGTGTTCAACCTAGTTGATATGTCCACCTTAATTAAACAGGTACGAGCTCACTGCCCTAGCATTGCACGATGGGTTGAATTCTGTTATTCAACCCCTGCCAGGTTATATTACAACGATAACATTCTCTCTTCTGCCAAAGGAGTTCAGCAGGGACACCTATTGGGGCCTCTTTTATTTTCTTTGGTACTACAACCACTTGCTGAGCTAATTGCATCTAAGTAAAAACTACATTTCCATGCCTGGTATCTAGATGATGGCACCATTGCAGGTGATACTCTTGAAGTGGCTAGAGCACTGAATATTTTACAGAAGAAGGTCCCAGGAGGGGTTTACATCTGAATATTTCTAAAACAGAGATATTTTGGGCAACTTCGGACTCTAGAAGAGATCTTGCTGGCATCTTCCCGGTATATATTGGGAAAAAATAAATCGGGGTGAAATTGCTCGGTGTCCATGTTAGCCCTGACCTGCAATTTTGCAGCAACCTAGTGCATGAAAAGTTGATAAAACAATGCGGCTAATGGAGTGCATACAAAAATTAGAAGACCCACAGAAAGAACTGTTGCTTCTACGCAATTGCAGTGGAGTCTCTAAGATGTACTTCACCTTGTGGACCACTAAACCACTTGCAATACACTCAAGAACTATGAATTTCGAAAAGAAACTGATGGTTTACTTGAGCAAGATAGTTTTCGGAGACGATGCCTGCTTTGGCCTATGTCAACAACGCATCGCCTCCTTGCCAATCAAAGACATCGGTCTAGGTATCCTCACAATGACTGACACGGTAAAGTATTGTTATCTTATTTCTTGTGCTCAAACTGAGTCCCTTCAGAATACCATTCTGTCATGCCCATCAGCTTTAGACTCATATGACAACTACCGATATGCATTAGAGTCTTATATACATGCATGTGGAGTATCTCCTTCCAACTTCAACATCAATGACACCGCCCCTCATTATATGAATTCATTGGCGGTTAAATACTTTGGTGTTCTCAAGGAAAAGATACCTACAACATACTCACTTTCTGACCGAGACTTATTTCTTTGTCAAAGCAATAGAATGGCGCATGCAATGGATTTTATTAAAGAAATTCCTATCAGTGGGCTAAACTAGTATGTTAGACCTAGACACTTTCGAGCCATCCTGCAGTACCATCTTGGTATACCTTTATTCGACAGCGGCACACTATGCTCAAGCTGCAATAGACCCATGTACATTTTCGGCGACCATGCTTTACACTGTGCAAAGGATGTGGGGAGTAAATTTTGACATGATTTTGTTAGAGATGTCTTTGACGATATGTGCTATAAAGATATTTTTCCAGCACAAAAAGAAGCCTCTTTTGGTTTATCATCCAACTCCAATAAAGACTTGAAGCCGGCAAATCTTCTTGTCCACAATTGGGAGAATGGGAAAGCTGTATGTTTGGATGTTACAGGTGTTTCACCTTTCACAACTGCCATGACGTGCAACTTCACTCCATGACATGCTATTTCAGCATCTATTACGCGCAAATGCCACAAATACCTCGACAAATGCACTACACACTGATATGGATTTTGTGTATTGGCCTTTACCACCTTGGGGGATCTAGGGGAAGACACTATTGCTTTTATTAGAAGATTGAAGAACTGCCTCATTAGTCACGACCCCAACTCTAAGATATGCGGTTCTCTCTTTCATAGGCTAGGCATTGCTATCCAAAAGGGTGTTGGCACCCAGCTTGTTTCTCGGTTGCCTACCACCGATGTTGTCATCGATATGTAATCTTAATATTATATTTAATAATTTGATAATTTTGGATGATAATAATAATAATAATAATAAAAAGAAGAATATTGAAGATTGAAGAATTACATCATTAGTCATGACCCCAACTCTAAGATAGGCGGTTCTTTCTTTCATAGGCTAGGCATTGTTATCCAAAAGGGTGTTGGCACCCAGATTTTTGCTTGGTTGCCTACCACCAATGCTATCATCGATATGTAATATTAATATTATATTTTATAATTTCATAATTAAAAATCTTCGCGACCCCCAAAGTGAACTTCTGCTTCTTCGTAATTGTGCTGGAGTCTCCAAGTTGTATTTTAAGATGCGCACCACTCGACCCCAGGTCATGCAAGCTGCCCAAGTTGGCTTCGATCAACATATTTTAAAGTTCATACATCACCTGATTACTGCAGACGGTGCCGGCTTTGTACCCTTACAACAGCGTTTGGCTACACTGCTTATCTCGGAAGGTGGCTTAGGTGTATACACTATGGATGACACCATTCAATATTGTTATGTAGCATCACATGCACAAACAAAGCAGCTCCAGAACATTATCTTACAAGGTACGACATAACCCATCCCCCATTTTCAGAACGTGTTGAATTAGTTTTTGCAAATCTGTAGTATACCCTCTTCCTCGTTCAATATTGTAGTTGCAGGAATTCCTACACTACACCCTTGATAAGAATCTATATAAATTGAATTACATTTGAATATGAATAACAACACTTTTTATTATTCTAATTTTAGAATTCTTTACAAAAGATATAAGAACTCAGAAGTACAAATTTCTTTCTGGAGTTTCTCTCTCCTCAAAACCTTATCAACTCTCCAAAAGACATCATCCTTTTCTGAATCTAATGAACCCTTTATATATGGATTTACATAGTGGATGACAGTTAAGTTTTCCTCATATTTCGGATTTATTCAGCGATCTCATCGCTATCGCTACAATGTTCTCTTTCGCAAGAATGATGACCATCGCAGGATAAACATAATCTTCTTGTACCTCTTCCATTGTCATCTTTTATGTCTTTCTTCTGGATATTCAATGACGCTCGCGAAACGCTGTTAAAGAGTCTTTTGTGACGCTCGCAAAAGTGTTATTAATATCGCAGGAATAACGTTGTAGCAATATTCTGGTCCTACATCATGCCTCTTCTCATGTCTTTTCTGCGAAGAAGAGAAGATCATGAGAACTTTTAGAATGCCATAACTGCTTATCTTTTCAGACTTCTCTGTTCTGACACGTTTCTGTGTCCTTCGCCAGCTGTTTTCACGTATACTTTCTTCTAATACATTTTTGACACGTCCCTTCTAACCGCTGCGATCTGACCACCCACGTCTTTTCTTTGCATTAATTGCCTTCATCTTCTTCGAGAAATTTCTTATTTTATAAATACTTCTCTCATTCCTTTCTTTTTGTCTTTTACTTTCTTCTTCTTTCTCTCCATAACCTCTCTGCAAATTTACTATTCTTCCGCGAACTGCGCTTCTGTTATCGCTGTGATTTCTTTCTTATCTTTTAATCCTTTTCTTCATTCCCATACTTGAAAAATGGTTATCGCTAGTGCTAAAAACTTGATTGCTTTTGGTGAGATGCAAGGAAAGCTCAAAATCAAAGGTTTTACTCTGTCTAAAATTCCAAATCAGGATTCTAGATCTGAACTTTCTCTCAAATTATTTACTGATGATCAATGTTCTCGCGAGAAAATTATAGTATCGCTAGGACAACTTGAATCCGGTCTTCCTATTCCTCTCTATGACCCAGAACTTCCGCTATTTTATCAAATAATTTATGACAAAAGGTTTTCACGAGCGATATATCAATTGGGTGGAGATTGTATCCGATTGCTGCTTGAATATGACTCTCGCGGAGCTGGCAAAGGATATCTCTACCTTGAAGATGCGAAGAATCCTCAATTTAAAGATGTCCCCATTGTTTCTGCGGATTATACTATGGACAACTTCTTTGTAAATTATAAAATAGTCCCTATGAAGAGGGATATCACTTGTTGGGGTGTTCGTTTGAAAAAAGAAAAGGTCGTTGATGATAAAGCTCTTATGCTAGACATTGACTGGCATACAAATACTAACCAAGGTCCTCGCCACTCTAGCGATGATAAGTGGTTCATTTTTCCGTTAAGTCTTGAAGGTTCTTATATTTCTGGTTCTCGCGAACTACCCGCGAACCTTGCAGAATATCAACCTTGGGTCTTCAATTGGCTTGAAAAAACTAAAGAGGTACATTCTCTTCAAATTTTACATAATTATTATCTGTTATCTTTCTTCTGTTTTCATATTCTCGCTAAAAAAACTTCCATTTTTTCCAGATTGACAGGATGAAACTCAGTTATAAAATTTTTAGGAAGCCCAACACTTTCTTAGCTCTTAAATCTCTCACGGATGAAGTAAGAAATATCTTCTCGTAGGTTTTAATAATATATTGTTGGCCATATTTCTTATCTTCATCTGTGCTCGCAGGAAATTGAAGAACTAGAACCAATAAAACCTATGAGAACTAAGGAAAAATCTTTAAAGGATAAATAAATTGTTCCTCCCAAAGGGAAGTCTTCTGCCCCTCGCGGCGGAGAATCTGGCGATCAGGATAAATCTATTGTTCCTCCCAAAGGGAAACCTTCTGCCCCTCGCGGTGAAAAATCTGGCGATCCTCCTTTGAAGAAAAGGAAAACCCGACCCTCTTCTTCTTCAACTCCTCAACCCATTCCAGAAAACCCAAGTGTTGAATTTTATAAGGATAATAATGATGAAGATTTTAATGATAATGATAGCGGATTCCTTTCTATAAAGAACTCTTCTTCATATGATTCTTCAATGGCCCATTTATCTAGAAATTTTGGCGATATTTCCCACAGCATAACTTGTAATGACGAGGATGAAGTTATTAACAAGACATCCCAAGCTCTTGCAAATGTCTGCGATGCTCCCATACTGGTGGACAATGATTCTCTCTAAGGAGTCTCACGATCGCTGACTCCAAGTCTCTTAAATTCTCTTGGTACCCTGGTATGTTTTCATTTCTTCAATTTTTTTATGTATTTACTCCATCGCTAGATCTCAACTTATATTATTCTCTCGCAGGTTGGAAGAGCTTCCTTTGTTGTTGCTTCTGATTTAGATAAAAGACGTGCCAACTCTGAAAAGAAGGATGCTAAATTTCGCCAAGATAAAGAAAAATTAGAATTTGAAGTTGCTGAGCTTCGCAAGAAGAATAAACAGTTGGGGACTGAAGCTTCAGTTGATAAGCAAAAAATATCTGATCTTAACAAAGCTAATCAACAACTTTATGGTATGACTTATTTCCCTTCTCTCTTAATTCTTCTTACTCTACGGCTTATTCAAGCACCCACTTTCAACTTGCAGATATTTATGGTCTTACTGACGAGGCTACACTCTTTCAATCTTTCCCTGAACCTGTAGATGATAATACTCTTCTTGCTCGCCTTAATAATTCTATAAGTAATTTCTCAGATGATAAGATTAAATCCCTCTCCATAGATGAACTTAGATCCAAACTTAATCTCTTAAAAATTGAACACAGATTTAATTTAGGTTTGACCAACAAATATAAGCGCTATTATCTTGATTCAAAGAAAGAAATAAATAGATTAAGAAAGAGGAATATTGATCTTATTGACGAGAAAGATCTTGCTGTTAAAAATGGTTCCAATACTCTAGCCAACTTCGATCTCTCGCGAGCAATGAAGATCTACTTGCGAGGGAAACTCAAGTTCGATCTCGTCTCCTTATAAATAACGATGATGAGTTTTCTTGGGCTGCGAAGATTCTTGACAATGTCAGGAATGATTTAGGTGTAAATGTTAGCCTTCAAGTTGAACAAGCGGCTTTAATTATGGATATGATTTCTGAAAGAGAAGGTTGTTAGCTGTTCTTCCTATTGCTAGTTTCCTGTTTTTATTATTCTTCTTTACAAAATTTCTAACTTGTTGTCATATTCTCGCAGGAGCTGAAAAAAGATATCTTGAAAGAATTAGGAAACTTGAAAATGAGAAGAATCAGCTCGCGAATAAGCATGCTGCTCGCAACAATAAATATTCACGATTGAAAGAGCAGTTTTACATTACTACCGCGAATTTCAATAGATCTCTCATTGTTGTTTGTAATGATTCTGTTAGATTAGTTTGCAATGATCATGGAATTTCCCCTTCTATATATCCTGATCTTGCAAAGGAAGTTCCTGCAGAAATCCCAAATCTTGACATCTCTGACAGCGAGGCTAAGGATTCTGGAGAGGATGAAGATACTAATGATAATGACGAAGGAGAAAAGTCTGGTGGAGAAGAAGAATCTGATAAGAATGAAGATAGCGATGATGAAGTGGAGAAATCTGGCGATGAAGAGAAATCTAACAAAGAGGATGGCGATGGATCTAGCTAGTTCTTCTTCTTCCTTCTATCTTCTTTGTATATTTATTTTCTTCTTTCTGTAATATTGCTGTAAATTTCTCCAATTCTGTAAATTTCTTCTGCTTCTATCTGTATGAATTAGAAAACAATTCTCTTTCTGCAAATTAATCAATCAATATAATTATTATCCTTTAAATATCTATTCAAACCTATCATTTAATAATCTCTATGCAATTTTTTTTTTATGATGGATGAATAATAACTTGATCGTTCTTATGAATTCCCATACTTGCTTCTATTATTCATCTGCAATATGAAAAAATTGAGTACAGATTAGATACTAGTCTTAAAATAAAATTTGCCTCAATATTGGCGATATTATCGCTAACAACAACTGTGTAAAATCGCAATTCTTATAAAATCTGCGAGTATTGTCATATTA
Organism: Papaver bracteatum; assembly: GCA_023529315.1. Taxonomy (NCBI): domain Eukaryota; kingdom Viridiplantae; phylum Streptophyta; class Magnoliopsida; order Ranunculales; family Papaveraceae; genus Papaver; species Papaver bracteatum. The sequence continues at coordinate 932,795 of JAJJWX010001167.1, forward strand.
ATCTTGCGGTCTTATTATGCCTTCCTAATTAAAGGTCTTACTGTGCCACAATTTTTTATTTTTGAGACAAAATCGCAGGACATCTTTACACTTGCGTGTGTTGACCCATTGATCTTGCCTTATCTTTATTCTTTTGATTGTATTGCGACAATATGACAAGTCTAAGATCCCTCGCGGGATCAAAGCCTCATGAAATTACCGTTGTGCGATGAAATCGCAGGATGTCTTTACACTTTCATGTAAAAACCCATTGATCTCATCTTAACATTTCTCTTGTGGCTTGTTTCCTCTGTATAATTTACGTCACACGACAATATGACAGGCCAAAATGTTCTTGCGATCATAAAGCCCCGGTGACATTGCCGTCTTAAGACACTTATCAGCTCCCTAATGGAGGGTGCCTCCCTTATCTTCCCCCTGGTTTCCCCTTCAAGGAGGGCACATCAGCCATACAAGACTAGCTCCTCTCATACAGATTTACCAACAACCAGCTATTTTCGCAGCCTCTTATCCTTTATGCCTGTATGGATTATAGTTACAAGACTGCACCCTGAGTGGGGTTTTCTTCAGGCCAAGTGCATCATAGCCAAGACTTACCAAGAATGGCAAGGGAGTTTCGTACGCCCTGGGCACTCTTGGCTCAACCGTGTACCTCGGCGCCTTGGTCATACTTTGTACTTCTTGGAAGAGATTATCAGTCGTCCAACCAGGGTATAACCTTATATAGTTGGAAATCCAAGATCTATCTCCCGGATAGGTTTTCTTTAACCCCAAAATTTGCATGACTCAGGATCCAGCAGCGGTATAACCTTACCCCTGAATTATGTCAAGAGATACCCCCTCCTATGACGCGCTATTAGGCCTTACATTTGCCTCTTGCGAAATTTTATTCGCGAACTAGGGTGCATGCCATAAAGGTTCGTCCCATTCTATTAATCTCTGCGAAATTTTATTCGCGCTTCTCGCGAGTATTGTAACTCTGATAAAATTTCACAACTTTGATCTTCTTTCTTTTTGTAAAATCTTGTAATTCTTTCATGCAGAATACTCTGTTCAATTACATATTCTTCAAACAAATCATTCATAGAGTTCTCTAAATTTCATCACTTTACCTCTCTACTTACTATTTTACGGTTCTGTGTTTCTGCTACGTTTTATTGTTGTTTCTTTATCTGCGAGACGCTCGCCATCAATTTCTTCTTTCTGCTCTATTGTATCAATCATTAACCTTTCACATCTCTGTCGTTGTTTGATTTTGTACTTCCAATTGCTATTCTTCTCAACTCTTTCTTCGCAAGACTTCATATCAATTTCATAACATTTCTTGCTTTCTCCCCAATCTCCTTTAATAACTCCAACACCATTAGGATGAGGAAATTTAACACACTGGTGGAAAGTAGATGCTACACCTAATATCCCGTGTAGCCAAGGTAGACCAATCAGAGAATTGTAAGGTGATTCAATGTCAACAACACAGAACAAGATCTTGGAAGTTATCCCTTTCAATGGAATCCGCATCTCAATTTCCCCTTTGGGTTTATTGGCAGTACCATTAAAACCACAGATTTTATATGTTGAGGGAATTAGATCTTCGTCTCTTCCACCCATTGTTTTATAGGTATGATAAAATAATATGTCAACGGAGATGCCTGTGTCTATTAGAACTCTATTGATAGCCCAAGAATCTTCATTTTCATCACCATTTTCTTCATCTTCTTCCTCCATTTGCTTTGGGTTTATCTCTAATCTTACCACCAATGGGTTATCATGCTGCTCGCCAGGTTCTGATACTTTTTGTACACTGAAAGATATAATTTGTTTCTGTCATTCTTCTAATGGCGAGGCTCTAGCGATATTCATTATCTCTCTTCCATCTGTGTCTCTCGTGAAGACTCTGCTTAGAACATTATCATGGAAATCCTCTATTTTTCTATGTGAATGTACAATGGAATTACAAAAAAAATTCTTTGCTTTAGCCCCAACTTCTATTACGAATGATTCGGCTCCTTTTACAGTATTTACCCTGCGAATTTCTGGTGCTGGAGGCAATCGCTGAGATTTTGGATGTCCTACTAAAAAGTGATTTAGCTTTCCTTGTTCAATCATCCTTAAAATTATTCTCTTTAAATTCCTGCAGTCATTTACTGTGTGGCCATGAAAATGATGGTAAGGACAAAATTCTTGACTGCGATTATTAGGATGTGGTTATTTTCCCATGTTCCATGGAGATAGTATATTTTCCATTAAAATGATAGCTTCCCAAATTTTTTCTATACTAGCATTGAGAGGAGGCATCTTAATTTCTTCCCATATGATCTTCTGATTCCCTTGACTTCTGAAATTGTTTTGCCTCTGTCCACCATAAGTTTCTTGCGGCTGATCAAGCCTTTGAATCTTATTATTCCCACCGCGATTGTAATAATTCTTCTCCCTTTCATATTCTTCTTGATATCGACTGCCCATAGCTACCAACTTCTGCTGGTTATCAGTCTCTACTTTCTCTTGTTGCACTTGCGAGCTGCTCGCCACATTGTTTATCATTTTAGGAAGTAAACTCCCATTTTCTTCTACGGAATTGGTGTTCGTGATGGGATATGATTCCATCTCATTTTGTTTCTCCTTCAAAGCAATGTGTTCTTCTTGTAGTTCTCGTAGTTCAGTCATAGTGATTGTATTCTTGACTCTAAAAATTTGTATGTACAGTAGATTGGTCGTGAACATTGCATTGATAAAAGACAAGATAAGATATCTCTCGTCAACTCTTCCTGCCATCTCACTGCACATTGTCTTCCATCTTATGGTTAAATGTTTCAGACTCTCGCCAACCCTCTGTTTTAACCCAAACACATCTTCAATACCTGGTCGCGATGAATTGTTGCTAATATAAGCTCCTAGAAATGTAGCTTGTAAATGATCAAAAGAAGTTATGGTGTTTTTTGGCAATCCATCGAACCATTTTAATGCCTTGCCAGTTAAGCTAGACGCAAAATATTTGCATAGTACAGCATCATGGTTTTCCCATTGTAGCATACATCTAACATAAGCCTTGACGTGTTGAACATCACAAGTAGTCCCATCAAAGATGCTGGTTAATGCTGGTAAATTGCATTTTGGAGGTATTCCTCTTAGTTGTACTTCTTGAGTAAATGGAGTTCTCGCATCTTCTTCAATAGCTTCATCAAGTTGCCTTCTACCTCCTTCTCTTCTATTGTTTATCATTCCTCGCATTTCTGCTAATTCTCTCAATATTTTCTCATTCTCAGTTGAGTTTTTCTCCATTGGCCTCTTTAATGCAGCTTCCCTTCTCCTGCGTTCTTGCCTTTCTTGTCTTGAGAGATTTTGTGTGTCTTATTCTTCATTGTCATCCCGTCTTTCTCTGCGATTTTCTCTTTCACCCTCCTCTTGAGATCGCAGCTGTCTACTTTTTTCTCTGCGTATTTCTTCATTTTTCCTCATTTCTCTTCGCTGTCTCTCTAATCTCCTCTGTATCCTATAATACTCCTCCTGAATATTATCATTGTAACGATTTTTTGTACGTCTTCTTTCTCTATTTTCATGGTTATTTTGTCATATTGCCTCTCGAAATTCTTGTTCTTCTACTACTGCCCTTAATCTTTCTCTCTCGCAAGCCAGGCGTGCTTGTTCGGCGTAATGTATCTTAATTTCTTCTTCAATTATTCTTTGATTCCTTTGATTCTCTCGCCCATATAATATCCTCCTACCTTCTTCTGGATTTTCTTCTTCATTTTGGTTGTTTCTTCCCTCTTGATTTCTATTGTTACGTCTATTATCCAACGCTTTGCCATGCGGATTATAGCGATCTCCAATTATCTCTTATTCTCTATGACGTTGTTCTCCATTTAAATTTTGCACTTCTTCTATAACATTTCTCATAGGGGAATTTTGCCTTGGTTCTTCTCTGAATGATCTTGAATTTAATCTAATAGTACTTCTTGATCTCCTTCTTTGTAACCTCAAATTCTCCATTCTTAGCTCATGATTTTGTCTTGTTAAGTTCACACGCTCTTCTGCCTCTAATCTTCTTTCTTCCTGTATTCTTTGTCTCAAATCATATACTATTTTATTTTCACGTCCTTCATGAATTAATCCTCCAACTATTTCTTGATTTCTTTCTCATTATTCTTCATTTCTTAATTGTCGATTTTCTGCTTCTTCTATCGAATCCGACCTCCAAGTATGCACACTCACTCTATCATAATCCACATTCCTATCTTGTGTTTGTGCTTGTTGATTCAGATGTTGAATTGAAATTTCTGCTTCATTTCTTATTCTATTTCTTCCTGATCTTATCCTTAAAGATTCTTCTAATTCACATGTTCCCTCACCTGCAAGTCTTTTACTTCTCCTCACTGTTGTTGTTGGTGGTTCGATGTATTTCTTCTTCTTCTAGCCATTTCTTCAACTCTAACAATTTCTTCAAATTTTCAAGTTGTAATTAGAGATTTCTTAGCTTGATTCTCCCTGTTTCTGGGTGCCAAAATGTAGTTGCAGGAATTCCTACACTACACCCTTGATAAGAATCTATAGAAATTGAATTATATTTGAAGATGAATAACAACACTTTTTATTATTCTAATTTTAGAATTCTTTACAAAAGATATAAGAACTCATAAGTACAAATTTCTTTCTAGAGTTTCTCTCTCCTCAAAACCTTATCAACTCTCCAAAAGACATCATCCTTTTCTGAATCTAATGAACCCTTTATATAGGGATTTACATAGTGGATGACAACTAAGTTTTCCTCCTATTTCGGATCTATTATGCGATTTCATCGCGATCGCTACAATGTTCTATTTCGCAAGAATGATGACCATCGCAGGATAAACATAATCTTCTTGTACCTCTTCCATTGTCAGCTATTATGTCTTTCTTCTGGATATTCTATGACGCTCGCGAAACGCTGTTAAAGAGTCTTCTGTGACGCTCGCAAAAGTGTTGTTAATATCGCAGGAATAGCGTTGTAGCGATATTCTGGTCCTACAAATATAAGTAACATCGCCCCACATCCCATGCATCACTTTTCGAAGCGTTACTTTGTAGCCGTTACGAAGAGTATTCCAACCACTTTATCTTTAACTGAACGTGACTCAATATTATGGCAATGCACAAGATTACCTTAAAGTTGTCCCTTTTCAGGGTCTCAATCAATCGATTGGACCACGCCAGTTTAGATCAGTTTTACAATATAGACATGGCATACCCCTTTTCGAAGACGATAGCTTTTGTTCCTGCTGCAACAGGTCTATGGATCGATTCAGATATCATTCCATTCACTATGAAAATGAAGTTGGCCTGAAATATCGACATGATATGGTACAAGACCTTCTCGCGGAGCTGTGTTATAAAGCCGAGGTAGCAACAAGGAAAGAAGTTTCTCTGGGATTCACCTCAGATATACGTACTCCTCTCAAACCGACTGATATTATGGTTTATAACTGGGAGAATAGTCGTGATATATGCTTCGATGTCACATGTGTTTCACCTTTTTCTAAAGGAGAAAATCGTAGCTTCACGCCTGGATATGTTATTTCCGCTGTAGTGACCCGTAAGCGAAACAAATATGATGATTTATGTTCATCTCTTGGATATAGTTTCAGTGTTTTAGCATTTACTACTTTGGGAGAGTTGGGGAATGGCATTATTACCTTTATGAAGAGATTGAAGAACTGCATGGCGACTCATGATGTTAACAATAATTTGGGAAGTTCTATTTTCCATAGGCTATGTATTATTATTCAGAAAGGCATTAGGGGCAACTTATTGCGCGGCTCCTAGCCAAATCTTTGTAAATTCACTTTCAGTTTGCTTAATAAATGACTTTGTGGCTCCCTTTAAGTGCAAACTAGATTTACAGGCATGGTACCTGGACGACGGAACGATCATTGGTGACACCCTAGAAGTATCTAAAGCTTTACATATTATCTTGGAGGAAGGTACCAGTCGTGGTCTACATTTAAATATTCACAAAACGGAGGTGTTTTGGCCTAACACAGATCCTCGGAGTCACAATCAAGATGTCTTTCCACCTGACATTGGCAGACCAACTTCTGGGGTAAAATTGCTTGGTGGCCCTGTTAGTTTGGACCTACAATTTTGTAAAGACATGGTCTCTCAACATGTTGAGAAAACTATCCACCTTATGAACACGGTGAAAAAGCTTAAAGATCCTCAGTGCGAGCTGTTATTGTTGCGAAACTGTGTAGGTATCTCTAAATTGTATTTCACAATGCGTACTATAGCACCAGCTTCTATTGAGCATGCTTCCTCTCGCTATGATGACTCTCTGCATCAGTATCTACGGCTGTTGATTATTGCGGATGGCTCCTGTTTTGGTCCGCTTAAGTTCCGCTTGGCGATGCTCCCGATTAAAGACGATGGCCTGGGAGTCTACACGATGTCTGACACATCCAAGTACTGCTACTTAGCCTCACAGTTTCAGACACATACGGTCCAACGAACCATATTGCAACGCGTTGAATCTTCAAGCCCAAGTGAAACTACGCAGCTGGCCTTGCAGACATACAACCAGGTTTGTGGAATCCAATCTTCTCCTATTAGCTTTTATACTACATCCCCCCTCCCCATGCACTCCATGCATTCGTTAGCTGTGACTTACTTTGAAGCTATCAAGAGACAGATCCCCACCACCTATACCATGTCTGTGAGAGATATTGTGCTATGGCAGAGTAACAAAATAAAGCACGCACAAGACTACTTAATGACGATACCCATCTGTGGCTTAAACCAGACAATTTGCCCTCGTCATTTCAGATGCGTTCTTAGCTATCATTACGGCATCCCACTGTTCGTAGATGGAAGTCGCTGCTCTTGTTGCAATAGGGAAATGGACATTTATGGGGACCATGCACTCCACTGCACCAGTGAGTTCGGACTTAAATTCCGCCATGACCTTGTACGAGATATCTTTGTCGACATATGTTTTAGGGTTGGAATATCGGCAAGGAAAGAAGCGTCACTAGGCCTCTCTTCTGGGAGTAACACTACCTTGCTACCTGCTGATTTACTGGTGTACAATTGGACCAATGGGAAGGATACATGTTTCTACATCACCGGTGTATCTCCTTTCACGAGCGACATCCGCTACTTTGCACCCGGTCAGGAAATTGCAAAAGCTATCCTTCGCAAGCATAGAAAATACCATTCTACTTGTGAAGCACATGGGTATGAGCTGGGTATTTTATCATTCACCATATTAGGCGAACTAGGTGAAGACATTACCATATTCTTAAAGAGATTGAAGAACTTCCTAGCTAACAATGATGCCAGTGGCACTGGAAACTTTTTATTTCATAGAGTATGTATTGCAATTCAAAAGGGTGTTGGTGCCTAGTTGGTGGCTCATCTACCAACAAACTCTGTATGAATAATTTCAAGTTTATTTTTAATAAAGGCCCTCAATGGTGACTCTTCTCAAAATAATAATAATAATAATAATTTAATATGTTGTTGGAGTTTCAGGAGCGAATATGAGAGAGGGGGAGAGTTTCGGAAGCAACTGTGAGTGTTTGAAGATTGTGAGTGTTCGAAGATCGTTGTTTGTGATTATCCTGTTCAGATTTTGGTGATTTCTCAACAATTAGATTCTTTCTCGAAGTTAGGTCATTTTCGGGATATTAGTTTAGTAATTCGTTTCGTCATTTACAATTTGAATTGGGGTTTTTTATTTGTTTTAGTAGAAATAAAGAATATCCAGCTGTTTCAGAAGATTCCATTATCAAAAATTCGACTGAAAAGATAAATCTTTTTTCATATTTTCATATTTTATATTTTCGTTTTTTTGGACCTTTCAGTGTCTGTTACCCTGTGATCCAAAATTAGAAGTAGTACAAGGGTTCAGTTTTTGTGAATTAATTTTTTTTAGTAGTAATTTGTAGCAAGGGCTATGTTCATGTTTTCCAATAGAAAAGAGGGGTTTTTTCGAATTGAAGTATTCAAGTGTTGATTTAGAGTTCTGGGTGTGCAATTTTTGAAGACTTTGTAATTGGGGTTCTGGGTTTGTTTTGGAAGAAGTGTCTTCTCTTATATGATTGTTTGAATTCCAGTCTTAGGGGTTTCTTTGTGAAGGCTTGATGATTTTTTTATGTTCCTCTGGGTTATTATATCAGTGTATTAAGAATTGGTTGTAGGGGTTCTATGATTGTATTGTAGCTGTTGGGTTTGTTGTTGACTTTAAAGAAGCTATATCAGTGGTGTAGATTTTTGTAAACTGGCGGATTGTAGTGAGCTTTATGTTTTGAAGAAACAAATTGTATTTAGGACTCTGTTGAGTTTTCAGAGCGTTGAATAAGTGACTTTGTAGTTGTTCTTTGAACAGTTTGTGAAGCTTTTGCATTGTGGTTGTTTACCACCCCCTGTGAAAATTCAATTAGTGTTTTGTTGTATGGTAGTTTGAGTTTTCATTGTTGTTGAAACCTTAAATCCCCATACAAAAAACTCTATTTTTTATTCTTGTTGAGGTTGTTTCGGTTACTTCGGTTATTTTGCAGAAGCCATATCTTGCACTCGTTCTAGAGCTTCATCTTCCATAATGCGGTGTTCAGCATCACCAAGACTCCCAGACTCATACGGTACATCTTCAACTTATTTTCAACCCACATCCTCATCTCAACGGAATGTTTCATCTCACGGAGATAAAATCACATGTCCTTTCAAGAATTACGATGGTTGTCATGGGGGTGATAATGGCAGATGTTATGCCAAATCTGCAATATACCGACACATTCATGATCAACAGTTCCCTTCCGAAAGTGACAAGGAGTTATGTAGAGATAGGATTTGGACAAAAAATGAATGTTTTACTACCTGGGAAGAGGTTTTGGAAGCTATGCAGATGTGGATTTGCATCAAATTATTGCGCACCTATGCATGGAGGAAACCCTGTGATACAGGAGTATCGTGAGTAGTGTGCAAGTTGTATGCACAGAATATTTGAGCCATGTTTTGTCTAGTAACGTGAGTTGTGCAGGCTATATACATAGAAGAGTTGAGTCATGTTTTTGCTAGAAGTTGGTCGACAAGTTTGTTTGATCAACAAGCTTTGAGGTTTCCTAACTTAGATAGGATTCCTAGTTTAGATGAGTTCTAAAACTCATAGCTTTATTTTCTTTTTCAGCAAGTTTACACTCCTATAAAAGGAGGAGATTTGTAGGCTATAAAGGCAGAGAAAAACGAGAGAGACTGCAGCCATAGTTTTGGTTTGTAATAGAGTTTTTTTTTCCACAGTTTAAAGAAGAAGAAGTTAGCAGAATCCATTGTGTTTTACTTTGTGTTCTTATTATTTCTTTATATTTCTCATAGTTTTTCTTAGACTCAGTACTGACTCTAGGTACCACTGATCGATTGCATATCAAGTGGTATCAGAGCCACGTTCTGACTCATAGGGTTAGTTGTGGTGCATAGTCTTAACGCGTGAACAGTATACGCGATCAGGGGAAGAAACTATTGTTCTACCAGACACAAGAAAACCTAGAGAAATTACTAAAATCAAGATGGGAAGTGAAGATGATAAGGGTCCTAAACTAGCAGGCGAAGTTAAATTTGCAAAGCTTGAACTTCAGATACAAACTTTAGCAAATACCTATGCAGAGTTCATGAAGGAAAGTACTCGTAAAAATAAACATGGAAAAAAAAGGTCCAACAAAAGGTGAAAAAGAAAGCTCCTCAAAAGAAGACGATGAACTAGTAAACAAAAACCCATATGGAGGTTTGAAAGTTGAGTTTAAACTTGAGATTTCTAATTGTGATGGGGTCATGGAAACTAAAAAACTGGATGGATGGTTAGATAAATTGGAGACGTATTTCACCATACATCACTTAGTGGAGTCCCGGAAGATCAATTTTGCAAGTTTGAAATTGTCAAGTCATGCTTCAACCTGGTGGAAGGATTACAAGAAGAGGTATTACACAGAGCAGATGACATGGTTACAATTTAAGGAACTCATGAAGAAACACTTTTATCATGTGGGATACTTGGATGAAAGATGGTATAAGTGGAAACACCTACGACAACGGTACCAACAAAGTGTTCAAGATTACACTACATAATTCTATCATCAAGCTTTAGCTTTGGATGTAGATATTAACAGTGATGGGAATTTTCGGAAGTATAAGGGTGGACTTGTAGATTACATACGAAAGGAGTTGACACTTTTTAGTATACAAGACATTGAAAAAGTGATAAGCACGTAAGTGCTACATTATATACCCATATTTACATTAACTAGTACTCGATATTTTGGCTAATAATATTATTTTAGTGCTTTTGTAGAAAGTACAAACGAATCCTATCATCATGGAGGTAGCTACCTAAAAAAAGAGTTATTATGGCATTTGCCGCTCAAAGTATCCGAAGGAATCAATTGAAGTGATCGTGACTCGCCTACAAAAATCACCACAAGGTCTCAAAGAATTCAAGACAACAAAGAACTGCCTTTGCTTAAGCACCTGAAGGTCCAGTAGGGAGAAAGAAGAAATATGACGCTAGAATGGAAATAACATGGTGATGGAATTGGGCTTGGACTGGGTTTCGAGTGTTGTCTGCTAGGTCCAATTTGGACTCGCACTCCCTACAAATTCATTTCAGAACACAGACAGAAGCATGATGGAGTGTATGGGGTATTTTCTCGAGTCTGGCTAGTTTGGCCTGAATTTTATTGCCGAGGAAACAAGGGATTTTATCACTTCTTTCGGCAGCTAACAACAGCAACATCAGTGGGTTCGATTGAGCTTGGGGATACGAATTGTATGGATTTAATGGTAGCTGTCCTTGAGAAGCGGAATGCAAATGAATGGTCTCTGTAGTTGGATGAATAGAAGATAGATATAGGCGTTGCTGTCTGGTCTGAGTTTACGGTGGCTATAATAATGGGTCGTATGCATTCTCGGCAGTGAGTGGTTGTGGCCGAGTTAGGACGTGGAAGGAAAATGGCAACTAGCGCTCCAAAGAAATCTAAGCAACAACAGATGAAACTGGAGAGCTGTGAAGTCGATGGAACAAAGAGACGTATGTGCTGGCTCAACTAGTTCTCTACTGGGAGCTTTTGGTTCTCGATTTAGTAAACGAGAAGGGAAGCAGCAACAAAATGGTTTGAGGGTTTTGGTTTTCGAAGGCAATAAAGACAAGGCAAGAACTGCAGTTGCCAGTGAAGACAAGGAGATGGTGATGCGACTGGTGGTTGGCTGGATAGTCGCGAATGATGGCTAAGGAATGGAGGATGGGTGCTGTGCACTGATTTACGTGGGTGCTGTTATGGGCGATATTTTGGATGCACTTACGTTCTGCATTCATTCCGTTTCGTGTGGTTATGCTGCTGGCAGAGAGGAAAGATGGTGTTGCTATTGATGATCAGAGACGAAGATATGGGGATGTTATTCGAGTGAACTGTTGGTGGTAGCGGTGACAGCGACATCCATGGATTCATAGGTTCAGTTTTGATATGAGTATTACTGCCACTGACTCGAGGTTATAAACGATAGGTTTTGAGAAGATTTTGAGGGCTTGGAAGCTAGGAACAATACAGAGAGTTAGTGGTCAGATTTGCAGAAGTTAATGGTGACGGCACGATGGACTCAAGACAGACTCGGAGTTGATGCTGTAGTGAGATTGATTTGCATCGAGTGTAGATGGGTTTGTGATCGTACTGGTGGTGTTGTACGTGTTTAAATGGGCAGTGAGAACAAATGGTTAAACTGATTGATCGGTCAAGTTGGAGGATGGATGGGCGAGATTATAGCTTGCGTTTAGTTGGAAGGAACCAAGAATGTGATGTTGTAGCCGGAAGCAGAAACTTGGTGGCCAACACTTACGATGGCTTAGATGGGTCTTGTTTAGGCAGGAGGTTAATGGACTGGGCCTTTGGCAAGTTAGGGTCAATGAGATTTTCGTAGGTCATATAAAATGAAAGGAACAGTGAAGAAGGAGGGAGGCCGACGGACGGAACAATCTTGAGGGTTTTCTCTGTTAGTGACAGACAGAGACGGAGAGAAGGTTGGCGGCTGCGTTGAAGCATAGACAGGGAAGAAGACGACTCGATTGGTTTAATCTCTTCTCTCTTGATTATCATTTTAATGGGTTTTAAGAAACTCATATTTATGTATTGCTAGACTTTTCGTAACTAGGGTTCATGGAGAAAAGCTACTTCAAGCATAGACCATTATGAAATAATTTAGATTAATTTGGTATTAGGCTATTTTGAATAGAATTGTCGAAATCCAATGTTTATGATTTATTGATTTTATAAATAATATTTGTTATTGCTCTACCGTCTTTGTACGAAGTAAAAGCCTAAATGCATAAATATATTTCGTGTTCCAATTTTATTTGTTATAGTATTTGATAATCTATGCTTAGGTTAAATCATTTGATGGGTTATGTTTAGACGACGCAAATAGTGATTGTGAACTGATAATTATATTTTCAATAATCTTCTTATCATTATAATTTGATAGTCCATGCTTAGGAAACTCTGATGGGTTATACTTAGGAGATGCGAGTTTATTATCGAAAGTTGTATTAATAATAGGTGTTGCAATAGAACAAAGAAATAAACTCATATTTGGAATTCGAATTCTTTTCGGTACTCAGTTAGAAATAGTAGTGGAATCCGTTGACCCTGGTTACTGACGCTCTCTCTTATCATATCCATTTTAGTTTAGCTTAATTTTATTATTTCATTTTCCATTCTTAAAATCCATAAAAAAATATTTCTGGTTAATTGATTGAGAATATTGATTATTAGTATTTCCACCGCTCTTTGTGGGAACGACCCGTACTTGCCGTTGTGTGCATTGTAGACACCGTGCGATTGCGGTTATTATTATATAGGCATCTCCGGATCCTATCAATTTTTGGCGCCGCTGCCGAGGAGCGACTGTGGAATATTGTAATTAGTATTTTTGATTTGTAAATGGTTTGGTTTTTATTTTTTTATTTTTTTTTGTATAGTCTTTTTATTTTTTATTTTTATTTTTTTTCCTTTTGACTTGTTTTGTGCATTAGAATTTTATTTCAGGTACCTTTTTGAGAACGATGAATGCTTTGCGCGAGACGTCGTCTATGACGCTTGGTGAATACATGTACGGGTCACGGTATAAGGAAGTTCTTGCTTATAATCACCTCTGGTATGGAACTTGGAATCCACACAATTTCTCTATGGGTGGTTATTCAGATGAGTATAAACCCCAATACCATGAGGGTGAAAATGAACTTGACGCTAGAAGTGATTTTAGGAATTATGATACCGATATAACATCTGAATCTATTGTATCTTACCAAACTCATGATCATTTAACTGATTAATTGTCTATTCAAAAGGACGAGAGTTGTGTTAGAGACACCATTTATTCAGATAATGATGATTTAGAAGAACATATTTATACAGAAGATACTATTGTTGAGTTTGATGACTTAGATACAGTAGACGTGCATAATGAGATATTTTCTAATCATTCAAATAATGAGTTTCCTATAAGTCACTTAGTTGCAGATAGCAATGAGGCGATTATTAATGATATTGTTGCTCCATTGTGCTCTTGTTTTTCTGGTCCATCTTGTGATTTTCCGAATGCTGATGTGAATGTTGAACATATTGATATTGGTCAGATAACTTGTGTCGATGATTTTGAGCCTTTATCTGTTTGTTTAGCCCACTTTTATGATTCCGATGACCCTATGATCATTGATATTGTCAATGCATTGCGCCCTCCAATGGTTACTCAAGGTAACTCAATAGCGGAAGTTATTTCTGCGAACTTAGAACCAGATTTAGGAGTTATTGATATTGATAATCTTGAACCTGTAAATGCATGTTTGGATCATTATGTTGAGTTTGATGGTTCGATTCCTTTTGAAATTGTCAATTCATCGCTTCCTTTGGTTTCTAGTGAAGATATTGTGTCGACGGAAGTTATTTCAGCAGATCTTGAGCCTGATTTAGAGCATGTTTCCCAAATAGAGACTAATGATTTGCTTATTTCGACTAAGGACAATTTTCTATTGGGAAAGGATTTACTCTTGTTTTTGGAGGTTTATAGTGTTTGCAGGTTCACATTTGTAGCCGACCTGATTTGTTGGATTGATCCCCCAACTTTTCAGACTTTATATATATGCCTTGCAGCTTACATTGGTGCATCAACACTTTGTTGAGATTATTTGCTGGCACAAGTAGGGAAACAAATACATTTCGCTTCATGGGAGTCAACCCATCAGATTTGTTCCCTACACTCTATCTTTTATTTTTATTTGTTTAGTATTTTAGAATTCCCACCTTAATTTCTACGTTGGATGACTCAATTACATTGAGGACAATGTAATGTTTAAGTGTGGGGGAGTGGCATTTTCGGTAGGAATTATGATTAAAAAAAATGAATATTATGACCAGCTGTGTAGCGGGTCTTTAAAAATATATATATATATATATATATATATTTTTAGAGTATTTTCTATGACCAGTTGTTTAGCGGGTCTTTCTGTCTAGTTGTTTAGCAGACATCTTTATACCACTGTTTAGTGGTTTTGTCTTGCTGTTTAGCAGACATTTCTCTATCCACTGTTTAGTGGATTCGTCTCGTTGTTTAGCAGATATTTCTCGATCTCTTTGTTTAACAGATCGGTCTAGCTGTTTAGCAGACGTCTCTCCATATCTAGCTGTGTAGCGGATGTTTTCTTCTGTTTTGCTCGAGGACTAGCAAAATATAAGTGTGGGGGTGTGATAAGCAAGTAAGTGCTATATTATATACCCATATTTACATTAACTAGTACTCGATATTCTGGCTAACAATATTATTTTTGTGCTTTTGTAGAAAATACAAACGAATCCTATCATCAAGGAGGTAGCTACCTAAAAAAAGAGTTATTATGGCATTTGCCGCAAAGTATCCCAAGGAATCAATTGAAGTGATTGTGACTCGCCTACAAAAATCACCACAAGGTCTCAAAGAATTCAAGACACCAAAGAACTGCCTTTGCTTAAGCACCTGAAGGTCCAGTAGGGAGAAAGAAGAAATGTGACGCTAGAATGGAAATAGCATGGTGATGGAATTGGGCTTGGACTGGGTTTCGAGTGTTGTCTGCTAGGTCCAATTTGGACTCGCACTCCCTACAAATTCATTTCAGAACAGAGACAGAAGCATGATGGAGTGTATGGGGTATTTGCTCGAGTCTGGCTAGTTTGGCCTGAATTTTATTGCCGAGGAAACAACGGATTTTATCACTTCTTCCGGCAGCTAACAACAGCAACATCAGTGGGTTTGATTAAGCTTGGGGATACGAATTGTATGGATTTAATGGTAGCTGTCCTTGAGAAGCGGAATGCAAATGAATGGTCGCTGTAGTTGGATGAACAGAAGATAGATATAGGCATTGCTGTCTGGTCTGAGTTTACGGTGGCTGTAATAATGGGTCGTATTCATTGTCGGCAGTGAGTGGTTTTGGCCGAGTTAGGACGTGGAAGGAAAATGGCAGCTAGCGCTCCAAAGAAATCTAAGCAACAACAGATGAAACTGGAGAGCTGTCAAGTCGATGGAATAAAGAGACGTATGTGCTGGCTCAACTAGTTCTCTACTGGGAGCTTTTGGTTCTCGATTTAGAAAACGAGAAGGGCAGCAGCAACAGAATGGTTTGAGGGTTTTGGTTTTCGAAGGCAATAAAAACAAGGCAAGAACTGCAGTTGCCAGTGAAGACAAGGAGATGGTGATGCTACTGGTGGTTGGCTGGATAGTCGCGAATGATGGCTAAGGAATGGAGGATGGGTGTTGTGCACTGATTTACGTGGGTGCTGTTATGGGCGATATTTTGGATGCACTAACGTTTTGCATTCATTCCGTTTCGTGTGGTTATGCTGCTGGCAGAGAGGAAAGATGGTGTTGCTATTGATGATCAGAGACGAAGATATGGGGCTGTTATTCGAGTGAACTGTTGGTGGTAGTGGTGACAGCGACATCCATGGATTCATAGGTTCAGTTTTGATATGAGTATTACTGCCACTGACTCGAGGTTATAAACGATAGGTTTTGAGAAGATTTTGAGGGCTTGGAAGCTAGGAACAATACAGAGAGTTAGTGGTCAGATTTGCAGAAGTTAATGGTGATGGCACGATGGACTCAAGACAGACTCGGAGTTGATGCTGTAATGAGATTGATTTGCATCGAGTGTAGATGGGTTTGTGATCGTACTGGTGGTGTTGTACGTGTTTAAATGGGCAGTGAGAACAAATGGCTAAACTGATTGATCGGTCAAGTTGGAGGATGGATGGGCGAGATTATAGCTTGCGTTGAGTTGGAAGGAACCAAGAATGTGATGTTGTAGCCGGAAGCAGAAACTTGGTGGCCAACAGTTACGATGGCTTAGATGGGTCTTGTTTAGGCAGGAGGTTAATGGACTGGGCCTTTGGCAAGTTAGGGTCAATGAGATTTTCTTAGGTCATATAAAATGAAAGGAACAGTGAAGAAAGAGGGAGGCCGGCGGACGGAACAATCTTGAGGGTTTTCTCTGTCAGTGACAGACAGAGACGGAGAGAAGGTTGGCGGCTGCGTTGAAGCATAGATAGGGAAGAAGACGACTCGATTGGTTTAATCTCTTCTCTCTTGATTATCATTTTAATGGGTTTTAAGAAACCCATATTTATGTATTGCTAGACTTTTCGTAACTAGGGTTCATGGAGAAAAGCTACTTCAAGCATAGATCATTATGAAATAATTTAGATTAATTTGTTATTAGGCTATTTTGAATAGAATTGTCGAAATCCAATGTTTATAATTTATTGATTTTATAAATAATATTTGTTATTTCTCCAGCGGCTTTGTACGAAGTAAAAAGCCCAAATGCATAAATATATTTCGTGTTCCAATTTTATTTGTTATAATATTTGATAATCCATGCTTAGGTTAAATCATTTGATGAGTTATGCTTAGACGACGCAAATAGTGATTGTGAACCGATAATTATATTTTCAATAATCTTCTTATTCTTTATATAAAAACAGAGTTTTTTCGAGCGACGTGGTTAATCGGAGCTTCTGGTTGATTCTGGCCCCACCATTCTAAGTTTCAGCCAATAGAATTCCAGGAGAATCTTTTGGGCCTGCGAAATATTTTTTGGCCAATCACATTTGAGGAAATAATTTCCTAAATTTCCTAAATCTTATTTATTCTAAGAAACATATCAAAACAAAATGTTCATCGCGGTTCATCGTGATTTCATCGTAAAATTAAATCCATCATATGATTAAAAAAAACAATCATGTAAATAGAAAAAATCTTATAAATAAACCAATGTCCAATGTCCATTTACAGTTTTTGTAATGAAATTTCCTTAGTTACATCTCCAGACTACGATAAAAGAAAAATCTCCCCCTAATTACAAGCATAAACCTGAATGGATTATTTTATTTTTTTTAAGAAGAGTGATTAAAGGAAAATACCTGATTTGTGGGAGTCATGCTTGGAAGGGGTGAAGAGTCTGTTAATCATGTACAAAAAACAAAACAATACAGAGCCATCAGGAGCATGAATTCCAAATTTCGGGTAAAAAGAAAAAGAAAATCACAAATCACTAACATTAAAAAAAAAAAAAAAAAAAAAAACGGGAAAAGAAATCATAGGATCGAATTTCATTAACAATTTTGGAAAATACCAAAATAAATGTGGGTATCGAAAATAGCAAGAAAATAAATATTTGAGGGAAGAAAATATTGCAATATGATATCCAAGTAAATATGAATATTATATACGTATATTATTTCCCACAAAAAAAATTTTTGTTGGATTTTTTTGGGTTTATGGTCATAAAGGCGATTTTCATTAACAATTTTTGGAAATACCAATATAAATGTTGAAGGAAGAAAATATGCAATATGATACGTATATTATTTCCTACCTGGCAGTTTTTATTTTTGGAATTTTTTGGGTTTACCTGCACTCTATTTAAGGCCCTGTCACAGATGCGGGATCCCATTTTTCCAGTTGAGGAATTCGGTGTGGATTGCGCGTAATTTGGTGTGGATTGCGCAAGAACAAAAAAAAACAGGTATAAGTTCTGGTTGAAACAGTTTCATCAGCATGCTTTGATCGTAAACTCATCACTTTTTATATGCTATTCCCATTGTTTTTTCTTGGACTTTTGGCGATGAATTACTGTTTCGTTGGTTGATTGGTTTAATTCTAGAGACGGGTTTATTTTTTGGGTCGTAGACTCCAGTCTACGTTGCGGTGAGGAACTCATCGCTTTTAATATGCTATTCCCATTGTTTTTTCAATGACTTTTTATTCGTAGTTTCTGATTATCCAAGGAGATCTGGTATCCTTTACAAAACTGCATGTAGTGATCTAAAATATTATGTGCAACAGTCGGTTGAGTTCCTTGCGCTTGGTAATGGATCTGGACACCAGCGTTGAGAGTGGAGTGCGCAGTGGCAAAAATCCAGGTATGCTTTTTGGTTTAGTGTGTTTCGTCGGCATGTTTTTTTTTCCAGGGTAACATGCATCTTTCAGCCAATAAGATCATGGGCCAAGACGTTGTTTGATTTTATTTTTTTGTTATTTTTGATGCCTATAGAAGGTTTACAACCAATGGCAGTGCCAGATCAACAAAGTTGTGAACCAGAACAGGCTAGAGTGAATCGCCATAGGCGTAAAAGAATAGTAATGGGTAGGAACTGCAAAACAAATTCAGGTACATGTTATTTCCACAACCAGTGTATTCCTCCACTGGTGTATATTGTATTAGCGAGCTTCTGTTATCTTCATTTTCAAGGGGGTTGGAGCAGCGAAAAAAAACACAGATCTCATTCATGCATTTTTTTCATAACTTTTGTATTGCAACCTGCCCTTGGTGTTTTTATTTAGAAGTTTGACTTCTGACGTTGTAGTGTGGTGTGAGCATTAGGGCTAAAATGCAATAAATTCAGTGCTCAGTAAGATATATGCAGGGTCTTATGACAACTAAACTCCTTCTTTGTTTATCTTTTTTCCCAGCCGTGTTACGACGTGCATTTTTTTATGGGAATAGATCGTAAAAAGAACAGTTCTTGAAGAAAAAAATAGTTATTCATTAAGGCATTTTTGATCATGTATATGCGTAATTTAATTCCCAGCTGTGTTACGACGTTCATTTTTTTATGGGAATAGATCGTAAAACAAACAGTTTACGATCGTAAAAAATTCCAATTCTTTAAAGCATTTTTGATCATGTATATGCGTAATTTAATTCCTATTTGATTCTTTTTTCTTGATGGGGTTGTGTCTGTTGATTGCTATGATTGAGTGGACGACTAATCTGTGAAATTTATGTTTGTTGTTTTGTACTCAAGGGGTGCTTAGGAGGAGTGGGGCATTGGAGGATAGGGATCTTGGATCCCAGAGTGGATCAATGGACATTGTTGAGCATTCTGCGGGTTAGTTTATGTTTATTGAGATTATACAGATTTTTATTTTTCCTAATTTGTTTATACATCGTTGGAGCTCATGTATGTTTTTTCTAGCACAGTGAAAAATAATCTGTGCACATTCGTTTTTGTCGCTTTGTAATCAAGGTTTGAACTCCAATGGTGGTTCGGACATTGTTGCCCATCTAGATGTTGAAGTGGTCGATAATTCTATGAGTGAGTTGGATTTTTTATCCCATGAATTTCTTAACCTTTTTTTTGTGCATCTGTGCTATTTTCAACCCACTAAACCACATATTTGTTTGATATTTGTCCAGAATTTGGTATCAAGAAAAACGATCTCGGACCAACGTGCAACACATGCCCAGATTGCGGAGCAATGGTCTGGCCTCAGGAGATAACTGATAAATCTGCAAATCCATCTAAGGTTAAATATTCTATCTGTTGTTCGAAGGGAAATGTTCAGCTTCCTCTGCTTAAAGATGCTCCTGCGTTTCTCCAAACAATGATGGACTATAAAGGTGGTCAAAAATCCACAAAATTTCGGAGGTTGATTAGACTATACAATTCTATGTTTGCATTTACGTCATCGGGGGGTCGGCAGGTCCATGATGTTAACAGGGGTGGAGGCCCGTACGTTTACAAGATTCAGGGAAGCAATCACCACATTATAGGATCATTGTTTCCTGTAGGAAAAATTCCAGCGTTTGCTCAGTTTTATGTATACGATGCAGATATAGAACGAGAAGCAAATCTCAGGAGGAATGTGTTTGTCAAGTCACATGAGGTAAATGCGAGTTCCTCAAAGAAACATTCAGGCGATAGCGAAACCAATGATTAATTTGATATGGATGTGATAAAAAAATTAATCTCCATGTTTGATGAGCATAATGAGGTGGCAAAGGCGTTTAGAATGGCTAGAGATCGATTCCGTGAAACAGACGTACCTGAATACCGTATGCGGCTGATTGGTAATCGAGCTAAAGATCCTAGGGAATAAAACTTACCAACGTGTTCTGAAATTGCTGGTTTATTTGTACGGAGTTCTACTGATAAAATGGATCAAGAAGAAAAGGATGAAGGGTTTAGGGACATTATAGTAGAGCATAAAAAGGATGGTTATACTAGGATAGATGAGACACATCCATGCTACATGCCGATGCAGTTTCCGATATTGTTCCCATATGGTGAAGATGGCTACACTGAGAATATTTTTTATAAAAATCCTAAGGTGTCCAAAAATGGTAATTTGATGAAGCGTCAGACAATCACCATGCGCGAGTTTTATGTGTATAGATTGCAGCAGAGAACGGGGGAAGGACAGACACTAATAAGGGGTGGTCGGCTTCTCCAGCAATATGTGGTTGATGCTTATGCGTGCTTAGAAGAGTATCGGCTTCAATGGGTACGAAACAACCAACCCACAATCCGGGCTGAGTTGAACAGTAGGCTAAAGGATGCGTTACTGAAAGGAGACACTGATGGAGGGTCTAATGGAAAAATAATTGTACTTCCTTCTACTTTTACGGGTATCCCAAGGTACATGATGGAACATTATCAGGATGCCATTGCAATTTGTAGATGCAAGGGTATACCAGACCTGTTTGTAACATTCACTTGCAATCCAAAATGGTCTGAGATCCAGGTAGTATTGGACAAAGCACCTGGAAAACGTGTAGAAGATAGACCAGATATCGTAAGTAGAGTCTTTAATTTGAAGTTGAGGGAGCTGATGAAATCTTTATGTGAGAAGAAACATTTCGGGACCGTGACTGCGGGTATGTCTTGAGAAAAAATTGTACATTTTTCGTATGGTGTGGTTAACTGAATGTTTAGTTGTCTGGAGTAACCTGGTCTTTGCCTCTTTATTTTGCAGCAATATATACAATCGAGTTTCAGAAGAGAGGACTTTCGCATGCGCATATCCTCTTGTGGTTGGATAAGAAGGACAAGCCACAGTCTCCATCCGAGATAGATAGGATTATATCGGCAGAAATACCCGACGAAGAAAGTGATCCGGATGGGCATAAAGCTGTTGTTCAGTTCATGCTACATGGACCCTGCGGACTTAGCAAGCCAGACCAGAAATGCATGAGAGACAACAAATGCTCGAAGCATTACCCAAAAGAGTTCAACAGACAGACCACAGTGGATGAGAATGGGTATCCAGTTTATCGAAGACGCAAGAATAATGTGTACGCTCGCAAAGATGGGGTAGATTTCTCTAACCAGTGGGTCATTCCTCATAATAGGGACTTGATTGTTCAATTTGATGCGCATATTAATGTCGAGGTTTGCAATGGGAGAGTATCTTTGGTAAAGTATCTTTTCAAGTACATTCACAAGGGCAGGGACCGAGTAACAGCCGTCATTGAGAAAAAAAAAACTCAAGATAAGAGCTCTGAATTAATTAAAAGCAAAAATCAAGACACTGTCACATATCCTGGGATAGAGGAAAAGGTTATCAATGAAGTAGATGAATATTTGGATTGTCGTTATGTATCTCCAACAGAGTCATGTTGGAGGATTTGGGACTACGATATCCAATATCGAGATCCAAGTGTTGAGCGACTACCCTACCATTTGGAAGGTGAGCAACAGGTGTTTTTCAAGGATACCGATAATATAGCTGAGGTTATGAATAGAGTGAGCGTGAGAAGGACGAAATTTCTGCAGTGGTTTGAGGCAAATAAGGAATTCGAGGATGCAAGAGAATTGACTTATGCAGACTTCCCGACGAAGTTCGTCTGGGACAATAATCTGAAGAAGTGGAGGGTAAGAAAACAAAGAAATGCAGTTGGGAGACTATACAATGCTCACCCTACTTCGGGGGAAAATAATTTTCTTCGTATTTTGCTGAACATAGTGAAGGGGCCGCGTAGTTATGCAGAATTAAGAACGGTTGATGGAGAACCCTATGAGACTTATAGAGAGACATGTATGGCGCTGGGGTTGCTTCAGGACGACAACGAATGGCACAATTCGTTGAAACAAGCATCAATATGGACTACATGTAACCAATTAAGCTTACATTGTAAAACTCATGGTGTATTGCTTTTCTACTATCCTCTCCTAGTCATATTGTATTCCAATTATTAAATATGGTACAGTTGTATTAAAAACATTGTGTTAATTTTGCATTTCGTAAGTTGGGCAAGTCATTTGTCACATAGTCAAAACTTAATCAGTGATCTTTTCGTGTGATTATTGTAGACTAAATTTATTTTCACAGTAGCCTGGAATTTTTGCAGTATGGTTATCAGTAATGTTGCGAGTGCTCATGTTTTGACGATTTTACTGCAGGTGATTCCCTTCGTGAGATGTTTGTGACGTTGTTGCTCTTCTGTGAGGTGACAGAACCAAAGAGATTATGGGAGGAAAATTGGAAGATACTGTCGTACGATATTCCTTATACTCTAAGAAAGAGACACGATAGGCCAAACTTGAAATTTAAAGATGCGGAACTGAAAAACTTTGCCCTGCTTGACATCGAGAGGATTATGGCAAGGAATCACAGAACCCTAAAGGAATTTCCGATGATTCCCTACCCAAAAAAGGACAATCGGCATAATTCTATGAATAGACTGATATATGAGGAACTGGATTATGATACTGACAAACTAAAGTATGACCACGCTGTGTTGAGAAAGGGTTTGAACTCTGTACAGGAAGAGGTATATAAGGCTGTAATGCAGTCGATAGAACGTCATGAAGGTGGGATTTTCTTTGTCTATGGTAGCGGTGGCACTGGGAAAACATATCTCTGGAGTACAATAATATCTGGTCTGCGTGCACAGTCCAAGGTAGTGTTAGCAGTTGCGAGTTCTGGCATAGCTTCACTTCTGTTACCTGGTGGAAGGACAACACATTCAAGGTTCAAAATTCCAATTTCTTTGAGAGAGAACTCAACATGTGATGTGAGTAAGAACATTCAATTGGCAGCCTTGATATGTGCAGCTGATGTCATCATCTGGGATGAAGCACCAATGGTACATAGTTACGCGTTTGAGGCTCTGGAGCGTACGGTTAAAGATTTAATGAATCCAAGTAAGACAAAGAAGAAAAGCAAAGAAAAGGTATTTGGAGGTAAGACACTATTACTTGGAGGTGATTTTAGGCAGATATTACCGGTGATACCCCGTGGTGGTAGGGAGGCAATCGTTGATGCTTCAATCAGTCGGTCAAAACTCTGGAAGCATTTTAAGGTGTTCCAGTTGACGGAAAACATGAGACTTATGAATAGGGATTCTAATGATGAACAAAAACAAGCCATAGCAGCATTCAGTAAGTGGGTTTTGCAGCTTGGGGATGGAAAATTACCAGCAATGTCACTTGAAGAACATGAAGAGCCAACATGGATAAAGGTACCGGATGACTTATTAATACAATCTAATGGAGATTCTGTTGGATCTATTATTGAGAACACTTATCCTGATCTAATCCATAAATATGAAGACGTGGAGTATCTAAAGGAAAGGTGCATCTTGACTTCGAAGAATTATACGGTTGAGGAGATAAATGATCGCATAATATCAATGCTTCCAGGTGAAGAGTACACTTTTCTGAGTTCTGATTCAGTGAGTCCACTGTCGCGAAATATTGACACGGCTTAAGTAATGTTCAATCAGGAATATCTAAACAGTCAAAAAGTTTCGGGGATTCCGAACCACGTGCTACGTCTAAAGGTTGGTATACCAGTAATGCTAATGAGGAATTTAAATCCAACTTCTGGACTCTGCAATGGCACCAGGTTAGTTGTTACCAAAATAGGAATGAGGACATTAGAGGCGCAGATAATAACGGGTAAATGTGCTGGTAACTACGCTTACATTCCAAGAATTGTGCTACAGCCAACAGAGTAACACTTAAATTTTATTTTGAGGAGAGTGCAGTTTCCAATTAAAGTTTTCTTTGCAATGACTATACACAAGAGCCAAGGTCAAAGCATGAACTATGTGGGTATCTATCTTCCAAGACCTATTTTCTATCATGGTCAGCTATATGTTGCGGTATCAAGGACAACGAGTCGGGAGGGGCTTAAGATACTAATTGATAAGACAGAAGACAATGTACTCGAGGTTTATACTCAGAATGTTGTCTACAAAGAAATATTTAGCAACTTGAGTTAGGGTAGCGATTTCTGCTATCATGTGGTCGGGTTTTTTTGGGTGCTGTGTGGCATTAGATTTGTGCTATCTTAAATTTCGCAGCTTTTTCGCAATTGATCTTATATTATAGTATAGTTTCCTGTATAACAGGTGAATAATATGCATGTTTAAATAGAGGTTAGCGAGAAATTACTGTCTTTGACCGGTATTGGATATTTTGCTCTAGAATGATGAAAGTTATTGTCCTCCAAAGTTTCTGTTGCCCGAATTATGACTTTTTGATCTTTAGTTTTCCATTTCATGTGATACTAATTAGGTCTTTCTAATGGATGTATTCAATACATACAAAAACTTGACTCTGTTATGCCCAGTATGATGCCCTGAGATGGGTAGGAACAGGTCGATTAAATAACATTTTTAAGCAACATGAGAGATAGGAGGATGGCTAAATCACTCCGGGCTACATACGAGTTATTTAGAGGCAAATAGATGTTGAAAAAAAATATATCATTGATATAAGCATTATTTACAACGGCACCATTTGGAGTCTTTGAAATAATTTGCATTCAGCTCGGCATCTACTACTTTCCTTCCAGGTTAGGGTTAGGGTTTTGTGAATATAGTAATACATGTGAGTTTTAGCCTACCATAATTTTATCTTTACTTCATTAACCCACACCCGGTCTTTGCTTCATTGACCCGCACCCCAAAACTGGCAACCCTGGATTTCCATCAGAATTTATTTTGGTGCATCCCTTTTTTAAATAAATTAGGGCTGATTACTATCAATCTTATCGAAAAAATATCTACGATTCAAAATAAAGAAAAGAAGATCTAAAAGTTTCCTTTGATTTTGATCGTGCTGTATGGCCGAATATATGGCATTCTAAATATGCTATAATTTTGATTTAAATTCCAGATAAAATATAGAAAACTTGAAAAAGGTATAGATATGCTTCTGCAGGTATAATAGGCCCCTATTTTAGGAATTCTTGGACGCGGTATTTTGAGAACTATATAAATGTCGATGAATAGTATCCAAGAATGCATGCCATTGGTTCATTGATTGATGCACACCTCATGGACAGATTTTCACTGTAAGGTACGATTGGCTTCTCTTTAAAAAATATTTTTATTTATTTTCATAGATAAGTATATTATTTTATAACTCGGTTGAGCTAATTAGTGTGTATGATTGTTAACAACTGGATAAAACACAGCTCATTATGGATACCGATGGAGTTTTCATGGCTCGCAGTAGATACGTATCTTACCTATTTAACTGTGTCCGCAAAGAGAAGTGGAGGATAACAATGTATTTTGAACAGCCTCTTCCAGAGCTTGCAGGTCCTTTTTTGGAACATGGACACAAAAGCGGAGCTATAGTAACCCAAATACTGGGTAATGTGCATGCCAATGATAATGGTTCTGGGCAGGGTTGCAAACGACATCAAATTGATGAAGAAAATAAGCACTTGGCGAGAAACCCTGCAAAGAAGATCAAATTGATGATGGAAGATATCCCCAGAGCCTCCATTAATTAGTACTTAGTATTTATAGTTATGGCTATTTTTATTTACAAGAACTGGCTAGTCCATTCATGCAGTCTCTCAGTTATGATGATAGTATTACAATTTATTAATATATTTTTTTGAGTCTATTTCTTTTTTACTGCAATAGTAAAAGGATACAAATTATTCACAAAATCTAAAACAATGTCTACGAATTACACCAGATACCATACCAAAGTGAATGAACACGAAGATTGTTAATTAAGTTAACTGCGAATATCTGTGTAGCAAAATCGGGATTTTTTTTCCAAAGATGGAATACTATACCAAAATAAATGAACGCGATATCATGGCGTCGTGACAGTAGATTGTTAATTAAGTTACGACCACAAATATCTGTGTGACAAAATCTAGAATTTTTGATAAAGATAAGATACGATAACGAAATCACGTCGGTGCAATAATAGGTTGTTTATTAACTACTGGGTACTGGATATTTATTTACATGCATAGAATTTAACCTAATATATTCAATGGGATCCTCAGAACATTCATTTATATCAGGAAAGTTGTACATATATATGTAACAAAATCTGATTTTGATTTGCAAGAAAAAATACTATACCAAAATAAATGAATTGAAGGTTATTTTTGGTAACGACTTGATGGCTCAATATGTAAAGGATGTCCATTCTCTACCTATATATACAGATCTATTTTAGGTGAAAAATTCTACCCACGCAGAAACCGGTTTTATTTCTATTCAATAAAAAAAAAGGTATCATCAGTATTGCCCCCTCTTAGTTATTCTTAAGCGCATGCATGTGTATTCTTTTCGTGATGCGATGGTGGTGATTAATTGTTTTTATTATCAAAATTTGTATTTTCCGTGCCGTATGATTTGTTTATTTTTGAATTGCTATGACGTTTTCTTTTTTTTAATTTAGTTTTTTTTTTTTTTTGGTGGTGTGCTAAAATAAACTGCTTGCTTCATGCCTAAATAAATAGTGATGGCAACCATGTAGGAAATTGATCAGCTTCGCACGACAGAAATTGAGCAACGTCGGAGCCTTTTCGATTGTGTTGGTGAGGAGATTCGGCGAAGGAACCTTGCTAAATCTAAAATGGTTGCTGAGAAGACTCAAACAATGGATGGTGATTACAGTGAAACAAACCTGACCATATTAACCGAAGATGAGTTGCTGAATATGGTAATTGCCATCTCATATGTGAATCTTATGGATAACAAGTTCGAAAAAAAGTACTTGGCACAGATGAGCATCTTGGCCCTTGAAGCTGATAAAGTCATGGACATAAACCGAAAAATGATGTCTTTGTTCGATGGACATGAGTATTTATATTTCAGTGCGGATTATATATCACTAGATGCTAAGAATTACGATGCCAATGTAAATTTATATCCCCAGATATTGTTGAATGGCTTGGAATATGCACATCTACCAAGTCATAAGTTACACTTGAAAGTTGGAATACCAATTCTTCTTCTCAGGAAAATCAACAGGGGGGAAGGCATCGTTGAAGGTACATGATTAGTTGTAACTCAGTTAGGAAAACATGAGATAAGAGCAGAAGTCCTGACCGGTGTTGGTGCTGGTAAGATAGCAATAATACCACGAATGCGAATGATGCTGGACAGTACCTTGCCGATTATCAGGTATCAGTTTCCCGTGAAAGTATGTTTGGCAATGATGGCTGATGATGGCAAGCAATAGAGCTTACGCAATGCTGGGTTCTATCTAAGTTCTGGATCTTATAGTGAAAATCCGAAGTACGTTAGTGTTTCGACAAAGGAAGCAATGTACGGAAGTTCATTGTTGGAGATTACAATCATAAAAAGAGAACATTCAGAAAATCACTATACAAGATCTACTGTCTACAAACAGAACTTTGAGAATTTACAATTCATAGATGATACTATCAGTCAGACCATTGCTCATGCAAGTTCAATGGATGATTAGGGTCTTCGAGATCAAGTTAGATTTTAGTATATTTTAAGCATGTGTTGCTTAGGTTTTGAGAAATAGTGATTTTATTTGAGATCAGATTAGGGTTTAGAATATTTTGATCATATGCTACGTTTCATGAATTAAATGCTTATATTATTTTAGAAATCTATTTAATGTTATTACGTAATAGTGATAGCTGCAGGACGAGGTCATGTGCATCCCATTTTTTCACGTAGTTTTTTTATAGCAGTTGTTGGCAGTTTTACACTCCCGACTCCATACTAAGATTATCTCCAAAGATCCTATAAAAAAATACCACTCCTGACAATTATTTTTTATTAGGAAAACATCCGAGGATTTCCATATAAACAAGATTACATAAATAAGTTTTTATTGTACAAGATTCTTTCATGGGAGAGTAATGGAAAATAAACTTTAGAAAAAATTTAGGCTAAAGGTGGAAACAATTATCTTTTTGGGAAAAACAATCAACCAAAATAATTGTTTATGGAATTTTTTCATCGACAATTAATGGAACAAGTGGAATTTTCGTGTAATTTGAGGTTGGGAAATTCTATAATTAGACTGATAAAAACAGAATGTCTATGTAAATAAGTTAATATTGTAGGCTGAATTGGGTAAAATTGATTAGAAAAGGAGATATTTCTAGAGAAAACGTGCAGGCGGGTCCACGTTAATGCGAATCTTGGCTCCTTGGAAGGATTGTAGCGTGTATTAAAGCTACATACCATTGCAGCGTAGAGATACACATTTTTTTCCAGCGTGCGTACACATGTTCTATAACTCAAGTTTTTATTTTAAACGGTGATTACTTTTTTTTTGATTGATTTTTGATGGTATTCTATTTTCTAAACTCTTCGAGCTAATCGTTTCCAGCAGGACATATCAACCCAGTTTCACCGAAGACATGATGTCCATAATGGATGTAAACTCCATGCTACGAAATTCAAATGGCAAGGTAAAATTTTTTCTTTTATTGTGCGTCTCACTTATCTGGATAGCTTAACGCTGCGTTGTGTTCTGATTAAAAATTAATTCCAGTGTCAGGGAAAAACATTCACATGTAGGGCAAAAATAATTGGTTTGGTTGAAGGCAAGGAATGGTATTATCTGATCTGCAGCACATGCCATGAAAATATTATGTATAAGGATAATCAATCATTCTGCTTTCAATGCAACTCTTCAACGGTGCCAACCGAACCAGTGTATGTACAAAAAAAAATACACAGATATGATACACATGTATAGGATGTATACATGCATGTATAATCAGTTTTGTTGGTATATGCAGATACAGGATTTATCTAGGAGTCGAAGATGACATTTCTAATGCAGTGTTTATTGTTAAGGGTAGAGTAGCAAATCAATTTATGAATTACAGTATTAAGAGACACTATAAAAAGGTATTAGCAATTAGTTGCGTTAAAGTTTTAAAAAAATAATTCAGCATACAAAATAGGCATGCTAATACGCTTGTGTTATGTTGGTCAGGTAAACAAGCCTGGTGAATCATTGGCACTATTCGATGGAATGATAGGGAAGACATATGTTTTTGACGTAGTATTTACAAAATGCAGTGTGGAAACCAGAACAAATCAATTCATAGTCTTGGGTGTTTATGCAGATCTACAAGTATTGCCACGTGGAGTTTCCATATATGGTTAAAGTTGATGTTCATACCCTATACTTAATACGTTGGTTTATCATAAGATGGGTAGTATATGCGAACAAAAACATATGAACTTTTTATTGTTATTGCAGTGGTATTGGTTTATTATTATAATGTTTGATCCATAAGTTTATTTTGGAAAATGTCTTGATTCTTTTGGGTTTTATAGATTATTAACTCATGGGATTTTTGAGGTGATGAAATTATGTGTTCGTCTGTTTCTTTTCTTCCTTGACGTGGTAATCATAAATTACTATAGCCATATGTTTCCCTCTACTGTCAGATCGACTACGTATAAGTGATATAAATATACTACAGAATATCTTTCACACCGAAAAATGGTAGGTAATGAGGTATTTTAGGTATATAGTATATATATATATATATATGTATCTTTGTATATATATGTAAACATACATCCGTGGGTTTTTTCTTTGCAATTTTGGAACGATGTAAAATTGGCTTTCTTTGGATAAATTTTGTATCTAAAAATAAAAAATATGCTTGGTTAAAAAATCAAAGTAGGTAGAAATATTTATAGGCATAAACAAATACGTATATATGGATCAAAAAAGTATTATGCTAGATTTACATCCAGTGATTACGTGTATTTTATTAACTATATATAAAAACTAACCATATACTCATTGTTGGACAATCTATATATACGGGGACATGAAACACTTTGTTTCAACCTACGCAAAAAAATTACCTTTTCAGAGCATTTATACGACATTTGAAATATTGAGCATTACCTCATATCTATTATATTTTCCCGTACGAAACCACGTTCAACCGGCATGACCTCCAGGAATTCACATATCCAAGGCATGTTTCTTAAGGATGCTAAAGAATGTATTACCATATCTAGTGCATATTTATTTTTGGAGATATAGTGGTTTCCGATTTCATAGTAAATATTCCGGAAGATTTAAACTTCCATAAAACCGTAAATAATGTACATAATTAAAACTGCTTAAAGTAGGGTGGGAAAAAGGAGTAGACATTTCAGGGGGTTATATCCAGAATTAATCCACCCTTTGATCCGCTGTATTTCATTCCTTTTTTTTTTTGTATTAGGTGTTGCCCACATAATTTACATATATATGGACTTCTTTGCACAAAATTTATTGGAATTTTTACTATATCAAAAAAAAAAAGTAGAATAGTTTAATTTTAGCAATAACATGTATTATAAGTATAGTAGATATACAAGGAAGTATGGGTTTTATTTGGTTAAATATGCATATGAAAAGTATCCTCGGTTAAAAATTCAAAATAGCTAGAAATATCTAAAAAAATATTAAGCTAAATTTACGTTTCCATTAATATTTACCTATGACTACGTCACGTATAGGAACTAACCATACCTTCTTCTTGGCATAAACATGGTATATATATACCTTCCTCTTGACATAAAAATCATAAATTTTCTTAAAGAATAGAATAAGACTGTATATATTGCTAGGAAATTAAATGTATAAAAAATATTTGTTGAAGTTCTTATGCCAAAATTACAAATTCAGTTTTCTCTATTTCTAAAAAAAATATCTATATTTAAATAAACCATATTTAACCGTAGTTTCAAAAATTATATATAGAAAGGCATCGTATCCATGAGTTCATTGCGGGTTTTCTGAATACAACACAAGGTTATTCTTCGTCCTTTGAGGATATATCTTCCTTCTCACATGATTTAATCTTTTCATAACCATGATATGTTTTATCGTTTAATAAGCATGATGTGTTTTAAAATTATGAATGGCACACAATATATAGTGGATCGTATGCTAAACAAGATGTATTTTTTGATTTTGTTCTCTGGATACAACATAAAGTTAGTCGTTATCCTTTGGGCTTATTTTCCTTTTCACATTATTTGATATTTTGGTAGGCATGATGTCTTTATAAGTTTTTGCATGATCTGATGTTATTAATGCGCACAATATATAGTAGATCGTATGATCACCATGATTGATCATAACAAAGTTTCTGAAAATTATTAATCGCATGTTGTTTATTGAAACATGCACAGGTATGGATGAAAATCAATACTTGAGCAACCTTTTAGGCACCGTAAACGGAGGAGCTGAACCAATGATTATTTCTCGGGCTAAGCTCTATCTATTTCTGTCCACTGAGAATGAATTTCTCAATGTTGTAATTTCAACCACGTATGGAGATTTGGCAACAAATAAATTCAAAAAACAGTATGTCGCTCATGCTGCTATTCTCTCTTCTCAAGATGACAAGATCAATGAAATAAATAAGCGCATAGCAGCGCTGTTTCCAGGAGAAGGACGTGAATACCTGAGTAGGGATTATGTGTCTTTTAATGATGATAATTACACTGAAGCAGTACAGTTGTATCCCAGGGAATTTCTAAACAAAGTTGAGCATGCATACATGCCACCTCATGAGCTGAGATTAAAAATTGGGCTGCCAATTATTCTCTTGGGTGGACAAACCAGGGACCAAGACTTTGCTGCGGGCACAAGGTTGATTTTAACTAAGCTGTCAGAGCATGAAATTGTCGCGGAGGTGTTAACAGGACCTGCAATTGGAGAAGAAGTGGTGATAGGAATAAGTGTGATGAAATCAAGGGACACCATACCACTAACTAGATGTCAGTTTCCACTAAAATTGCCTTTGCAATGCACATTAACAAATGCAAGGCACGAAGCTTATACAGCGTTGGGTTTTACTTGGAACCAGAGAAAGATGAAAATGATCATCCAACGTACATTGGCATTTCAAATGCAGCTAAGAATCCATCAAAAACAAAAATCATTACCATCAGAAAGAATGATTTACCAGATGGATATACAAAAACTATTGTCCATCAACACATTCCTGAAAATTCCAAGTCTATAGAACATGTTATTCTCCAAGTAGTGACCAGATGGAATGAGATTCGTGAGTAGAGGATTTGGATATCTTGAATTAGAAATTTTCTTTTATTTTTTCTTGAAAATGAATTTGTTTATGTATTACGTTTTAGTAAATGTTATGGTTCTTATAGTTTTGCATTTATGGTATCCTTTTCGGAATTGTTTTACTTGATATGTTGTTATATATGGACTAAAATATACATAGTCTCCGTTATCTATGGACTGAGATGCCAAACTATATCGCATCTAAGAATCCCTCCCACTTCGGTTACCCTCCCAAACACAGTGGGAAGGCATAGTTTTACCGCTCCACTATATACCACTCTGGTCTTCCATTTCCATTTGATATCCAATGGACATAGGATGTATCAGGCATTATTTTATACTCAAATAGATCCTCACGGAAAATGCTGAAGAAGCATGTAACAAAAATCAGCTAAATTTACATCTTTACAGCCCCTAAAAACTAACCAATTTTTGTTTTCCAACAATTGTTCTACAAAAACAAATACTCAGCTATATAAACTATGAATTTATCTGCTTTTTGGATGCACAACTGCCAGATCTGCAAGAGTTGGAATATAATATTATCCAAATGTTTCCATTTACTGGATCCGAAAGAAGGAGGCAAAAACACAGGGATTGGACTCACCAGATGATCGAGGAATCAACTATAATGCAAGCACATCGTCTAGAAAGTTTATACTCAGCTATATAAACTATGAAATTCTTTGATAAAGGTTTTCTTGTTGAATTCCTAAAAGATGCACAATTTGATGATGTACCTAGATAATGTTAATCAGAGACATATATGGAGTCGTGGTTAACTTGGACCAACCAATGATCAGAATGGGTACTATAATTTCTGTGATAAAATTGACCGATAAATCTATCAAGGCTAAGAGAATAAATGAGGAGAGTACTGGTGAAATAGTTCATATATCAAGAGAAACATTTTATGCGTATTGCAAAGGTTTACATTTAGCATTACATAGGAGACAATTTCCTATAAAGGTTGTATGCTAAATGAATTCCTTCAAAATTTTGGCTATTCTACTTTTAGATGTTGAATTTTATTGGAATGAAAAGGTTATGGCTTGTTCTTTTTAGCACATAATCAACTGTATCTAATATGTCTGAGTTCACTCACTTCAACATACATTCGTAGGCACACACCTACTAATACTGGTACGGTGATACCAATGTACACAATTATGGTACGAACAAGCATCTCGTTTGCACAAATTGGCATGATCAACATAAGATACCAACAGTATAAGATAATCAACAAGGCATTGCATTGAAGTGCCTGTATATTTTTTCACAGCAAGGCATTGGATTGAAGTGCAAGATATTGATTACCATATACTTATCGGATCAAGACCCAAAAAAAAAAAAAAGACAAGAGGCCATTCTCATAGGAAGGTTAAAAAAACAAAGGAACAAAAATGGAACAAAAATAGGAAAAAAATGGGAAAAAAATGTAGATATGACCATATTAAACTTTGAAAAGAAAACTGCAAGAAATACCGAAATTCTGTTATTTATAAAAGCTTAAAAAATCCTTCCAATATTGTGAATGTTTGCCTTTAATAACGATATTTACTTCTATACCACTAAATTCCCGGATTATTATCTTTTAATTTTAGCTTAGATTCACTTTCTGAGCATTTAATATGGAATAAATATCGTAGAGATATTTGCGGAATTCAAATATATCTAGATTTGTGCAGGGAGTGTATATTGAGTTCCATTAAAAATGAAATTTTTTCTTATAAAGGGAAATATATATATATATATATATATATATATATCTTACGGTACAAGATGTCTTGCCTGTATATATATATATATATATATATAAGATTACCTTGGTGCATTTTTATTCATAGCTACTTTGATATGGAAAACGTACAAGGCCCTTGCTATTCCAACGTCTACTTTGGTATGGAAAACCTACAAGGCCCTCGATGTTCAAGTATCCCAAAAAGAGCAAGGATACTGAGAACATGGGATACAAGACAACTAGAGACAGACGAGTTTTTCCACTTCAACATGATTTTGCTTGATAAAAATGTAAGTGACTTGCTCTTTTTTGTATATTTTGATCATTCTCTTGAAAACAACTAAATAAAAAGCGTGATTTTGCTTGATAAAGTGTAAGTAAGATGCTCTTTTTGTATATTTTTATCCTTCTCTTGAAAACAACTAATCAAACAATGATCATGGGGAACATATGCATGCCGTGATTTCAAGTGATCAATACAAAAAACACCTGGGAAAACTTAGAGAGTGTAATATAATAATTATGTCAGGCTTCATGGTTTCAGCTTACTTCGGTAAGTGGAGACATGTTCTAGGAAATCTAAGGTTATATTTCACGGATCAAACAACTGTTACCGTAGAGACTGAAAACAGGGAAGATATTCCTGTGCATAGTTTCATTCTGACTGATCTACAAGATCTAAATATGAAATATGGTGACGTCACGGAATATACGGGTAACGTTTTAGAGATTATTTTTTATATGGTTTATACTATCAGAAAAAAAAATTAAATTTTATTTGTTGTTGTGCAATTAGATGTGATGGGTATACTGGTAGGCACCTCAGAACCAGAGGTTCAGCCAAACACATCTGAGCAAGCTGCCATTAAAAGGGATATTTTGATAGATGATGAAAAAGGAGGTCTGGATAAAGTCACACTTTGGGGGGATGCTGCTAGGCAGATTAAACCAGAATTATTGAAAGATACAGATAAATATGTCGTCCTTATAATCACTTCTACATTAGTGGAAAAAATTAAAATCCTAGAATTATTGCAATTAAGATATTTTTTAATGTTTTAGTGATCATGTTTTAATAACCAATAAATGAAATGGTCGATTTATATCATATGTTTTCTACAAAAGCAACCAAAATAATCACTTGGACATACATTAGTGGAAAGTATTTATTTTATTTTATTTTTATAGGTACTTTATTAAGTAAAAAAATTATATTATAAGTAAAAAAATTATTAATATTGTTCAATCGACAGATGTGGATACTACTTGCCAATATTTACTATGAATATGGAGAGAAACCAACGAGGACCAATCGAGGAGATGCCTTTCCATAACAGATTAACTTTACGAGAGGGTTTCAAATTAATATATGATGAAAAAAAATTGGTAAGATCCAGAGTTAACAAAAAAAAATAGTTTCGTTGTGAGTAATCGTTATATCAATCTGTGATGTTATGACAGGGAATGACCTTCATGTGCAAGGCAACAATAATTGGAGTTGTGCCAGGTTCAACATGGTATTATATGGTATGTTCAGAGTGCAATACTATGCGTGTGACAATAGATGGAAAGAGTTGGTGCAATGTATGCAACTGCTGGATCAAAAGATGCGTGCCGAGGTAACATATCTACTATGAAAGTGTTGGATTACACTTAATTTTTAGTAATTATTTTGGTAATTGAACTGATGGACAAACATACGCAGATACAAGTTGGAGTTAAAAATATACAAAGATAAATCTGGAACTGGAACAATTACTGTAGAAGGACCAGTTGCCGAGATTTTGTTCAGTGATAAAGAAAAAGTTTCAAGCCTCATGCGAATCAGTTCAGTCATGAAAGAGGTATGAAACTGCATTCAATGATAATTTGAAGCATGTTGTACTTTCTAATACACTCTAAACTAAAAAAAAATTAATTGCAGAGTAATCTAGCAGAGAATATAACTGAGATTATGGAAACATGTGGAGTCACATGTGTGTTCGAGTTACAGATCGTTGGAGGGGAGATATATGGATATAGGACAGTTAACGTACGACAAATATATCATCTCAATCACGAATTGGAAGCTAAATATGAGTTCGAGAGACTTGGAGGAGTCATAGAATCAGCGAATAGTAGAGACACGCAGCATCACCATCCACACACACCATCAAGGTTCGATAAGAGAATGCAATGCTACGACCCACTAACCCCGTTAAAATCCATGAAAAAGTTGTGCATTGAAGAGGTAATTATTTAGTATATATACCTACAGTGACTTTTTAACATACACTCATTTACTAAAAATCTTTGTTTCATGCTGATATGTAGAAGCAAACATCGGATTCTAACATAGATATGGAGACCGATTAAAGGTGCAAAGAGATGGTGATTCAATTGGATAATTTCTATTGGCCAGAAAGCTAAAATCCAATTTAATAAAATAGACTACTTATTTGTCTATGGTATTTTTGAGATTTACTTAGAGACAAACTGTTTTTGGAGATTTTTTTATTAAAAAAATTATTTAGTATTAGGATGCATAATCAGGTTAATTTTGCTATCAATTTTAGAGTTCATAGTAGCAATATTTTGCAAGACAGTTTTCTGAATAATTTTTATGGGAGCTTATAAAATTTTAATCATCTTCCTGTTTGGCACTCTTTGATAATGTATTCTATATTAGTTGCTTGAAATGCATAGGAGATGCGACTCCCGTCATATTCCCGTCATATAAAATTCCAAATGATGATCTTTGTGAAAATAATTTGAGTTCACTCCTATTCAGGAAAACAAATGTTGTGGTTGTACAATTGACCACTTACGGTAATTTGTCTTTCTCCCTGTTCTTAAAAGTTAGGAGTGAAAAATTTAAGTAACTCTTAACTCGGAAAAGGGGGAGAAGTTGATTCTGAGTTTTAAGTAACTCAGAAGTTGGCCACTTATAGTTTTAAGTGGCTCAGAAGTTGATTCTGAGATACAATGCAAATTCACCAGACAGATTATGATCGTTCACAAGTAAATTTTAGATCACTTTTTATTCGACATGCAGACTCCATGAAGATGTATTAGAACAGATAAATAAAACTACAATTAGCTATATGCCGTATAATTTAATGATAAAAGTATCGTTCAGCAGAAATCCTTTAGCAGGGTTATAGAGCTCACTAAGTCGCATGACTTATTTGAAACCCCATCTTCTATCACTTCTCTTCAGTTGGTATTTGTCTACTGCATAATCCAATACAATAATCCACCTAAAATATTTTATAGCAGCCAGTATCCCCTTCCATTGGTCAATGGCTCGCAGAGAGAAGTTCTGCATCCCTCCTCAGGCCAACGAACCTGTTGCAGTCTCTATCTACAGTGTCAATCTAGATTCGATTGCCCTGGGACGTCGATGCTATTTACCAACAAAATAGGAAAAAAGGAATAGGATATCTAAAACAGAATATATCGACACAATATATGCCTCTACTTAGCCCTGGCGCTCAATTTCTATCGTGCGAAGCTGATTAATTTTCTCTACGGTTGCCATCACTATTTAGTCATGAAGCAAACACTTTTTTTAACAAACGATGTGTTCAGGGCCAGACATTATTTGGAGGAAAAATTGTAGAATACATCGCCCCATGATTTTGAAAATAGTGAATACAAAGATTTTGATATTTAGTATTTGGATTTTTAGACGACTTTATTTTAATTGTCCATTATTGTTTTCTTAGTTTCTTTCAGGTTGTTTATGAACCTCAATATTTCAGAATTTTAATCATTTTATATTTTCGGTTGCATATCTTTTGATATGTGCCCCTGATGCTACGACAAATACAACAACTTGCATGTAAAGTTAGGGTTAGGGTTATGCTACTTGCCTTCTCATGCATACAAATTTTTCCTTACCACAATTTTATCTTGACCCAAAACCTAAAGCTGGCAACCCTAGATTTCCACCGAGATAAAAATAGTATTAAAGTGATGTTTATTTTGGTATATCCCTTTTCTAATTATCTTGACCCAAAATCTAAAGCTGGCAACCCTGGATTTCCACCCGGGTAAAAATAGTAGTAAAGTGATGTTTACTTTGGTATATCCCTTTTCTAAGTAAATTAGGCTAAATACTATGAATTCAGACAAAAACAAATAGCTAATATATGCTTCGGAAAAAAGAAAACAAAATCTAAAAGTTTCCTTCAATTTTGTCCGTGATGTATTGCAGAATATTTGGCATTTTAAATATGCTATAATTTTGGCTTAAATTCCAGATAAAACACAGAAAACTTGACAAAGGTACTGATCCACTTCTAATGCTTCTACAAATATAATAGACCCCTATCTTTGGAAATACTTGAACGCGGTGTTCTGGAGACTATATAAATAGCGACGAATAGTGTCCAGGCATACGTATGATTGATTTGCTGATTGATGCACTCAAGTCTTGCTTCTTAATACATATCTCCAACGAAGGTACTTATTCTTCGAGCTATAATACTGTGGTTTTGTTAATTTATTAATCAAGTTGGTGATCTAATATAATAGTCTGGAAACATCCCCGGATTCAACACTTTTTTGTTCTCTTGCAGTGTTTGCTATGGCGCCGGAAAAAAGTAACTTAGGTATGTTGTCCTTTTTGGGATTATTATTATCGATAACTAATTTGATTGTTAGCTTTGTTTTGTTTTTTTGCTGAATTTTTTTTGGTGTAGGTTTGAAGTGTAGCTTAGGTAACTTAGGTATGTAGCTTTGTTTTGGGGTATCATGAATTATTATTGAAGTGTTTGAGACTAGGGTGAACGCACCTGTGTATGCACGTACTTGATTGATGGATAACATTGTGTAAGATTGTCTGACACTTATTATCAGAAACGAAGTTTCGAAGCATTTTTACAGAAAGGCATGTCTTTGAAAGGACATACTGCTGGGGTTTTCAGTTTGTTATCGGTTGATTTGTTTTTTCTTTTCTGTTTTTTTTTTCCTTTTCTGGTTTTGATTTATTATGTATTTTAAAACTTAATGCGGTTTTAATTTTCAGAGACATGATTTTATTATTAATTATTCATTGCCTGTGTGATGGATGCATGCTTTGTGTAATTGCAGTACAAACAAGGATTACATATACTCCTTTGGATCATATTACCGAGAATAATAGCCGTCAGAAGATGGTCAAGGTGAAGGTCTTGAAATTATGGAAGTCTGCGAATCCAAAGACAGGTGAAATATATGGACTGGAAGTGCATTTGATGGATGAACATGCAAGTGTTGTATAATTTTATTTACTTTTATTATCTTAGATTTTTGGTGGATGGATTATTCTGTAGGCTACACCTTTTTTTTCTCTTTTTATCCCAGGGAACTCAGATACACGGTAAGGTGAGAAATGAGAATATGAGATTATTTGAGGGCCAGCTACATGAGGAAAAAGTATTTTCAATTGAAAGATTCACTATTGCAGTAGCAAAAGGAAATTACAGAATTGTTGAATACAAATATAATTTGTGGTTCAATAAATTTACTAAAGTACGTCCATTGAATGGTGATCATCCGAGTTTTCCAGTGCAATCATTTGAATTCATTGATTTCGGAACTGCATATTTAAGGAAGGACAGTACTATGTATTATTCAGGTAATGCTGCTTATGTTTGAAGCTATATGCATATATTTAATAAATAAAATTGATATTAAATTATATAATTTATTACAGCTGCTATTGGGAAATTGAAAGCTGCATCACCTGCCGTTATGAAAGCAGTTGAGAACCAGGAGAGCTACGAAGAAGTCCCTATGAGAGAAATAATAATCGAAAATGCAGAGTAATGCGACACATTTGTCGAAAAATATATGTTTACGACTTTATGTTTGTATTTAAATCTCTTGACTAATCAATATAATTTTAATGCAGGGGAATTGCTATGGCTATGACTTTATAGGCTGAATTGACCAACGTAATACAGGATGAAATGATAGGAGGTGATGGTACTGATCCAATAATTGTCATAGTTACGGGAACCTTCGTTAGGGAACGCCTAGGCAAGTACTATGAATATTAATCCTATCCTTATGAAATCAGTCATTCGAGATAACAAAATTATATCCATCTAACATCTCCTTGGCTTAATAGGGTGGACTTTCCTTGCTACATCACCAGCATCGAGCATATTTTTTAATTTGGATGTACCAGTTGTCCACGAATTTCGAAAAATGTAAGTGGATAGTAGTAGTTGTATCTATGCATTTTTTGGAGGTATGATTAATCTGGAATGTTTTTATGTAGGCTGGACACAGAAAATGCTCCGGTCGAGACAATCGAAGTAGCCAAAGAGGATGATATAAATGAAAATATACTTACTATCCAGGAAGCAACCGATAAGCTGGAATTCGATGAAAACAAGGTAAATAAGTGATTGCGTATTGCATTTATTGTGTATTACATTTATTGAACTATTAGTGGCTAAATTTGCGGTGTATATGGAAATTTTAAACTAGGATACGACTTTCACCTGTGAAGCCACAATACTCGGGTTGGTTGACGATAGAGAGTGGTATTATATGGCCTGCCAAGAGTGTAATAAGAAAGTCAAGTATAATAAAGACAATCATCCTTGCTGCATAAATCCTTCCTGCAAAAACTATAATACAGAATGTGTGGAAGCCATGGCAAGGTAAGTAGAATAGTTTATTATGTGAGATCAGTTATATGAAGTGTATTTCTTAACCGGGGAAATCATGTAACTACAGGTACATGTTAAATATGAGAGTAAGGGACAGGAAGGGCACAACTGCAGTTTTTACAGCCCTGGGATGGACAACAGAAAAATTGATGAAATATGGTGCTGAAGTTCAACTCCAGCGCGTGGAGCACCTAGATAAGGTAGGAAATTCTTACATGGACTAATTTACTGTAGTAATATTTTGTGCGAACATCATTCTCATTAGATAACATTTTTCAAGTTGCAGCTTAATGAGAAGGAAAAGTCAGAAAAAATATTTGAACAAATCAAGGGCAAGACTATGGTTTTCAAGTTAATGATTACCGAATACAATGTACAGTACCAATCCGACAATTTCACCATCATGAAAATATTCAGGAACGAAGGTGAGACCAGGCAGGGATCCTCCAAATCCATGGCCAAGGTAATGATACCATATAGATTTTTGGTTCATAAGCATGTTCATTGATCCATGTTTTGAGTGATACTAATCATGAATATATAATGGCAGAGTGGTGGTGGAGGCGAGGAGCGGACTTTGAGATCACTCTCTCTAAGAAATGGAAAAAGGTTGCTGGGCAAGGATGTAGGTGGAATTACTCCTAACACACCGGCAAAAAAGGATCGCAAGAACGCGGCACACAATGCCGACGCTTAGTGGAATTTTTTTGGGAATACGCTCATCTAGGGCATTTAGAATTTACTTATTATTTCAATTAGATTACACAACTATCTAGGTTATTTAGGCGTTGGTTTTATAGACATACTTATGTTATTTCGTTTCGGTAAGTGGGATTCATTTTTTACAGATTATAATACTATGTTTACTGTTAAGTATTAAGTTTTAGTTATTAAATTCACTTCAAATTTTGAATATTGAATTTGTTGTCAGATCTGTGGTATATATTTGATTTTATATTTTCATCTTTTTATACGGCATATGATATAGCTTTCTTCTACTGAGTTTATGCCTGTCCATTCATGCACTTTAAAAAATTAAAAACGTGTTAATATAATAGGCCTTTGCACCAAGTGTGTTCTCTATTTCTTACCATACACTGCAAATAAAAGTGCCATAACAAATATTGTAGTTTTCTTTGTGTTCAAGTTTCGAAAGTCCATGTTAGGGATGCCAGACATACTGTACATAATACCTTGCTTTTGCAGCAGACAGTTTTGAAGAACAGTCGAGAAATAAGAATGACTCTCAACAGAAAAATAGCTCACCAATATATTCTGATGACGAAAGGGAATTGAAACGTTATATAAATAACCAGCATTATTGTTACGAAATACAGTGTTACCGGTATTTTGCAATCGAGTTTTATGAATCTAAAAAGGAATGGATTAAAGATCATTACAAGAGGATCCTATTTATGTACAGCGATAGGAGGAGACAACAACACGAACTGCAGAAGTTAATACAATACCAAAAATTTGACAAAGCCTGGGAAGATATCACCTTTGATCATCATATATAATAAAAAACGAAACTTAGAATACAAACATTAAATGATATTCTGATTTTATTATAGATTCATGAAGTTTTTAGTTGAGGTCTTTGATCCCTCGATTGATACATATATTCTCTCCATAGTGTCCTTTTC
This sequence comes from Papaver bracteatum, assembly GCA_023529315.1. Classification (NCBI taxonomy): domain Eukaryota; kingdom Viridiplantae; phylum Streptophyta; class Magnoliopsida; order Ranunculales; family Papaveraceae; genus Papaver; species Papaver bracteatum. Next base: position 975,462 of record JAJJWX010001167.1, read on the forward strand.
CATCCCGTTCCATTAACCTTTCCCAGCCAATTAACCCTTTTAATCCTACACACGTTCAAACCGGAAAGACCATGATATACATGCGGGTACGGCCCATGAATAGGAGTATACTAAAAACCTAATTTAATATCAGAAAGCTATATATATCTTTGATAGAAGTCTACAACCCTAAATTCATATTTTGGTGTGCTTCGCTCTAAGGTAAGAAGACAGCTTCTCTGCTATTTTTTTTTTTTTGATTTTCAGAATAACCTTGATAACATCTGCAATTCTGATACAGAAATAAACATAAATATGGCTGCAAATCACGAATACAGAATCATAGACACGGTACATGAGGATTCTTTTCAATATACTACAGATTTCTTGAACAGTTTGGAGTTCGTTAATGTACCCCAACATCTTATTAGACTACAGGTAGGCATGACAATAGTTGTGATTAGAAGATTGACTACCAGCGTTCCGAATGGAAGCACACTTTTAGTAACATCCTTATCTAACAAAGTGATTCGGGCTCAGATACTAAGCGGAGAAGTGGTTGGTGAAATTATTCTCATCCCAAGGATTTTATTCAAGGTGTACTATTATGCAATGGGTGTAATGAATATTGTTTATCGAAGGCAATTTCCAATAGCATCAGCCTTCTAGGAAAAGATTTATTAAATCTAATGTAATAAATTCGAAGTTATCCAAAAATTATTCAAGTACTTTAATTATTCAAGTTCTTTTATTGCATAGTTTTATGTGACATGCGGCTAGGTGAACCAATTGAGAAATGCACCTGATTAAAACCTAGTTCTGAACTAACTTTATGAACCTAAATCAAGTTATAATAATTTACAACTACTGAGTATATATATTTTGAAACGATGAAGATAAAAAATTTGATCGACGGTGAATGCACCAGTTCAGATCAAAATCCCACAATGGCCACCATATAACTGAAAACTCGAAATTGTTACACTGTATTACATTTGATGAATCATGATTTCCTTTCTAACAGTCTTATATGGGGCAAAATACTAGGCCAGAGACATCGAGCAATCGAAGAACTAACAAACCAAACATAAGATTACCAATTGGTCCTGCCCAACCAGACATCAGATAGCTAAATGCATAGTTTTTGGTGGCTCGGGTAACCCTAAAGTCTTCCTACCTAAAAATAGTTTCAAATATTTTTATTTATTTTTTAAGGTGAAATATAAGCTAAAAATGGTGTCAAATATCTTTGTTAAGAAATATAACGTTGGAAATTCCTTAAACATACAAAAAAAAATCCATCAAAGCCTAATTTAATAGATTCTTTAAACATAGTTATCCAATTACGGTAGCAAAGTAGGGCACCTAAAATAAATAAGTTTTTGCCATTTTTATCCACACGCGGTAAGAAAGAAAAAACCTAATTTAGCACAAGATTTCGAAAACTATAAAAGCTGAAGCTCTGGTATTTTGAGAACACGAAATCCACCTCCTATAAGAAGAAAAGAGAATCCATACGTATCGAAAGAAAGATGTCGAAGCTAATCAATCTAGGAAAAAGAAACATCCTTCAAGCCTCTCAATTGCTAGAGAAGAAAAATCTACGGAACAAGAAAAACATAATCTCTTACGAAAAAATATTGAATATGTGTAAGTAAACGTGTCGCATCAGACTAATCTCTTTTTTTGGCTGTTGTTTTTTGTTGTTTCTAAACAGGTTTACTCGATGAACTGCAAGGCAACGATTAGAGGCATAAAGAAATCTTCGGAATGGTACTACTCTGCTTGCCAGAAATGAAAAGGCAAACATGAGCTGATAAAAAACATACAGTGGTGCCACTCTTGCAGCCAAGAGGTAGAATTCCCTGAAACCAGGTAAGTAAAAAAAAATGAAAAAAAAAACTTGAAAAACAACACGATTCCCAATCTAACATAAAGAATGATTGCAGGTTGTTATTTAAGCTTAGGGTAAATGATGATAGTGAAAAAGCAATATTTGTTGTCCATGGAGAAACCGCTGAAGAGCTAATTGGTATACAGCTAAATGACATCAAGGGATTGATAGACGAAAAAAACAAGGAAAAACAACACGAGTTAAGATGCCTACTAACTCAAAAGATCAAAGGATATGAATGTGTGTTTAATATGGATGTTGCTAAACTAACTTGGGGAACAAAATGTTTTGATGTGAAAAAAATTGTCAGAGTGAATCCTTCAAACCGTGAGTTCCATCAGGTATTGATACCAATACCAATCTATACATGATGCATTGAATTTAAAATACTATGATTCTAACAAGTTGTATTTTCAGGTTACTACTGCTAAAATTTCAAAGCGAAAGCAGGTTCTATCTGATAACGAAAGTGAGTACAATAAAAGCTCTACCGACTCTGATGAAATTTCGGTTATAACACCAGCCAACAAAAAATGTTGCAGGAAACTTATCCTGTTATCTGACAGTGAGACGGAAGAAACCAAAGATTCTGAAATGGTCATCGTATCAGACAACGATAATTAGAAGTTCAATCGGAGTACAACATTACCATGAATTATGGTTTAAGGAAATAATAAACTAGATGGCTTTGTCAATTAGTATTAGTCCCATTTTTGTTTAGCGTTCTCTTGGTAGAAGTTTTTATTTTTAGGGTTCTTTGTATGCCCTTATTTTTTCTCATTGTTCGAATACTTTGCAAATATATTTAGCATTAACTGATGAAACATGTCTCGAATAAGGCTACTACCACAATAGACGAAGCAACCCTAACTGTTTTTCTATCAACAAACAAACCCTAGCTCTGTATGAATATATGCAATCTAAAAAAAAACCCAGCTCTGTATGAATATATGCAATCTAAAAATAATAAAAAAACAGCTTTGTATGAATATATGCAAAAGGGGTGCGAATCTTTTATTTGATACGAACGGTGTGGTTTTATTCTACCAACCAAGAGAAGTTTAATCCCTACCAAGTAGTTTAAATTTACCTTGCTTGCCATTTTCAATCAATTCTTTGTTATTTGCAGAATTTTGAACTGTGATTTAGAATCGTTTTTGTTTTATTACTATCAAGCTCCATGGTAGAACTTCAATATATCATTTAGTAATAACTGACTTATGAAGTACACATGATTTTGACTTGAATGACCCCAGCTCCAACAATGGAAACCCTAAATTTAATCGGAATAAAAGTTATATTAGAATATTTATTACCTTTTTAACGTAAATCTTATTATGGGGAAAATATCTAATATGTATCTTATAAATCGGGTAGAGTATCCGGAAACCATGGATTGTATAGAACCATAATATCTAAGCATATTTCGGATTCCTTTAATATCGTTACATTCCAAATATTTAGGTGCTCTGTATCTTTCTTACCAAGCAATACAATTTAATAAATCATATATAACAGTGATATTGCACCAACCAAGCTTCTATTGTTTCAATATCTACTAAATTAAATCCCAGAAAAGAATCAAGAAATATGACTAAGCAGATTAAGTTGAAAGAAAAATACGAAAAAGAAGCAACCAAGGATGATGACCAAGGCATGTAAATTTATTTCAGCATATTGCAGATTTCATATAGCTATTATTTTTTTTGCATCGTTTATCAGTATATGACTGTGAGAGACGAGTTTTTTAATAATATTCTAAACTTTGGCGAATTGAAATGTATAACAGGAATAGAAGAAGAACGTACTACAGAAAAAATCTACCTATGGTTTGAAACAACTCAAGGAACGTCAATCATGGATCACGGCATGAATGTGATTCCGACATCAAAGGAAGAATTTCTGGACAGAGTTATCGAAAATTCGTATCCAGGATTTGATGAAAGAAACACTGAAAAGGGATATTTCTCGAGGAGAGCCATCTTAGCTTTTCATTCTGACAAGGTGTTCGAAATAAATTCGCGCATGGCTACCTTATTTCCAGGAGCAGAGCATACATATCTAAGCAATGACGCTTTATCTCCATCTTCATATGACTATGCAAACATGGTCCATACACTATGCATAGAATTTCTAAACGACACAACATTTCCCCACATGCCGAATCATATACTGCGTTTAAAAGTAGGGATGCCTGTAAAACTGCTGAAACAGATCGATGATGGAAAGATCACCCCATCAGGTACAAGACTTCGCATATTAAAATTGGAAGAAGAAGATATAGAAGCAGAGGTACTGGGTGGTCTAGATGTTGGGGAAAAAATAGTAATTCAACGCCAATTGATGTCATCCGGTGGAGGATTGGACATTCTGAGATACCAGTTTCCAGTGAAGGTCTGTTTTGCTATGACGATAAACAATATTCATGCAGAGAGTCTACGCAGCATTAGATACTATTTGAATACTGATACATTCAGGGATAGGCAAATGTACTTCGCAATTTCCCCATTGACAGACCATCAGAATTCGCATTTAAATATTACGGTAATTTCCCTAAGTTCTTCTGAAAGAGGATACACAAAGACCATTTTAGCGGAACCGGTGGTTGACAACGTATGTCTTATAGATCGATTTATTAGCGACGAAGCACAATTTCATTTTAGAATTTATACTTAGGCCCTTTATTTATTAGGAATACTTATACTCAGTTTACCTTTTACTTCTGTTTAGTTTTCCCTATCAATAATGTTTGCTATTTTAGATGAATTCTTTGTTGGTTGATGAATCAAAAATAATAAAATTTTATTACTATCAATATTTTTGGCCCTTTTTTGTTCGTTTTTTTTATTTTCTTGCACACTTTTTTGTTCATTTTTTTTTAAAAAGAACATTCAATATTCCACAAGTAATAAATAGACCCGTGCATCGCACGGGTGACAATCTAGTCATTATAATTTGATAGTCCATGCTTAGGAAACTCTGATGGGTTATACTTAGGAGATGCGAGTTTATTATCGAAAGTTATATTAATAATAGGTGTTGCAATAGAACAAAGAAATAAATTCATATTTGGAATTCGAATTCTTTTCGGTACTCAGTTAGAAATAGTATTGGAATCCGTTGACCCTGGTTACTGACGCTCTCTCTTATCATATCCATTTTAGTTTAGCTTAATTTTATTATTTCATTTTCCATTCTTAAAATCCATAAAAAAATATTTCTGGTTAATTGATTGAGAATATTGATTATTAGTATTTCCACCGCTCTTTATGGGAACGACCCGTACTTGTCGTTGTCTGCATTGTAGACACCGTACGATTGCGGTTATTATTATATAAGCATCTTCGGATCCTATCAAGAAGTTATAAACAAAGTTGTAGCTATTGGGCAGAAGTCTAAAGGTGTTGCAGGACCAGACAACAAGAGAGTTACTACTAGAGGAGAAGACAAGAGAAGGGTTGAGATATGTAAAAACAAGACTCTACCAGATGAAAGAGGAGAAAAGGTGTGTGAACATTGCAAGGAGAATGGTCATATAAAGGACGCTTGCTGGGTTCTATATCCACATCTCAAGCCAAAAAAAATCATGTGAGTCTGAAGGACAAAGGTGCTTTAAGAAAAATGTCATGTTAATAGAATCTGTAGATGATGAAACGATCTTTGAAATATATCAACCTGATCCAAAGCTTATGTTGACGACAAGGCTAGCAGATACAGAACTAGTGGATCTCCATGAAGAATTATTTTATGTTAAGATACAAGTAAAGCAAAGCATTGTAGAGGCTATAATTTTCTTTGGTAGTCAAAAGAATTTAATATCAGAGAAGCTTGTGGAACAAATGGGATTGACAACAACTGCACATCCAAAACCTTACCCATTGGGATGGATACAGAAGGATACTGAATTTCAGGTAACCATGTAGTGTCGATTCAAATTTGCTATTATTGATAAGTTTATTGATGAAGTTGTATGTGATGTCGTACCATTAGATGTAACACAAGTCATATTTGGAAACCCATATTTCTGGGAACGAGATGATGTTCTCTATCATAGGGAACGTGTCTATTTGTTCAAAAAAAAAATGGGAAGGAATTTCGAGTTCAGGCTAGTAAAAAGCATTTACCTATGCAAATGGTTACCAAAAACCAAGTTTAGAGGCTGATCAATGCTTGTGGTATGTTCACCTTACTACTAGTCATACATGTGAATACAGAAGAAAGGAAAGTAACCTTACATACTACACTTTCCACCAGACAAGAAAGTGAAGTAAGTTCACTAAAGAAGAAGTTTTTGGATTTATTTCGAGAAGAAACTACTATACCACCTAAAAGAAGTGTGGAGCATGAGATTACGCTTACTGGAGACGCCTCCTTACTAAACTTGGGATTACACAAAACCTCTATAACTGAGTCGGAGGAAATTAAGAGACAAGTACAAGAATTACTTGAGCAAAGGGTAATTGTGCCAAGTTGTTCTCCTTGTGGTTCTCCAGTTCTACTTGTACCAAAGAAGGATGAAGGACAGAGAATGTGTAGATTACAACGCTCTCAATAAGATTACCATTAAGAATAGGTATCCATTACCAAGGATTTATGATCTTCTTGATCAATTAGGGGATGCAATATACTTCACCAAACTCGATCTCAAGTCCGGATATCATCAAGTGTGGATTAAAGAATAAAACCCTTGGAAGACAACATTTAAGACTCGACAATGATTGTTTGAGTGGATCGTTATGCCCTTTGGATTATGAAATACACCACCTACTTTCATGAGACTCATGAATGAGGTATTACGAACTTTCATTGACGATTTTTTCATCGTATACTTAGACGATATTTTGATATTTAGCAATACATGGGAGGAACATTTGACGTATGCGTCCAAGGTGATATCTGTGTTAAGAGAGAATTCGTTACGATTGAACGGGAAGAAAGGTGAGATTGGTAGACAAGAATTAATTTTTCTTGGATTTGTGATTGGGAGAGGAGAGATAAAGGTCGATCTAGGAAAGGTTGTTGTTATTTCTGCATGGCCAGCTCCTACAAATATCACTAAAGTTCGGAGTTTCTTAGGAGCTTGTCAATATTTTCGCAAGTTTATAAGACATTTCTCACAAATTTCATCTCCTCTACATGGTTTAACCAAGGCTAATACCGTGTTCAAATGGGAGCCTAAACATGAAGTTACTTTTCAACTACTGAAGAAAAAGATTTCAGAAGCACCAGTTATGACATTGCCCAACTTATAGAGACCTTTAGAAGTAGAGACAGATGCATCTAACTATGCATTGGGGGAAGTGTTATTACAAGATGGAAGACCAGTAGCATATCATTCAGAAATGTTCACTGGACCAGTTTATAATTACCCTACATATGATAAAGAGTTGTATGCTATGCATCAATCTATGAAGCATTGGAGACCATATCTACTAGGAAAACAAGTTGTAGTCCACACAGATCATAAACCCTTACAGTATCTACAGACTCAATCCAATCTACAACAGGCTAGACATATGAAATGGGCATCTTACTTAAAGCAGTTCGGTATTCACATTAAATATAAACAAGGAGCAACCAATAAGCTAGATGAAATGTTGTCTAGACCACCTTCTAGTAAGGATTTGGTTGTAGCAATACAGACTCAACCATTATTGCCAAGTGACTATGCTCATAAGTATGAAGGAGATAAAGACTTTGGTGAAAAGTACAAGAAGTTGAGACAAGGGAACTCAAGTAAGTTTTGAATAGTTGATGGGCTAATATACAAAGGCGTTGCTCTATGTATTCTACATGGTGAATATAGAATGCACTGGATAAGAGAAGCACATACTTCACGTATAGCTGGAAATTTTGGCATGGAGAAGACATTACTAAATTTGAAGCGGTATATGTATTTGCCAAAAATACATCTGGATGTCTCAAAATATGTTCGAGGGTGCGTTTTATGCAATACATCAAAACTCTCCAAAAGAAAAAGAGGATTGTATATTCCATTACCAGTTCCTACCAGACCATGGGAAAGTATTTCAAAGGATTTTCTTGGAGGTTTACCAATGACTAAAGATGGGAATGATTACACCTTTGTCGTTGTTGATAGGTTCAACAAGATGATCAATCTAATTCCTTGTAAAAAGACTGTAACTGGAGAAGGTGCATCCAAATTATTCTTTCACTGTGTTTGGAAGCATTTTGGATTACCCACCTCCATTATCCCTGATAGAGATAGTCGATTTCTAGGTCAGTGTTGGACCAAGCTATGGAGTCTAATGGATACAAGTCTCAAGCACAGCACGAAATAGAACTTTGTTTCATCTTTTAAGGGATATAATTCCAAACATCCCAAGACTTGGGGTGAAAGTTTACCTTTCATACAGTTCTCTTTTAATAGAGCTTTTCATGGAAGTACTCTGAAATCTCCATTCGAAGTTTGCTTAGGATATTTACCTCAGAGCCCATTTGATATGGGATTTTCCATCTCACAAGGTATGGAATCAACAGAAGAAGAAGAAGAAGGCAATAGAGCTCAAAAGTTTATTGAAAGAATACACAAGATACATACTTTAGTAGAAGCTCATTTACAGAAGTCACAAGCTAAGTACAAGGTTAAACATGAAAAACATCGTGTTCCTTGTCATTTTTCTAAAGGATATTTGGTGTGGTTACATACAGGGAAAGAACGACTCAAAGGTGAAGGAAATAAGCTTAAACCCATACACAATGGTCTATTCAGAATATTGAAGTAGTTTGGAGATAATGCTTTTCAGCTGGATTTACCACCATACATGCAGATGTATTATGTCATTAATGCGGAATACTTGAAGTTATTTGAACCTCCATTACTTAATGAAGAATAAGATCAAGAACGGAAGTTACCACTAATTGAAGATTTGTGGGTAGAACGAGAGGTGATCCTCAAATAAGATTGCATTGTTGAAGTTAAGGTGACACCTTCCAGAAGAGGAGATCGTGTGATGTTTCGTGTGGGACGTGTAGGTCAAATACCAAGTAAAGCAAGATGGTTCAATAAAGAGCAGGGGGAGACTGAGTTTCCCCATATTCATTTCAATGATTCCACATGAGTTACATCCTCCTAAAGTGGGGGAGCCATGATACAGGAGTATCGTGAGTATGTGCAGGTTATATGCACATAATAGTTGAGCCATGTTTTGGATAGTAACGTGAGTTGTGCAGGTTATATACACAGAAGAGTTGAGTCATGTTTTGGCTAGAAGTTGGTCGACAAGTTTTTTTGATCAACAAGCTTTGAGGTTTCCTAACTTAGATAGGATTCCTAGTTTAGATTAGTTCTAACACTCATAACATTATTTTCTTTTTCAGCAAGTTTACACTCCTATAAAAGGAGGAGATTTGTTGGCTAGAAATGAAGAGAAAAACGAGAGAGAGTGCAGCTATAGTTTTGGTTTGTAATAGAGTTTTTTCTGTCACAGTTTAAATAAGAAGAAGTTAAGTAATAGAAGAAGAAGAAGTTAGCAGAATCCATTGTGTTTTACTTTGTGTTCTTATTCTTTTCTTTATATTTCTCATAGTTTTTCTTAGACTCAGTACTGACTCTAGGTACCACTGATCGATTGCGTATCACCCTGTCGCAACCATCTTCCTGTTGAAGTTATTGCTGGACCATACAATGATGGACACGCGGATTTTCTAATTTATGATGTTGAGAAGCCTCAATAAACTACTGAGTATGGTGCTACAACCAGGGCTGAATCTGTCAATTCTGATGTTGTTGCTGACACTACATGTGTATCAGTGGATATGCTTAATCAAATTTTGCAAAAGCATATTACAACCATAGTAAGTATTCCACCTTCGTGCAGACTAAATTTTTCCAGAACCCTCAAATCAACATTAGACAAGGTCATTGCTAAGCCTAGAGATTTTAATTGTTTGGCTGCAACTTTTTTTACTTCCTATTTTTACATTGAATCTCTATGTTCCAAAATATTATATGGAAGAACGGTCTGGCACAAGAAATAAACTACAGATCTCTGCAATCAACCAATCACTAACCAAATGGAGAGAACCCAAAGGTTGTGCATTCTTGACTCAGAAGATCCTTAGCCTTTCTAGTGACATCGATAGTCGCAAGCTTCCTAACAAGAAGAAGACTAAGAATTCCAAAATACAGGCTTGTCGAAAGAAGCTAAGTTATGGTCACTATACTGTTGTGGTTTGTGTTCTTTCCTATGATGGTATTTTCCCTCCTACACCACTTACTCCATACGAATTGCAGCAGAAACACCCTCATGCGCCTCCTCCTTCCATTCCAGCATATGATATTGAAACACCCTCATTATCTGTGGATGCTAAAGTTGTGCTGGCTGCAATCAAAAGCTTTCATAAAGGTACAGCTTGTTGACATGACGGCTTAAGGGATCAACACTTAATCAATGCACTGAGTAGACCGACTACTGCAGTGGCTGATTAGCTATTGGAATCAATGGTTGGGGTTATCAATCTGTAGCTTGCAGGTAGTTTTCCATCAGAACTAGGTGAATATTTGCCTAGTTCTCCATTAACACCTTTGCTGAAGCCTAAAGGTGGTGTAAGGCCAATTGCGGTGGGAACCATCTAGAGAAGACTATCCTCAAAGTTAGCTGCCAATGTTGTGTGCAAAGATATCACAGCCTATCTTGGTTCACATCAATTTGGAATGGGAATACCCTGTAGTGGTCAGGGGATTATGCATGCATATAATAGGTTATTGGAGTTAAAATTTAATCACTGCACTCAGACTATGCTTTTGGTTGATTTCTCAAATGATTTCAACTTAGTAGACAGAGCTACTTTGATTCGTGAGGTTCGAAACCATTTCCAAAGCATTTCTAAATGGGTAGAGTTTTTCTACTCCACACCCGCTAGATTGTATTACAACCAACATATACTTTCGTCTACTTTGGGTGTTCTGCAGGATGACCCACTTGGTCCCCTATTATTCTCACTTGCATTACGTCCTCTTGTTGCTAATATTATTGCAGAATGTACGCTAGACCCTCATGCCTGGTATCTAGATGACGGTACTATTGTTGTGGATCCACTAGAGGTTTCTAAGGAATTGAAGATCATTCAAACTGAAGGTCCTAAGAGGGGGTTGCACTTGAACATTAAGAAAACAGAACTATTTTGGCCATCCTTCGATCCTAGAAGGGATATACCAGGTTTATTTCCTCTCGACATTGGTAAGAAATCTGTGGGTGTCAAATTGCTTGGAGTGCCGGTTAGTATGGACCTCCAATATTGCAGTTATAAGGTTTCAGGTAGAGTTAACAAAACTATACTTTTCATGAACAAAGTGAAGAAATTACAAGACCTACTATGAGAATTATTGTTATTGCGTAACTATTTTGGAGGCTCAAAACTCTAATTTACACTTCGCACAACTATCCCAACAACTATACAGTCTGCTACAGCTCAGTTTGATGGCCACCTAATGCAATATTTACGTCAGATAATGGTTGGAGACGGTGCATGCTTTGGTTTAGTTCAACAATGCCTAGCTACTTTACCTATGAAAGATAGTGTCTTAGGCGTCTATACTATGGCTGATACTGGTAAGTATTGCTTTCTTTCTACCTGTGCTCAGACTCAACCCTTGCAAAATAGGATTTTGAACCTTCCATCTGCATCTGACCCAAGTCCTAGTTATGAGAAAGTTATGCAGTTCTTTACATAGGCTTGTGGACTCTCAGCTTCCACCTTTAACATCAACAATGTTGCCCCCTTTATATGAAGTCTTTGGTAGCTTTATACTTTGGTGTTGTTAAGGAAGCTATTACAACCAACTTTGCTCTTACGGATCGGGAGTACCATCAGTGGAAGTGTAATAGGATTGAGCATGCAATGCATTTTTTAAAATCTATTCACATAAGTGGTTTGAATCAGGCAGTAGGTCCTAGGCAATTCAGTTCAGTCTTGCAGTATCGCTTCGGAGTACCCCTTTTTGTTGAAGGCGGAAAGTGTTCATGTTGTGGCAAATCTATGGACATATTTGGTGAAAATGCCTTGCACTGTGCCAGCGGTCTCGGTCCTAAGTTTCGTCATGATTTTCTTAGAGATTTTGTCTCAGATATGTGCTATAAGGGGGTGCAGTCGTAATAAAATAAGTCTTTTTAGGGTTCTTATCAGATGATATCAATAGAAATGAAGTGAAGCCTTCCGATGTTCTAGTATACAACTAGGAAGATGGGAAGGATGTTTGTTTTGATGTCACAGTTGTATCCCCTTTTACGAGTGCCAGAACTCGCAACTACACATCGGGCCATGCTATCTCCTCCGCAGTTTCACGTAAGTGTACCAAATACTTGGATAAGTGTTCTTCACATGGCTATGGGTTCAATGTTTTGGCTTTTACTACCTTTGGTGATCTTGGCGAAGATGCTATCATATTCATGAAGAGATTTAGAAACTTCTTTATTCATCATGATGCTAACCATAAAGTTGGTGGCTCTTTGTTTCATAGATTAGGCATTACTATTCAAAAAGGTGTGGGTGCCCAGCTTGTCGCTCGGCTACCTTCTACCGACGTGTATTGATTCTTTTGTTAATTTTTTGAGAATAATAATAATAATAATGCCTTAAAAAAATATATAATAATTACATGTGTTCCCTGAAGTTTCATGCGTTCCAGGAGGTCCCAGGTTCAAGTCCCAAATGGCGTAATATTGAAGGAATTAACATGGAAGGTAGTGTTAGTTTTCCCCCCTTGTGACACAATCTCGCCCTCCCTCCCGCTTCGGCTCCCCTTGGCAAGGTTACCCATGAGGCTCGATGGTAGGCTAGCACAGCAACTTGTTCAATTAATGTAGTAGTATGTCGTTGGAGCCTAGCTTGTTAGGCTTCCAACTAGTTTCATGTATAATAATAATAATAATAATAATAAGGGACCTGGTTGGGGACATATTCTATAAAGCTGGTGTCGCGGCACGTAAAGAGGTATCACTTAGTTCTGGGCTAATACCCGCGGATGTACTAGCGTACAACTGGGAGAACGGCCGGGATGTGTGTTTTGACGTCACCATTGTTTCTCCATTTACTAACAGCAGATATCGCAATTTCACCCTTAGGCAAGCCATCTCAGAGGCCATTACGCGCAAACGTAACAAGTATTTAGCAATATGCTCTGAACATGGATATGGTTTTGGCATCCTTGCTTGCACTACTTTTGGTGGTCTCAGTGATGATACCGAAGTACTTTTGAAGCGACTGAAGAACTGTATGGCGAATCATGATGCTAACTCTAAAATAAGAAGTTATCTATTTCATAGATTAGGGATTTTTATTCAGAAGGGAGTAGGTGCCCAACTTGTTGCACGGCTACCTACACCCTCCACTGAAGTTGTAATTTGAACATATTTACGTTTTCTAATAAAATGCCCATCGAGGTACTCCTTTTATTAAAAAAAAAAAAAAAAAAAAATTGAGTGGTGCTACTATAAGTTAATAAATAATAGTAATAATAAGTTACCACCGATATTGGCTGCACTTAAAAGCTTCCCTAAGGGTACGTCTTGTGGTAGAGACGGCCTTAGAGCTCAGCATCTACTTGATTCCATGAGTGGTGCTAGTGATGCCGTTGAGGATGACTTGTTATAGTCGATCACTGGAGTTGTGAACCTTTGTCTTGCAGGCAAATGTCCCTTAGTTCTTGGTGAATTTGTCGCCAGCGCACCCTTAACACCTCTGCTTAAACCTGGTGGAGGTTTGAGACCCATTGTTGTGGGTACCATATGGCGTAGGTTGTGCTCCAAACTGGCTGCTAATTCAGTCTGTAAAAGTCTGAATTCCTACCTTGGCAACTTCCAGTACGGCGTCGTTATTCCTTGTGGAGGTGGGGTATCTTACATTCAACCAACAGGTTACTCGAGTTGTGCAGTTCTGATGCCACTAAAACTATGTTGTTGATCGATTTTGCAAATTCTTTCAATCTTGTCGATCAATCCACCATAATAAGAGGGGTATGTGCTCGATGTCCAAGCATTGCACACTGGGTTGAATTTTGCTACATGAAACTAGCCAGGTTATACTACAGAGACTATATCCTCTCTTCAACCCAAGGTGTGCAGCAGGGTGACCCCCTTGGTCCCCTACTATTTGCCTTAGCCTTGCACCCGTTAGTCGAGAAAATTACTTCGTGCTATGCCTTAGATGTCCATGCTTGGTATCTCGACGACGGGACTTTGGCAGGTGACATGTTGGAAGTTTCGAAGGCTCTGAAAATTCTTCAGGAAGATGGTCCAAGCTTTGGGTTACATCTTAACATTTCCAATACAGAATTATACTGGCCTTCTTATGATCCGAGAATGGATACTTCCGGTGTCTTTCTTGCTCACATTGGCAAGGCTACAGGTGGATTTAAGATGCTTGGTGGTCCGGTTAGTTTAGACCCTAATTTTTTCTGTAACATCGTGTTGCATAGAGTTGATAAAACCGTACAGCTTATGGAGAAGATTCAAGAGTTACATGACCCTCAAAGTGAATTGCTTCTATTATGTAGTTGTACTGGGGTATCAAGGCTGTATTTCGCACTGCGTACAACATGCTCGAAGTCGTTGTCACCTGCTGTTGAACGCTTTGATGGGTATCTTACGAATTATCTTCGTCAACTAGTCGTCGATGATAGCGTTGGCTTTGGTTTAACCCAATAGCATCTTGCTTCACTCCCCATCAAGGATGGGGGTCTTGGTGTGCTTACCATGGCAGATACAATGCATTATTGTTATTTGGCTTCACAAGCACAAACCAGGAATCTACAACATTCCATCCTGAAGACCCCTACTGCCACGGATCTCTGCCCTGGTTTCCATGACGCCTTACAAAATTTCGAACAAGCTTGTGGGCTTTCCTCCACGGATTTCAACATTAGTGATGTCTCCCCCTATTACATGAAGTCATTAGCGGAAACTTACTTTGGTGCAGTTCGTGAGAAGGTACCCTCTCGTTTCACTCTTTCTCCTCGTGAGGTTGCGGTTTGGAAATGCAATAGAGTTAAACATGCCATGGATTTCCTTAAGGCAATCCAGATACCTGGTCTTAATCAAGTTGTGGGGCCTAGGAAGTTTAGTTCAGTGTTGTAGTATCGTCTATCTATACCTCTCTTTGAAGAAGGTGGCAAATGTTATTATTGTGGGAAGCCCATGGATATTTTCGGTGATCACGCCATTCATTATGCTAGTGAGGTTGGGCTCAAGTTCAGACATGATTTAGTGAAATACATCCTAGCAGATATGTGTTATAGAGCTGGAGTGGTTGCCAGAAAAGAGGTTTCTTTGGGCATTATCAACGGAAAAGAATTTTGGCATGCGGATATTATGGCTCATAATTGGGAAGATGGCAGAGATGTTTGTCTTGATGTCACTGGTGTCTCCCCCATTCATGTTATGGTCATAAAAAGGATAATGTCCCTGGTCACGCCATCTCAGCAGCTGTCACCCGCAAGAACAATAAATATTTGAATGTTTGCACTTCTCTTGGTTATGGCTTTGGTGTGTTGGCTTTCTCCACCTTTGGTGAGTTGGGTACGGATTTCGTAATTTTTCTGAAGCGAATAAGGAATTGCATGGCTCGTCATGATGGCAATTTCAAGATGGGCAATTCTTTTTTTCATAGGTTAGGGATCGTTATTCAGAAAGAAGTTGGCGCCCAGCTTGTTGCTAGGTTGCCCACCATTCCCTGTAATATTGATTTTGATGTTAATTTTTAATAAAATGCCTTTGTGGCGCCTTTTTTTATAATAATAATAATAAATCTGGAGAGAGACTCTACGGCGAAAACCCTGGCGATTGAAAACCTGAGTTACCTTTTCTGTTATTATACCTTCAATCTTCATCTGAACGCCATCAGGACCCACCTTGCTCAATTCCCCATCAGTTTCTTCATCTTTTGACACCTTCAAGCGTATCCCTTTGCAATCTCGTGAGTTGCAGGTTACGGTTAGGATAGTTATTTTTATTCATCTTCACCAAGATGCCGAGAACTATATCATATTTAAGGAAAGCCACTCCATCTTCCAGAGTGCTATCCCTTTCACAAGGTGGATCCTCTTATTCATCTGCATAACCCTTCACAACTTCCATGAAGAACAGTGTGTTGGCTGTTAATGATTCAGATGATGATACAACGTGTCATTGTCCCTATAAAGGCTTTGAAGGTTGCTAGGACTGTGTAGATAGTAGAGGATATGCAAAAAGTTCCATTTTCAGGCATATACAAGACAAGCACTTTTCTATTACGAATGGTTTAACCATCTTCAAGAAAAGGATTTTTCATAATTTTCACGTTTACAATGCATGGGAAAAGCTTCTGAGGCACCTACGTATGTGGTTATGCTTCCCCTGTATGGAATGGTACTCTTGGAAATTCCCATGCAGAGATCATAAGGGTGGAACCTTGTCAGGTCCTTACAATGGCAGAAGCGCAAAATTTTCTGATTTACGGTATTGACAAGCCAACCTTACATGTCGTTGTGACTTCCAATACAACCATTGATTCGTCTGATGTTAACTCTCAGGATGATAATATTCTGCCTGATGATGTCTTTGTGGGTTTATTTGTGGGTACACTCAATCTGGTTTACCCGAAACAAATTACCACAGTTTTGAGTATTTTGCCGCAGTGCCGGCTGCAGTTTTCTAGAGCCCTCAAAGCATCTTTGGACAGAGTGATAAATCACCCCTGCGATCTTTTTTCATGGCTTCAGCTACTTCTTTTACTTGTGTGCACTTTAAATCTCTACTTTCCCAAGAGTTCAACAAAATAAAGGTCAGGCAACAGGAAGCGCCTCCAAACTGCATTTATTAATCAGGCTTTGGCCAAATTGGGAGAACCAACAAGATGCATTGCTTTGGTTCAGCAGATTCTGTAAACGCATAAGGAAATTCAGAAATGAAGGAAATCAACTAAGCCATAGCAGAAAACAAATGTCGAATCCCGCGGGAAGAAGCTAAGTCATGGGAATTATACAACCGACATTCGAATTCTTTCATCTAATGGTGTAGCACCTTCTATTTTGGACACCCTGCATGAACTGCAATCCAAACATCCACCTGCACCTCCCCCGGCTATTCCAACAGATAATGTTATAGCAGCACATGTTTCAGTTACCAGCAGAGCAGTGTTGGAGGCTATTAGAAGTTTTCCAAAGGGTACCTCCTGCGGTAGGGATGGTCTTAGGGAGCAACACTTACTCGATGCACTAAGAGGACCTGCTGCTGCAGTTTCAGATGACTTGCTTAGCTCTATGGCGTGTGTTATCAATCTGTGGTTAGGTGGTATGTGACTTGCAGCTCTTGGAAAATATATCTCCAGCGTCCTTTTAACACCATTACTCAAGCATGATGGCGGGCTTAGACCCATCGCAGTCGGCACAATATGGAGGAGGCTTTGTTTTAAAGTCGCAGCCACGACAGTGGGAAAATAATGGCCAATTACTTAGAAGATTATCAATTCGGAGTGGGAGTCCCTCGTGGTGGCGAAAGTATCATACATGCTTATAACACATTGATGGAGCTCAAAGGTACACATACTAACCTTACAATGATGTTGGTGGACTTCTCAAATGCCTTTGATATAGTCGATCGATCAACCCTCATCAAAGAAGTACGAATTAGATGCCCTACTATATCCAGGTGGGTTGAGTTCTGTTATGCTCAACCTTCCCAACTATATTATAATGAGTTCATCTTATCTTTTTCTCGTGGGGTGCAGCAAGGGGATCCCCTTAGACCCCTTTTGTTCGCATTGGTGTTATACCCTCTAGTTCGAAACATTGCCTCATATTGCTCGTTGGATATGCATGCATGGTATCTCGATGATGGAACTATCATTGGTGATACAAGTCTCAAAATCCCTTAATATAATACGCCAGGAAGGTACTGCCCGTGGTTTACATTTAAACATTAAGAATACATAAATATTCTGGCCATCTCCGGACCCAAGATGCCTTATGAAAAGTGTATTCCCGGCTTAAATAAGTAATCCTCAGAAGGGGGTAAAACTACTTGGAGGCCCTGTAAGCCTCGACACCCAATACATCAGTGATTTAATCATGTCTCGTGTCGACAAAACCATCAATCTCATGAACTTCATCAAGAAACTGCATGATCCACAGAGCGAGCTCCTACTCCTTCGCAATTGCACCTGAGTTTCACGCCTATATTTCACTCTTCGCATGACCAGTCCTCAAGTTCTTTTACAGGCAGATATTGAACATTACGATCAACATCTTTTTCTGTACCTTCGGTATTTAGTAACAGGGGATGGCGCAGGCTTTGGTCCGCTTCAACGGCGTCTTGTTACTCTTCCCATTTCAGATGGAGGATTTGGCATCTACATAATGGCCAACACCAGCCACTATTGCTACCTAGCTTCCCATAATCAAACGAAACAGCTGCAAGGTGCCATCCTAGGATCCATAGACGTTGCAGCCCCAAGACACAATTACCAGCATGCTCTTGAAAGGTATATGTCATTTTGTGGTCTCTCGACTTTCAACATTAACTTTACTGCCCCACATACCTTGAAGACATTTGCAGCACAATTCTTTGAAGTTGTTAAGCGCGAGATATCATCGAAGTTTACATTAACGCCAAGAGACGATGTACTGTGGCAAAGTGACAAGATAGTACATGCGATGGAATTTTTGAAAGCTATTCCCAAACCTGGACTTGGTCAGACGTTTGGGCCTCGATAATTTCGTGTTGTTTCTCAGTATCGGTTGGGTATCCAACTGTTCCCGGAAGATTGTATATGCTTTTATTGTGGGCGGGAAATGGATATCTTTGGAGACCATGCCCTACACTGTGCTAGTGAGGTCGACATTAAATTCCGACACGATTTGGTGCGAGATTTGGTTATTGACATTTGGTATAGAGTCGGGGTAGATGCTAGAAAAAAGCATCTTTGGGTTTCTCATCCGAAACTGACAGTGCTCTTAAACCCGCAGACATTCTCATATGTAACTGGGAGAATCAGAGAGAGATATATTTCGACATCACCGATGTTTTCCCTTTTTTTGGGGGCGGGATTCACAGTTTTGTCCCTGGAATGGCCATTTCAGCGGCAATTAATCGTAAACGCAGTAAGTATTTGGATACTTGCACGACCCTTGTTGTGCTTTGGCCTTTTCGACTTTGGGAGAACTTGGAGATGATTTCACCGTCCTGATGAAGAGATTGAAGAAATTCTTAGCCAACAACGATGTTAATAAAAAATTTAGAGGTCCCTTTTTCATAGAGCAGGCTTGGCTATTCAAAAGGGTGTCGGTGTACAGATTGTAGCCCGACTTCCTCCTATTTATGTATAATTATTACGCTTTGTTTTTCAATAAAATCCCAGGTGGCATCTTCACTAAAAAAAATAGTAATAAAGTAGGAGGTTTACTTTTTCATAGGGTAGGCTTGGCTATCCAGAAAGGTGTCGGTGCACAAATTGTTGCCTAATAGACACATTTTTGTGTCTGAATTATCCTCAGTGTCTCTATTGTTAGTGCTTGATTTTATACTTATTATGGTGTTTTTATGTTTGTGTAGGTGTTTTTGGAGAAATACACTTGTGTGGAAAAAGTTGCACAAAAAGTGCTTTTTGGATCCCCCGGAGAAAATTATTAAAAGCACCCCTCGATTGGATAAGGGGCACCTCAATTACTAAGGGGCACCTCAGGCCAGCTTCTAAGGGCACCCATATGTTGGATAAAGGGTAACCCTTTCTTCTTCGTTTGAATTTATTTTTGGCGGGAAATTGGTTCTTGAAAACCCGTGAATTTGCAGTGAAGTTTTCAACGAGATTAAACAACTGGAAATTGAATCAAATATCATGTTTTGAATGAACAGGGTTGGTACTGTCGTCAGAATCGTCTAACTTTGGCCACAATCACGCGTGGGAGAATACATGGGAGTACGTGCATGGTGGGATATTCTCCATTAAACCGGAGCAGATTTGGTGAGATTTTCTTGTCGTATTTGTTTGATATCGAGCTTTCACGGTCAACATGAGGTGGTAATTGCTTCAGGTTCGATAATGGTGAGATAATTCTTCGGTTGGAACAATTCAGGGAAAGAATATTTGATCGAGATATTTTTGGGAAGTTGGCACAAGTATGGGGGTTTACTGCGCGTGTTGAAAGACTCAAGCTAGCATTTGGATCATGACTAAGTTAAAAAGGGATAATGTACTAATTGCAGCAACGTGAAAAGAAATAAAAAGGAAATAATTTCGTTAAATAATATTTTCTTTACTGTGAGGATTTGGAGGAGTTATGACGGGATACTTTGAAGCAGTTGTGTATATAAAGGGTCATCGGGCATCTTAGAGGGGGATGGAGCGATAGGGGATAGATCATAGAGGAGTGCAACTTCTGTTGCTGTTGTTGAAGAACCAGGCGAAAAACATAGAACTGTTAGGAACTGTTGTTCATGAGCATCATATTTTGTATCCTTAAACGACAATTCTTCTGCGACCCTAGAGAGATATTGTTCTTTGTTAACATTTGTAACGTCACTCTGTAACAGCGACTGGGTGTTGCAAATTCCCGGTTTATGCTAGTTCTCCTCTTCTTAACCATTGTACACACTTTTTGAGCAATATAAAAATCATTTGAGAGTGTCTACCACATAAGGAGCTAGAACCCATCACTGGGACGACAGAGGAAGCTGTTTTTCACCCACGTGGTAATTCTATTTAATTCCTTTATGACTGTTTGCACTATAACAATCGATTTATGATTTGTCTTGATTATTTGTGATTTCGTTAGATGACGCATGCTTAGCCTTAGGTACTTTAGATGTGTCATGCTTGTGATTTACATATAATTCATTATAAAATCTACCTTGGAAAAGATTTAGAGTCGATGTTTGTTATTTTATGAGCTTTAATTGTACGGAATTAATAGTTGAACCGCATGAATGTGAGAATTGGTGGAATCCGAGTCCCAGTCATCTCTTCATCCTGTAACAATATTTTGTATATATTTTTTTCTTATTTTAATTTATTAATTCTTAAAATCAATCTCATCAAGTCCGATTGAACGACAACTCTACTTACCACTATTCAAAATTCGATCAATTTTTGGCGGCGCCGACGCGGACTTGTGTATAGATTTGTTTTTAGGTTTTATTTTTTATTTTTATCATTTTTGTTATCTTTTACGCCTTTGGTATTTTTTTTTTTTTGATTCTTTTTAGATTTGGAACGAACCTACAAGGAAATAAAAAGTGCTATAAAAGGAAAGCATCGCCAAAGAAGGAAAGAAAGGAGGAGTCCAAGGAGTGAAGAAGATTTTGTACATATTTATTTGGACTTTACTTCTTTTTATTTTTAGAAACTGTAAATAGGGTTTCACTATTGTAATTTTTCTTTTTCTTTTTGGACACTTTTTGGACGTTTGGACCTTTTTTTTTTAAACCCTAAGGAAGGGTTAATTTAAATAAAACCACTGCAGGGAAGGACGACAGTGACGATACTGTCTTGGCCCCTCGGGTTCGTACACGACATAGGAGTCAGTGGCCCGAGTCGACCTCAACGGTTCATCCCCCGTCTGGAACGGGAGGTAAGAATTCTAAACACCTGTGAATCCCCTATCAGCGGGTTTACTGGATGATTTTGTTTGCATATATGTTGAGGAATTGAAAACGGCTGATTTAATTTCCTAGTAAAGGACAAGGCCTGGCCATACAAGGTAAGGGTTCGGATTTCATCACCGTTCTCTTCTTGACCGCCTTAGGAAAAAGATACCAAACGTGAACCTAAGCTTAAAATACTGACTAGAACGACACCGATAGGGTAACGAGCTTAATAGGAAAATCATTCGAAAAATATTGGTTACTCTTTTAAGCATACTTCGAAGTTCATGATGGTTTCTGTGAGTTGAATGAGTGACTGCGCCGCCTTATAATACCGGTGAGTCATTGGGTATCAAAGCTCCACCGAGCTTCCCTCACCTTTATTCAACTTACTTTAACTTGGATTGATTCCAGAGGGGTTTGCTTAAATTGTAACGAATTCCCTTTCAAAGGATTAGAAGCTGGTCTAGAAACAATCTAAGTGGAGCCATCATGCTTTTTGTTTGCTAGAAATCAGTAGGTTTGTTGTGGTCGAGTCATCCTTGTTTGTGCTTGTTTAAAATTCCCTTGCAGTTAGGATGTCGAACTGGTATTATAATAGCCAATACAATGAGTATCCGACTGAGCAGCTTGGACATTATTCTTTATATGACCATAGTGTGAATAGTGATTGGGAACGCGAAACTTTTGAAGGTTATGGTCCATACCATTGTGATTCCAATTACTATCCACATACCCACAGGTCATATGAGCAAAAAAATCCTTCTATTTCTCTAGAAGAGTCTCTCAAGAGTTTCAATGAGTCAACACGGAAGTTTCTCTTATTTATGAAAGACAGTTATAATATTCTTCCCCTAGAAGAGTCCGTAGAGCAGTCAACTAAGATGTCTCTAGAAGAGTCCCCCAAGTAATTTACTGAGAGTACAAATATGATTGTGTAAAAACTTGCTCAGGATAGTCTTAATTTCCAGTATAGTGTTCCCAATACCACCCTTGAAAATAAGGATAGTTTTTATTCACATAATCAAGATGACGAGGTTAAAATTGGTAACACTACTTGTTTTGATGAGGTTCAATCTTTTTCATGTTATTATAAATATGATTATGATGAGGATAGTAATAATGAAGAACATGAAATATGTAGGCATGGTGATTAGGAATTTGTAACCCGATTGAGCTTTATAATGATAGGGTTGTTTCTAGTACAAATCCAAATAATTTTAATAATTATTCACCTATTCAAAAGGATGAGGATTTGATTAGAGATACCACCATTTTAGACGATGTAGTTCATGATCCTTTATCCTGCAATGTGTTGGAGAATCCATTATTTGATGTGCCTATAAGTGAATCGGAGGAAGTAACTATGATTACCACCTTAGTTAACGAGCCTTTACTAGAAACTTTCGTTGATAATCCTTTATATGATTGTGATGATGGTTTAGAAGAAAACTTTTACCCTGAGAATTCTGTATTAGTGTCAAGTGAGTTAAAAACGCTAGTCTTAGAAGAAGATAAACTCGTAGAGATAAGTGAGGATGCTGATTATAACTTAGAAGAATCAATTGACCATTTTCAAGAATCTGATGATCTAGAAATTAGGGAGATTGTGACTAGTCTATCTAGAGACACTGAAAACTTTAAGTTTGGGGGTGATTATCACTCTCCTAGTGCCTTACCTTTAACTCTCAGAAAGTCCCCTCACTTAAGACTGGACATCTATGCTTCAACCATTTTACAAGATTATATTCATACAATTTTTCCTGAACCTAGTTGTGTCCATAAAGAAGTTCAGTTGTTAGAAACCCATCCTTTGGTTGATGTGGTTAACCCATGCTACGATACCACGATTGACTTTGTTTTCCCACCAAAAATCTTCCTTCCAATTGTGGGAACTTATGAATTTCAGATGTGTCAGTTATTAAGTTTTGAGACTAAACCTAATTACTTTAGAAAATTAGGGTCGACACATTTTCTTAAGAATGACCACCGTTGTGGTCAACTGTGTGAGTCAAGTCTGATTGACTCAGAGGATCCCCAATTATTTAGGTTATTGTTATGTGCTTCTAAGTTAGTAGTTGAGTATTTCCAGACTTTAAAACCCGATCTTCAGGATCCTGCTTTTTTATAGTGCCCTAACCCGAACCACAACTAGATATAGTTGTCTTAAACAATTTTTTTATAAGGGTGTGTTGTATATCTTCCTGGTATGTTGTAGTCTCCTCTTCTTGTGGGTAACACTTTTTGATCCAGATGACCCACAGTTATTCCGGCTACTTCTTTATGATTCTTCGAGGTAACTAATCTCTTCCATTGTCTGGCTGAAGACTTTAAACTTAGCACTTCTTGGGAGGTAACCCAATATTCAAGCAACACGGTAATATCTTTCCTTAACTCTTTTCTTCAAGTGATAACAGTTTCTCCTTGTTCATGCTTTTAATTTCATCTTTAGAACATTGAGGACAATGTTAGATTTAAGTTTGGGGGTATGGGAGAAACCTTTTAGTTGCAATTTAAATAAAATAAACTCCAGAGTCTAGAAATTTATGCTTATTAAGGTTGGCACTAACCAATATAAGTGGATGGGAACATCTTGGTTGTAGGATTTGAGGAACCAATCTGATTAGATGGAAACATCTAGAAGAGACTATTCATAAAAGCACAGAGCTCAGGTGTTAGAAAAGAAAACATGGTAGTTTCGCCATATCCTCGTGATGGAAACATCGAAATAATCCTGATCACTTCTATTTTTTATTTTTTTTTACCATTGATAGGGTGAAATAGAGTGACTGAGATACAAAAAAAAAACAAACCAGATTACTAGACCAACCGGAATAAATACAATAAAGTCGACTACTGGTACCCTTGTATATGCCAGCTGAGTTGACCTAGAGTTAGGATTATCGACCACTGGTTCCCTTGTATATGCCAGTGTGTTGATATTAGTCCAGACCAATATCTCAGTCCATTATGATAGGTTCACCTTAGTCAACATCATTCACGTTTTCTCTACATCCATCTTCTTAATCTATCCATGTGATTGGTTGACTCCGGTTTCTGATGTCCAGAAACTATCTGAGTAGAGCTTTGTCACTTAATATGAATTTTAGTATGCTTGAGTTCAAACTCGTGTATAACAATTGGAATTTCGCATCAGGGTACTTCCTCCTGTAGTCAATAAGTATGCCAACCAAGGAGATTCTTTAGTGCCTTCCAAGGTTATGTGTATATAGCTAGGGTCTGGAGTAAAGGTTTTGTGGGTACACCTCTGGTAAACCCTCCCGAGATTAACTCGGTTATTGGGGCCACCTAGTGAGTTAGAATTTTATCTTCTAGATTAGTTTTGCTCGAGGACTAGCAAATAATAAGTTTGAGGGTATTTGATAGACACATTTTTGTGTCTAAATTTTCCTCAGTGTCTCTATTGTTAGTGCTTGATTTTATACTTATTATGGTGTTTTTATGTTTGTGTAGGTGTTTTTGGAGAAATACACTTGCGTGGAAAAAGTTTCTCAAAAAGTGCCTTTTGGACCCCCGGAGAAAATTACTAAAGGACCCCTTGATTGGATAAGGGGCACTTGCACCTCAGGCTAGCTGCTAAGGGCACCCAGCTGTTGGATAAGGGGCAACCCTTTCTTCTTCGTTTGAATTTATTTTTGGCGGGAAATTGGTTCTTGAAAACCTGTAAATTTGCAGTGAAGTTTTCAACGAGATTAAACAGCTGGAAATTGAATCAAATATCTTGTTTTGAATGAATATGGTTGCTACTGTCGTCATAATCGTCTAACTTTGGCTACAATCACGCGTGGGAGAAAACAGGGGAGTACGTGCACGGTGGGATATTCTCCATTAAACCAGAGTATAGTTGGTGAGATTTTCTTTCTGTATTTGTTTGATATCGATCTTTCACGGTCAACAAGAGGTGGTAATTGCTTCAGGTTCGATAATGGTGAGATAATTCTTCGGTTGGAACAATTCAGGGAAAGAATATTTGATCGAGATATTTTTGGGAAGTTGGCACAAGTATGGGGGTTTACTGCGCGTGTTGAAAGACTCAAGCTAGCATTTGGATCATGACTAAGTTAAAAAGGGATAATGTACTAATTGCAGCAACGTGAAAAGAAATAAAAAGGAAATAATCCCGTGAAATAATATTTTCTTTACTGTGAGGATTTGGAGGAGTTATGACGGGATACTTTGAAGCAGTTGTTTATATAAAGGGTCATCGGGCATCTTAGAGGGGGGATGGAGCGATAGGGGATAGATCAAAGAGGTGCAGAGAGCAGAAATCTCGAGTTGCAATGCAACTTCTGCTGATGTTGCTGAAGAACCAGGCGAAGAACATAGAACTGTTAGGACCTATTGTTTATGAGCGTCATATTTTGTATCCTTAAACGACAATTCTTCTGCGACCCTAGAGAGATATTGTTCTTTGTTAACAGTTGTAACGTCACTCTGTAACAGCGACTGGGTGTTGCAAATTTCTGGTTTATGCTAGTTCTCCTCTTCTTAACCATTGTACACACTTTTTGAGCAATATAAAAATCATTTGAGAGTGTCTACCACATGAGGAGCTAGAACCCATCACTGGGACGACAGAGGAAGCTTTTTTTTTTACCCACGTGGTAATTCTATTTAATTCCTTTATGAATGTTTGCACTATAATAATCAATTTATGATTTGTCTTGATTATTTGTAATTTCGTTAGATGCCGCATGCTTAGTCTTAGGTACTTTAGATGCATCATGCTTGTGATTTACATATAATTCATTATAAAATCTACCTTGGCAAAGATTTAGAGTCGATGTTTGTTATTTTATGAGCTTTAATTGTACGGAATTAATAGTTGAACCGCATGAATGTTAGAATTGGTGGAATCCCGAGTCTCAGTCATCTCTTCATCCTGTGACAATATTTTGTATATATTTTTCTCTTATTTTAGTTTATTA
This sequence comes from Papaver bracteatum, assembly GCA_023529315.1. NCBI lineage: Eukaryota > Viridiplantae > Streptophyta > Magnoliopsida > Ranunculales > Papaveraceae > Papaver > Papaver bracteatum. The sequence goes on from JAJJWX010001167.1 coordinate 1,001,861, forward strand.
ATTCTTAAAATCAATCTCATCAAGTCCGATTGAACGACAACTCAACTTACCACTATTCAAAATTCGATCATTGCTTGATTACCAGCCATTCCGGTGTAAATATTTCTTTCTTTTATATAAAAATTTTTTTACCAAATAATAATAATAATAATAACTCATTGGTGCCCAGCTAGTGGCTCGGATACCAACTATCTCATAATAATAATAATATAAACTAATAACACTCATGCAGAAAGTTCAGAAACTGCAAGACCGTCAGAGCGAATTATTGCTTTTGCGTAACTGTACCGCCGATTCTAAGTTATATTTTTCACTTCGTACCACATTCCCCACAGCCTTGCAGCAAGCTAGTTCACTCTTTGACACTCATCTTATGCAATATTTGAGACAAATAGTTGTCGGAGATGGTGCGGGTTTTGGTTTAGCTCAACAACGTATTGCAACCCTTCCAATTAAGGATGGTGGTTTCGGAGTTTTCACCATGGCTGACACCAGCGGTTACTGCTACTTATCCTCATGCGCTCAGACTCAACACTTGCAAAACAAAACTTTGCAGTTACCAGCTGCTACAGATCCAGGCCACAGATTCCACCATGCCTATCTCCAACTTCAACATCAATGATGCTGCCCCCCATTACATGAAGTCTCTGGCAGTCCTATACTTTGGTGTTATTGTCAAGGAAAGAATCCCCACCAGCTACAACTTAACTGATCGTGATATTATTTTGCGGCAAAGCAATAGAGTCGAGTATGCGATGGACTTTCTCAAAACAATCCCAATTAGTGGACTTAGCCAAGCAGTAGGCCCTAGACAGTTCAAATTTATACTCAAATACCGGTTGGGCATACCTTTATTTGAAGAAGGCAGTCGGTGTTCTAGCTGCAACCGGGACATGGTTATTTGCGGTGATCATGCAGTGCATTGCTCTAAAGATGTGGGTCTTAAATTCAGGCACGACTTAGTCAGGGATGTCCTTCCAGATGTGTGTTACAAAGCTGGTGTGGCAACGCAGAAAGAAGTACCCATGGGCTTTTTATCTGATAATGAAAGTGCGTTGAAGCCCGCTGACATTCTGGTGTATAATTGGGAGGATGGGAAGGATGTATGTTTTGACGTCACCGGTGCATCACATTTTACGAGTGCTAGAACACGTACTTTTACGACGGGGCATGCTATTTCAGCGGCAGTCACTCGTAAATGCACTAAATACCTTGACTAGTGTGTTGCTCATGGATACGACTTTGGTGTGTTGCTTTTTCAACATTATGGGAACTCGGGGTCGATACAATTGCATTTCTGAAGAGATTGAAGAACTGCCTTGCAAGCTACGATGCAAATTATAAGATAGGTGGTTCTTTCTTTCATAGATTAGGTATTGTTATTCAAAAAGGGGTAGGAGCTCAGCTTGTTGTTAGGCTTCCCACCACCTCATTGTAAAGTCATTTATTTATAATAATAATAATAATAAGTCATAATAATAATAATAATAACAATATATTATAATAAGTCTAAAACGATAAAAAAAAAATAGAAACCAAATTAAATTAATTAAATTAAATATTTTATGATAAACAATGATGCTTAAAGAGAATAAATATGAATATATCTGACTATGTAAATAAAAAATTAAGTAGTCAATATTTGTGAATGGTGTAATTGGAGGGTGTACTATAGGGTTGCATTCAGTGCACACCTTATAAAGTGAGTATTCGATGTATCCTTTTGAAGGTAATAGGAACTACATGCAATTGCTATGTTGTGTAATTGGGTCTATGTCAAACACCCAACATTTGAATGCAGCCATTGACTAAATACACCGAGGAAATTAGAAAGACTTTTCGAACTGTTTCCCTTGGAAAAAAACTGATGTGTTCATACGCCGAGGAAATTAGAAAGACTTTTCGAACAGTTTCCCTTGGAAAAAAAACTGATGTGAACATATAATTAGGGAGGAAATTACGAAGTTAGGTTCAATTTTCAGCCCAAAATCATTGTGATGCCAGTGTCTGTCGTGTAACGATCAAGCATATAAGTGTATCATATCGATGAGCATGCAACCAATGGTTGGCAACTTCATCATGAAGCAATGAAGGAGATAAATAAAATAGTCCCACATAGACTATTTCCTAAGCATGACTCCTCAATATAAGCATGAGTACCCTTCCACTCATTGCTAATTGGTTTTGAGATGGAAGCCCAAATGCTAATATGGTATTAGAGCTAGGCCATGTATGAGACGTAAGAACTAGTAAGATAAGACCAAAGAAGACAGGACAACCATACAACGGTCCACGATGCAGAGGATTCAAAAACCCCTACACATGGAGGGGCATGTTGGAGATAAATAAAATAGTCACACATAGACTACTTCCTAAGCATGACTACTCAATTGGCAATGAGAGAACAATTTTTCTGTAATTGGCAATGAGAGAACAATTTTTCTGTATTGCTTTCTCTGCAACTGTATTTTTCATTTTCTTCAACAATGAATTACAGTTTATTCAATTATATTATGGTATCAGAGCTAGGCCCCATAATAAACGTAAAATCTAGCAAGACCCAAAAAGACAAGGCAACCATACAGCGGTCCACGATGTAGAGGACTCAAAGAGCATTACACATGGAGGGGACATGTTGAAGATAAATAAAGTAGTCCCACATAGACTACTTCCTAAGCATGACTCCTTAATATAAGCACGAGGGCCACTCCACTCATTGCCAATTGGTTTTGAGTTGGAAGCCCAAATGCTAATAGAAGGGTCTCATAATAACATGTAAAACCTTAAAAAGTGATAACAAACCATAAATTTATTTTAATCGGAAAGTTGATCCAAACTCATAGATATATAGGTCGGAATCTTGATTAACATAACAGAATGTTGTTACAACTAGTGATATTGTAATTGCAATACAAAATAGTTTCAGGCACTCACAATAACTGGCTTTGGCTTACCCCACTTACTCACAATGTCTTTATGGTTGCGAATATGCTGCGGGCATATGTAAAGCAAATCTTGGGCTTCAGAAATCCTACCTTCATTAAAGAATGCCTGAAAAAGGTTGACGTAAGCGGAATTAGATGGATATTCTTTTACAGTTGATGCTTTTAGATATTCCCTGGCGTCATCAACGGACCCGAACTTTGATACATACTGAACAAATGGATCTTGGAATGGCGGGTAGTTATGCTTCTTCATTGAATACAGAAGCTTAATCGATTCTTCAAATTTTCTTTCTGCTAAAAGATCCTCTATCAAAAACTTATATGTAGCTTGCCATGGCCTCAGATGACCTTGCTCAATCATCTCAACAGCCAAGGTATATGCAGTACTTACCTCCTTAAAATTACACAAACCGGTTACCAAGACTGCCAACAGATCAGCATCAAATTGACAGTTCTTTCCGACCATGTCAGTGTAACATGTTAAAGCTTTATGAACGTCACCAGCCACACAAAGTCCTTGAATTAAAATGGTCCATGTTTTAAGATCAGGAGTGCATCCTTTACTTTCCATTTCACCCAACATCTGACGAGCTTCCTCTAGTCTCCCTGCTTTACAAAGCCCATAAACAACCTGACTGTAAGTGATGTTATCTGGCTCATAACCTGCATTTTTCATGGTTTCCATAATGTCCTCTGCTTCATCAAATTTCCCCACACTCATCAAACACCTGTGAATCCCGTCATAGTCAGCCTTAGAAAGAGAATGACCCATTGACTCGTGCTTCTTCACAACTCTAAAGACCAAGCTAATTTCAGGGTCGGGGTGCAATGAAATTTGGCGTAACAACATACTACAATCTTGGACTGAAGGTTTATGAGGTCCATCCATCATCAACTCATACAGCTCCACAGCAACTTTCATCAACTTACCCTTATGAAACTGCCTAGCAAGCTTAACATATGTATCAAATTCAATCTCATGACCCACATTCTTCATTTCCTTCACCACATCCCAGAACTTCTCAATGGAATCCGCATGCCAAAGAACCTTAAGAACCGCATTGTAAGTCACAGCATTATGCCTAAATCCCCTCTTGTCTGCAACCCAAGCAAAAAAATGTAAACCCTTCAAAGGGCACCCACGGAGTCCTCGTAAAATGTGCAACACCATATCTTCATTTAACAAAAGATTCATATCCTCCAATTTTCCTATAACCTCATCACTCCAATCCAACTCTCGAATAACACCTACAGCAGATTTCACAGTAGCATCAACCGCACTCTGTTTAACCCTTTCCTCAAAAAAATCAACAAGAGCATCAGCAACACCACTCAATTTCTCTTTCCTAAGATTCCCCAATATTTTCACATATTTCGCTTCTTCTAACTCACAACCTTCATCAGCCATTTTTTTCATTACAACCAAAAATTCCTTAATAAATTCTTTCTGACCTAAAACTCTTAACATCAAACTATAAACAGAAGAATTAGGTGTAATACCATCGTTATTATCATACGCCCATTTGAAGAAATTATATGCTTTTATAGGGTGGTTTTTACTAAGTTTTCTTAGCACATACAGAACGCTTTTATTAGTAGGTTTCGACTTTCTTAATTCGTGTTCAAGTTCATCAGACCAATCATTGTTCATGACTAAATCTACTGTCAAATCCGGTTTTGATGAAAAATGTTTTATTTTGTGATCAACATAATATATACTACTAAAATTAGGTTTTCTAAATAGAGATGGAGAGACATTTTGAGAGAAGTGAGAAAACTGAGTCACCTGGGAATGAAGAGACCGAACTGTGGAAGATTGACTCAGCAGAAGTGAGTTGATTTGTCTGAGTGAAGCTATAATTCCTTTTGCTCTCTTCATGATTTACTGATTTAGGTTTCTTGATCGCACAAATGAAGCTCTGCGGAATGAAAGGGGTTTTCAAGGGTTTTACTTATATCTCTGATTAAAACTGGGCCTGAGTGGAGTGTGTAATTATTTTTTATTTTTTTTATTTTAAGCTTTACTTTCATTTAATTTCCAAATTCAGACAAAAAACTAGTCGGAAGCCTAGCAACAAGCTTTACTTTCATTTAATTTCTTATCTCCTTTTTTATTTTAAACAATTGTTTTTTATTATTGGATAAAGAGAATTACATTAACTAGTTGGAACTTGAAAGCCTAACAAGCTAAGCTCCAACAACATACTATTACATCAATTGAACAGGTTGTTGTGCTAACCTACCAGCGAGATAAGAAATAAGTTTACTGACAAAAGATAGAAAGAGAACTTGCCTCCCACAGTTAGACGACTTTGAGACCTTCCTCCAATTTTAGCTAGTCTTTGGAGGTCAGGGAAGTTACCATGCTTAAGGGTTTTACATATAACGTTTTCAAAAGAGTTAAAATTCAAAATTAGTTTATCTGATTGAGCATTAGTTCTCCAGCTTGTACTTCTTTTTCCACCTTCCATAGCTTTAGTGATTTTGTTGTTTACTCCCAGCAAGTTGAAAACTTTTACATTGAGTTGCAAAGCCCAGTACAGTGCATCTTGAGCAGCTATGCATTCTCCTTCTTCTCTTCCATGTGTCCTGACACCCCTGGTTTTTCTGCCAATGACTTCTCCAGTAGGACCTACTATACACACAACAATTCCCGTTAGCCCTGTCACGAAATCATGAGCATTCATGCAGGCAAAGGAGACTGTATGAATTGTTATCTGGTCTAAAACCTCGTCTGTCCTAGTATCAATGCCATTAGAAATGGCAGACTGCTGCAGTAGAGATAGATTAAGGTGGCTAACAATCTGGTTACCTGTGAATCTAGGACATGGCGTAATATGCTTGAAAACAGTGTTGCATCTAGCCTTCCAAATAAACCAACATATCGTAGCACACATACTAGCCCAAGAACCCCACTGGGTCTGGGGAATTTCTCCAGAGAACTAACTATTACACCAATCAGCTAAATTATTATAACCAAAACTAGCAGTTTCCATATTTATGGAGCAGTGGTGAACCTAGCCAAATAACCACTAAAAGGTAAGAGATTACTTTTCATTTTCCAAATAAGATTTTTTATTATAGGAATGACATTTAGATCCCAAATTTTCTTAGCTAACAAATCATTAGGATGGGTAGTCTTCTTATCAAGGAGATTGTATAAATATTTACTAGTAAAGTTTCCATGTGGATTATCAATCCACCTTAAAATGTCTTCTGAAATCCTATTCCGGGTGATAGTGAGAATCCTAATAACTATCTCCCACTCAAATAACTGATTAAGCACCTCTATATTCCACCCATAATCAGTCATCAGGTCTTTAACAAGAATGAAGTCAGTATTATTATCTAAATTTTTAAGGATTATTGGTTTTCCTTCCTCATCAGTCACCCACTTATCTTTCCAAATATGCACCTGACAGCCATTTCCTACTTGCCATATACTAAAATATTTAATAATCATAAGGCCTTTATCGATCCCTTTTCATGCCCAAGAAGATCCATCATTGCAAATGTCATGGAAATGATTAGTTGTATGGAATTATTTCCCTTTCATGGTTTTAGTAAACACAGAATTGGGTTGGTGGAAGAGTCTCCACCCATTTTTGGCTATAAGAGATAAGTTCATCAGATCAAGTTTTTTCAGACCATTCCCACCCTTTTCCTTAGTTTTACATAAACCCCTCCAACCAGCTATATACATCCCCTTTTTGGGACCTAGTTTACCCCACAGGAAATCCCTTATAATGTTGTTAACTCTATTAACAGTAGTTTTAGGCAAGATGAAAGTAGACATTATGTACACAAGAACCGTTTCAAGCACATCCTTAGCCATGATACATATTCCTGGTGGAGACATAGCCTCACTTTTCCAACCTTTGAGTCTACCTTCCATTTTATCATACAAATTTTCAAAACAGGCAACCTTAGATTTGTTAGTGAATAGAGGCCCACCTAAATATTTGTCATCTAACCTAAAAAAAATTGACCTGAAGAGTATTTATGATGTCTCTGCCATGATTATTCTGAATATGGGGAGTAAAAAAAATGCCAGATTTAAAGAAATTTATCATCTGACCAGAGGATTTACCATCTTCCTCAAGAATAGTCAGAAGATTACAGCTTTGAGTTACATTAGCTTTGGAAAAAATCAAACAGTCATCCGCAAAAAGGAGATGACTTATCGTGGGACAATTTTTATTTATTTTAAAACCCGTGAAAACCTTTATCCTCCGCATTAAAAAGAGTCCTAGAGAAGGACTCCATATAGAGAATGGAGAGGTAAGGAGACAGCGGGTCTCCTTGCCTCAAACCACGAGAGGGTTTGAAAGGTTTACAAGGGAACCCATTTACCAGGATAGCAGCTTGACTAGTGTTGATGCATTGGTAGATGAGGTTATACCATCCTTCACAAAAACCCATTTTCTGAAGAATGGCAATAAGAAAATTCCACTTGACCCGATCGAAGGCCTTGGACATGTCGATTTTTAGACCCAAATAATCAGTTTTACTTTTTTTCTTTTTCCTCATGGCGTGTATTATCTCATGAGCAACAAGAATGTTGTCTGAGATAAGTCATTTCTTAACAAAAGCAGATTGATAGGGAGATATTAGTCTATCCAAGAAAGGTTTTATACGGTTAACTTTGACTTTAGAAATAATTTTGTAAACAATGTTGCACAGGCTTATAGGCCTATAATCACTAGGACCCGCGGGATGAAGGACTTTTGGGATTAAAGATATATAAGTCTGATTCAACTTTGTTAACATGTTACCACTGTTGAAGAAGGATAAAACAGTATCAATAATATCATTTTTTACAATAGTCCAATTTTTTTGAAAGAAACAAGCCGGAAAACCATCCGGACCGGGACTAGAATTTGGTAACATACCAAACAAAGCATCATGAATTTACACTTCAGTAGGAGGTTCCATTAGTTTCACATTTTCAAAATCAGTAATCAAGGAGGGAACAAGATTAACAATATCATTATTAATAACAGGACAAGAGGTAGTGAGAAGAGATTCAAAATGGACATTTAAGCAATTCGCAATGTTATCTCGACCCTCTATCCAAATGTTATTGCTGTCATAAAGACCATGTATGTTGTTTCTCCTTTGTCTTATAATAGCATTTTGATGAAGATAGTGAGTATTCCTATCCCCTAGTTTTATAGTGTTATCCATACCCTTTATTTTTCAAAGTTCTTCTTCATAATCCTGAAATTTCTGTATTTCAGCCTTAGTGGCGAGAACAATAGGATCATTTAGTCTAACAAGAGGGTGTTTCATAATAGTATCCAACTTTTTATTCATAAAATCTATGTTTTGTTTTATTTTATCAAACTCAAGTTTGTTCCATAAACTAACTTCTCTTTTGACAGTAGCTAGCCTATTGACTAGGACAAAAGCTTTAGAACTATGGAAATTAGATTGTCAAGAGGATTTTATTATGTCTCTACATTTTTGTTCCTCCTGATATAACCCAAAGAATTTAAAAGGCTTAAAGCCATTTTGACAGGGGATGGAGGAATCCAGTAAAATAGCAAAATGGTCAGAACCAGAATGATTTAGGTGTCTTAGGGTGGCATTTGGGAATTGGGTGAACCATTTCCCATTTCCCAACCCTCTATCAAGTCTTTGTTTAATATGATGATCACCTTCCTGGTGATTAGACCAAGTGAAAGGAAAACCAAGAAATCCTATATCCTTTAGACCTAAATTATTAAACATGGCAATGAGCTTTCTAATATCAGCACTATTGGCAGGATTACCACCTCTTTTTTCATCTTTATTAAGGAGAAGATTCAGGTCACCTAGAATTAACCAGAGAGCATTCATATTTTCACCCATATGATTAGATAGGTTCCAAGATTCATATTACCTGCTATCCTTATAAGGGCTACCATATGTTAGAGCATTGCTCGGTCGAACTCGAATGCGTTGCTATCTCAAGCATGTTTGTCAATATTAGTGATAAAAACTATAAAGTCTTTGATTTCTAGTCTACTATAGCTAAGGTCTCAGACTAGGATAAAAAGTGTAGTTAAGCTCAAGAACTCAATGGCGATCATCATACAAGACGAAGGACTACTCAAGGAACCAGTGGATCTTCATCGACTAAAAGGTATGTGGAGACTTGAACTTATCTATCACTCAAAAGTCTATCTATTTTATCTCCTATCTTGACACAAAAGTGGTATTACTATATAAACTAAGAATATACACATATGTTATTTCGAGCTGAGTATATCTTGCTTATCTATTTCTCGAAATATGTGTTGGTAAAGCTTTCGCTTTAGCCGAGTTCATCTTTACCTTGTGACGAAAGTCATGTTATGTTTCAATCATATTGGAAATTGCTCTGACGAAAAATAGTTTGTGAATAACAACTATATAACGCCCTTTGAGAATGTTTTAATGATTGAAATGAGAGTTTAGACAATATAACCATTGGAGGATATAAGCATTATTGTGGAAACACATATATGTATAAGTCCTTATTGCTTAAATCGAAGTTTGCGAACTTTGTTGTTCAAGTGAAACCGAAGCATCACGTGAACTTCAGTTCACGAACCCAGCCCGCGAAATAGCAAAGCTCTCGAACCCGAGAATTTCTGTTGGAGTTTGTGAACTCCGTCCGGGAACTTAAGACCGCGAACTTGAGTAAGTTATGTCTGAAAACGATGTTTGTGAACTTATCTTAATAAACTAAGGAATGATATTGCAAATTGTGGCTTTATAGTTCATGAATTGATTCAAGTGAATTACATTGTTTTTGCTTCAATTATGTCTTGTGTTGTACATAAATATGTAAGCAATTGAACAACTCTCTAAATAGTTCATTTGAGTCATTTGGACTAGTTATGGTAAAGAAGAATATGGTTGATATGAAAGTTATCATTTAGCTAACCATTTGGTTAACTAGTGTTGAACCAATTAATGTACAAGTTTGGGTACGGTTTTCACAAGCCTACAAACGTGCAGTACATGTGTGTATAACAAGCTATGTTTTCGATCTAACGGTTGATAAATATTAGCTTGTATATAATCAGTTTTTTATCTAACGGTGAATATTGAATGCTTTGTTACTAAGCTAACATTGATTGCAAACCCATATTTGAAAGAATATATAAGGGAAAACTCTAGCAACTGGGAAACCTAATCCCCACATATTCTGTGTGATACTAGTTTGCTAAGATAGAGTCGATTCTCCTTTAACCTTTGGTTTTCTTCTTCTAAAACCAGGTTAACAACTTAAAGACTTCATTGGGATTGTGAAGCCAGACTGATACTACTTTTATCATAGTTGTGTGATCTAATCTTGCATCTTCTATCGTATGAGTATAATAGTAATAACTGGCTTGAGATTTCTATCTCCGATAGGCAAGATATAAAAGTAATCACAAACACTTTGTCTCATCATTTGTGATTCCTCAATAATCTTCTTCGCTGCGTCGATTAAGTTTATTGTGAGGTGATTGATAAAACTGAGCTGTTCTTTGTGAATATATGTCTGGTTTTATTAATTGGTTCCTGTTCACCTTGATTTATCAAAAGACGGAACAAAACTCATAGGTTTATTCGTGGGAGACGAATTTATCTATCTTTGTAGACTTTTCAGTGTGAGATAGATTTGTTTATTAAATTCTTCGACTTTGGGTCGTAGCAACTCTTGGTTGTGGGTGAGATTAACTAAGGGAATCGATTACGCAGTATCCTGCTGGGATCAGAGACGAATGAGCATAAATGTACCTTGGATCAGTGTGAGATTGGTTGGGGTTCAACTACGTTCCAGACCGAAGCTATCTTGGAGTAGGCTATTGTTTGTAGCGGCTTAATACAGTGTATGTTTAATCTGGACTAGGTCCCAGAGGTTTTCTACATTTGCGGTTTCCTCGTTAACAAAATTCTGGTGTCTATGTTATTTCTTTTTCGCATTATATTTTGTTATATAATTGAAATAATACAGGTTATGCGTTGTTCAGTCAATTAGAATATCCGACCTTATTGGTTATTGATTTAAATTGATTGACACTTGGATATTGGTCTTTCGTACCATCCAAGTTATCTCTCTTTGATTAAGACTCGCAGATTATATTTGCTTGAGTAAATCAAATTGAGAGATTGAGATAGTAACTCCTTGAGATATTTTCTATTGATTGAGTCTAGTTGATTCTCTAGAAAGTAACTCGGGGTTGTCCATACAGATTGCTAATCGAAATATTGGGTGTGGTTATTAGACCCCTGCTTTTTCAATTGGTATCATAGTAGGCAAACACGTTCAAGACCTTACAAGTCTGTGTTTGTAGCGATCTGACTCTATGGACAAGAGTTGTATCTCTAATAACGTACCAGTTTAGAAATTACCAGATGAGCCTAAAAACTTGGATTCACCTGAGAAAACTGTCAAGTCTAAATCAGTATTTAAACATTCTCTTAAAGAAAAAACTGTTGATTGGGAAACTCTCTTAGAAGAACAGTTGGATGAACTTTCTGATGAAGGTGATTCAGATATTAATAGAGATGTTGATGAGGAAGTCTCTGAGTATGTCAAGTTTTTTTATTCGTGGAATATGAAGAAAATTACAACTTCTCATATCTCACCTCTTCTGACTCCTATCTGTCGAGAAAACAATAAACTGAGAATATTTTACGCAGGTGTTTATTATTCAAAAGATTTGGAAATTACGCGCAAGTTCAAAAGAACTCTCCCCCATGAAATGTCATTCCCAAGGGAACAACAAGAGCGACCTTAATTTCAAATAGAAAATAAGGATTTCTTTAGACTCAACAAATCACATACAAGTATGAATTTTGAATCCAAAAATAAATATTCAATCATATTAACCAAAGTGAACCAAGATTAATTTGACTAAATATGCTCAACATAAGTAAACTTATGGAGACTTAAATCAATTAGTTTAATCACAAGAAAAACTTGTAAATAATCGAATTGTCATACTCAACCAAACTAATTACAAGAGTAATCAATTTAATTGGTCACACTCGACAGAAGAAAAATATATGGAGCAATGACTACGTTAATCATGAATAACCAACCCAGTCAAATAATTTCTCAAACATAAGAGATATCATGGAGTGCTAACTAAATAACCACACAAGATGATTAATTTAGTTTAACATGTTCAACATAAAGTACCTTACGGAACAACAACTAAGCTAATCACAAAGCAATCAAATTTTGTTGTTTTAGTGCTCAACATAAGACACTTCATGGAACAACACAGTATTTATATACTTGATGAATGCATTTAGCTTCGGCTTTATGATTGCATCTAAATAAGATGATATATACTTACTTTTTTTCATGAAGCATCTCTCATGGAAATTTCATTAGGATACCGTTCTTGTACCTTTGCAAATTTTATTGACAAAAAGGGGGATGATTAATATGTAGTTCACACTACAAATACGTATGGTTTTCAGATCATTATGTAAGGGGGAGTGGTTTCCATGTGAGATGGAGTGTTGACTAAGGTGGAGTGAAGTATCACCATAGTATTGTTGTTAAAGTTGTGATGCAATTGGACTTTGATGATGTGTAATGATACTATGACAATGTATAACAATGATTGAGAACCATTGCTTTTCTCATTGTTATAGCTACGGATTTTCAACAACGATGATGCTAAACTTACAACCTTTGGGATCATTGGATTACTTGGAAGTGATGAATATTTCGAGTATTGTTAAAGTTTAGAAGACATGTGGAATAGGAGATACAAAGTTTATTTATATATTTATTATATTCCATATGTATTAATAGTTTTGCCACTAAAATTGACAAAGGGGGATATTGTTAGAGCATTGCTCGGTCGAACTTGCATGTGTTGCAATCTCAAGCATGTTTTTCAATATTAGTGATCAAAACTATACAGTCTTTTATTTCTAGTCTACTATAGATAAGGTCTCGGACTAGGATAGAAAGTGTAGTTTAGCTCAAGAACTCCATGGAAATTATCATACAAGATGAAGGACTACTCAAGGAACCAGTGGATCTTCATCGACTAAAAGGTATGTGGAGACTTGAACTTATCTGTCACTCAAAAGTATATATATTTTAACTTCTATCTTGAGACAAAAGTCGTATTTCTATATAGACTAAGAATATACACATATGTTATTTGGAGCTGAGTATATCTTGCTTATCTATTTCTCCAAATATGTGTTGGTAAAGCTTTAGATTTAGCCAAGTTCATATTTACCTAGTGACGAAAGTCATGTTATGTTTCAATCAATTTGGAAATTTATCTGACGAAAAATAGTTTGTGAATAACAACTATATAATGCCCTCTGAGAAAGTTTCAATGATTGAAATGAGAGTTTAGACAATATAACCATTGGAGGATATAAACATTGTTGTGGCAACACATATATGTATAAGTCCTTATTGCTTAAACCGAAGTTTGCGAACTTTGTTGTTCAAGTGAAACCGAAGCAGCACGTGAACTTCAGTCCGCGAACCCAGTCCGTGAAATAGAAAAGCACTCGAACCCGAGAATTTTTGCTGGAGTTTGTGAACTCCGTCCGGGAACTTAAGTCCGCGAACTTGAGTAGGTTATGTCTGAAAATGATGTTTGTGAACTTATCTTAATAAACTAAGGAATGATATTGCAAACTATGGCTTTATAGTTCATCAATTGATTCAAGTGAATCACATTATTTTTGCTTCAATTGTGTCTTGTGTTGTACATAAATATATAAGCAATTGAACAACTCTCTAACTAGTTCATTTAAGTCATTTGGACTAGTTACGGTGAAGAAGAATATGGTTGATATGAAAGTTATCATTTGGCTAACCATTTGGTTAACTAGTATTGAACCAACTAATGTACAAGTTTGGGTACGGTTTTCACAAGCCTACAAACGTGCAGTACATGTGTGTATAATAAGTTATGTTTTCGATCTAATGGTTGATAAATATTAGCTTGTATCTAAATAGGTTTTCATCTAACGGTGAATATTGAATGCTTTATTACTAAGCTAACATTGATTGCAAACCCTGATTTGAAAATCTATATAAGAGAAAACTCTAGCAACTGAGAAACCTAATCCCCACACATTCTGTGTGATACTAGTTGCTAAGCTAGAGTCGATTCTCCTTTAACCTTTGGTTTTATTCTTCTAAAACTAGGTTAACGACTTAAGGACTTCATTGGGATTGTGAAGCCATACCGATATTACTTTTATCGTAGTTATGTGATATGATCTTGCATCTTCTATCGTACGAGTACAATTGTAATAATTGGATTGAGATTTCTATCTCCGATAGGCAAGATATAAAAGTAATCACAAATACTTCATCTCATCATTTTTGATTCCTCAATAATCTTCTTCGCTGCGTCGATTAAGTTTATTGTGAGGTAATTGATAAAACTAAGTTTTTTTCGTGAATATAAGTCTGGTTTTATTTATTGGTTCATGTTTACCTTGATTTATCAAAAGACGGAACAAAACTCATAGATTTATTCGTGGGAGACGAATTTATCTGTCCTTGTAGACTTTTCTGTGTGAGACAGATTTGTTCATTAAAGTCTTCGACTTTGGGTCGTAGCAACTCTTGGTTATGGGTGAGATCAACTAAGGGAATCAAGTACGCAGTATCCTGCTGGGATCAGAGGCGTAGGAGCATAACTGTACCTTGGATCAGTGTGAGATTGGTTGGGGTTCAACTACAGGACAGACCGAAGTTAGCTTGGAGTAGGCTAGTGTTTGTAGCGGCTTAATACAGTGTAGACTAATCTGGACTAGGTCCCGGGGTTTTTATTCATTTGCGGTTTCCTCGTTAACAAAATTCTGGTGTCTGTGTTATTTCTTTTCCGCATTATATTTTGTTATATAATTGAAATAATATAGGTTTTGCATTGTTCAATCAATTGGAATATCCGACCTTATTGGTTGTTGTTTTAAATTGTTTGACACTTGGATATTGGTCTTTGGTACCATACAAATTATCTCTCTTTGATTAAGACTCTTAGATTGTATTTTCTTGAGTAAATCAAATTGAAAGATTGAGATAATAACTCCTTGAGATATTTTCTATTGATTGAGTCTAATTGATTCTCGAGAAAGTAACTCTGAGTTGTCCATACAGATTGCTAATCGAAATATTGGGTATGGTTGTTAGACCCCCGCTTTTTCACCATACATATAAGTGAGGATCCACTCAGCTTTATATTTTTTATCCCAAATACTACAATTGATTTGATTATCATCAGAGTATAGGATTCTAAGTTTTATGGACTTACCCCAGGCAACTACCAAACCACCAGCATAACCAATAGGATCATGACACACATAATTGTAGAACAAAGATTTATTTAGGGTTTTCTCCACAAAGGGTGTCAATTGTTTAGTTTCAGAGAGAAACAAAATATCAGGAATTTGGGAGTAAACCAAATTTTCTAGTTGTTGCCTAGTGTTTTTAGGGCCTAGACCTTGGTAATTCCAAGCTAAAATTTTAACAAATTGCCAAAAATAAGAAACAACATGATAAATCAAACACAAGAATTTAGCAGTTTTACCACTAGAAACAATTATTGGGGTCATGGATTTTGTGTTTGAAAGAAAGATTGTAGTTTTCAAAATTTAAGGAGGTTAAAACTGAAGAACTAACCTGATTATTTTCAATCTCCAATTGATATTCACACGATGGTCTCTCCCCGTTTGCTACCTTTCCACTTTTCCCACTGACTGTTGCTTTCACTTTACTTGCTTTGTTCACCTTTTGGGACTTAATGAGCTTTCTATTACTATCATTGAGAGAGGCTTTTACTGAAGAGCCTAATTGAAATTTGACAGTATTGGTTTCATGGTCTTTTTTGAGAATAGGGGTCCAGTTATTAGGATTTTGAATCGGTTTAGGGTTTTGAATTTTATTTGGGTTTTGATATTGATTCATCATCTTTTTGATTTTCCCTTGAGAAGAGTTGGGACCTTGAGTATCCTTTCGTTTCTTGGAATCCTTGGGGATGACCGAGCATTTCCAGGATTTGATTGAGAGGGAGCAGTTTGTTTCTCACCCATTTTTTAGAGTTAGATGGAGAAGGGATATTTTGAGGAGAAGTAGTAAGAGGGTAATATATGTGTGGGCCAAATCCCGGAGAATAAGAGGGGTTTGTGCCAGTCTCAACCACATAGAGGATTTTTTTATTAGAGCGGGCTTAGAAGGGATTGTAAGAGTAGTTGTCGATGCTATGAGGTTGAAGCTGAATGGTTTTTTCTTTGGCTGTCACACTAAATTGAATTGGGGCTGAAGCATGACAAACATCAGCAAGAGCAGCATCCACCATAGTTTGAACTTAAGCATTTCTGTTGAGAAAATGATCATGGTACTCATTATTTGAGTCAAGAGCACCAAATGGGTTTGAAGAAAAATACTCAAGAGGAGAAGAGCTAGAAGTAGTTGAAACAGATGTAGTAGTTTCACTTGATATATGATTTTGATGGTTGAATGCAGGGTTTACAAGTTTGCTTGTTTTTAGAGCAATTTTTGCTGCTAAAATCTCTTTTCTTTTAGGATTGTAGTTGTTCCTTGAATGGTCAAGGGTTCTACAAGACTGACATAACTTGAAAGGATGGAGAGAATACGAGAATTCAATCCATGTCATCACCCCATCGACCATACAGTAAGTGTCATAAGGAAGAATGTGATCAACTTTAATATCTTCCATTACTTCAATATTTTTTTCATAAAAATCTCTCCCATACGGGTCTTTGAATAATAAAATCTTTCCCGCAGGTTTAGTGAGTCCTTCTAACGCACTATAAGTGATATAATCATTTGGTACCCTTTTCATGGTTATGCTGATAACCACTCTGTCAAATTCTTCTTCCCTTATTTTCTGCACGCCTTCAAACGAGACTTGTATAATAGACATCATAGATTCCTGAATCATCCAAGGCTTAGGAAAGTTGACAGACAGAATGTCAGCTGGGTGATGAAAGCGAAAGTGGAAGAAGTTCCTTCGTTTTTGATACATAGAGATTATAACATCCTTTTTGAGATTCCACCATTTTCTTGCATAGGATTGAGCTTCCTGATGGTTAACATGAGTATTGCTATGAAGTTTTTCAACAACACACAACTTATCATCTTGAACAGGCTTAGGATTCAGAGAGTCACTACTGAGGATAAAAATAGGACGCAGTGGATCATAGATAAGTTGACTTACTTTCAGAGCTTCTGTGATTTTCTCAACATATGAAGTTTCAGATAGAAGAGACATAATTAAAAAAAAAAAACAAAGAGCAAGAAGATGAATATTCAAGCGGTTTTGTTTAAGGTTATCAAGAATGAGAAAGTATTTAAAATATCTACAAAGAGAGAGAGTTTTTAGAGATATAGCTAAATAGATAGCAGGGTTGTTGGAAGATAACAACTCTCTAGACACGTGACTACAACAGTTGAAAGTACAAAGATTCTCTACGGACTCTTTGCATGCTATGTAATGTTTGTTTCCCTTTTGTCTTATCAGACAGGAAAGCACTGAGTATAAAAATAAAATAACACTACTCCCATCCAAATACCACAGATTGACATTAATGATAGTTCACTACACCATTTTTCTGGATTAGCAACTAAATTTTGCAACAGCTCTTACGCAGTTGCGAATTCGCAACTAAATTTGCAACGGCCTAAAAAATAGCAACAGCTTCTGACTGTTGCGAAATTAGCAACTACTGCCAGCCGTTGCGATTTTTTGAGCCTTGTTGCAATTCGCAACGGCTGACCATTCCACATGTGCTTCCCAACCGTGTGAAAAGTAACACCTCAATTTTTGTGAATTGCACATGTGCGACGAGTTTGAGTGGATGGGAACACCATTTTCTATGGAAAGGATTTGATCAGGCAAAAAACAAACGGTTGGGTCAATTTCCTTATCTAAAATATCTCCAAGGAAAGAAAATAGAAAACACATTCTCTTCTCTTCGCCTCTAACAGTCGGCTCTCTCTTTTTCTTCTCCCTCACCACCATTAAACCTTCGGGAAAATCGACCACCAGACCTTCGAGAAAACCCACCACCACTGATGATTATTGTTCTTCAATCTTTCTCTTGAAAACCCATTACTATTTTCTATTATATCTTTCTCGTGCTTGATTTTATACAGGAAAATTTAAGGTTTGCAATTTCAAAGTTAAGGTTTGCAAAAAAAAAAAAGAATCCATATTTCTTTTTCTTGTTCTTATTATTTGTTTGTTGGTTTATATAATCATTTATTTTGTTTGTTGACAGGGTTTTAAGAAGAACATATAATTGGTTTAGCAGCTTTACTTGATCTCGAACATTCAATTGGTATAATCATTTTATCGTTTGTAGTTTCTAATTAATTTTTTTGGGCGATTCGTTCAGAAGATCTTGTTTATTTATTCTCAGATTTTTATCATTCTAGTCTTGATTGGTGTTAAATTCAGTGAAATACGATGTGTATTAGGTTAATTCATGATTTATTTATTTTTTGGGAATTTTTGACAAATCCAAGGATTGGTTTGCATTTTCCATGTATTCATATGGTTTTGAGATGTGGGTTTGTTTTAATTTTGAATTTTGATTAGGGTTCAACTTTGGATATTTTTTTTGTGTGAAGTGTGTAAACTTCAGCAATTGACGGAGTTTAGATTTGGGCTAAATTTATCCGTTCTAAGTTTGTTTGGTTCTGAATTTTCCATTTCGCTACTGCTTGAAGCTGTTGCGACAAAAATATAGCAACAGCAGACAACAGTTGATAAACCTATTCGCAACAGCTAAAACCATTACAAAGCAGGAAAAAAAAACACATGGGTGAACCGAAAACCGTTGCGGAAAAAAATTCGCAACGGCTTATGCGTTGTTGCAAAAAATATGCAATGCCACGTTTCACAACGGCTTTCTGCTATTGCAATTCCCTTTTGCAACTGCACGCATCCGTTGCTAATCCCGAAAAATGGTGTAGTGGTTGTCAGGTTCCATAGAGGTTGTTAGGTCAAACATAAGTGGGTGACTAGAATGGATATGTCTTTGACGCTAATAAAATGAGGTTTTGGATTTGTCTTAGGTAAAGTTAAGAGAGTTTGCATTGAGACAGACTTTGAAGCAGGTTGAGAATGACAACAGCCAGCCCATATCCCAAGGTCAAGAAACAAAGGGTTTCGGTGAGCCGAGAAACAAGGAGCACTGAGAAATGTTGCATCCGGTAAAGGATCAAAGCCTGAAATCAAGAGAATATCAACAGACATATTAGGACATATATTGAAAAATATTTTCGGCCACAATTCAAAGAAATTGAAAAGAAAACACGAAAGATATTCAAATTCCATTAAGATAACCTTAAAAACCATAGCAAAATTAGAAAATTTTGGTGGATTTTTCACAATAAAGAGATTTTTTCCTTTAAGAAAACAGCAATCAAAATAGTAATACAGTATAACTAAGATGCAGAGATATTGTTTTTGAGTCAAGCTCCTGAACACAGTTCCAATCCTCCAAACCTGGGAACCCTCCAAGGTGATCAAAATCAATGATCGCACAGTTGGAGAAGCTATCTTAGTTCCATGGCCTACCTCTAGATCAAACAAAATTATCAAGAACTGGGAGGGAAAAGCACCAGGTATTAAACTAAAGAGGTGATAACGGAGATGGTGTTTGAATTTAACTTTTATTTTCTTGGAGATGGGAGGTTGAGAGAAAAGTTGTGTTTCAATATTTAGGTTTGAAAGACTAGGAAGAAATGGAGTGTTATTTTTGGTTTTCTGAGAGTGCTTTTTGGGTTTGATATTACACTGAGTTTGAAAAAATGTTAAACAACGGTTTCTTGGTGAATCATTCTCAGTTTTATTGTTGTTTCCGTATGATAAGAACTCTGTTATGTTATTTGTTTTTGATGTTATTGGATTCCTTCTTGCGTGCCTAATGTTATTGGTTACTGTATTTTCATGGCAAAGGTTGTACGACTGCTTCTCTCTCATACTTTTATTAACTTGTGGTTACACAGTGTGTAATGGTTCGTTGCTATGGGAACCTAACCTACCAAGTAAGTGTTGTATACTATTACTAGTAGTGGTGATAAAGAAGTCCGGAACCGCGGATTTCACCCGTATCCGTCCGCAAAATTGTGGGTAAAACCCAATCCGCAAGATCTTCTTATGACCAGTTATACCTTGGTTCCCAAAGTAACTTATGGCCGGTTACAACTTTTATTCCAATATAGCTTATGATCGGTTATAACGAGATCTACAATGAAGCTCATGACCGATTACAACCAACTATATTATATAGGCTATGACCGGTTATACCATAAATCTCAACAAGTTAAGATAGGTTCTACCAAAGTCATCTTCCATTGGTCATCTAAAATATATTCAAGGAATAGCAAGACCAATCATGATTTCCTTTCGATTATGAAACAAGTTCATAAATGTACTTCCTTTAAAAAATGTTATAAAACATTATTTTCTATGGTGAAATCATTCCTATATAATGCACACATAATCAAATAACTATATACCATATATTATGTCGATGTCGTTCTTACGAAGTTCCAAAAGATAATTGTTCGTACTTAGCAATATATTTTCCTTGACACTTTGATCATACTATTATGACCAAGTCACACCACAAGAGTATTATATACAATATATACAGCTTCGTATGTTATGTTTTCACTATAGCACGACTTAAAAGATATGATAGGAATGGAAACAAGATCAAGTCAATATTACTAACCTAAAGTAGAAGGATGATGTCGTCGTTGTAGTCGTTACATCTTCACATTCTTCAAGTCTTCTGAGTAATACTTTTACGTCTCAACATTCCTAAACTTTTTAGTCTAACCTAAACAAAATTGACTATAGTATTTAATCAAGCGACTCTAGATGAGTATTGATACTAAAATATGACAACCAAACTTGACATACCAACGCTTGGTGAATTCAACTGATCTATGCTCTAAAAATCTCCCTCTTTGTCAATTTTAGTCACACAACTGTTATTACATATGGAGCTAAATGAATTACAAAATAACTCATTCTTCATATGCTTGATTCCAAGTTTCAACAACACAATATCCAGCATATATATTCAATAAATAAATGTCGTTGTTGACATTTGGATAACAAAAGCTTTTACTCCCCCCTAAAGGCAAGCTCGGTAAATATTCAATCTGAAAATCTTTGTTATTTCCCTTTTGTAGTCTAAATACTACACAACATTATGATGTGTTTCTCCCCCTTAGTCTATGCTTTACTATTTCGTTAGATATAACGTTTAAGCACAATTGTCCTTTTCTGGTGACTAAAAATCACTTGTTTACTCCATATATTTTCCCCCTTTGACAAAGGTTCGAGCAAATAAAGGTCGAACCGAAAGGATCTTACGAATCTATAAGACTTGTACAAACTATAAGAGTTAAGCAAGAAGGTTTCACATACCATTTTAGATAAGCGATATTAAAACCAAAACTACAAAAGTAATTTAGGTTCAATATGTTATCAAGGAAACAATTTCCAGAAGAAATTTTCCCTATAGTCCATCAAATTAACTAAGATACTTAATTTCATTGTTGAACCGATTGCGTATATACAATCGGTTGTTTCGACAAGATCAAAATAAAGATCAGAATTAACTATATTTCTCTCAACAAGCTCTAATTATTTCAGAAAATAACTTAGACCTTTCCCTTTAGACAAGAAAAACACTAGGTTTGTTAAATAGTTGTTCTTGTCAAGACATTCGATTAGAATTGAATAACCGAATCCTCCAATTGATAAGTCTAACTAATATCAGAATTAACTTAGTTTTTCTTAAAGGAATCAAATGGACTAAATACCAAAGTAAACTTCTAAGAATATATTGCAATATTGTTATGGGATATGTGTGTTTGCGTCTGTGAACTTGAATGTCCCATACCTTGTCAAAAGTAAAGTCGTTCATGAGTTGATATGCTTATATTGATAAAAGAATGAATTGACTTTTAACAAATACAAAAGCTAAGCATATTATGTCAATTTTTTTGATGGAATATAGGTTAAAATCTTTTGTTTTCAAGGATTATGTCTATTATATGTCATTGTGCAAATAGTGATGAAAAATATAATGAATCCTTGTGTATTCCTAAGTAATTGATCTTTCCTGATCCATATTTTGTGTATTACTGTGAGGCTTCGTAATGTGTCTTATTTTGAGCACTAAACAACCAAAGTTGATTAGTTTTATGATTAGGTTATTTTTTGTTCCGTAAGGTACTTTATGACGAGCATATTGAACTAAATTAATCATCTTGTTTGGTTATTTAGTTATGAATCTGTAAGTTCTCTTATGTCGAGTATGAACAATTAAATTGATTACTTTTGTGATTAGTTTAGTTGTGTATTCCGGTTAGATTAATTATGGGTTCTCTTGTGATTAATCTAATTGAGTTTCTTAAGTCTCCATAAGTTTACTTGTGTTGAGCATATTTACTTAAACTAATCATGAGTTCTCTTACGGTTAATTTAATTGAATATTTTTGGATTCAAATTCATACTTGTATGTGATTTGTTATATCCAAATAAATCCTTCTTTTCTTTTGAAATTAAGGTCGCTCTTGTTGTTCTTTTGGGAATGACATATTATGGGGGAGAGTTCTTAATTGAACTTGTGCTTAAGTGCCGAATCTTTGTGGGGAGTGCGGATGTGGAATATTATAGGGGTTATCTTGTATCTTTATAGACTCCTTGATGAATGCATTTAGCTTCGGCTTTATGATTACATCTAAATAAGATGATATATACTTACTTTTGGTCATGAAACGTCTCTTACGGAAATTTCATTAGATCCCGTTCTTGTACCTTTGCCAATTTTATTGGAAAAAAAGGGGAGAATTAATATGTAGTTCACACTACAAATACATATGGTTTTCGGATCATTATGTAAGGGGGAGTGGTTTCCATGTGATATGGAGTATTGACTAAGGGGGAGTGACATATCACCATAGTATTATTGTTGAAGTTGTGATGCAATTGGACTTTGACGCTATGTAATGATACTATGACACTGTATAACAATGATTAAGAACTCTTGTTTTCTCGTTGTTATAGCTATGAATTTTCAACAACGATGATGCTAAACTTACAACCTTTGGGATCATTGGAGTACTTGGAAGTGACGAAGATTTCGAGTAATGTTGAAGATTAGACATGTGGAATAGGAGCTATAAAGTTTATTTATATACTTTTTGTATTCCATATGTATTGATAGTTTTGTCGCTAAAATTGACAAGGGGGATATTGTTAGAGCATTGCTCGATCGAACTCGCATGCATTGATATCTCAAGCATGTTTATCAAGGTTAGTGATCAAAACTATAAGTCTTGATTTCTAGTCTACTATAGCTAAGGTCTCGGACTAGGATAAAAAGTGTAGTTGAGCTCAACAACTCCATGGCAATCATCATACAAGACGAATTACTACTCAAGGAACTGGTGGATCTTCATCGACTAAAAGGTATGTGGAGACTTGAAATTATCTATCACTCAAAAGTCTATTTATCTCCTGTCTTGAGACAAAAGTTTTTTTGCTACATAGACTAAGATTATACACATTTGGTATTTCGAGATGAGTTTACCTCGCCTATCTATTTCTCGAAATATGTGTTGGTAAAGCTTTCGCTTTATCCATGTTCATCTTTACCTAGTGATGAAAGTCATGTTAAGTTTCAATCACTTTGAAAATTGCTCTGACAAAAAATGGTTTGTGAGTAACAACTATATAACGTCCTCTGAGAATATTTCAATGATTGAAATGAGAGTTAAGACAATATAAGCAATGGTGGATATAAGAATTATTGTGGAAACACATATATGTATATGTCCTTATTCCTTGAACCAAAGTTTGCGAACTTTGTTGATCAAGAAAACCGGAGAAGTGCGTGTGCTAAGTCCGCGAACTGGCGGAAGTTCTTGACCCGAGAAATTCTGTTGGAGTTTGTGAACTCCATCCGGGATCTTAAATTCGCGAACCCAATCCGTGAACTTGAGTAGGTTATGTCCAAAAACGATGTTTGTGAACTTATCTTTATAAACTAAGGAATGATATTGCAAACCGTGGATATATAGTTCATGAACCGATTCGAGTGAATCAAATCGTTTTTGATTTAATTGTGTCTTGTGTAGTACATGAGATTTCCTTGTAATTGAACAACTCTCTAACTAGTTCATTTGAGTTATTTGAACTAGTTATGGTGAAGAAGAATATGGTTGATATGAAAGTTATCATATGGCTAACCATTTGGATTACTATTATTGAACCAACGAATGTACAAGTTTGGGCACGGTTACACAAACCTAGAAACATTCATTTCATGTGTGTGTAACAAGCTATGTTTTCGATCTAACGGTTGATAAATATTAGCTTGAATCTAATCATGTTTTCATCTAACGGTGAATATTGAATGCTTTGTTACTAAGCTAACATTGATTGCAAACCTTAATTTGAAAGACTATATAAGGGAGAACTCTAGCAACTAGGAAACCTAATCCCCACACATTCTATGTGATACTAGTTGTGCTAATCTAGAGTCGATTCTCCTTTAACCTTTGGTTTCTTCTTCTAAACCAGGTTAACGACTTAAAAACTTCATTGGGATTGTAAAGCCAGACCGATACTACTTTTCTTGTAGTTATGTGATCCAATCTTGTTGTTTATATCATAAGAGTACAATTGTAATAATTAGCTTGAGATTTCTATCTCCGATAGGCAAGATAAAAAGTAATCAGAAACATCTTCGTCTCATCGTTTTTGATTCCACAATATTTTTTTCGCTGCGTCGATTAAGACTATTGTGAGGTGATTCCACAATATTTTTTTCACTGCGTCGATTCTGTGTGATACATATTTATTTATTAAAGTCTTCTACTTTAGGGCGTATCAACTTTTAGTTGTGGGTGAGATCATCTAAGGGAATTAAGTACGTTGTATGCTGCTGGGATTAGAAGTGTAGGAGCATAATTGTACCTTGGATCAGTGTGATATTGATTAGGGTTCAACTACAGTCCAGGATGAAGTTAGTTTGGAGTAGGCTAGTGTTTGTAGCGGTTTAATACAGTGTATGTTTAATCTAGACTAGGTCCCGGGGTTTCTTTGCATTTGCGGTTTCCTCGTTAACAAAATTCTGGTGTATGTGTTATTTCTTTTCCGCATTATATTTTTATATAATTAAAATAATACAGGTTGTGCGTTGTTCAATCAATTAGAATATCCGACCTTTTGATTATTGATTTAAATTTATTGACACTTGTATTTTGGTCTTTGGTACCATCCAAGTTTATCTCTCTTGTATTTAAATTGAGACTCGCAGTTTGCTTGAGTAAGATTTTAAATCGAGAGATAGAGATATAAACTCTTTGATATACTTTTTATTGATTGAGTCTAACTGTCTAGTTGATTCTCATAAAAGTATATTGGAGTGTGTCCATACAGATTGCTAATCGAAATATTGGGTATGGTTGTTAGACCCCCGCTTTTTCAATAGGGGATGATTTTATATCTGGATCAGATTTCACAGGAAGAAAAACATGATTTAGACTGAAGTTAAACAAGGACAAGAAGGTAGTGGGGAATAAAACACCTGAAGTTGATAGAAATTAAGAAGAGAAGAAGAATAATGTACAAAGGAGAACCCTGTTGGAAATGTAGGTAAGAGGAAAAGAGGATCTGAGCCTTCAGATGTTCAGGAAGCAGCACCACAGGCGCAGTAAAGAGATCAGATTCCATAAGCAGCACCACAAGCGCAACGAAGAGATCATATTCAAGAAACAACACCACAAGCGCCTAAAATATAAAGAGACTAAATCAAGCGAAATGTACCAGACTTAAAGAAATCTCATTTTTACTCAAAATTTGATAAAATCTGCGATGTCGGTATTTGGTGAATTCTTCAGCAAAGCTATGACTACGTATGCTTCTCTTACTAACTTTTGATATGTTTCTCTTCAACAAAACTTTTTGGTATAAAGTTTTGACAGTTCATTTTTCTTTGTATTTGCAGCCAAGCAGGTTGGAATGCAGAGATTCACAAAAAAAATCCAATATCAGTCCAAGGGAGTGAAATCTGTTCCCTGTTGTTCAATGAATACTTGGACAACACCTTGTTGATCTACTATATATATAGAAAGTATAAAGCTTAAAACAATTAGAGAATTTTTTTTACAAAGCTAAGATAGTGAGACTTGAACAGAGTATATCAATTTCGAGATTACGAATCCAACAACATTCATAAGTGTGTTCTGCCTATTCATTTGATAAATAAACTGTTTGCTTGCAGTTTATCTGATTTAGAGAAAAAATCATGGCTATGAAGGTTATTTGATTTTTATCTATTTGAACTGTATAATGAAATTCTTATCTATACATGCATAGAATGAACTGCTTATCTAGTTCATTTTTTTTCCAGACATATTTTGTGCAGCACAATGCACAAAAGAGAACGGAGGAAGCTGATGAGTTTATAAGAGACATGCATTGCAGAACCGAGAAGATGATCATTCCTATGAATGCTGACCAAAACATTGGTAAAAAGAAATCAAAAGGGACTCTAGGTGAACACTAGTATCTGCTAGTTTTTGACGTCACCAACTACACATGGGAGCATTACAACTCCAACAAAAAGGGTGCGCTTTGTAAGTAATGTGAGACTGACGCAAATAGAATATCTGCTTACTGCATGAGACATATCAACTCGTGGCTACAACCTCAGAATATGGAAATATGCACCAACATTATCTTTGAAAATCTTCCAGGAGTGCCAGATCAAGGGAACTACCCAGATTTACTGCCGTACACCTGCTATTGAATCAAGAGAAGTGGCAAGCCAACAACAAACAAGTCGCGGAGTGTGATGAACAAAACTGAAATAGTAAACAAGATGCAAGCAAAGAGAGTCAAGATGGACTAAAAACTTCTTACTTCATCGGGAGATGAAGAGTGCTGGAGTGAATTTACCAACTCAGAATACCTTAACAATTGGTTACTTGATAATGGTATAACAGATTAAACAGAAAACTCTTATGTATAATATTAGATGAATCATCTTCTAATGTCATTGATACTCTATTATGATTTTCCTTTTCATCTATAACGTTTTGGATAATAGATTACTAGTAGATAATATTTTAACTTATGTTTTTAACTTCAATGTTCCGTCTTATGGATACCAATTCACTAGGTAAAGGAACTGATAGAGAGTGCAAACTCTATTGGATATAAGTTCATTCCAGTAAATAAACTAATAGAATAATATTTCAATAGCAATTCTATAAAAGTTCTAGGAAAAAGGGGGTTCATTCCAGAAATTAAGTTCATTCTAGTAAATGAACCAATACAAATAGCAGTTCATTCCATACAATGAGGTACATATCCCACTGAATACCATTATAACATTTCAATAGAATTTCTAAAGAAAATGGAGTTCATTCCAGTAAATGAACTGATAGAAATAACAGTTCATTTTGAACAATGAAGTACATATCCCATAGAAATAACATTTCAAAGTAGCAGTTCTATAAAAATGATGAAGTTCATTCCAGAAAATGAAGTTCACTCCTCACAATTAAGTGCATATCAAAAAATAAAAAAAATAAAAAATACCACCAATTTATATTCAAAAGTAATAGCAGTTCATATACCATAAAAAAATATAAACTAAAATAAAAGTTCAAGCAGACTACTCCAGCATTAATTGACGATAGGTATCTTTGTTATGATTCCCAATCTTCTTGCAATTATAGCACTTCATTGGCTTCCTCTCCTTCTTATAAGCACTGCAAATACGCTTCTTTGGTGGTCTTCCTGGATCTGGCCTTGGAATACCAGGATGAACTTTGTCTTTAGGTTCATATATCAGGACTATCGTAGTTGGGAATGGGTCGAATGGCAGGAACATAAGAATTATGAAAATGCTTTGAACCAAAGTAAGGCTGAATATACATCAAAATCTCAGCACACTTGAAAATAATAGCAGCAGTGGCGTGACCACAAGGAACCCAAACACTTTCCATCTCTGGAAAGTACAGGTTATCTGCATCAGATCAACAACATGAGAGCTGAGAGAGTGCACCTCATAGATATCGTTACTTGACTCAATAACATTCTATGAATGACCTATATCGACATGTGCCTTGAGTATAGATTTGAAGATGGGAGTCAAATCGTTTAGATAAGTTTTACCAAGCTTACGCCTTTCAGAACTCACCCTCAAAATATTTGTCATGAGTTCATCAACAAGAGAAGCTGGAGGTAAATTCCTTTCACAATGAATCCAGCTATTGAAAGATTCTGCAATACTTGATGAGTGTGTCACATACCTACATCCTACGAAGAAAGCATTTGCCTAGTGCTTGGAATAGATAATTCTGAGGTACTTGGAAACCCAACCACCTGCAACAATACACATTTCATTCAAAGCAGATTCATATCTAGCAACGTTGTAACAGTATGCAGCTTTATGGAACAAATCAGTACTTGTTTATACTTTGCATGTCCTTTCTTGATAGGGAGGTTACTGATACATGCCAATATTATATCTTTTGAATATCAATTGCTTATGCTTTTCTTGGCAATTTCTCTTGTATTTTTGTATATTACGCTTCTTTTATATTTTGTAGGTATTATGGAGTTATGTGACGAAAAACAATGGAAATCAGAGCTTAATTCATTATTTGGCGAGCTCAAGAGTCGATGGACCCGAATCGGAGCAAAGGAGTCTACAATGCACTGGAAGAGATTACTAGAGCACCTGATTCTATCTACTCAGGGCAGTCACTAAATTCCAGTTACAGTTTACTAAAGAACACCTACAATTCGTTAAGGGGCATCAGTTCTACTATTAGGTGAACATCATACAACCAGGTTGAACATATGTGAGTCTCACCTTTTCTCTTGTGACCAGTTCAATCAAAGTTCTCCTCACTTCCAAGCTTTCGCTCCGGCTATGTCTTGGGTTCTGATGGTTCGTCGAGGAAGTCTAGAAGGGGTCTTGAAGACCGAGAAGAGCAGTAAGGGATGTACTAATTTGGGTAATGGATGTCCTGATTGAATTGTTGCCATTCAAGTTGAGGATTGATTAATGGAGAAGATGTTGATATGGATCTCGAACTGAGACATGGTTTTGTTCTGGAATGAAGATTGACAGCAAAGAAAATGAAGAAGTGTATGAATTGAATGCTGCAGAAAAGGAATAGTGGAATGAGTTTCTGTCGGTTCTTCATGGCTAGAAATACAGGGAAGAATAAATGAAGTTAATGTGTTTTTATGAGTCTCTATCGCATTGAGAATATGGGTTTGTGTTAAATGGATGTTCAGTGCAGGGAAGGAGCTGAGATCGGCTCAGAAAACAGCAAGAAGCTTGCGTCTGTATCAGCAGAAGAATGATGTCGCACTGTTTGAGAAAATGCCTGAGAAACTTTCAGTCACGACAAGTTGTTGTACCTAGTTTTCCATCAGCCAGCCATGGGATTGAGGGTTGTTTTCCAGGTGATAGGAGCTTCACGGAGCAGTAATGAGTGTCAGATATGTTCTAGTTTGGGATGGAGTTATGAAGATGCATGGTGATTGCAAATGAGGTGGTTGTAGAAGGCTTGAAACGGGTTATTGGTTTGATTGCAATACAACTGATGGTGGTGTTGGATGTTCAAGGTCTGAAATATGGAAATGATGGCAGGGATGGCGAGGTTTGTATGCAGGGATTATGTTGTGGAATTGCAGGAAAGAACAAGGAGAATGTGGTTTGTTTTTGAACTGGTGAACTGCATATGGTTGATAAAGCAAGGATGGAGTCAGGTGGTGAATGTAGCTGTTGATGCTGGTAGAATGTAACTCTTTGAAGCTGCAGCTGGAGATGGTTGGTGTCGCAGGAACTGAAGCAAAGTGATTAGATGAATTCTTGGATTATACAAGGAAATGGATGTGTGTAGTTACAGGAAAGAGGTGCAGGTGTTGGAGGAATTGTTTCTAATAGATATGGTTGTGAATGGCATTGCAGGTGAATGAGTTGTAGTCATGGATAGCTGCCAAGGAGTTACTGGTGGTGTTTGAAGATACGGAAGACCGGAGTGAGTTATGGCTCAAGAATAAAGTTTTAGCATGCTAGTGGAATGCAGAGATAATGGGTTTGTTTTTGAAGCAAACTGAAGTTCGAAACTGCAGGGAATGGATTTTGAAGATGTAGAAAATAGTGCGAAAACGGAGTAAAAATGGCGCGCCGGTGAGCATAGTTCCGGTTGCCGAATTTCAGAAGTTAAAGTATGAGTTGCAATATTTCAGTGAATCGCGAAGGGGGTATGTGTTGGATACAAGAGTTGGCCGCGACACATATGAGCTACGAGTCACGCTTTTGGGTGCGTTTTCGCAAGAGATAAAGAATTGGTTTGGATGATTTTTGTGAATGTTTGAAACGCAAAGAAGGAAAGATAAGTTGCTGGAAGTACATACTTGCTGGTGACAGTTTACGATGACAAAGGCGACCAGAAAAAGTTCTCCGGCGACCCGGTTTTGGATCCAAATTTTCCAGAGACTTATTTTCACTCATGGGCTTGGTGGACGAATTTGAGACGGGTTTTGAGAAAACTTGACCTACTTTTGAGTATCCTTTTGGGAGAGGCATATAAATAGAACTTTTTCTCTAAACCTAGATATTTTTTTATTATCTTATCTTCTACTTTGTGTGCTTAGGGTTTATACATGAAAACATTTCTCTTTATCCTTGTTATGAACTCCATGAGCATGAGGTAATTTTATTATTGGTGATGGATTGATTTGATTTCACATAACATGTTTCTTGTTCAATAAATTAGTTTTGTCTCATATTATCGTTTATGATTCACCATTAATATTGTTGCATGATTGAATTTTAGTTTTGTCAAGTTGCAAATTGGTAGAACTCACATGCATATATTTTGCTAGGTTAGGGTTATTATACGTAAAAGTGATAATTCCTGATTGTAAGTAGCACAAATATGGTTATTGCTTGTAGTGATATATCCTAGTAACCATATGTGAACCATAACCTTTGTTAAATCGTATTAGTGCTTTTACACGTTCGATTGCTTTGATTGGCCTGATTTCATAGAACTTAATGCATCTAGGGAATTAAACTTGATTAGTGCTTTTACACGTTAGGTTGTTCTCTTAGATAGAATTCATATTCGCATCTTTTAATGTGATTGTTGATGACAAGAGGAAAGTAGCGGGATATTCTTGCGATCAAGGTATTCTAGGGCCATTGATAAATAGAGATTAAATATCAATTCTACTTATGTTAAAAAAGCATGTTTGTGAATGAAGATGAGTCCTTAACCAATATCTTTTCTACTTGATTTATTTGTTTATTTGCTTTTATATTTGTTTTAGTTTTAAAAATCAGAAAAATCCCCCTTGTTACTTTTAGGAAACCGAAACATATTGACAACGAAAGCCTCTTTGTGGATACGAACTCTTTCTTATCACTACTACATTTATTTTAGTTAAGTAAGAAAGTGAAATTATATTTGTGTCGGCTGACAACCGATCAAATTTTTGCGTCGTTGCCGGGGAAGCAGCGGTTGTCACTTGTTTTTGGTTTCTTATTTTTTTTTTAGTTTTGTTTTTGTTTTATTTTCTGGTTTTTAACCTTGTTTTGAGAATCGTGTTTCAGGTACTTATTTCTCATGTATGGAGCATATTGGAACAATGGATACGGTTTTCAACAACCTCAACAATACGACAAATACCAATTCCAGGGGTATAATCAAAACCAATTCATTGGTTATGACCAATATTCCATGGAACCTTATGGTTTTCCTCAACAACCTTATGGAGGGTATGTAAGTGAACAACCACAAGGATTGGAGGATTCTTATGCTCGTGAACAACAAGTCTCTAACTTGTTAGACAACTTTTCCAACTTTGTACGGCAAGAGTTTCAAAAAGATAAAGAGGCTACAGACGAGAAACTCCAAGAACTTTGTGAAGGTATTGCTAACCTACAAAGAGATATTGATCAATACAAAGAACAAAGGTATGAAGAAGAACTTTGTTTTCAAAACAATAATTATTCTAATGTGCCTGTGGTTTGTGATGAATATTTGATTGATGCTAATGTTGAAAAAGGCCAACCTTTGGGGTCTTTCGTTGATAATTGTGTAGTTAACTCAACTCTTGATCTTAATAATGATCATTCACCTATTCAAAAGGATGAGCTTGAGACTAGAAACACTAAATTCAGTGAGAACCAATCTTATGTTAACTATGAAAGTGATGATGAGTATGAAGATACATCACTTGAACCAACTCATGGTGACATTTCCCAAAGGTGTACCGCGGAATCTTTTTGGGATCAAGATGAACATGAAGAGGACTATGATGGCACTTATGTAGATAACTCAAGAAATGATCTTAATAATGATCAAGAGCCTATTCAAAGGGTGGAGCTTGAGGATGATGCATTTTTTAGTGTTCTAAAGAAATTCCTCAAAGTGAAATTTGGATCCGCAGTAGAGCATGTGCCTAATAACGAAGAGGAGAATGTTGAGAATGAAACCGATTTGACCAATATTGTGGAAGACCCAATTGAGCATGAAAAATATTGTAACGAAGATGTTGATGTCGAGACTTTGGTTAAGGCAGAAACGAATGAAGAATTGTTGCAAGTTTCAATAGAGGACCACGATGTGCAAGAGGTAAGTAATTCACTTGAAATTTCTAAGGATGAAGAGGATACTATAATACAAGAGTTTCAAGGTTTGTCTAACCCTTTGCCTATTTATCCTTATCCTTTACCTCTTATTGGCTTGAATATATGTGCTTCGAGAATATTGTTTAATGACTTTGTTTCTCGATATCCACCATTAGAAACTTTTGATTCTCATACTATGGATGTTTGCAAAGAAGAAACCATAGAAGTTCCTGATTTTTATGTTCTTTATACACTTCCAAGTGTAGAAAAGAATAAGTGTGGGAGAAACTTCTATGGGGCGATAGCTTCAATTTTATTTTCTTGTACTAATATTTGTGTGAAGCTAATATTTGCAAAACATGTTACATGGAAGGATCCCCAACTTTTCAGATTATTGGTGTATGGGGAATTCGTCTTGCAAGTCGGGCTGACGACTTAAAACCAAGCGCTAAATGGGAGGCAACCCACCGGTTTTGTGTATCTATCTCTATCTTTTTCTTTTATTTTAAGTCTTTTATCTTTATTTTCTTATTTTGGATATTTGCATATCAAAACTCCAACTTTTAGAGATTTTTGAACAATTTAGAATAAACACTAGCCTTTCTAAGTAGATGGATTTTTTTTTTAGCGGTGAGGTGTATATATTGGCTGAGTTGGGATTAGATACCAACTAAACAGCTTGTTTAGTGTTTATCCTCTATTGTTCCGAAATAGCTATGAGTTGGAGTAATGAGTTTTTATCATGCATTTTATTTTATTTTTATTGTGTATATATATATCATGTTATGAATTTTCCATCTTTGAATGACTAAATTTTACATTGAGGACAATGTAAAGTTTAAGTGTGGGGGAGTGTTCTCATATAGAGTTTTTAGACTTGATATTTTTTATAAAAAAAAATAGAAAATAGATTATTTTTTTTGCTTTATACACTCCGAAACCTAGAAACATGTGCCTTTAGGATGATACTATCAATCTAAATGGATGGAACCATCTTGGCTGGAGGAGTTGAGGAACCCATTAACTAAATGGACAAAATTATTCAAGTGTTAGAAATTATATGATATTTTTTACCATATCTCGGAATATCACCATATCACGTTCTATTTTTATTTTTCCATATTTATCTATTGTTATCTAAGTGATTTGGTGGGTCACTAACATCGAATTGTTATTACTGCTAGGATGAAATAGAAAGATTGGGTTGCTAAAAAAAAAAGAGACCGACCAATTAGACCAAACGGAATAAAAAAGACACTTGGATAGCAGTATGTGTGAAACGTTGTCCCTGTCTCCATCGCCTAAACAAGCGTGGAATGCAGGATCCAAGGCAACTATCATATTCTTGCTGACAAGAAGCATGCGCTTGGATCCAAAAGATCTAATCATGTTGTCTAAAAAAAAAAAAAAAAAGTGAAAAAGAAAAGAAAAAAAAATAATTATTGTATTGAATAAAGTCGACTCCTGGTTCCCTTGTATATGCCGGTTGAGTTGATGTAGAATTAAGATTGTTGATCGCTGGTTCCCTTGTACATGCTAGTGTGTTGACACTAGAATTCAGACCAGTAGCTCAATCCAATAGGATGCATAGGTTCATCTTGGCGGTGACCTTCAGACAGATATGGGAAACATCGATCACTTGTTAACATTCGCAACATCTACTTCTATATCCATCTTCTTAATCTTTTCATTGTGATTGTGGTTAGTCAGATTCCAAGTATTATGGTTTGTTCAACTTTCTAAGTAGAGCTTAATTTATATATATATATTAATTTGAATTTGAAAAAAGGTACCTCCTCCAATAGCCATTTTGGATTCGTTCATAGATTTGTCACAGGTAGCCGGAGTCGGAAATATAGGTTTTGTAGGTAGACCTCTTGTAAACCTTCAAGAGACTATAACTCGTCCACTAGGGACACATAGGGGTTTAAAGGCTTGATATTTATGCTAAAAGTGACTGTAGCCTCGACGACACGGAGTTGTTGTATTTTAGCTTTATTTTTTTTGCTCGAGGACTAGCAAAGATTAAGTGTGGGGGAATTTGATACGTGCCTAAATTATATCTTTTGAATATCAATTGCTTATGCTTTTCTTGGCAATTTCTCTTGTATTTTTGTATATTACGCTTCTTTTATATTTTGTAGGTACTATGGAGTTATGTGACGAAAAACAATGGAAATCAGAGCTTAATTCATTATTTGGCGAGCTCAAGAGTCGACGGACCCGAATCGGAGCAAAGGAGTCTACAATGCACTGGAAGAGATTACTAGAGCACCTGATTCTATCTACTCAGGGCAGTCACTGAATTCCATTTGCAGTTTACTAAATAACACCTACGATTCGTTAAGGGGGAATCAGTTCTATTATTAGGTGAACATCATACAACCAGGTTGAACAGATGTGAGTCTCACCTTTTCTCTTGTGACCAGTTAAATCAAAGTTATCCTCACTGCCAAGCTTTCGCGCCGGCTATGTCTTGGGTTATGATGGTTCGTCGAGGAAGTCTAGAAGGGGTTTTGAAGACCGAGAAGAGCAGTAAGGGATGTACTGATTTGGGTAATGGATGGCCTGATTGAATTGTTGCCATTCAATTTGAGGATTGATTAATGGAGAAGATGTTGACATGGATCTCGAACTGAGACATGGGTTTGTTCTGGAATGAAGATTGACAACAAAGGAAATGAAGAAGTGTATGAATTGAATGCTGCAGAAAAGGAATAGTGGAATGAGTTTCTGTCGGTTCTTCATGGATAGAAATACAGGGAAGAATGAATGAAGTTAATGTGTTTTTATGAGTCTCTATCGCATTGAGAATATGGGTTTGTGTTAAATGGATGTCTAGTGCAGGGAAGGATCTGAGATCGGCTCAGAAAACAGCAAGAAGCTTGCGTCTGTATCAGCAGGAGAATGTTGTCGTACTGTTTGAGAAAATGCCTGAGAAACTTTCAGTCATGACAAGTTGTTGTACCTAGTTTTCCATCAGCCATCCATGGGCTTGAGGGTTGTTTTCCAGGTGATAGGAGCTTCACGGAGCAGTAATGAGTGTCAGATATGTTCGAGTTTGGGATGGAGTTATGAAGATGCATGGTGATTCCAAATGAGGTGGTTGTAGAAGGCTTGAAACGGGTTGTTGGTTTGATTTCAATACAACTGATGGTGGTGTTGGATGTTCAAGGTATGAAATATGGAAATGATGGCATGGATGGTGAGGTTTGTATGCAGGGATTATGTTGTGAAATTGCAGGAAAGAACAAGGAGAATGTGGTATGTTTTTGAACTGGTGAACTGCAGATGGTTGATAAAGCAAGGATGGAGTCAGGTGGTGAATGGAGTTGTTGATGCTGGTAGAATGTAACTCTTTGCAGCTGCAGATGGAGATGGTTGGTATCGCAGGAACTGAAGCAAAGTGATTAGATGAATGCTTGGATTATACAGGGAAATAGCTGTGTGTAGTTACAGGAAAGAGGTGCAGGTGTTGGAGGAATAGTTGCTCATAGATATGGTTGTGAATGGGTTGTAGGCATGGATAGCTGCCAAGGAGTTACTGGTGGTGTTTGAAGCTTCGGAAGACCATAGAGAGTTATGGATCAAGAATGAAGTTTTAGCATGCTGGTGGAATGTAGAGATAATGGGTTTGTTTGTGAAGCAAACTGAAGTTCGAAACTGCAGGGAATGGATTTTGAAGCTGCAAAAAATAGTGCGAAAACGGAGTAAAAATGGCGCGCCGGTGAGCATAGTTCCGGTTGCCGAATTTCGGAAGTTAAAGTATGAGTTGCAATATTTCAGTGAATCGCGAAGGGGGTATGTGTTGGATACAAGAGTTGGTCGCGGCACATATGAGCTACGAGTCACGCTTTTGGGTGCGTTTTCGCAAGAGATAAAGAATTGGTTTGGATGATTTTTGTGAATGTTTGAATTGCAAAGAAGGAAAGATGAGTTGCTGGAAGTACATACTTGCTGGTGACAGTTTACGATGACAAAGGCGGCCAGAAAAAGTTCTCCGGTGACCGAATTCCGGTGATGACATCAGCAATCCGGCGACCCGTTTTTGGACCCAAATTTTCCAGAGACTTATTTTCACTCATGGGCTTGGTGGAAGAATTTGAGACGGGTTTTGAGAAGACTTGACCTACTTTTGAGTATCCTTTTGGGAGAGGCATATAAATAAAACTTTTTCTGTAAACCTAGATGTAGGTACCGAATATCGCAAGAGTTTGGGTTGCGAATATAGCAACGACTATAAGAGGAAGTGTCAAGAAATAACATGATGATAGAAGAAACGCGGGAGAAGAATAAAAAGTTTGCGAGTATAAAATAAACTTGCGATCATAAGTTATGATGCCTCGCAGGATATTACAGTTGTAAAGATTTCACTATAAATAGTAGTTCAAATGTTAAATTTGAGAGGTTCTTTTGGTGAGTGTGAAAAAATATTAAAGGAAAGAGAATAGAGAAAGTTGTAACTATTCTAGTTCCATTTAGATATTTCTTGTGATTAATTGAGAGCATTAATAAGAAAATTGTTATTCATCATCATGAACTTCTTAAGTTTACTAATTCTACTGAGGGTGTAGTTGTAGGATATTCTGCAACTATATAATTGGCGCTAGAAACAGGGAAACTGTTGATCATCATAGCAGAAATTTGAAGGAATTTTGGAAATTTGAAGATCAAATGGAATCAGCAGATGAAGGTTGTAAAAAAGAAGAATGTAATATGATCACAAAGACAATGATTGATGAATTTCATAACAACATAAAGGGAAAAATACACAAACGAGATTGTAGAGGAAGAAAGATCATGGAGGTGGAGAAGATAACAACTTTGAAAGAATGGGAAAAGCAGAAAATCACGTTTTTAGTAGCAGAAATTCCAAATAAAGACTTGAACCACACTTCACCATTAGTAGTCACAATCCCGATCATACGAGAAGAGAGGAAAACTACAAAATCTATAGGAAAATGGAAATTAAACCGAGTTTTGATTGATACAGGGAGTTCTGTTGATATTATATTCTATCATGCACTTAAGGGGATGGGGATCAAAGATGAAGAAATTACAAATTCAGAATATCTTATCCATGGATTGGGAAAATCTGCAACAAAATCCAAAGGGGAAATAATGTTACGAGTATCGCTGGGAGAAATTGAAACACACATAGTTTTATGTGTAATAGATATGGAATCTCCATATAATATGCTGATAGGAAGACCATGGATTCATGCGATTAAAGATGTTGTTTCGACATTACATCAATCAATTAAGTTTCCTACACCAAGCGGAATACAAGAGATAAAAGGAGATCTTGATAGTGCAAAATTTTGTTATCAGACTGAAGTAAAACAGTGTGGAGGAAGAGCCAGAAAGAAACAGTTTCGCAGAAAACTTGCGAGAGAAGCAAAAAAGGAAGAAGAGTTCAGGGTGTACACAATAAGAGAAAAAGAAGGAAGAGGAATACCAAGTGAGATCCCAGAAAAATAAGGAGAGCCAATGAAAGTAATCAAAGAGCCAACACCTATGGGAGAGCAAAGTCCTAGTTATGTCGCAGCAGAACCAACCAAAGAAATAAATATTGGAAGTAAAGAGGAGCCTTTAATCTTGCGAATTGGAACTAAGATGGACGAAGAAGAAGAAAAAAGAACTATTGATCTTTTACGAGAATACAAAGATATATTCGCAGGAGGTGTAGATGAAATACCAGGAATTGATCCATCAGTGGCGTGTCATAGATTGAACATAGATAAAAGTGTGAGACCATTTAAGCAAAGAATAAGAAAGATTTCGCAAAATTACCATACACAAATAGAAGAAGAATTGCAAAAGATGTTGGATGCGGGAATCATAAGAGAAGCAAAATATCCAGAATGGATTGCGAATATGGTCATTGTTCCAAAGAAGAATAAAGGGATAAGGATTTGCATAGATTTCACTGATCTAAACAAAGCCTGTCCAAAAGATAGTTTTCCATTGCCAGATATACCACAAATGGTGGAATCAGCTGCATGACATGACAGAGTCACTTCACTTGATGGGTATAAAGGGTACAATCAAATATCACTCGCAGAAGAAGACCAAGAACATACTGCATTTTTTGCTCCAAGAGGTTTATATTGCTATGTGAAGATGTCATTTGGTTTACGAAATGCGGGTGCTACTTATCAACGAATGGTTGAAAAGGTGTTCGCAAAGTGGATA
This sequence comes from Papaver bracteatum, assembly GCA_023529315.1. Taxonomy (NCBI): domain Eukaryota; kingdom Viridiplantae; phylum Streptophyta; class Magnoliopsida; order Ranunculales; family Papaveraceae; genus Papaver; species Papaver bracteatum. The sequence goes on from JAJJWX010001167.1 coordinate 1,040,686, forward strand.
AATAAAACCTTAGAGGTATATGTAGACGATATGTTGATAAAAAGTAAAGAAGCCAAAGACCATGTGCGGGACTTGAAGGAAATATTTGAACAAATGAGAAAATTCAACATCAAATTAAATCCTGAAAAATGTATAATTGGAGTTGCGTCAGGAAAATTCTTGGGATACATAGTATCAAAGGAGGGAATACAAGTTGATCCAGAAAAAGTACAAGCAGTTCGTGACATGCCAACACCTGCAACAGTAAAAGAAGTGCAAAAGTTGAATGGACTCTTAGCTTCACTTGGAAGGTTTATTTCGCGAATGTCAGATAAGTGCAAACATTTCTTCAACATACTTAAGAAGGGAGCAAAATTCAGGTGGACTGATGAATGTGAAAAATCTTTTCAAGGGATCAAGGAGTATCTCACGAATACATCCATATTACAGAAACCAGAGAAAGATGAAGAATTATTGGTATACCTCGCAACAACTCAATACGCTTTAAGTGCAGTTTTGTTGCGAACGGACGCAGGAGTAGAAAGGCCCATTTACTACATCAGCAAAACTTTTAATACAGCAGAGAGGAATTATTCTAAAATGGAGAAGTTAATTTTAGCTCTGGTTTATGCATCATTCAAATTGCGAATATACTTTCAAGCACATGTGATAAAAGTGGTTACCAAAGTTCCAATTGAGTCAGTCATGAAGAACACAAAAAGATCAGGAAGAATAGAAAGGTGGAATGCACAAATAAACCATTACAAGATAAAGTACGAAGTATTATCATCGCAAAAATCACAAGTTGTCGCAGATTTTTTGGCAGAATTTCCTTTGGAAGAAGACGAGGCAGTAGAAGAGATGATGGATGTTGAAGAAGAATTTGGGAATCCAAAAGATTTGTTAACAGAACCAAATAGATGGGAAATTCTAGTAGATGGATCATCCAACAGTGAGGGGAATGGAGTAGGAGTTGTGTTCATTTCACCAGAAGGAGAAAGAACAACATTTTCATTCAGACTGGAATTTGCATCTACGAATAATGAAACAGAGTATGAAGATGTAGTGCATGCATTGAAGATCGCAATAGAAAAGAAGCTTGAAAGTATAAGAATAACAAGTGATTCTCAGTTGGTAATTTTTCAAATTAAAGGGGAATATACCACGAATGAGTTTTCCTTGAAGAAATACAAGAAAATCGTTGATGAATTATCTGCGAAGATACCAAAGCTAAAATGGAGGCATATCACAAGGAAATAAAATCGACTCGCAGATGCTTTTGCATTCATTCCAAGTATGATGACAAACCCTAATGCAAGAAATATCAAAATCCAAACAATTCAACACCCATCAGTAAATAAAGAGGAAGAAGAAATTGAAGAAGCAATTGCGATGGAAGTAGAAAGGGAACTACTAGATAACATCGCAGATTGGAGAAAGGAAATTCATGCATATCTCGCAACAGGAGAAGTACCCAGGAACAGACTAGAATCACATAAATTAAAGAGTCTTGCAACAAATTATGAACTACGAGAAGGGATTTTATACAGAAAATATTTCAGTGGACCACCTCTAAGATGTTTAACTCGTGAAGAAGGAGAAAAAATATTGAAGATGTTACACGGAGGAGAAGATGGAAATCATAGTGGGGGACGATCTCTGGCGTACAGGGAAAAAAATACAAGGATATTACTGGCCTTATATGCACACAGACGCAAAATTGTTGGTAAGACGATGTAAAGAATGCCAACGACATGGGAAAAGAACTCACGCACCAGGAGCAACATTAACCTCTTCAACAAGCTGCTGGCCTTTTGGGAAATGGGGATTGGACATTGTTGGCCCATTCTTACCTGGATCAGGGCAGAGAAGATTTTTAATAGTCGCAACAGATTATTTCACGAAGCTCGCAGAAGTAAAAGTAGTACAACATATTCGTGATAAGGATGTTTTTACATTCATATTCGAGAATATCATTTGTAGGTATGGAGTTCCAGCACAATTAGTATCTGACAATGGGAAACAATTTGAAGGGAAGAATATAGAGATGTTACTCAGTGCTTTTAGGATAAAATATGGGAAATCAACTCCATTATATCCACAAGCTAATGGACAGGCAGAGGCAACAAATAAAACAATCGCAGACACGATCAAAAAGAAATTAGAAGGACATCTCAAAGGGTGGTGCGAACAAGTACCTAGCGCAGTTTGGGCATACAATACAACTAGAAGAGAGGCAACTGGAATGTCTCCTTATTGCTTAACATATGGAGTAGAAGCTGTATTTCCAACAGAGGTTATAATTCCGACTACAAAGAAAGAAGCCTGGGAAAGAAATTTAAGCGCAGGGGTGATATTAAGTGAATTGGATGATTTAGAAGAAAAAAGAGAAAAGGTGTTGCGATATATGAAAGTTTATCAAGAAAGATTAGATCGAGAATATAACAAGAGAGTTATCGAACGTGAGTTCAAGCCAGGGGATTTGGTTATGCGAGAAACACCTCCATACCAGAAAGAAAATGGAGGAAAATTAGCACCAAAATGGGATGGACCATATGTCATCAAAGAGGTTGTGGGAAGTGGAGCTTATCGGCTGATGGATCCAGAAGGGAGAGACATGGGTTTAAGACTTGGTCGACCCTGGAATAGATTGTATTTAAAAAGGTATTATCCATAAACCTCATGAAACATTTTGCGAATATGGTTTGCTCGCGCGAAGCTTAAATTACGAATTTTTAACTCTTATTGCGATTAGCTTTCATTAAAGAGAGACGCAAAAATTACTTGCGAATAAAAGACCGCAAACTGTGATTAGCTTTCAAAAAAGAAAGAGAGCCGCAGAAATTTTACACAGGCAAACCTTTGTGGCGTACACCCTAGTTCGCGAAGCAACATTTCGTAAGAGGCAAAGTCCTAAAGTACGTCATTTAAGGGGGGTACCTATAAGCATGGCTCAGGGAAACCGGAACACCACCAAGGAACCTGAGTACATGGACATTACGGGGTACAACCCAAAAGCGGGGTACCTATCCGGGTTAGACACCTTGGATTCTCAACCTAATCTTGCGATGTACCAGGATATAGGTTGGGCAACTAAGGCATACTGTCTTTCTCAAGAAGTGTAGAAAGCGATCAAGGCGCCGAGGTACACAGTTGAGTCAAGAGTGCCGGATGGGTTTGAAGCACATCTGCCATTCTTGACAAGTCTTGGCAAATGATACACTTGGCCCAAAGATACCCCATAGGGTGCAACCTCGTAACTATAAGCCCTATAGGAAAAAAGGATAAGAGGTTGCGATCAAAAGCTGGTTGTTTGCAAAACCGGATGGGAAGAGCTAACCTTGTATGGTCGATGTACGCTTCCTTGAAGGGGAAACCAAGGGGAAGATAAAGGGAAGCACCCTCCATTAGGGAGCTGATACGTGCTATAAGACGCAAATGTCATGAGGCTTCTTGTTTGCAAGAACATAAAGACTTGTCATATTTGTGCAACAATCATATTTCTGCGAATATAAAAAAATAAAAATAAATAAATAATATATATATATAAATAATATATTTATATATATACATATTCGCAGAGTTACATACAATGAAGTTAAGATGAGATCAATGGGTTATTACATGAAAGTGTGATAACGTCCTGCGATTTCATCGCAAGACGATAATGTCACGAGGTTGTATATTCGCAAGAATGTTCAGACTTGTCATATTATCGCAAAAATATCATCACAAAAAGAGGTGGCAAAATAAGACCTTTACTTAGGAAGGAATGATAAGACCACAACAATTACTGAAATCAATTCCATCAATATTATTGGAAATTTTTTACGAGAATATATATAAAGAATTCATAAGCATAGAAGCAATTTTGTTCGCAATCATATTCATAAGGGTTGAATACTTCTTATACTTCTTCAAAGATTCAATACTTCTTTTACTTTTTAAGAGATTCAATACTTCTTATATTTCTTCAAACAGTGAATGTTTCTTCATGAATTGAAATTTTTTATACTTCTTCAAGGGTGCCTCATACTTCGTATACTTCTTTAAGGATGTTTCATACTTCTTATGCTTCTTTAAGAATATTTCATACTTCTTATACTTTTTCAAGGATGTTTCGTAATTCTTCACGGAGATTTCATACTTCTTATACTTCAAAGGGGAAATTTATTATTTAATTCGCAATAAATTGAAACTTCGCAACTTAGACTGAGGCAGGTATTTTAATATCTACAACAATAATTGATCATCTGAAGTGCAATAATAAGGGGAAAGGGAATATTAAGTTAAGTCTTCAAGACATAGTATTTCTCTTCATATGATCAAGTCATGCAAATCTAGAGAAAGATCAAAGTAGTATCGCAAAGTACAAAGTATGCTTCTTAAGGAAAACAAGCAGTAAGCAGGATCGTTCATAGAAAAGAGAATCAACAGTAACCAAGAGAAAGAATTCAAAAGAAAGGAAAACAAAGTTGTTAAAAAGAAGAATAACAGTAGAATAATCCATCATGCTTAAAGCTCCTCATCAACGTTTTGTATTGGATCTTTAGGAGGGGTAGGACCATCAACAGGAACATCTCCTTGAGGGATAGATTCTTTTTCCAAATCAAGTCCTTCATCGTCACTCTCGTAATCAAAATCACTATCAGGATCACGAGCAACCTCATCATCAGATATTTTCAGAGGTGTAATTCTCACGGGAGGCAAGGACCTTGATAAGAGAATGTTATTCGCAAAGACTTGAGCTTTCAGATGACTTTCACGAAGTATAGCCTTCTGATGGTTGGTATCTTCGATATCTTTGGCGTAAGCAAGATATTTGAATCTTCGAGTGGCACGATCACGAGAGTTGATCAAACGAGTAGAAAGCAGAGCGTTTTTCTTGCGAAGCTCAGAACAAGAGGCTTCTAGTCCAACTTTAGCACTTCAGAGGTTGTTCTCAGATTCTGCGAGTGAAACAAAATTTAAAGAATCAGTTTTGCGAGTATAACAAAATTGAAAGGTATACCAAAGGCAGTCAAATTTTAATGACTACCTTCTCTTTGTGAAGAAATAAATTGAGCTAAAGATAGACAACAACTCTTCATCTGATCCATCGCATTGTCAAAACCATCGCCAACTAATCCTTTAAGTCTAGATTGAAGCTTTTGATCTTTGGAAAGAAGATAATTTTTATCCTTCGCAAGTTTGGCATTAAGACTTTCTAGTTGAGAGTAATCTTCTTTAAGTTTATTTCTCTTAGTGCTTAATATCATATTCTTATTAAGAAGGGATTTCTTCTCGGCAACAAATGAACTTCTTTCGGCATCTGAAGACCTTTTCAATTCCTCAAGTTCACCTTTTAACAAATAAAGGAGATTTTCTTGATCGCAACATTTACTCTGAAGAATATTTAATTGTTGCGAAGAAGCGTTCATTGTATTCAAGTACATACATCGTTCTTTTGATAAGGTTTCATTCTCTTCTACTAGGGATTCTATCCTTAAATCGGATTTAGTTAAAGAAGAATTGAGCTGAGATATTTCATCATTCAAAAATTTCTGATCGTAAATTAATTGAGTATTCTCTTGGAAAAGGGCATCAAAATTATCAAGAGCACATGAATGAAGATTAGATAAGTGGGAGAATTGATTCAAAAGACTTGCATGTTTGGCTTGAGATTCTTGTGCGTCTGATTCATGATGAAGTACCAACATTCTACATTTCTGGATAGATTCTATAAAGGGGAATGGGTTTAAATGGGTGTTTCAAGCATGTGAGGAATAGAAGTAAACAAAGGGAAAGAAAATATAGAGATAATAGTAATACCTTTTAATGCATCATTCCTCTTGCGAAGGATCGCACAATCTAGAGAATCATTCTGAAGCTGATGATTCACTTTACGAAGACTCTCACATTCCGCTTTCAAGGATTCCTGAGATTGGCGAAGCAATTCAACTTATTTTTCCAAAGATTGGCGTGAAATAGAAATATCAGGATTGATAAAATTATTAAGCACTTCACAAAATTCAGATTGCGAACGAACGTTTGAAGACTTCGCAGTATTACTTAAGACCTCGGATAACATTTGGAAAGTTGAATAAATTCCGTCTCGAGCTTCTTGAGAAAGAGGAGAAGAATTTGAAGGAATTAGAGCAAGTTGTAAATTGCTTGGAGCAACAACATTCAAGGGATTAGGGGTAAAAATAGGTTTTTTGGGAGACGAAGTTGAGGAAGTATCTTGCGAAGGTTGATCTCGAAGAAGTGTTGATAAATTGACATTGGTGGGAGATTGAAAACTGGGTAATGGAGTAGAGGCAGGAGTTTGCGAAGAAGTATTTCCACGAGGGGGAGAGGGAAATTCTTCATCAACCTCAGGAAGGAAGTCATCGATTGAAATTAATGGTGTGGGTTTAGTTACTCGAGATCTCTTATTGGGTTTTGATTTTTCACCAACCTACGAATCAAAAGGTGGATTAAAAACTGAGGCAACAATATATTGATTAAAAAGGAAAACAGAGTATTTTAACTACCTTTTGATTCTCGGATTTTCTTCTTCGGAGATTAGGACTTGAGTTTTTGGTTGAAGGTTTCTCCTGAGGAATAATTTTTCTGAAATAAATCAAAATCAAACAATAAATTAGACGGAAATCAAAGAGATAAACAAGTGAAAGACGCGAGAGATAGAATAAAATTACCTTGGAGAACTCATGATGAGGTAAAACAAGAAGATAGAATGATAACTGAAAGTGTAATAAGAAGATGAAGTTACAGAAGTGAAAAGGGAAAGTGAGAGAAAGATAAGGAAGGGAATAAAAGGAGTTTATATATAAGGAAATAGTTAGAAAAGAACGGTTACAAAAGACATGTCCAAATAAAAAGAATAAGTAACGGTTATATTCTCACGATCATTACTTCTTCGCAGAAATGACATGAGAAGAGGCAAGATGTAGGTACCGAATATCGCAAGAGTTTGGGTTGCGAATATAGCAACGACTATAAGAGGAAGTGTCAAGAAATAACACGATGATAGAAGAAACGCGGGAGAAGAATGAAAAGTTTGCAAGTATAAAATAAACTTGCGATCATAAGTTATGATGCCTCGCAGGATATTACAGTTGTAAAGATTTCACTATAAATAGTAGTTCAAATGTTAAATTTGAGAGGTTCTTTTAGTGAGTGTGAAAAAATATTAAAGGAAAGAGAATAGAGAAAGTTGTAACTATTCTAGTTCCATTTAGATATTTCTTGTGATTAATTGAGAGCATTAATAATAAAATTGTTATTCATCATCATGAACTTCTTAAGTTTACTAATTCTACTGAAGGTGTAGTTGTAGGATATTCTGCAACTACACTAGATATTTTTTTTATTATCTTATCTTCTACTTTGTGTGCTTAGGGTTTAGACATGGAAACATTTCTCTTTATCCTTGTTATGAACTCCATGAGCATGGGCTAATTTTATTATTGGTGATGGATTGATTTGATTTCACATAACATGTTTCTTGTTCAATAAATTAGTTTTGTCTCATATTATCGTTTATGATTCACCATTAATATTGTTGCATGATTGAATGTTAGTTTTGTCAAGTTGCAAATTGGTAGAACTCACATGCATATATTTTGCTAGATTAGGGTTATTATATGCAAAAGTGATAATTCATGATTGCAAGTAGCACAAATATGGTTATTGCTTGTAGTGATATATCCTAGTAACCATATTGAACCATAACCTTTGTTAAATCGGATTAGAGCTTTTACACGTTCGATTGCTTTGATTGGCCTGATTTCATAGAACTTAATGCATCTAGGGAATTAAACTTGATTAGTGCTTTTACACGTTAGGTTATTCTCTTAGATAGAATTCATATTCGCATCTTTTAATGTGATTGTTGATGACAAGAGGAAATTAGCGAGATATTCTTGCGATCAAGGTATTCTAGGGCCATTGATAAATAGAGATTAAATATCAATTCTACTTATTGTTAAAAAAGCATGTTTGTGAATGAAGATGAGTCCTTAACCAATATCTTTTCTACTTGATTTATTTGTTTATTTGCTTTTATATTTGTTTTAGTTTTAAAAATCAGAAAAATCCCCCTTGTTACTTTTAGGAAACCGAAACATATTGACAACGAAAGCCTCTATGTGGATACGAACTCTTTCTTATCACTACTACATTTATTTTAGCTAAGTAAGAAAGTGAAATTATATTTTTGCTGGCTGACAACCGATCAGTTACTCTTCAAATGATAAAAACAATAACTATGATGCGAGTTAGGAAAACCTTAGGAATACTTTGCTTCAGCCCTTCATCAGGATCAGTGATGAAGGTGATAGGACGAGAGTCGACACAATACTGCAATTTTTCCATGAACCATTCCCAACCTTCAATATCTTCCGAAGGAACTAAAGCGAACGCGAAATAAAAAAACCTACAGAATGAAAGAAAACAAAAGAACTAAAACTGAAATGAAACTGTCAGTTCATTTAGAAAACTATCGGTTCATTTAGAAGTATGAACTAAAAGTTGTCAGTTCATTAGGAACTATGAAGCTAGCAATATGAACTAATCAAGAAGAAAAACAATTAGTTCGTTAAGAACCGTGAACTAGAAATATGGACTAATTAAAATAAAACAGCCAGCTTAGTAACAACTATGAACTAAAAATCAAAGAATGCAGTCAGTTCATTTTAGGAAATATATGAAACAAAAATATGAGTTATACAAATAAGAAATAAATTTACCTTGGTTCCCATTCATGCCAGTAGCAACCATCAATGTTCCCTTGAATCTCCCAGTGAGAAATGCTGCTTCACAATTAAAGCATATGGTGAATTAACTTGTATCCTTCGTTACATGCAACAAAACAAATGAAAAGCCTCTCAAACCGTTTAGTCTCTTTATTAAATTCAAACTTTATTAACATACCTGCCAGGATTGGTAGCCTTTATTGCTTCAACATACCAAACAAGATATGTATAACTTTTTACATCATCACCATACATCTCTAACTGAGATGCTTCCTTCCCTTTATAAGCATGATGGTATTTTATGTTAATATCGTAATAACTCTTCACCTGAGAAACGATATCCAAGGGATTTATCGACGGATTTGACTTATTTTATCCTTGAGTATATATTTAATCAATTTCTTATTCACAGGGTTATCCTTCAGCTTATAATCACCACCACATGTATGATTCCCATTGAATTCCTTGATAGCTGAGACACTTTTAGCGGTATCAATTCGAATAGTGTGCAGATACCAAGGACAATCTGTATTCCTACCACACTTGAATGTGAACCTAAGTCTATCATTCTTAACCTTTGCAACTTTATGACCAAACTTGCTGCAATATTTGTCGACAGCTATGCGCACCTCATTAACACCACCATGAAAAACTTGACCAACACCTTTAAAAATATCCTTCCAACCGTTAGACAAAATAGGTTTTAATTTTTCATGACCTTCCGTCAGGTATTTAATATTTGAAGTCTCAGTGAACTCACTACATGATTTATTGTCACTGAGAGAATGTGTGGAAATACCATATGAAGAGCTAGAAACACCACCATTAGAAGCCTCCTCAACTAACAAATCAAAATGTGACAATTTCTTTGAACAAGAAACAACAATTAGAACTTGAAGAGCAAAATCAAAATTGATGAACACTTTATCACAACCAATTCGGCATGACTAAATCTTATGCTTTGAGGAGTCAAGGATCTCCAATATTCATAAACATATATTTTCAGGTCACGAAGCATCCACTATAAAGAAACTTCCAATGGAATGCCATGTCCATTATAGTACATAACTGCATAACAACTTGAAAAATACATATTGAACCTGAAAAATGAAGGTTCACATAAACAAATGAACACACACAACAATATGAACTTCATTCCAATAAATGAACACCTAAAATTCTTAATAAAAAAAAGGAGTTCATTCCAACATATGAACAACTAAAAAACTTAACAATATAAAAGGCTCACTCTTAAAATGAACACCTTCTTCTTAACAAAATAACAAAGTAACAGATAAACAAGCACCAAGAATACTTTTCTTTAACAAAGAAAGAGTTCATTCTAAAAAATGAAGCCTTAACAGAGAAACTTCGTTCATTCACATTGCTCTTAAAATCAAACAACAAACTAATCTACAATGCATAAATTTAAACATGATTCGTAAAATACATTAGGTTTCGTTAGTTCACTAAACCTAATGAACTCCTGATAAAAGGAGAAACACAGCCGATCTACAAAATTACTTCAAATAAAAATACAATCGGAAAAGGAATTAGTATGAATACTCACGAGAAACAAGAATAACTCAAATCAAGTCCAAATTCAACTCCAATCTTCAAATATCAAATCAACTCCAATCTTCGAATATCAAAATCTTCGTAAATTTGATATGTAATTCCAAAATCAACTCCGTAAAATCGAATAAATCTTCGATAACCAAAATCAAATCAGATCTGTAAATTCCAAATCAACTCCGTAAAAATCGAATCAGTCTTCTAAAACCAAAACCAGCCCCGTAAATCAAATCAGTTTTCGTAACAATGACTTCCTCATTAATCTGCTATAAATCGAATCAATCTTCGTATCAAAAACAAAATCAATCTTCGCAAACCCTAGAAAATTTGTTCTGTAGCAGCAGAAAAAAGAACGACATCAGCAGATGAAGTAGGAGAGAGAAATAAAAACTGAGATCGATTCTGCTTTTTCTAGTTATATACGGTAGTGAAAGGGTATTTTAGTAACATAAAAAGAATATTTCATATGGGTGGACAAAACCTTAGGACCAAACTGTAAAATATATATTTAAAATGGACAAAACATACAGTTGACTAAACTAACTCTAATATATTATTTCTAAAACTAATTTGTATTTCCTACTAAGAAAAAAAGGATCAATTTGAAAATTAAATTTATTTGCTGCAATCAAATTTATGGGAAGATAATGCATTTAAATAAATCCAATCAAGAAATTTGTTTTGAAACTTTAAGCAAAAGATTCTAATGGATCCAGGCGTACGCTCATGACAAGACTTAAAACCGACAAGCAATGCACTCATACGAGTGAGCTTAGAGCGAGGGCTATGGGTAATCTATAAATGGAGACTAACTCTTTCGTATGAAGGAGCGCTCACTCAAATGAACGAGTGAATCCACGATGGGAAAAGAAAAAAACATCACTAGAGACTGCCCCCTCTAGAAAAAAAGTTTTTTTTAAAAAATACTCAAAATTCCCTACACGGGGGACCGTCCCCGTCCAAAGTAAAAAAAAAAAAAAATCTACACGAGAGACAATCTTCCGTATATGGCATTTTGGGTTATTTTTTCCAGACGGGGCCGTCCCCCGTCTAGTGTTACATTTTCGACCACTCGTTCAATTACCCGTAGTGACACTACCCAGAGAATTTGCTCTATGTTCTTCTGAAAATAAACTTCAAACTTGGAGGGTCATACTATTAAGTTCTTCTCGCTCAAAAAAAAAAAAGACAAGAAAAAAAAATCCAAGGAAAAAACGATTATATATATTAATCAAAAACTAGAAGTTACGGTAAAGGAACTTTGCCAAAAAAAAAAGTGGTAATGTTATTTATGCCCCTACTATCCATGGGTTATGCACAAATACCCTTATGAGTCTTTACAAATACCCCTAATGGCAAAAATGAAATTGTTAACAGAAAAATAATTTACATAATTCCATTTTTAACCTTTTAATTCTTATACTCCAGCTTCTTCCTCACTTTGGTTTTCACTATTCTTATCAAAGAAAAAATCTCATCGCTCCCACCACCATCTTCATCGCTCCAATCAACACCACAACCGACACCACTACAACCAGCACCACCACCTCCATCATGTCCGCCACTAATATCAACAGATCTATTATGATTTGTGTTAATTTGTGTTCTATCATGTTTTGCTTCTTCTTCTTCTTCAACGAAATCCATAGGCAACATTAGTTCCTGAAGATATGTGCTGAATCGATGGAGAAAAATCAATGAAAATCATCAATAACAACTGAAAACAAAGGTTAATTAACAAAAAAAATAATATCTCATCGTTCTATAACATTTTTTTTTGGTAACCTAATAGCTTCTGTTTCATCTCGATTCTCATTTCTGATTCGTAATCAAAGTTTAGATTTACATTAATCTCATCTTAATGTTGCTTCCGACATGGATCTGTTTGCAGGTTTGGAAAAACAATAGAGAAATGAAATCAGGCATTAAGTTGAAACATAATGAAATAGCTAGGTGGGAGTTTGTTGAAGTTGAGAAGAATGGGTTTCTTTTGGATTTGATTTTGAACAGAGAAAGAAGATGATGGCTGCTGTTAATGGAAATTAAGGTTTGACAGTGGCCAAGTTCAATGAAGAATTAGATCTTGTGATTGTCCAATTCGAGGTTTTAATTGAATAATTATAGAGAAATAGTTTTGAGTTACTGATGACATTTTCAATTTTCAGATCTGAAAAATTAGTGATATGGATTGGAAATTGATTTTTGAAGAAAGATAGATGGAAAAATTAATATCAATCGACATGAAGAAGGTAAACAATTGATTAAGTGTTGATGCTAGATTACAATTTCAGTAAAACCAATTTCTAGTCTTTTCATAATTTTGTATATGACTGTGTTTCAACTGTTTATAGGTAATGTTTTAGTTGATTAATGCTCATTATCATTTGTTTTGGTTTTCATAATGATTCTTCATGTTAACCACATGTGTGTTACTTTCTACGAGAAAGGACTTTTTTATATAGGTTGACTGCTAGTTCTTTAACCTTTTGGTCATGTTTATTTTGACGAAGGTTCAGGTTGCATAATTTATCATTTCTCGTCTTTCTCTTGAGATATAAAAGATAATGAAGATAAATAATTAACCCTTTAGTGCATGTACTTGTTACGTCGTATGCCTATTTTGTTGCTTAAAGTGTTGCCATATGATATCTGTATCAATTCTGATATGATTTTGCGCATTTTCAATGTTATAGTTTTGGAATCAGATTTGTACGACTTTCATGTTAGCTAACTACTATATCTAGTAAACTTAGCTAATTTGTCTCCATTTTGTGCATTGTCGATCACACAGCTGAAAGGTTCTTTCAAGTCTTGTAAAAAGATGAAGAATGCCAATTGATAGAAAATCTTATCAAGCCAGATATTTTGACTCCAGATTTGCTAAAAGAAGAGTTAAGTAAAATATGTATAGTCTCCAGTATTCCAAAACACTTTGAAACTTTTCTGTGGGAGAAGGATCTCGAGTCCATGGGACTACCATCGTCATAAAAACTAACAAGTTTATCATACTAGCTGGGGATGGAAAACTAACATCAGCTTATTCTGACAATGCATTGTTGTCTAGAATTGATAAGGTTAGACAATTTGATGATTTGTGTATTGTCATATGTGGAGTTTGGAAAGGTTTCAATAATACTGTCAGTATTATGCTAACCACATTTGATGTTGGTGGAATTTGGTATTAATTTTTTTTCTTAATATGTGAGTACATTTCGACACATTGATTGTGGTTGGAGTAGTGGGACATGTTCGGCAATTGGTAATTCTAGTGATACCTGTAGGCTTAGTTACATACAATTATGTAGTGAGATCTATAGGCTTAGTTACAGATAATTATATTTTATAGTCGAGTACCTGGTTAAATTCTCTAACTGTCATTTCTCTTGAGACGTGCAAATGTGCTCCTTGCAATTTCATGTTGTGTACATATGTCGTTTAATGTATTTCACTAAACCAACCTAGCCATAATAGTTGTTTAGGGTACTTTTGGAACTGCATGAATACTTGAATTAGTATGAACTATTATGTGCACTTGGACTGCTATTATAATGAATTGATCGGTCTGCAAGATGAATTAGTAGTAGTTTGGTGGTATACTGGTACGTGATTTTGATATGTGGATTTTGGACACAACTATGGATAATTGCTTTCACTTTTGAAGGAAACTATGAGCTAGTTTCCTCCACATTTTAAGACAACTTGAGCTAGTTGCCTTCACATTTGAAGACAACTTAAGCTAGTTTCCTCAGATTTGGAGACAATTTGAGCTAGTTGCCTCCACATTTGAAGACAACTTGAGCTAGTTTCCTTCACATTTGAAGACAACTTGAGCTAGTTTCCTTAGATTCGGAGACAACTTGAGCTAGTTGTCTCCATTTTGTTTTGAAACTTATTCCTTATACTATTTATTGGAGACAACTTAAGCTAGTTGCCTCTACTTTTGGAGACAACTTGAACTAGTTGCCTCTGATATGAACATTATTTATTGGAGACAACTTGAGCTAGTTGCCTCCTATATGGACACAACTTCAGCAAGTTGACTCCACATGGTAGTGGTGGTCGTCGGTGGCGGTGTTTGGCGGCGGTGATGGCGGTTATTGGCGGCGGCGGTGGTAGTTGGCGGTGGCGGTGGTGGTGGACAGTGGTGGTGGTCTGAGGCGGCGGTGGTGGACGGTGGTGGTTGGTGGTTGGTGGTTGGCGGTGGTGGTTGGCGGCGGTGGCTGGTGGTTGTGGGTGGCGGTGGTGGGCGGCGGTGGACAGTGGTGGTGGTTGACGGTGGTGGGCAATGGAGGTAGTTTTTTTTTTTTTGAATATTGGTTGGTGGATTTGTATATACACTATACAAAAGAGGGTATTATAGTAATGTATTAAGCTTAGGGGTATTTGTAAAGCTCATAAGGGTATATTTGCAAGGGGTGTCATAGTAGGGGTATATAGATAATGTTCAAAAAAAAAAAGTATTTACACTTGTTTTCCGGTAGCTTTTACCGACTCGTCTTAGTCAACACACTATTCAGCAACTCATACAGATTCAAATTTCAAAGACATCTTTTGAATTTTAAGTAAAAACGCACTTTTCAGGACTCGAATCGAGCCTAAGACCTAGCACATGTGCTGTTAGAAATCCCAGGATTCCCCAAAAGACATCTTTTAAACTTTTAAGCAAAAATGCACTTTTCAGGATTGAGTTGAACTTGACCTGAGAACTTGTGTGTTATTTGAAAGAACCCTAATTTGGGGCATACCTCAAAATTTTGGGGCATACACACTTAGAAGGCACCCAATACAAAATTATAAGTGATGTCCTAATGATGGTTAAGTTACTATAATAACCCTGCCTAGCTTAAATTACATTACTACCCTTCCACTTAGTTAAATTCTAATCCTAAAACAATCCCACTAATTAACCCATCCCACTAATTAACCAACCACCCACTAATTAACTCACTAACCATTACTAATTAACCCTTCTCTCTCACTCTTCTTCTCATCTTCTTCTCCAAAAACACAAACAAAATTCTGAAAATTTCTTTGTTTGATTAAGTTCTCGATTAAACACATTAATGGCACCTCGTGTTAAGCGATGCCCTAGAAATATGGTGATGAATCCTGGTATTGCTTCTGTAGCATCTCAATCTAGGGTTTTTGGAAAAGATGGTGATGAAGAGGATAGTGGATTGATTGGTGTTGGAGAGCGAGAAATAGAGCCTGATTCTTTAAAATTGCACATAGAAAGGTATTTCCCACAAACCCATTGCTTGGTTTTTCGTATTTCGTTGATTTGTGACATGTAATCGATGATTCCTCTGGGTTTTGGAAGTTCCAGAGTAGTGTTCGGCTGAAATTTAGCAGCCGAATTTCATTTTTTTTATAGACGAAGAACAGTTCGGCTTATGTTTTGAAAATCGAATGCGCCGAACCTTTGTGTTCGGCTAATACCTTGCCAACCTTTCCCGGCCGAACCTGACAAATGAAATTTACCTCAAGTGGTTGTCAGGTTCGGCTGACTCGATTAGATTACTTTTAAGCCGAACTTATCTCTGTAAACACTTCGAAAATCTTGCTTTGTATGCTCCAGGTTCGGCTAACTCGTGATGATGAGTTATAAGCCGAACTTATCTCTGTACTCTCAAGTTTTTAGATTTTATTTTGGCCATAACTTCTTCGTCCGATGTCGGAATGGCCTCATTCTTGTTGCGTTGTTTTGGCCTTTTCATTCTCTTGAAGATGACAATAATATATCATTGATTTGAATGAGTTTAATTTGGACGTTGCTGTTCTCCATTAGTAGACTTCACTATCGTTTGGGGTTAGGTTCGGCTCATTCGCAATACTATTTGAAAGCCGATCTTTGAAGTTCGGCTCATTAGCACATCCTATTTAAGCCGAACCATGGAATTTATTTGGTGCGAATATAATTCTATGACAGTTCGGCTTATAAAGAATTCAATCTTACAAACCGAACTGTTCTTATTTATCAAGGTTCGGCATACAAATTATCTGCCGAAGCTAACTCTGTTGCGCCGAATTACATACAAAAATCAAAACTTTTGGTGAATTCAAGCTACAAAACGGACATTAAACAACGTCTACAACCATACCTATGTATTATTAGCATTAGGTTCCTCATCCATGTACTAATCTTCGGGATTTGGCTCCAAAAAGTCATCATCTCAAGCTTGAGAAAAAAGTTGAGTTTGAGATTGAGTTTGGGTAAAATCATTTTCATAATCCAACAAATAAGCCATTTCCGGATCTCCATCGTAATTGATATGTATTTTCTTAGCTTTACGTGATGAAGATTCACCTTCCTCACTCGAATTTGTATCACACATCTCTCAATAATCACAAAGATCACAAACAAAGATTTTTTTTTTTTTCCTCCTCTCCTTCTTCTTTCCTCCTCCTTCTTTTTCTAAAATAATTCACTAACTAACTATCTTTAAACAAAAAATTATTATCATAAATTAATACTAAACTTTAACAATTAATTAATTTTAATTATCACTAATTTAACACTAATCTCATAAGGGGTATTTTAGCATTTTTGAAAAAAGGAGGATAAAGGCCACCCTTAAAATACTATTAACACCCTTGTTTTTGTTTTATATGTATGCCCCGAAATTTTAAGGTATACCCCGAATTAGGGTTCATTTGAAATGCCAAGATCCCCCAAGGGCCCCAACCACTGGGCCAGATACCACATTGAGCACTGTATTTTATTCGCAGTCTTGTATTCCTGATTCCAACCAAGCATATGCAGAATTACGTATAGAAGTGGGGAATGGTGTCCTTTTTCAAATGCAAGTCACTTGATCCTTAATCCCGGGCAAAAAGATTCTAAAGAAAAATCTCACTTAATTTCTCAATTAAATGTGCCAATTTTTCCGCTGGTCATTTACATATCTAGCTTCTTCACTGGGTTTTACATTGTTGCACACAGACTCAGTCCCATAAACCACACTGTCCATTTCAGAGAAACCCAAAGCTAGTATTTCTTCTTCTTTAATCTTCATTATCTCTTGGCAAATGTACTCTATTTAAGCGCGCTCCTTGTTAATCAGTCAAATCCTCTTAAACAAACACTAATATGACTCCCTATATCTAAAAATAAATGATGAATTCTTCTTTGCTGGGGAAAAGAAGATTAGCAGCAACTGGAAGAATAGATTTGACAACAATCGTACTATGCGTATCATTTTGTTTAGTTCTCTTGATTCATCAAATTACTCTTTCGTCATTCACTAAAAAATCTTCTTCTTCATCATCAACATTAGCGAATTCAACAAGTACTAGTTCAACTACTCAAGGTATGATCTCCTCATTTACTTTCAAAGATTTGATTAGTGGTTATAGTCATTCATTTTTACTCATGTAACAGTAAGGGTATTTTAGGTATTTAGACTAGTCTTTTTTTGTTTCTTCCTAGGCTTTACAGTCGTGATTTGATAATTTTAAGAGACTAACCATGTGCCAGATATCGGGGATCTTTTTTTCTTTTTTTCTTTTTTCTATTTTTGAGGAAGAGGCACCAACACAAGTCGTAAACCAAAAACTTGTCCTTGCCCTGGTTCCCCCCTACAAGTACCTGCACACTGCACAGTCCATCAACAATATGGCACACCCTGGGATAGTGGGATTTATCAGTTAACACATTTTTACTTGAGATCTTCTCTCTGGGAAACTAATTTTTCACTCGTCTCATTTCATTAGTCAAACATAGTCAACTTTAGTTCAATATTTCATTTATTTGTTTAAATTCAGAAATTAGAATAGGAGAAATAAAATTCATTATCAATTAAATATTTCTTCCCTTCCCCTTTAGATAAATGTGGAACATAGGGAGTATGATATAACTACGTATGATCTTGATTTTGTTAAAATTCAGTAATGTCAAAGACTCGCCTAGTAATCTTTTGATTCTACATGGTCTAGTTGGAACCCCCAAAATTTTCGGTGGTAAAATCAGTTGATGTTTACATTTCTTATCATGCTTGGTACTCTCAATTCTATAATCTTTTGGTCTTTCAGCTATACCCTCCGAATTAAACACGATAGAAAGGAAGGCTGACATCATTGCACCGCAACAACGCCAACCTTCAGAAGCAGCATTACCAGTATTGCAACTCATAAGCTGCGACCGAACTCACAAACGGTATGACATATGTTCGCTCAATGGCCCGACAATCATGGACCCAACAAAGTCGACTTTTTACGTATTGGATCCAACGTCAACCACCTCATCATTGACAGTGTCGCAAAAAATTCGTCCTTACCCAAGAAAATGGGAAACTAACCTTATGAATTCTCATATAAAAGAGCTCGCTCTCCTTGCTACTTCATCTCAGTTGGAAGACGTTCATTGTGATATCCATCACAGAAACCCCGCTCTTGTATTTAGTTCAGGAGGTTATACAGGAAATCCATACCATGATTTCGATGACGGATTCATTCCCCTCTTCACCACTCTTCGAACGGCTTACCCTTCTAGTGAAGAACAACCTATTCTTGTCATCTCGAAATGCGAAGACTGGTGGCTCAGCAAGTATTCGGAACTGCTTGAAATGTTCTCTCCTTACCCGGTTATAAATCTTGACAATGAAACTGCAACTCATTGTTTTCCATCTGCAACTGTCGGCTTAATATCTCACGGTTTCATGACCATTGATCCCACTTTGTTACCCAACTCTGAAACATTACGTGATTTCCGAGCCTTACTTGAAAGTGCATATGCCAAAACAGGTCTTCAAACTAATCCAACCATCTCAGCTTCAACACCAACACCCCGACCTCGTTTGTTAGTTGTGAGTCGTACAGGTGAAAATGTTGGCCGGGTTATGTCGAACCAAGCTGAAGTAGCATTATTAGCAAAGGATATTGGTTTTCATGTGACGGTTTTCGAGCCAACCAAATCTACTTCTGTAACTGAAACTTACAGGTTGCTTAGTAGTGCTCATGCAATGGTGGGTGTTCATGGAGCTGCAATGACAAATTTACTGTTTCTTCGGCCCGGATCAGTTTTTATGCAAGTTGTGCCGATAGGTACAGATTGGGCTGCAGAAGTTTGTTATGGAAAGCCTGCAAAAGAAATTGGATTAGATTACATGGAGTATAAGATTAAAGTGAATGAAAGTACCTTGGTACACAAATATGGTAAAGACAGTATGGTTGTGAAAGATCCAAAGTCAGTGTCAAAAAAAGATTGGAGTATTATCAAGAAAATATATTTGAAAGAACAAGATGTTAGAGTCAACTTGGTCAGATTTGAGAAGCATTTGAGGAAAGCTTATAAGAAGGCTAAGAAGTTCATGGATAAGGTGGGATAGTTCTCGGAGGCAATCGTTAACTCAAGAAACATAAACATTGATCGAAACGTAACATATCACATATGATAAACAGAAATTTATTAGTAAAATACTAAAATTTTGAACCACAACTTTTTCTGTAAATTTTTTGTTCCATCTGGATTTTAGCAGTATTTTCTTATCTTGGTCCGTGACTTAGCAAGAGCTTATGGCTTGTTGTAATTGAAGCTTTGATAGCTTTCACATATCCAGAATATACATCATTCAGAGAACAGAGAAACACCAACTTGCACCTGACAATATATACATAGCACCATAACTCAACTTGATAATTGTTAGGTCTTCTGAAGTAGTCTGAGTTAATGGATGAAAAGGTGTAATTCTAAACTACTCCGCGATATTAAGTTGCTCTACCTGTATTCAACTTATAGACTGTACAAAGAAAATGTCTTCAGAAACAAAAAAAAAAACAAAAAAAAAAAAGATTAAGGGTTAGTGATATTCTCTTTTAAGAAACTTGTTTTCATCCGAAAGATTTTCTGCTTGGACTTTGCAACTCATTTAGTTTTTTTTTACCTACGAGCCGCCTTTGCTTCAGCGAGTTTTTCAACATTAGCAGCATGCTTCTGCCCAGAAAGATGTCGCCGAAGAGAGTTTTCATCTGTACATGGTACTACACATACCTCACACACTAATTCTCTCCCATGTCTTCTACCTCTAAGGTGCATCCTTAGAGCTTTCACACCTGAGCACAACACCTTGCAGGCCTTGCAGTATAGAGGGTTTTTCTGATCGTATTGTTGTTTCACTTTTCGTGGTAACGGGTATCCCAGATTCATAAACGCGGCCATTTCATTCACCTGGGCAGTATTCTGGTTTGGAGTTGATCCCTAGAAAAAGAATAGTATCTCAGCAGATAAAATGAGCAAATTAAACACACTAGTACTATACTTCCGTATTTAAATTAAAGAATACTAATCGAATTAAACACTTCATTTATCTCTCGCGTTAAGGTAATGGTACTAAATTAAAGGAGGGCTAGCCAATCCCTGAAAAATCCATTTTCGGCTTCCTTTTATATCCGTATCTCTTAAGCTGGACACTGTGAAATGCATTGTATGATTTTAGAAGGTGAAATATTAGCCCTTAGAAACAAAACATAAACCTGGATGTTTAGAAATGTGGTTACAATTACCTGCGACAGGACAGGCCGTTCCTGAAACTTAAAACCAGACTGCAAATTCTGCATTTTCCTTTCAGATTCCAGCTCCCTTTGGATTCCTAACTCCGTCGGTATGGTGGTGGTCCTGTATCTCTCGTTGGACATCTCCCTTCTGGTTATTTCTTGTTGAGATCTCTCACATTGAACCTCCTCTCGAAAGAATACTGGGTTCCTAATCCTACCTGACCAACCAAAAACAGGAGTAAGTAGACAAAATACAATACCACATTTATTTGTATTCCTTACCCAATGAAAAAGCAGCTAAGCAGATCATGCATGGACATTAGAAAAACTGAAAACTGTAGTACTTAAAATGCCATGCTCAAGACAAATGCTGAAAAGAATGGCATAAAAGATAACTTGTTCAAATAAGTTATAAAATGCTTGAGCTCAAAGCAGTTCTCCCAACATGAATCAGAGATAAAGAAGGCTACATTGGAGTCTAATATGATCAATGTAACCTAATGAGAAAAATAGTGACCAAAAGCCGATATGAGATATGAGCAGTTGAGGCCAAAGAACACCTTGCAAGCTTGAACCGTTCTCAAAACAGGATTCTCTATTCATTTTGCTAAGCTCCAAATGGGAAGTTGTTCCCTGAGATAAGTTAAAGAAACCAATCAATTTCACAACATCATAGAAAATGCTAATATATAATTCATATCCACTCCATCAACATATATTGCCGATATGGTAAATCCCTGCTTTCAGAAGACTAATTGCAGAGGATAGATATGTTGTAAACCACTAAACCCACTAAGAAGAAACAAGAAGATAAAGTTACCTGGATGGTAGGATGGGGAGCTTCGTGAAAATCACTATCAGCTTGCAACTTCAACCTTTTAATCTTTGCTTGGTATTCAATTTCCCTTCGAAGAGCAAGCTCCACTGACATTGTTTTCCACATCACCTTCTCAGTAGTCGCTTGATCTGTGTATGAAGTGCGAGGAAAATATCATTTAGTAGTAACAACTTCTAAATATACAAGAATCATAAATAATAATAAGCATTATAACAGTATAAGCAGAACATATAATAAACAGACCAGAGGATCAAGGAGTGCACGATAACTGCCAAATGGGACGTCTGTCCGATACGTTACATAATCACCTTTAAAGCAAGGAAATTTGCCAGAATGGGGTGTCGCATTCATTTCCGAAGGTTTACGAATTGAATGTGTCTCCTGTAATGATTAGCATATATCCAGTTAGTAGTAACTCGAGACAACATAGTGCTTTACCATGTTATCTGTTATGCTTTAAGTACCAATTTACCATCCAAGATTTTGAATTAGAAAATGATAACAATCAAACGGATCCCATCTTTCAAAATATATATATATATATAAATCAAACTGAACCGGTTCACCTTTACAAACAGGGTTAAAAGAAGGCAGTCATAATCACCTGGTCAGCAACTGGTAGCTCCACAAAATCATAACTTGCTTGCAACTGCATCCACTCAATCTTCTTCTGGTATGCAAGCTCCCTTTGAAGTGCAAGCTCCGCTGTCATGATATTCCCTTTCACGCTCTTGTTAGCCATTTCAGCTATATCCATTGCGTCTTTAATTTCCTCCTTAATAATCGTTTTCACAGGGACTTTCAAGTCAGACGTTTCACCTTAAATTTACAACAGTCAACAAACACATATGTCATCAATTCTAGTGCGCAGTATGAGTATAAACTAGATGCAGAATTCGAGAATGTCAAACAAAAGGCTTAACGGCATCAGAAAATGAATAAGTCAACAGAACAGCCAACCAATAGCACTATCGAAACGGGAGAGAACGACGAGGAATGCATGATTGACATAACCAGCAAAATTAGAATTTGAGAAATACCCTGTGTGTTAAGAGAACTATAAGAAGAGGATCTTCTATCAATTTCCCGAAGTTCAGGGTTTGAAGGTTCTCCCTGCAAAGAGTAATGTAATTTACTTGGCAGCGTGGTGGACGACGACATACAATTTAAATTTCATAAATGCTATCTTTCATAGAATTGCCAAACTTATTTATAAATAAAAAAAAGTCAGAGAGTCCTTCAAGCATATTATTCCGTGAACGCCAACGAGATATTTCGGAAAGTTCTACAAACAACCAGAAATCTCACCTGGACACGCATCGAAAGCTCCACAAGATCATAACGAGGTTGCAACTGAATCCTCTCAATCTTCTTCTGGTATGCAAGCTCCCTCTGAATTGCTAGCTCCACAGGCATGATGTTCCTTTTCACTCTCTCGTTAGCTGTTCCAGCTATATATGTTTTGTCTCTAATTTCATCCTTCATAATCTTTTTCGCAAAGACTATCGAGTTGGACGTTTCACCTTAAATTTATAACAGTCAAAGAACACACAAGCCATCAATGCTAGTGAATGGTATTTCATACTACAAATTAGATGCAGAATTCAAGAATGTTAAACAAAAATCTTAATGGCATGATTCATGAAAAAATGAATAAGTCAACAGAACAGCAAACCAATAGAACTCTAGAAATGGGAAAGAACAATGAGGGACGCACAATAAACATAACTAGCATAATTAAGATTTGAGTATTACCTCGTGTGTTAGAAAAACTGTCAGAAGGGGTTCTTCTATCAATTTCCCAAAGTTCAAGATTTGAAGGTTCCCCCTGGAAAGCGTAATGGAATTCACTTAGCAATGTGACGGACGATGACAAACAATATAAATTTCATAAATTCTACCGTTCATAGAATTGCCAAACACATTCAGTAAAAAGAAGGTGACAGTCCTTCAAGCATGTCTAAAGAAAGAGCAGGATTCACAATGTTCTACAAACATGTAACTGAGAAGCCAGAAATTTCACCTGGACAGGCATTGAGAGTTCCTCAAAATCATAACCAGGTAGCTCCTTCTTCATCTCCTCAATCTTGTTACTGTAATCAAGCTCCCTCTGCATAGCCAACTCAACTGAGATGGTCTTCCTTTCCTCAATCTCATTAGTCATTTCTTCTGGTACTTCCTCCGCAGATTTCTCTTCATAGAGCACTATTTCTAACATATTCTCTTCTGGTACCTCCAGTGGGGTGTTCTCTTCGTAGACCACTATTTCTAACATATTCCCTAACAACCAGAAAATCCAGAAACATGGTAATAAGAAACAACCCTTTTTAATGCCGTCTCTCTATCCAATTTTGGGTTTAGCAATTGCAATGAACTAGAAATATAAACAATAATCTAATTCAACATACAAAGGTATCCCACCGATTAAGGTACATTCGCGCTCCTTACGCCTCTTAAATCGGTGGAAACCCAGACAGATTTTTCTCACTAAATTATCAAGCAAAAAAAAAAAAAAAAATTCTCACTAAAATCTCATCTCCCACAGAAAAATTTCACAAAACTCCATAGAAAAATTTCACAAAACCCTAGTGAAAACTAAAGAAAAATTTATTAGAACTGACTAAAATATAAACAATAATCTAATTCAACATACAAAGGAACTGAAAATGTGAAGGGGGATATTGTTATTTACAAACCCAAGAAAAAAAATGAAGGACTCAAGCATCAAATTCTATTACCTTGTTGCTCTGCCTCGGAAAGCAAGCTTGATTCTTCTTCTTCTTCCTCCCCTTCACCATAATCAGCCATCAAAAGCTCTAACGCCATGACGGGCAAAGACCAAAAATGCTAAAAACCCAAACAAAGATAAACCCCCAAAAAAGCTAAAACCCTTCCAACGCCATAGATGAAAAAGGCTGGAAGTTAACCTCTTCCCCAGTATCATTTTCGGTGGAGGTTAGAGAATAAAGTAGACTGGAGAGAATTTCTCTTTTCGTTTTTTTGAGTGGAATCAAAGATGGATTATAAAACAAAATCTTACAATGAAGTACAGAAAATTGTTCACTTGTACAGCTGTAAATTGTCACGGAGGAAAGCCATCCGGCACTAATGTTGTAGAATTGGCACGATATTGCTCCAGCTGCTGTCGGGGGTTTGGCGCCACTGTGTCTTTTTTCTATTCTTTTTCTCAAACCTAGAGGGGATTAATAATCAAGCTTGGTAAAGGGGCGGCGTGAATCGGTAGAGGGGCGTCAAGTGTGATAACAATGTCCCTCATATTGGTTAGGGGGTGTCCTATAAGGGTGTAGATTGACTAGATTACTCTTTTCATCTTAAATCAACCAAAATCAAATCAATTTTTTTTAAGCCTAATGAATAAAAAAAAATCAAATCATTTTTTTTTCCATCTTCTTCTTCATCTTCTCTTCTCCTCCATTTCCATTCTAACCATAAGCTCCATTAAAATCGATCGAAAATTTCATCGTGATTAATCGGTGATTCGCAACATTAATAATTGTTGATTGAAGTCTATATTCGAAAACCCATTTAGTATTTTTGTTGTGTTCAATTGAAGTGTATTCTCCATCAAAAATTGGAGTTTTAGGTTAAAAATCAAATTTTAGAATGTTGTATTTTTTCTTTATACGGTTAGAATTGGTTCTGTTACGATCCGTATCTAATAAATTTGATGCTTTACGGTTCGTAACAATTAAATAAATATCAAATACTAACCGTATGTTCTTGGTTCTGAGAATTTTGGTCAGATACGGTTGGTAATTTAAACCCGATTACGAACCGTATTTTGTCCTGCATGTTAGTTTTTTTCCAGTCGGCTCATATTTTCGAGTTAGTTACCAAACGTATCTACATACGGTTGAGGATGATATTAAAGTTACCAACCGTATCTTCTTACAGGGTACCCAAAGAAAGATTGTTTAAGTTCATTGTATTTTCATTCAAAAGTTCTTGAATACAATACTTAATTGCCATTGCCTTGCTAAGGATTTGTATATATGAAACATTATGTAAGAAACTCAACTAATAAAGACTAAAAATGATTTCGTAAACACTTTACTTTCTTTCAAAAGTGCGTAATCTGCTGAGTGTTAATGTTTAATCAGGGATGATTTGTGGTGGTGAGTCTGGTTGTGAGAGAAGACCTCATGTCTACAACAGCAGAGTCCCCTGCACCCAACTTTATTGCCTCTTTACTAGCTCTGATGAATCTCGAAACAGCTTCGTTCACGTAAGTGTGAGCTTCCTTCACGTTCATCTTGTTGCTTATCTCATCTGGGAAGCTGCTCAGTAAGTGGTCACCGTTGAGGACAGCCGCCAGCTGTACTGCCTCACTTCCGAGCTCAACAAAGACTAATAAAATTCATTGAGTTAAGGGATTGTGTACCTGTTCCTTTCTTGATCCAAGGAGACACCATGATTGTCGGTCCGCAAACTCCTAACCGATCAAACTTGAAGAAGTAGTAACATGGTCATAAAACCCACCATGTTCATCATAAGTGATAACCGATAGAGTTTCATTCCATTGAGGAATTGATCTCAATGCCTCGTACACTTCTTTCACAAGCTTTTGTCCATGCGCAACATCATGAGAAGGATGTCCATGAGCAACATCATGAGAAGCTTTTGTCCATGCGCAACAAAAGCCTACGGTGTGTAACTTATGCCAAGTTACAAACCGTATATGCTTACGGTGTCTTACGAGTTTGAAGTTACAAACCGTAATTCACATACGGTTGGTAACTACTGCACGTATTTAACAACCGTAATTAACCTACGGTTTGTAATAGAATAAATTTTACCAACCGTAACTGGTATTATTTCAGGGTTTTTCCCAAATTGAACCAGTTACGGTTGGTATTGGAAATTTTACGAACCGTATCTCACATATACGGTTGGTAACCAGCTAATTACCAACCGTATGTTCTTCTGAAAATTTTAAAATTTTGATTTTTTTACATACTTTAGAGAATTTTAAGCAACAAAAAGCTAATGGAACTAGTACTTGTTTTCTCTATCATTCACCCACCTCAAATTTGCAACTGGAATCACTCATTTTGGTTGAGTGAATCAAAATCTAGGGTTTCACAAATATCACATAAGTTTTCTTCTCCTCAATTTTTTTTTATAACTCTAAAAATCTGATTTTAGAGTTATAATACACTAATCTTGATTATCAAAACTAATCTTGATAATTAACACTAATCTTGATTATCATTACTAATCTTGATTATTAACAATAAGGTCTAATTAGTCATTTACATATTTTTCATTGATAAGGGGCACTTGATTTTACTTCTAATGACCTTTTTTGTCTTATTAGTTTGACGCCCCTCTACCGATTCATGCCGCCCCTTTACCAAGCTTGTTAATAATAGCCTAACGTTTTTAGGGGCCACTCAAAAGGATTTAGGGGCTAACAATAAAATAAAATAGGGTTACCCAAACCTAAAGTGAGTTACTCCTTATCTCGCATATTTCTTAATGGCAAAATTGCCCTTACATAATCGGTAGGTAATATATTATTTTTATCCTCTGAATGTATTCGGTAGACAAAATAAGAAGTATGCGTCCGAATGTAGTGGGTGCAGTATTTGAATGAATTTTTTTTTCATTTTTTTTCTTCTAGAATTTTTCTGTTTTTTCCCATATTCGGGAGATATTCATGATTTTTATCTCCCGAATGTAGTCGTGTTCTTCATTTCTCAAGAACATCGACAGTATTCGGGAGATAGAATTATAGGTTAACTTCCGAATATTGTTGGTCATATCTTCCTGTGAACAAAGTCTTATATTCCAAGGCTCATGGTGGTTCTCATTTGGGAGCCAACAAATATTCGGAGGTCAAATGAATTACTTGTCTTCCGATTATGACTAGTACAAAACTCGAATTTGAGTTTTTTTCCAAAATCTGATTTTTGGGCCACTCTAATTCGGAGGTTTGAGTAACAATATAAACCTCTGAATATAGTAGTGCCAAGGCTCTATATGTCGAGGCTCATGGTGGTTCCAAAGCCCTATATGTCAAGGCTCATGGTGGTTCTCATTTGGGAGCCAACAAATATTCGGAGGTCAGATGAATTACTTGTCTTCCGATTATGACTAGTACAAAACTCGAAAATTTGAGTTTTTTTCCAAAATCTGATTTTTGGGCCACTCTATATTCGGAACTCCGGTTAACTACTTAAACTTCCGATTATTTCAAGTCCTCTGATTATAAGTTTATCTCCCGAATGCTACTCAAATGTTCTTGAGAAATGGAGAACGCGACTACATTCGGGAGATAAAAATCATGAATATCTCCCGAATCAGGGAAAAAACAGAAAAACCTTAAAAGAAAAAAATGAAAAAACATTCATTCAAATACTGCACCCACTACATTCGGACGAATACTTCTTATTTTGTCTACCGAATGCATTCGGAGGATAAAAATAATATATTACCTACCGATTATGTGAGGGAAATTTTGCCATTAAGAAATATGCGAGATAAGGGGTAACTCACTTTAGGTTTGGGTGACCCTATTTTGTTTTATTGTTGGCCCCTAAATCCTTTTGATTGGCCCCTAAAAACGCTAGGCATAATAGGGCAAAAGCTGTTCGGTCTGTTAGTTTCAAAAATCTCTTATCTAAAATGTTTTCATAATGGCAAAGCAGTCTAGATGTGGTCAGTGCTATTAATCTAATTAGCTAATAATCAGATTAATACGTTTTTGTATATAGTTACTTATAAAAAAATCTGATTAAGTATAGTACTTCAGAAGAAAAAGTTTAGGGGAAAAAAAAATTGGAGATTTTTTCCGGCTAAAAATCTTAGATTATAAATCACTTAATCAATATCCTTTTTATTTTTCAAAATTGGTGAAAATACGTAATTTTTTAGTTTTTCAGAGCGATGTACGATTGGATCTTTCCTTCATATCCAATCGTAAGACAAATCTACGGTTAGGTGATGAAGAACTCATAACCGTAACTAGGTAAAATTGGGAAAATCCAATTGTAAACCAGTTATGGTTAGGCTTTTTGGTTTTACGGTTAGGTTAGGTTTGGTCTTGGTCGAACCAACAGTAACTGGGTAAAACTCAACTATAAATCAATTACGGTTTTTTTTTTTTTTTTGTCGAACCCAATTGTAAATCAGTTATGTTTTTTTTCTTTCTGTAGAACCTAATTAAATTGAGTTTTTTTGGTCGAACTCAATTGTAAAATAGTTACGGTTGTTTTTATTTTGGAAAACCCAACTGTAACTGGTTCTGAAACCTAATTTCTTCTACTGATTTCAACCAATCTAAGAATTTTAAATGTAATTGGTTTGTTGATTACCATCACTTCTATCAATATGCTTCGTCCATATCTTTAATAGAGAATTCAATCAGCGATTATAAGTTTTTGAATCGTTGATTGATCAAATACGATGAAATAATTTCAATCGAAAAAAATGGGGAAGGATTTATGGTTATGGTTAGTGAAGGAGAGGAAGTTTAGAAGAAGAAGAGGATCAGATATCTGAAGAAGTTTTTATTTTAGTTTTTAAGTTTTTATTTTAGATGGAGGGTTGACTTAGACATTTTCTATCACATCAATACACTCCATAACTGATGTTTTAGTCAATACGAATCCATGTGAAGGATGTTTGAAATGGAATGTCTAGAAATGATGATTGTTGTTGTTAAGAACTGTGACATTGGTGGTGCTGGGATATGGGGTATAGAGTTGATTGTCTGTGTTGGTGTCAGTAGATTGAATGGTCTGGACAACTAGAGCTAGAAGTGTTTTGTACTTGATGATTTTCATTTGTAAAGTTGTTTTTCTGATTTTTGATTTCTTATTGATGGCTCTCGGTCTCATGTGCGACTGTGTATCATGGTATTTGGTGCAGATCGGTATGTTGTCTTTTCATGCCATCATTTTGCATCTCTTATCTGCGTATCCCTGGCAACGACAGGAGTTTGTTTCAGTTGCTTCGACGTAACCCTCCTGCATTCAATTGATTGGAAACGACCTGTTCTCATGGCTTTGGACATTGTTAGTAATTATCTTTGGAGTGATACTGATTTATCTCTGACTCATGACTTAACTCGGTAATGACTCACTACGACGACTTGATTTAACTCAGTTATAGTGTGACGATTTGAGGGTGTAGATGTCTTTTATTAAGCTATATAACTGCCACGTATGCACTAACTGATGTCAACATTTTTTTGGAAATAAACGGGATGGAAAGAGTCAAATGTGTGGCATTAAATAAATTCTAGAAAAAAGAACAGTGGTACTTTATGAAATTGAAAGTGTGACACTTTATTAAAATCCCCTTATTATATTCATGATTAATAATGCAGACATAATATATAATATATTCACTAAATGACTGTTGCAACGGTGGGGAGGGCCGACCGCAGAAAAAAGGAAACACCGCTACAATTGGACTGTAAAAGAAAATTTGTGCCTAAAAAGTGAAAGTATCAATTATTTTGAAACGGAGGGAGTACATCGTTTTATTAGTTGCAATGGAAAATTAGTTGATGCATAAACTAAAATATGGCTACATAATGTGTTATGCATCCTTTGTGGTGGTTTGCATAATGGCTATGAAATCAATTTTTGAAAATTGTGCCTAAAATGATAAACACCTCCGAATTTTTCATAAAAACTTTAAATTTGATATTGTTGTTTGTACTCATTGTGTAAATCTCTTTAAAATCTTTCCAAGATAAATTTTTTAAAATTCCAAGGCTCGGATTTTAAATATGTTTTATTCTAATTTGTTTGCCAATCATATCCCTGAAAAGAATATGATTTTAAGGTGCTCAACAGATACGGTCCCTACATCGTCTTAGGAATTACACCACCTGACGAGAATTGACGCATATGTAGTAGTTGTTCTAATCTAATGTATTTCTTTTATTCTCATTATGATGTAGTTGTTTTAATCTAATGTATTTCTTTTATTCTCATTATGATGTAGTTGTTTAATCCAGTGCAATATGTTTTTTTTTTATGATATTGATGGTGCAACGTTTAATCCAAAAAAAATTTAAATCAGTTATGATATTGATGGTGCAAATGTGAAGACATCCACATGTTTGGTTTAGATAATCATAATAACACAAAATAAACACTAAACCAAATAACATAATACCATGGTGAATCGATTTGTCCTTCAACTTTAATCATCCCACTCCACCATAAAAACACCTAGGACATTTCTAGAAATGCCTTCCATATGTGTTCTTCAGTATAAGTGCACAAATGCATAAAAGTCCTGCAACCGGCCTTTGAGCATCAACTGATTCTATGTTGATAATGTTTGTATTCTTGATCTCCATCTCCACAATGCTTGCAGTGTAATAACTTCTTCAATTTGGCTTTAAGTTTATAGTTTTTGCATAGTATTGCAAACTTTTCTTCTTATTATTTAATCTTCATAGCATCATCTAGCATATGTGGTTTCTCTGAAAAGTTGGGATCTTAACATAGCAAATACCTGAGCTTTTTCGGTTGTGATTCAATTACCATCCTGATGCGTGAACAACCTTCCCGCAGACACTTTTAATACATCCAAGGGCATTGCATAAGTATGTGGTTATCCATGGAACGTAATGGACAAACTGATTTTGCTTCGACACTTAACATTTGCTTCTCTTAGCCTTTAGAAAACATGGTGGAATTGCTTAAAGAAATCTTTTGGTTTGTGAAAGTGCTAGGGGTACCAAGATACACCACCAACGTTTTCTTAGGCAATCTGTATAAACAAATTCAACACAACTGCGAGAGTAAAAACTCAATCAAGGAAAGTGCCTAAAGTTATATCTCTCTATCTCTCTTGTTGTTAAAATATTTTCAGAATTGAATCTGTGAACCTAACTACAGTGAGAGTTCTTAGACGGTACCAAAGACCAATGTCCGAGGATAAATCAAGTCTTTTCCAACTAACAAGGTTGGACCTAGCTATTGTGATTGATCAATGCACAACCTGTGATATTTCAATTATAAAGATAAACAATATAATGCGTAAAAAGAAATAAAACATACACCATAAGTTTCGTTAACGAGGAAACCATAAATGTATAAAAACCCTGGACCTAGTCCACATTGAACACCAAACTTATTAAGCTGCTACAGACATTATCCTACTACCAATTAACTTCAGTTTGTATTGTAGTTGAGCCCGAACTCCGTCTCCCACTGATTCAGGTACGGTCGCGCTCCTTACGCCTCTTGAATCCCAGCATGACTCTATGAAATTGACTCCCATAGACGATCTCACCCACAACTAAAAGTTTCCTCAAATTAATTGAAGAATTTAAACCAAATCTGCCTCCCACCAAAAAGTAGTGTTAGGATTCAAATATCCCATTTTCCAAGAGTTCTCCTTAATATAGACTTCAAATCCTAGGTTGCTTTAGGTTTAAGCTAAGATAGCTTTGGAACCAAGCAAACAATATCCACCGTTAGATGAAAACTTTGAATCTTAATCACATATACAATATATACATTATGGTTAGGTAAACCGTAACCGAACCGTGTATAAAGACTAGCCGATTTGAACTTAAAAGCTTAACATTCATTTTCATGTTCACAAAGACATTAATATTGAGTCACAATCATGTGATCAAATGAGTCTAGTGTTAATTAGAGAAATGATCAAATGAAAATTACTTCATAGAAATAATTTAATCGCAATTTAACCATGATCAACATAGTTTGTAAATGTACAAATTACAATTACTTGAATCGTTCGTGAATCGGCTGAGCCACATTATGCGAACCGGTTTGAAAAATTATATACAATTACCGAGTTCCAAAGTCTACAAAACTTTTCAATTCATAAACCGGTTTGAAAACTTATGCAAGTACCAAGTTCCGGGCTCTACAGAACTTTTCAGTTCACGTATCGGTTTACAAACTTTGAACCAACTCAAAGTTCCGGAGTCTACATAACTTTTTAGTTCACGTACCGGTTTTCAAACTTAAGACATTTTTCGGTTCCGAAGTTCACAGAACATTCATCTTGCATACCAGTTTGGGTATTAAAC
Organism: Papaver bracteatum; assembly: GCA_023529315.1. Classification (NCBI taxonomy): domain Eukaryota; kingdom Viridiplantae; phylum Streptophyta; class Magnoliopsida; order Ranunculales; family Papaveraceae; genus Papaver; species Papaver bracteatum. The sequence goes on from JAJJWX010001167.1 coordinate 1,073,357, forward strand.
TGGTTTTAGAACATAAAAATATTTTGGCTCGCATATCAGTTTGATTATTTTAACCTGGTTCCCTTATCACAGTTTCACAATGGTTTGTATACGAATATACATACCTATCCGGATCACAAAACAAACAGATTTTCTCTTGATGTACATACGAATATGCATATCACACAAATATGAAAGTTGAGATATAGCTACTCCGCTACGTGTACGAATACATGTAATACAGCTTCATACATATAATAGTTTTCTTAGTTAGTAAGACTGATAACACTGTTTTGTATTCCAAATATAGTAGTTCTATATTTCTCTAAATCAATTCGAAACATTCCTGAATAACAACAATGGCACATATCAGTGTTCCAGGCTATTTCAAATGATAAATTTGAATAATGATTTGGTTCTGAATAATAAATTGTTCTCCACCGAATTTGATCAAGTATGAACAAATATTCATTAAACTTAGTCATTATATTTCGAGAAATTCATAAACTAAATAATTAGCTCTCGACTCTAAATTCGTGTCTATGCAAGCTAGTATAATTATTTATGCGACAATCGTCTCAAGGATAGAAATGTGAATATAACTTGAAAAATATGTGGTTCAGTCTTCACTTACCTTTTGTTGATGAATTTATCCAAAAGCTTCGGTTGATATTTGCCTTCAAACGGTAGAACGAAAATGATGACTGGATCGTTTCTCAACTCCACTATGCTAGACCGAGACTTGACTAATTGTAGACTAGAAATCAAGATATAGTTTTGACATCTAAATTTGACAACAAGCTTGATATAGCAATACTTGTGAGTTAGACCAAGCAATTCTCTAACAGTTTGGTTGAGAATCAAACCTAGTGTTGTATTTATAACAAAAAAAATAAATAGTTGTTGGTAATTCAAACGGGAAGTTATGGTAAAGCCGCGCGGTTTTACTACAAATGCCAATGGTTAAGTTTCCAACGGCTCGATTTTATTTCTCACCATATAAATTTCATTTTTCTCATCTCCAAATTCACATCTTTTTCTTTCTTTTTAAAACTCTTAATCTCTCTCACTCTGCAGAAATGTCTGCTAGAATTCGTGGCCCCAAGTTTATTGAAGAAGATGATATAACTATATGCAAAGCATATTTTTTCCATTGGGTATCGTTGGTATGGGCTATCAAGACGGGCTTTTTTTTTAGAACTTTTTTATAATGTTCATCTCACTGATGGGGAACCCGAAAAACCGGGATGCTCGTCGATTGTATGCTCGTTTTCAATCTATTAGGCTTGCTGTCCAACCATATCTTACTCTGGTGAGGAAAATTGATCGAGAAAATTTTATCAGTGTAACTGAAGCTGAAGTGATTCAAACATCTCTTGATAATTGGGAGGAAGCTCACGGTAAACTTTTCTTTACGAAGCTTATTTCAACATTCTTAAAGATGGTCCATCTCAAGCACATCTTTACAACACTCGAATGCCTCTCCCAGTCTTTACAATGGAAGAAGATGTTACTTTTGTTCGATGTTGGTTATATCATATGATGAGACCAATGAACAATGACTATTTATGGGAAAGAGTATTGGAACATTTTGTAGCGTCGCGGAACGAAACCATAAGAAATAGTAAGAGCCTAGAACTAAGATTTTCATTCATCACTAAGGATGTCAAACATTATACAAAAGTTTTGTGGATGGTTCACCGTTGCAATTCTGGATTATCCAACGAAGAACTGGTGAGTATCTTATCTTTGTCCTCACTAATCAACTGCATCATAAATATCTTAACTTGTTGTTTATCTGTTTTACAGAAAACCATCGCTCATACCGAGTTTATTGAAGAAACCGGAAGAGAGTTTAAGCATTTCAAATACTATGAAATCTATAGAGATAATGTCATTGGATTTAATGTGGTTTGGTTTTATTGTTGTCGTTTATAAAAATGTAGTTTGATGTTATATGCAAGTTTAAAATGTAATAAATATCGCTTAATTTGAAGAGGAAATCTATTTTAAATTCTAAATATTTTCATTCATTGATATTACTGCCAATACTTTTACAAGACATAAACTTAGACAATAATAAAAAATACTAAACAACTTTAATAAAAATCAAGTATAAGCTTTGGACTCCTGTTTATCTTCATTTGACATATCTTCCATTCAACGCGCTCTTCGACAGTTTTGCCTTTGTTTTTGAATTTTTTGTTGTTAACTCTCAAACTGGAGCTCTTCTCTGCCTTTTAGCGAAACATTTTCTTGGAGCAACTTCAAAAACTTGCACTTTCCTCTTACAATTTTCAGTCTCTTTAAAACCTCCACGTATCTTAGAAACAATAGCTTCAAGTTTTGCATCGCAAAAAAGTGTGATCACCTTTTCAGCCATTTCACTAACAATAAAACTAAAAGATTGAAATATATTTAGAAGAGAAAATTTAAGAGAAGTGAATTTTGGTATGAGTGAATGTTTGAAGATGGTGATAATTTATATAGGTAAAAAAATGAATGTTTTTTTTTACTTTGAAAAACTATCCGTTGGCGTTTAACCTTCAAATGCTCGTGGTTTTGGTTCGCACGCCAAGTTTCATCTTCACACGCTGGTGGATGTTGTGTGACCTGGCGCTTGATAATCAATCGCCCACTTTTTTCCCCATAGTGGAGAAACGTGTTTGGCCATCCACCTGGCTCAACAAATTTTTTAATTTGGTCATTGCCATAGGAATTTCCCAAATCGTATCTAGTGCTCCTATTTTGGCTCGCAAGTTACATTTGATAATTTGTTTTTAAGGTACGACGCTCCTGTTTTGGTTCGCGAGTCATATTTGATGATTTGTTTCTAAGGTATATCTAGTTGCATTCTCTCTTGACGTCTTTCTCTTTTTGTTTATCATTGTGTGTTTGTTTTTTTAGGGTTGTTGAGCTCTCCTTAAGTTTTATTCGCCTGCTTACAACTTGTGTGCATCTTAATACAATTTCTTTTAAACGATAAAGAGAAAAAATCCCAACTAAGAGAAAAAGTGGGGCCCATCTTAACCACTTTCTAATCCCTATATAGAGAAGTGCTTCGGGAGACCACCATTTTTCCCCATGACGTGAACTATTGAATTTTGAACCACAATTTTGTTTTCAAAGTTTTGTTTTTGCATCTGGGGTTTAGTTTTTTTTTTTTATCTTGGTGGAGCTTTGAAGCGTATGGCTTGTTGAAGCTTTGATGTCATGTCCAAGACAGAATGTTGCATTAGGTCTTCGACACAAATTTTGGACTTGTAACCAGTATTATGTACCTAGTCATCTCGCACAGCTAGCAGTATCTCTTGAAAAGTGCATACAATCAACCGCAGATCCTCTGTACCAGGAATCTGCCTGTCCTTATGTCTCTGCCTATCAAGAGATGCCACGTGTGTCTTGTTCTTTGACGGTTAACGGAATTTATTCGCTCCTAATATTACATGAAATTTTTTAAAAAATCAAGACATGTCTTCGTCTTCTCTCTAACAATTAAGAGACACCTTCACTAAATCTGTGCATAAGATACAACATAACACATGTAGGTCCTATTTCTATCCACATCCGTAGGTTTTTATCCACATTTGATAAAATCAATCAAGAGATGAAACAAGATCGATAAAACAAAACAAAAATCCTAAAGATAAAACTGAATGATTAAAAAATATGTAATTATTCTATGGAGTGATCTAGTTGATGAATCATCGTTCTTCCATCTATAGTATTTAGGTTGTGATTTATGGAACCTTTTCCATAACTTAATAGGGAATTTTCTATAGATGTGTTAAGTAGGGATTTGATAGATCAGTTTTGTCACTAATGATCACTGATAATAAAATACAGAGAATTGGGAAGGTTTTCATGAACTTTGGGAAGAAAACCACTTGTTTGGATTACTTTTATAATTTTATTAAAGAATATTTAGAGTGATAGACGGAAGTTATACGATGTTAAAATTCTGGACACATGGCATCCCTCGATAGGGTGGGGCAGAGGGACAGGAAAATTTTCGGTACAGAGAATTAGATGCCCATATTGATTAGTGATGGGCGTGATGGCAAGCTGGCCTAATGCTTAGTCCTATGGGCTAGATATTTAGCTGCTAGATTGGTCATCCACGTCAAATTGATCAACCTCCTAACCCCTATGAGATGGCCAATCTAACAGCGAAAAGCCTAACAATTTAGCGTTTAACGCCGAACAGTAGAGCGTCTGAGGAATGACGAACCAAGTGGCGTTGGACCATTTTCATTTTCCTTCAGAAAACAGCACAAAAGGACAAAGAATCTTTTCATGTCCCATGTGCTTCATCTCTCTCCTCCATTTTTGATTTTGTTTATTTCTTAAATATTGGTAGGTAAAATCTTAGTGGAGAATATGACCCACCAATTACACTTTTAATACGTTCAAAATGCAACATATTGGTCCCACTTTGATCAGGGTCTTCCACAAACGCTGACATATTTTGGGGCAAAAAATATGAACGCCGAACGCTTCGGCATAAAGTCATTTTTTAGACCGGCGCACTGTTCGGCGTTTCAAATTCGCTGATAGTGAAACTGCGAGCAAATGCTATGAGAGAGAAGTAGCCAGATTGAGTGTTAACTTTTTTCTCACAATTATTTCATGATTTGCAACACTTTTTGGCCAATCTAGCACTCCAAACTCTCCCATAGGACTTAGCCTAATGATGAGTCCCACCCGTTATTTAAGAACCCTGTTTTAGGGCATACATAAAAATCTTGAGGCATACAAATTTATTTTCCTAACTAGGGTATGTTTATAAGGGGTGTCTAATGGGTGTGCAATGACCTATATACTCTTAAACGATCTATATTATTATTATTAAATTTCCCTTATCCTTAATTTAAAAACCAAAAATCAAAATCAGTTTTAAACTTAAACATCTTCTCTTCTTCTCTACTTGATCCCCTCTCGCGAAACCATCGACAAAAAATTTGATCGTAAAAATTTGATCGTCGATTGGTGGAAATTTGATCGTCGATTAAACACAACTACAAAATAACTCGCACAAAGAATCCTGCAGTAGGTAGTCATTTTAAATCTTCTTTTAATCCGCCAATTGAAGGACACGAAGAAGTTGAAGGATCGGACGCAAAAATTCAACGAAATGAAGAACCAAGTCCTAAAATGATAATTAGAATGTATTTCCTATAAACCCTCTCTTATTTTATTGTTTTTGATTGATAGAATATGATTAATTTAGAAAAAAACTAGAGTTTTTTGTAGTTACAGAACGAAGTTCGGCTGATTAACGAGATGAATTATGAGCCGAACTGTTCATTGTTCTTCATTCTGAAAGTATTTATAAACAGTTCGGATGATAATTCATTTCTAAATGATAGCCGAACTTCCCAGATGGTTAATACAGTGTCAGGTTTGGCTAATACCTTCCCAACCTTTCCCTGCCGAACCTAAGAAGTAAAATTTACCCCAAGTGGTTATCAGGTTTGGCTAACCCGATTATATCACTTTCAGTCGGAACATATCTCTGTAAACACTTCGAAAATATCGATTTGTAGGCCTTAGGTTCGGCTGGCTCGTGTTGATGAGTTATTAGCCGAACCTCCTTCTATAGACTCAAGTCCAGATCTTGTTTTGGTCATAACTTCTTCGTCCGATGTCGGAATGGACTCATTCTTTTTGCGTTATTTTCATATTTTCATTCTCTTTAAGATGAAGATAAAATATCGTTGATTTTAATGAGTTGAATTTTAACCTTGGTATATTCTCCATTAGTAGACTTCACTTTCTTAACACTTTTATAGTCAATTCTACTTATTTTGGATGATTAATCCTAAGAAAGGATGCACAATAGAAAACATATGTAATAAAAAGTCGGGCCGCTAAATGTGTATGAACTTAAGTGTGTTTTGTAAAATCAGAAACATATTCATCTTATATGATTTTTTGAATATGAGTCGAACTTGGAAAGATATATGGTTTGGCTGATAAGATGTTTAGAGTAAAAACCGAACCTTTAACTTCAAATTTTTTTCAAAACTCTTAGGAGAAGGTTTGGGTTATAATGAAATTTTTGTATTAACTGAACATTTAACTAGTACGTAGGCCGGAAGTTACAAAATATAAGTGTAGTAGCAGAAAACTACCACACCCCTTGAGAGATTTAGTTAAATGAACTATGAAATCATAATGAAGAACATGTAAAGAAATTATATTAAGTTTGGAAATCAATACAAGTATAGAGATACAACACTAGCTTGGTAAATAATTCACTTTCTCTCTCCTAAAGTTTTATCTCAACTCTCCAAAAAGACTCTCTCAAACACAGTAGTGGCTGGTCCTATATATAGGAATTTAACATAGTGGAGAACATCTAATGAATCCCCTATTTTCGGATCTGACGTGCGAGGTCTTCGCACGCTTATATTTGATCTTCTCGTACAAGCTTCTGCTCTTCGCATGGTTTTTACACTTTACTCATGACTTCGTGACATCACTGATTTCTTCAAATGAAATGTGATGTGTGCGAAATGAGCTCGCTCCTAAATTGTGTTAGTTCACATGTTTACTATGTCATTACTTCATATATCTTTAACGGGAGCGATATCCAGTCCCTACATTTTGCATGTTCTCTTATTGATCTTTTTTCTTGAAAGAGCGAAGAAGAGAAGTCTTCCTTATTTTTCATATCGTACCCATTCATAACATTTGCCGCATCTTATCAATCCCTTCATATTCTTCAACCGACAATAATCCGAGATATCGGACTGGGTGTTCCATGTGTCGTTCTTATCATTTGACCTCTTGACACGTCGAAATTATCTCTTCAACTGCCTCAGTAATTCTCCTCGCCCATTAATGTTTGCAGTTTTTGAAAAGGAGAACCCTTTAAATACCCGTCTTCGTTATCAAGTTTTTCTCTTTATTTTCTTCTTTTATATTTTTATTTTTGCAACTTTCCTTCTCTTATCCTGAATAGTTTCCTGGTCTTTGACTCTCGACCCTCTCATCTCGAATCCATTTTATCCTCTCTCCCATTACTATTTCATCTTCGCATATACTACACTTCCTCTCTTCTTTAGCCGTATTGATTATCTTATCATCTTGATCACCATAATCATCTTTTTATTCTCTTCTTCGTAATAACATCAATGGGGCACAAAGCAGGATGGAGGATAACTCAGGAATTCGAGAAGCTCGAAGTCGAATTGAAAGACAAGGGTTTTACATTATCAGTACCCTCTTCTTCCGGACCTACTGTGGCTCTCAGCCCTAGATGGTTTGAGAAGAATCAATGGAACGATCGGAAAATTATCATATCGATGGGACAACTTCGTGCAGGTCTTCACATTTCTCTCTTAAACCCGCGAATTCCTTTATTTTACTCAATACTAACCCACAAGAAATTCAAGCACGCGATCTTTCAGTTGAGTGGTGATGCGATTAGAATTATGGTGGAGTTCGCTCGTCGTGTGGCTGGACTCAGCTTCCTCTACCCTAAGGAGCATATGAATCCAGTGTTTGTTGATTTGGAAATTAATCCTACCGACTACACTGTAGAGAGTTTCTTTGCTAACTATGAAGTAATAATTATGAAGAGAGAATTATCTTGCTGGGTCGTTTGCCTGGGAAAGAAATTAAGATGGTATTGCAGAGAATGAAAGAATTATGCGAGACGTCGATTTTCATGACTAGACGAATAATTCTGCATGGAAGTCAAATGACCATAGCTGGGATACTTTTCCCGTACTCCTCGAGGGTCCTTATATTACTGGATTTAGTGCCGATGGGTTAATAAATCCTCTTCATGATGGTTTCCTTGCCCACTCCATATGGGAATTCAACTGGCCTGAGCGAACTGATGTGGTACTTTTTCTATGCTTTGTTTGTTTTATAGATTTCTTTTTATTTGTTTCCTTTCTCTTCATTTCATTAGTCTTTATATCTCCAGATTGCCAATTTGAAGAAAAAGGTTGGGACTAAAAGGACACGAAATACATTAAAAGCACTACGTTCAATCACTGATGAAGTAAGAAATACCTTTGTTCGAATTTTAACAATATTGTTGCCTATATTTCGTATCTTTATCTGTGTGTAAAGGTGTGAGAATTAGATATTGATGAGGAGGAGGCTGAAGACTCTTTTGAGGCTGAGGAAGAAGTTCCCCTTCCCCCAAAGGCCAAAATCAAGTCTGTAGTTTCTAAGTCCACTGCAAAGGCCGGCATTAAGGAAGCGAACTACAAGAAGAGAAGAAAAATCACTCGCGCTGCTCCTTCTCCAACTCCTCTATTTTCATGTTCTCAAGAGAGCGATTTCCCATTTTCAAATGAGTCTGCCTCAGCTTCTCTAATCAGCTATCTCTCATCTTCAATGATCCCTTCTATGCGGTTGATGATGATACCATAACCCGTACTTGTGCAAACTTTTCGGCCATATGTGATGCTCCCACACTGAGTCATGAATCTCTACGCGGATCTGACTCAGCTATATCTCTAGAATTCTTGTTTGCTCTGAACTCTTTGGTATGTTTCTTCTCATGTTTTGTGAGTTTGCTGCTTTTGAACACCACGTTTTTATATCCCAACAATTTAGATCCTTCTGTTTCGCAGGATACGCGAATATCTTTCGCAGTTGCTTCTGATTCGAAGAGAAAGAATCACTCACTGGAGGTTCAATGTGCGAATCTTAGGGATGAGCTTGTGCGAAAAACACAGGAGGCTGACACGCTTCGACGAAGAAATGATCAATTGATAGGTATGCTTCTTTTCGCTCGATCAAATCTTTTCTATGAACTTTAATTGCATCTTCATATTTTTTTAATTACTCAACCCTGCAGAATTTTATAAGAAGCGAAATTTAAAAGAAAAAGCGAAAGAAATTTCCCCCTTGGTCGCCTCCAGCAGTAAAGGAAAGTGATCAGATTTTACCCTCGGCAAAGTGCTGCAGACCGTTGAATCCCACAAAACCAGCTAGTTATCATTGCAGATTGCTCTATCCAAATGAATCTCCATGTTATGTCTTCCTCGTCTACCATTAGTCCAAGTGAACTGAGTACCCCTCGTATCCAGATGATGAAGGTCATTTAGCTCCGAGAAGGCTAAGAACTCATCACAGGAAATACTATTCGGAGGGGGCCCTTTCGATTTCTCGTGATCTCCCATCACAGCATTGAAGTCTCCAAACACCACGGACTCATCGCATTGTTCAACAAAGCAGTTAGCTGAAACCACAGTTCCCTACGCGTAATGTAAGAAGTTGCGGCATAGACCCCTGCAATAAAGTACTCCATGTCCCCAAGCGTAGATTTGCAAGAGATCAGCTGCACCGAATTTTAAATTACATCAACCTTCATATAACTAGCAAAAAGACACCATAAGTTCGACCTCCGAGATCCCCTATCATTAAGGGCCACCAACTTCAAATCAAGCTTAGACCAGTAATTTACCGGAATCGAATTAAAAGCAATCCAGGGTTCTGCAATAAAAACTAAGTCCGGGGGAAAATTTACTACAATAATTTTGAAACACCATCTGCGTATCTGCATTTCCAAAGCCACAGATTCCAGTAAAGAGTTCTCATTGAGGGGGATTTGCATCAGTCCTTGGACGCATTGTCCGAGGTTTAGCCTTAGATACAGCCGGCTCCTTTTTTGTTTTGTTTCTGTCTTTTATGATTTGAGATTTCGACATCCCCATTTCAAACGCATTCTTCTTTGCCGCTGCAACTTGACCTTGCACTGCAACTCATACTGCTTGAACATTTGCATCCGCAACATGGTCTTCCACTGCCTCTGCATTCACATATGTCACTACAACACCTATTGCATGGACATTAGCATCTGCATCCGAATCCGAATTTGCAACCGTATTGGTCCCACCCTCATCATTTGTCTCCGCTTCTTCATCCGTATCATCTAGCGTTTCAACACTCACAGCGTCACCACTGCCACATCTTTAACAGCTTCAGTAATAACCTCCGTTGAAAAGTTTACTATAGTTTCCTCATGATTTGCTTCCTTTGTTGTTTCCATAATGTTTAGAGCCACATCTTCCCCCTTTTCCTTCGACCCTGAATCACTTGAGATATCTGCTTGTAGGACATTGATATCTGGTTTTATAGTTGGCACAACAGTGCTCTTGTTTCCATCAACATTTAATTTTGTTTCTTTTTTTTTCGGAGCTTGGTTCTTCTTTGTTTGAATTGGAACCTCCTTGTTCAACTCATTGACAATTTCACCTACCTGTTGTAGATTTTTTTTCTTGCATAAACCTTCCACATGGCCTATCATTTTACAGAATTGGCAATAGGATGGCATTTTTTCATAAGTTACTTTAGCTGTGAAAAAGAATTTTTCTCTCTCAACTCTAATTTCATGTATCTGTTTTTTGGATATATCCATCTCAACTAAGACTCTTGCATATAACCCAAAACTTCTTGTTAAAGTAGATTTATCAATATATAATGGATCACCAATAGTGTTAGAAATTTCAAACAGTGTTTTTGATCTCCAATATTCATAGCTTAACCCACAAATTCGGATCCAAACCTGAGCAAGAGATTGGATTTGAGTATGAGGGTTAAAATCAGGAACCCATTTTCTGAAATGAATGATACATGGATTTATATTGCACGGCCCTACAGAACGCACATAAGCAACATATTCTTCACAAGAGAACTTGAAGCAGAAGAATCCTTTACCTAAAGTGGAGATCACCCAATGTTTAATGTTCCATGTAAAGGTAAGTCTTTCGTGAATCTGTGAGATGTTCAACGGATTAGAACCCTTTGGCAGCACCAATCTTCCAATTAAAAAATTCTTGCAATCTTGCACACATTTTTGGTATTCATCTTCCGATATACGAATCGAAACATCCGATCCATTGAAGCACGGTTTTGCTAGGTTTGAAGAATCAAAGTCCATCGATTTGAAATTTGAAACTATATTAGCGTAAGATTTGGTATTTACCTTATAAAGCACGACCAAATCTTGTTCCTTCTCAAGGATCTTCCCTTTGTTTTCCTGTGACTTCTTTTCATCTAGGCATCCCCATTGACAGATAGCGGGAACGGAAGACGATGTATCAGTCATCATTCCTGATTTTTAGTCACTAATCATTGAGTTTATGCCTTAATTATGCTTAATATTGCTGTAATCAAATTCAAATCGAAAGATCTTAGACCGAGTTTGCTCCGATCCAGTCTCCAAGTTTTGCACCGATTTGCACACAAGAGAGAGAATAAAATGTGATTCTTTCCATTAACTAGAAAGTGGTTAATATATTTACTTATTATTAGCATGTAAGGAAACCTTTTCCTTTTTATTGGTGTGTGATGTGGTTGCCTAAAAGTTATATCTATATTTATGCGCTAAAGGAGTGAAAATTGCTGCCAACTAATAAAGTATTAGGTATGTACTCGTGTTACCGAATATTACTTTCCCTATTTCTGTACGGGCAACGCATGTCTCATACATGAATTTTTACTATTCTTTTAAATTACTTTCAAAAGTTATTATATTGTTTGGTGTTTAGAGAGAATGATGTTGAGAATATTATATATGATTGTTGGATTTACACATGGGCGGATTTTGGGCTCTTCACTGTGTAAGGACTTCGATCGGATATAATATTGTTACCATTAGATTTATTTACATACTTGATATGTAGAGTGTGCATAGAATGAGGTACTGGTAAGGTACATAACATTTATGACTTGAGGACGGAAACCTCATGGGCGCTTTTATGATCATTGAAGAATCTGCAACAATCGTGCCTTTCTACTCCGAAGGAAGACGTCGCTCAACTACTATTTATGTTTTGAATGTGTGTCGGTTTAATGGTTGGTAGAACTTTATATTTTCTGTATTACTATTATTTTAATATGCTTTATATGTTTTTCTTGTTTAATCGGTTTTCAGAAAAACTTGCATAGTCTTTAAACCATCTTAATGATTACTTGAAAGTTAGTTGTTATTTCTACTGGGCACCCTTCGGGATGATGTGCTCACCCATTCCCACTTTCAGTTTCAGAGACAGATCAAGATATGCGTGTGGCGATGAAAGATTTCGAGGAGTTGTTTTCGTTAGTTGGTTGGCTTCCGCTATGTTTATTTTATGTTTATATTCTATTTGTAAATCAACTCAGTATTAAATATGTATCACTTGAAAGGAGTTCTTGTATTTATTTCAGATAGGGTTTAGTTTCGGGTTAATCTTTGTTTAGAACTTCTCTCTTAGTGTTTTAAATAGATGTTTTAGATCGTTAGTGCCTCATTTTATAGTTAATCTCTTGGTTTAGTCGGCTGCTAGCTTAGGGGGCGCTACAGTTCTTGCCCTAGATTTGGCAGTGGAGTTATCTCCTCCATTAAGATGACAACTTCCCATATTTTTTCAATAGTTGTGTTAAGGGGTGGCATCTTGATTTCCTCATGAACTCTGTAACCCGTATTTTGATTATAATATCTTTTGTTTCCACCATACCCGTCTCCATAGTTGTCATATCTTACAACTTTGTTGTTTCCTCCACGATTATCGTATTTCCTCTCTGTGAATTCTTGTTCAAACATTTCTTGGTCCCTGCTACTCATTGCCACTTGATCTTGCTGTTCTTATATGATGAGTTTACCTTTGTTTCCATGAAAAGTGTTGGCGACAGTGTTTGTCATTCTTGGTAGCAGACTCGTGTTTATCATCTTCTCACTCGCGTTTTCAACCGGGTAAGACTCCATGTCTCGATGCTTTTCCTCAAGTGCAATATATTCTTCCTGGTACTTGCGAAACTCTGCCATTGTTATTCTGTCCTTTATCCTGAATATCTGTGTAAATAGAAAATCAGTAGGAAATAATGAATTAATGAATGATAAGATAAGATTTCTCTCATCTACCCGCCCTGCCATTTCGCTACTCATTGTTCTCCATCTATTTGTTATATCTCGCAGGATTTCATTTACTCTTCTTCGCAGGCTGAATGCTTTCTCGATTCCTGGTTTTTGCATGCTGCTACTGATGTCTGTCCCAAGAATAAACTTTGCAACTAATCAAACGAGTTTATTGATCACACTGCAAATCCATCAAACCATTTTAGGGCTTCCCCTGCAATGATAGCTGGGAAATACTTACACAAAACCGCATCGTTATTCTCATATTATAATAAAGCCAGACTGTATGTTTTTATGTGCTGAATTGGCAAGTTGACCCATCGAAGATGCTAGGAAACGCGGGTAATGTACACTTCCTTGGTATTGTTATTAATTGTATTTTCCGTGTGAATGGTGTTCGAGCTTCTTCTTCTATAGATTCTTCTAATTGTCTTCTTCCTCCATCTTTTCCTTTTGTTACCAGTTCTCTCAGCTTTTCTATTTCTCTTAAAACTTCACCGGCTATGAGTACGCCTTCCTGTGTTTGTATAGGTCTTTTCAGTCTAGATTGCCTCGATCTGTTTTCATGCCTGCTTTGTCATATAGTTTCTTCCAATTCATGTCGCTCTTTATCATCTATTCTTTGTCTTCGCCTTTAAATTTCATTTCGCACATGTTCTCTTGCATCTTTGTCTCTCTTATTTTGTTGTCTCAACATTTCCCTTCCATGGAGTATCATTCTTGCTTGCTTGAGATCGTGTTCCTGCTCTGAGTCTTCTCGAGTTTCATCATATTCTTTATTTCTCCCCCGTCTATTTTCTCTGCGAACTCCTCGTCTGGGCTCGTTCTCTCTTGCTGGTATATACCGAGTCTTTTCTTGATGATATTCGCGCTCCTCTTGCAAGTTGTCGCCCACTTGATGGTTGTTGTCCAAGTTGTTACCTAACAATTGTCTTTGCTCATCTTCTCTGATAGTGGATCTACTTCTCCTGAAGGTACTTCTACTTGTTCTTGATTTTGAATTAGTATGTGTTGTCCTGGACCTGGTTTCTGATCTGCGTTCCTGTAATCGTTGGTTCTCCTCTCTTAGTTCATCATTTTTTCGAGCCAAGTTCGCACGCATATCTTCTTGTCTCCTTCTTTCCTCTTCCCATCTTTGTCTAAGTTCTTCGATTGTCATGTTTTCCTCTATCTTTTCTACCGCTCCTTCCTGTTGGGTTCTCGCTTCATCTTCTTTTGCAGTATCTGTGTCAGTGGTGTGGACGGAAACCTCATCATAGTTTATGTCGTTGTTCTCTTCTGCAGTTGGTTGAATCCGAGATCGAATTTTTCGAGGTCGGTTGTTTCTCGCCCCCATTCCTGAAGATTCTGCAATCTCACTTCTTCTCCGTCCTGCAATCCTCTACTTCTTCTGATGGTTGTTGCGTTTTCTCCTTCAGCTGCCCGTCTGACCATTTTTCTTCTCTTAAAGTACACTTTCCTCACAGATCTATATCAATGAACTCTTCCTTGTAGACTTTGAGCCTCAGATTCCGAAACAAAATCACAGATGTGGATTCTCAGATCTATAGTAAAACTCAGTTAAAACAACCACTATTTTTTATTGAAAATAACCTTTTTCAAATTTTCGTAAAAATTTTCATAAAAAATATTTCCAAACAGGTATGATCCTTTCTTCCTTGTTTCTAGCGCCAAAATGTAGTAGCAGAAAATCTACTACCACACCCCTTGAGAGATATAGTTAAATGAACTATGAAATCATAATGTAAAGAAATTATATCAAGTTTGGAAATCAATACAAGTATAGAGATACAACACTAGCTTGGTGAACAATTCACTTTCTCTCTCCTAAAGTTCGATCTCAACTATCCAAAGAGACTCTCTCAAACACATTAGTGGCTAGTCCTATATATAGGAATTTTACATATGGAGAACAACTAATGAATCCCCTATTTTCGGATCTGACGTGCGAGGTCTTCGCACGCTTACATTTGATCTTCTCGTACAAGCTTCTGCTCTTGGCATGGTTTTCAAACTTTACCCATGACTTCGTGACATCACTGATTCCGTCATATGAAATGTGATGTGTGCGAAATGAGCTCGCTCCTAAATTGTGCTAGTTCGCATGTTTACTATGTCATTACTTCGTATAGCTTTAACGGGAGCGATATCCAGTCCCTATAATAAGTTTGGCCAATGACTATTCTATTTCGAGTAAGCCGAATTTTTCATCTTCTGTAGTATACCAGTTAGGTTCGGCTGACAATTTCAAGCCGAACCTATCTCGGGTTTCCCGAACTTGATGGAAAAAAACAATTTTTTGATGATTTCAACCGCTAAAATTGAAATTAAACATAATCTTGAAGTATACATGTGTATTGTTAGCATTGGGGTTTTTCATCAATGTATGCATCTTCTAGATTTGGCTCACAAAAATCATCATTATGAGTTTGAGTTTGACCCTATTTGGTTAAGGGGCTTTTCGATTTACTATCTAATGACCCCAAAAAAATTTAGTATTCCCTAAAACAGGGTTCTTATTTAAAGAGCGATAATTTCTCACTATTTGTGCAATTTAGGAAACTAGACAGGGAACAAATGAAAAGAATGTTTTAGAAACATGCTACTTATTTTTTTCCTAAGTAGCAATAAGTGAACTAGGGATGATGAGGTGATTGTTGCCGAAGAATAGTCCTTTCAGGTTATCATTTTTTTTCCATCATGCAAATGAGTCCAGCTTATGATTTAGCAAACTGATACCACACAATGGTCGGTGTTCATGTCAGGCACTATATGACCCCAAATGGGACAAACTTGCTCAGAGGGGCTTGTCTGCCGAGCTGAAGATGGGTTTTAAGAATTATTGTTCTCAAAAGTAACAAAGGTGGAGAATAGAGAGAACTCGGAGCACATTCGTAATAAGTTTCCTATCCAGAATATACATCATTCGGAGACCACAGAAACACCATCTCTCACTTAACAATATATACATAGCACCAGAACTCAATGATAAGTTCTTCTGAAGTAGTCTGAGTTAATGGATGAAAAGGTGTAATTCTAAACTACTCCGTACTATTTAAGTTTCTCTACCTATATTCAACTTATAGACTAGACAAACAAGATGTTTTCAGAAACCAAAACACAAACAAGATTGGGTTAAGGGTTAATGGTTCTTTCTCTAACTATATTCAATTTTCTGCCTGGACTTTGCAACTCATTCAGAAATTTACCTACAAACAGCTTCAGCGAGCTTTTCAACATTAGCAGCATGCTTCTTCCCAGAAAGATGCCGCTGAAGAGAGTCTTCATCTGTACATGGTACTAAACATACCTCGCACACTAATTCCCTCGCACCAGTGACATTGTTATTTCGCTTTAACATTACTACGGTTGCGTGTCTTTTACCTCTATAGTGCATCTTTAGAGTTTTTGCACTCGAGCACAACACCCCGCAGTCCTTGCAGAATAGAGGGTTTTTCTGATGGTATTGCTGTTTCACTTTTCCTGGTAACGGATATCCCAGATTGATAAACGGAGCCATTTCTTTCACTTTGGCAATATTCTGGTTTGGAGTTGATCCCTGGAAAAAGATTAGAAAATGTCTCAGCAGATAAAATGAGCAAATAAAGCACATTCGTACTAACATTTCCGTATTCATAATTAACAAGAATACCAATTGAATTAAATACTTCATTTATCTCTCGTGTTAAGGTAATGGTGTTTAAATCAAAGGAGGGATAGCCAATCCCTGAAAGATCCATTTTCGGCTTCCTTTTATATCCGTATCTCTGAAGCTGGACACTACTAAATGCATTGTATGATTTTAGGAGGTGAAATATTAGCCCTTGGGAAGGAAGAAAAAAAGGATGTTCAGAAATTTGGTTACAATTACCTGCAACGCGACAGGCCGTTCCTGAAACTTAAAACCAGACTGCAAATTCCGCATTTTCCTTTGGACTTCCAGCTTCCTTTGGATTGCTAACTCCGCTGGCATGGTGGTGGACCTGTTTCTCTCATTGGACATCTCCCTTCTGGTTATTTGTCGTTGAGCACGTTGAACCTCCCCTCGAAAGAATATTGGGTTCGGAATCCTACCTGACCAACCAAAATCGCGAGTAAGTACACGAGACACTATATCACATTTATTTGTATTCCGTACCCAATGAAAAAGCAGCTAAGCAGATCATGTATGGACATTAGAAAAATTGAGAACTGTAATACTTGAAATGCCATTCTCATGACAAATCCTGAAAAGAACGAGAGCTTGAAAGAATGGCATTAAAGATAACTTGTTCAAATAAGTTATAAAATGCTTGAGCTCGAAGCAGTTCTCCCATCATGAATCAGAGATAAAGAAGGCTACATTGGAGTACAATATGATCAATGTAAACTAATGAAACGAATAAAAAGCGAGAGCGAAAATGAGATATGTGTAGTTGAGGCCAAGGAACACCTTGCAAGCTTGAACTGTTCTCAAAACAGGATTCTCTATTCATTTTGCTAAGCCCCAAACCTGAAGTTGTTCCCTGAGATAAGTTAAAGTAACCAATCAATTAACATCACAGAAGATGCTAATATACAAATTAATATTCACTACATCAACATATACTGCCGATTCGTTTGATGTAAAAGTGGTAAAACCCTGTTTGTAGAAGATATGTATGTAAACCACTAAACCCACAAAGCAGAAACAAGAAGATAAAGTTACCTGGGTGGTAGGCTGGGGAGCTTCTCGAAAATCATTATCAGCTTCCAACTTCAACCTTTTAATCTTTGCTTGGTATTCAATTTCCCGTTGAAGAGCAAGCTCCACTGACATTGTTTTCCACATCACCTTCTCAGTAGTCGCTTGATCTGAGTATTGAGTGTCAGGAAAATATCATTTAGTAACAACTTCTAAATATACAAGAATCATAAAAAAAAAATACATTATATAATAGTATAAGCAAAACATATAATAAACAGACTAGACATGGGTAAATTAATGGCTGTGTTTAAATGGGGAAGAACAATGAGAATCAAGGAGTGCATGATAAGTGCCAAATGGGATGTCTATTCGATAAGCTACAGAATCACCTTTAAAGCAAGGAGATCTGCTAGAACGGGGTTTCACATTCATTTCTGAAGGTATACGAATTGAATGTGTCTCCTGCAATAATTAGCATATTTCCAGTTAGTAGTAACTCGACACAACAGAGTGCTTGACCATGTTATCTGCTATGCTTTAAGTATCAACTTACCATACAAGATTTTGAATAAGAAACTGATAACAATCAAACAGATCCCATCTTTCAAAAAAGAAAAATCAAACCAATCCCACTCACCTTTGACAAACAGGGTTAAAAGAAGGCAGTCATAATCACCTTGTCAGCAACTGGTGGCTTCACAAAATCATAACTTGGTTTTGTAACTCGACACAACAGAGTGCTTGACCATGTTATCTGCTATGCTTTAAGTATCAACTTACCATACAAGATTTTGAATAAGAAACTGATAACAATCAAACAGATCCCATCTTTCAAAAAAGAAAAATCAAACCAATCCCACTCACCTTTGACAAACAGGGTTAAAAGAAGGCAGTCATAATCACCTTGTCAGCAACTGGTGGCTTCACAAAATCATAACTTGGTTGCAACTGAATCCCCTCAATCTTCTTCTGGTATGCAAGCTCCCTTTGAATTGCAAGCTCCACAGGCATGACGTTCCCTTTCACGCTCTCATTAGCCATTTCAGCTATATGCGTTGCGTCTCTAATTTCCTCCTTTATAATCTTTTTCGCAGAGACAATCGGGTAGGACGTTTCACCTTAAATTTACAACAGTCAACAAACACGTATGTCATCAATTCTAGTGCGCGGTAAGAGTATAAACAGAATGTAGAATTCGAGAATGTCAAACGAAAAGCTTAAGATCATCAAAATATGAATAAGTCAACAGAACAGAAAACCAATAGCACTATGGAAACGGGAGAGAACGAGAGGGATGACATAACCAGCAAAGTTAGGATTTATGAAATACCTTGTGTGTTAAGAAAACTGTCAGAAGAGGGTTTGCTATCAATTTCCCGAAGTTCAAGGTTTGAAGGTTCCCCCTGAAAAGAGTAATGTAATTCACTTAGCAGTGTGGTGGATGACGACATACAATTTAAATTTCATAAATTCTATCGTTCATAGAATTGTCAAACACTTGTAAAAAAATAATAATCACAGAGTCCTTCAAGCATATTATTCCTCCAACGCTACAAACATTTAACTGAGAAGCCAGATATTTCACCTGGACACACATCGAACGCTCCACAAAATCATAGCGAGGTTGCAACTGCATCCCATCAATCTTCTTGTGGTATGCAAGCTCCCTCTGAATTGCTAGCTCCACAGGCATGCTGTTCCCTTTCACGCTTTCGTTAGCCATTTCAGCTATATCTGTTTTGTCTCTAATTTCATCCTTCATAATCTTTTTCTCAAAGTCTATCGAGTCGGACATTTCACCTTGAATTTACAACAGTCAAAGAACACACAAGCCATCAATACTAGTGAATGGTATCTTATACTACAAATTAGATGCAGAATTCAAGAATGTTAAACAAAAATATTAATGTCATGAAAAAATGAGTAAGTCAACTGAACAGCAAACTAATAAAACTACAGAAATGGGAGAGAACAATAAGGGAAGCATAATAAACATAACTAGCATAATTAGGATTTGAGTATTACCTTGTGTGTTAGAAAAACTGTCAGAAGGGGTTCTTCTATCAATTTCCCAAAGTTCAAGATTTGAAGGTTCCCCCTGCAAAGCGTAACGGGATTCACTTAGCAACGTGATGGACTACGACATAGAATTTTAATTCCATAAATTCTATCATTCATAGAATTGTCAAACGCATTTAATATAAAAGAGTGACAGAGTCCTTCAAGCATATATATTCCGCAAACATCAACACGCTGGTTGGTTCATAATGTTCTACAAACATGTAACTAAGAAAAGCCAGAAATTTCACCTGGACAGGCAGTGAGAGTTCCTCAAAATCATAACCAGGTAGCTCCCTCTTCATTTCCTCAATCTTGTTACAGTAATCAAGCTCCCTCTGCATAGCCAACTCAACTGAGATAGTGTTCCTTTCCTCAATCTCATTAGTCATTTCTTCTGGTACTTCCTCCAGTGCAGATTTCTCTTCATAGACCACTATTTCTAACATATTCTCTTCTGGTACCTCCAGTGGGGTGTTCTCTTCATAGACCACCATTTCTAACATATTCTCTTCTGGTACCTCCAGTGGGGTGTTCTCTTCATAGACCACCATTTCTATCATATTCTCTTCTGGTACCTCCAGTGGGGTGTTCTCTTCATAGACCACCATTTCTAACATATTCCCTAACAATCGGAAAATCCAGAAACATGGTAATAAGAAACAACCCTTTTTATCTCTATCGCATTTTGGGTTTAACAATTGCAATGAACTAGAAAAATTAGGACAAACCCAGACAGATTTTCTCACTCAAATCTCATCTCCCATAGAAAATTTCACAAAACCCTAGTGAAAACTAAAAGAAATTTTTTCTAGAACCAACTAAAACATAAAAAATAATCTAATTCAACAGACAACAGAACTGAAAATGTGAAGGGGGAATATTGTTATTTGCAAAAACCCAAGAAAAAAAAAAATGAAGGACTCGAGCATCAAATTATATTACCTTGTTGCTTTGCCTCAGCAAGCAAGCTTGATTCTTCTTCTTCCTCTTCACCATAATCAGTAATGTCACCATAATCAGCCATCAAAAGCTCCAACGCCATGACGGAAAAAAGACCAAAAATGCTAAAAACCCAAACAAAGATAAACCCCCAAAACAAAGCTAAAACCCTTCCAACGCCATGGATGAAAAAGGCTGGAAGTGCAAGTTAACCTCTTCTCCGAGATGGCACAAGTAGACTGGGGAGACTGTGTTGGAATATTTTCAACCGCGCTACGGAAGAATTTTTTGGATATGAAATTGTTTGGACAGTTGAAAAACGTTTCCAGAAAATTCTAAATTCAACAGACAGTGGTTGTTGATGAAGAGACGCATCTCTTTGTGAAGAGAAACCTGTTGGTGAAAAGACATGTCTTTTCCCAACGAGATCAAAAACTCCTATAAGTAGCATCTCCCAAACCCATTTCGAAATCATCAAAAAAACTATCTTCTGTTCTTCTTTCTTACAAAGCATCATCAGAAACTTATTTACATGTGTTCTTGATTGGGTCAAGGGGTGCAAACCTTGAATCCAATTTTCGGTTGTAGGGCTTTCATTTGTATCACGAAGGAAGTATTTCACATCCGTTGCAATCGCCAATTCGTTGGGAGGGTAGAAATATTTGTCTAAAAGAAATCACCAGAGCCTTGAAAGTTTTGAGTACAACCACAAAAGATTTCTGTCATTCATCTCCATTGCAGCCCGGTAACTTTTTTCCAACAGACTGGAGGTTAGAGAATAAAAAAATTCTCTCTTTTCGTTTCTGTGTAAAGTGACAATAAAGTACAGAAAATTGATCACTTGTAGAGCTGTAAATTGGCACGAAGGAAAGCCAGCCGGCACTAATGTAGTAGAATTGGCACGATAATGCTCCAATTACTGTCGGGTTTGGTGCCACACTGTTTTTCTTTGATTGTTTGTATTTTTTGAATTTATCGACATATTTACTGTTATGTTTTTATTTTTGTGGGAATTATATAAATACCCTTTTTTTGACGGGCTTCAAAATTACCCTTACGAAATAACAAATATACCCCTCTCCATCCAAAGCCCATCAGGCGTCTATTAAGGATTCAGTAAGATTACAAATATACCCTTTTTATATAATTAATGTTCACAGACGAAACTTCAGTTGAATCAGTTCACTCAACGGAAAAAGACGCGAGAGAGGCAGAGCTGTGTTCGTCAGCTGAAGAAAAAAAATATCAAAATTAACCACAAAATCAATTACAAAATCTATATTCATCAAGATTGTAATCAACAACAGAATCAGTTGTTGCTGAAATCGTTTCTTCATCTACAACAGGATCGATTTCATCAGATTTGAAGTCGTTTCTTCATCAACAACAGAAACAACAAAATTTTGTCAATCTTAAACAAATTGGTAATGTTGATTCGTGATTGAAGATGAGTTGTGATTTATTTTATATTTGCATGTTCGATTTGTAGTATCTCAATCTGTTTTTTTATTTCAGTATTATTTGTATTTTTTGTTACAGAGATCGAAATTTTGGAAACTCGATTCTTTGTGTTTTGATTCTACTGGATTGATTGGTTCATTTACATATTATTTGAATTCGAGATCGTTATTCATATCTTAAACAGGTATTCTTCAATCTCCAATCTCCAATCTCCGATTTTGATTTTTTGAATTTATGTTGTTTTGAGTTTTAGATCTGTTCATAATTCAATGTTAGGTTTTATTTTTAGCTTCAATGTATTTTGAATGAACTATTCTGTTTTGGTTTTGAATTATTCTGGACTATTTCATATTGTTGATCACTTAGTAGGAGAATGTTTTTGGATAATACTGATTGTTTGAGTATACTTGTTTAGAATTAGTAGTAGAATTTCATAATGTTGATCAATTTTGGTATAATTTTGTAGTTAGAAGTTAGTGTAATCAATTAGAAGTTATTACAAGTTAGTGTTTATTTAGTCAGTTTATATATCTAACATTCGACATTGTATATATCTTTCACGAGGGGGCGCATCCCCCGAGTGATGTGCGACGTACTTTGAATTTGTATCTTAGGTTAGTTTAGGCATTTTTTTATGCTTTGCCGTGAATTTTTTGGCATAGAGCATGTATGTTTATGTAGTATTTTATTTTGCACTGATTGCATACTAATGCGATGCAAAGTAACACATATGATGTTTTTATGCTGTTTTTTTTGTATTAAAATACTTGTTGTTGACATAGAATTTTCACTGTTGACACTGAAAAATTGTACATTATTCTGATTATTTGTATCAACATTGGTTGTTGATTCAGGTTTGTTGGATCAACTTTCATTGTTGATGCATATAACATGGACAATTTTCTGATTGTGGTTGTTGTTAACTGTTTTATTGGATCAACATTGGTTGTTGATCCAATAACCTGGAGAATTTTTGGTTGTTGATAGTTGTTTTACTGTTGATAATTGTTTTATTGTATCAACATTGGTTGTTGACATAGAATTTTCAATGTTGACACTGAATTTTTTTACAATATTATGATTATTTGTATCAACATTGGTTGTTGATCCAGTTTAGTTGGATCAACTTTCATTGTTGATGCAAGTAACCTGGATAAATTTCTGATTATTTGTATCAACATTGGTTATTGATCTAATTTAGTTGGATCAACTTTCATTATTGATGCAAGTAACCTGGATAAATTTTCTGATTATGGTTGTTGATATCTGTTTTGTTGGATCAACATTGGTGGTTGATGCAATAACCTGGACAATTTGTTGTTCATGGTTGTTGATAGTTGTTGTTCTATTGTATCAACATTGGTTATTGACAGATTATGTTGATCTGTTATGATTATTGCAGGCCAAAGATGGCTGTTGCGGAGTTCACTTTATCCAATTTGACGTATCACATCTTTGTTTGGAGTCAACAAGCGTTGTCGTGAGTTGATTAGTGTGGTGAAACAACACTGGCCTTATGTCCCTGAAGACCTCATACTGTTTGGTTACACTGTAGATGGAATTTCACATGTGATCAATCACGATTTGGAGTTGAGGTTTTTCATTCACTACTACATCTCCAAAGGTGAAGTTTAATATCCAGTTTAAGATTGTTGTTGATTCTGTTCCATCATCTTCTTCTGTTGCTCCGCCTTCGTCATCATCAAGTTGTGTTTCAAACAACGATGTCGATGTTGTAGAAGATTTGACAGATGATTCGTCTTTGGTCATAAGGGTCCCCAATAAGTCATCTTCTTCTGTTGCTCCGCCTTCGTCATCATCAAGTTGTGTTTCAAACAACGATGTCGATGTTGTAGAAGATTTGACAGATGATTCGTCTTTGGTCATAAGGGTCCCCAATAAGTCAGATGCTTGGGCCAACATCTTAACTGGAGTAGGGCAGGTTTTTGAAAGTAAAATTTATTGTCATGATAGTGTTAAGAAGTATGAATATCATAGTGGTTACAAACTTGAAGTATGTAAGAGTGACAAGAAACGTTACACTGTCCAGTGTATTAACAAGGAAAGTGATCTTGTAGCTGGAGGTTTCATGCATCTCTCGTTTCTAATACTAATGGTGTGTTTCAGTGCAAGACGTTTAACGGAGAGCATGCATGTTATTTAGATTCTTCTAATCTAGCAAAGATCGGGATGACGAAGTCTTTTCTGAAGGATATCTTAATTGATGAATTTCGAGCATCAAAGAAGAAGAAGACTGCAGATGATGTTAAAGATCTTCTCCATCTGGAGTATGGTATTGATCTCTCATATAGTCAGGCGTACCATGGTTTACAGTTCACCAAAGAGTCTCTTTGGGGTGATGACATCAAGTCCTATTCGGACTTTATTTGGTATAAAGACTCAATTAAACGTTATAATCCTGGAAGCGTCGTCAACTTTGAGTATGATGGTGAAACGAAGCAGTTACAAAGGTTTTTTGTTGCTTTCGAAGCTTCCATTACTGGTTTCAACAATTACTGTCGTAAGATGTTATTTATTGATTGCACTTTTCTCACTGGGAAGTTTAAGGGAGGTCTTATGGTTGCTTGCGGGAAAACTGGTAACCAAGGTATGTTTTTTAATCTTTTTTCTCTTTTTTTTTAAGTATTAAGTGTTGTTGATCCATTTTTTTCAAATGTTGATACCATAATTGTTATTGTTGATCCCATAATTTCAGTTGTTGATCCCTTTTTTTGTGTCAACTTTTGTTGTTGTTCCATAATTGCAGTTGTTGATCGCATAACTTCTGTTCTTAATCCCATAATTCCTACTAATTCTTGTTGTTGATCCCATAACTTTTCTTGTTGATCCATTATTTCAAATGTTTATCCCATAATTGCAGTTGTTGATCACATAAATTATGTGCTTAATCCCATAATTCTTGTTGTTGATACCATAACTGTTGTTGTTGATCCCATATTTTCAGTTGTTCACCCAATAACTTGTTCATGGATTTCAGTTTTTGTGTGTTACTTTTTGAATGTTTGTTTTTTTTCTTCTAGAGATCTATCAAGTTGCTTTTGGTATTGTACCTTGCGAAAATTGTGAGAATTGGGAATGGTTCTTGACCAACCTGAAGGGTATTATTAGGAAAGACCGTCCACTGACCATCATATCAGACCGTGGAGCTGGACTTTTAAATCATGTCCCTATTATCTTCCCAAAGGCTTACAATTCTTATTGTTTGTACCACATGAAAGGTAATATTCCGGTTCCAAAGGGTAAGAGCAGGCAAACTGCTGTGAAGTTGTTTAAAGAGTGTTACACTGCATTAACAAAGGAGAAGTTTTATGTTGCTACCAAGAGTATGAGCAATCTCAAGCTTGATTCAGTGATTGATTGGATGGTGAATATTCCATTCCAGAACTGGGCAGCTCATGCTTTTCAAGGAGAAAGGTTTGGTGAGAATACATCAAATATTGTGGAGAGTTTTAATAGTGTGATCGAGCATTATAAGCGGCTTCCAGCACTAGAGATTGTTGATTGTATTCGTGCTAAGGTAATGGAGCAGAACTTCAAGAGGTTAGTGGAGTCTAATAAGTGGAATTCCAAACTTACTCCCCGGATGCAAGCTAGGCTCAACAATAGGGTGACCGACTGTCGTTTATACAAGTTTAGAAGATCAAGTGATAAATTCTTTGAAATAATTTATCCTACTGGAAAGCACATGGTCGATTTGGATGATAGGACTTGCACTTGCAATTGATGGAAGAAGCACAGTTTCCCTTGCACCCATTCAATGAAAGCTATGTTGCAGATTGGGCCAGATGAACCATATAAGTATATTATTCCATATTATACCACTGAGTTCTACGTAGGTCTATATGCTCGTCCTATTTATCCTATTCTGGACAGTGAGAGGCCACCTAAAGTTGATGAATATGGTTATGTATTACCTCCCAATGGTGGTCGAGTGTCAGCTGGAAGGCCAACTACTTCAAGGTACAGGGGTTCTCGAGAGAAAGTTCGCAAGAAAATGAAGTGTGTCCAGTGTGGGAGACTTGCCTTCCACAACTGTCGTAGATGTTGCAGAGCTCCTTTGGATCCTCGTGCACCAGTGTTTTGCAAGGAGTCTAATTCCAGGATGATCAACTTTTTGAGGAGGATGTTGTTCTGAAGTTTTAGTGGATGATTTACTATTTCTCTGAACTTCCTTTTTACCTTTTTATGCTAGTTCTTGAATGATGAACATGGATGTTAGTTACTTTTATGTTTTCCTTATTTTTTCTTGTTGGATTTTATATGTTTTTAATGACATACATACTGTTTTTATTTTTTTATGAATGTTATTGTTGTCAGTTTATGTCAGTTTGCAGGTTTACTGGGTTTTTTACAGGAAAAATTACTATATAAACTGTATCAACATATCAATGTTGATGCCATTAGTGGATCAACTTCCATTTGTTGAGGCTTGCTGAAAAGAAAATATTTGCATGGTTACAAGTTAACTACTTTTAGCTGTGTATACCTGCAAGCTTTACTAAGTAAACAGTATTAACATGTTAATGTTGATCCATGTCATTGCATCAACTTCCAATGTTGATCCCACTTACTGCATCAACTTCCATTTGTTGATGCTTACTGAAAAGAAAATATTTGCATGGTTTTATCTGTATATATAAAAGTTAACTCCATCAGCTATGCATACCTGCAATCTTTGCTACCAACATTCATCAAAAAAAAATTTTGACCCATTGATTTTTGGTATCAACTTCCATTGTTGATGCCAAAAATGGATCAACTTCCTTTTGTTGATGCTCAATAAAAAGAAGAAAAAAATGCATGGTCTTATCTGTATGTACAAGTTAACTCCATTAGCTGAGCATACATGCAATCTTTAATACCAATATTCATTCACTTTTATAACAAAACCATTCATTCACTTGATAATCACTTGATAATTGGTATTAATATTAATTCATAACAAATTAGTACTAAACATATCCTCCAAATTATTTTACAACATAAACAGATTTTCAGACATATATTCACAGTGACTAAATTATCAGACCTACACAGAGTAACTAAATTACTTACTAGCATATGTTAAACTACACCTAAGTGTGTTTTCACTAATCTAATGGTTCAACAGAATTTTGTATGTTGAGTATCTCTTCGACTGAGTCTGTAAGTTCTTGTACTTTCTTACCTTCTTCCAAAGTTGGTTTTCATGCAGCAAATTCAGCTAACATCCTGGTAGCCATCTTTGGTCTCTTCTTGTTTATGTTCTCATGGTATTCAATGCTCTTATCATCTAGATCAAATCAGTTCCCACGCTTCACCAAGCATTTCATGAGCATGCAGATGTGCATTGCGCAGTCCAAACCCTTTTGATGTGGTACCATGTAATGGTCTAACAATGTAGTTACTAGTCCACCTATCTCAACATCTTTTATACCCATTTGGTTCAGGACTGGATTCAATGTTTGTACCATGACATTATACTGCTCGTTGTATCGTTTGTAGTGATAGATTGTGTTGAAAATCAACCATATTCCATGTATCAACGTAAGAAGCACCCAATGGAATGGTTTCTGATCCCTGTCTTGTAGACACATCGGTATCAACAGTATTGCATCATCGTCATCCACTGGGTATTTTTCCCTCAACATATTTGGAATCCCATATGTTTCCACTCTCATTGCATCCTTGCTAGCTACTGCACCCCTCATTATTTTCTGCATCATTTTCTTGGCATTTAGTTTGTTTTTGATAGATAACAACAATAATTCATTCATCATGTATACTTGAACCATCCCTAGTACACTAAATTGTTTTATCTCACCTAAATAAGGTTTCAAGTACGATAATGTAGAACTAAATAAGTTTTATGTAACAAGTTATTGAAAAGACAGATTAAGAGTTTTCGTTACTTACATAAGCATTTGTAGATAGAATTAAGTGCTTCTTCCCATAGTATGTCAGCTTAGATGTATCTTGCATCTTGGATTGCAGCATGTTGGTGTAGTAATCAACAATTTCGCTGTTAATGTTGCAGTCATCCATTAGATTTTGGATATTCCTTTCATAGACGATCTCTTCCACTTCATTGTTGAAAAAAAAATCTACATGCTCTGGTACTGCATTTGCAAAGATTATGTTAAAATCCATGACATAATATAACAAATTATTGTTGAAGCATTATTATCTTGACATTACATATTAGAAAACTGTAACTGCAGCTTTGATTTTCAATCGTTTTTTTCGCAGATGTTGCATTGCACCAACTTTCATTGTTTATACCTATGAATAAGCAGGAAATTTGTTAAAGAGTTGCACATACCTTTCTGTTGCTTGCTCAAAGAATGGACGAAGGACCTCTTGATGTTCCTTGGTCCAGAGTTTGAGATTTTCTGGCTTCTTCAGTTTTTTTGGCTCAGGTGGTGTCACATCAATGTAATCATCAAGGTTGATTATTTCCGGTTCTTCTTCAACACCTCCCCCTTTCTTCTTCTTATTTCTCTTTCCCCCTTTCTTCATCTTCTTCACTTTAGCATCAGGCGTGTATTTATTTGGAGCATTCTGTGATGACCTTGTGTTATACCTCCTTGCTCTTCCAGTTGCTTCAGACTGATTCCTTTGGCTTTGCATCGCTTCAGAATCATCATCGTCTTGGGTGGTGTCTTCATCTTCACTTGGTCCATCAATTTCCTCCAATTTGAATAGAACTTTAAGCCCTTCCAACACATTATCACCATCTGGAGTGTCAAAAACACCCTCTTCTATTTTTTGAGTAGGAGTATATTCTGTTTGTTAAGTCGGAGCATCTTCCATCTTTTATGGAGGAGTAGGAGTATATATTCCGGAAGTGATCGCACTGAAGCTTGGAACATCGAAGTTTGGGGTAGTACCTGCGGGAAAATAATCCGATTAGATTAAATAGTATCAAACATATTATTGTTGACTCATTGTTTTTTGGTATCAACAATTGTTGTTGGTCCTTCTATTGGATCAACATCCATTGTTTACGCCACATTATTGTATCAAATTCTATTGTTGACACTTACAAAAAATAAAAAAGTATGCATGGTTTTATCTGCATGTACAAAGTTAATTCCATTATTTTGTAAATGCTAACACTCATTCTCTTCTTTATAACAAACCAATCATTCATTATTTTTTGTTGATCCATTGCTTTCATGGATCAACTTTCATTGTTGACACTTAATAAAAAAAATAAAAATGCATATAAACAACTTAAACAAATTAATTCATAACAAATCAATAGATTATCCAAAGGCTGGTATAACTTAAACATACTTGCATACTATTCTTAGAGTAAGTAATATGTCTTTCAAATTTATTAATTCTTCAACTGAGTTAAAATAGTACTTGTAGGGACATAATTCGATGTTTCTGGACGTATAATGGTAATTGGAGGAGTTGAATAAACAACTACATCTCCCACTATCTCCGTTTCTTGCATGTCTGTACTCCGTAATCCTTCTTTTACTTCATTCTCCTCTTCTATTTGTTGATCTGAGGTACCACTCTCTGCAACCACAGTACTGATCTGAAGATTTTTATCCTCTTCCAACTATTGATCTGAGTTACCAATATCTGCTATCACATCAGCTATTTGAATATTTGCTTCTTCTTGTCTTTTTTTTTTCTTCTATTCCTTCATGGAAGCCCTTCTGCCAGTTTGCCTTCAAAGTATCCAACACCGAATGGTGTACCTTGAAATTTAGTCCACTCTGATAACCCTTCTTAAAGCTTTTCCCCAAATCAGTTTCACCTACATCTGAAAGTGACAGTGCTAGTTGATCTGATTCTTGTTCGTCTTCTACATTCAAGTATGCTTTGTTCTGGTTTTCAGATGGTTCTCCATTTCTAATAGCTTCCAACTCAGCTTCATTTACCTTTTCAGATGGTTCTTCACCTTTATTCTCCACTTGAGTTAATTCAGTCTCAAGCATAGCATTGGCTGCTTTTCTATACTCCTCTTGAGTACCCTCTGATCTTTCTCTTTTGAGACGATTCTGCTTTTCATTCCATAACTTCACTTCACTAGCAATATCAACAAGTCTCTCTTCTTCTCCAGTCTGCAACTGAATCTTGTGCTTGTTGTTGTTAATGATTTTCTGCATGAACATTATGTTCCTCATGAATGAATTTGCATCGCCCTTTCTATGATAAGTTATTTCCTGGTTATCTAACTGAAGAAACATGTTTTCTTCTTCCAGATTCTCATTCCTATACCTCTATTCTTCCAACTCTCTTGTTGGTGCCGACAGATCAATCAAATACATCTATGCATCTGTCACTGGATCAACAAAATCTTCATGAACCTTTAAATCAACATAAAAATATAATTAGCAAAATATTTTTTTCCTCACTTTTTACCCATAATATATCTTTCACGAGGGGGCGTAGCCCCCGAGTGATTTGCGACGTATATGAAATCGCAGCAATATATAACTGCAGTACATTTCAGATATGATGTCAACTTCCACTGTTGACACAAACAGAATATGGTAGATTAAAGTTACTATGTAAACATTGGTTGTTGACTCCATGCAATTGTATCAACTTCTATTGTTGATACACAAAATCTATTGTTGATACAAAAAATCTATTGTTGATACACAAAATCTATTGTTGATTTCATTCATTGGTATCAACTTCCATTGTTGACACAAACAAAATGTGGTACATTTTAAGTTACTGTGTAAACATTTGTTGTTGACTCCATACAATTGTATCAACTTCTATTGTTGACACACAAAATCTGTAATACATTTCAGAATTCAACTCACAATCACACATAAAAGCACACTTGTTTTCCTAATCCTAATCTGAACCAGTTCTAATTTAAATACATGGATACAATAAATGTGCATAATCATTCTTTTTCTATAGTAGTTTTCAGTTATTGTGTAATCTGTATACATACAAATGTGTCAACTTCAATTTGTTGATACACAAATTTTGTTTGTTGACTCCCTAAACTGGTATCAACTTCCTTTTGCTGACATGATAAAAACTGA
Source organism: Papaver bracteatum (assembly GCA_023529315.1). NCBI lineage: Eukaryota > Viridiplantae > Streptophyta > Magnoliopsida > Ranunculales > Papaveraceae > Papaver > Papaver bracteatum. Next base: position 1,104,357 of record JAJJWX010001167.1, read on the forward strand.
AATCTATTTGAAATATAAATCCATTAATGAATATTTTACCTTATGAGTGAACCAAGTCATGTCTATTCCATTGTCAACTTTATCTCCAAATTCCTCCAACAGTTCTTTGCAGATTACATGTTGACTCCATCTTAGGAATCTTGGAGTTGCGCTTTCAAAATTTGACCTATTTGCGACGAATTTTTCTGTATGTTCGCAGAACCAATACTGCATACAGAGAATCAATGAGGTTAGTTTGACATACATTATACATTTTACTATGTTCAAAAATAAACATTATATTAAATGAACTTCCTTTTTTACCGGCAGTGGAATTGTGCATCCTGGAACACTTCCATGCTTTCCTTTCTGCTTTGCAATGTATTTAAGAAGATACTTTACTATGTGATCTGGACATGAGACTTTGTCCATGTTCAAAATATGAGGAAGCCAATTCTTTGCAATTCCTGTTGCACCAGCATCCGTGAAGAAAACAACTATGCAGAGCCACATAGCAAAGAGTCTCACAAAATAATGTGGGTCAGACTCATCTTTTAGTTTGCGCTCAATTCATCCTTCGTTATTTTAGCACCGGCACCTTCATCTTCCCCTGCTCTGAACTTGTTCTTTAACCATGTAGTTACTACAGCATCATTCTTTTTATTCAGCAACTTCTTCAACTCTTCCCATCTAATGGCATCAACTCCTGTTGTTGACAACATTTTACTTGTATAACTCCTGTTTTTGATACCATTTGATGGTATAAACTCCTACTGTTGATTCCATTTTATGTGATCAACTACTGTTGTTGATCTCATAGTAACTGTATAATTATAGTTGGTTTTCAGTTTTATGGCATCAACTCCTGTTGTTGAACCATGCTACTGGTATAATATGGCATCAACTAATGTTGTTGACACCAACAACAAAAACTATACCCTAGTTTCTGCATATCTATCCTTCTATAACCAAAACAGATACCATAACTTGAGTTTCATTCATTCATTTAGAATCACTAACAACAATTACCATAACTTGTTCACATATAGACTTAGATACTAGTTTCATATCTAATTGAATACTGTAAAACAAACTCCTGAGAAATAATTGTAGAATCAACAAAGCATTTTATGTATCAACTCCAATTGTTGACCCTATCTATAAGCATCATCTGAAACTGGTTTTTTTTCACATTTTTTGTCATCAACATGTAAAGAACTTACACAACACACATAACAAAGCATTTTTGTGGTATCAACTGCAATTGTTGATCCCAACTATTAACATCAACATCAACTGAAAGTTTTTTTTAAAACAATTTTGACATCAATATACACATACAGGAAAACAAACACATACAGAGAACAACAAAGTGGGTGAAAATCAAAATTAACTGAAGAAAGTGGATTTAACTGTAACTTCTCTAGTTTTATAGAATCATCAACTGCAAACAACAACTGTGTAATCATCATCTGATGATCATACACACAAAAAGTAGAATAATTTAAAATCAGTTCCTTACCTCTCTCGACTTCATCTGCAACTTTGATATCAGATTAACCTAAAATCAAAATCAAAACCAAAATAAAACAATTAACAAATAACTAAGTATATCCCAAACCAAATTATACTATGCAGTAGCAGTAATCGTCATCAAATCATACATGCAATTTTTTTTTCCAGAAACTAAAAATCAAAATCAAAATCAAAACTTTAAAAAATCACCATCAAAACCAAAATCTTCACCAATAACAGTAACTAGAAGATGAAAATCGTATTTACCTGTTTGATTCTTCTATTTAAATCTTCAAACTCAGAAAACCCTAGTTTTCTATCATTTCTTCTCAGAATTTTTGATTGTAGAAACTAAAAATGATTCAAATTAGTTCAGTTACTGATATTTATATAGGTGGACGGTTTTTCTTTTCAGTTTTGATCGACAGTTTTTTTTTTCAGTTTTGATTCAAAAATAATAATTCAGCTTCAGTTGCAGAACGAGAGAGAAGAGATGAAGAAAGAGAGAGATAGCTGTGCGTAACGGCTCCTGAAATAAATGAACAGTAATGTTATAATTTTAATTATATTGATGGGCATTATAGTAATCTAACTATGGATGTTTTTTAGGGGAGGGTATTATTATTATGGGGGAGGATATTTGTGTTGGGCCTCTATAATAGGGGCATTTAATTAATGTACTTTTATTTTTTACATTATTTTCGAATGACCGTATAATTGCACAATGTAAAGATCATTTAGTTTTATATATAGTTTACTATTACTAAGTGTATTTAGAAATGATCGCACAATGTAAAGATCATTTAGTTTCTTTAATTGCTTACAAGTGTATTCAGAAGTGATCGCACAATGTAAAGATCATTTAGTTTCTTTAAATTTTGATATGAACATGCAAAGTTACACATATCTTCACATTCAATGTCGAATTAGATGTAACTGGCGTTTATTATTTGGATTTATCGAGATATTTTCAAAATTAGACATATCGTCTCAGTAAATTTTAGTGGAACTTGAAAAGACTAGTAAGATTTTACCATTTAAAGTTACCTTGGATTTAATTTGAAAAGAGTAAACAGGTCTTACACTACTCCGAATAACCGACAATATCCATAACTTAGTTAATTTGCCAGCTTTATTTTTAAATGACTTTTTTTTTCCCTGAGATTTTTTCTTTTTTCGAAAAAGAATACCAGTCAAGGTATTACTTACAGGATAGGTGGTATTCATTCTCTATGTGCATTTACTAATTCTGACTGGATTGGTTTTCCTGGCACTAGAATATCTACTTACGGTTATATTGTTTTCGTGGAAATTGGGGACTAAGTTTTATAAATTAGAAGATTAAACATTAAATATGAATGAAAGTAAGGGATGATGGGGGGGGATTCTAGCCCGCTTTTGGTTCCGCCACTGGTGTACTGTGATAAACAACTGCAATAAGTTTCCTGATATCTTTACCAAGGGTCTTTGTTCTCGTACCTTTTTCAGTCTTCTTCTACAGTTGCTTGGTGATTCTCCTGGTGTTGTTGATGGTGTCTTTCCCAGTGTTGTTGCTGGTGTTTTTTCTGCAAGCTCTATCTCCTGTTGTTGAGCTTTGCTCTTTCTCTTGTTTTCTTTGAGAGTGTGAGGTTTTCTTTGTTTGTTTTCAAGTTGATAAACTAGTTAGTCCTTATCAACTTGAGAGGGTGGGTTTAGTATAGTCAAAGTAATGTCTTCTTCTTTTGACATTTTATTGTTCATAGCTGTAATAATCAGCCACGTCACACACACACATATATATATATATATATATTGTTCTAACAGTACTGTAACCTTTGTGCGTCTATTCCTTTCTCCCACAATGCCCAACCTGTGGAAAATAGTAACATATACCGTACTTTCTTTGCTAATTTCTTGCATCTCATTGTATGCCAGAGAACAAATTGCTGCTATATTTATTCTGCTTAGACGCACAATGGCTTACAAGAGAATCAGAGACAAAGGGATTGTAATACCTTGAAAAAAAAATTAAATTTGGGTCATGGGCAATGATCCCAACCCATTTGTGTAGAGCTAGGATTGTGCTTTGTGGGAGCACAAGTCCTAGTATTTTTGCACCATGCATGTTGAATGTTAGGTGAGAGCCTTGAGCCCATGGGAGGGTGCAATTACTAAAAAAAATTCCCACTCTTTGTGATAAGGGAAGAGTCAATTTAGCGGTACCATGGAGTTGACTAAGACCCCACTTGACCACCATCTATTTGAGTACATGTGGTGCATCCATTTGAGTAATGGTGCACAAATGTCATTAGGGGAATTTTCGTATTTTGTATCAAAAATTTGATTATGTTAGAAATAAATTCCTCAATTCTTTGTTTTTCTCCACCATTTTATCTTCTAATTCTTCTTCTTCAAAATTATAACAAATGAAGAGTGATCGTTCTTTTTAAATTCAATTTTGGAAATCGACTAAGAACTCTGGCAAGCTTTGAGGTAAGGTTTTTTTTCCTTCCTTTGATTTACTATTTTCTATGTGGTAACCAACTGATTTTGGTTAGTTTGATTGAAATCTTCAAAAAACCCTCACTTGTTCTTACAAAAGATGGTGCATTGATTCTCAATGGATTGTGCTACTTTCTGTTTCAAGGTAGGGGTTTTATCTTCATTTAATTTCGTTGCTTTTACTTGTGCCAATGAAAATTAAACTGATTTTGATGGTATTTGAATCTTCTTTCTTCCTTGTTTCGATTGTCCATGCTTTTTGATGATTTTGTTCAATTGGAAACATGCATGGTTTAAGAATTCAATATATGCTCTTTGTTTAATTTTTGTATAATGAATTGCATGAAAATTTAAATGATTAAGAATGATTTTGGAAGATTAAAAATGGTTTTAATTCATTCAAAGTTATGAGTTTCATCAAAAATCAAGCTTTCAAATGAGTTTCTAAAATATCCCATTAAGTGTTTGTGAAAAGAACCTTAAATTCCTGTGAAGGTACTGTTGTCCTGTTTTATTGAGACATTTATACACAGTTATGAACCCTTTTGCTCTTGATTATAATTTTTGTATTAGATAGGGGATTCTTATCTTTCCGAAGAGACCAAAATTGTTGAATTCCATCACCCAATGATTTTTTTACTAATTTTCGATCGGAGCCTGCTGAAACTGCAATTTTTCTGAAAACATGTTTCTTCCCTGTTTTATTGAGACTTTTAGAAATAGCTGTACAACTGGTAACTCTTTATTATCATTTTTATATTAAATATTTTTCTCTTAGCTTTTTAACGAGACCAAGATTGCCTAATTCGGATTCCTAATGAATTTTGGACGAATTTTCTACGGTACACTACCAAGAAATGCTATTTTCTAAAAACGGGATTACTGTTTTGTTTTGTCAAAATATTTTGACACAGCTGCGAACCTCGTTATTTTTGCATATAATTTTTATTTGATAGATGGTTTATTTTAGTTTCTAACGAACTAAAATTTTCTGAATTTTATCGCACAAAGAAGCCGGTGTGAATTGTTGATTTACGACCCCCAAAACTGAAGTTTACACAAATAATTCATGTCATAACATTCTTGTTGTTTTAAATTCTTGTTAGACTTGCATTCAGGGTCGCAATATCTATTTTTGCATACATGGTGGTTGATTACATCTAATTTCTAGTATTTTGAATTATTTCATTGATTATGGATTATACATCTTACTTTGTGGTAAGTGATTCTCACTCTCATTTGCTGAGTTCTTATGCGACTGCTGCCGATACTTTTTCAAGATTTGATTCCGGATTTATGAGACTTTCATAACTTGATTTTGTGGAGGTTTCCTAGATGAATACTGATTTGATTTGGAAACAAGTGAACTCTACTATAGGACCGTCGGGCCTTAATTGGCACCCCATCTACGGATGGCAACCCGAAAGACCGTTTGTGTGATAACGGTGGCTGGTATCGGACTACCCTGACGTTGGCGCTGGACTTGTAAATAGTAGAGTAATTTTATCTCCGTTTAAATGAATGGCATCTTAAAAATGTTTAATTTGGAATGAATATTTTTCATGAATTTCATATTTCAGTTTGAGGCTTTATTGTTGATTTTATTTTGTGACACTTTATGATTTATATCTTGGTACTCGGTTATTGTTATATCCCCTATTGGGCTGTGGCTCACCCCATTTTGTTTTGTTTTCCCACAGAGTTTGGATCTAGCTCGATGTAGTAAGCTGAGGGAAGCTTACGATGTGGAGCTATGGACATAATGTGCTATATATTGTTGTCCTTGTATATATATATCATGGGCAGTTTTTGGGTAGTTTCATGTGGGAACTGGATTATGTTTTCTTTTTCATGTTTTTGCCCTATATAGACTATGGTCTTTAACTTTGGAATGTTTATGAGATTTTGGAACTCCTTTTTGCTGTCATTTCAAATGAATCATTTCAAACTCCTGTGTACTAGATACCTACTATGGTTTTATTCAACTATTATGTTGACCTTATTTGACCTATAAGATTGAAAGGCATCTGATCCAATTTGGTATTTAAGAAAACTATATGGGAAGCTTCCTTTGACTTCAAATCTCTATGTATCTAATTTCCTTTTTATATGTATACGAGTAGAACCTTTTAAATACTGTTAATTTACTTAATTTCCTTTTCAGAAGTCTATTGCATACTAATGAACTTAACTGCACGTTGATTAATTTTTGAAATATATTATGTGTCAAAACTTTTAAAAGGACTGTAATACTAGTACGGCTCGTTTTTATTATTTGATGTACTAGACTTTGACTAACTCCTCTTGCCTGAGTGTAGGAGTATTCTGAAATTTGAATTTTATATTTTGGCAGTCCGAAATCTCGAGAATTTTGTGTGACTATGTCCAAGCTACGGAAAAATAAATTTTCATTTCTTACCTTTATTTTTGTTAATGGTCTTAGGAACTCATTATTATTTGAAAATGAGAATGAATTTATATATTTTATTTAGTTTTCGAGTGACGTACTGGGGATTTTAGCCCTACTGGACGGGTTGGATTCCAACTCGCTTGAGGAAAAATTCCAGTCCGTTATAGTTGGTATCAGAGCACAGTTCCGATTTACTTGGACTGTGAGTTTTGGACTTACGTGGTTTTCGACGTTGTGTATTCAATTTAATGATATAAGTAAAATGCCTTGGTTGGTATTGTTTACTTTTGGTTTGGATCAGGTAAACGGTTTACAAATTTTATTGTGAGACTATTTGTTTTATCGATTTTCCGTTTCCTTGGGTTGGGATTGAAAAGTTCAAAGTCATGATATATGTATACAGCTTGATGCGAGTCTTTGACTCTTAATTTAGTAAGTCTTACTAATTAAATGGTATGATCCTAGTGAGTTTTCTTGTCTTTTAAGATATAATGAAGTGCAAGTTCGGAAACTACATCAGCTAGAAAGGTGAAAGATTTTAGTAACAAAGTGCGTCGCAACGAACTTGGAGTGAGGAACATTGCGTGATTCAGTTGTGGAGTTGAGATCTTGTATGTATCGTCTAAGTTTCACAAGTAGGGGTTTTCTTCCTTTTCATTTATCAATCTCTATACATGCTCACGAATCATTTTGAATCAAGCTTTATTTAAGGTTGGTGATTTTCTTTACTTAGGAATCAAATGGATATCCAAACTTTGTTAGTCCTGAACATAGTCATCCATTTGTTTTGCGAAATTAACTTTAGAACAAAATTTTCATTTGTGCTTAATTTTAAGTTGAAGATTGCTTAAACTTCCTTCAATTTTTACAGAACTGAATTGGATTCGCTTTTGATTTTGATTGTTTAATATTATGTTTTTTCACATGACTCGGATCTTTTTACTTCCACTTTCATGAAGGAAATGTTTTGGTTTATTGTTTATAAATGCTAGATTTACATTTGTGTCTCTAAAGGTACTCTTCCTTTCATCTCGACATTTTATATATTCCTATACACTGGATTTGTTAAGCATTTGGTTGGATATTTTTGTCTGTGAATCCTCTCGAAAAGTAAGAGTGAGCTTGTATTAACTAGATATTGGAAATTTTCCTTAACTTTTTCATTCACTGAGGGTTTGCATCATTCCAAGCAAAACTAAATTTCAGTTTAGCTCTTTAGCACGCTTTATACCTTTACATGGTGTCTTGTATTTTTTATATGAACTTTTCACTTTCTCGACTCTTGGTTATAATTTCAGAACGTGATCTTAGTAATCCAACTGAAATGAGCAACTTCCATTTGTTAGTATGGCACACGACAGCTTTCACAAGGTAGCTTCCCATAGTAGTTTAGCAACAGTTTGATGTCGTACAAAGTTCTGCGTGGTAAACCACGTAGTACTCTATTATCTTGCGTGTAAGTTAGCGGAAGGTGTGTTACGGGCCGAGAATAAATTCTAAAGATAAGGATTGTCAGAGAGTGTTCGAAATGAGCTATGCAGACTTGAAGAATAAAGTTTTGGAGTTCTCTGATATTGAAAAGAAGAGTAAATTGGATGCACTATGGGGCCTCTTAAAAGTTTTCATCAAATTAAAGGCATTGTTGTTCTCCATTATCATTACCGATGCACAATGTATACCCAAGCCATGACATGAAAAAGACTGCCAAGATGGTGATAAAGTTATCGCTATCGATAGTAATATGGAGGTAATGTTCTTAGCTCTTAGTTTTGTTTGATTTTCGGGGACAAAAATCTTTTTTTAGTGGGCAATGGTGTAATACCTTGAAGAAAAAAAAATTAAATTTGGTTTATGGGCAATGATCCCAACCCATTTGTGTAGATCTAGGATTGTGCTTTGTGGGAGCACAAGTCCTATTATTTTTGCACCATGCATGTTGAATGTTAGGTGAGAGCCTTAAGCCCATGGGAGGGTGTAATTACTATTATTTTTTCCCACTCTTTGTGATAAGTGAAGAGTCAATTTAGTGGTACCATGGAGTTGACTAAAACCCCACTTGACCACCATCTATTTGAGTACATGTGGTGCATCCATTTGAGTACATGGTGCACAAATGTCATTAGGGGCATTTTCGTATTTTGTATCAAAAATCTGATTTTGTTAGAAATAAATTCCTCAATTCTTTGTTTTTCTCCACCATTTTATCTTCTAATTATTCTTCTTCAAAATTATAACAAATGAAGAGTGATCGTTCTTTTTAAATTCAATTTTGGAAATCGATTAAGAACTCTGGCAAGCTTTGAGTAAGGTTTTTTTTCCTTCCTTTGATTTACTGTTTTCTATGTGAAATTTCTATGTGGTAACCAACTGATTTTGGTTGGGTTTGATTGAAATCTTCAGAAAATCCTCACTTGTTCTTACAAAAGATGGTGCTTTGATTCTCAATGGATTGTGCTACTTTTTGTTTCAAGGTAGGGGTTTTATCTTCATTTAATTTCGTTGTTTTTACTTGTGCCCATTAAACTGATTTTGATGGTATTTGAATCTTCTTTCTTCCTTGTTTCGATTGTCCATGCTTTTTGATGATTTTGTTCGATTGGAAACTTGCATGGTTTAAGAATTCCATATATGCTCTTTGTTTAATTTTTGTATAATGAATTGCATGCAAATTTAAATGCTTAAGAATGATTTTTGAAGATTAAAAATGGTTTTAATTCATTCAAAGTTCTGAGTTTCCTCAAAAATCAAGCTTTCAAATGAGTTTCTAAAATATCCCATCAAGTGTTTGTAAAAAGAACCTTAAATTCCTGTGAAGGTATTGTTGTCCTGTTTTATTGAGACATTTATACACAGTTATGAACCCTTTTGCTTTTTATTATCATTTTTTTATTAGATAGGGGATTCTTATCTTCCAAAGAGACCAAAATTGTTGAATTCCATCACCCAATGATTTTTGTACTAATTTTCGATCGGAGCCTGCTGAAACTGCAATTTTTCTGAAAACATGTTTCTGCCCTGTTTTATTGAGACTTTTCGAAACAACTATATAACTGGTAACTCTTTCTTATCATTTTTAAATTAAATATGATTCTCTTAGCTTTTCAACGAGACCAAAATTGCCTAATTCTGATTCCTAATGAATTTTGGACGAATTTTCTACGGTACATTACCAAGAACTGCTATTTTCTGAAAACGGGATTACTGTTTTGTTTTGTCAAAATATTTTGACACAGCTGCGAACCTCGTTATTTTTGCATATAATTTTTATGTGATAGATGGTTTCTTTTAGTTTCTAACGAACTAAAATTTGCTGAATTTTATCGCACAAAGAAGCCGGTGTGAATTATTGATTTACGACCCCCAAAACTGAAGTTTACACAAATAATTCATGTCATAACATTCTTGTTGTTTTAAATTCTTGTTAGACTTGCATTCAGGGTCGCAATATCTATTTTTGCATACATGGTGGTTGATTACATCTAATTTCTAGTATTTTGAATTATTTCATTGATTATGGATTATACATCTTACTTTGTGGTAAGTGATTCTCACTCTCATTTGCTGAGTTCTTATGCGACTGCTGTCGATACTTGTTCAAGATTTTATTCTGGATTTATGAGACTTTCATAACTGGATTTTGTGGATGTTTCCTTGATGAATACTGATTTGATTTGGAAACAAGTGAACTCTACTATAGGACCGTCGGGCCTTAATTGGCACCCCATCTACGGATGGCAACCCGGAAGACCGTTTGTGTGATAACGGTGGTTGGTATCGGACTACCCTGACGTTGGCGCTGTCCTTGTAAATAGTAGAGTAATTTTATCTCCGTTTAAATGAATAGAAGCTTAAAAACGTTTAATTTGGAATGAATATTTTAAATGAATTTCATATTTCAGTTTGAGGATCTATTGTTGATTTTATTTTGTGACACTTTATGATTTATATCTTGGTACTCGGTTATCGTTATATCCCCTATTGGGCTGTGGCTCACCCCGTTTTGTTTTGTTTTCCCACAGAGTTTGGAGCTAGCTCGATGTAGTAAGCTGAGGGAAGCTTACGATGTGGAGCTATGGACACAATGTGGTATATATTGTTGTCCTTGTATATATATATCATGGGCAGTTTTTGGGTAGTTTCATGTGGGAACTGGATTATGTTTTCTTTTTCATGTTTTTGCCCTATATAGACTATGGTCTTAACTTTGGAATGTTTACGAGAATTTGGACTCCTTTTTGTTGTCATTTCAAATGAATTGAAGGTCTCCCGTGTACTAGCTACCTACTACGGTTTTATTCAACTATTATGTTGACCTTATTTGACCTATGAGATTGAAAGGCATCTGATCCAATTTGGTATTTAAGAAAACTATATGGGAAGCTTCCTTTGACTTCAAATCTCTATGCATCTAATTTCCTTTCCATATGTATACGAGTAGAACCTTTTAAATAATGTTAATTTACTTAATTTCCTTTTCAAAAATCTGTTGCATACTAATGAACTTAACTGCACGTTGATTAATTTTTGAAATATATTATGTGTCAAAACTTTTAAAAGGAGACCAACTCCTCTTGCCTGAGTGTAGGAGTATTCTGACATTTGAATTTTATATTTTGGTAGTTCGAAATCTCGAGAATTTTGTGTGACTATGTCCAAGCTACGGAAAAATAAAATTTCATTTCTTACCTTTATTTTTGTTAATGGTCTTAGGAACTCATTATTATTTGAAAATGAGAATGAATTTATATATTTTCATTTAGTTTTCGAGTGACGTACTGGGGATTTTAGCCCTGCTGGACGGGTTGGATTCCAACTCGCTAGAGGAAAAATTCCAGTCCGTTACAGAGATTGTCATCATAGAAATAAAACAAATGATTTACCAGTAGGGTGGAATTTTTTCCTTGTTCAAATTTCTCACTTTGGGAAATATTGTCTTGAACTATCGTTGCCTCGTTGGGACTATCCTAACTGATTGTCTCTGTAATTGGGCCTATTAGTGGGTTGTTTGGACTCGTTGTAGTTGGGATGTGTTTTACAACTCTTTTCTTTTGAACGTTTTTTTGGGGACCATCCTTTTTTTTTGGGACCATTGTTTTATAAGGCCACCTTCCCTACAATGGTAAGGGATGTCCTAAAATTGTGAGATTACTAATTTGCCCCTTATTCTGATTAAGATTAAACCTAATTTAACAACCTAATCTAAAAAGAAAACAAAACATTCTCTCCTCCACAAACCGTGCGGCACATTTGGGGAGAAAACTGTTCTTCTTCTGTTCTCTTCTTCTTCTTCCTTTCAAAATCGTCTACATCGATTAATCGTCGATTCATAAATTTTTTATCGTCGATTAATCAATCAAGTAAAAATGGTTCATCGAAAGAAAACCCCAAGACTCCCAAGAGAAGGTCCCAAGTTAGCAAATCTAGCAAATATCCCAAGTGAATTTGAGATTAATAAAAAGTTGGAACTGGAAGGAAAAACCATAATCGGGTAACAAAGAGGCAATATGAACCCTGATTCTGCCATGGAAAAAATCCGCATGTATTTTTCCACAAACCCATTACTTTTAATTTGATTTTGATTCGTTAAATTGAATAGAAATCATCAAAATAGGGTTCAAATGGAAGTTACAGTAAGTTGTTCGGTTAGGATGAGTTTCAAAAATCCTAGTTTTTTAACCGAACTTCCTGAAATGAATAACACGAAGAACTGTTCGGTTCCTCAGAATTTAACATTAGGTAACCGAACTAATAGTTCGGTTGGTTCGCAAAGAATGCTAAGAATATTTTTTAACCGAACTTTACCATTACTACAAACAAACAAAAAAACTGTTGAAACTTTGTAACCGAACTTTTCTATTTTTCCCACTATGTTGAGTTTGGATTTAACCGAACTTTACCCTCTGACCGAACTTTACCATTAATGCATACATATGGACTTCGGTTTGTTCGCATATTTCTTTTTTTATATTTTCGTAACCGAACTCTTCCCTAATTGCATATATGCTGAGTTCGGTTTGTTTGCAGGAAAACCTTACTAACCGAACTCTTCCCTAATTTCATATATATCGAGTTCGGTTTGTTTGCAAAAAAACCTTACTAACCGAACTCTTCCCTTATAGCATATATGTCGAGTTCAGTTTGTTCGCAAAAAAACTTTACTAACCGAACTATTCTCTGGAACACAAAATTAGAGTTGGCTTATTTTTCGTGAACTTTTGCTACTAACCAAACCTTACGCTGAGAACCCTTATATTGCGTCTGATTTAGTCAATCATTTATCGGTTAAGCTAATATATTTTGTTTTTTTGATTAGTGGCAAAGGTAAAAAAATCCAACCAATCTTTACTGGAATACATGAGAACTCCCACGCTTCGAGACAGAGTACACGGTAGTGCTGGTAAGCGTGGAACCAAAATGCTAAGTTTGGAGGTGGGTCACTACTGGGTGTTGTCATCCAAGATGATGTCAATAGAGATAATTTTGACAATGTAATCCAACAAGTTGATCAAGATATTGTGGAAGAGATGAGTAATCAAAAACATAATCAAGGTGGAGAAGAGGAACCAGCTGAAGAAGAAGAAGAAGAAGAAGGAGATAAGGATGAAGAAAATGACAATGATTACAGTGAAGAAGATGTGGAAGATGGAGATAAGAATGGAGAAAATGAAGATGACGAATCAGAAGAGGACTCGGAGAAAGTGGAAAAATTAGAAATAGTTCAAGATAAACCTAGAAAGACGCCTAAAAATCCGTATGCTAGATATGCATACATTCCTCACAAGGATTTGTGTTTGCCGCCAAAGAACCCAACTTATGGTACTCCAAAAGACCAAGGGGAGGTATTGTTTGGCTACAAAAACTCATGGGCTGCCAAGATCTTTGCGACAGAGGTATTGAATCTTAACCATCAAGATTTTTCAGTTATTTTATTATATTTTGACATACATTTTTCTATATATTAGTATATAAGATATGATGTTGTTTTTGTAGGATCATAATAATGCGGTTCGTGTTTTGAAATGTCAGAAGAGCAATATATGGGATATAGCGTGCGAGTGTGATGAGATCCGGTTGGCGGTATCTGAATGTGTACTATGGAATGAGATACAACATGCGTACCAAAAATTTGATATTGTTATTGTTTTTACATTTGCCGAGAGGCTTAATCCAGAGACGGATACCTTTCATCTTCCATTTGGAGAGATGGCAATAACTCCATATGATTGCAAGAGAATCACATACCTACCAATTATGGGAAAACGTGTTCGAGAAGGCTACGATCCCTCGATGAATTATGAAGTTCTTGAAAAGTTGGTCGAAAAGTGTCTAGGATGGGGCAAGGACAAGGCTCTTTGTGAGTTTAGACGATCTGTTAAAGAGCCTAAGAAAGATGATGAGTATAATGAGTTTGAGGAAGACCGCTCGTTGAATAAGAAGTTGAAAAAGTTCAAGATCAAAGTTTTGAAAAAGGAGTTTGGAGGGACAAAAGATTTGGTTATGGCTGGAAAGTTGGTGATGACACCGGAGAAGATTAAGCACCATGTGACTACTTATTTGTTATATCAACTAGGAACCATTTTCTTCCCTGAAACTTCTGGGAACTTGGTAAATGCCCATCACCTGCAACTTTTGGACCCCCTTAATGATGTGAACAACTACTCTTGGGGCATGCACGGCGGTTTTTGCATTCGTTCAATCGGTGCTCAGAAAAGCTTCGAGGCTTAAGACTTGTCAAATTGGAGGCTTATACACCCTTATTCAGGTACCCCGTTAAATTATCCTTTGTGTGTTTAAAAATAGTTAGTATACAAAGTATAGTTTGGTAGAGACATGACATAATTAGGCAACCGAACTCTGTAGTTCGGTTTGCAAGATATATTTGCGAACAAATCGAACTTTGTTATTGATAAGTGAATTTTTATTTTTGTAGCCAAATGAATGTGTATTGTTACTAATCATACTGCAAATGTATCATTTGTGGCTCCTTCTCATAGGTTTGGGTGTACGACCACTTCCCTGAACTGAAATTGGCTCATTCTAAGACTCCTTGGATTTATGGAAGCCTACTGCTGGTAAGTACGAATTTTTGAACTCATAGTTGAAGGGTAAAGAAAAAAAGTTGTTGAAGTTGAGAGAGAGATTGGATAATGCAACGCTTGAATATGTGGTTTTCCATCCATACACTATTCCATCATATGAAGAGGAAGAAGTTGAGGTTGATGATTTCTCACCTATCGCGGGTTATAATGGACTGTTGTTTTATCCTGGAGATTGTACAATGTATAATCCTCGAAGATTATTGAGACAACTTTCTTGTGTCCAAACTGTCCCACAAGTGGAAATCCAATCCCTGATTCAAAAACCAGTCTTAATGTACTATGAGTTCCGTTACCTGAACGTTTTTAGAAGGTAACCAAACTAACAAGATGGACACAAAGAAATTGCTAAGTAATAAGTTCGGTTACCTGTCATTTTTTACTAGGTAACCGAAGAACTCTCTGTAACTTATGATTTTTTTTGTTTGTTGACTTCGATTATATCGGAAATTTGTATGCTAACCGAACTTTAGGACTATGAAGTTCGGTTACCCGAGCAATTTTAGCAGCTAACTGAACTTTTAATTTCCAAAGCTTTAGGCTAGTTGGAAACCAGGGGAAATAGAGTCGTTAAGACTGATTTTTTTTTTAAATTCAAGAAAGTTCGGTTGGGTTTGATTACCACGAAAATCACACTGCAAACTGAACTTTAGCTGCATTACATATTTATCGAGACACCATAACTTTATTTTGAAAAACAATAGACGTTTCCTGCCCACCTCTATTATATAAACAAATAAACTTCCTCACTTTTCATATCAAACCTCTTTAAAATGGCAGTGCGACGTCATAAATTTACTCTCGATGAAGATCTTTCTCTTTGAAGGAATTATGTAGTACACTATCCTAAGAGGGGTGAAGAACGACGAAACAATGGTGTAACGAGTCAAAGTTATTGGGGGAAAATTCATGAGAAATTCTGTTCTGAAACTGGAAACCCCCATAACAGTGATCGTGCAGCCTTATTTATCCGATTTGCAAAGATAAGAGATAGGTTCAAAGAATTTATTGGTTTAGTTCGAATTGTGAAGCAGTATCGACTTATAGGTGAAACATTCGAGGAAACCGTAGAAATATCTCAAAATGAATGACGAAGATGGAAAAGAAAGAATTTCAAATATGAAGCTCATTTATATGTTCTTAGGAAGTTCTTTTGTGTTCATTTCGGATATTAAGTACGTTGTGCTATCAATATTTATATTGAGTGTTAGTAAGTTTAAAATTAAACTTTAGTATCACCCTTAACCTTTGTTTGTTATGTTGGTGTTGCATTTTAATTAATTTTCAATTAAAATTGTTTGGTTTTTATTATTATTTTTATAATTGATGCATAATTACCATCAAATAATACTTAATCGAGATTACACAAAGTTTTTGTTGTTTTTCAATTTTAACTAAATTATAGAACTTTTAATGACCCAAAATTAGTGTAATTGCTCTATCCATCTAAAAGGTCGGTTGTTTGTCCAAGTTATATATCACACCGAATAGCCAGTTCGGTACGTTCGCAAAACTCCAGGCTAACCGAACTCCGGGTTCGGTTAGTTCGCTAAATACATTGGCTAACCGAATGCCACTATGAAAATAAAAGAACTCATAGTTCGACTACATGTACAATTTTACTAGGTAACCAAACTCAATGCTTCCAAAACCAGAGAGAGTGTAATAGTAGTTCGGTTTCCTGCGAAATTTAATATGTAACCGAACTACTTTGAATGATAGTTCAGCGTAGGGTTCGGTTACCTGCAAAATTGTACTAGGCAACCGAACAATGCAGTTCTGTTGCTACATATACTTCTTTTCAACCGAATATATCTCTGTAAACCTTTAAAAAAAAAATTATACACCTACACTATAATACACCCAAAAATAAGACCAAATTCCAAAAAACACAATCTTTAATTCATAATATGATGTTCGAAGCATACTTAGTTTAATTAATGGTACATTTAATCATCCTCAAGGAAAATTTGACCTTCGTGTATAATTTCGTACGACTTCTTCAAAGCTTTCCACATCTCCATGTTATGCTCATACATAATGCACCAACCCAACACTGTGTCGGTTAAATCCACGCCAATAAGAGTTTCTAGATATCAGAGGAAATGGACATTTGTCTTCTAATAGGAGGCCTATAAAGTGGTTGTTCTTAATCAACGCAATCACCAATCTCTTACATTTAAGTTGCTCGACACATATGGTTGTTTTCAGAGTGTATGTGAAACTAGCATATTTTGAGAAATAGTGAACCACGCAATTGAATGCGTCGGCGATTAAGTGCCCACATATCGGCATGCCCATTCGATAATCCCTTATGATTTTATTGTCCCTATGGAGACGACGTTGATACCTAACAAACTGCACATTGAGACTATCATCCCCATCGCACAACATTGTATTATAAAATTCCGGGTTCTCCTTTAGCTTCATCAACAACCTTTGCCGGACATATAGCTTGGAACCTTGGGTAAATGGCCATCGTTGTTGTACGACAACGTGGAAACCGCAATTACTATCCGAATGGACGTCATCGGTGGATATGACGTACTCTCTAACGTAAAGAGGTAGCTCTTCCAAATATATTTTATTAATATGTGGTGGTATATCATCAATTGGTCGACTCCTTTGTTGGATGGGGCACATTGGATCCTTAAGCTTCACGTCTCGTTAAGTTGGTTGGCTCAGTTCCGATGGAGTAGGTTGGGTTGGTGGCGAGTGTAACATCGGTCCTTTTTTGTTTGTATCTCGTTCACTTGTTTTTCCCTTTTCCATAATACTCCTAGACCGTTTATTAGAATCCTTTGGGTACTTCACCGCGGTATGCTCATGCGTTGAAGGATCTCTAGTAAAAGCGTTCATTTCACTTTTCCTCCTAGCCAACACCTTTGCATATTGTCTTACTTGTTTTTTTTATTTTTTTGGTGCTTGGCCTACCTTTGCCCTTGTCTTTTTTCGGATCTTGGACATTCCCCGAAGTGTGCGGATAAACGATTGTCCGCATGTCATCCCAAAAGATTTTCCTTTGTTTATTTTTCGGTACATCTCGAGAACGATTCTTCCCATTTCATTATCACCAAACTCTTCTTCGGCATCACCCTTTAGATGAGGAACAAAACTTAATTGTTGCCAATATGGATCTATATCTCTTAAAGGGATTATGCCATGTTCATAGTTAACTATTATATGGCGACAAGGGAGTCCCATACACTTCATCATGTTACAAACACACACCTCGACCGTCTTGGTTCCCCATGTCTCAATCGAATTCACCCCTACCATTAACTTCTTAATGCGAGCATGTTAAACATTATAATGGAGTCCCTTGAACAACCGAAGGTCCTTCAATTTCTTGTACTTCATGATGCGGCTTTTTTGAAACTTCTCTTTAATTCTATCAATCTCGTGGTTGAAGTAATTTTCCATTGCGTTAAACACAAATACAAAATTATCGACATATCCAAAAAGAATTTTCTTCAACCGGTGGTGAGCCGATTCTACCAAACTTGTCGCTTGATTCCTAAAGTTTTTATGGTGGTTGGTAAATGCATAAACGAACCGCTCTTTGTGTGACTCCAACCATTGCTCAACCACATATGTTACAGTTATCCTCGGGATAATCGGGGCTAGACCAATGGTCGATAAATGTGACAAGATTTAGATTATACTCTTCTTCGGTGAGAGACCAAGTCAATAACTCCCATTCACCGGAGAAAGCAACCCATTTAGCGTGATTTAGAATGTATTATTTATCAAATTCCTCTTTTGCATATGTTTTTTCATCTTCCGATAGCTTACTAATGTCTTCAAATGCTTTCCTCTTTGGTGGACAATTTTGAGGCTTGCACCTATTCATCACATTACACCATATATGGAACGTACAAAGCATATTATGTGCTAATGCTTGTTCATCTTCCGGTAGCTTACTAATCTGTTCAAATGCTTTTCTCTATTGCGTTCATTAATGCTACTTCATTGTCCATCAATATAACACCGGGGATATCATCATCTCGGTAGATTTCCTTCAATTGTTGTAGTGCCCAAGTGTAACTTGGTTCTTGCTCATCCTTTAGAAAACAAAAAGCAACTGTAAACGGTGAATTCGTCGACGTACGACCAACAATGTTCAAAAATGGCATCTCGTATTTGTTAGCCTTGTAAGTGCAATCTATTATAAGAACTTCATGGAAGCATTGAGCCAATTGAACACTCTTCGGATGCGCAATGAATAGATGCGTTATTTCTTCTTTTTGACCTACCTTATTTTGAACCGCGTAGCCATTCTCTTGAGCAAAAATAACAAAAAGTTGTTGCATCACTTGTATATCCTTCCATTCATTCCTTTTAATTGTCTCAATTGCATTGTAAATGGTGGACTAAGTTGATACGTTATCCTTGTTATCATCCTTTAGTAAGCGAAGCATATTAAGTGGTGACATACCCATTCTCCTAAATTTAGCTATTTTCTCCATTTCTTGAGGAGTGAGCCTTGTGGCCACTGAATGTCCTTCAAGATGTTCCGGAAGAGGGTGGTTATGAAGACCTTCCACAGCATCCTTAGATAAAACCCATCCCTTCATATTTTTTTTTCACTTCTTAAATACTAGCTTGAACGGACATTTAATTTTCTTTGAGCACGTTGTGTTCTTCCTCGTCGTCTTTCCTTTATACACATAACCCTTCCTCTTGTGACTAACATCGGGATCTCCACTTCTCCCACAAACCATTTTAAAATGAGTTTTGCTTTCTTTTCCATTCAAAAATAATTAATATGCACATGTCTTTCTAATTCTCCGCATCAATAGGTAAGTCAAATACCAACTCATTAACATAGTAATGGGATGTATCTTCGAAAAGAAGGTTGATCATCCACTGGTATAGGTTGCCATTCAATCTACAAGAAATGGAACAACATCAATTGCAATCACAAATAAGTTCGAAAAGAAGATAATTTTAACGAAATAACCGAACACCGAGTTCGGTTGGTGAAGCAGTTTTGCGAACCAACCGAAGTTAACGGTTTTCTTAAAAATAAATTGGTACGTGAAGTTCGGCTGGGAAATTGGTTGGGTTAAATTTTGTGAACCAACCGAACTTCTTACACTTGGTATAATCTTATTTTTACATAATGTTCGGTTATATATTTGGTTGGGTTGAAGTTTGCGAACCAACTGAACTTCGTACACTTGGTATAATCTTATTTTTACGTAAAGTTCGGTTAGATATTTGGTTGGGTTGAAGTTTGCGAACTAACCGAACTTCTAGACCCTAGTTCAGCAACATTGCGGGCAAACCGAACATAACTCTGTAAATCCTATAAAAAAAATTTCGGCAACATGTCTGTTAAGCGAACGACTAAAAATCTCCATTAAAAGCGAGTTCAGCTACCTGCGTCTTTAGAAAAAATATCCGAACTACACTTCCAAATGTAACCGAACTGCCTTGACCTAGCCGAAATCTACTTTAAAATTTTACATTTTTTTTGAAATTTTGGATCAATTCAACCAACATTATCTAAGTTTTAAGCATACCTGGGTACTCATATACTCTTCCCCCGGTTGTGGTTGGTAAAATCCATCGTTTTCATCTTGAGATTGAGTTTGGGGAAGAATACAATCACCACATATCCTGATCATTGTGTAGATTAACAAACACTCTAGAAGAGGAAGAAGATGAAGATTCAGATGAGCTATCATTACTTGAATCATCACTTGAATACTCAAGCTCAGTGAACTCAAAAAAAAAAAATCCATGTTTTTCTTCTTCATCTTCTCTAACTTTACTCTCTCAATAATTCTACTTCTTTAAAAAAAAATCCATCTGTTAATTTAATCTCACTAATTATCTTTAATTTAATCATTACACTAACTATTATTAACACTAACTAATCATTACCCAAAATTAACCAGGAGGGTAATTTAGGTATTAATATAAATATCTAGATAAAGGGTGACCTAGATTTACTTCTACTGTCTTGCCCAAAATAAAACGATGGTCCCAAAAAATAGGTTGGTCTCCGAAAAATCATTATTTCTTTTGAATAAATTTTCCTCCCTAAATTGGGACATATGCCAATTAATTGGGGCCTATAGCTACATGACAAAATATGGTCATTAAGTAACAATTCATAGAAACCCCTTATCCAATATATATGTTAATACCTAATATGCCCTTATTAAATTAGTACTAATTCGGATAATTAAATAATGTTTAATCAAGTTAATCCTGAAATTAACTATGATTAATGCATAATCAACTCTTGTAAAAAAAAAAATTTTTTCAAAAGACTCGATCCAGAATTAGTTGGTGTTAGTGAATTTGTAAACCGATTATGGGTTGGGTTTATCCGAATGAAGATGTAAACCCAGAATCGGAGTTTAATTAATACCCACATAAACCGACTCCAATAATCGGTGTTTATATATATCCATATAATCACTCCTCCTTTAAAAGACTAAGTCATATGAGCTCCTACGTTGCACGGTGAGTGTCACACCCACCTCAAATTAAATTAGATAAAAGCTTTCAACTACAACAATTCTGGAGAAGACAAGTGTCGTAACGTTATTGGTCGAAGATTTTTTTTTTTTTAAAAACACCCCCTTAATAGAGAACGTTATTGGTCTAAGCCCCCTGATTTTTATGGCCTAATACTAAAACAGTTAGTAGAAACGTGGGTGTACAAGACTTATGTGTTGATTTACACCTAATTAAAAATTACACCGGGTTTACACCAAATACTTAACTGGACGTTAAGTAACACCATTAAGTAAACTAATGAACGCCCCGTTCCTTCGTATACAATACACACGTCTGTAAAACTCTCAACCCAAGAAAACTAAAACCTAAAGAAACCCAAGCCTCTACGACGTCTCATACCTTATTCTTCTCAATCTTCTTCTTTCACCACGGCCGATTTCACTCTTTATCTCTCTTAGTTTTTCTTTGGTTATCTGATAATGATTCATTAAATTTTTTAATTTTTAATCTCTTCTGCTATTGAATCTGAGAGTTCGACAGGGTGATTGGTATTCAACCAAGATATTTGGAAGGATCGAGACCATATGTTGTTTCGTTATTGTAATTTTTCGATGTGAGTAGAAAATCAGTAATTTTTCATATTTCTTTTCAATGTCTCGATTTAATTTCAGATCTTTCTCATGCTGATGAAGATACCAATTTCAATGAGGGTATCCATCAACTTAGATAGTGTAAGTAAATCTCAACTAGGGTTTTGCTAATTTTTATAAATAATTCTGATGAATTATTGCTCATGCAATTTAGGTAACTACTACAAGACTGTATTGGTATCAGAGCATGGTTCCGATTTACTTGGACCGTGCGTGTGGACTTACTAGTTTTGAAAGTTGGTTTTAAAAAAAAAAATTTACACTCTGATTATATATATATATATATATATATATTATTATTATTTATTTATCGACTTATGATCTGAAATGATTTTGAGAGTTAGGTTATGTTTTCCTTATTCTTTTTGGAAAATTTAATTTATTTAGTTTTCATCAAGTTTTTCTTTTCATATTTAATTTACTTTGGGGTTGGGGTAAATAACTAAAAGCCTTATAATATAAAATGTTGTGTGTATTAGTTAATATAGGATTTCGACTTAGATATTAACATTAGTGCGCGTTTCTCTCTATTTAGAAGATGCCGCCTCGTCGTGATGCTACCAACGGTGCTCAACCAAATGGAGAAGAAGGAGAGGACAGAAGGGAACGCATGGAAGCTACCCTTGACCGAGTTGTTGGGACATTGGGAACACTGGTACATGTTTTTGAAACCCAACGCCAGGGTAGAGTGGACTTAGAAAAATTCTTGAAGGTGGTTGGAAGGAAAGAATTTAAGGGGACTGAAGAACCTCTTGAGGCTGAAAGGTGGTTAATGGGGATACAAAAGGAGTTTTTAGCCTTGAGAGTGGAAGAGAATGACAAGATCCGTTTTGCTACGTACCTTTTCACTGGAGCTGCTGATTTTTGGTGGGATTCGATAAAACGAGTCCGAAATGTTACCGTTTGGGCAGAGTTTGAAACGCTATTTTTTGATAAGTATTTTCCTGAGACGGTTAAAGCCCAAATGTGTGCTGAATTTTCAACCTTAGGTCAGGGAGACATGACGGTTTCTCAACTAGACAAGAGGTTCGTTGAATTGGAACGTTTTGGGGATAACTTGGTCAATACGCCATTACGAAGAGCAAGAAAAATTCAGGATGCACTGAAACCTGCCATCCGTGCTAGGTTGGTACCATGTCGCCTTACCACTTATGAGGATGTTCTTGATACTTCACTAGCTATAGAAGCGTACTGGGTCAAGAACCAGAAGTAAAGGGAGCCGAAGGATCAGAAGAGGAACCAGAAGACGGACTCATCGACTCATCGAAAGCGTCCGCGTACGGATAACCCTGGGAAGGTAGTTTCACCAAAACCTTGCTTTCATTGTGGAGTTGTGGGTCACTTCGCTAGGGATTGTCCTAAATCGAAGCCACCTGGACAACTGAATGCAATCTAGGGGTGTTATCGTTGTGGGAAGGAAGATCATTTTGTGAGGGAGTGTCCTTTACCTGCACCACCTAGGCCTCCAACTCATAATCAGTTTCAGAATGCTCCAAGGCCGAATTTCCAAGCACGACAACCATACCAGCCGCGAAACAATGCACCACCCTTCCAGCCAAGGCGTCAGCCAAATGTTCCGGGGCAGTTGAACCATATTTCTACTGTTGAGAATAGGACAGAAAACTCTGCAATTGAGGGTAATTTCTTGATCTTTAGTTCTCGTGCTAAAGTTTTGTTTGATTCTGGAGCTACCCATTCGTTCATATCTTTGCATTTTGCTGCTTATCTTGGTTTGAAACCAGTACCCATGGGGTTTACTTTGAACGTTTCTTCACCGCTAGGAAATGTAGTGTCCCTTAGTAAATTTTGCAAGGATTGTGAAATAACATTTGGTGACTATAAAGTGAAAATAGATTTGATACCGATGAGGCTCCAGGATTATGATTTCATTATTAGTATGAACTGGTTGTCGCAAAACCAAGCTATACTGGAATGTTTTGAGAAGAAGGTATCTTTTCAATCATCGGATGGAAGTCGAGTGTCTGTTCAAGGAGAAAGGTGGAAAGTTATAAATCCATCCTTACCCGGGATGAAAAGGAGGGATGAAACCGAAGAACACATAGCTTATCTTGCTAATTTGAGTGAAGAATAGGATACCAAGGTGGTAGATGAAGAGTTACCGATAGTTCGAGATTTTCTGGATGTCTTTCCAGAGGCATTGCCTGGATTACCACCAAAGAGAGAGATTGACTTTGAAATTGAAGTACAACCGGGAAGTATGCCAATATCGATGCACCAATACCGCATGGCACCCAAAGAGATGAAGGAGTTACGGAAATAACTTGATGAGTTGGAAGAGCTGGGATTTATTCGACCAAGTACCTCACCGTGGAGAGCTCATGTTCTGTTTGTACTAAAAAAGGATGTATCAATTAGGATGTGTATTGACTACCGACGACTGAACCGAATCACAATCAAGAATAAGTATCCCTTGCCGAGAATTGATGATCTTTTTGACCAGTTGAAGGGAGCGTGTTATTTAACAAAGATTGATCTTAGATCTGGGTACCATCAGATGCGGGTCAGAGAGGAGGACATTCGCAAGACCGCATTTTGAACTTATTACGGTCATTATGAATTTCTCGTGATGCCGTTCGGGTTAACAAATGCACCTGCAGCATTCATGGATCTGATGAACCGAGTTCTCCGACCTTTTGTGAACAAGTTTGTAGTAGTGTTCATTGACGCCATTCTCATTTATTCCAAGACTAAGGAAGATCATGAAGAACATCTTAGAATGGTTTTACAAACTCTAAGAGAGCACAAGTTGTATGCAAAGAGGAGCAAGTGTGAATTCTGGATGACGAAAGTCTTATTTCTCGGACATGTTATTTCCAAGGATGGCATATCTGTTGATCCCGAGAAGATACCGGCCGTAACGAAATGGCAACCTCCAAAGAGTGTTTTTGAGATTCGCAGCTTCTTAGGTTTGGCTGGCTATTATCGAAGATTTGTTGAGAATTTCTCGAAGATAGCGGTTCCTCTTACTCGTTTGACCAAAAAGGGTGTGAAGTTTGAGTGGAGTACCGAGTGTGATAAAGCATTTGAGGAGTTGAAGCGGAGATTGACTACGGCACCCATTTTGGTTACCCCAGAACCAGGATTAGGTTATGATGTTTATTGTGATGCTTCAAGGAGTGGTTTGGGTGGAGTTCTTATGCAGAAAGGGAGAGTAGTAGCTTATGCTTCTCGACAGTTAAAGAATCATGAAAAGAACTACCCAACTCATGATCTGGAATTAGCAGCTGCAGTGTTTGTGTTAAAGCTTTGGAGGCATTATCTTTATGGAGAAAACTTTATGGTATTTTCGGACCACAAAAGTTTAAAGTACATCTTCACTTAGAAGGATTTGAACTTGAGACAGAGAAGATGGCTCGAGCTTCTTACAGACTATGAGTTTAAGTTGGAGTACCATCCTGGGAAAGCGAATGTTGTAGCGGATGCACTCAGTAGAAAGGAATCTGGATCCATAGCTTTATTGAGGATGGTCAAGGTTGTGGAAAAATATGACTTTTTTGTTGAGTGGAACGATGAAAGGGCATACTTGGCGCATGTTGTTGCAGTACCTGAGATTGTGGAGAAGGTCATTCAGGCGCAGATGTTAGACGACGGTTTGCAAGAAATCAAAAGAAAGATGGGTACTATTGATCAACATGAAGGATGGACACTGGGAGTCAATGGGGCTATATGCTATAAAGGACGGTTGTGTGTACCAGATGTTGAGGACTTGCGAAAGGAAATTTTGACGATGGCTCATAAGTATGTACATCCGGGAAGCACAAAGATGTATCAAGACTTGAAGCGCCAGTTCTGGTGGAAAGGTTTGAAAAGGGATGTTGCATTATTCGTCTCCAAGTGTCTTACTTGTCAGCAAGTGAAGGCTGAACACCAGCGACCAGCAGGACCTCTTCATCCTTTACCAATAGCGGAGTGGAAATGGGATTTCATTGCTATGGATTTCGTTAGAGGATTACCTAAGACCCAACATGGGAAGGATGGCGTATGGGTGATCATAGACCGTCTCACCAAGTCGGCCCATTTTCTTCCGGTGAAGGCAGATGACATCTGTACCTATTTTATGTGATTTGTACATCAAGGAGATAGTTAGGTTGCATGGAGTTCCACTATCGATCGTTTCCGATCGAGATCCTCTTTTTACATCCAAGTTTTGGGGGAGTTTTCACCAGTTAATGGGAACATGATTGGATATGAGTACCGCTTACCACCCTCAGACCGATGGTCAGTCCGAGCGAACGATTCAGATTTTTGAGGATATGTTAAGAGCATGTGCGATTGACTTCAAAGGTAATTGGAGCGATCATTTACCCCTTGTTCAGTTTGCATACAACAACAGTTATCAGTCCAGTATAGTTATGGCACCTTATGAGGCGTTGTACGGAAGACCGTGTCGAACACTATTATGTTGGGCTGAGGTTAGCGAAAGAAGTGTCATAGGGCCCCAGATGGTTCAAGAGACAACAAAGAAGATAAGGATCATCCAAGACCGTCTGAGAACGGCACAAAGTCGTCAAAAGAGTTACGCAGATGTAAGAAGGAGACCATTGGAGTTCCAGGTTGGGGACAATGTGTTTCTAAGAGTTAGTCCTAGACCAGACATTAAACGATTTGGGAAGAAAAGTAAATTGGCGCCACGCTATATTGGGTCATTTGAAATTCTTCAACGGATTGGAGAAGTAGCATATCGACTAGCTCTACCAACACAATTTGCAGACATACACAATGTGTTTCATGTATCCATGCTTCGTAAATACAATGCTGATCCGTCCCACGTCATTGAATGGAGAGACTTGCAACTGAACGACAATGTTTCTTATGAAGAGAAACCGTTGCGCGTAATCGACTCAAAGGAACAAATCCTTCGGAGGAAAACCATCAAAACCGTGAAGGTGCTCTGGCAACATC
This sequence comes from Papaver bracteatum, assembly GCA_023529315.1. Lineage (NCBI taxonomy): Eukaryota > Viridiplantae > Streptophyta > Magnoliopsida > Ranunculales > Papaveraceae > Papaver > Papaver bracteatum. The sequence goes on from JAJJWX010001167.1 coordinate 1,130,888, forward strand.
ATGGTTCCGAAGAGGCAACTTGGGAGATGGAGTCTGAGATACGAGACAAATATCCGGAATTACTGAGAGGTAATTCTTAAACTTAGCTACGCCTCGAATTTCCGGAGAAATTCTTTTTTTTAGAGGTTAATAGTATAACGCCTGGTATTTTTTTTATGAACCCGGGCTTAAAGCCCATTTTCAACTCATTAGAGTTGACATAGCGTTTTGTATATATGTGATGTACAAATCCTAGTTTATTTAGTATTTTTTGTGTGTGATGGTTTTTGGGGTGCATATAGCTCAAATTAGTGGGTGGCTAAAATAAATAGTTAGCCCATGGAATGATGGGGTCACTACCTAGTAGAGCACATGATTTTTATGGCTAGTAATACGTATGGGAAAAAGAATAAGTCTTTATCCCTTTTGCATCTACTTTTAGGGTTAGTAATATTATATATTGTTTTGTCATTTTCCTAAAACCCTAAAAAAAAAAAAAAAAAAAGAACCATCTATTTCTTCCTTTTTTCATCTCTGCTACTTTACAAATAAAAAAAAGAGAATATGTTTTGTTACTTTATCTGCCTGGAATACTACTTGATTGGATTGCAAGGATATCAGGATTTTCAATTGGATTTCGTAAGATGTAGGGGTTTCTCGTAATAAAAAAATAAATAAACTATTTACATGATTTATCGTATGCATCGTCGTTTTGGGAAGTATACATTTCTGATCTGTTGTAAAATAATAATATCTCATTTTGTGATTTGACTTGTTATTTTAGTCCGTGTAAACGTATTTTGTTCTTCATGTCTGGTAGATTAGGTTTCCAGTTGAGTCTTCTCTTTGTTAAATTCACAAATAGCCTGATTTGTATTTTCGTTTGTATCTTCTCAGATCTCTAGATATTCATAATTTTGTCTGTGTGATAAGAAAAGAGAGAAAGAGAAACATTAAAAAGCTTCTTACACGTCTAGTCCTCAACAGCCGAACCACCGTGGTACTTAAACAATATGATAATATAAATTAAGCTTAGATTGGCCCAAATTCCGCGTTGCACCCTAAACCATAATTACAGAGAAGGAAATCAAGCGGCAGATGGGGTAGCAAACAAAGCGGCAGATGACAGCACAATGATGAACCTATCCACAACAATCTGGGACCACACAACTCCTTCGTGTATTGGTCATATTGTAATGGCAGACTCAATGGGCACAATGTACCCTCGTATTATTTCTTCCTAGTTTTTTAATAAAGTTTCATGCTTCAAAAAAAAAAAAAAAAAAGTCTAGTCCTAGGCCTACACCTATTCTAGGTTATATAAAAGAAAGTAGCACCATTTATTTTTGTCCTATAGCTTTTGTATTTAACAAATTAATTCTAAAGGAAAACCACAATTTCATTTTTTTTAAAAGTTGTGGTTTACATCTCACTCCTTAGTTTATAATATTTTTTTTTTCTCTTCTTAATCATTAGTAGTGGTCTCCTTTCTTTATACTAATAGTTTATAATATTCCAATGAACTTTATACCAGATGAAAACTTTCTTCATTCAAAATAGCCGTCTTTTCATTCTTAACAGCAGTCTGATATTTCACATCAAGTCAAATGCAATTTTTGATTTCACATGCTATCATTTTAAATGGGTTTTAATCCATTAATCTGGAGTACAAAAAAATTAATGCATTGATTTTCCGTGATTCCTATTAGTGGTCCGACTCGGTAGGTTGTCTGATTTGTGATATGAATACGCGATAAATGTTTTCTTTGAGCATTAATTTCTGCCGTTTAAAATGAAAACCCTTCGATTATTACTGTAATTATTTTATTATACAGTTGATTGAGCCTGTCAATTTCTGAAAGAGATATTGGTATTTATGCACGGATAAACCGTACTGATTAGAAATGGAAATATACCTAAATATAATTCTGCTGCTGAAGTGTTAGGCCTTTATGGCATCCCACCACTGGTGGATACCCTGGGAAGACTGTTCGGGGAACAATATGGTTTGTTACCGGAATAACTCTGACAATAGATTAGGACCTACAATTATAGGTTGGCTTATGTGATTAAAATGAGTAAGTAATTTCAGAGGATTTTGACTTACGTGGATTTTATTTATTTTATTTTTATCGGCTGCATGGTTTAATTTTTGTCGCACTATATTATTTTTTGAAATTCCTACTGAGCTGTGGTTTTCTCACCCCCAAATTCCTTTTTTCTCTCCCAACAGAGTTTGAGGAGCAGTTAGCACAGTAAGCGGACTTGGAAGCTTACGACATAGTACTCAGATGTTAGTATTCTCGCAAGACACTACTATATGATATCATGGGGATAATGGGTACTTTTATTGATTATCATTTTATTACTTTGGAGTTTTCAAGTATTTTAATAAGAAACATTTCTAGTTAAATATTTTTAAATTGTTGTTCTTATTTATAAATTTTAGAACATCATTAGTGATTATTATTTGGGAACTTTTATTTGGAATTTGAGTTGGAAAAGACATTTAATAATATCGTCTTTATTCATTTTATAGTTGTACTCTGTTTTATTAGCATTCTTTAAAAAAAAAAAAAAAATGAAGCCTGTTCCATAGTCATGCCTCAAGGATTCGTTCTTGCTAGTTGGGTTGAAAGTGATCCATTGGGTCAAATCCGGCTCAATAGAAGCCCGAATTTTTGACGGACGTGACAGTATCCATCAACTTAGATAGTGTAAGTAAATCTCAACTTGGTTTTTGCTAATTTTTTTAAATAATTCTGATGAATTATTGCTCATGCAATGTAGGTAACTACTACAAGACTGTATTGGCTTTTGGTTTCCTTTGCTTCAATACTAAGGTTGAGTTATAAATTCCCGTATATCTTCCGTCGAATTCTTGCCGATGTAAGTTTTTCAAAGTTCAGTTAACTGTGTAATGCATCATGTGTTCGTGGAAATGCCTAAGAAGAATTAATGCTTAACTTTTCAGCTGTAGAGTTGTGTTTTAATTTTGCGTGTGAATTGTGATTTGGGGATTTATTCTGATGAAAATTTGCTTTCAATGGGAAGGATGATGAGAAACCACATTTTAGTTGCTTACTGCTCAAAAATGGGGGTCTCAGTTTCTGAATAAAAGAAGGTGGTAAAAGTTTGAATAGAAAAGGGGTAACTACATTTTTTAAGTCATTTGAAATCCTTACTATGATTATTTTATTTATCTGTAGAAAAATGAAGTTCGGTCAAAATCAATAATGGCAAGAACTTCTGGAGTGTTTCAAGGTGAGATTTTGCCTACTCACTTTCGGGGTACCTCCTAGCCTATCAAAAATATAATATGCTCCTTAAATGAAATATACTGATCTTCAGTTCCATATGATTCATTAATTTCTTCCTATTAGGTGTTCTTCAATTGTTTGTTAGTAAAATAACGATGTCTTTCAGATGAGGGAGAAGTTCCTCTTTATTCTAAAAGACTAATTTGTGTGGGTCAATGTTGACACCAATGGGAATAGTATGTCTGCAACCCACTTAGAGCTCAAGTTTGTCCAGTATATAAATGTTCAACCGTGCTATTTAGACAGCGTTTTTAAACAGCTTTGGTGGCTAGCTCCCATACGTGGCAGCCAGATGGACTAGAAAACACTAAAAATAACTGAAACGTTGAATTGTTGACTTTCATCTTTCCCAAAATTTGGTTATCTTCTTCATTCTTTTCCAGTTCTCCTCCTCCTCCGTTATCAGCAAGAGAAACCTAAATCACCGTATGTCGCCTAAACATGTTAATCTACTGCTAAATCAATCCGTAGCTTCCCTGTTTTTCAACAAACCTTGACAATAAAAATCCCAAAGGAATTCTTTCATAAGTTAAAAACTCTAGCTTTACTAAACCCTAATGCACTCCAAATTTTCCTATTTATTATACACACTCTTATTTTCATGTCATTCTCAAATCAAAATTTGGGTTTTACTAATACAATCAAAGAACCTAAAATCATGTACAACAAAAAAAAAAAAAAAATCTATCAAATTCTCATCTGATTCGTCTCCTTATTCTAGTTTTATATGGATTATTAAGAAATAGTTGTTGTTGATTACAAATTGGGTTTTTGAAGAGATTAGATGACTGATGTTGTTGATTATAAATTGGGTTTTTGAAGAGTTTTGAATCTATGCAGTAAATTTGATAAAGACTATCTCTCTACTCGCTTTAACTTCATCAATGTCTCTGTATAATTTGAAACTCTTCTGACTGGTTTTGCACGAGGAAGAAAAATGAAAACAGATAATGTAAGATCTAGAGAAAGAGGAAAACAAAAATTATCTCTGAAATCAACCAATCAAAAGTTATTTTTGTTTTTGGTACAGCTGGACTCCACATGAACAGCTAGCCAACCAAGCTAGCTACAAAGGCTGTTCAAAAATCATTTTCGATAAATGTTTTTGGATATTATTTGTGAATTTTGTAGCTCAGGCCTTCGCATCCATTTAAAATCCGTGAATAATCATTAGCCTCATCTCAACTCAGTTGGTTTTTCAAGTCGTGGATTTCTTTTTCATTCTACATCTTCGCTGTTTATTGTTAGGGACAATTTGTTTAGGCACTGATGTATTTCAACTAATAAGGCCTGAAATGGGATCAGATTCATTTGGCCTCTTAACTCATAATTATGAAGGTCGAGAGATAATGTTTGATACTTTTATGGATAATTTTTAGTTTTTAAATGATTTAAGTAAGGCTTTTAAGTTGATTTTGAAGGTTAGAATTTATCAGTCGGCAAAAGGTCTATCGGTTTTGTACACTAGCTCAATCGACGTCTATTGATAAGGGGTGGCATGGATTTGAAGTGTTATTATGATCATTTTAATATAGTAACTTGCTTCTGCGTAGGTTGGATGGTCCAAGTAGTTTGCTTAATGTACTTCAGTTCTTATTGAAGTTGCAGCGGACACTTTCATACTTTTGATTGATTGTGTATTTTGCTCAGAAGGTCCTTATATGTGGTGAGGATGTAGTAGTGCTTGAGAGTTGAGATACACGATGGCTTACGAGCTTTTTAGGTAAACCAGACAACCGACTCATACTATTTTGCAAGAATTGTTTTTTTTATTCAGATAAATGTATATATTAAAGTTCCCATTGAACCTACAAATAATTTGGAGAAAAATACAGCGAGGCAATTGCCAAAACAAATAATTCAAATGAATTATTCTGTATGTTCGGAATTCAGTATCTTCCTCTGATTGTACTGATATGTTCGCTACCCAAGTCAGTACTGACATGTTTGGACTAATCGATCGGGTCAAGAAGTTATAAATAAGTGGCTGAAATGGTCACAGAGTTCAATCAGGTGCCACTTCTCAATCTCTTTTCCTTTAATGTTTATGTATTTTACTTATCAATACGGGCAAAACTGTTTTTCTTTTGTGTATCCTTAACCTCCCACCGTCAAATTACAATTTTGATTTTTTCTAAAGCCCAACTAACAACATTTTAACTAATTTATGAAGAAGGAAAATGTAATCTTTGTCCCCAGGGCTCAGACCATCCTTTGTCAGCTGTAGTTTGCTATTTTCATCCACTCATCGCCAATATCTTTTCTTCTTTTTTTGTTGCAGATTTCTTTGTCAACTCTACAAGCTAAAACAAATAATTATTGCATAGCACGAAGAGGTACAAGTTGTAGAAGAGAACTTTTCTGGCCTTTTTACTTTTGAAGTTCAGCTTTTCTGGGTTGCGTGGCAAACCGGTAATGCATTCAAAATTAGACAGGAAAAAATATTTACATCCCCACGTTGCTGGTGGGCATAAAAAGTTTGGAATCAGTAGGTTAAAAGATAGTCGATAGCAGGTTATGAAAGAAGATGTTGGAAGTCGATAGCATTTGATTTCTTAATTTGTGGACAAAAAAGATAGTCTGCAAGAAAGTGAAACTTAATTTTATAAAAATAATCCAAAAGATTATGTAATATATACGAATCATGATTTTGGCATCTTCATTCTGTAAAATAATCTTATATTACGAAGAGCAAAGTAAAATAATACTACACTATCAACGCGATTGTCATTGTATCAGGACAGGGCAAGGTGAAGTTGTGTGGCACCAAATAAAAAGTGCATCGTCGCTTCGCCCCACCAAACAAAAATCTTAAACGACGGGCGAGGGGAAGCCGAAACACACCGAATAAAAAGTGCATCACATCACACAAAACCAAAAATATGGTTAAAAGAAGAATCAAAATTATGGTGGATGATTTTTGGGTCCGCGCGGTGCGTAGCACGGGAACAATACGTTGATGTCATCACCAATACCCAATTTGGTCATTTTTATATTGTATCAGATTGATCAAAAATGCATCAGGACGGGGGCGAAGCGAAGCTGAGCCACACCTAATAAAAAATCTAAAGAAAAGGGCATGGCGAAGCCGAGCTACACCAAATCAAAAATCTTAAGCGACGGGTGAGGCGAAGATGAGCCACACCAAATCAAAAATGCATTAGGATGGGGCGAGGCAAAACCGATCCCCACCAAAAAAAAAATCTTAAGCGACGGGCGAGGCGAAGCCGAGCCACACCAAATCAATAATTTTAAGCGCTGGGCGAAGCGAAGGCGAGCCACACCAAATCAAAAATCTTAAACGACGGGTGAGGCAAAGCGGAGTCACCCCAAATAAAAAAATGCACCACATAACACCAAACCAAAAATATGGTTAAAAAATTGATGGTGGATGGTTTTCGAGTCCGCCCGATGCGTAGCACATGCACAAAATCTAGTCCGATTAAAGCTTACTTTCAGAAACAAAATATGTATTACATAGTTTAGGAAATTAGCGTTGTACATATATATGATTCAGTATGGGAATTCTAGAATTTGACACATCAAATGCTCGTCAATGAACCTCCGAGCACGTCGTACAACGTCGTATATTTTTTGTGGTGAATGAACTTAGTTTCCCCATTACGGATTCTCCATAGCCCGTTGAAATGTTCCAGCTGAAATTCAATGAATTCTTAAATGTTAGTATGTGAACTTTTGACATAGGTATAAAAATGATTGCATTACTCACTTTTTCCCTAAGAGGAGCTCGTGGATGATAGTGGTACACCATATTTCTAACTTTTACGTACTCTCGCATCGCGCATTTTATGTATTGGAATCGGAAAGCCAAGTCTCTCCATTTACGGTTATTGGGATTCGCAGTACGTCCGTAAAATAACTCTTTAACTCTCTTACAAAACATTGAATAGATTTCATTCGGACATTCACGGAATGTATTAGCAAACTATTTAACGAGACATAAATCTTCAAACGGTTCCCATTCCATTTTCTAGGCTAAGTGTGTCATGTGGGAGTGGCTCAAAGAGGTTGTCCTTATTTAGATGAAGTCTCAATGGCTATTTTTTTTTAATTCAATTTACATAATCGAATTTTAGAGATGATCACATAGACCGATTGTGTCCTTACAAAATCTTGTCAAATATGCCTCTCATTAATCGGGCTTTTGTAATGCATATGTAATTCGATTCTTGGAAAAAAAAAATATACAGAACATTTCTTCATAACAATCGGATTACATATAGGTACATGTAAACCGATTCTTGGAAAAAAAATGTTACAGAACTTTTCTTCATAACAATCGGATTACATATAAGTACATGTAAACCGATTCTGACTGAAAAATGCCAGAATCCTGCATTTTTCATAAACATTGTAGTTGGTTATTTTATCGCATCTTGGACAAACACAAATAATTTTCAAAAGAAACCAGATTAAGTCATTCATAAACTAGGAATATAACCAAACATAATTCGTCAATAAGTTTAAGACAAGACATAAGTTTTGACTCCATAATTATCCATAGTTAAATATATAAACATGGATATAACCATTTATTCATGAACATCCCCACCACAACCACGTCTACCGCCACGACCACGTCCGTCGCGTCCTCGTTTACCAAGTTGGGCGCTGCTCGATGCAGCTTCAGATATTTATTTATTTTTGGGTGGGGGTGGGGTGTGTGTGGGGTGGTGGGGTCTCTTCCTCTTCTTATTTGGCTCCTCGTCCTCCTCCAACTCCCAAAACTTTGCACCATCTTCTACATCTTTGAGACTGTTCAATTCATCAATTAGCTTTTCATTGGCCTTAACATTTTTCCCTTCCCTGATTTTTAGATTTGCTTGGGTTATCAAGTACCCAACTCGGCTTCTCTGTTTCCATTTTAAAGAACAAACATTCAACAAAAAATGCTAATAACATTTAAAAAATCGTAATTGAGTAACAATATGCACCAGGCATTCGAGAGCCTTATGTTTGTCCTCTATCTTGGGCCTCTCATCTTCTCGTATCAGAGTATGCGAAACATTGAGGTACCATGGCATGTAACCCGAAATTGCATCATCATCTGTTCGAGATGGACCTTGTAGAGGATATTTGTGAAACGCTATGTCTTCCCAATAATCACATGATGGTAAAGCCTTGTGAACAATGTCAATATCAATATCATATGATTTGGTTTGGTTTGGTTTGGTTTGGTTTTTTCTCATTGATTTTGAACATCTCGTGCCCGTTTGGGATTTTTTGTACGTAACCGCATTGTCTTGCGACTCTCGTCTGGTTGTACATTACATATCCTATTGGGTGAAACAAAGGCCCAAAATAATCACTTTGCTCTTCGCACCCAACCTTCTTTCCTTTTCCTTTAGCCAAATCCTCTTTGTAAGGAGCAAAGACAACATCTTTCGTCGTCAAGTTGTCCAACTGGCGTCTCAACTTCAGATAATCCTTTTTTTTTTGTTATTCGGCTTACTTCTGTAGGTGTACATGTCTCCATAATACCGTGGTCCCATTCCTTGTTCTCAAAATCCTTTTGAGAAAATATTGGGAAGTGCAAATATATCCACGCCTGCAGAAAAGCCATATTCCCTCTGATTTGGTTCCTTTGAACCCTAGAAGCCTTTCTCAACTCATTCAACGAGTGTGCAAGGATGGCAGTGCCCAAAGAGTATTCATGAATCTTGTAAAATGGTTGTAACAGCTGCATAAATTTGGCGCTCACACGGGCACCGGAAATGTCAGGGAAGATAATAACTCCCAGGACATAGAGGACATACGCATTGGTCGTGGCAATGATACGTTCCGGTGTCACCTCTTTTCCCTCATCACGAAGCTTCTATATTCCCATGAAGTTGTCCCTCAGCTTCGAGAGATGGAATATCCTCTGCTTTGACTTGCCTACCAGCATCTTTGACTTGGTCCTCTTCTCATCTCATTGGAACACATCCTTGGTGAACGCGTAAATCTTGTCCCACTCAAGCTCTTGCGCGTACTCTTTGTGCTTCACTGCTTTACCTTTTATGCTTATCCCGGTAATGAACTTCGCATCATTTGGGGTTATTGTCAGTTCTCCAAACGGGAGATACAAAGTATCCGTTTCCCCGTAATATCTCTCGGCAAAGGTGGAACAAAGTGGTTTGTCGTAACCAAGGTCCAAATTCTCGACCGCGGGTATCAACCCCGTTGAATTGACTGGATCGATTACTTCTGGAACTTCTCCAACGGTTGATTCTATTTCTTCTAGTGGCCATTGCCTCATCATACTCACTGACAATCCTGGCTTCATAAGACGAACGAGATCCTTGTGATCCTATAAAACAAAACAAACCCGATGGACAACATTCAAAACACTACATGAATAATAATTTTTTTGTTACATATCATAAGGTTTAGGTACTTACTATTATATGGAAAACGACGACGGACCAACTGCATTTGTACCCCCATAACATCTGTCCTCCATCACCGGGTAACCCGTAAATGGGATCCTTAGGTCCGCAAGAAAACATCTTCAGCGGGTCGGGCATGTGGTCCCCTTTCTTCTTCTTTGGACCATCTTTCTTATTACCTTGTTCTTGAGTGTTTCCTCCTTGGACTTGTTGTTGAACTTCTCCTCCTTGGACTTGTTCTTGCACTTTTTCTTGAACTTCTCCTATCTCTTCATCACTTTCATCCTCACCTTCTTCTTCTTCTTCATCACCTTCCTTGCCACCAATTTCTTCTTCATCGATCTCCTTTCCACCACTCTCTTCCTCATTAACTTCCTCATCACTTTGTTCTTCAGCAACTTCTCTATCACCACCTTCTTGTTCAGTAGGTGTATCGGAATCAGATTCTTCATGTGTCGGTTTCTCCGCTTGAGGTGGTGGGTCATTGATGCTGATCTCTTTGCTTTACTCCCCGTGGCCCTTCGGTGGGAAGCATTCAAATTTTGACCGTCTTTTCGACGAGGTCCCAAAGGCTTAGGAGAAGCAAGGTCATGTTTCCTCTTATATTTATTTTCTGTCTTTTCAAGTGCTCATGTAATCCGAATGTATCAATAAAAGCAACAATCGGATTTTTTAAGTGCTAATGTAACCCGATTCTAATAATATGGTTTCTCGATATAATATAAAGTCCAATTATTGACTAAGCATATAAGAATCAATAGGCTACACAATCGGTTTTTGTGAACACATATGTAATCCGATTCTAACGAAAAAAAGTTACAGAAACAACGGTTATCCCTACCATAATTGAATCGGGCTATTTATACACTAACATTTTCCGATTCCTATTCACATGCAGAGCAATCGGTTTATGTGATCAATAACATAAACCGTTTCTATATTGAATCGGTATACTTTTACACTAACATAATCCGATTATGTAAAACCCGGAAAATTTTGATTTCACAATTTTCGATTTCTAAGCGATTGCATATTACTAAAACCTAGTTTAGATGATTGGGTTCATAGAAAAGTACCTGATTCGACCCATTTCCTCCTCTTGTGTGATACGAGAGGCTTCGGCTTCCTCAAGCACTTCCTTCGTTTTCTTTCGATTCACTTCAACGATTCTGGGATTCTTATCACTAGGAAAATTCATGTTAGTGCTTCATTCTCGATTGTTTCGACATTTTATAGAAGAAAGAAAACGATTAATCATTTTTGGATCGTCGATAATCCACGATTTTTGGTTTCAAAAAAAAATAAAAAATAAAATAAAGGAGAGTAGAAGGGATGAAGAATCGGTTTATGAGATAAAAATGAAAATTTATTTTAGTTTTAGGTTTATTATTAAGAGTTGATGGGGTAATTTAGTAATATTAATATTTTTTAGAGAGTAGTTTTGGTAGTTTTAATAAATTTAGGGGATGGGAACGAGTTTGCTCTAGCAGCGATTCTAACCATTAGATCCTGTGAATGTGACGTCATTGCATGTTTTTTGTCTTCTGCTGACATCACATTTCTTCCATCCAACGGCCGCAAACGCTGCTAGTTCAAAAAAATGCTCTAGCACTGCTAGAGCAAAATAATTTCCTAAATTTAGACACCCCTTATCATCGTGTATTAGGCAGATGAAGTAATCTATAGGCCCCAATTTAGGGAGGTAAATTTTTATCTTTGTGGTCAGAAAAAGGAAAAAAAAACAAATCTCATTCATCTCTAATATATGTTTGTCTCTAAAATTCACAATAGTATCATTCAGAGAACACAGAAACAGCAACTCGCACAGGACAATATGTACATAGCACCGTTAAGTGAAAAAAATTGTAATTCTAAACTACTCCATAGTCCAAACTAATTAAGTTTCTCTACCTATATTCAATTTATAGACCGGACAAACAAGATATGTTCAGAAACCAAAACACAGATAAGACTGGCTTAAGGGTTAATGTTTCTTTCAGCTGAAAGAATTTCTGCGGACAACTCATTCAGTGTTTACCTTCGTACCGCCTTTACAAATTTAAAAAATGGGCTTGGGGGCTGGGTGCGCAAGTGCCCACCTTTGCCATATGCCATCTCCGCCAGGACCTTCAGGAAGGCCACTGTTAGCAGCATGCTTCTTCCCAGAAAGATGTAGCCGTAGTGAGTCTTTGTCTGTAAATCCTACTAGACATACCTCGCACACTAATTCTCTCCCACCAGTGGCATTTTTCTGTCGCTTTACTACAGTCACATGTCTTTTACCTCTACAGTGCATCTTTAGAGCTTTCGCACCAGAGCACAACACGTCGCAGTCCTTGCAGTATAGAGGGTTTTTCTGATAGATGTGTTGTTTCACTTTTTGTGATACCGGGTATGCTGGATTCGCAAACGGAGCCGTTTCCTTTACCGTGGCAGTTTTCTGGTATGGAGTTAATCCCTGGAATAAGAATAGTAAATGGCTCAGCAGATAAAATGAGCAAATAAAGCACATCAGTACTTACACTTTCGTATTTAAAATTAACAGGAAGACTAATCGAATGAAACACTTCATTTATCTCTCGGGGATAACCAATCCCTAAAAATCCATTTTGGGTTTCCTTTTGCATCTGTATCTCTATAAGCTGGACACTACGAAATTGCATTGTATGACACATTAGCCCTTGGAAAGATAAAAGAAAACTGGATGTTTAGAAATGTGGTTACAATACCTGCGACGGGATAGGCAGTCCCTGAAACTTAAAACCAGACTGCAAATCCTGCAATTTCCTTTGGAATTCAAGCTCCCAACCTGACCAACCAAAAACATGAGAAAGTAGACAAGATACATAACAATATAATGTTTATTTGTATTCCGCACCCAATGAAAAAGCAGCTAAGTGGATCATGTATGGGCATTAGAAAACTGAGAAGAGTAATGCTTAAAATGTCATTCACAAGACAAATCCTGAAAAGAATGAGAGCTTCAAAGAACTGCATCAAAAGATAACTTGTTCGAATAAGTTATAACATGTTTGAGCTCAAAGCAGTTCATCCAATATGAATCAGAGATAAAGAAGGCTACATTAGAAGCCAATGTGATCAATGTAAACTAATGAAAGGAATAGTAACCGAAAGCCAATATGAGATATGTGAAGTTGAGGCCAAAGAACACCTTGCAAACTTGAACCATTCTCAAAACAGGAATCCCTATTCATGTTCCTAAGCTCCAAATCTGAAGCTGTTCCCTGAGATAAGTCACAGAAACCAATCAATTTTGTAACATCACAGAAGATGCTAATAGATAAACTAATATTCACTCGGTCAACATATATTGCCGACTCCTTTGATGTAAAAGTGGTAAAACTCCGTTTTCAGAAGATTAAATGGAGAAGATAGCTGTGTATGTAAGCCACTAAACCTACGAAGCAGAAACGGGAAGATAAAGTCACCTGGATGGTAGGCTGGGGAGCTTCACGAAAATCATTGCCAGCTTGCAACTTCAACCTTTTAATCTTCCCTTGATATTCAACTTCCCTTTGAAGAGCAAGGTCCACTGACATTGTTTTCCACACCACCTTCTCACTTGTCGCTTGATCTAAGTATGAAGAGTGAGAAAATACCATTTAGTAACAACTTCTAAAAATACAAGAATCATAAAAAACAGTACATATTCTGATAGTATAAGCAAAACATTTAATAAACAGACTACAGAAAAGCAAATTAATGGCTCTGTTTAATTGAGGAAGAACAATCAGAATCAGGGAGCGCATGATAAATGGGATGTCTGCTCGATAAGTTACAGAATCACCTTTAAAGCAGGGAAATTTATCAGGAGTTCGTAACTTGTTCATTTCCATAGGTTCCAGAATTGAATGTGTCCCCTGTAATGATTAGCATATATCCAGTTAATAGTAACTAGAGACAACAGAGTGCTTTACCATGTTATTTGTTATGCATTAAGTAGCAGTACCAACTTACCATCCAAGATTTTGAATAAGAGATTGTTACAATCAAACAGATCCCATTAACATTTACAAACAGGGTAAAGAGAAGGCAGTCATAATCACCTGGTCAGCAACTGGTAGATCTGTTGAAAATTTCCTGACAAGCTCCACCAAATCATCACGAGGTGGCAACTGCATCCCCTCAATCTTCTTCTGGTATGCAAGCTCCCTTTGAATAGCAAGTTCCACAGGCATGATGTTCCTTTTCAAGCTCACTTTAGCCACTTTAACTATATCCATTTCGTCTCTAACTTCCTCCTTTATAATCTTTTCCCCAAAGACTATCGAGTCAGACGTCTCACCTTAAAATTACAACAGTGAAAAAACACACAAGCCATCAATGCTAGTGAACAGTATTTTATATAAATTGGATGCAGAACTCAAGATGTTAAACAAAATCTTAATGGCATCTAAAAATGAATACGTCAATAGAAGAGCATACAAATAGCACTATCAAAATGGGAGAAAACAATGAGGGATGCATGATAAACATAACTGGCAAAATTAGGATTTCAGAATTACCTTGCGCGTTAGAAAAACTGTCAGAAGGGGATCTTCTACCATTTTCCCAAGTAGATGGTTCCCCCTGAAAGGGTAATGTACTTCACTTGGAAATTGGATGCACGAAGACAAACAGTTTAAATCTCATAAAATCTATTGTTCACAGAATTGTCAAACACTTGGAATAAAAAAGTGACAGAGTCCTTCTAGCATATCTATTCTGCGGGCGTCAACGAGATAATTCATAAAGTTCTACTAACATATAACTGAAAAGCCAGAAGTTTTACCTGGACAGGCATCAAAAGCTCCACAAAATCACAACTAGGTTGCAACTGCATCCCCTTAATCTTCTCCTGGAATGCAAAATCTCTTTGAATTGCAAGCTCCACAGGCATGAATTGCATGATGTTCCCACTCACGCTATTGTTGGCCACTTTACCTATATCCATTCCGTCTCTAGTTTGCTCCTTTACGATCTTTTTCGCAAATACTACCGAGTCAGACATTTCACCTTAAATTTACAACAGCCAAAAAACACATAAGCCATCAATGCTACTGACCAGTGTTTTATATAAATTAGATGCAGAATTCAAGAATGTTCAACAAAAATCTTATGGCATCCAAAAATGAATACGTCAACAGAACAACAAACCAATAGCACTACAGAAATGGGAGAGAACAATGAGGGATACATGATAAACATAACTAGCAAAATTGGGATTTGAGAACTACCTTGTGTGTTAGAAAAACTGTGAGGAGGGGATCTTCCATCAATTCCCCAAAGTTCAAAAATTGAAGGTTCCCCCTGAACAGAGTAATGTACCTAACTTAGCAATGTGATAGACGGAGACATGCAGTTTAAATCTCATAAATACTATTGTTCATTCAATTGTCAATCCTTCAAGCATATCTCCGCAGACATCATGGCGCTGATTCATAATGTTCTACAAACAGCATTTGAGAGCCAGAAATTTCACCTGGACAGGCACTGAGAGTTCCTCATAATCATAACCAGGTAGCTCCTTTCTCATCTCCTTAATCTTGTTACAGTAATCAAGCTCCCTCTGCATAGCAAACTCAACTGAGATCGTCTTCCTTTCCACAATCTCATTAGTCTTTTCTTCTGATACTACCTCTAGTGCAGAGTTCTCTTCGAAGAAGATAATCCCTAACAATCAGAAAAGACATAGATACATGGTAATCAGCAACAGCACTTGTTAATGCTGTCTCTCTATCCCATTTTGGGTTTAACAGTTGCAGTGAACTAGAAAAATTAGGACAAACCCAGACAGATTTTCTCACTAAAATCTCATCTCCCAACGCAAATTTCACAAAAACTTTGAAAACCCTAGCGAAAATCTTACTAGAACTCGCAACAGAACTGAAAATGTAAAGGGGAATATCATTATTTACAAAAAAAGAAAATAAATTTCTTACTAGAACCCAAGATTTTTTTTTCAAGAACTGAAAATGTGAAGGGGACTCGAACATCAAATTTTACAAGAACTGTCTACGTTCTACCTGTCTCAGCAAGCAAGCTTGATTCTTCTTCTTCTTCCTCTTCATCATAATCAGCAACAATGTCACCATAATCAGCCATCAAAAGCTCTAACGCCATGACTGAGAAAGACCAAAAATGCTAGAATCCCAAAAGAAGCTAAACCCCCAAAAAAGACTAAAACCTTTCCAACTCTATGGATGATAAGGCTGGAAGTTGAACTCTTCCCCTAGTAGACTGCAGTCAAGTAGAGAGAATGGGGAAGCTGGAGAGAATATAAAAAGTTTCTTTTTCTTTTTGGTAATTGCAAAGAACTAGTGAGGTTATTTTCGTCAATAAAATGACATTAACGTACGGAAAATTGTTACACACTGCAACTTTCCCGCGACGTGCGATTCGTCCACTTGTCAAGCTTTAAATTTGCCCGAGTTTCTATTGGGTTTGGCACCCTGCAGCACCTCACTCAACTTTTTCTTTTTTTAGGCATGGCTGACTGAATAATAGGTTACTTAAGTTTTTTTATTATATTCTAATTTCAAAGGTATCTTGGATTTAATTTGGAGAGAGTGGATAAGGTTTTGCAAATGCAAAAATAAGGTATTATTGTCCAGTGCCCAAAAAGCTAGCTTCCCGACTAAAATCCGGCCACTAATAACACACGGGTCCATTTTCACCGATTGATAATCCCAGTGCTGAGAGGGTTTCTAGGACCATTCAATCCCTTATTGGGATTTTTAGCGGGAAGAAGATTCGGTAAGTGTAATATTCCTCGTCCAATGCATTATTTTAGAATGATCATACAATATTTTGTAAGGTAATTAATTTTCTGGCAAATAGGCTCAATCCTCTCTTAGACTCTCTTATTTCTCCCTTTCAGTCCGCTTTTGTTGCGAATCGGCAGATTCTTTTTTTTTGATGGAAAAAGTAATATATTAATCAAGCAAAATTGTACATAAGATTTACAATATTTTTTTTTTCAAATATATTGGACGTCACGCTAGATTGTGAAATCCTTAATTCTATTTTGTTTGAGAAATTCCTCATATTCTTTGCACGAGCTTCCTTTGCTATGTGGTCTGCTGCAGAGTTGTATCTTCTATTAATATAGTGCACCTGAGCCTGAGGGAGCTTTCGTAGAGTTGTATGAGTCGCCTTGATGGTGGTCTCCGCATTCCAATCTGGGATTTTGCATTCATTTCTGATTGTTTCTGCTAACATTTTGCAATCTGTAACTAAGGAGACACTTGATAAAATATTCTCACTTAACCAAGTAGAGGCCTTCAATAAAGCTTTTGATTCCGCATGGAAAGCCGAAGAAGCCCTATCAGATCTGGATGCTATATGCATAAAGGTCTTGTTGCCCACAAAATAGAGTATATAAGCATATCCCATGGTGGAATTTTCCTTTTTAAAAGCCGCATCTATAAAAATAATCCAATATGATGTTAAGCTTGTCCATTTTTCCTTGAAATTCATACCTGGCTGTATCCTTTTACTCTTGTGGATATTCTCTTGAGGACATTGTTGTGAGAATTTTTTTGATTTGCTCTATAAGAGAATTTGGGTTTGGGTTTATTTTGTCGAAAACTACTGAGCATCTATACTTCTAGATGAACCATGAGATTGTTGCGATCTTATCTGAATAGATATTGAAATCTGGTCCCATGATCCACTCTTTAATCCAGGTTACTATTGAATCTGAACTAATTCTTGAATTTATTGCATCTAAAGAGAGTCCAAACCAGACATCCCTTGCAAAAGGGCAAGTTCTTATTAGGTGTTGCTCTGTTTCATGGGTTTTAACGTTGCACATAGGACAGTCCGTGATAAAATCTTTATTATGAGCTCCTAGTCTGGCATTGGTTGGGAGCGCTTTCTAGGTTAATTTCCAAATAAAAAATTTAATCCTAGGAATCACATTGATTTTCCAGATTTTCTGCCAGGGAAAATCCATAGTGTTGTTATTTTCGTGGTCTTCTTTTATAAGGAAGTTGTAGACATTTTTCGCTGAGAAAGAACCGGAGCAGTGGTGCTGCCATCTTATCCTATCTTGTTCTTGAGTATTAGGAGAAATTGCAAGGATTTTTTCTTTAATGTTCGGAGTGAATAGATTATCTAGTTTATCTTGATCCCAATTTTCATCATAAGTAATCAGCTCGCTTACTCTTTGAGGGACCGGATCGGTGGAAGCCGGCGGTTTCTGAATGGTGTGTTCATGGGGTATCCACTTATCTTCCCAAATTTTTATCGAAGCTCCATTTTTTACTTGCCACACAAAATTACCTTTAATAAGGCTTAGACCTTTTTGTATGCTTGTCCAAATCCAAGATGAATTTGAAGTCCTAAAGGCTTCTAAAGGGTGGTTATTGGGGAAGTATTTTGCTTTCAGAAGTTTATCCCAGAGTTGATCATGTTCTGAGATAAGTCTGCTTGCTAACTTCGTTGGGAGTGCTATATTGAATTGATGTGGGTTTTTAATTCCCAGACCTCCTTGAGAGATTGGTTTACATCGGAAGATTCATGACAATATTGTCATAACTCATGAAATTCTTCATTCCTTTAAGAGGAAGAAAAAATCTTCTAAAAATGGTCATATAGCAATAAAGTTGGATTTGTCAAAAGCCTTTGATAGGCTTGAATGGTCTTTCATTCTAGCGGTGTTCAAGAAATTAGGATTCTCGGATGATTGGTGTAAAATGATTCACCAATGTATTAGTATTGTTTCTTATGCAGTGCTAGTGAATGGATCGCCAGGAGAAACCTTTTTTCCTGGTATTCGTCAAGGTGATTGTTTGTCTCCGTATATTTTCATTCTCTGTATGGAGGTTTTATCACAACTCTTTATCGAAGCTGAGGAGTAGAATTTGTTTCAGGGGTTCAAACTTTAAAAAAACAGTCCCTCGATTTCTCACCTCTTTTTGCAGGCGATTGTATGATGTTTTGTAAAGCTTCTATCACCTATGCCAAAAATATTCTCAAGGATTCAGGTCAGGCTATTAATCTTGAAAAATCAGGTTTCATCTCTAGTGACAAAATGCATCATAATCATATCAAACTTTTGTCCAAAACCCTTCACATGAAATTCCTCTGCAATTCTGAAAAATATTTAGGCACTCCCTTGTTCATTGGTAAGGACAAGACCAAATCTTTTGCTTTCCTGATTGACAACTTTTATGCTAGATTAAATTCTTTTAGGAAATCAAAATTAAATTTAGCTGGTAGAATTGTTGTGACTAAGCATGTGTTGTCTAGTCTTTCCATTTATCACATGGCTTGCTTTCCGCTTCCTAAAACTGTTACTAGCAAGATTGATTCCATTCAGAGAACTTTCTGGTGGTCTAAGCATAATCCTAAACATGCTGCTTATTTCCGTTCTTGGGGGGACATTAGAAAATCTAAGGCTAATGGGGGTTTAGGGATTAAAAATTCGCATGCTCTTAATAGAGTGTTTATCTGCAAGCTTGGTTGGAGATTATTGAACCTGTCAAATACTTTGTTGTTTCTGTTTTTAAAAGATAAATATTTTCCCAATCAGAACCTATTAGAGATTGATAAGGCTGCTGACTCCTCTTCTTGGATATGGAAAGGTATAATTAAAGGCTTAAAATTTATCAAAGCAAACTCTGTGATTAAAATTAACAATGGCACTTCTACGAATATTTGGAGTGTTAATTGGATACCTGGGTTTAACGCTCCTCCTACCTCTCAGAATCCTAATCATATTAACTATGTGTTTGTGAATGAGCTTTTTGATAACTCACTTAATTGTTGGAATGTTGGTCTTTTGCATGATTTGTTCTCGCCTGATGAAGTTGATCGAATTAGATCTATCCCTTTAAACTTTAATCATGCTGACTCCCTTATGTAGGCTCACACCAATTCTAGTAAGTTCACTATTAAGTCGGCGTATAGAATTTATATAAATGATTGTCCTTCTTTGGAAGATGCTTCCTTCTGGAGAAAAGTGTGGAATATTGATTGCTTGCCGAAAATTAAATTCTTCATGTGGAAAATTTTTGCACTTATGCTTCCATTTAATTCCCCAATGCAATGGTATAACCCTAATGTAATCACTTCTTGCCCTCTCTGTCAGTCTCATGATGAAACAGTTATGCATCTCTTCATTAAATGTCCTATTTCTTCTCGTATTTGGTTTGGTCTGTCTTTTCATCATCTGATTTCTGTGGTTGTGGATTGGCTAGATGATCTTTTCATCCTCTGGCATGAATCTTCCCTGAGTTCTTCTCCGTATAATATTTCTTTGCCTAGTATTGGTTATGTGGTCTTATGGAGCATCTGGAAACTGAGGTGTGATGTATTATTCAAAAATGTAGTTTTTGACCTGAATAATACTATTTTGGATATTAAGAGAATGTTAAACTCCTATATCTCTCCTAAATCTAGTTCCTCTCATGTTAGTTATTCAGTGGGAATTCCTTTATCTTAGGTTAACCATATTTTGTTTGTGGATGGTTCTTTCAAAGATTTTAAGTTGGGTGTGGGTGTTATTTGGTGTGATTTTTCAGGAAATGTAGTAGGATCTTGTGCGGACTTTGGGTGGATTCCAGATGCAGTGGGTGCTGAATCTGCTGCTCTTCTACTGGAGATCTCTTGGGAAGAAGAGATGAATCTTCCTAAAGTGGTATTTCTTAGTGATTGTCTTCAGCTGGTCAATTTTGTGAATGCATCTTCTTCGGACTTTAACTGGAGAAGTATAGACCTCCTGAATCGGTGTAGGATTTCCTTTGTTAGAATGTCTCTTTTAAGCTTTTGTATGTAAAGCGGTGTAATAATTCTCTAGCCGTCCGGCTTGCACGTCGGGCTAGAAAGATCCTTCTTAAAGGTCGCTGGCATTCCCTTCCCTCTTTTTTGGACAACTTCGCAAGGAAGGTGAACTTGCCTGCTGTTTGTAAATCTTTTCTTTCTTAATGCATTGGTGTGTTTCTTAGCAAAAAAATTTAATTTTCTGGCTTTATTTTGAGATGATCATGTAAAGATCATTAAAGATTTGGAGAATTTTTTAGTAGGAAATATCATATGGTCTAGTTGACCTAGTCAACTATCTGTTTGGTCCATTTTTAAAATATATATTAATATTTGGTCCTACAAATAATAGTTTGCGGGATGACGTCATGCATGATGTGATTATCATTTGGTAGTGACATAAATATCCTTTTGGGACTATATATATAGAAAAAATCCCTGGAAAATATCTTATTTTTCAGCTTTACTTTCTCTCTCTTCCTGTTTTCAGATATAGTTTCTCTCATCTTCATTTTTTTTCCTGCTGCTCATGAAGACGATGAAGAACGACGATATTTTTTTTGGTTTTTTCTTCTATTTTGCTACTGCTATTGTTGAATATGATGAAGACGACGAAGATTTTTAGTTTTTCGTCAATTGTTGCTACTATTGTGATTTTATTCTAGTTTTTTTTTCTGCTGCTGCAATTAAATGATGAAGACGACGAAAAATATTTGAAGATTGATTTACATAGATTTGAAGATGATGTTTGTTGCTCATGTTGGTGATGAAAAACGGGATTCGCGGTAAGGTAAGTGAAATCAATATTTTCATACCAAAAGACATGTGTGTTTGTCGGGATCCCCAACTCATTAAGAAGGGACTAGACTCAAATTAGTTCGGCAGTAATAGTGACAATATCGCAGGGTTCTTCCTCGATGCTGGACTTCGATACAGTTTTGTGCTTACGAGAACTCCAAGAAACAAGTGTATTTCTTAAAGAATATGCGATAACCATTTGTAGATCATCGATAATCACGGCATCAGTGTACGCACAAATATCCTGGTTTATAGTAGTGCACATAGAAAGACTATAATCTATTGTAGCTTTTAGATAACGAAGAATTCTTTTGACCACAAGCCAATATGGTTTGCGTGGATCTTGCATAAACTGACATAAATACCCTATTTACCGCAAAGGAAACATCAGTTGTGTGAACGTTGAATATTGTAATGCACACACAATACTGCAATATAGAGTCAGACCGGATACATGCGAACCATCATAAATAGTAGTGATAGTTTTTGTATTTAGTGGTGTAGAAACAGGTTTGGCACCATCCATTTTTCACCGATCTAGAAAATTCGTAACATATTTTCGTTGAATAACAAACAAACCATTCAGGGTGAATTGTGCTTTGATACCCAAAAAGTAATTGAGTGGACCAATGTCTTTCATAGCGAAAGTCATGTAAAAAGTCTGAACAAAGGAATAATATAAGCATCCAACGAACCCGAAAACAATATATCATCCAAATATATCAAAACATATATCATTTCATTAGTAATAATTTTTGATGATTTGTTGTTCATGTTGAAGATGAAGTTCTGTTGCTGTTGAAGATGACAAAGAATTTCTTTTATGTTGTTGTTTGAAGATGATGAAGTTCATCTAACATAATGAACTCTGATTTTTATGGATTTTTTTTTGTGTGTTCATGTAAAGAATGAAATTTCTTTTTAGATCTTAATTTATTAGGTTTTCATCTTAAAGAATAAACTTAATTGTAGGTTTGAATTAGTTAGTTTTTGTTAGGTGTTCATTTTGTTGAATGAACTTTGTTGTCTTATAGGTTCTATCAGGTGTTCATTTGAAGAATGAACTCTGTTTCCATATAGGTTTTATCAGGTGTTCATTTGAAAGAATGAACTCTGTTTTCATATAAGTTTTATCAGGTGTTCATTTGAAAGAATGAACTCTGTTTTTTTCTTCTTCATAAAAATGAAGTTTTGTGTTGTGTTCATTTTACAGAATGAACCATATTTTCATATGTGATTTAGTTTGGTTTTATTAAGTGTTCATTTGAAAGAATGAACTCTAGAGTTCATCCGACAGAATGAACTGCTACAAAAAAAAAAGTAAACAAGGTTTTATTAGGTGTTCATTTGAAAGAATGAACTCTAGAGTTCATCAGACACAAGGAACTACTACAAAAAATAAGTAGGAATTAACATTGAAGGGCGGTTTGGTCCATTTAATATTTTTAAATAATTATGGACTAAACAGAAAGCGTGTTTTCCTGCTGGACCAAACTGTTGTGGTCCCAAATATAAATGGACCAAATGATTATTTCACCAATTTTTTATTCTTATTCATTGATTTTAGCAGTACAAGGTATATATATGGAGAAAACATTCTAAATAAAAGAAACAGTAATAACATGTTTGGTGCAAGAAATTGAATTCTAAGTAATCTACTTCCGGGGAATGAGTCAAATACCTTAAACCAAACGACACATATAAACTCTATGTTATTAATATTTTTTATTCCTAGGAATCCAATTTCCTCAAAGATGATAGATTTCCGTTGCATCAGTCTAATATTGCAATGGAATTGGATTCCGGGGTAAAAATAAAATTAATTGAATTACCTTAACCAAACACTAATTTTTTGGATTTAAAATCGGTTTCTTGGAATTCAATTCCAAAAATTGGATTACCCCATAATTGAATTCATAATATTCTAATTATTTCAACCAAACAAGGTGTAAGTATGGAATGGAAAGACTTGGACATAAAGCTAGCTTAACTGGTGAACAAGAATACCATACTCAACTTGTATCCTTAACACGCCCACGCAAGTTGAGCGAGCGCCCAGATGATAGACACATTTTTGTGTCTAATTTGATCTCAATACTATATATTGTTGGCACTCGATTTCGTATTTATTATGGTGTTTTATGTTTTTGTAGGTGTTTTTGGAGAAATAAACTTTTGCGGCGAAATTGGCTCGAAAAGTGTTCCCGAGAGAAAAGTACTAAAAGCATCCATAAGACGTACTACAGACGCTCAAGAAAAGTTATATTTGCACCCCATAAGAATTGCTAAAGGGACCCTAACAGTGGATAAGGGGCACCCAAAGTGCTATTCGCACCCCATCAGAAGATAGGGAGGATCCTTCTTCTTATTTTAAAAACATGGATTTTGGCGGGAGAACCAGTTGTCTGCTAACTTTCCTGTAAAAGATTAAGTTAAGTAGTTCTCGGATTCCTTGGCTGTTTTGGATTCATATCAACCTGCTGCATCAAAACAGGGCTGGTAAGAGTTTTATTATCGAAAAAAAAAGGAAGTACTCATCGACTTGCAATAAAACAGGGAGAGAAAAATGGTCGAAGTTTTTTGATTTATTTGGACGAGATTTTATGTGAGATTTTCACGGATATGAGTTGGAGTTATCCTGTACTTACGAAACAGGCTTGGTACTCGGGTTTTTATTGGAAAGAAAAGCAAGCTTACATGTATTCCTTATGTAACAGGGCATTAAGGAAGTTTATGGAGTTTTGGTTTGGATTGGATTTTGGGAGAATACGAGAAGTTTGGGAGACTGTATTGACGGCTAGGATTCAACTCTACTTAATAAGGAAGGTTTGTGCAGTTGGAAGACGCAAAAAGAGAAATAAAATCTCCGTATTTTGGAAGATGTCAAGAACAACAGGGAAAGAAAATACTCAGCATTTTTGGAAGGAACGTGGTGACTCAGGGAGGATATTTGCTCGTAGAGATTTCTTTCTATCTTTAAAAAGAGTTTTGATCGAGTCAGAGACACTAAAGAAGAACAAAAGAGGAAATAAATCCCGTGGATTGTTGGGAAAGAAAAACATACTCGGAAGGATATTTTCTCGAGAATTTTGGTGTTGTGGGTATATAAAAGAATATGTTTGAGAGCCAGGGGGTATCGAGACTTTGGGGGAAGTTCAGAGAAGTACCGGAGCTGAGATCGGAGAAAAGAAAGATGCATAACTCGTTCCACCTTCAGGCAAAGAAGGGGAAGAATGGATCACAGACGACAATACAACAGTCCCCAAATTGTAACAGCGTTTCCGTAACACCTCAGCAGAGTTGCAAATACGTTGTAACATTATTTTTCTTCAATAAAACACTCTTTTGAGCCATGAATAAATCTTTTGAGTGTGTTTTGAGCATGAGGAGCTAAACCCCTTATCCGAGGCGACGGAGGAAGCCATTTTTCCATGAAAAGTGTTATATATCTATTTTAATTCTTAATAATTACTTCAAAACAATCAAAAGTTATTACATAGTAGGTAAGCGAGCAACAAGCTGCGCCGCAAGCTCTTTTTGAATAGAAAATCTTGTCCTCTTAAACACAAACTCTCTCGAATCGGGAGTCATGACATTACTGTGCACGACTCTTTGAAATCTCGCTAGGAGTTCAACCGCCTCTGGCACTAAATACCCAAAAGTGTCAAAGGCAAAGGGAATAAAAGCATGTCCATTATCAATACATGCCTTTTCATGCTTCGTTATCTTACCCGAGGAAGCTTTCAAAGCTGTTTGTCCAACTGTGAAAGAGTCTTGCCTGATGCCTACTAATGGAGAAACCCCAGTAAGATCAACACACGTATCTTTTCCGTTGGCCCACCCAAAAATAAGAACATCTGCTGGTCGGAGTGTGGATCTCCCTTCAAGAGGATCCTTCAAAAAGTTGACCGGCGCCTCTTTCTTTGCTGAAATACCAGCCCTCCATAATACATCATATAAGATATCACTCACATGATCATGTCTATATTTAAAACCATGATCTACCTTACAATGAACATTATGTTCCCCATATGCATCTAAGCAGCCTGTAATACAAGCAGGGAAATGAGAATCATAAGGGTATAGGGGAATCATTAACCTGTATTTAAGGATGAACCGGTACTCCAAGGGGGACATCTTCTGTCCAAGTCCCTCAATCGGGATAGCAAGAATAAAATCATGCGCATGCGCTGCTTGTAGACAAACAAAAACTGCTTTTTGTCTGTCTGAAAACCCATAAACCATACCCATATCTTTAATAACTTTACCAAAAAGATCACTCGCCAGGTTGCTTTGTGCTTTAAGTAGGGCGGTGTCTTTATTGGTAAAACTACTAAAGTCTTGGTCGAGCAGAGTTTCTTGTAAGGTTTTCAATGCCATATAAAAATTATCGTCCATACCTTCCACTACACTATCCCTGAGTATGTGATCTTGCAATCCCCAATATTGCACACGTGATGCAATAAAAGCATATTGTGATGCTTCCTTAGCCATGTATAACCCAAGGCCTCCATATCTGATAGGCAGTGTAACTAGTCTCCATTGCAGCTCCCCGAAAAACGGGCCTCCACACACAACGATTCCCTCTATCGCCTCCATAAAGCCTCTATCAAAGATATCTACTGCCTTTGTAGTGTATCCAGGGAAACAAATGCGAAGGCCAAAGAGAAACTTAGAGATGCCCATACATGCACGCAGAAGTAATAACTCACTCTGAGGATCACGTAGTCTGGACAAGATCTGCATCAACTCCACTGCCTTCTCTGCTCTCCTGATAGCAAGCCTTTTCACAAACTCATCATTAAGGCTGACTGCACCCCCTAAAAGTTTGACCACATTGTCTGGCCTTGAGATTTCAGCAGGAAACATCCTATCCCTTACCTTTCTTCCATCACAAGAGGGCCAAAAGATTTCGGTTTTTTTAATATTCAATATAAGTCCCAACCGAGGCCCCTCTGTTTGAACGACAGTAAGTGCTTGCGCTACTTCGAAAGTGTCACCAATAATAGTACCATCATCAAGATACCAAGCCTGTAAGGATAATGTGCACTGCTCATTTATCTTCGTTATAAGCTGATAAAGCATCAAATCAAACAACAATGGACCCAACGGGTCACCTTGTTGCACCCCTGTCGAAGAATAGATATGATAATCTCCCACATATAATCTAGCCGGTTGACCATACAAATAATCCACCCATGGAGATATAGATGGGAAAAGTCTACGAACCTCAAGAAGCATGGATGTGTGGTCAACTAGGTTGAAAGCGTTGGTGAAGTCTACAGTTAGCATAGTAAGACTAGGGTCTAAATGGTGCTTACTAACATACATGTTCACTGCATGTAAAATTGCCTTCGCACCTCCTGAAACCCCACCCCAAACTGAAAGTCCTATAATTAGGCCCCCATGTCCTTGCCAACTCCCTTCATAGCAACCTTGGATACAAGACGACGCCAAATTGTCCCAACAGCGATAGGACGAATACTTTTGTCTGGCTTAAGAAGTGGAGTTAATGGTGCTGAAGCAATAAACTCAGCCAGAATAAGTGGACATCTACCACTCAAACACAGATTAATAACCCTTGTTATTGTCGTGACTAGGTCAGCAGCCACAGAAGATCCTGCCCCACAAAAGGCATCCAATAAGTGTTGTGCCCGGAGGCCATCCTTGCCACATGAAGTCCCCTTAGGAAACGATTTAATGCAGTTTAGGATAGTTCCCTCTTCGGTCAGTAAAGGCGTCTCAGTTAACCGGATAGAAGGCTTCTGCGGAGGGGGCATGAATGGGTGTTTATCTTCTAGGGCTTTCTTCGTATCTTCATTGTACTGCGCCACCCCGGAAGAGCTGATGGCTTTAACTGCAGCAGTAAAATGTCCGTCTGCTACTTTGCGCAAGTAAGCAAAAATATTTGTAGTTTGCTGTCAGGTTCTTCATCATCCTCTAACTTCACACATCCAGTTCGCCGTACCTGTAGAACTTCTTTAATAAGCTGTTGGACTCCCCCAGCTTCACCCCAAATCGTCAATGCTTTTAGAATTTGTTTCTGCAGATTTACCACTCCCACATCTACATTCTGTCCGATTTTTGGGTATGAAGACGCGCAACGTACAATGAGGTAGTATCAATAAGCTAACCCAGTTATGGACTGAATTAGGCTCTACTGACATTTTCAAAAGTGCTGCTTTCAAAGCATGGGAAAAGGCCATCCTACACCCTTTAGGAATACTCTTCAAAATACTCACAGGAGCATGAAGAACTGCATCTAGTGTCTCAACGGTTATCTCAAAACCATTGTCCTCCAACTGTACGAGAATAGAGCCAGGCTGAGGTACTCCAACAATCAATTCCGTTACTTCCCCAGATACCTCACATATTGCAGGTCTAACATCAATATCTCCATGTTTACATGTTTTTTTCCATGCCTGGATACTCATACAGTTAAAGTATAGCCATTGTTTCAATGTGTTCAAGGTTTTTTCCAAGGTACTGAACACATCCAGGTCGCTTCCAATGGCCTGTTGAAGAGCATTCTTCCTATCTGAGTTGCAGAGATGTAGCCTCTTCAAATGGGGCACTAGATAGGTGAAACCCTTGCTTCCAATCCTCCCATATGATCACCCATGAAAGTATTTGAAAGGGCAGATCAATACTCCCTTATCTGTTATCGTCATTCAGACATAAAAGAAAACAGGATAGGGGCATACAACTTAACTGTCGAACACAGCACAAACCAAGTCTAAAACCACCAGTGAACTCGCATAGTGTAACAAGGAAGAACAAAGCAACATTAACAGAGAAATTGTGTAAAACTGTACAAACTATTATCTAGGAATGAAAGTAATTCTCAAACCGGGAATCCAAAGAAAAATAAAAATAAAAATAAACAACAAACCTGAAACCTCCCACCACCCTAACCCATCGAGGTGATGGTGGTTGTGATGGGAGAAAAAAGAAGCGGTTTACAGGTGGTTAAAAGTTTTGTTTTTCCAGAACAAAAGCCTAAAATTTTCAGAATCCTCGATTTTTTTTACTGTAGCAGCTCAGAAATTCATATTAATACGACATATATTTTAATTAATTTTTGCAATTTCTTTTATGATTATTTTCATGGAACTAATATTGGAAAATTGTGTTTATTGAATGATTGTGATTTTTTTTGATGGAGCATGCTTAGTTTTAAACTTTTGATGTTTCATGCTTGATGTTTACAATTGCTACTTCGAAAATCTACTAGAGGTAATAAATTATAATCACTTTAAACGCAAAGAATTGCATGAATATTGATTAGATTGAGTCACTTTATTGGCCAATGGTGGAATCCTGAGTCTCGGTGCTTTTTATAATCTTGATAACAACTTCAATTTGAGTTTTCTAGTTTTCTATTTGAATTTGAATCTAAAAATCATCCTTTACAAGTCTGAGTGAATGTTATCTTTCTTACCACTTTATAACAACTTTGAAAACCACATCACCAGACGGTCGACTTGTTATGAAGATCACTATGGATTTAGGAACCCAAACTCTTGGTTAATGTATCAGCAAGTTGAACGCGAGTAGAAATATATTGAGCATCGAGTTGATGGTGTTCAACAAATTCGCGGACGAAGTGATAATCAATCTCAATGTGTTTATTCCGAGCATGAAAAACGGGATTCACTGTAAGGTAAGTGAAATCAATATTGTCATACCAAAAAACATGTGTGTTTTTCGGGATCCCCAACTCATTAAGTAGGGACTAGACCCAAATTAGTTCGGCAGTAATAGTGACAATATCGTGGGATTCTGCCTCGGTGCTGGACTTCGATACAGTTTTGTGCTTACGAAAACTCCAAGAAACAAGTTTATTTCTTAAATAATATGAGATAACCATTTGTAGATCGTCGATAATCACGACATCCGACCCAAACGGCATCAGAGTACGCATAAATACCCAGGTTTGTAGTAGTGCATAGAGAAAGAATATAAAATATTGTACCTTTTATATAACGAAGAATTCTTTTGACCGCAAGCCAATATGGTTTGCGTGGATATTGCATAAACTAACATAAATACCCTATTTACCGCAAAGGAAACATCAGTCATGTGAACGTTGAATATTGTAATGCACACATAATACTGCGATATATAGTCAGACCAGATACATGCGAACCATCATAAATAGTAATGATAGTTTTTGTATTTAGTGGCGTAGAAACAGGTTTGGCACCATCCATTTTTCACCGATCTAGAAAATTCGTAACATATTTTTGTTGAAAAACAAATAAACCATTCTGGGTAAATTATGCTTTGATACCCAAAAAGTAATTGAATGGACCAATGTCTTTCATAGCGAAAGTCGTATAAAGAGTCTGAAAAAAGGAATAATATAAGCATCCAACGAACCCAACAAGATATCATCACGTATATCAAAACATATAATGTTTCAGTAGTAATAATTTTGACGAAGAAAAAATATATGTTCAAAAGCCAGTAAACCCCAGTTGGAGGTAAAAATGAGCTCAATTTATTGTACTAGGCATGTATGGCCCGTTTTAAGCCGTATAATTCCTTGTACAAACGACATACATGATTAGGTCATTGTTTATCAATAAACCTCGACTGTTATGGCATATAAACTTCCTCATCAAGAACATCGTATAAGAAGGCATTTTGAACTTCAAGTTGTTGAATCCACTTGCGGGATAATTCTATGGTGAGAATAATACGAATACTGCAAAATTTTATTACCGGACTAAACGTTTCAGTATAGTAGATGCCTTCTTGTTGATGAAATATCTTATTCGTAAGACGGGATTTGTACCTTTCAGTAGAGCCATTGGCATGTCATTTAATACGAAATATCCACTTACATTCGATCAAATTGATGCCTGGTTTGAAAGGAACCAATGTCCAAGTTCAGTTGCGTAAAAGCACTATAGATGGTGAAATTTGTGAAAAGGAAAACAAGGTTGCAACGGCTAGTTTTCCGAACACCCTTAGATGAAACAGTTGTTTATGGGTGAAAATTATCTCTGCCGGTTTTGGTAATTTTGGGGTGTGTGGATGAGAAATAAGTTTAAACCTTAAATAAATGCACTGCACATGAGTGATTTTGATTCGAGAGATCAATCTATACAATTCTGGCATAAACCAAGAAATGGCCGTTCCAGACTTGTTTCGGTCACAAAGTGAAGGAGATGGGGTTGATCTTAGGGAGGGAAGCGAAGAAGGTGTTGAGCTTGTGAAGGTGTAGGCTTGTTTATGACTTATAACATAAAGGTGAGCAGGCTTACGATTAATGCAAGCATGCTTTGGGTGTTTGAATACGTGTTGTATTAACACTTGGTTTCTGTGTTGTATTCTTGTTTGGAAATAGGGAGGAAAACCTATTTATACAAGTCATTTGAGCCTTATTCACGTCCCTCGTAGCAAGCAGAGGAAGTTGAGTGATGGAGTGGTGTGTTAGTGTCACACGATCAATCTTGACCACTTCGCCTATCATCACTAACCGTCCATGTCTTCCCGACACGTTCTTGTGATGGCGCGTTGCACTCTGCACGTTGTAAACCGCCAGACTAATACCCCAGTATGTATCCCCCAGTTTGTGACATGATTGATGTCTCGAGTGTGCGGATCGTGGGACCCAAAGAAGGTAGCATGTAAGGCTAGTTAAATAACCAAGTTATTTAGGAAGTCGATACTTGTAAAGTATCGTGTGTTTTTTATGCATGTTATGTATCGAATGTATTCGGAATATATGAAGCATCGATGTTGAGCACCATGCCCTGCCTATTTCACGTGAGGGTTTGGAGGCTGCGCTAGCAAATCCTCCCTTGGCCGACCACATAGTGTGGTAGAGTGGCAGACGGTGATCACAGTGATACTTCACTGGTCGCCTAATTCTTATCCTAGGCCGTCCGTCCGAGCTGGCGAAGTTGGACGGACGAGATGACTTGCGACCCACATCTGCGACCCTCGGATTAGGGTTTAGGAGATGCACGAGTGCACTCCTTCAGCTTGGTCGAATCCAAGCATGGAAGACGTTTCATGGAGGACCGATCAGGCATGCGTGTAGACGGCATGCTAATGTCCATGTCCATGCTTCACTATCCCACGAAGGTTTGATCTAGGCTAATCGAATTTACCGATGAAGTTGAGAGGCTGAGATCGATTTGCGACAGAAATCCTATGCCGCAAAGGATTCTTAAAGAGGCGCGGTATGCCACCTTCAAGGCATGCGTTTCGAGACGACCAAGATTGGCCGGTCTCGGCCGTTTGGTCCGGCATATAGGTGGTAGGCTGGTATTCACGCCTATACCTGACTTTCCCATGGAAACGTGATCTAAGCCACTCAATTTGTCTAGCAAAGTTGAGTGGTCGAGATCAGTTTGTGATTTTGGAAGCGTGACCACGCTAGTTTGGGCGTGCGTTTTGGAGAAACCAGGCATGGTATACCTTGATCGATCGGGTGAGGAGATATATGGTTCCATGGTGATCATGTTGATGCTCACTGGACCTGCTCAATTGTCTTCTAAGCCCTTCATTCGATCAGGAAAAATAAAACGCTCGTGATCGATACAAACCCTAATTAGGGTTTTGACCAGCTGAGCTTCATGCATTGTTTTGCACGCACGAATTGGGACAACCAAACATGGTTGGTCTTGACCGATTGTTCATGTGTGTAGGCGGGCCCATGGTAATTGTGTTGACATTATTTGAGCCTTATTCACGTCTCTCGTAGGAAGCATAGGAAGTTGAGTGATGGAGTGGTGTGTTAGTGTCACACGATCAATCTTGACCACTTCTCCTATCATCACTAACCGTCCATGTCTTCCCGAAACGTTCTTGTGATGGCGTGTTGCACGCTGCACGCTGTAAACCGCCAGACCAATACCCCAGTATGTATCCCCCAATTTGTGACATGATTGATATCTCGAGTGTGCGGATCGTGGGACCCACAGAAGGTAGCATGTAATGCTAGTTAAATAACTAAGTTATTTAAGAAGTCGATACTTGTAAAGTATCGTGTGTATTCTATGCATGTTATGCATCGAATGTATTAGGCATATATGAAGCATCGTTGTTGAGCACCATGCCCTGCCTACTTCACGTGAGGGTTTGGAGGCTGCGCTAGCAAATCCTCCCTTGGCCGACCACATGGTGTGGTAGAGTGGCGGACGTTGATCACGGTGATACTTTACTGGTCTCCTAATTCTTATCCTAGGCCGTCCATCCGAGCTGGCGAAGTTGGAAGGACGAGATGACTTGCGACCCACATCTGCGACCCTCGGATTAGGGTATAGGAGATGCGCGAGTGCACTCCTTCAGCTTGGTCGAATCCAAGCCTGGGAGACGTTTCATTGAGGACCGATCAGGCATGCGTGTAGACGGCATGCTGATGTCCATGTCAATGCTTCACTGTCACATGAAGGTTTGATCTAGGCCACTCAAATTTACTGATGAAGTTGAGTGGCTGAAATCGATTTGCGACAG
This sequence comes from Papaver bracteatum, assembly GCA_023529315.1. NCBI lineage: Eukaryota > Viridiplantae > Streptophyta > Magnoliopsida > Ranunculales > Papaveraceae > Papaver > Papaver bracteatum. The sequence continues at coordinate 1,163,613 of JAJJWX010001167.1, forward strand.
AAATCCTATGCCGCAAAGGATTCTTAAAGGGGCATGGTATGCCACTTTCAAGGCACGCGTTTCGAGATGACCAAGCTTGGTCGGTCTCGGCCTTTTGGTCCGGCGTGTAGGTGGTAGGCTGGTATTCACGCCTATACCTGACTGTCCTATGGAAATGTGATCTAAGCCACTCAATTTGTTTGGCGAAGTTGAGTGGTCGAGATCAGTTTGTGATTTGGGAAGCGTGACCACGCTAGTTTGGGCGTACGTTTTGTAGAAACCAGGCATGGTATGCCTTGATCGGTCGGGTGAGGATATAGATAGTTCCATGGTGATCATGTTAATGCTCACTGGACCTGCTCAATTGTCTCTTAAGACCTTCATTCGATCAGGAGAAAATGGACACTCGTGATCGATACAAACCCTAATTAGGGTTTTAGGCGGCCATGCTCCATGCATTGTTTTGCACGCACGAATTGGGACAACCAAACATGGTTGGTCCTGAACAATTGTTCATGTGTGTAGGCGGGACCACGGTGATTATGTTGACATGCTATGGGCCATTTGAATCTACATTTACACCCTCCATCCATGCCTGCGAAGATGGATGGTTGAGATCGTTTTGCGACAAATGTAATGTGCCGCAAACCCTAATTTAGGGTTTCTTGTCCATTTCGCTTGGTTTGGTCGGTTTGGCCAGCTTTGCCACCCCTTTTGGGGAGGCCGACCATGCGGGGCCTGCGTTGGGTCGGCAGTGAATATTCCAATACCTGCTTGGGGGTATTGGATTCGATCTGGACCATACAATCATGCTGGTGAAGTTGGATGATCATGATCGTTTCTACACTGATATGGACAGTCTAGATGCTCAATCGGGCTAGTATAACACACCGAGAGTTATAGGTTGTACTGGAATTTCGTGCATGACTCACTATTGGTACTTGGATATTCATGCTACTCTGCTGCGAGTAACAATCAGTCATCATGCCGCACCAACAATGAGAGTTCATCTAGGAACATCACAGGAAATACAAGGCGTTTTATGTAGGCCTGTCAATATTTGTCCGATATCCGGGATCCGTTTCCGATTATTCGATATCCTATAGGATTTTATCCGTTGTATCGGATATCGGATATAATATGTTATCGGATATTTCTTCCTTAACATATCGGAATCAGAATAAGATATATCCGTTTGTTTAGATATCCGATATGTTAAGGACGTAATTGTAATTTTTCTAAACCCTTATTTCCCCTACTAATTGATGGCTGATTTTCTTTTAATGTTCAGGTTGATAAGTTTGGGATTCGATATCCGATAATATCGAGTATAATATCGGATATTATCGGATATTGTCGGATAAATATCCGATAAATGTCAATTATGAAAATGTTTTACAAGGGTTTTTAAGCTTTTTTGGTATAACCGGATATTATCGGATATTTATCGGATATCCGATAGCTTAACCTATCGGTATCGATATCTGATTTTGATATCCTATAGGATATTATCGGATATCCGATATCCGATAATCCTTAACCTGTCGGATATCATAATTCTTAATATCCGACGGATATTCTTCCATTGACAGGCCTAGTTTTATGCATTAATCGATAATGCTAAAATTCACAGAATATTCGGGGGATTGTTGCTACATGCTCCATTCTAGGTGAATTAATAAAGTGAATAAGTATTCATCAATTATAAAATAATCTCATCCTCTACAGGATGGTTACACAAAAAATTGGTTTTACAACTTTAGCCCTGAACTAAAATCCACCATCAACATTAAGTCCCCTGCCTAGCACATAATGGTTACATTATTGTAGGGTAGGCATATGATGGTCACAGTTAATGGTAAAACTTATGAGACAAAGTTAGATGTTACCAGGAGAGACGGGTCGTACTTTCCTTCGAGAATGTCACGTTCAAGAGACGTCTAAGTGAGCGTTCCCCTAGCATGATGTCGATCTTTCGTAATTGATGTACTGGTGCGCCTGCTTCATTCGTGGGGCTATTGCGCCTGCTTGATCAAACGTGGGCTTGTTGTGCCTGCTTCAGTTAAATGTGTGTCCACTTCTTGCCTACTTTGGTTGAACGTGGGACTCATCATGCACCTGCTTCAGTTAAATGTGGGTCCACTGCGTGTCACATGTCTGCTTTGCTTGGGGATGCATGTGCCTGCTTCGGCCAATATGGGGCTAGTTGTGCCTGATCAAGTGGGACCCGCCGCATGCCTGCTTAGCTTTGGGGTCGGCTGTGTCTGCTTCGAACAGATACCAAAACCTGTTGCCTCACATAACTCTAGACTTTCCGCTTGACCAACACCATCCTTGCTGATTTGACGAACCCCGACCTTGCTGACGGACATCGCTACCTCAATACCTTGTTGTCTTGTTTCGTTCGAACACCGTCCTTGTCTCGTACACTATATTTTTTGCTTCTGCCAACACCGTCTTTGCTGTTGTGACCAACACCGGTCTTGCTAACTAACATCGGTCTTGCTCGAACATGGGGCCTTATATGTTCGAACGTGGTGTGGCTCCAGCTGTGTTTATTTCCTCCTAGGAGCATGCTTCACTTCTCCTATTGACTTTAAGGTTTGTCATGCTCTACTGGGCCCTTATGAAGGATGGATGAGATGTATGTTGAGCAATGAGTACATCAAACATAACTTGACAAAAGCATAGATTATTGATGTAGCTTGTGTGTTGAAACGACTCGAGAGGATGTTAAACTGGCTTCTGGTGCGAACGTTGAGGTGGATCCCGAGAAGAGTGTTGAAGCAGGATTCTAAAGCGAGCGTGGGTCCCGGAAAGAGCGTTGATGTGGCTCTTGAATAGACCATCGAAGCAACTTCAGTTGGAGGGAGCGTTGAAGTGGATTCCTCTTCAATTCGATTTACCCTTGTGAATTCCATGCTTCTTGACTAACCATCTCTCTCGTGTTGAAGAATTCCTTGGATGACGGTGAAGGAACTTCATGCTGAGCTTCAGTACCCAAGCATGGTCTACGTGGCTCTATCTTGTATGCCTAGTGGGTCTTTTATACGTAATGGTCGTTGATATGGTGAAGCTCTGGATGGAATTAATCGATGAGAAACAACAGTTCCTGGGAGCAAATGTGATCAGAAAAGACTGGTAGGGAGAGGCGTGATATCTACGGGCTCGAACTTGGCAGCCTTCATATAATGGTGGAGCTCGTCTCATTATTAGAGGGATAAACCTGAACAGATGGATTTCTTGATGTTGCCTCTGGAATGTAAAAGAGGGATACAGTCCCCTGCCCACGAGTATCCACTGAGCCTCCGACTTGATAGATGTTGTTACGCTGGTTTCATGAGGCCATCTTTACTACGCTTCGTTTCATATACATCCGGGAATATCACCGATCTTTGATAATACGTCTGTTCTCTTAAGTGTATACTCGTATTTTAACATCTTGGAATCATTATGATAGCATGCTTGCATCCATGTTTGAGATGGACAACGCGTTAAGAAGTCCCCAGTCACACTTCTTTGGTAATGCAACTACTTCTTATATGGGAGACGAAATTCTGAAAGCGTCTCTTAATTTTTCTGCTGTCGATACCGATATGGAATATCTTGGACGTTGTTTCATCATTGTGGCAGTCGTGTATGCGGTACTGGAGTTGGAGTTGGCGCACAAGATGTTGTATCTCGGAGGTTTTCCTCTTACTGCTTCGGCAAAACTGGTTATTACTAACAGGGCATATGTTGTTGTAGATTAGCGTTCAACATCTCCAGAGGATGACCAAAAGCGCATATTCTCCAACGTAGCACGATATACGTACACCAATGTCTGACAGAGTGACTCGTCCGGATCTTGCTCAAAATGACGCGTGGATATCGTTATCTTCTTGAGGATGCTCCCTTGAGGTATCGGCTCCAGTGGAATATTTCCACCATAGAGAGTTGATACGTTGCACCGGCATTCTTTAAACCAAATGGCAGTATGGTATAATAAAAATTTCCGAGAGGAGTTCGAAAAGATATCTTACTTGCGTCATGCTCGTACATCCTTATATGGTTGTATCCACTATATCCATCCATGGAGAAGAACATGCCATGTCCGCTGGTTGCATCTACTAACATGTCGATGTCAGGTAGAGGAGGATCGTCTTTGGAGCAACACCTGTTCAAGTCTCTGAAGTCTATGCAGCACCTGATCTATCCATTTTCCTCGTGTCTGAACTGTAACTGTTTAACCGACTTGGATCCAGGTATGACATGTAGATGATGGGTGACCAATTTTCATCTAAATCCGGCATTTCTTCGTATCTCCAAGCGAATATGTCCTGGTACTCTTTGAGAAGTTCCACAAGCTTCGTGCGTTTATCCGTATATAATGTTTGAGCCGATGGAGATAGGCCTACGAGATTCCTCAACGATTTCAATCTCATCAATTGTGGAGTTAGTGCCATCTTGCATCTGTAGTGGAACATCTAGCACTTGTTCTTGTGGTTCGTTGTTGTTGTAGCATTCCGTTGGGTGTAGAGACTGGGTAACAGTCTCCCCTGCTAATTGATAATAGCAGCGTCGGTTTAACGTTTTTCCTTTTTGGTCATAACTCGTCACAAAATTTCGTTCCCTCTTCATGTGAACGTGGGTCGTGGCTTCACTAGATGGAGAAGAATGCTTCGTCAGCAAAGATGCATCGTGGGTTTTAGCCTTCAATGATACAAGCCGGTCTTCTTCTTGAATTGATGCCCACGTGGGGAGTGGGTCGCAACTAACTTGTCTGATTCTTTCTGCGGAGGAGCGTCGATAAGGGCCGTCTTGAACTCTGAATCCTTGATGCGTGCGGTGACATGTAGGGCACGGTTGTGACCTTCCTCTGGTTGATTGCAGCAAAACGACTCTGCCCGCTGATTCTTCGAGAGGTGTAAATATGCGCATAAATTTTCCACTAGAGAAAACACTTCCTAATCCACTGACCTCTGGAACATAGTGAGACTATTGAATTGAGGAAGATCATTGTGAGGATCAGTCCCCAGTGTAGGAATCTCCATGACAGGACCACTCATATCTGATATCACTTCTTTGATCAGGTCCATGTAGGTATGCGCCACTGAAGTACCTTCTCCGGTGCGTTGAATGCGTTCCTTGTTGGCTCCAGGGGCTATCGCGGCTCTTGTGGCAATCGATCAGTTAATGTATTAATAAAAGTGAGTACCTCTTTCTGAGTTGCGGCCAAATCCGTTTGAGTCTTAGCAAGAACTTCCTGCTTGTCCATCAAGTCTGCAATGGTAATGGGAGATGGTCTTCCTCTCGTCCCTCCGGCTCCTCATCCTGATGAAGGAGTGAAAGTTTTTGCTCTGGTGACCACCGGAGGCGTTACACTTGAGGAGATGCCGGGATTCGCGGCTGCTCTGGCTCTGGTGATGGGAGGCGTTACACCTACTGGAATATCTCATGCCCTGCTAGTGTTGGTGATAAAAGTGACGGCTCTACAAGATGTATTGACCACGGTATCTCTACTGACAGGTACATCGACACCGGGAGTGTTATCCACACTAGCTCCATCAGAATTGATTGTTGATCCAGTCCTGAGTCCCACCATCTTGAAATGAATTGTTGATTGAATTTGTTCATAGATCTATCCCCTTGAAATTGCGAAAATTGAATCGGGTATTGAAAAGATGAAATTGGGAATTGGAAATTAATATTGCAACCGAGAGATTAATCTCCCACTGTGGTCGCCAATTATTTATGGGTGAAAACTATCTCTGCCGGTTTTGGTAATTTTGGGGTGTGTGGATGAGAAATAAGTTTAAACCTTAAACAAATGCACTGCACGGGAGTGCTTTTGATTCGAGAGATCAATCTATACAATTCTGGCATGAACTAAGAAATGGCCATTCCAGACTCGTTTCGGTCACAAAGTGAAGGATATGAGGTTGATCTTAGGAAGGGAAGCTAAGAAGGTGTTGAGATTGTGAAGGTGTAGGCTTGTTTATGACTTGTAACAGAAAGGCGAGCAGGCTTACGATTAATGCAAGCAGGCTCTGGGTGTTTGAATACGTGTTATATTAACACTTGGTTTCTGTGTTGTGTTCTTGTTTGGAAATAGGGAGGAGAACCTATTTATACAAGTCATTTGAGCCTTATTCACGTCTCTTGTAGGAATTGGAGTGATGGAGTGGTGTGTTAGTGTTACACGATCAATCTTGCCCACTTCTCCCATCATCACTAACCATCCATGTCTTCCTGACACGTTCTTGTGATGGCGCGTTGCACGCTGTAAACCGCCAGACCAATACCCCAGTATGTATCCCCTAGTTTGTGACATAATTGATGTCTCGAGTGTGTGGATCATGGGACCCACAGAAGATAGCATGTAATGCTAGTCAAATAACTAAGTTATTTAGGAAGTCGATACTTGTAAAGTATCGTGTGTATTCAATGCATTTTATGCATCAAATGTATTCGGCATATACGAAGCATTGTTGTTGAGCAACATGCCCTGCCTACTTCACGTGAGGGTTTGGAGGCTGCACTAGCAAATCCTCCCTTGGCCGACCACATGGTGTGGTAGAGTGGGAGAAGGTGATCACGGTGATACTCCACTGGTCGCCTAATTCTTATCCTTGGCCGTCCGTCCGAGCTGGCGAAGTTGGACGGACGAGATGACTTGCGACCCACATCTGCGACCCTCGGATTAGGGTTTAGGAGATGCGCAAGTGCACTCCTTCAGCTTGGTCGAATCCAAGCCTGGGAGACGTTTCATGGAGGATCGATCAGGCATGCGTGTAGACGATATGCTGATGTCCATGTCCATGCTTCACTGTCCCACGAAGGTTTGATCTAGGCCACTCGAATTTACCGATGAAGTTGAGTGGCTGAGATCGATTTGCGACAGAAATCCTATGCCGCAAAGGATTCTTAAAGGGGCGCGGTATGCCACCTTCAAGGCGCACGTTTCGAGATAACCAAGCTTGGTCGGTCTCGGCTGTTTGGTCCGGCATGTAGGTGGTAGGCCGGTATTCACGTCTATACCTGACTGTCCCATGGAAACGTGATCTAAGCCACTCAATTTGTCTGGCGAAGTTGAGTGATCGAGACCAGTTTGTGATTTGGGAAGCGTGACCACGCTAGTTTGGGCGTGTGTTTTAGAGAAACCAGGCATGGTATGCCTTAGTCGGTCAGGTGAGGAGATAGATGGTTCCATAGTGATCATGTTGATGCTTACTAGACCTTCTCAATTGTCTCCTAAGCCCTTCATTCGATCAGGAGAAAACGGACGCTCGTGATCGATACAAACCCTAATTAGGGTTTTGGCTAGCCGTGCTTCAAGCATTGTTTTGCACGCACGAATTGGGACAACCAAACATGGTTGGTCCTGACCGATTCTTCATGTGTGTAGGCGGGCCCACGATGATTGTGTTGACATGCTCTGGGCTCTTTGAATCTACATCTACATCCTCCATCTATGCCCACGAAGATGGATGGTTGAGATCTTTTTGCGACACATGTAATGTGCCGCAAACCCTAATTTAGGGTTTCTTGCCCATTCCGCTTGGTTTGGATGGTTTGGCAAGCTTTGCCACCCCTTTTGGGGAGGCCGACCATGCGGGGCCTGCGTTGGGTCGACAGTGAATATTCCAATACCTGCTTGGGGGTATCGGATTCGATCTGGACCATCCAATCATACTGGTGAAGTTGGATGATGGTGATCATTTCTAGACTGCTATGGACAGTCTAGATGCTCAATCGGGCTAGTATAACACACGGAGAGTTATATGCTCAATCGAGCTAGTATAACACACCGAGAGTTACATCCTCAATCGGGCTAGTATAACACACCGAGAGTTATAGCCTGTACGGGCATTTCGTGCATGCCTCACTGTTGGTACTTGGATATTCATGCTACTCTGCTGCGAGTAACAATCAGTCATCATGTCGCACCAACGATGAGAGTTCTGCTAGGAACATCACAGGAAATACAAGGCATTTTATGCATTAATCAATAATGCTAAAATTCACAGAATATTCGGGGGATTTTTGCTACATGCTCCATTCTAGGTGAATTAATAAAGTGAAAAATTATTCATCAATTATAAAATAATCTCATCCTTGCAGGATGGTTACACAAAAAATTGGTTTTACAACTTTGGCCCTGAACTAAAATCCACAATCAACATTAAGTCCCCTGCCTAGCAAATAATGGTTACATTATTGTGGGGTAGGCATATGATGGTGACAGTTAAAGATAAAACTTATGAGACAAAGTTAGATGTTACCAGGAGAGACGGGTCGTCCTTTCCTTCGAGCATGTCACGTTCAAGAGAGGTCCAGGCGAGCGTTCCCCTAGCATGATGTCGATCTTGCCTAATCGATGGACTGTTGCGCCTGCTTCATTCGTGGGGCTATTGCGCCTGCCTGTTCAAACATTGGTTTGTTGTGCCTGCTTCAGTTAAACGTGGGTCCATTGCGTGCCTACTTTGGTTGAACGTGAGACTCATCATGCACCTTCTTCGGTTAAACGTGGGTCCACTACGTGTCACGTGTCTGCTTTGCTTGGGGCCGGATGTGCCTGATTCGACCAATATGGGGCTAGTTGTGCCTGATTAAGTGGGACCCGCCGCGTGCCTTCTTTGCTTTGGGGCCGGCTGTGTCTGCTTCGACCAGATACCAAAACCTGTTGCCTCACCCAAATCCAGACTTGCCGCTTGACCAACACCATCCTTGCTGATTTGACAAACCCCAACCTTGCTGACGGACATCGCTGCCTCAACGCCTTGCTGTCTTGTTTCGTTCGAACACCGGCCTTGTCCCGTACACCATCTTATTTTCTTCTGCGAACACCGGCCTTGCTGTTGTGACCAACACCGGTCTTGCTGACTAACATCGGTCTTGCTCGAACATGGTACCTTGTATGTTCGAACGTGGTGTGGCTCCAGCTGTGTTCATTTCCTCCTAGGAGAATGCTTCACTTCTCCTATCGACTTCAAGGTTTGTCATGCTCCGCTGGGCCCTTATGAAGGCTGGATGAGACATATGTTGAGCAATGAGTACATCAAAGATAACTTGACCAAAGCGTAGATTATTGATGTAGCTTGTGTGTTGAAATGACTCGAGAGGATGTTAAAGTGGCTTCTGGTGCGAACGTTGAGGTGGATCCTGGGGAGAGTGTTGAAGCAGGATTCTGAAGCAAACGTGGGTCCCAGAAAGAGCATTGAGGCAGCTCTTGAATAGACCATCGAAACAACTTCAGCTGGAGGGAGCGTTGAAGTGGATTCCTCTTCAATTAGATTTACCCTTGCGAATTCCATGCTTCTTGACTGACCATCTCTCTCATGTTGAAGAAGTCCTTGGCTGACGGTGAAGGAACTTCATACTGAGCTTCAGTCCCCAAGCGTGGTCTACGTGGCTCTATATTGTATGCCCGGTGGGTCTTTTGTACGTAATGGTCGTTGATATGGTGAAGCTCTAGATGGCATTAATCAACGAGCAACAACAGTTCATGGGAGAAGCTGTGATCAGAAGAGACTGTTAAGGAGAGGCGTGATAGCTATGGGCTCGAACTTGGCACTCTTCATATAGTGGTGGAGCTCGTATCATTATTAGAGGGATAAACCGGAACCGATAGATTTCTTGATGGTGCCTATGGAATGAAAAAGAGGGAGACCGTCCCATGCCCACGAGTATCCACCGAGCCTCCGACTTGATAGATGTTGTTACGCTGGTTTCATGAGGCCGTCTTTACTATATTGCGTTTTATAGACATCCGGGAATATCACCGATCTTTGACAATACATCTGTTCCCTTGAGTGTATACTCATATTTGAACATCTTGGAATCATAATGATAATGTGCTTGCATCCGTGTTTGAGATGGACAACGTGTTAAGAAGTCTCCAGTCACACTCCTTTGGTAACGCAACTACTTCTTCTAAGGGAGACGAAATTCTGAAAGCGTCTCTTAATATTTCTGCTGTCGATACCGGTATGGAATATCTTGGACGTTGTTTCATCATTGTGGCAGTCGTGTATGCGGTAATGGAGTTGGAGTTGGCGCGCAGGATGTTGTATCTCGGTAGTTTTCCTCTTACTGCTTCAGCGAAACTGGTTCTTTCTAACAGGGCAGATGTTGTTGTAGATGAGCGTTCAACAACTCCAGAGGATGACCAAAAGTGCAGATTCTCTAACATAGCGTGATAGACGTGCACCACTGTCTGACAGAGTGACTCGTCCGGATCTTGCTCAAAATGACGCGTGGACATCGTTATCTTCTTGAGGCTGCTCCCTTGAGGTATCGGCTCCAGCGGAAGATTGCCACCATAGAGCATTGATACGTTGCACCGGCATTCTTTAAACCAAATGGCAGTATGGTATAATAAAAATTTCTGAGAGGAGTTCGAAAAGATATCTTACTTGCGTAATGCTTGTACATCCTTAACTAGTTGTAGCCTCTACATCTATCCATAGAGAAGAACATGCCATGTCCGCTGGTTGCATCTACTAACATGTCGATGTCAGATAGAGGAGGATTGTCTTTGGAGCAGCACATGTTCAAGTCTCTGAAGTCTATGCAGCACCTGATCTATACATTTTCCTTGTGTCTGAACTGTAACTGTTTAACCGACTTGGATCCAGGTATGACATGTAGATGATGGGTGACCAATTTTCATCTAAATCCGGCATTTTTTCATATCTCCAAGCGAATATGTCCTGGTACTCTTTGAGAAGTTCCACGAGCTTCGTGCGTTTATCCGTATATAAGGTTGAGCTGATGGAAATAGGCCTAAGAGATTCCTCAACGATTTCAATCTCATCAGTTGTGGAGTTGGTGCCATCTTGCAGCTGTTGTGAAGCATCTAGCACTTGTTATTGTGGTTCGTTGCTGTTGTATCATTCCGTTGGGTGGAGAGAATGGGTAACAGTCTCCCCTGCTAATTGATAATGGCAGCGTCGGTATACCATTTTTCCTTTTTGGTCACGACTCGTCATAAAAGTTCGTTCCCTCTTCGTGTGAACGTGGGTCGTGACTTCACAGGATGGAGAATAATGCTTCATCAGCAAAGATGCATCGTGGGTTTTAACCCTCAATGATACAAGCCGGTCTTCTTCCTGAATTTATGCCCACGTGGGGAGTGGGACGCAATGAACTTGTCTGATTCTTTCTGCAGATGAGCGTCGATAAGGGCCGTCTTGAACTCTGAATCCTTGATGCGTGCGGTGACATGTAGGGCACGGTTTTGACCTTTCTCTGGTTGATTGCAGCAACACATCTCTGCCCGCTGATTCTTCGAGAGGTGTAAAAGTTCGCCTAAATTTTCCACTAGAGAAAACACTACCTAATCCACTTACCTCTGGCTCATAGTGAGACTATTAGATTGAGGAAGATCGTTGTGAGGATAAGTCCCCAGTGTAGGAATCTCCATGACAGGACCGCTCATATATGATGTCGCTTATTTGATCAGGTCCATGTAGGTCCGCGCCGCTGAAATACCTTCTCCGGTGCGTTGAATGTGTTCTTTGTTGGCTCCAGGGGCTATCGCGGCTCTTGTGGAAATCGATCAGTTAATGTCTTAAGAAAAGTGAGTACCTCTTTATGAGTTGCGGCCATATCCGTTTGAGTCTTAGCAAGAACTTCCTACTAGTCCATCAAGTCTGCAATGGTAATGGGAGATGGTCCTCCTCTCGTCCCTCCGGATCCTCGTCCTGATGAAGGAGTGAAAGTTGTTTCTCTGGTGACCACCGGTGGCATTACACTTGAGGAGACGCCGGGATTCGCGGCTGCTCTGGATCTGGTGATAGAAGGCGTTACACCTACTGGAATATCTCCTGCTCCGCTAGTGTTGGTGATAGAAGTGACAGCTCCACGAGATGTATTGACCACGGTAGCTCTACTGACAGGTATATCGACACCGGGAGTGTTATCCACACTAGCTCCATAAGAATTGATTGTTGATCCAGTCCTGAGTCCCACCATCTTGAAATGAATTGCTGATTGAATTTGTTCTAAGATCTATACCCTTGAAATTGCGAAAATTGAATCGGGTATTGAAAAGATGAAATTGGGAATTGGAAATTAATATTGCAACCGAGAGATTAATCTCCCACTATGGTCTCCAATTGTTTATGGGTGAAAACTATCTCTGCCAGTTTTGGTAATTTTGGGGTGTGTGGATGAGAAATAAGTTTAAACCTTAAACAAATGCACTGCACGGGAGTGCTTTTGATTCGAGAGATCAATCTATACAATTCTGGCCTAAACCAAAAAATGGCCGTTCCAGACTTGTTTCGGCCACAAAGTAAAGGAGATGGGGTTGATCTAAGGGACGGAAGCGAAGAAGGTGTTGAGATTGTGAAGGTGTAAGATTATTTATGACTTGTAACAGAAAGGTGAGCAGGCTTACGATTAATGCAAGCAGGCTATGGGTGTTTGAATACGTGTTGTATTAACACTTGGTTTCTGTGTTGTGTTCTTGTTTGGGAATAGGGAGGAGAACCTATTTATACAAGTCATTTGAGCCTTATTCACGTCTCTCGTAGGAAGTGGAGTGATGGAGTGGTGTGTTAGTGTCACGCAATCAATCTTTCCCACTTCTCCTACCATCACTAACCGTCCATGTCTCCCTGACACGTTCTTGTGATGGCGTGTTGCACGATGTAAACTGCAAGACCAATACCCCAGTATGTATCCCCTAGTTTGTGACATGATTGATGTCTCGAGTGTGCGGATCGTGGGACCCACAGAAGGTAGCATGTAATGCTAGTTAAATAACCAAGTTATTTAGGAAGTCGATACTTGTAAAGTATCGTGTGTTTTTTATGCATGTTATGTATCGAATGTATTCGACATATATGAAGCATCGATGTTGAGCACCATGCCCTGCCTATTTCACGTGAGGGTTTGGAGGCTGCGCTAGCAAATCCTCCCTTGGCCGACCGCATAGTGTGGTAGAGTGGCAGACGGTGATACTTCACTGGTCGCCTAATTCTTATCCTAGGCCATCCGTCCTAGCTGGCGAAGTTGGACGGACGATATGACTTGCGACCCACATCTGTGACCCTCAGATTAGGGTTTAGGAGATGCGCGAGTGCACTCCTTCAGCTTGATCGAATCCAAGCATGGAAGACGTTTCATGGAGGACCGATCAGGCATGCGTGTAGACGGCATGCTGATGTCCATGTCCATGCTTCACTGTCCCACGAAGGTTTGATCTAGGCTACTCGAATTTACCGATGAAGTTGAGTGGCTGAGATCGATTTGCGACAGAAATCCTATGCCGCAAAGGATTCTTAAAGAGGCGCGGTATGCCACCTTCAAGGCGCACGTTTCGAGATGACCAAGATTGGCCGGTCTTGGCTGTTTGGTTCGTCATGTAGGTGGTAGGCTGGTATTCACGCCTATACCTGAATGTCCCATGGAAACGTGATCTAAGCCACTCAATTTGTCTAGCGAAGTTGAGTGGTCGAGATCAGTTTGTGATTTTGGAAGCGTGACCACGCTAGTTTGGGCGTGCGTTTTGGAGAAACCAGGCATGGTATGCCTTGATCGATCGGGTGAGGAGATATATGGTTCCATGGTGATCATGTTGATGCTCACTGGACCTGCTCAATTGTCTTCTAAGCCCTTCATTCGATCAGGAGAAAGCAAACGCTCGTGATCGATACAAACCCTAATTAGGGTTTTGGCCGGCCGAGCTTCATGCATTGTTTTGCACGCACGAATTGGGACAACCAAACATGGTTGGTCCTGACCGATTGTTCATGTGTGTAGGCGGGCCCATGGTGATTGTGTTGACATGCTCTGGGCCCTTTGAATCTACATCTACACCCTCCATCTATGCCTGCGAAGATGGATGGTTGAGATCGTTTTGCGACACATGTAATGTGCCTCAAACCCTAATTTAGGGTTTCTTGTCCATTCCGCTTGGTTTGGACGGTTTGGCAAGCTTTGCCACCCCTTTTAGGGAGGCCGACCATCCGAGGCCTGCGTTGGGTCGGCAGTGAATATTACAATACCTGCTTGGGGGTATTGGATTCTATCTGGACCATCCAATCATGCCGGTAAATTTGGATGATCGTGATCATTTCTAGACTGCTATGGACAGTCTAGATGCTCAATCGGGCTAGTATAACACACCGAGAGTTATATGCTCAATCGGGCTAGTATAACACACCGAGAGTTACATGCTCAATCGGGCTAGTATAACACACCGAGAGTTATATCATGTACGAGCATTTCGTGCATGCCTCACTGTTGGTACTTGGATATTCATGCTACTCTTCTGCGAATAACAATCAGTCATCATGCCGCACCAATAATGAGAGTTCTTCTAGGAACAACACAGGAAATACAAGGCGTTTTATGCATTAATCAATAATTCTAAAATTCACAGAATATTCGGGGGATTGTTGCTACATGCTCCATTCTAGGTGAATTAATAAAGTGAAGAAGTATTCATCAATTATAAAATAATCTCATCCTGTGCAGGATGGTTACACAAAAAATTGGTTTTAAAACTTTAGCGCTGAACTAAAATCCACCATCAACAACGGTACGTCTTTGGTTAGCATTTTTCCTTTCTCCATTCAACACCTTTCCCAGTGATGAGTTTTGAAATGCTATCGTGATCAATTTCAGAACCTGTAACCATATGGCCTTTTACATTGTAGTTGATGATTTCTGATATCATCTTTCTGTCGACATGAAGAAAAGTACTTCCAACCAAGGTACTAAAAGTAAGTTTTTCATGATTAATATAGTGAATATTTCCATTTTTTTTTACTATGTCAGGTGAATATTTTTCAAATTCGAACATCTTTCCCCAAATTCGGTCTTGAACAAATTTCACATAATTGGTCTCTGAAACCTCTGGATTGAATCTCTTCTCTTCAGTGAAGGTAGCTTCCCTCAAGGCTTAGTATCTATCAAAGCATGTAGTGTCTACGAAATTCGTAAGATCATGTTTTCCTTTGATCAAGTGAGGACGTTTGATTTTCTCAACCTCTCCAGGAGGAGTAAATTGATTCAAGATAAATTTGTCTATTTCATGGTTTTCTTCCACTAACCCTAGTTTCGGTTTCTATCAGTCTTCTCCAATATGTACGAACACATAATAAGAGGTTATATTTTATAGGAAGACTTGAGATCAAAAACCGGAAATAGCTAGTTTTGGGAAATACTAACAAAATCGGAAATCGAGACTTGTGGGGAAACAAATCCGATTTTGTATCTAGGTTTTTCTTTTGGAAAACCGATTCTTCATGGACTAGATCTTTATTTTGGATTGATTTCATATTTTTGTCCAAAAGTCTGTTTACTCTTTTATTACCAAAGATTGATAAAATTACTTGAAACTTACTCAAGAATTTTATAGAGTATACAGATACATGTTTGAACAAAATAAGATATTTGTTAAAAATACCACTTGAATCATAAATCCTATAAAATTTTAAAAGATCACTTGCTTCATTAAAACAGTTGTGAGTTGTATGAAGCAATCCACGGTTAATAGAATTATTAACTGAAAACTCAATCCTTGGAGGATTACGTATTTTCCAAAATCGTACCAATAGAGGCGAATCATTAACAATAGTCTTTGATCTGAAAATGTATACAAATATACTTTGATAGGCTATCCAAAATATATTTAAGATTCTAGATTTCACAAGAACATAATAGCCGTGGTTCATAGAAATATTAAGTAGAATCTTATGCATCTTCAAGATACTATCTGTCTCATTGACTAGTGAATCATTATTTATCATAATGATAGACAATCCTATGAAAGGATTATGTAAGTCATTCATGACATACATATGCATCATTCCTAATAGGTTTAGGAATAAAAGTATTACATATTTCATAAGTGTTATCCACCACAAACTCCTGAAGTAGTCAAATCCTGCCATTACGTTAACTGGATCATTAACCCAACTCAATTCTTATAGGATGGATCGCACCAAACACATATTGTTAGATCTTTTCGTGTTTTCCTGCTCTGATACCAATTGAAAAGGCAAGGGTACCCCAATTATACCTCAAGCTATTACTTTTCCTTCATATTAGTCCTTTCCCTGAAAGAGATTGTCTATGGACAGAGTTGAGACAATACAACAAATCGGTTTACACTTTGTGTGATCGTCTATGGATACGAGATCGAAACAATACAACAACAAAGTGTGTTTACTTGATACAAAGGTTCAGACTTAACCAAACTCGATAGGATTCACGTATTAAGTAAATAGGAATTAACGTTTGTGCAATTTACTTTAATTATAATAAAACAATTATAATGCGGAAATATAAAGTAAATGACACAACAAGATTTTTTAACAAGGAATCCGCAAATGCAGAAAAACCCCGGGACCTAGTCCAGAATTGAATACTCTCAGGATTAAGCCGCTATACAAAATAAACCAACTTCGTATAGTTGAGACCAAGCAACTAAACCTATAGTTCACCCAGTTCCGTCTGTATTCCCACACCTCCAACCTATAAACAAGTCACGTACTTGGACCAATTCCTTTGGATCGTATTCCAAACAGTAAAGGAACAACAAATCTATTTGGTATCAACTCTCTTCAACCAAATGATATGAGTTGCGCAAAGATTCCCTTTTTTATCTTAACATGAACTCCTTTGCCAGGTTCCAAGATCTATCTTATATTCAATCACCCAAAGGCAGTCGTTAAGATTAAGACAATCAATAACTTTAATCACAAGGAAACGTATTAATGCCGATCTTCCTCAACTATTCTATCAAAATACCCAAAAGGATAAATCAATTATAGTCGGATCCTCTTTTCCCCAAACAAGTATCGTGCACACCAAAGTTTGTAAAAACCAAGTCAGAAATCTTTAATATCTTCAAATCTTCTTAGATCTTCAATAAACACCTACATACAACTACTTGAATCTCTTGTGATCAATCACACGCGGAAGTCTGTTAACAATGGATTATCACAAGATGATCTTTAGATCTAACAACAGTCTAAAGATCCTTGTCGAAACCTTGAACTAGTTTGAGTAAATCTTATATCAGAAGAGAAGATTCTCAATCATAAACAAACTAGGTGCAATCAAAGTTCAACCACCGTTAGTCAATCAAATCAATACGAAAACTAAAGATAAAACGCAATATCTGGTTTCCCACCAACGGGTTGCGCTAGAGCTTCTCAATCCCAAAGAAGACTTTAAATCGAGCGGCCGTAAAAGATTTCACCTAATTAGATTACTCTCCTCTCCAATAGGCGGCTTCACCAGTAACAAAGGCAAAAGAGTAAGTCTAATGTTACGTAGGATTAGTTTGTTAGAAATGCAAAATCAAAGTATTTATAGACAAGGAAGTTTGGACACCAAGGAATTTCCAAAACCGAAAATATTCTCAAGATATTTTTCATTACTCCACCAAATTCAGTTTTCATAATTCCTGTGAATGCAATGTCCAAAAATACGATCGAAATCTCCTTGGAAAATCTTTAATTAGCAAATACACATTACTAATTCTTATTTTCCATATATAATTAAAAACCCTTAATTAAAAATATTCTTAACTTATTTAAATTCGATCTTGGGATTTACTTCCTTCTTAGCCGTTAAGGAATATCTTTGAATAATATAAAATAAGCATTAATGCACCGTGTTCAAAGTGTGATGACATCTTACTCTTGCAAGTCTTTTTTATGCTTGCTCACTTGAAACCGATTTACCACACTTCCAAACAAGTTTAGAATTGGTTCATCTGACTTTCAAGAACTATGTGATTGATCAGGTAACACTCAATCACAACTCATGGGTTTACGGTTCTACCAAAACAAGTTTCGGTTATACCTCCATGTGAGTATTGTGCATAGTTACACTAGCTTACCAAAGATACGACTGACTAGGTACTAGGTTCGGTTCCCCACATATATTTGGTATCTAACTTGTATGCACTTCACATGTCCATAGGATCGATTCCCCCTTTCCAAAAATGTGTTTCACATGTTCATAGGATCGGTTTCCCTTTCTTCCATAAACCTTGCTGCACCTCATACAAGGATCGGTCCCCCTTGTGCTACACTACACCTCTTACTAGGATCGGTTCCCCTTCTCCTAGTAATAAGTTCAGACACTCACAACCCGGTCATACCCCAGGTGATTACTTAAGATCGGTTTCACTAATAAAATCATACCAATACATAATTCAGGCCTCATGAGAATTGTTTTACCAAGAACACAAACAAGTCATGAGCGGTTATACTAATCACACATATTGGTCGTTCATAAGATATGCAATGAAGAACAGCCCCAATAACGCCTGGCGATATCCTTTTCGGTTCACAACACATATCATGAACTTACTTCCTTAAAACACATGTAAAGACATTATTTCCTAGGATGAAATCCTTACCTCATACCCATACATAATCACAACAGCATTCATATGATTATGTCGATGTCTTATATACAAAGTTTAATGTTTAAGCAAGAAACTTCGTATTGTATTCCTTAATACTATGTCTATCTAGAGCGTTCATGCTTCGCAGTTTAATGTTTTCAATATGCACGACTTGAAAGATACGTTAGGTAATGAAGCAATTCAAGTCAAATATCACTAACCTCAAGTGGAAGGATGATGTTGTCGTTATAGCTCCGCACTTCTTCACTTCTTCAAGTCTTCGCAATACTTGTAATGTCTCACCCTAATACTTTCAAGCTAACTTATACGAAGTTGACTCTAGTACATTTAAATCAAGCGACTCTTAAATGGGTTTTGGTTCACTAAAATATGACAACCAAACTTGACATACCAACGCTTGGTGGGTTGAACCAAGCAATGCTCTAACAATTTGGATAAGGGGAAAAAGTTTCATTTCAAACCTATAAACAGAATTCAACTCTCACGGGAGAGATTAATCCCTTGGCCCACAAGGAATCCTTAGCCACGATTTCAAGTATACGTCCCCGCGAGACACTGCTGGTCGTGATGCAGTGATTCTTAGCGCACATCCTCGATGATATATTGTTGGTCACGTAGGTTCTGTAGAGTGTAAAACGTCCCCGGCAGACATATGAACCAGAACAGCCACAATTTCATCATGTCTTCGCGAGACGCAGCTGATTGTGATGTCATGATTCCTAGTATATGATGCATGTCGTGAGTGCACTCAAATTAAATTACTTATTTCCACACAATTAACTGGTAATATAATGGAAGTAAGGATCGTTCCCACGAAGAGCAGGGAGATTTAGTTGTCAAAAAAAATATCACAATGGGGGGTTTTGTTTTTGATTTTAGAACAAAGTAAATAACAAAGCAATTGAAAATAATAAAGTTGCAAGCAATAGAGAGAAATATGATCAGGGAATCCTTCTTCGTTACTAAACCGTCATCAAGTTATTATATTCATCCATTAATACTATTAATCACAAATTATTACCAACCGTGGAATAACAGCTAGCTCAGTGCTATCCACTAAATTCCTTATATCACTGAGTACGGAAGCTCTCCAATACCAGACTCTATTCGTCTAAACCACCTAGTAGTAGCTCACTCAAGGTATAATTTCTCCGAATGCTTTATCTTTTGTGAATTATAGATTGATCCTAGTAGTTAGACTCTTATCTCAAGGTCCACTTTCTAGTGTTGTTTATTCACACAATCGCTACACAGAATCCCTCTGCAAGGTCTTGTGTTCTCTACTTTTGTATGAATTATTCGACTATTACTTATCTCCTAACTCAATACTAGCATTTGAATGAATTAACAAATTAGTTCAGTTGGCCACCTAAACAATCTATCAATTAATCATAAATATTCTAATTAGTATAAACAATCAATAATATGTGAAGAACTTCAAAATAGATTTATATAATAACTCAAATCATTGTCTAGAACTTAGAATTCATCCCCAATCACTAAGAAGTTTAGCTACTCATGGGATTAACAAAACCCATGAGTTTCATATGATAAAATGGTAAAGAAATAGTTACGGTAATGAAGAACGCTCCAAAACCCTAGCTTTTCTCCCTTGTTTCTTCTCTCCAAAACTTGATTAAAAATTATAAGATTCATTTTCCAAAAATATTAGAAGTTCTCTTTATATAGGTGTCCCAATTGTAGTTGTGCCCGTGCTCGAATCCCGTGTCGAATGGTTGCCAAAACTAGCCAAAATAGCATAAGCTGGTCACGGCCAAGTCTGGGTCGTGTAAAGAAGTTGGTAAACAGCTAATGGGCTTGCGCAAGAGTTAGAGGCCCAGCCCAAAATTTCATGGCTTTTCAGTTCACGGACATACAAGCTTCCGGGAATTAATTTTTTTTTCCTTGAGTTTGGTTTTCTTCCCGTCACAGTTCTCGGACAGATAACCCATCGTGAGCGATAATTTCTGCTGGGTTTTCAGTTTCCTCCCGTAACATTCACGGACAAATAACCCACCATGAGCGATAATTTCTGCTGGGTTTTCTTTTCCGGCCAGAAACTCACGGGAAGTCTGGTAATCGTGAGTTTTTAAACTCCCTGAATTTGTAAAACTCGACCAAATCTCTCGTATACCAGGCTGTCCGTGAAAATGATTTTCTTTTCATCTGTATTTTCCCTTAACTCCAACTCTATCTCAGCTCCTTCTATCTCCATCGACAACGGAGGCAGCCTCTCCAAACAAACCACAGACCATTAATATTCTTAGCCTCACTTCCCTTTCATGGCATCACTACGAATGACCATCATCAGTTGCTTCCGTCATTACTGATTCTCAGCAAACCATTTAGACTCGAGCTCCATTCTCATCCCTGCCTACTGCCAAAGCTCGATATTTTGTTCAACTTGAAACCACCATCGCTGCATGCCATATTGTCGTGATCACCGAGACAGCAGCGTCCAAAGCTCAACACCACCACTGCCTTTTATCACCGAATACATGATCGTCAACGGCAGCAGCATGTAGCAGTCTTAGTCAACTCTGCACACGGACAAACCCATTTGAGCTCGAGAATTAGCTCATCACCGAGTAACCAATATCTTTACTATCTTCTTTAACTCGAGCTGAATTTCTCTCCCTGTTCTGCTTCATTTCTTCCAGCAACAGCATCACAGTCTCGAGCTCGAACTCCATAACTTCCATGCATACGGAAACTTCCCTCTCGAGCTTCATCAACACCGTAAGCTCTCAGCCAGTCATCATCGCCTGAATTCCATCATAGCTTCATAATGGCAGTAACCAAACTCAACATTCTGTCAAGACCCATAAACCCATACCTCCAAAGTCCGTCACCATGCATCGTGATCATAACTGATGTTAAAGAGGATGGAGTGCCCCGAGTAAAACAACCGGGTGCCTTTAACATGTTTTGAATTCTGGCTTCCTTGTAATAAAGTACAGGACTTCCTTTAGTAAATCCTTTGAACATTGACTACCCCTTAGTAAAGTGGACGCCCCTTATAAATTCTGTGCGTAAAAAATTTCGCAACTTTGCTTGCTTCAAATGCCCATAAAATCTTCATGCGACGTCGGAACGACTCCATTCTTTCGCCGTTGGCTTCGTCTTTTCGTCCTCTTCGAGATTATATCAAGAACTCATTTATTTAAATGAGTTACTATAGTGACCCTCAAGCACTCAACGCTATTTGACTGGTCTAACGAGGATCAAGAGATGATTAATCCGCTAATGACTCGATTAATTAGAGACGAACGTTAATTAATAGAAATTAATCTAACACCGATTGAGATTCGAAACTAGTACCACTGGATAAATCTCGGAAAGTTACGTGGAATAGACTACTCGAACGTGTCATTCGGGTATCGGACGAAGAAGATATTATCATAATTATTTAAAGAGAAACGTTAACCTCTGGGCTGCCCTTATCAATTTTCGTGTGCCTTTAGAAACCTGGTCTCCCCATATCATTCGGGTGATTCCCTTTATCAATTTTCGTTGGCCTTATCACCAAAATTAGACCGAAGAATTCATTCTTATCTTTTCTTCTTCTTCTCTGCCTCTCCTCTTCTTTTCCCTGTCGATTCCAAATCGAAGTTTCGTGTTGATTTTATCAATATGAATCACTGGAACTTCATATCATGATGATTCTAGTGAGGTGATAATGGTACTGAGATTGATTTAGCATCGGGAGAAGAATAAATCGATGTTACTGTAAGTATGAATTAGGGTTTCATGAGTTGGTTTGAAACTCGATTTAGATGATGATTAAGAAGAAGTTGAAGACTGGGTTTTGTTGATTAAGGTTTAACTGAATTTCTAAGGTTGTTCTGGTGATGAATCGGATTCAAAACTCAACGGAAAAGGTAAATCAGGAATTAAATTGGGGTTTTCTAATTTATTGATTTTCTTTATGAAATGGTTGTTGTTTGTTTGAATTATTACATGGGTTTGTTTTGATTTGAAGTTAAGATGTTCATATAGGGTTTAATTTTAGTTATGAGCAGTTCAATTTGAGAGTTAGGGATTTTGTAAATTAGGGTTTGAATTTATAATTGGGATCAATTGAAGGATACGGGAAAGGAGAAGAATTGGTGTTTTGAGTATGATTAGCTGTAAAGCTTAGTTACAGAGTTTAAGGAATTATAATTTTGTAATAGAGAAGATGTGAAGTTGAGCGCTAATGTTGATGCTGGTTGTGTTGAGGTTACATGGAATTGTGATGTTGATGTGGGTGTTAATGAAAGATGAATCACTGAATTATTAAGTTTGTGTTGTTGTTGAATAAGAATTAAGATTGGTTAAAGTAGGGGAATCTCAGGTGAAGAATTATAGCTAAAAGTGGTGGTGGTGTATGTGTTTATGTTGATTTTGGCGTTATATGTGTAAGTGGAATTGATAACAAGAGAATGATATCTGTGAACTGTGGAAGTGGTTGGTATGATTGCAGATTATTCTAATGTTGAGTGAAGTTGAACTACTAATGGAGTTGGTGGTTTTGAAATGGTTGAACTGAGTTCAATGTGATGGTGATGTAAGGTACAGGGGGGTGAAATGTGTAAACTCAGGAAGAGTGGTTTTTGTTGCTGTGATTGTATTTGAGAGTTCTAGAGTCGCATTTGCATATTAGTGACGTCTGGTGGTGCTGTGGTCCTATAAAATCATCACGAACTTTATTAAATTGATCACGTGTAAATAATAGAATAACAAGATACAAACGTCTTACATAAGTTTGATAGATCCATCGAGCCCAAGAGTCTTTATACGAAAATAAAAGTTGCGGGTTTATAGGTTGACCCCAATATTTTCCATCATTTCTGTGAGGAATTAAGTCTAATGTATCAGGGAAGTGAGGTGGGGGTGCCTTTTCATCATTAGTTTGTCCTAAGCCACCTTCTTGTGAAGATGAGCCACCTGCTTGTTCCAGTTCTTGTGGAGTTTGATTCTCATCATCATCATCATCAGTGTGAGTTGAGACACCTGTAGTAGCCGCTATTCCTTTTCCTTTGTCCTTTTTTGGTGCGTGAGACCTATGTTCCAACACGTTAAACGGATTTATATAGTGCATGCCGGCATACAAAATGAACACACACAAAACCGGCATTCACGGCTTAATACTATTCTATGCCGATTTAATTCCGGCATTATATCAAATAATACGAAGATGCCGGTTTTTGTTGAATTATATCCAGGAATTTAAAAAATTTAGGGAACAAAAACCGGCATTGTATGTTACCATACCGTGAACGCGGAACAATTACACGGCATACCAAATAGTAATTTTTGGAATGCCGGTTTTCTGTAATTTTTTACCCAAAACTTAACATTTTTTTTTTGGTTTTTCAAATTGAACTCAATTGACTAGAATGCAATTTCAAAACCCTAAAAAGATATTTTAATCCATCATGAACTCCTATCAAGTTTCACTTTGTGTTGTATATTATTGGATAAACCCTAAAACTACTTCAATTCAACGGGAGACTTTGTGTTATACATGACTTACCGAATCAAATCATAGTTACTTCCGCCTCACCAGGAGACTCTTCAGAGTTTGTTGCGCATCAACAGGTATTTCTGCATTGGGGTTATCACGAGATTTGCGACGAACCATTGTTTTGGTATAATAGATGAAAAAAATAGGGAAAGATTGAATAGAACGAATAGTTTTCTTTCCAAAACCGTCACTTATATAGCTTTGGAAGTTTGAAGCCGTCATTAAAGAAACCCACGATTTTGTAACCTTCCAATGACTCATTAAATATTTGGAAACCGTCATATTTGGAAACCGTCAAACAAATTGAATGAAATTGTAACCGTAAAAAAAGTTGAATGAAATTCTAACCGTCAACCAAGTTGAATGAAATTTTAAACGCCAGAATACCGGCATTGACAATTACATACCGGTGATGCCGGCATTACAAGTTCATTATTTTTTTTAACTTCTTAGTGTGGTAAACCGGCATCTTTCGTAAACATATACATGATGCCGGTTTTAAGATTTCATAACTTCTTATTTTTTTAACTCATAGCTGTTGCTGGTATTTGAACGAAATTTCACGAAATAAACATCATTAACCACAAACATAAGATCTCAAGCATTTTCCAACTAACATCATTTAAGGGAATAACGTTACACATAGAATTAAAGATATCAATAGTAATACAGTTTAAAATAATTTATTGGAATTAGATTGAACAAGCAAAGCAGCTTCGAAATGCCTAAAAGGCTCTTGTCTCCACTTCGTATATGCATCCTGAGCTTTATACCTATCACCACCGTATCTTGATAGGAATTCGTTGTATTTGAGACATGATTTGATGACTGCAGTTGTTCGAATGCGTACTATTTGATCAGCGTATTCAGTTTTGCGTTTCTTACCGTTAACCGTGTAATGCTTGTAAGAACCATTCATTACAAGGCCCCAAAACACTTCTGACGGGCGTTCATCCTCCGCCAAATCCAATACTAAGTAGTAATTCCTAATCCATTCTGTTTCCTCCTCAACATCTGCTTCTATCTTAGCTTCTTTTTGATGTTTAACCTCTCCCAGAGCTTCCGCTCTGATGTTATCTATTTTTTGACGATAACGTTCAATCTTTGCTTCCTCTTTTTCTTCTCTCTTCCTTTTACTTATCTCTTCCTCCATTGCGACAATTGAGTTGGTGGTTTCTTCCTTCCTTCTTAGTTTTTATAGTATTGTGGCAATGGAGTTGGTCGTGGTTGATGATTGAATTCCTGTCGGAGTGGACAATATGCTCCTCAAACGTTTTTCTTTTTGAGGGAATTGATGAACTTGGCAAAGCGGTGAGTAATAATCCATTGGAGATATATCTGTGAGGTATCAAGTGCAATGGGTGTATCCATTCCTTTAAATAGATTTAGTCATAACGGCTCTTTTCCACTTTAGTAACGGCACAATAAGAAACTCAGATCCCACGCCGGAACTAATGTTTTTACGGAGTATGGTTTAAAAAACTAGCCGTTAGTTATTCAATGCCTGAAATCGCAGACAATGGATGAAGTAAAACTACGTCAAGATATGTTTCCGGCACTCAACGTAATACAACGATGATGCCGGTTTTGAGGAAATTATATTCAGGTTGAGGAACCAAATATAACTACTATACCGGCATACAATGTTTAATAAATTCAATGCCGGTTTTGGGAACAGTTCCATTAGGAGATAATTAAAGAGTTTTTTAATACCGGCATTCTTAAAATGAATATTCATATGCCGGTTTTCTGTCACTTATTTAATAGTTTTTGGAGATTTTGAATACCGGCGTAGACCTTAGCAAACACAACAATGTCGGTACATGTCTGATTTTGAATTTTACTATGCCGGTTTGTGAAACCTGATGAATTCAGAAATGCCGGTATGTGTAATGGTATTTCAAACAATGAGCTGTCCTATGCCGGAACATTTTAACTTTCAAACCAAAACTATAATCATGTTCAACATAAACCAAAGTAAATAAAGAGTTAACCCACAATATAAACCAAAACAAGTTTGAAATTGTTTTTGACGTAACCATAAAACTAAAGAGTTAACCATCGCTAATTAGTATTTTGTTTCTTTTGGGTTGGCGCCTTCCTTGTTTCCCCATACATAGCTTTGACAAGTAGGGTCGGTTTCTTCAATTCTATGAAGCTTTTCCTCGAGTTCCTTGATTTCTTGAAGAGATAGCACAACTCCATCCTTATGCTTGCAACCTAACATCTTCGTAACCTTGCCAAGTCGACGTCGCTAGTTTAATACATCAAATACATAATCAGGATATATATTAATATATGATTATGTTTACATTTAATAACTATAACCAATTAAGAAAACTTACCACCATTCCGAGAGTCTTGAGAAGTTGGGCCATCGTAGGTGGTGGAGGTGGAGGAATTTCAACAGGAGGGTTTTCTTGGTGTGGAGATTCCACGGAGGGAGGGCGCACGACATAAGGATGTGACCATTCCAGGTAATCCCTCATATAGCTGTCATCAACTTCATAACCATTTTCCGCAAGCTCCCACTTACTAATATCTACCAAACGACGTGGGTCTCTTTCCCTCCAATGTGTTGGTTCCGGTTCTGGATCATACACTACATGCAACTTGTTCGGAGTTGAATTGCACCGAGAAAAGTAAAGAAGATAATTATCATCAGAGGTCGACCAAAAACGGGATAATTGTTTAAATCCATGTTGGCGCATCACACGGCATGGGTCGGCCATGATGTATCCTCTTGGGTGGTACAAAGGCCCATGGTACAATGCAATATCTCTTGGGATTTGACGGTATCCTCTAATCTCCTTATAAGTGTCGAACACAACGTCTTCCTTCCTCATAGCATCCAGAGACAATCTCATATCGATGACTCGACATTTGTTACCGGGCTTCGGATTACTGTGAAACTCGAACCTCTGAGCTCTAGGGATATCGGGTTCAGGAAGGTCTTTGATCTTCAAGAATGGGCAGTCCTTGAACAAGGTTGGGAAGTGTTCATAACACCACACCTAATCCAATGTGAACAATATACATGTGAACAAAAGTTAAATAAATACATGTGAACATAGATTAAAAAAAATTGTACCTAGAGTATAGTGAAATTCCCGACAAATTGGTTTGTTTTAGCCAATGAAGCCCTTCTCATCTCCGCCATCAAATGTGCCATGACCGCGGTGCCCCAAGAATATCCACACACACCTTCCAACGGGTCAAGGTACTGGAGAAATTTTGCACTTACCCGGTTGCCATTATGTCTGTGGAATTCCTAGTGCCCAAGAGGTATAATAGGTACGCGGCGGCGGCCAGATAGCGAATGCGTGTGGTCCCATCCAGCCTCCAAGCTTCTATCCTTTGTATTTTCAAACATCTTCTTAAGCATCGTCAGCTTGAATGTCTTCGTCTTACTTCCGTTCGATGCTACATAAAAGCTATCCGAAGAAGTTTTGAAGTCCCAACCAAACAACTTTTCAGTAAAATCGTGCAAATTCAGCCAATCTAGGTCCCGAGACTCAACTCCTTCTGAAATTGATTTTCCGATAACATTCAAGCCTAGAATGGCATAAGCATCTTCAGGAATCAAGGTCATCTCCCCGAACGGGAAGTGCATTGTATCGGTTTCACCATGATACCTTTCGACAAAGCAATTGACGGTGACAAAGATCTGGATTCAAGTAATTTTCAACCAAAGAATACAAACCCGAGTTCCTTACTAATGTTTGGACATCTTCATGTTCCAACGACAATTTCCACTCAGCCGCGGCTTAGTTTCGGCAAACACGCACAGCCTTAGTATGATCCTACAAATAAGACATAATACGATTAAGAGATAATGTAAAAAATAAAACAATGCACATGCACAAAATAAAAAATACTTACATAAGTTTGAAAGATTGTACGAGCCCAAGAGTTCTTGTATCCAAAGAGTACTTTCGGTTCCGGAGCTTGACCCCAAATTTTACCATCATCGCGGTCGGGTATCATGTCATCAATGTGAGGAAGGTGACAACCTTTAACTTTGTGTTTGCCCTTGCCCTTTCCTTGTGTTAGTTGTTGACTAGTCTCACCAACTTCGGTTTGGATTGCTAATTAATAGAGAAGATGTGAAGTTGAACTGCTAATGTTGATGCTGGTTGTGTTGAGGTTACATGGAATTGTGATGTTTATGTGGGTGTTAATGAAAGATGAATCACTGAATTATTAAGTTTGTGTTGTTGTTGAATAAGAATTAAGATTGGTTAAAGTAGGGGAATCTTAGGTGAAGAATTTTAGCTAAAAGTGGTGGTGGTGTATGTGTTTATGTTGATTGTGGCGTTATATGTGTAAGTGGAATTGATAACAAGAGAATGATATCTGTGAACTGTGGAAGTGGTTGGTATGATTGCAGATTATTCTAATGTTGAGTGAAGTTGAACTACTAATGGAGTTGGTGGTTTTGAAATGATTGAACTGAGTTCAATGTGATGGTGCTGTAAGATACAGGGGGGTGAAATGTGTAAACTCAGGAAGAGTGGTTTTTGTTGCTGTGATTGTATTTGAGAGTTCTAGAGTCGCATTTGCATATTAGTGACGTCTGGTGGTGCTGTGTTGATGTTTCTTAGAGTTGGTAATGCCGAGATTAGCTTGTATGAAGTTGAGTTGGTAATTGTAGAAAATGAGAAAGCTTGGAACTGCATTTCTTGCAGGTAAACTTTACTAGTATTTGTAATTAGATTTGAAGTTGTTTGAATGAATGAATTGTATAGTGAAGCTGTTTGAACTTCTGTTCTTAAGACTTAGGCATGTTAATCATCCCAGTCAGTGTAGCTGACTCATTCTAACTAGCTGGCTCAGTTGTCTGACTGAGTTGAATCGTATTGACCCAATGAGTTTCCCTGTTTTGACCAGTGTTGACTCAGTTGACCGAGTTAGACAATTGACCTGACCTTAACTGTTGACCCTTGACCGAGACTTGGACTTTGACCTAGACTTAAGACGTTGACCGTCAGTTGACAAGTGGAATGTTAGTGACCGTTTGTTGACCATATGGACTGGGCCTTAGTTATTGGGATGTTTTATGAGACTTGGGCTTAAGGACGTTTCTTAATTAGACATCTTGGACCTTTTGTGGTCTGAATTAGCATCCGATTCCTTGTACAAAGTTGTAGATATTCACAAGACTTATCTACGGACTATAGTATCAATCTAATTGGATTAGTAAACTCTTAGTTATAATAAAGATAGAGAATAAGATACCATAATGGGCTTAGGTCAATTATATAAACTTGTATGATTCTTGTGTGTGAGCCTTTTGGCTAGATTCTTAGGTTTCTTGTGTGATTAACAGTTAGTCTGTCTTACCAAATGGTCGATTCAAAGCATGATCCAGTGGATCTTGGATCTCGAGGTAGGCGTGGCTGGTCATCTAAAAGGTGTGGGAATGCATTTAACAGTTTTGTAATCATTGTTATTTCTTTTACGAAAGTCTTTGTTTTATGAACTCATGCATTGTCTATTTCTTAATTGCATTGTCTATTCGCATATTTCATGCTTTGTTTATCTTTATGATTGTCTATGGGAAATGAGAATTTCCATCTATGGTATATTGGATACTGCTCCTTCAGAATTATGGCTAGGGCGATACACCACAATATTAATAATAGGTGTGGAAATGGGCATCAATATTACGGGTGTGTATACTAAACACCACAGACTAACTTGTCTTTATTTTCAGGTATGTAAATGTCACCGCAGAAATTATAAGGTGTGTAAATGTCACCGCAGAAATCTAAAGGAGGAGTTTAGATCCATATACATGTTTGTTTATTTCAGTGGCTTTGTTATCTTTTAATGTTTGGGAAAACATGTAATGTTTTCCAACTCTGTTTTCCAAATCTTTTATTTTAAATCTGCATATGATTACTTAGAAGTTAAATGTTAATTATTCCCCATTTCAGTTTCAGTGACAGAGCAGAGTTGCGTAGCGAAAGCTTCGAGAAGTTAACTTCGTTATTTGTTTACATCCTGATATGTTGATTGTGTTGTATATTCTTTTGTAAACCAAATGATTATTTTATATATATACTTGGAGAGGAATTATTGTATATATGTTTCTGAGCGGGGTTAGTTTTGGGTTAAGTTTTGTATCACATTTCTTAATTGAATGCTTAAGTACATGCTTTAGATTTTAGTGCCTCTTTATTTAGTTAAATTGTTGGTTTAGTCAGCTGCTAGCTTAGGGGGCGCTACAAAGTTGGTATCAAAGCTCACTATTAGATCTTATATGGGAATAGCCAGTGCCAGTTAGTGAACTAGATTAGTTAGAAATGGGATGGGTTTGTGAGATAAATCTTAATCACTAAAAGTTATTAATAATTAAAAGATTTATCTGATTGGTTGATTTGTTTGTTGATTGCTTGTAATTTTATTGAAGTAAAAATTGTAGGGTACACCAATACTTTAGGATTTGGTAATAATTAATCTAAAAAGTATGAATACGTAAACAATCTAATACTATAATGATAATAGTGAAATTAGTATAATTGATATAACTTGTAAATCAAATAGAAACTTACTGAACACATGGACTTATGTGAAGGATAAATAAATTATGAAGTAACCACATAAATGTTGATATCAATTTTTGGAACTTATTAATATTTGTAAGAGTAATTAGAATGATAGTTCAACCATCGACGTTAACAATAAAAATATTATAATAGTAATCATAAATCATAATAAAAGTGGTAATTTTGATAAGTAATGTTAGTATTTCTTAATTGGCATTATATTGAACGTAACTAGACTAAAATTCATTAAATAAATGTAACGATAAAATTTGTAATTACGATTAAATATATATGGAAAATTACTTCCGCTTATCTACAATTAATTTTTGTAAATTAAATTAAACTACAAATTATCTTTAATCTAATAAATGATTCAATGAATCTTTAGAATGAAACAAATATACATGAAATAGTAATAATAGCAATCGGATATTCAGTATAATATTAGAATAAAAAGGAAATAAATTCGTATACTAACAGAATCCTTCTTTATAATTAAATTAATTTTCTTTTGAAATGAAAAGTTAGTATGACAAACCTGAGCTATTAAAAATTTAAATTAGTATTGTATTGAGCATAAATTAAATTAAAATATCATTAACAAATATACAACGATAAAATAATGAATAAGACTAAAAAGCTACGTAATTAGCTACGATTAAGATTTGCAAAGTTAAAAATAACAAATTAGAAGTATATGTTCTGCATTTAAATAAGATAGTTAAAACAAGACTTATTAAGTAGGAATAAAAGAACGTGAGGTCATATAAGACTCATAATAAAGACTAAAATAGGGATCCGAATATCCTAGCTGGGTTACCCCTTATGTAATTAATTTATTATTTCCTAATCTAACCCTCCCTAATTAGGATTAGTTACTAATTAAGATTAGTAAAATATTAATGATTTGGGGGATATATTTAGTGTTTTTGAGTTTATTTGAATTTTTTGTGGGTAGAAGGAGGGGAAAAAATTTAGAGTAGAATTTTTTTTTTTTTGAAAATGGAAGATGAATTTGAAGAGAGACTTGCAGCTGCTGAATCCTTGGCTCAACTACAACAACAATCATATCTTCAATCTTCAGTTAATGATAACACCTCCCAATTGGAGTAATATGATGAACCAACACCCTTGGATCACGATTTTCGTGACCATGAGGAGTTATGTGAAGAACCAACTCAAGAAAGTAAACATGTTCAACATACAAGCATCCCCAACACACAGGTAATGCTTCAAAGAGGTCGAAAATTTGTTTTTTTTTTTTTCGAAACCGCCATTTCTGTCCGAAAAAAGCAGAAAACCGGCATGCGCGTTATATGAATACCATGCCGGAACCTCTATAACCGGCATTTTATTCATACAAATTTGAATGCCGGTTTAAAATATCCCCAAGTTCAAGAACATACCGGCGTACCATTCAAACCAAGATTGTATGCCGGTTTGAATTTTTACTTTTTACCAACCACCGAATATTGTATGGAATACTCAAAACCAAGACTGACCGTACATGACACACCATGCCGGTTTGTGATACCGGCATAGATCCTTGCATGTCGATGGTGCCGGTTTAATAGGAAAACATACAGAAACAAATTATATTTTGAACTTAAAAACCGGCATTCCTTTTTTTGATCTATGTATGCCGGTACGATATCCCCGGCATAGTAACCGAATTTGTAAAAATGCCGGTTTTAATACGGCATAGAATGACAATTACCTTGTATGCCGTTTTGAAAAACGGAACTTTAATTTACTTATCGACACTGCCGGTTTTAACTAATCCAATTTTATTTTCATTTAGATAATTATGTACAACGATCAACCAAACTCCAAACCGCTCCATCGGGATACGTCGGAACACTATAAAATACCTCGGGTATGTTACCAAACAAGTCTTCCACCTAGTTTTTACAATTTAATGTTGGGATTTGCTTGTAATCTCTCATTATTATGTAGGGAATAAAAGATGAAAAGGAAGTAATTGCTTGGGCAAAAGAGACGGCTCTTAAGAACATGTGTGTCTTAGTGAGGAATAGTCAACATTCAGATGTTCGTTTTGAGATGGTTTGTGAGAGAAGCGGAAAATACAAGGAGAATAGCCATAAGAGAAAGGGTTATGTATATGAAAAGAAGACTAAGAGGGTATACAAAACAGTTACGAGAAAGGATGAGTGCCCCTTTAAGCTTGTATTCTATCTAAGAGGAGAAAGTAAAGAAGAAAAAGAATGGGAATGTAAGGTGTGGTTTGGCCGTCACAACCACCCCGATCCAAAAGATTTTGAAGGTCACTCCCTAGTTGCGAAGCTAAAACCTGATCAATTCGAGGATGTCAAGATGATGACAAAAGCATGTATCAAACCAAGAGTGATTCTCCGAACCTTCAAGGCAAAGGATAAGATGAACGTTTCTTCACTAAGTACAATTTATAGCGCACAAGCAACTATTAAAAGGTTGGAATGGGAAGGGAAGAATGTTATGCAAGAATTTGAGAAGATAGTTTGGGATCACAACTACACGCGTATCATTAAAAGAGGTACGGACGAGAAGCCGCTTCAAATATTCATTTCGCATCCTTTGCTTTCAAAATTGTCTCATACGTGTTGTGATGTTCTTATGATGGACTGCACGTACAAGACAAACAAATACAACATGCCGCTGTTCAACATCGTGGGGCAGACATCGGACAAGGTAACATTCACATTGGCTTGGTGTTTAATGGAAAACGAGAGGGATTACAATTATCATTGGGCATTGCGACAATTGAAATTATTGTTCCCGGAAAATCGTGGTCCGAAGGTCATCATAACCGATCAATTTGACGCACTAATGAATGCCATATCCGACGTATTTCCGGATGCACAAAATTTCCTATGTACATTTCATATAGGTGAAAATGTGAAAAAACATTGTCATGCTTTGTTTGAACCCTCTAAGGCTGATATTAAAAAAAGAATGGTTGGTCAACTTGATGAAGATGTTCGTAATGAGAAACTATCACCCGAAGAAGAAGAAAATGAAAGAGGAAAGATTAAAGAGCGAGTCGACAAAGAACACGATGAAAACCATAAAAGGTGGTTGGAATTTCTAAAGGATTGGGAGAAAGTTTATTGGTCTCTTACCGAGGACATGTATGAAAAGAGATTGAAAATGTTTATTGCCATCTATAACGAAGTGTATCCAAGTGCCGTTTCATATTGTCGGGATAAATTGTTGGATAAGTTCAAGGAAAAATTTGTGCGTGCGTGGACAAATCGTTATAGACATTACGGGAATGAAGCAACTAGTATAGCGGAGTCCTCACATGGGAGATTTAAAGATCTCATCCAGTCCGGCCTGGGAAACGTGGTTACGGTCGCCGAGGAAATGGAACAAAACTTTAAGGCCGATATTGATAGGATCAAGAAGGGTTTTGAGAAAAGCTCCATGGATAGGATGACTCCATTTCTTAAACATACTAAGTTGCTCCAAGATGTTCACAGATTACCAATCCACACAAGATAATTCTACTATACCGGAACTCTATTTTTTCAATATGGAACTAAAAAGAAAACCGGCATGGTTCACAGGATAAATACTATGCCGGTTTTAAAAAAATAAACTTAGAAATTGGATATTGCAAGACACATAAAATAACATAAGCAAAGATCTAATCCCATAAAATGACATAAGCAAAGTTTAGACAAACCAAATGTAAAGTTATGATGTTCCAAACCGAAAACAAATGAAGCAAAGATGTTCACAGTTTACCAATCCACACAAACAAACATAAACAACAACAGTACTATCAAGGCCACACGATCACTCGGTTCTTGGCCTCTTGTATACCCTCTTTTTCTTTTCGCCCCATAAGTCTTTTGCCTCAGTATCTTCTATTTGGTCTAACTTTTGGACGACGTTCTCCATTTCTTTCTGGGTCAGCAACTCTCCTTTCTTGGTCTTCTTCTTAAAGAACCTTGACAAGTTTCCAATCCGCTGACGCTGTTAATGGATATTTTTAAAAATGTATTTAGTATGTACAGTTTTATAATTTGATAGATTTAGATTAATAGAATAGTAATGAACGCACCAACAATGTAACGAGCTGTATAAGTGCGGGTACAGTATCTGGAGTTGTGGATGGACGTGGTGGTGGTGGCGGGACCGCTACCGTATCCCGGCGTATAACATAAGGATGTGAGTACTGTAGATGCCCGCTTAGGAATGTGGGTTCACTATCAACACCGTTCTCAGCCAATTCCCAATCATCCCTATCCAGCACAAGTTCTTCTTCTTACCTTTCGATCCAATGTGCAAGAATTGGTTCTGGGTCGTAGCATACCAGAGTATGGCTCTCATATGATTGACATTTAGTAAAGTCATGAGAATATTTATGATATGATGTATCTGTGAGATCTTTCTGCTTGTAACCGAGTTGGCGCATCACGCGGAGAGGGTTATGCATAACATATCCTTTTGGATGAAATAACGGTCCGTTGTAAAATGAAACATTATCATGTCTCATAAGGTGAACTCCTCTGACATTCCTATAAGGGTCAAACACAACATCTTCCACAGAAAACGAGTCCAAAGCTTCTCTCATTTGTAAAAATCGTTTCTTGTTAGGAGTAGGGGTATTGCCGAAGAAGTATTTCTGAGCTAGAGCCATATTCGGTTCATAGTCATGCCAAATTTTCAATCCTCTATACCCAATGAACAAATCTCGGAAGTGTTCGTAAGCCCACACATGTGCCCATAAAATGTATAAGATAATTAATATTTAGAAACTAACAAATGTAATGATAACAATAAAAAAATAAGTAATTCACCATACCTGAATCACAGTGAAATTCCCATTAAATTGACGGCCTTTCGCCTTAGAAGCTCGACGCATTTCTGCCAAAAAATGTGCCAAGAAAGCGGTGCCCCATGAATACTTATGAACGTCTTCCAACGGATCCAAAAATTATAGGTTGTTCAAATGCACCCTGTTACCATTAGAGTCAGGGAATATAGCGGTTCCCAAAATGAACAACATATATGCTGCGGCAGTTTGTTGAGCTTGTGCGGGAGTCAATTCCTTATTCTTTGTATTCCCAAACAATTGAGTGAGTTGGACGAATGTTATAGTCTTTGTCTGAGAAGTTTGTTTCTTGTACAAATTTTCCATCGTGGTTTCCTTGTTCCATCCAAACAACTTTTCAGTTAGCTCATAGATCTTTTCCCACCCTAGGTCCTTCGACTTGTCTTCTACCTTAACCGGTTTCCCAAGAACCTCTAGTCCTATTATCCTTTGGACATCTTCAGGGATAATGGTCATCTCGCCAAAATGAAAATGCATGGTGTCAGTTTCACCATAAAACCTCTCCAAAAAAGCAGTTTGCCGTGATGGTATCAGTGGCCACATAATTTTCTATCGCAGGATACAACCCAAATGCTTTGACTATATCTTGAACATAGGACACTCATCCTCCAAAAGCCAGACATCCGATTGTTGATGGCGGCTAACACGCCAGGCTTTCCTGTGGTCCTATAAAATCATCACGAACTTTATTAAATTGATCACGTGTAAATAATAGAATAACAAGATACAAACGTCTTACATAAGTTTGATAGATCCATCGAGCCCAAGAGTCTTTATACGAAAATAAAAGTTGCGGGTTTATAGGTTGACCCCAATATTTTCCATCATTTCTGTGAGGAATTAAGTCTAATGTATCAGGGAAGTGAGGTGGGGGTGCCTTTTCATCATTAGTTTGTCCTAAGCCACCTTCTTGTGAAGATGAGCCACCTGCTTGTTCCAGTTCTTGTGGAGTTTGATTCTCATCATCATCAGTGTGAGTTGAGACACCTGTAGTAGCCGCTATTCCTTTTCCTTTGTCCTTTTTTGGTGCGTGAGACCTATGTTCCAACACGTTAAACGGATTTATATAGTGCATGCCGGCATACAAAATGAACACACACAAAACCGGCATTCACGGCTTAATACTATTCTATGCCGATTTAATTCCGGCATTATATCAAATAATACGAAGATGCCGGTTTTTGTTGAATTATATCCAGGAATTTAAAAAATTTAGGGAACAAAAACCGGCATTGTATGTTACCATACCGTGAACGCCGGAACAATTACCGGCATA
The DNA here is from genome assembly GCA_023529315.1 of Papaver bracteatum. NCBI lineage: Eukaryota > Viridiplantae > Streptophyta > Magnoliopsida > Ranunculales > Papaveraceae > Papaver > Papaver bracteatum. The sequence goes on from JAJJWX010001167.1 coordinate 1,200,150, forward strand.
CCAGCAGTAATTTTTGGAATGCCGGTTTTCTGTAATTTTTTACCCAAAACTTAACATTTTTTTTTTGGTTTTTCAAATTGAACTCAATTGACTAGAATGCAATTTCAAAACCCTAAAAAGATATTTTAATCCATCATGAACTCCTATCAAGTTTCACTTTGTGTTGTATATTATTGGATAAACCCTAAAACTACTTCAATTCAACGGGAGACTTTGTGTTATACATGACTTACCGAATCAAATCTGTTACTTCCGCCTCACCAGGAGACTCTTCAGGAGTTTGTTGCGCATCAACAGGTATTTCTGCATTGGGGTTATCACGAGATTTGCGACGAACCATTGTTTTGGTATAATAGATGAAAAAAATAGGGAAAGATTGAATAGAACGAATAGTTTTCTTTCCAAAACCGTCACTTATATAGCTTTGGAAGTTTGAAGCCGTCATTAAAGAAACCCACGATTTTGTAACCTTCCAATGACTCATTAAATATTTGGAAACCGTCATATTTGGAAACCGTCAAACAAATTGAATGAAATTGTAACCGTAAAAAAAAGTTGAATGAAATTCTAACCGTCAACCAAGTTGAATGAAATTTTAAACGCAAGAATACCGGCATTGACAATTACATACCGGTGATGCCGGCATTACAAGTTCATTATTTTTTTTAACTTCTTAGTGTGGTAAACCGGCATCTTTCGTAAACATATACATGATGCCGGTTTTAAGATTTCATAACTTCTTATTTTTTTAACTCATAGCATTCTTTGGTATTTGAACGAAATTTCACGAAATAAACATCATTAACCACAAACATAAGATCTCAAGCATTTTCCAACTAACATCATTTAAGGGAATAACGTTACACATAGAATTAAAGATATCAATAGTAATACAGTTTAAAATAATTTATTGGAATTAGATTGAACAAGCAAAGCGACTTGAAATGCCTAAAAGGCTCTTGTCTCCACTTCGTATATGCATCCCGAGCTTTATACCTATCACCACCGTATCTTGATAGGAATTCGTTGTATTTGAGACATGATTTGATGACTGCAGTTGTTCGAATGCGTACTATTTGATCAGCGTATTCAGTTTTGCGTTTCTTACCGTTAACCGTGTAATGCTTGTAAGAACCATTCATTACAAGGCCCCAAAAACACTTCGACGGGCGTTCATCCTCCGCCAAATCCAATACTAAGTAGTAATTCCTAATCCATTCTGTTTCCTCCTCAACATCTGCTTCTATCTTAGCTTCTTTTTGATGTTTAACCTCCCCGAGCTTCCGCTCACGATGTTATCTATTTTTTGACGATAACGTTCAATCTTTGCTTCCTCTTTTTCTTCTCTCTTCCTTTTACTTATCTCTTCCTCCATTGCGACAATTGAGTTGGTGGTTTCTTCCTTCCTTCTTAGTTTTTATAGTATTGTGGCAATGGAGTTGGTCGTGGTTGATGATTGAATTCCTGTCGGAGTGGACAATATGCTCCTCAAACGTTTTTCTTTTTTGAGGGAATTGATGAACTTGGCAGGCGGTGAGTAATAATCCATTGGAGATATATCTGTGAGGTATCAAGTGCAATGGGTGTATCCATTCCTTTAAATAGATTTAGTCATAACGGCTCTTTTCCACTTTAGTAACGGCACAATAAGAAACTCAGATCCCACGCCGGAACTAATGTTTTCTGGAGTATGGTTTAAAAAACTAGCCGTTAGTTATTCAATGCCTGAAACTGGCAGACAATGGATGAAGTAAAACTACGCCGGTACTATGTTCCGGCACTCAACGTAATACAACGATGATGCCGGTTTTGAGGAAATTATATTCAGGTTGAGGAACCAAATATAACTACTATACCGGCATACAATGTTTAATAAATTCAATGCCGGTTTTGGGAACGATTCCATTAGGAGATAATTAAAGAGTTTTTTAATACCGGCATTCTTAAAATGAATATTCATATGCGGTTTCTGTCACTTATTTAATAGTTTTTGGAGATTTTGAATACCGGCGTAGACCTTAGCAAACACAACAATGTCGGTACATGTCTGATTTTGAATTTTACTATGCCGGTTTGTGAAACCTGATGAATTCAGAAATGCCGGTATGTGTAATGGTATTTCAAACAATGAGCTGTCCTATGCCGGAACATTTTAACTTTCAAACCAAAACTATAATCATGTTCAACATAAACCAAAGTAAATAAAGAGTTAACCCACAATATAAACCAAAACAAGTTTGAAATTGTTTTTGACGTAACCATAAAACTAAAGAGTTAACCATCGCTAATTAGTATTTTGTTTCTTTTGGGTTGGCGCCTTCCTTGTTTCCCCATACATAGCTTTGACAGTAGGGTCGGTTTCTTCAATTCTATGAAGCTTTTCCTCGAGTTCCTTGATTTCTTGAAGAGATAGCACAACTCCATCCTTATGCTTGCAACCTAACATCTTCGTAACCTTGCCAAGTCGACGTCGCTAGTTTAATACATCAAATACATAATCAGGATATATATTAATATATGATTATGTTTACATTTAATAACTATAACCAATTAAGAAAACTTACCACCATTCCGAGAGTCTTGAGAAGTTGGGCCATCGTAGGTGGTGGAGGTGGAGGAATTTCAACAGGAGGGTTTTCTTGGTGTGGAGATTCCACGGAGGGAGGGCGCACGACATAAGGATGTGACCATTCCAGGTAATCCCTCATATAGCTGTCATCAACTTCATAACCATTTTCCGCAAGCTCCCACTTACTAATATCTACCAAACGACGTGGGTCTCTTTCCCTCCAATGTGTTGGTTCCGGTTCTGGATCATACACTACATGCAACTTGTTCGGAGTTGAATTGCACCGAGAAAAGTAAAGAAGATAATTATCATCGAGAGGTCGACCAAAAACGGGATAATTGTTTAAATCCATGTTGGCGCATCACACGGCATGGGTCGGCCATGATGTATCCTCTTGGGTGGTACAAAGGCCCATGGTACAATGCAACATCTCTTGGGATTTGACGGTATCCTCTAATCTCCTTATAAGTGTCGAACACAACGTCTTCCTTCCTCATAGCATCCAGAGACAATCTCATATCGATGACTCGACATTTGTTACCGGGCTTCGGATTACTGTGAAACTCGAACCTCTGAGCTCTAGGGATATCGGGTTCAGGAAGGTCTTTGATCTTCAAGAATGGGCAGTCCTTGAACAAGGTTGGGAAGTGTTCATAACACCACACCTAATCCAATGTGAACAATATACATGTGAACAAAAGTTAAATAAATACATGTGAACATAGATTAAAAAAAATTGTACCTAGAGTATAGTGAAATTCCCGACAAATTGGTTTGTTTTAGCCAATGAAGCCCTTCTCATCTCCGCCATCAAATGTGCCATGACCGCGGTGCCCCAAGAATATCCACACACACCTTCCAACGGGTCAAGGTACTGGAGAAATTTTGCACTTACCCGGTTGCCATTACTGTCAGGGAATTCCCTAGTGCCCAAGAGGTATAATAGGTACGCGGCGGCGGTATAGCGAATCTGTGCAGGGTCCCATCCAGCCTCCAAGCTTCTATCCTTTGTATTTTCAAACATCTTCTTAAGCATCGTCAGCTTGAATGTCTTCGTCTTACTTCCGTTCGATGCTACATAAAAGCTATCCGAAGAAGTTTTGAAGTCCCAACCAAACAACTTTTCAGTAAAATCGTGCAAATTCAGCCAATCTAGGTCCCGAGACTCAACTCCTTCTGAAATTGATTTTCCGATAACATTCAAGCCTAGAATGGCATAAGCATCTTCAGGAATCAAGGTCATCTCCCCGAACGGGAAGTGCATTGTATCGGTTTCACCATGATACCTTTCGACAAAGCAATTGACGGTGACAGTATCTGGATTCAAGTAATTTTCAACCAAAGAATACAAACCCGAGTTCCTTACTAATGTTTGGACATCTTCATGTTCCAACGACAATTTCCACTCAGCCGCGGCTTAGTTTCGGCAAACACGCATGACCTTAGTATGATCCTACAAATAAGACATAATACGATTAAGAGATAATGTAAAAAATAAAACAATGCACATGCACAAAATAAAAAATACTTACATAAGTTTGAAAGATTGTACGAGCCCAAGAGTTCTTGTATCCAAAGAGTACTTTCGGTTCCGGAGCTTGACCCCAAATTTTACCATCATCGCGGTCGGGTATCATGTCATCAATGTGAGGAAGGTGACAACCTTTAACTTTGTGTTTGCCCTTGCCCTTTCCTTGTGTTAGTTGTTGACTAGTCTCACCAACTTCGGTTTGGATTGCTAATTAACTTGGGGGAACCTCATCATCTTTATCCAAACTGTCCCCTTCATCATTCTCATCGTTCACAAATGTACCTTCACGGATTCTAAGTGCATTACGTTCACCACCACTCTCCCAATCTAACCCTCTTGTTTGAAACCCCAAACGCTTCTTGCGACCCGCATTTATCCCAGGGAGGCGTGGACTGGGAGTATCAAGACCGTCCTTTCTCCTTTTTTTAGTGAGAATAGGACCTTTATTTTTCCTCGATACTTTGGCTTTTGACCTATAACATAAACAAACGAAACAAACATAAGAAAAGTCATCACAGTTTGTAAACCGACATTGAAATTCTTAAAACAACTAATACCGGTAACATGTACCGGCATATATGTTCAAATATCGAGCATGCCGGTTTTTGAGTTTTTCTTACTGAATGTTTCAAGTGTCAAACCGGCATACACAAATTGAACTACCTGATGCCGGTATTTCAAAACCGGCAATGACGAAACCTAGATATAATGCCGGTAAAAAAAAAAAAAAATTCCTGTGTGTTTTTAGTTGACTACCGGAATAGCCTTCAACCCAATTATAATGCCGGTCCTAAAATCTAATTTTCAGGAACTCAAGCCGGTTTGGTGTTCAACTACTATCGTATGCCGGTATTGATATTTCAGGTTCAGGAAGTTAAACCGGCTTGGTGTTCAAACTAAGATTGAATGCCGGTTTTTTCTGCAACTCCACAGTTTCACCAATTTTGGCGATTCTAACCTAAACCCATGGCTAAAAATCGATTAAAACAATCATAAATGAGCTAAAAAAACACTTACCTTCTCAGAGAAGCCATGATTGGTTGATCATCCGAGTTGGATGCTTCTTCCTCTTCTAGTTCTTGAGCAATGTTCTCGATTCGTTGCTCATGTGTTTGTTGAGCAATCGATTTAGTGTTCCGTTTTGCTTTTGATTTCTTTCGTGGAGGCATGGTTATGGTAGGTTAGTCAACGAAGAAATTTTTGATTCAACGATTAATCGTCGATGAAGAATGAACGATGAGGAAGACGATGAAGAATTTTTTTTTTTTTCTAAACCTAACCCTATGCCGGTACAAATTGAATTGGGGGATATATGAATTTGGTATTTAGATTTTATTGTTTTAGGGAAAGGGCATTACAGTAATTTCATAATGTTTTTTAATTAATGAAGGGATATTCTGGTATTTTCGCACCCAAAAGACACCCCTTATCAGCCACAAATGGTTGGGGGAAGTAATTTATATCCCCCAATTAAAATCCATATCCCCCAATTAATAGTCCAATAAATGATTTACTAAATCAGTAAAATATGCATGAAGTGATATTTATAATATTTGAATGCTTAGTATTAATTTAACTTAAAGGAAAATAAATTTGTATATGAATAAGACACTTATAATTAATACCAAAATCTAAATACTATTAAGACATATTAAATCTTTATGCAGACTCAAAGTTTAAAATCATATTAAAATTTACTAACGCCAATATGTAACACGATATACTATATTACCAATTCAATCTGAATAAATAAAATGTGTTATATCAATCTTTCGTGAAATTAAAATTATATTTACAAGATTAGGGCGTAATAAAAATTAAACTAAGTATCATTACTAAACAATTATTTTAATTGTATGTCAATTACACTAGTAATCAAATAAGAAAATTTGATAAAACAATAATGAAAATGATAGTATGATTAAGACAATAATTTTCGATAGAATAAGCAAATTATAATACTGTCTAATATTAATTATATAAAATTTAGAATTATTGTAAATATCATTTGGATAATATTATTGGATAGTAATAGTAGAATGTAAATTTTATTAATAATACAACTTAAGGATTACTTAATAATAATATAAACTTAAGGAAATAAAGTTAGATCAAATCAAATATAGTATTAATAATAAAGCTAAACTTCGCATTATGATTAATTATGAATAACTGATATCAGTCTAAGAAATAAGAAATGTATGTAATAGAAATAATTAAATATTAATACCAAACGACATGAAAGAAAATAAATAAATAAATAATTTAAAGTGGTTATTTACTTTTAACAAGTTTCATAATGAAATAAACAAATAGACACACTGGAAATAATAATAGTAACAATTGGATAATAGTTATAACATTCAGTTATTTTAAAATAGTACATGAATCTTAAATAATTATTTAGTTATAATATTATGGTTTCATTTGGAATTAAAATTTATTTTCATGTAAATAAATAAGATAATTAATTCAGACTGCTAAAGTACTTAAAAATATTGTGAACTATTTACTTATTTTTACAAAGTAAATTTTTTAAGTTACATCAATTACGACAAAAGTTTAAAAACTAATTAATTTTAATAAATTAATAATTAGTTTATCTAGCACTGGAGAATAGTGAAGGTTGTGTTTTCTCTGTTCGTAGGAAGGCATTGTTGGGATTGGCCAACCTTGACAGGGCAACTGCATTCAGAGATGACCGATCATAGAAAGATATTGTGATTCAATTTAGAAAACCAATAGATGCAAATTCACTTAGAAAGATTTGTAGGATTCTTCCTTCAAGTTAGAGTCAAACATCTTGTAAGATGGAAATTAGTTTGAGAAACTTAGACTTCCCTACTTGATAGAACTTAAATCAGCATAGTTCAACCTAAAACTATAAAATTTAGTTGTAGAAAACCATATAGGTTTGTGGTTGCTTTATGTTGTTTGCGTTTAGACAAGAGATGGAATTATTCTAAAGGTGGGGAGTTTTCAAGACTAGAAGGTAGTTGGATTTTCGAGGATGAAAATGTTTAAAGGTGGGGATAATGTAGTGACCCTCAAGCACGTCAACGCTATTTGACTGGTCTAACGAGGATCAAGAGATGATTAATCCGCTAATGACTCGATTAATTAGAGACGAACTTTAATTAATAGAAATTAATCTAACACCGATTGATATTCGAAACTAGTACCGCTGGATAAATCTCGGAAGTTACGTGGAATAGACTACTCGAACGTGTCATTCGGGTATCGGACGAAGAAGATATTATCAGAATTATTTAAAGAGAAACGTTAACCTCTGGGCTGCCCTTATCAATTTTCGCGTGCCTTTAGAAACCTGGTCTCCCCATATCATTCGGGTGATTCCATTTATCAATTGTCATTGGCCTTATCACCAAAATTAGACCGAAGAATTCATTCTTATCTTTTCTTCTTCTTCTCTGCCTCTCCTCTTCTTTTCTCTGTCGATTCCAAATCGAAGTTTCGTGTTGATTTTATCAATATGAATCACTGGAACTTCATATCATGATGATTCGAGTGAGGTGGTAATAGTACTGAGTTTGATTTAGCATCGGGAGAAGAATAAATCGATGTTACTGTAAGTATGAATTAGGGTTTCATGAGTTGGTTTGAAACTCGATTTAGATGATGATTAAGAAGAAGTTGAAGATTGGGTTTTGTTGATTGAGGTTTAACTGAAGTTCTAAGGTTGTTCTGGTGATGAATCGGATTCAAAACTCAACGGAAAAGGTAAATCAGGAATTAAATTGGGGTTTTCTAATTTATTGATTTTCTTTATGAAATGGTTGTTGTTTGTTTGAATTATTACATGGGTTTGTTTTGAATTGAAGTTAAGATGTTCATATAGGGTTTAATTTTAGTTATGAGCAGTTCAATTTGAGAATTAGGGATTTTGTAAATTAGGGTTTGAATTTATAATTGGGATCAATTGAAGGATACGAGAAAGGAGAAGAATTGGTGTTTTGAGTATGATTAGTTGTAAAGCTTAGTTACAGAGTTTAAGGAATTATAATTTTGTAATAGAGAAGATGTGAAGTTGAACTGCTAATGTTGATGCTGGTTGTGTTGAGGTTACATGGAATTGTGATGTTTATGTGGGTGTTAATGAAAGATGAATCACTGAATTATTAAGTTTGTGTTGTTGTTGAATAAGAATTAAGATTGGTTAAAGTAGGGGAATCTTAGGTGAAGAATTTTAGCTAAAAGTGGTGGTGGTGTATGTGTTTATGTTGATTGTGGCGTTATATGTGTAAATGGAATTGATAACAAGAGAATGATATCTGTGAACTGTGGAAGTGGTTGGTATGATTGCAGATTATTCTAATGTTGAGTGAAGTTGAACTACTAATGGAGTTGGTGGTTTTGAAATGATTGAACTGAGTTCAATGTGATGGTGCTGTAAGATACAGGGGGGTGAAATGTGTAAACTCAGGAAGAGTGGTTTTTGTTGCTGTGATTGTATTTGAGAGTTCTAGAGTCGCATTTGCATATTAGTGACGTCTGGTGGTGCTGTGTTGATGTTTCTTAGAGTTGGTAATGCCGAGATTAGCTTGTATGAAGTTGAGTTGGTAATTGTAGAAAATGAGAAAGCTTGGAACTGCATTTCTTGCAGGTAAACTTTACTAGTATTTGTAATTAGATTTGAAGTTGTTTGAATGAATGAATTGTATAGTGAAGCTGTTTGAACTTCTGTTCTTAAGACTTAGGCATGTTAATCATCCCAGTCAGTGTAGTGACTCATTCTAACTAATGGCTCAGTTGTCTGACTGAGTTGAATCGTATTGACCCAATGAGTTTCCCTGTTTTGACCAGTGTTGACTCAGTTGACCGAGTTAGACAATTGACCTGACCTTAACTGTTGACCCTTGACCGAGACTTGGACTTTGACCTAGACTTAAGACGTTGACCGTCAGTTGACAAGTGGAATGTTAGTGACCGTTTGTTGACCATATGGACTGGGCCTTAGTTATTGGGCTGTTTTATGAGACTTGGGCTTAAGGACGTTTCTTAATTAGACATCTTGGACCTTTTGTGGTCTGAATTAGCATCCGATTCCTTGTACAAAGTTGTAGATATTCACAAGACTTATCTACGGACTATAGTATCAATCTAATTGGATTAGTAAACTCTTAGTTATAATAAATATAGAGAATAAGATACCATAATGGGCTTAGGTCAATTATATAAACTTGTATGATTCTTGTGTGTGAGCCTTTTGGCTAGATTCTTAGGTTTCTTGTGTGATTAACAGTTAGTCTGTCTTACCAAATGGTCGATTCAAAGCATGATCCAGTGGATCTTGGATCTCGAGGTAGGCGTGGCTGGTCATCTAAAAGGTGTGGGAATGCATTTAACAGTTTTGTAATCATTGTTATTTCTTTTACGAAAGTCTTTGTTTTATGAACTCATGCATTGTCTATTTCTTAATTGCATTGTCTATTCGCATATTTCATGCTTTGTTTATCTTTATGATTGTCTATGGGAAATGAGAATTTCCATCTATGGTATATTGGATCTTTGCTCCTTCAGAATTATGGCTAGGGCGATACACCACAATATTAATAATAGGTGTGGAAATGGGCATCAATATTACGGGTGTGTATACTAAACACCACAGACTAACTTGTCTTTATTTTCAGGTGTGTAAATGTCAAATGCAGAAATTATAAGGTGTGTAAATGTCACCGCGAGAAATCTAAAGGAGGAGTTTAGATCCATATACATGTTTGTTTATTTCTAAGTGGCTTTGTTATCTTTTAATGTTTGGGAAAACATGTAATGTTTTCCAACTCATTTTCAAATCTTTTATTTTAAATCTGCATATGATTACTTAGAAGTTAAATGTTAATTATTCCCCATTTCGGCCAATGGATGAGCGAGTTGCGTAATTAAAGCTTCGAGAAGTTAACTTCGTTATTTGTTTACATCCTGATATGTTGATTGTGTTGTATATTCTTTTGTAAACCAAATGATTATTTTATATATATACTTGGAGAGGAATTATTGTATATATGTTTCTGAGCGGGGTTAGTTTTGGGTTAAGTTTTGTATCACATTTCTTAATTGAATGCTTAAGTACATGCTTTAGATTTTAGTGCCTCTTTATTTAGTTAAATTGTTGGTTTAGTCAGCTGCTAGCTTAGGGGGCGCTACAAAGTTGGTATCAAAGCTCACTATTAGATCTTATATGGGAATAGCCAGTGCCAGTTAGTGAACTAGATTAGTTAGAAATGGGATGGGTTTGTGAGATAAATCTTAATCACTAAAAGTTATTAATAATTAAAAGATTTATCTGATTGGTTGATTTGTTTGTTGATTGCTTGTAATTTTATTGAAGTAAAAATTGTAGGGTACACCAATACTTTAGGATTTGGTAATAATTAATCTAAAAAGTATGAATACGTAAACAATCTAATACTATAATGATAATAGTGAAATTAGTATAATTGATATAACTTGTAAATCAAATAGAAACTTACTGAACACATGGACTTATGTGAAGGATAAATAAATTATGAAGTAACCACATAAATGTTGATATCAATTTTTGGAACTTATTAATATTTGTAAGAGTAATTAGAATGATAGTTCAACCATCGACGTTAACAATAAAAATATTATAATAGTAATCATAAATCATAATAAAAGTGGTAATTTTGATAAGTAATGTTAGTATTTCTTAATTGGCATTATATTGAACGTAACTAAACTAAAATTCATTAAAGAAATGTAACGATAAAATTTGTAATTACGATTAAATAGATATGGAAAATTACTTACGCTTATCTACAATTAATTTTTGTAAATTAAATTAAACTACAAATTATCTTTAATCTAATAAATGATTCAATGAATCTTTAGAATGAAACAAATATACATGAAATAGTAATAATAGCAATCGGATATTCAGTATAATATTAGAATAAAAAGGAAATAAATTTGTATACTAATGAGAATCCTTCTTTATAATTAAATTAATTTTCTTTTGAAATGAAAAGTTAGTATGACAAACCTGAGCTATTAAAAATTTAAATTAGTATTGTATTGAGCATAAATTAAATTAAAATATCATTAACAAATATACAACGATAAAATAATGAATAAGACTAAAAAGCTACGTAATTAACTACGATTAAGATTTGCAAAGTTAAAAATAACAAATTAGAAGTATATGTTCTGCATTTAAATAAGATAGTTAAAACAAGACTTATTAAGTAGGAATAAAAGAACGTGAGGTCATATAAGACTCATAATAAAGACTAAAATTGTTAACAATCTTACACCTAGATTATTTTTAGTCCAATAAATGATTTACTAAATCAGTAAAATATGCATGAAGTGATATTTATAATATTTGAATGCTTAGTATTAATTTAACTTAAAGGAAAATAAATTTGTATATGAATAAGACACTTATAATTAATACCAAAATCTAAATACTATTAAGACATATTAAATCTTTATGTAGACTCAAAGTTTAAAATCATATTAAAATTTACTAACGCCAATATGTAACACGATATACTATATTACCAATTCAATCTGAATAAATAAAATGTGTTATATCAATCTTTCGTGAAATTAAAATTATATTTACAAGATTAGGGCGTAATAAAAATTAAACTAAGTATCCTTACTAAACAATTATTTTAATTGTATGTTAATTACACTAGTAATCAAATAAGAAAATTTGATAAAACAATAATGAAAATGATAGTATGATTAAGACAATAATTTTCGATAGAATACGCAAATTATAATACTGTCTAATATTAATTATATAAAATTTAGAATTATTGTAAATATCATTTGGATAATATTATTGGATAGTAATAGTAGAATGTAAATTTTATTAATAATACAACTTAAGGATTACTTAATAATAATATAAACTTAAGGAAATAAAGTTAGATCAAATCAAATCTAGTATTAATAATAAAGCTAAACTTCGCATTATGATTAATTATGAATAACTGATATCAGTCTAAGAAATAAGAAATGTATGTAATAGCAATAATTAAATATTAATACCAAATGACATGAAAGAAAATAAATAAATAAATAATTTAAAGTGGTTATTTACTTTTAACAAGTTGCATAATGAAATAAACAAATAGACACACTGGAAATAATAATAGTAACAATTGGATAATAGTTATAACATTCAGTTATTTTAAAATAGTACATGAATCTTAAATAATTATTTAGTTATAATATTATGGTTTCATTTGGAATTAAAATTTAGTTTCATGTAAATAAATAAGATAATTAATTCAGACTGCTAAAGTACTTAAAAATACTGTGAACTATTTACTTATATTTACAAAGTAAATTTTTTAAGTTACATCAATTACGACAAAAGTTTAAAAACTAATTAATTTTAATAAATTAATAATTAGTTTATCTAGCACTGGAGAATAGTGAAGGTTGTGTTTTCTCTGTTCGTAGGAAGGCATTGTTGGGATTGGCCAACCTTGTGGCAATTGCATTCAGAGATGACCGATCATAGAAAGATACTGTGATTCAATTTAGAAAACCAATAGATGCAAATTCACTTAGAAAGATTTGTAGGATTCTTCCTTCAAGTTAGAGTCAAACATCTTGTAAGATGGAAATTAGTTTGAGAAACTTAGACTTCCCTACTTGATAGAACTTAAATCAGCATAGTTCAACCTAAAACTATAAAATTTAGTTGTAGAAAACCATATAGGTTTGTGGTTGCTTTATGTTGTTTGCGTTTAGACAAGAGATGGAATTATTCTAAAGGTGGGGAGTTTTCAAGACTAGAATGTAGTTGGATTTTCGAGGACGAAAATGTTTAAAGGTGGGGAGAATGTAGTGACCCTCAAGCACGTCAACGCTATTTGACTGGTCTAACGAGGATCAAGAGATGATTAATCCGCTAATGACTCGATTAATTAGAGACGAACGTTAATTAATAAAAATTAATCTAACACCGATTGAGATTCGAAACTAGTACCGCTGGATAAATCTCGGAAAGTTACGTGGAATAGACTACTCGAACGTGTCATTCGGGTATTGGACGAAGAAGATATTATCATAATTATTTAAAGAGAAACGTTAACCTCTGGGCTGCCCTTAGCAATTTTCGCGTGCCTTTAGAAACCTGGTCTCCCCATATCATTCGGGTGATTCCCTTTATCAATTGTCGTTGGCCTTATCACCAAAATTAGACCGAAGAATTCATTCTTATCTTTTCTTCTTCTTCTCTGCCTCTCCTCTTCTTTTCCCTGTCGATTCCAAATCGAAGTTTCGTGTTGATTTTATCAATATGAATCACTGGAACTTCATATCATGATGATTCGAGTTAGGTGGTAATGGTACTGAGATTGATTTAGCATCGGGAGAAGAAGAAATCGATGTTACTGTAAGTATGAATTAGGGTTTCATGAGTTGGTTTGAAACTCGATTTAGATGATGATTAAGAAGAAGTTGAAGACTGGGTTTTGTTGATTGAGGTTTAACTGAAATTCTAAGGTTGTTCTGGTGATGAATCGGATTCAAAACTCAACGGAAAAGGTAAATCAGGAATTAAATTGGGGTTTTCTAATTTATTGATTTTCTTTATGAAATGGTTGTTGTTTGTTTGAATTATTACATGAGTTTGTTTTGATTTGAAGTTAAGATGTTCATATAGGGTTTAATTTTAGTTATGAGCAGTTCAATTTGAGAATTAGGGATTTTGTAAATTAGGGTTTGAATTTATAATTGGGATCAATTGAAGGATACGGGAAAGGAGAAGAATTGGTGTTTTGAGTATGATTAGCTGTAAAGCTTAGTTATAGAGTTTAAGGAATTATAATTTTGTAATAGAGAAGATGTGAAGTTGAACTGCTAATGTTGAGGTTACATGGAATTGTGATGTTGATGTGGGTGTTAATGAAAGATGAATCACTGAATTATTAAGTTTGTGTTGTTGTTGAATAAGAATTAATATTGGTTAAAGTAGGGGAATCTCAGGTGAAGAATTATAGCTAAAAGTGGTGGTGGTGTATGTGTTTATGTTGATTGTAGCGTTATATGTGTAAGTGGAATTGATAACAAGAGAATGATATCTGTGAACTGTGGAAGTGGTTGGTATGATTGCAGATTATTCTAATATTGAGTGAAGTTGAACTACTAATGGAGTTGGTGGTTTTGAAATGGTTGAACTGAGTTCAATGTGATGGTGTTGTATGGTACAGGGGGGTGAAATGTGTAAACTCAGGAAGAGTGGTTTTTGTTGCTGTGATTGTATTTGAGAGTTCTAGAGTCGCATTTGCATATTAGTGACGTCTGGTGGTGCTGTGTTGATGTTTCTTAGAGTTGGTAATGTCGAGATTAGCTTGTATGAAGTTGAGTTGGTAATTGTAGAAAATGAGAAAGCTTGGAACTGCATTTCTTGCAGGTAAACTTTACTAGTATTTGTAATTAGATTTGAAGTTGTTTGAATGAATGAATTGTATAGTGAAGCTGTTTGAACTTTTGTTCTTAAGACTTAGGCATGTTAATCATCCCAGTCAGTGTAGCTGACTCATTCTAACTAGCTGGCTCAGTTGTCTGACTGAGTTGAATCGTATTGACCCATTGAGTTTCCCTGGTTTGACTAGTGTTGACTCAGTTGACCGAGTTAGACAATTGACCTGACCTTAACTGTTGACCCTTGACCGAGAATTGGACTTTGACCTAGACTTACGACGTTGACCGTCAGTTGACAAGTGCACTGTTAGTGACCGTTTGTTGACCATATGGACTGGGCCTTAGTTATTGGGTTGTTTTATGAGACTTGGGCTTAAGGCCGTTTCTTAATTAGACATCTTGGACCTTTTGTGGTCTGAATTAGCATCTAATTCCTTCTACAAAGTTGTAGATATTCACAAGACTTAGCTACGGACTATAGAATCAATCTAATTGGATTAGTAAACTCTTAGTTATAATAAAGATAGAGAATAAGATACCATAATGGGCTTAGGTCAATTATATAAACTTGTATGATTCTTGTGTGTGAGCCTTTTGGCTAGATTCTTAGGTTTCTTGTGTGATTAACAGTTAGTCTTTCTTACCAAATGGTCGATTCAAAGCATGAACCAGTGGATCTTGGATCTCGAGGTAGGCGTGGATGGTCATCTAAAAGGTGTGGGAATGCATTTAACAGTTTTGTAATCATTGTTATTTCTTTTACGAAAGTCTTTGTTTTATGAACTCATGCATTGTCTATTTCTTAATTGCATTGTCTATTCGCATATTTCATGCTTTGTTTATCTTTATGATTGTCTATGGGAAATGAGAATTTCCATCTATGGTATATTGAATCTTTGCTCCTTCAGAATTATGGCTAGGGCGATACACCACAATATTAATAATAGGTGTGGAAATGGGCATCAATATTACGGGTGTGTATACTAAACACCACAGACTAACTTGTCTTTATTTTCAGGTGTGTAAATGTCACCGCAGAAATTATAAGGTGTGTAAATGTCACCGCATAAATCTAAAGGAGGAGTTTAGATCCATATACATGTTTGTTTATTTCAGTGGCTTTGTTATCTTTTAATGTTTGGGAAAACATGTAATGTTTTCCAACTCTGTTTTCCAAATATTTTATTTTAAATCTGCATATGATTACTTAGAAGTTAAATGTTAATTATTCCCCATTTCAGTTTCAGTGACAGAGCAGAGTTGCGCATCGAAAGCTTCGAGAAGTTAACTTCGTTATTTGTTTACATCCTGATATGTTGATTGTGTTGTATATTCTTTTGTAAACCAAATGATTATTTTATATATATACTTGGAGAGGAATTATTGTATATATGTTTCTGAGCGGGGTTAGTTTTGGGTTAAGTTTTGTATCGCATTTCTTAATTGAATGCTTAAGTACATGCTTTAGATTTTAGTGCCTCTTTATTTAGTTAAATTGTTGGTTTAGTCAGCTGCTAGCTTAGGGGGCGCTACAGTTACACTTGGTCTTTGGCCCTTCTCCACTTTTGGATAACTTCTTTTATTGCACAATTAAGTGCCAATTCTCTTCTTTTGGATGATTCACCTAGCAAAACACAAATAAAGAAAAACAAACGTAATATACAATAATTTTGCAAGAAACTAAGCAAATACTAGCATGGATTCGACAGTAAATATATGCAAAATATGCACTTAACAATATACATCCTCAATGGGATGTTGTTGGTCATGTAGGATTTGTAGATGCATAAATACGTCCTTGGAGAACTTATGACCCAGAGAGGAGATTTGCATATCTCCTGTAAGCACGACTCACCCTATTTGAGATCAAGGATTGATTCCTAGTACATTATCGCGAGATACACTGGTCATGTTTGCTCTAGGCTCTGACTCGACTTACTGAGGTTTACGAATAACTCATATGACATCCCCGCGAGATACACCGGTTATTCTGCTCCAGACCCTTCCAACAGACTCCTATAACATCCTTTCAGGATACACTAGTCTTGTTGGCCCATCATATGGACACATAGTTGATTCCTAGCACATCTCCGCAAGATACGCTAGTCAAAGACAAGTGATCCAAACTCCTAAGCATTAATTAGGTGTACAAAGCCTTTTTGTCTCTCTGGACGAGTCCCAGCTGACCATAAAGAGATTCGGTTCCGTCTGCAAAATCTCGGAGGGATTCAAATCTCTCTGCAAATCTCGGAGAGATTCAAATCTCTTTGAAAAATATCGGAGAGATTCAAATCCCTGCTCAAAATATCGGAGAGATTCACGGCACACGCCTTACCTATGGCTCAAGGCTATTTGTCAGCCTCTCAAACACACCACAGTTAGTAAATTTAGCTTGAACTATACATGTCTATCCAAAAACGTGGATAATCTCTCTTGAGCTCCGCATGCTCAACAAAGGGACCCACAAACATAATATGGTCTTCACATGACATATGTGACCGGCCATGGAGAAAGGGAGATCATCCTCATCTCATTTCACACTCTGCACACGATTCCTGAGGAATTCCATGCCTTTTCATGTGACTCATCCTAGTCATTCTCACAAATCAGAGAATATCTCTCTATCTTGGCCAAATCGGCTAAAGAGAATATTTCTCTCTCAACACATCATCACAAAGGCTGACTCAGCTTCACACAAATGGGGGGATAACAATTAGGGTTTTGGTCTGGCGGTTTACGACACGTGTGATAAATACCCGACTTATTTCTCACTGCAGAAGAGAGTTAAGGCGGTGAAATAATGAGATAAACTCAACCTAGTTTATCCCTATTCCTGAAGAGACGGGAAAATTGCTCCGTACGACATCGAAAGCAATCCTTATCTTCACCAACTTGAGATTAGAGAATTCAACTATAAATAGGTCATCTATTTTCCAAGCTACGGGATCTTTCTCATAACCTCTCAGAGCAGTAACTAATTCTCTGATCTCTCTCTTCATTTGCTTCCCTCCCTAAGACCAGCCCTAAATCTCTTCCCCGTGAATGAAGCAGCCTTTAAACGGCTAATGTGCGTGGTTTAGGAGAAGACTGTTCGTGCTCAACCTCCCGAAACTCACTTTCAGAAACCTTAGAATCCCACTTCTAACCTCTCTCAAATTTTAGGTAACTACATTTTGGCGATCACAGTGGGAGGTTGTCCACTCATTTACAGATCTCAATCATGGTCACCATTAGGAAGGAAGTTGATTCCACCAATCCAAACACAAAAAAAACGTTCCATTGTTTCAGTCTCTGTAAATCTATTTTATATTTAGCCGAGAGAGTTATCTTTACCGGTATTTTTCTCTCTCAAACGAGTGTTTGACCTTAGTGAATAATTTAGTGACATATCGGATCACCCGAAACTTTCCCTCTATGAAAAAAAACAACGTCCAAGTAACCTATTTCCACAAAAATATACTCCTAATCCTTGAAAACATTGGGTAAGGACCAAGGTGAGCTCCTAGGGACTCGACAAAATCTTGCAAAACCTCAGATCGACATCTGGACTTATCTGAAAACTCCTTTAGAATTACCAGTAGGGATAGATCCAACAAAATAGGATCGATCAAACGTTTCCTAAAGAATGAGTAGTAAAACTGATGAGAACAGCACGGATGTGCTCCAGTCTGTCTGTAATCGACCTCACAGAAGAAGATGAAGCTCGTTATGAACGCAACAGATCAAAGGAGAAACCATCCAGTCGAACTTATCACTCTTAAGAACTTCAAAGACCATATGATGCTCTAAAATTAGAGATTCTTATGAATATTTGCTCCAAAATTCGTTTAGGTCAAGGACCCTCAATCTGATCATAGGGGACTCAGGAAGTTTACCTAAATTTACTATTTTACTTATAACTCTTTCATTATGTATCCGATTGACCTAGTTATTTTTTCGTCGGATTTTCCTTTTCATCGTTTACAGGATGAACTTATCGAAAACTTAGAAAGGGTAAAAAAAAATCGTGACCTAGTAAAAAGCATTACAAGGCCATATAGGGTCATATATCGCCAGCCAATATAAATCTTGTTTTTTTTCTTGCTTCAGAGGATCATGACCAGAATGCGACAAAGTATAAGACGAGACTAGATTCCAAGACGACGCTCGATCAATGATCATACTTATCCAAAGATATAAATCCTCTGGTCGATATGCTATCTCAACACCCATTATGTCAGAAAGAAGGGGAGTCATAGTAATTGTACGACCAAGTCTCGATGAACCTCCATTTTAGCTACACCAACGATTATCTAGTATCATTTTTCGATGGACCTCAGTTCACCCAAGATGGAGAAGCAGAGTATCTTTGCATTCGAATATATCAAGGAAAAAAAGATGTATATTAATACTAGCAAGGTTAAATATTCAAGATACTCATCCAGATACGTCTAGAAGTTCCCACAGTCAAAGCCTTTTCTCTTCGAAATACCATCTCGATAAGATATCCCATGTGTCAGAGTAGGACATGACGACCGAAGAACAATATGCAACGACCACTTATGGCTCCCTAAATTAGAAAATCACTTCCTCAAGTTGGGATGCACCGTGGGGACTTTCGAAGAACTCCATCATCAACAACCTTAATGCAAACCATCTCCCAGAAGGAAGATAGATCTCGATAGATGATTTGGCTAAACAAGTTCACACGAATCCCTGTTAAGACACCTAGTAGAGGAGGAACAACAACTTTATCTTTTCTAGGAAGATATATGCGGCCAGACACTCTACACGACTCTCCACAGATGTCTCCAACATGCAGAGTATCGCTTTCTTGACTTTAAGACTCAATCTCTTACACTACAAGGGTTTTACTTCATTTTTTCAAGCGTCTCGAGTCGATAAGAATCCCTAGTCATATATCAAACTGGGGACTAACAAAAAACCGTGCTACACACCCTTGTATGACCAATAAGAGGTGACCCTGACATCTAGTTTCCACATAAAGAATTAGAAACTATCAACGCAAGAATCTCTAAAGATTGGGACACATCGAGATCATTCAACTCCTCACACCCACATCACAACATATTATTACTCGGGGACTATGAGAATAGTGTTTGGCTTTCAAAATCGTGAAAGGGAATCATCCATGACTTAATAAATCTCGCATGTCTCTTCAATATCATCGAATTCTCCTTCGTCAGCATTTTTTTTTGTATTCATCAATTGTAACTATGTCCCGGATCATGACTGAAGATGTGAAGGTTTAAATCTGGATAGTTTCGTCCCTATAAGATGTCTTAGGGTTTCATATGCGTGCATCATGACTATATCAAGTAAAATAAGCATTCAAATTATTCTTCACCAATGAACGCATGCAGGATACAAACTAGGGTTCGCAATCAGTTTGAATAGGAGTACACAGTTTGCAGTCTACTTGGACGCGCGGCTCATACTTTAGTTACATAACTCGACGAACTGGGACAAATGGGTAGAGAATTCGACAACATGCTATTGATAATAATATCCATCCATGTCTCTCCTAACACGTGTTAAAAGGGATGATGTTTCAAAATACGGTCCAAGAGATGTCATCAAAACACTTGAAGGAATTGCTGTTATATATTTGAATTCACGAGTTTAACTTTACGTGGGTTTATCACCATAAAAACAATCTCCAAATCCTAACTTTACTCTAATAAATGAAAGTCAGGTCTTTTATATTCGATAGT
This sequence comes from Papaver bracteatum, assembly GCA_023529315.1. Taxonomy (NCBI): domain Eukaryota; kingdom Viridiplantae; phylum Streptophyta; class Magnoliopsida; order Ranunculales; family Papaveraceae; genus Papaver; species Papaver bracteatum. The sequence goes on from JAJJWX010001167.1 coordinate 1,220,395, forward strand.
TGGGGTCAACCACTGAAATCGGATGTCAAACGATGTTTGTACAGCTTATGGAGTGAAGGTCGTGCAAAGGAGGAACACCTATTACGAATTTAACTTAGGGTTTTCACCTACTCGCATATCCGATGAAGCAATCTAGGATTTGCATCAAGTTCTAATCATGAAGGTCCCCTTCCTTTAGCAGATGCAAACAGGAAAGGTTCATACAGAGAAAGTATCAACCCTGAAGAAAATCATTCAGCAAAGGCCCCTAGAGAAAATCTCTTTCTTCATGTTCAACTGATTCACTTCGGCCGATGCATCTCGAGCTACCTGCTTAGCATGTTCCAGCTCTTCATCTACCATATGCAACTCAAATTAAGAACCTCTCTGAACTCAATTCACCCAAACGGACACTGACAGAATCGAGCCACTCTCGCAACCACCTCATATTGAAAGCAAAGATTTTCATGGGTTATCACCGAGTTTCCCAGGTTTACAAGATTAGCAGAAGCAAGACAGTTCGGAGTTATCATTCTCATGATATAATTCGTCGTCCGCCTCATCCGCATTCTACCAAGGTCGAACTCGTTCTCACCATGAAGAGTACTCTAGAAACAAGCAGAAGATCAGATAAGGCTGCAAAGTTCAAAATACATAAGTTAAAAATCAAGGGAGCAATAACACATGACTATGGTTTGATTTACATGAAGATCGGTCTTTTCCCCTAAAGCCTTGCCCTCTCCTAATCTCTTAAATCCTTGTCTTATCCTAATCCATTCAAGCATACCCTCATGACTAGAGTCATATACTTATTAAGAAATCCATCTCACATCTCAATAGATACTTGTGGATTTGTTTGGGTCCACACTTTAACAAAGGATCAAGGAAAATACGTTTTCTTCACGACAAAGGGTATAAACATAAAATCAAATGATGGGCATGTTTCTTACCAAGGGAGGAAAAAATCACGACCTATACTAATCTATGGAGGGTTCATAAGGTCATAAAACTCCAAGAGATCGCTTCCTAATAGGCTCAATACATCAAGAGTTCAAACGCAACAATGACTCCTTTCAAAAACAAACATCTGCATATTCCATCTCAAAGACTTGAAAAATGATGACAATCCATGAGGAATTTTGGGGTACTTTTTGAAGCAAATATGTTCCTCTATGTCTTCCTAACAACATACCAAAAGGGTGCCTCAAACGGAAAAACGATCCAGGATATGTGTCCCCGACACCAAAGTAAGCGCAATCTGAAAAACTCCTGAAATTTTTTATACGGGATTATTGAAGTCAAAAGTATACACGGATTTGATAGTCCAAACAAACTTGGAATCGAGTCATTACTTTTGCGTTAGAAAGCCTATCTTATTTTCTTTCAAATTTGGGGCTGGGTACTCAAGTCGGAGTCCTTATAAATATTTATATTCATTCTCCCTTAGTGTCTCAAATCTGAAGTTTTATGACGAACACCTAAACGAAGAGAATCCTTAAAAATACGACTATTTATATTGATTTGACGGCCGAAGAAGTATGCATAAGAGATGATTGAAGAGAGATTATCAAGTTCTTATCCACTCATGGTATCAGACCCATACACATGGTTTTCCAACTAGATTTCAAGTAAAGCAAAGAAAAAAGTTTCAGGAAAAGACAGAAGAGTTTGGCTCAAAAATGGAATCTCAGTACATATAGAATTTGTCAATGAACGATGGAACAACCTCTACACCTAGTTCACGCCCAAAGGAGTTGGAAAAATAGTTCTATTTTCAATCCTATCTCAAAAGGGAAGCCATCATTCAAAAGGAAAATGAGTTGGAGCTAAAAGAGGAAATTAGAGGAATTTGGATCAAATAAGGAAACTTGGGGTTTTGTTTCTTTTAAAATCCCTCCAAACCGTGGACAAGCCCTTTTCATGCATGAGGAAGTTCTTCTAGGACATTGGGACGTGGTTTATTCTCTCGGAATTTTTTCAGAGGGATCAAAGTCGAAGAGAATTAGGGTTTTGACGAAAATAACCCTAATTTCAAGAATTTGGTGGGAAAGGGATTTATTCTAAAAGAGAAGGAACCGAGCCTCTCCAATTATCTTGGACGGCTCTATAAGCCTCTCTCAATCCCTTTTAGCTCATTACTCTTCAACAAAAACTAGCTCAAAATACCCTTATATTGCAATTTTGAGTGTTTTCAAAGAAGAAAGCCTTAATATTGCTAGAGACCAACCAAGCTCTCATCTAGTCATTCCAAAATCCTAATACACGTGAATATTGAGTTCTCTAAATGTTTGAAGAAGAACGGGATTGAAACAGAATCCAGAAAAGTAGAATGTCAGAGAAAATAAAGGGAGTTTAGCTAAAACAGGGAAGTTGGAGTTCACAATTTTCAAAACAAGGACCAGACATGCGCCTATCTCCCTCTCTCAAGCCATGATCATGCCTAAAGAGTCTCATGAAGTATTTCATGTCAGAAAAATCATGCTCATATTAGCGTTTGACAAAAATACCCTTAGGTTTCAAAGATATGTATTTTCTCTCGAAAATGAGTGTCTGATTAGTATAAGGGATTGAACAAGTTCTCGTCATACAAGGTGCTAACCCCAAAAAATAGATTCACACCTTCCAAGCCTCGTCAAGCCTATCCAGAGTGTCTGAAGGAGTCAGACGCGAACAAGAGGAAAATTAGGGTTTAGGTGCAGTATAAGCATGAATTCAGAATTTATATGGGATAGGAACTCCGCAATTGCAAAATAAAGTGCCAATTAATTATCATAGGATTTTACCCAACTTCACGGACAGCCTGGAAGCCGCTCAAATCCCTTCTTGCACAAACTCAGAAGCTCAATGACGCACAAAGAGAAAATTAGGATTTTGTCCAAGTAAACCCTAATTTGCGAATCCCATTCGACCAAGATGGAAATTTCCTCTACAAGACTCTATTTCCATGACATTCCCAAATGTGAAAGCCTAAAAGGATACCAAGCCCAGGGTCAATTCCAAGCTCAGAGTGGCACAGAAGGAAGAAATTAGGGTTTTGGTCAAAGAAAACCCTAATTCGCAAGTCTAGTCTCTCAAAAATGGAAATTTTACGTCATCAAACTTCAAGTGTCGCAATAGTAATGTCTCACAATACAAAATTATGGAAATCTCATAAGTCCAGAGAAGTTCAGAATCAGAGCAAACAAGGACTAAGCATTGGGGACTTCGCAAAGAAAGTTGTAAATTCGTGCCTGAATGATTCACAACCATTAATATACTCATCATAGAACAATCAAGGTTCTACTATGAGTATGGGACTTAATGTAGATGATGAAATTTGGATAAGGGGAATTTTTTTCATTTTAACCCTATAGATAGAATTCAACTCTCACGGGAGAGATTAAGCCCTTAGCCCTCAAGGAATCCTTAGCCACGATTTTTAGTATAGTCCCCGCGAGAAACTGCTGGTCGTGATGTCGTGATTCCTAGCGCACATCCTCGACGAGATACCTTGTAGAGCGTAAAACTTCCCCAGCAGACTTATGAACCAGAACAACCACAATTCCAGCATGTCTTCGCGAGACGCAGCTGATTGTGATGTCTTGATTCCTAGTATACATCCTCAATGGGATGCTGCTGGTCTTGTAGGCTCTGTAGATGCGTAAATATGTCCTCGGCGGACTTATGACCCAGAGCGGAGATTTGCATACCTCATGTAAGCACGACTCACCCTATTTGAGATCATGGATTGATTCCTAGTACATCATCGCGAGATACACTGGTCATGTTTGCTCTAGGCTCTGACTCGACTTACTGAGGTTTCCGAATAACTCATAGGACATCCCCGCGAGATACACTGGTTATTCTGTCTTCGGGACCTTTCGACAAACTCCTAGAACATCCTTTCAGGATACACTGGTCTTGTTGTCCCATCATATGGACACACAGTTGATTCCTAGCACATCTCTGCAAGATACGCTGGTCAAAGACAAGTGAGATAAAGTCTCGCAGAGGCATTAATTGGGCATACAAATCCCTTTTCTCTCTCAGGACGAGTCCCAGGTGACCAAAGAGAGATTCAGACCCGTTAAAAAAATCTTTGGAGAGAATTTGATCCGTCTGCAAAATCACTGAGAGATTCAAATCCCAGGTGAGACTGATATTTAGTGTATCGCTCGGTCCTTCGTATCAAATCTCCATGTGAAATTCAGATGCCCTCATTGGCATGCCTTAGGGAATATCGATTGTTGTTCGCTAAAGTTTTATTAGCATAATGGTCATTAGTACAATGTCATTTGTCCAGTACATCCTCTTATAATCGAGTCTATGATATTTTCTTTTTCTTTTTCTTTTTTGATATGGACAATACAGGATTCGGAACCTAGCCTATAAATTGGGAGTTCAACCCCTGGCCAACTAGGTTATTGCCAGTTGGTTAAATCAATCGATATCCCCTTGTTGGCTTGTTCACAAGAGAAAAAGAAAAAAAATGACTCAAAGAAAGTCAACAAACGCCTGAGTGATTACTGACATGGTCTGAATTGACCTCTTAATTCAGCCTTCCTCGGAGCCCAAATTTCATAGCCCGTTACAAATGAAGCTTCAGTAGTTGAAACGAGTAAAGTTCCACTACTTTCTGTCTTTCCCTTGGATCATTTTTCGATTCTCTGGAATCAAAATCGAGAGAAACAAAAACTAAACGAGAGAAATCTTCAGAAAAATAAAATAAAATACAAGTTAGGTTAATTAGGTTTTTGTCTTTCAGGTAAACATGGTGGAATCAACTCCACCATCACTGCAACTAGCCATGGCTGCTTTCGTAGGAGCTTCATTGATGGCTGTATCTGCTTTTTACATTCACAAACGAAGTGTTGATCAGATTCTTCAACGTCTCATTGAAATCAGAAAGTTACCACCACCGTCATCTAAACCTAAAAAACGACCAGTTTTAATGTACAGCGAGGAAGAAGAAGAAGAGGATGAAGTGGAAGAAGAGTATGACGAAGAAGATGAAGAAGTTGAAGTAGACATTGGCTCAGATTCAGAAATAAATCAAAGATTAAGGAATCAGAGATATTCTAGGGCAGGTGGTGGTGGTTGTTGTTCGTCATCTTTACCTAATGTAGCGATGACTAATCATTGGATGAATGATCAAAATGATAGTAATCCGATACGCTTTTCGCAATCGTCTTCTTCTTTTAGTCATATGAATTCGATTCCTCTTGGATTGCCGCCACTGCAAACTGTCCAGAGAGTTGGTATGGATTCTCAATTTGTTTTCACTATTTTGTTTTATGTAAATGGAATGAAATATAATCACTAGGATTTAGTTTCGTGTTTGATTTTATCTATCGGCATAGATTTTGTTTAGTTAGTTGAGGAAGTACACACTGGAAAGTAAAGTAATCTCAAAAATGCTCAGTGGTATAGTAAATTAGTTAAAATGAAGTTTGTAAAGTTAAACTGTTGTGAACTGAGTTAGATGTAAAGTGTAGCTTGATTAGAAAATGTACTAGTTTTGGGAAATTTGTGAAGTTGATTTAATGACGAGAACTGGATGAAATCCAATAGTTTGAAATAATCAGGGTCCGTGATTAACTATATTCAATCGCTTGGTTATTGGCTGTTGTTTAGGTGAAGTAGTACAACAAATACATTTGGCTGCCAGGAAAAAGTTCATCTTCTATCTGTCATGTTTCTTATCTTGAGACTTACAAATTCGTTTGCATGCATTTGATCTTGATTTAACTAATTTATGCTATCTACTTGTATTATTAGAGAGAGATAGAGGTTGTTGCATATCACTTACTTATGTGGGTTCTACATTAGCATTTTTCCTTGTGCTTGAACCGAATTTTTGATTGTGGTTTTACTTTTGCAGGAAGCCATCAGTCTCTTAAGCATTCTGGATCTAGATCGAGATTGGCATCTGTCGGAATACCATCAACCCCAAAATCAGCAGGTGGTGCTGCATTTGAAAGTCTAGAGGAGTCTGACGATGAGGACACTTTACTTTCGAATGAAGAGGATCAGGATCTTAGTTATGATAATGTGGATTCTGCTCCAGTTGACTATGTAAGTGCGCTTGACATATTACTTCCACCCAATGATATATCTATGTTTCGAGCTAGTTACTTGGACCAGAATCATGCTTCCATTATAGACTGCAATATGCCAATGTGGGGTTTTCAACATGACAATCTCAGGAATGCACATTTTCAGTCTCTTTAAAATTTGTTCAACTATATTTTGTGTTTCACAATCCTTAACAGGAATCGTAGAAATTCTGTGGATATAAATTGCTCAAAACTAAAGATAATCCATGTATGATCTCCTTAAAGAGAAGCACCCAGCTTTCATGACCTGAGACAAAACTTATGCTCCTCTTGAGCGTAGAAGGTTCTGATATGCTGGTTTGGAACAAAAAGCTCTCAGTAGAGAAAGAAACCCTGTTTAAGTAAAATGTTTACACTTTTTTTTCCCTCTTCTAACTCTTTCTGATTTCTTATTTTTAACCACATGCATATTGGATATTTCTAATGACTACATTTTAGAAAGAGTACAGAAATAAGTGTCTTTACTTTTTCTTATAACAGGGAGCAAGTTCGAATATCCAAGATTCAACTGCTGTTCCATTTGAAGTTGCTACTGCTCAAGATGCCAAATATAGAGCAACTGTAAGCAGATCACTTGGTAACACAAATCTTAATGATAACCAAAACCTACTTATAGCTCCAATGCAAGTTGGGAAGACAGATAGTATTGGCGTTGTTATTCCTCTGAAAGGTACAGCAATCTTTTCTAGTCTTCTAGACACCTTAAAGGCTTAAACCAAATTTTATTGATGCATATCACCTTAAGCTTTCATAGTCTAGTTATCTTTGTGTGAGTTTGTTATTACTGCTGTCATATCCATATATTGAAGTCAGTCTAAGTGAGGTTGTCTTATTGAAGGGAATCGATGGGATACTCTTACGTTCTCATCCAAGATATAGCAGTATCTAAGAACCCATGTAAAGTCAATGATTGATATTGTTTGGCATTCTTGTATAGTATTTTTGACGCCATAGTGCCATACAAAACTTAGAAGAAGAAAAAATAACATGACCATTTTGTTTGAAACTTTTTGGTTATGTGTCTAAGTTGGATCTTCCATCTCCAAAACATCTAAAATCTTTACCTGAATTTAAGTCCTCAGTTTCTGATTCTAAGAGGAGTTTTAGGTTTGAATAGCTAAAAGATTGTTGAGCTTTGTGTATAATAGTAGTAACAACAGTATTATTTTTGTGTGGATATGTTCTCTCGCTCTAAGTTGTATTTTTCCTGAAGCAATCTTCGTTGCATGTTAAATTTTCAAAATTTAGAGGCATCAAGAGGAGAGGAGGAAGAAGTTTGTGAAATGATTCATGAATGTCTAGAATTACGAGAGAAGTATGTTTATAGAGAAAATATTGTTCCATGGAAGAGAGAAACAACTGCAGAATTGCCAAACAAAGATCCATTTCACTTTGAGCCTGTAATACCATCCGAGGTGAGTTTATTTTACAAAGGGTGTTTTCAGTGAACTAGTCAATGAAATTCATTACTGGTGTTACAAAAGGAGTATTCTAAGTTTTTTAAACTATGGAGCAGCATGACTATAGGATGGAGGATGGTGTTGTCCATGTTTATGCAAATAAAGATGGTAAGAGATGCAAATTCTTTTGTCTTCTTTTTTGTTTCTCAAGTATTTGACTGCTATGAAACGGGTCACTACACAGATTGTTTCATTATGTGTCAATGTTTGTTCAGCAACGGAAGAGCTATATCCTGTTGCAACTGCAACAAGATTTTTTACCGATATGCATCATGTTTTAAAAATTATATCCATTGGAAATGTCCGCACTGCATGCCATCACAGATTGAGGCTTCTCGAGGAGGTAAACCTTTTGAACTCTGGATGAATATGTACTTCTATCATCAAAGAATTTGGTTTTAAAGTACTCATTTACATGATCCGCAGAAGTTCCGTCTTCACATGTTGATTAATGCTGATCGGGAATTTTTGGCTCAAAAGAGTGCACCCCATCGTGATTTTTACAATGTTAGAAAGGTTGATACACATATACATCATTCAGCTTGCATGAATCAGAAGCATCTTCTACGCTTCATCAAGTCAAAGCTGAGAAAAGAACCTGATGAGGTACCCCATGTTCTAATTTTGCAAAGATTGTTCAGCCAGTATCTATAACCCCCTTTTGATCAATGTATTAAAGACTGACACCCTGCTAACTTTTCTGTCTTTATATAGCTTCTTTGGTTTTAAACATTGAACTTACATTTCATTGAATTACCATTGCAGGTTGTCATTTTCCGGGATGGAAAATACCTAACTCTTAGGGAAGTCTTTGAAAGTTTGGATTTGACAGGGTATACTTTGAATCCTTTCGTTTATAATGCTCATTAAATACCAATGTTTCCGCTTTTAATACTCTTTAGTGGCATGTGCAGATATGACCTTAATGTTGATTTATTGGATGTGCATGCCGATAAAAATACGTTCCATCGTTTTGACAAATTCAATCTCAAGTATAATCCTTGTGGACAGAGCAGACTCAGAGAAATCTTCTTAAAACAAGATAATCTTATCCAAGGTTTGGAAGAAATGGATTTTGAATTTTAGTAACTAAATAGGTTTTCAAACTGAAACTGAAAGAAGACAATTAGGCTTTTACACTGATAATTTTGAAGTACTTCATGCCATTCCCTTGTAGTATCTTGGCACTAATTGATTTGTTAGATAATATCTGAAAGTTTATTGGTATCTCAGAGTCTTAAAAATTGGTATTTTACTTTGAGACAAAAGGCAAAACAATACACGACCCTTTGTTACAAAAGGTGTTGCACACACACACACGACCCTTTGTTACAAAAGGTGTTGCATTTATTTGATATCCTTGAATTTTCAAGATAGGACATCTCTGTTGGTTTGGGAATATGGCGAAATCAAGTTTATATTGGATTTTACTTTCCTTCTGATCTTAATATATGGCTGTGTTGTGAATCAACGATTCCAGGGCGTTTCTTGGCGGAAGTGACGAGGGAAGTTTTGAATGATCTCGAAGCAAGTAAATACCAGGTTGGTGCACCAATACACTAGACCTCTTTATACCAATTTATGAATTTTTAGCAGACCTCTTAGACTTCCTTTTGGATAATTATTAGAGTACCAAGATGTCTGGAAGTTAAGGAAACACAATGTCTCCTTTACCGAGTACATAACCTCTTCTATATTTTATTTGTTATCTCCGTTTCTGCTCATGGACTGATAGACATGTATTAGGCTATTTGTGCAACTAACTCTTCACTAAACTTGTTTGAATGCGGTCTTTACTGTGCCTTGTTCGACCCTAAGCAAGTTTGTGGAGGGAAACATTATTCTGCTCGTAAGATCTACTCAATCGATTATTCTTCTGGTTGAGACTGTTGGGTATCTATCAACCACAATATGTCCTATAAATGATTGAAATTGATACACTTGTAACGGGGATAGATTTCAAACTCTTGCGAAGTAACTACCTAAAGATCTTATCATGTTACAAAGTTTTCTTAATCTGATTTCTGTTTATAGCATTAGTTCTGTCATTTAAATTGAAATTGCAATTAAGTTGGAATGTGTTATCTAATTCTATCCACTTCGCCATCCTCAGATGGCAGAGTACCGTGTGTCCATCTACGGAAGGAAACAAAGCGAGTGGGACCAGTTGGCCAGTTGGTTCATTAATAATGAGCTTCACAGTGAAAATGCAGTCTGGTTAATTCAGGTTTGTAGTTCATCAGTTTCCTTTTTGCTGCTTGTATGGCATTTTATTTTAGTTTTTCTTCTTAGGCTTGAGTATTTCACAGTAGCGGATTGCTGTTCTGTTTTCAAATACTTCAGTGTATGTGCTCGAGCATTGCTTTGAGAAAAAACATGCTGTTAGAGTCTAAGGTTTAATGTGTTATCTCTGCTGAGCTGATTGGCATTGTTGTCATGTAGCTGTTGGTGAGCTTATGCAGAGATCTCGCATGCTATCTATAATGTTATGAATTAATACTAAAATGATGGATCACCGTCTTTCTGTTCTTCTCTAGTTAATTACTCATTTCTTTATTATTGCGTAATGGATCATTGTATTACTGAAGCTTACATTCTTTTGGTGTTTCATATTTCAGCTGCCGCGATTATACAATATTTACCGGAAAATGGGAACTGCTACATCCTTCCAAAATATTTTAGATAATGTGTTTCTTCCACTTTTTGAAGTCACTGTTGATCCAAATTCTCATCCTCAGCTACATGTATTCCTAAAGCAGGTTGTTAGTCTGCTTAATTCTGGTATTTTAAACACATTAGAGTTTTCAAGAGCTTCTTTATATCTGTTGGAAAAAATTGGCTTTCCATGTCTTTCTTCATATTTACATGTAATATAGAACTATCAGTTTTAAGTTAATATGACACAAGCATGAATTGGAGTGGCAGTCAGGTTTGCTTATTGTTGACATGTAAAACGAGAAAGAGACTGCGATATGATGATTATAACATTTTAAACTCGTACATGTAAGAAATTGAATGACCAAAGATAAAGCAAGATGTTATGATAACATTGAATAAGAGTATCATTATATGAATTAATATTATTTATCTATTGGTTTGGTGCATCTTATGCATACTTTTGTACTTCGATTTTGTACTTGTGGATATATCAGAACACCACATTGTGTATTTTATCCAGTAGAAGCACATAATAACTACATTATGAAGACTATTTACCTGTATGGCTGTACCAACTTGATAGTGCTAGATATAAGATGTGTATTCATTGCAGTCTTAATTTCTCATTGCAGGTAGTAGGCTTTGATCTTGTAGATGACGAAAGTAAACCTGAGAGGCGTCCTACTAAGCACATGCCCACTCCCGCTGAATGGACAAATGAATTTAATCCTGCTTACGCTTATTACACATATTATTGCTATGCAAATCTGTATACCCTCAACAAGGTTTGCATCTCTTTTCGGTTTACTAGTTGACATACAAAATGTAGAAAAATTAAGCAAGTTAGTAGGTGGCTATAACCAGCAAATATGTTGTGCTTTCTGTGTTGCAGCTTCGGGAATCAAAAGGAATGCCGACAATTAAACTCCGGCCTCATTGTGGAGAGGTTTCTCTTCTACTGAGCTTTTTAATTTCCATGTCACACATACTCCTTATTAATGCTTCAGCTTGTTCTTAATCTCTTTAATTAGGCTGGAGATACTGATCACTTGGCTGCTGCATTCCTTCTATGCCACAATATTGCACACGGGAATAACCTTAGGAAGTCTCCCGTCTTGCAATATTTATATTACCTCGCTCAGGTTTACCGCTTTGCCCTCTATTTGATTACTCAGATCAAACTTTGACTTGCAGCTTAACTGCTATGTTGTTTTTTCTTCAGTTTTTCGTTATTTAAGTGGTTTTTCTCTCATTATTTCAGATTGGTTTGGCGATGTCACCATTGAGTAACAATTCTTTGTTTCTGGATTATCGCAAAAACCCCTTCCCGATGTTCTTTCAACGTGGTCTTAATGTTTCACTCTCAAGTGATGATCCTCTTCAAATTCATTTGACTAAAGAAGCACTTGTAGAGGAATATAGTGTTGCAGCTCAAGTATGATAACTGTTGATTATTGACATCTTGTCATTCAACCATGTTTATAATCTACATCAGATTTGTCAATGTTACTTGCTAAAACCCCACTGATATCTTTTTTCAGGTTTGGAAGCTCACCGCTTGTGATATATGTGAGATAGCAAGAAATTCAGTCTATCAATCTGGATTTTCCCATTCTGCCAAGGTACCAAACTAGACGAGGATCAAGTGTTTGGCATTTGATTGTTCTGGTATTGATAATATATATATATATATATGTATATTTCCTGATTTGCAGTTACACTGGCTTGGGGACGAATATTTCAAACGAGGCCCAGATGGAAATGATATACACAAAACAAATGTACCGCATATGAGGGTCTCCTTTCGACATGAGGTATAATTTCTATCTCTTGTTACTTCTTCATTATTGTGCAGTAAACAACGCTACCACGCATCTGAATGACAAATTGGGGTCAACTGTCATGTTCCACTCTGTGAGTTGCAAATGGTGCTAGTTAAGTCTTGCGCGTTAGGTCTGCCTGCAAATTACAGAGTGAACACACTTTGTTTGTCATCCAATTTATATCAGAATCAGACAATTCCCCTCATGGTAGTGTTGCTGTTCTAGTTCTCTTTTCTCTTTTTCTTTTTTCCATCTCATAAATGAGTTTAAATTTTGCAGACATGGAAGGAGGAGATGCAGTTTGTGTGCTGCGGAAAAGCCGTTTTTCCTGAAGATGTGGAACCTTAGAACACAAATCAATGGTATAGGAGAAGTTTGTGCAGGAATTCAGTTATGGTACAATGGGTCAACCCGCAGCTTCAGTCTGGAGCATGCCAAGCTACCAGCAGCACTACAACCCCCCAAAAACTTGGGCTTTCTGAACTCAGTTTTTGGGGTCCCTTTATTCTATTTTAAAGCGTGACCATACAGCGATGATTTGAGAGCTAAATTTGGTGAAGATGGTCCTGGTAGAAAATAAAGATCACGCCGCTCTGGATCTCCAATTTTAACATTAATTTTTTGATTTTAGTTTATTATGAAATAGTTGACCTTAATGGTGATACAAACTTTTTAACAATATTGCGAGTGGAAGAAACATAAATTTTCAAGGATGGAGAATAATTTCCTCTGGAAAATGATTATTTGTATTATCTCATCCTTTTTAAGATGTGATTTCCATCTCACAGGTTCACATTTTAATTTTATTAAGGATTTACTAATTCTTGTCTTGTGTTCCATACTTCCGTTCATTAAAAATTTCCATTTACCCAATGATATATAGAACTGGATTTTAAGTAATCGTCTTCCGACGTAAAATCTCTGGAGGGTCAAGTTTGTTTTGCTAATATCAACAATCACCAGGTGCTAAGATTCCCAGTTTTTTTTTTTTTTTTTTGATCTTTTTTCAATCACAATTGCTTAAAAGTAAATGAGATTTACCAAATCTACTTGTTCCAGCCAAAACACATTATAATTGGCCAAAAATCTTGTGTTTAGTCCCTAGGGTCTCCAGTCTTTACTAACTACAGATTTCAGCCAGTAGCTTCCTGTGAAAATCAAATATATTTGTATAACTATGAAGTGATTAGGCTCGTCTGCACAAAGCCAAGCCAAATTTGGCAGGATATCGTGGCTTTCCAGATGCGCCAAAGAGAGAAAACTGCAAAACAAATCGGCTGATGAAGGGACATAAAAATTATGGTACTAGGCATGTTGGAGTCTAGAGCAAACCAAATTCTTTTGATGACCTGACACAATCAATGAACAGGTGATTCAAAGTTCCAGGAGCAGCCTTAGGGAAAGGACATATATCATTAGTGTTGGCGACATGTCTAGCAAGACTACTTTTAACAGGACGACATTCAATGACACATTTCTATAAGAAATGAAGGATTTTAAGAGGAAGTTCTGTTTTTAACAATAGATTCTAGTACAGCAGATACTTCTGAAGAGAAAATAAACTGCCTGTTTTTCTTGTGGTCCTTCTGTTCCCTTGGAGCTGGTGATGCATGAAGAGCACTTGCTGCGTTATGAAGTTAACTGACCTCGCAATCCTTCCCAAGGTAGGAGATGAAACCATTCTCGGGAACAAGATGATGCCACCTCTCTTGCAAATCCGCTTCAATTACACCATCAAGGTGGGGAATAAGAAACAAAGAATATCCATTTCCATTTGGTGCCAACCCCTAGCACAGGTGAGATCTCAATCCAAGAATGGAAGGCGTAACGAAGATTTAAAGAAGTATCTCAACAATGTTCCAGAAGCTCAATGGACTTGCGAGAGTGGGCTACCTTTTACTCCTGTAGATTTTTAGATGCTAGATTGTGAATTTTTAAGACATGGGTTCCATCTAAGTTCATCCTAACCAACAATAGGAATCCTGATACTAGTCATCTCACGAACAATATTACAATCAAAAAGAGCATTCAACTTTTCCAAGTCCCTTTTGTTGTTGTTATGGTCTATAAGCTGACTTATTACAGTTTTCATGGAGGCAGAAACAAACTTAGAATTAGGAGGGTGATTCATGGATGGAATCCATATAGAGATGTCATTGCCACTTCCTACTTCACAGCAACAATTAATTCCGACAATTTCAAGTCCCTGACACATTCCTCTATATACCCAGGAACCCTGACAAGAGTTGGTACTATTAGGAAATGTTTGTGCTTTAAAATCCTAGCTAGCCATAAGGGTTAGGGTCATTTACCATCCTCCAAGCAAGCTTTGTCAGAAGGGCTTCATTCAGAATTTCAGTTTTCTTTATCTTCAGGGTCTCCTAAACACTTAGGCTGATTGATAACATTCCAGCTTATTAGATTAAGACCTCTAGCATTCTGACATTTAGAACTTCTCTGTGTAGTGTCCAGCCTATCAGTAAGTTTCTTAGGCATAGGAAACACAGCTAGATGATGAGAAGCTAAGGATCCAGGGGCTGATTGTGTTAACAAAGTTCTACCAGACAGCAAGCTACAGTTCTAGCTAGTGGATCAAAATTTAATTTAAATTCATGTGTACTTCATACTACACAGCACAACAACACCCTCACAACAGCCTCTTGATTTAGACAAGCAAGAAGGCTATCTACAACAAACATCATGGCAAATGAGCTTAGCGGGCAGTTTTGAGTAAGTTGGCACTTGTAATAGATAATGTACCTGTTTTAGCTGTGTACATGAGTTCCAAACTAACCAAGCCGCAGTGCAACGACAAGGGAGCAGTAGCTAAAGGTAATCAGTAAAGAATCGAAACGGTACTACATTTGCATATTATAGAAACATTCATTAAACGAAATCACACAACATATTTTGTAATCAATAGATTAAGGAACAAACTGTTGAAAATAAAAAGAAAACATACTAATGATGCTGATGGAGCTACCAGATTTCATAAAGAAAAATTAGGCGATTGAATATAAATAGATGCGAGTTTTGAGTTGGGCGAAGTGACAAATTTTCATCTTCTACTTCCGGGGACTCTTATTCCTTGCTTACAATCTAAAATGAACCAAAAGATATTTCTTAATCCGAGTCCGTCTCCCAATTTCCCATTTCGTCATCTGATTCATCTTCTGAATCCGAGTCTTCTTGCTCACTTCCCATTTCATCATCTGATTCTTGCTCACTTCCCATTTCATCATCTGATTCATCTGGGTCTGAATCTGAGTCTTCTTGCTCACTTCCGACATAATTACCCGAATGAAGTGAAACTAAACTCCCAAACGTGTCTTCTTGCTCACTTCCAACATAATTACCTGAGCAAAGTGAAACTAAGCTCTCAACATAAGTCTCTGTGTAGCACGATGATTCACGACGAGAAAGTTTGCTACAAGGTCCTTTTAAACACTCTGGCGGTTTAATCTTATGGACTCTGGCTTTTTCATGTTCCGGGTCATAAAAAACTAAACCTGCAACGTATTTACTTAACCGAATCTCCAATAAGAATTCCCCATTCTTTAACGGATGTATGCGCCTTAAGTGCGGAAAGGATGGAACAATATCAACTATCTTCGGTAACAGAAGCCAGGAAATGCTGTAGAGTTTGGTCCAAGAGTCACCAACTCCATACTCAGTCATCATCCATACCTCTAAAACAACAGTAGAACTACAAAGCATGCATAATGACCCTTATCGACACGTTTATGCTCAAACTCCTCAAAAGTTAATAAATATGATATTTCATCAAACATTTCTTCTGACAGGTTTAAAGAAAGCAAAACTTGTGAGAACTTACTTTTTGATCTACGTGGATAGGGGTTGGCCAACCAATGTACAGCTCCATTCACAAACACACCCGATGAGCTACCTCTAATTTTGTAAGGTGTGTCTTTAACCATTCTCCATGAATCCGAGCCCAGTGTATAACCATAGGATCAGCAGAAGGAGCCGCAATTCTTACGACCTTATAGTCATCAATCTTGCGGTCGTATCCAAAACCACACCTGTTAATGAAATTCAAACCACTTGTTCAATTACATCCAATTGGTGTTGTTGCCACTGGTAATATTTTGAATTCTCTGGTAGCTGGATTCCATAAACCAGTCGCCCAACCATCACGACCATCACCCATATCCACGAAAAGCAAACCATTGCATGAACAAAGTATTCGAATGAGTCGAAGGGGTCGAATGGGTTTTTCGAATCTGCCACCTGGGACATAAGGGAATCTGCCATATTGGACATCAAACTTTTGAATCCTAACAACGCCATCGGATACCAACAAGGACTGATCTATAGTGCAGACTTCTCCTGCATTACTTGTCCAAAGTGGTTGATATTCGTTCTTTTCGATCGACTGCTTCAGGTGTTTCTTAATGAAATCACTGTCGTTCTTGAGATACTCACACCATGATTTATTCACAACCCTGAATCTGAAGAGTGGTTTTACTGGCAGACGGGTCAAGATCTCTCCTGCAATAATCTCTTTTGGAAGACACATCATGAATCTGAAGAGTGGTTTGTTGCGAGGTGAAAAAACTTTTTCTTGTAGAGACAAGAGGCGGGGTTGGGGAAAGATTTAAGTTTTCGGCATTTTTAGGGTTTCATTAATATTCCCAGATTTTGGGAAAAGTTTTGAAAATGTCATCGCATTATCACACGTAAGGTACGGTGGTTTCGCTATTTAGGAAGTACGTGCGGTAAATTTGCATGCTGGAATGGACAGTACTGGGTAGTGGTGGGTACTAAGAGTTTTACGCACCCCAGAACTGAGTCAGCTGACCAATAGCGAAGTTTTGCAAGCATAGTAAATAATGAAAAATAGTTATGTTAGATAATTTTTAACTATTGTCAAGTGAATTAGAAAATTGGTACAAAATTCAGTCTGAATTTTATAAACAAAAATCTAGAGATAAATCTGTTCTTGACTTGGATAATAATACTAGATATTTTCATAATATGGTCAATAAAAGAAAGCATATTAATAATATTAGTGTTATATGTGATGCTAATGGAAATGGAAATTGGTATAGAGATAGGAAGGATATTAGTAATCTTCTCACTAATCCAGTTCTTTCTGATGCTACTTTTAATGTTATTCCTTGTATTATTTTGGGAAACTTGGCAATATGCCCCAAAATCGAGTGCAATGTTGGAAATATGCCCCGAGATTCCAATTCACAAAGATATGCCCCAGTCGTTGAAAAATCCGTCCAGAAACGTTGACTAGTCAATGTGCCGCTCGTGTGAGATAACACGTACAACCCAAAGACAAATCATTGTCTTCCACACAGTTGATTTCCGGTGTAAACCATCAGCTTCATCGTCTACCACAAAACTACAATTCGAGATGATATGAAACAATAAATCAAAAAAATCCCAATTTCATACATAAACCCTAATTTCTTCTGAGAAGCTTAACGGCTTTAATTGATGAAATCAAACCAATAGAACTACAATTCGAGATGATTAATAAGTACCCATTTATTAATCTAAGAAGAAATCATTAGCAATTGTAGGAAAACCTCATTCATATTAGTCTTCATAGGGTTTGATGTTGGGTAAAAAGGAGAAGCTGTTGTTGCTGTTGATGAAGCAAAAACCCTAAGTTTTGGGATTTTCGGGATTGAATGAGAAAGAGGAGAAGGGACTTTGGGGAATCGTAGGGTCATCTTCCTCCTAATAATTTCCCAACTGTTTCTTACTTCAAGCTATAGGTCTGAAGGTTCCTTTTTTCTTTTCTCTAACAGAAAACAAAAGACCTAAAGAGAATAAAAGGTTCTTACATGTCGTCATTTTATCTAACATGCGTCCCCAGTGCAACTGCTTGATATCATCGAGATGATCGGAGACGATACAAAAAGTTGAAGATTCTTATAATATAACGTGAAAAGAGTCATTTCATGAAACTAAGATATATCATATGCCGAGATTTTGACCAGTCAATGTACGAGATATTTACCAATTAACTTAGTTAGGTAGAATCTGTTACATTGGGGAATATCCACGAGAATTGGAATCTCGGGGCATATTTCTAAGATCACACTGTATTTTGGGGCATATCCCCTATTATTTTTTATTCTGATAATGTTATGCTTCATGATGTTCCTACTGATAGTGAAATTGAAAATGTGGCTAAAAATATGCATGTTTGGAGTTTACCTGGTCCAGATGGATTCCAAGCAGGATTTTACCAAAATATGTGTCCAAAATATTATTTCAAAGTGGTCATATGCCAAGGTGTCTTAATAAGACTTATATTTCTCTTATTACCGAGTGTAAAAGTCCTAAAATTCCATCTGAGTTTAGACCAATAGGACTTTGCAATGCTTCTTACAAGATTGTGTCCAAAATTTTAGCTAATAGAATTATACCCTATCTAAAGAATTTAATTTCTCCTTATCAGGCTGCATTTGTATCAGGGAGAGCAATTCATGACAATATTATTATTTCTCATGAAATGATTCATTATATGAAACAAAAGGAAGGTTTCAGTGGTACAATGACTCTTAAACTTGATATGTCAAAAGCTTTTGATAGATTAGAATGGAGTTTTCTTAAAAACATTCTTGAGAATTTTGGTTTTAGTGAGGAATTTTGTAATATTATTATGCAATGTGTCTCTACTACAAGCATTAGTGTCCTTCTTAATGGTTCTCCTTGTGATCAATTTGAACCAACCAGAGGCATTAGATAGGGGGATCCTTTATCCCATTATCTTTTTATTCTTGCCATAGAGTATCTTCTTGATCTTTGTTGCTTTCTTAAACTAATAAAACTATTGTTGGTGTCAAAGCTTCTAGGAAAGCACCTTCTATTTCTCATTTGTTGTTTGCAGATGATATCTTAATTTTAGGACAAGCTAATATGCAGCATATTGATGCCATTTTGCAGATATTAAATGATTTGATAAGTTGTCTGGTCAGATGATAAATTTTGATAAGTCTTGTGTGTACTTTAGTAAGAATATGGGTCCCAATGAATGTGATGTTCTTGCTAGGGATTTGAATATGTCCCTTGTCTCCGACTTTAAGAAATATCTAGGAACACCTTTGTTGCTAGGTCACTCCAAGGTTAAATTCTTTGATCCTTTAATGCAATCCTTTCAAGCTAGACTGAACAATATGTCAGTTCTACCCTTAACCAAGCAGGTAGATCAACTTTAATTAAATCTGTTTTGAATACTTTACCTGCTTATTGTTTCAAAATCCCATCTACTTTGATTAAACATCTTGATACTCTGCAGAGAAACTTCTGGTGGGGGCACAAGGTTGGTAAAGGTATTAAATTTATCTCCTGAGATAACATGAATATATCTAAGGATTTTGGAGGGCTGGATTTTAGAGACTTAGAATATTTTAATACTGTACTTATATGTAAGTTAGCTGGAAAATTATTACTGAACAAGATGAATTATGGGTTCAACTTTTAATTGCTAAGTACTTTAAGGATTGTAGTATTCTGCATCTAGTTAAACTTAAAGAGAACTGTTCTTGGATTTGGAGGGGTATCTATAGATGTATAACTGTTATTAAAGAGAATAGTTTTTGTGCTATAAGATGTGGTTCTAGAACTAATATCTGATTAGATTGTTAGGTCAATTGTCTTGACCATCCCCATACTCCAGTTGAAGATCTAGTGAACATTGTGGCTTGATATTTTTGTTGAAGGAACTAGGAATTAAAATGATCCTTTGATTCATTACTTGTTTTCCTCAGAATCTGCTAGTAAAATTCTAGCTACGAGAGTTCTTGTAACTGGAAGTGATACACACATTTGGTTGCCTAATAGGAAAGGTTAATTTTCTATTAAGAGTGTTTACAATGTGCTGACAAGAACACCTGATTCTAATGCAGGTATTCAACCAGTTACTAATTATGTTTGGAAATCTCTATGGAAAGTTAATTTACCCCAAAAAGTAAAATTATTTATCTGGAAATGCATTAAGGATATAGTTCCAGCTAGAGATAAGATTGCAAGATATAAAACTGATATTGAAGTGCAATGTATCTTATGCAATCATCCAATTGAATTTATGGATCATTTATTTTTGAACTACTCTTATTCTAGGTCTATTTGAGCACTGCAGTTGAACTCGCAAGTGTTGTTATATCTCAAGCTGTTTGCCAAATTTAGTTGATCAAAACTATAATCTTGATTTCAAGTCTACTTCTAACTATGTCTCAGATTAAGATATAATATGTAGTTGAGCTTTAGACTTCACGGCGTTCACCGATTGAATACGAAGATCTACTGAGGAGAGCTTGGAGGAACTTCATCAGCAAAAGGTATGTGGATATTAAAACTTATCTATCACTTACAAGTCTATTATATTTTATCTCCTAATGAGACTAAGTCGTATAGCTATATAGACTTTTATATTATACCCATTTGATATTTCGAGCTTAGTTTATCTCGCTTTTCTATTTCTCGAAATACATGTTGGAAGATTTTTGCTTTAGCTACGTTTATCATTATTCTTGACGAGTTTAGTTGGAAACAATTTATTTTTTGGAAACTAAATAATAAGTCAAAAGATGATCACGTGGAAATTTCCTTGAAACATCTTACATGATTTGTGTGAGACAATCATTTGATGTTAACTTGGAAAGTTTTGTATTGATCATTCGATCACTTGAAAATTACTTATAAGCTAATTAATGGTTTGTTTGAGATATCCATCGTCGTATTCTAAGGATGTTTCAATGATTGAAATGGGAGTTTAGAACAAATACCTTTGTCTGGATACATGACAGTATGTGTACCTAGTATGAAAATTATTTTGGTATGATTCAGGTCCGGGAAACTTGTTTGCATACCTAGCATGCGAATGGTTTTAACTGTTAAAGTCCGAGAACCATGTTTTCACACCAGTATTCTAACGATTCTACCTAAGTTAGGTGCGGGAAGGCTGTTCGCATACCCTTTTGCAAACGGCTGGAAAAGACCAAAGTCCGGATACTATAGTTTGCGTACCTGTTTGCAAACTTAGTGGTTAAATTTATAAAATCGGTTAAGTAGGTTTTTCATACTCATGAACAAATAAATTTATGAATTAAGGAATACAATCTTTGCAATCCGTGGCTTAATGTTCATGAATTGATTCTTATGTAAGTACTTTGTACAATTACGAATCAATCCGATTTTGTTTCAATTTGTTCATATATATTTCTATGAGATAGTGAACCATTGAACAACTCTATTTAAAACACAATTAGATTTGTAGTTGCAGGAAATCCTACAATACATCCCTCACAAGATTTCATGATAATCAACACATATTTAAGATCAACAATTATACTTTTATTAATTGAATATGGAATTTCTACAAGGAGCAAATGAAATCAAGAATACAACACTGTTTTGGACTTTCTCTCTCTTCAAAAATTTCTCAACACTCTCCAAAAAAGATCTCTCCTCCCTTACGCCTATTCAGCTCTTTATATAGTGTATTACATAGCGGATGACAACTAATATATCCTTTATTTTCGGATTTGGTTTGCGGTAGTTTCGCAAGCTTACAAATGTTAATTTTCACAAACATCCTAAATTTCGCTAGATCATCACACTTTCCTCACATTCACACTATCGTCATTTGTTACGCCATTTCTGTAATTAATCTGCGACGGCATCGCAATGTACTTTTGATGGAGATTTCGCGGAGTATTGATGTTGTGATATTCTGATTCTACATCTTGCCTCTTATCATGTCTTCTATACGAAGGGGAAAATGTCATGAGAATTTGCATTTCACAATTCCGCAGCTGTCTATATCTTTCAATTTTTCCATACTGACACGGTTATGTGTTTTACGCCGAACTTATTACACGTTTCTATTCTTCCATTCACTTCTTGACACGTCTTTTTCAACCGCTTCTTCTCAACCGTTCACGTCAACTCTTCGCACTAAATGTGTTTATCTTCTCGAGAATCTCTCCACTCTATATATATTCTTCTCATTCTTCCCTTCTCTTCTTTTTACTTTTTTCTCTCATCTTCTCTGCAACTCTTTTTTACTGTTCTTCCGTAAAGTCCGCTTCCACTTTTGTTATAGTGAATTTTCTTATTTATTCTTCTTTTGATCTTCATTTCCTATTCATTACCATACTAAAAAATGCCTCCAGCTGGTCGCAAATATGAAACTTCTTTTGAGGGAGTTCAGAAAGACCTCAAAGAAAAGGGTTTTGCGTTGTCCACCATTCCTAATCAAGGTGCTAAATCCATTCTTTCTGCTAAACTTTTCTCTGATCATCACTGTGATGATAAAGAAGTCATAGTTTCACTTGGTCAGATTCTCGATGGCCTTCCTATTCCCCTTTATGATCCCACTATTCCTTTGTTTTACGAAATCCTTGCTCACGCAAAATTCTCGCGAGCAGTCTACCAATTGAGTGGAGATTGTATTCGTTTAATTCTTGAATTTTCCAACCGCGGTGCTGGTAAAGGATCTCTTTATTCAAAAGATGTCAGGGATCCTGAACTTGTAGATTTAGAAATACTCGCTGAAAAATACACATCAAGGAGATTCTTTGAAAATTATGAGCTAATACCCATGAAGAAAGAGAGCACTCGTTGGGGGGTCTGTTTGAAGAGAAAAGATAATATCGCTGATGATAAACTACTTATGCATGATACCGACTGGAATTCAGGTAATAATACTACTCCTTTCCAATCTAAAGATGACAGATGGTGTGTTTTTCCACTAGTTTTGAAGGGGCCTTATATTTCTGGTTCAAATGTACTTCCTGCGAATCTCGCTGCTTATCAACCATGGGTATTTAATTGGCCCGAGAAAGAGAAAGAGGTATGTCTTCAAGTCTTGCTCACTTCATAATCTTTCATACATTGTTACTCTCTTGTTTTCTAACTCTTGCGAAAATTTTAAATCAAAAAGCTGAGATCAAGCTACAACAGAACTAAGAAAGCTAGCACTTTGTCTGCTCTACGCTCAATCACGGATGAAGTAAGCAATACTTTCTTTTATTATTTTTAACAATATTGTTGCCTCTGTTTCTTAACTTCATTCGTGTGTGAAGATTGGTGTTGTAGTTGTTGAAGAAGAAGGATATAAGGTTGCGAAGACCAGAGGCAAAGGTAAAGGTTCTTTTAGCAAGGAGAAATCTGGTGCCCCACCTTCAAAGAAACGAAAAGTTCATTCTCCTTCTCCTTCAAATCTTCATTCTGGCGAAAGTTCTGATGATGATGATGATAATGATATTGATAGTTCTTTTGCAAGTGAAGATCTTCCACCTGAGTCTTCAATGTCATAATCGTCTAGCATCTTCTTTGACTCCATGCAAGGGATTGGGGATGATCATCTCACCAACACATGCAAAGATATTGCGAATATCTGTGATGCCCCTTTGCTTGATGGTGATGGTTTTCTTCGTGGAGTCTCCAGATCATTGACCCTTAGCTTTATGAATTCACTTGGTATTTTGGTATGCTTTCGTTTCTCTATTTCTTCATAATTATGATTCAAAGTTTTACTATATCTTGACAATTTTTCGCTTTCCTTCACAGACTGGAAAGGCTTCTTTTGATGTTGCCTCAGATTTGGAAAGAAGACGTGGGGTTCTTGAAAAAAAGAATCTTCAACTTTGCAAGAGAAATGAAGAACTGGAGGTTGAAGCTGTTGATCTTCGTGAAAAGAATAAGCAATTAGAAATTGAGTCTTCCACTCAAAAGAACCAAATATCCAGTCTTCAAAGTGCTAATCAGCAACTTTATGGTATGGGACTTTTCCTATTTTCCTTTATTTTGTTTTCTCATTATCCTCCCTTATCTTAAGTTATCATTTTCGCAGACATTTATGGTCTTTCTGATGAAGCTACCATTCTTCGTTATTTTCCCGACCCTATAGATGATGATACCCTTCTTGAATGCCTTAATAATTATTTAAACAGTTTTTCAAATGACAGAATTAAATCTCTTTCCATAAATGAACTCAAATCCAAACTTCTCCTCCTAGAAATTGACCATAGATCCAGCTTAGGCTTAGCCAACAAATTTAAACGCTTCTATCTTAACTCTAAAAAAGAAATCAATAGGTTAAGAGACAAAAACAATAATCTTATAGATGACAAAGACCACATCGCTAGCCAAGGTGCTCAAACATTAGCGAAATTCCAGGAAACTCTTCTTGAAGTTCAAGTTGAACAAGATGAAGCTAACCGTCAAAATGTTGTGTTTATCGAAAGAGAAAATCAAATTCGCTCTCGTCTTCTCATAGATAATGACGACGAATTTGCTTGGGCTGCGAAAATTCTAGATAACGCCAGACATAATTTAGGTGTAAATGTTAGTCTCCAAGCTGATCACACGGCCTTGGTTAAAGATATGATTTCTGACAGTGAAGGTTCTTAACTATATTTCTTTACTATTCGTTTGTTTTTCATAAGTTTCTATCAAGTTGTTGATTCATTGTTATATGTTTGCAGGAGCTGAGGATAGGCTTCGTAGAAGAATCGAAGAACTTGAGGCTGATAAGGAGCAGTTCGCAAAAGGATCTTTATTCTCGCAATGATAAATATTCTAGACTGAAGGACCAATTAAAGATCACTGTTGCGAATTTTAAGAATGATGTTATTCTTTTTCGCAACCAAACTATCAAAAAGGTCTGCGATGACAACAATATCCTTCATTCTATATATCCTTGCCTCTTGGAAGAAGTTCCAAAAAATGTACCTCCTCTAGACATTTCTGACAGTGATGTTAGTGAAGAAGAAGAATTTGATGAGGATTGAGAAGAAGAAGGATCTCATGAAGATGAAGAAGAAGAAGAATCAAACAAGAAATAGTTTTGTTTTCTTCTTTCTCTTTTTGTAATATATGTATGTCCATTCTTTAATCTTCTATTCTTGTAACTTATCACTGCGAATTTCTTCAGTTTCCAATACAAGTTCTTATTTCTTTTTGTTTATACCTACATATGTTAGAAAAGCAATTCTTTTTTGTAATATGGTTAATCAATATAAAATTATTAATCTTTCATTTTATGCGTAAATCTATCATATGGAGGCAAATAACATGTTCTCATTCTGTTCATTCCCATACTTGCCTCTGTTATTTGCATCCAAATGAAAGATTAAGCAAGTTACTTTTGAATAGAAATGTATGTTTATGCCTCAATTTCGCAGCTGTATATTTGTAATCTCGCAATCATATATTTTGAGAGATCTTTCTTGGTTTTTTCCAAGATTTCATTCTTTCGGTTCTCTTATGTGGTCTTATTTTTCCTTCCAAGTTAAAGGTCTTATCTCGCCACCTTTTGTCATTACGACAAAATCGCAGGACGTCTTTGCACTTTCATGCAGAAACCATTGATCTTTCCTTAACTTTTTTCTTTTGTCATTTTTGTTGCAACAATATGACAAGCCTAAATATTCTTGCGAACATAAAGCCTCGTGACATTTGCGTCTTAAGACACTTATCATCTCCCTAACGGAGGGTGCCGCCCTTATATTCCCCCTGGTTGCCCCTTCAAGGAGACGTACCTCTGCCATACAAGGTTGGATCCTCCCATCCGGTCTTAACAACAACCAGTTATTTTCGAAGCCTCTTATCCCTTTGCCTATATGGCTTATGGTTACGAGACTGCACCCTAAGTGGGGTTTTCTTCAGGCCGAGTGCATCATAGTCAAGACTTGCCAAGAATGGCCAGGTACGTTCCAGACGCCCCAGACACTCTTGGCTCAACCGTATACCTCGGCCCCTTGATCATATTATGCACTCTTTAGAAGAGACCCTCAGTCTTCCAACCTAAGTCATAAGCTTAGGTTGAAAATCCAAGGTACCTCTCCTAGATGGGATTTATTAACCCCAAATTTCCATGACTCAGGTTCCAGGGGCGGGTGTAACCTTTTCCCCGAGTCATGCAACATGTACCCCCTTCTATGACGTACTTTAGGTCTTACATTTAACTCTTGCGAAATTTTAATCCCGCGAACTAGGGTGTACGCCATAGTAGGTTCGCCCCTTTCTGATGATTATTATATTTCTTCTTTTGCACTTCAGCTCTGTTATAATTTCTCAATCTCATCTTTGTCATTAAGTAAAATATATTTTTGAAATTTTTGCGACAAATCAATCATACATCTCTTTTTCTGTTTTCAATACTTCTTTTATTTCATAGTTTAAATTTTTTACCTTTGCTTTCTGCCTCTGCGTTGTTGTTGTTTTTTGTAACTTTATTACTTTCTGCGAAATTATCGCCACTTCTTATTTTCAGCAATCATTGGCTTCATAGAACTTCTTATTCTCCCTTCTCTATTGCATCTACCATTAACCTCTCACTTCTTTGTCTTTCTTTGACATTATACTTCCAATTCTCCTTCTTTGCAGTTCGTTCTTCGCATGATTCTACATCAATTTCGTAACACTTATTTCCTTAAATCCAATCTCCTTTAATGATTCCAACTCCACTAGGGGTGAGGGAACTTGATGCATTGATGAAATGTTGACGTTATACCTAGAATACCATGTAACCAAGGTCGGCCAATCAAGGCGTTATATGGTGACTCCACGTCAACAACACAGAACAAAATTTCAGAAGACAATCCTTTCAGTGGAATTCACATATTGACTTCCCCTTTAGGATTATTGGCAGTACCATTAAAACCATAAATTTTGTAAGTTGAAGGTATTAGATCCTCATCTTTTCCTCCTATAGTTTTATAAGCATGATAGAAAAGGATATCCACAGAACTTCCAGTATCAATTAAAACTCTGTTGATTGCCCATGAGTCTTAAGCTTCATAATATTCATCATTACTAGGTTTTGGGTTGATCTCTAATCTTACCACTAATGGGTTATCATGCATTTCGCATCCCTCATGTACTTATTTTGCGGTGAAGGAAATAGTCTGCTTTTGCTATTCTTTCAGCTGCGATACCTTCGCAATGTTCATCATTTCTCTATCATCAACATATCTTGAGAAAACCCTGCTCAGAATATTATCGTGAAAGTCTTCAATCATTTTGTACGAATGTACAATAGAGTGACAAAACAGATTCTTTGCATTTGCACCAACTTCTATTACAAATGTTTCTCCTCCTTTTGTTGTATTTACTCTGCGAGTTTCTGGCAGTGGTGGTAATGGTTGAGATTGAGGTTGGTCTTTTAGAAAATGATTTAATTTTCCTTGATCTATCATTCTGTGGATGATTCTCTTGATATTTCTGCAATCATTTGTTGAATGTCCATGAAAATGAAGATAAGAGCAGAATTCATGACTTTTGTGGCTTGGAGGTGGTTCACTTCCCATATTCCATGGTGCAGGTATGTTCTCCATCAAGATTATAGCTTCTCATATTTTCTCGACACTAGCATTCAGAGGTGGCATCTTGATTTCTTCCCATATTATCTTATGACTTCCCTGTCCTCTATAACAGTTTTGCCTTTGACCTCCATAAAATTGTTGTGACTGATCAAGTCTTTGAATCTTATTATTCCCATCACGGTTATAGAAGTTTCTATCTCTTTAAAATTCTTCTTGATCACGAATTCCCATAGCTACTATTTTCTGCTGACTATTCTCCATTATCCGCTCTTGTTGTCCTTGTGAAGTGCTCGCCATTGTGTTTATCAGTTTGGGTAATAATCTTGCATTCGCTGCTTTTGAACTTGTGTTCGCAACTGGGTATGATTCTATCTCATTTTGTTTTTCCTCAAGAGAAATATACTGCTCCTGAAATTCTCGCAGCTCAGTCATTGTGATCGTATTCTTGATTCTGAAAATTTGAATGTCCAAAAAATTGGTTGCGAACATAGCGTTAATGAATGACAGAATGAGATATCTCTCATCCACACGTCTAGCCATTTCACTACACATTTTCTTCCACCTCATGGTTAGATGCTTCAAACTTTCGCAAATTCTTTGCTTTAACCCATATACGTCTTCAATACCAGGTCGCGAGGAATTATTACTTATATACGCCCCTAAAAACGTAGTCTGTAAATGGTTGAAAGATGTTATAGTATTCTTTAGTAAACCTTCGAACCACTTCAATGCGTCCCTTGTTAAACTGGATGCAAAATACTTGCACAACAAAGCATCATGGTTTTCCCACTATAGCATACATCTCACATAAGCTTTGATGTGCTGAATTGCACATGTTGTTCCGTCAAAAATGCTAGTTAATGCAGGCATATTGCACTTTGGGGGTATTCCTCCTAATTGTACTTCTTGTGTAAATGGAGTTTTCATAGCTTCTTCTATAGCTTCATCCAATTTTCTCCTGCCTCCCTCTCTTCTGTTACTTAGCATTCCTATCATCTCCGCCAATTCTCTTAAGCTTTGTTCATTTACACTAGGCGTTGGTTCCATTGGTCTCTTTAATTCTGCTTTTCTTCTCCTGTGTTCTTGCCTATTTTGTCTTGCAAAATTTTGATTTTCCTCCTCGTCATTTTCTTATTGTCATTCCCTGCGATCTCCTCTTTCATCTCTTTCATGAATTCACACATGATTATACCTCTTATTTTCTCCTCTGCGATTTTGTTCATTCCTCCTCAATTCTCTTTGTTGCCTTTCAGCTCTCCTTTGTACTCTATCATATTCTTCATTGATATTAACATTATTGTGATTTTGTTCGCGTATTATTTCTCGATTGTCATGATTGTTCTAACGTATTGCCTCTTGGCTCTCTCTTTCCTCCACTTCTACTCTCAGCCTTTCCCTTTTGAAAGCTAAACGTGCTTGTTCAGCATAATGTCTCTCAATTTCGTCTTCAATCACTTGTTAATTTCTTCGAATTTCTCTCCCATGTAATATTCTTCTTCCTTCTTCTTGATTTTCTTCACCATTTTGATTATTTCGTTCCTGACGTTTCCTATTCCCCTGATTTCCATCATTTTGTTCATTTTGGGGAATTTCGCTATTTGGAATGCAACGATCTTCAATCATTTCTCTTCTTTCACGACGTTCTCCATCTAGATTTCGTAATCCCTCTCGAGTATCTTCATTAGCATTTTATTTAGGCGAATTTTGTCTTATTTCTCCTTTAGTTGACCTTGAATTTGATCTTGTAGTGCTTCTTGACATTCTATTCTGCAGTCTCATGTTTTCCATCCTCAACTCATGATTTTTCCTTGTCAAATTTGCACGTTCTTATGCCTCTAATCTTATTTCTTCATGTATTCTCTGCCTAAACGCCTCTAATGCCTCAATCTATTCATTTCCATGAATTATTCCTCCAACTGCTTCTCGGTCTCTCTCTATTCGTCCTCTGTTTCTTAATTGTTGTTCTTCTTTCGCTTCATCTGCTGAATTTGACTGCCAAGTGTGTACACTCACCCTCTCATAATCCATAATTTTATTTTGTGCTGGTGTACACTAAATTGGTTGTTGGATTTGATTTTCTCCATCGTTTCTTGCGTTAATTCTTGAAGATTCCCCAATTTCATTTCTTCCTTCTCCAGCAAGCCTCTTACTCCTTCTAATAGTTATTGGTTGTTCTGATGCATTTCTTCTTCTAGCCATCTTTTCAATCTTAATGAGTAATTAAATATTCTATAAAAAAATTCTCCAATTATTTCAAATCTTTCAAATATCACAAGATCAATCTTCACCAATTAATCATCCTTGTTTCTAGCTCCATTATGTAGTTGCAGGAAATCCTACAATACATCCCTCACAAGATTTCATGATAATCAACACATATTTAAGATCAACAATTATACTTTATTAATTGAATCTGGAATATCTACAAGGAGGAAATGAAATCAAGAATACAACACTGTTTTGGACTTTCTCTCTCTTCAAAACTTTCTCAACACTCTCCAAAAAAGATCTCTCCTCCCTTATGCCTATTCAGCTCTTTATATAGTGTATTACATAGTGTATTACATAGTGGATGATAGCTAATCTATCCTTTATTTTCGGATCTGGTTTGCGGTATTTTCGCAAGCTTACAAATGTTAATTTTCGCAAACATCCTAAATTTCGCTAGATCATTACACTTTCATCACATTCACGCTGTCGTCATCTGTTACGTCATTTCTGTAATTAATCTGCGACGACTTCACAATGTACTTTTGATGGAGATTTCGCGGAGTATTGATGTTGTGATATTCTGATTCTACAAGATTCATTTAATTATCTTTCATGATTGATTGATTATCATATTTGATCTAGAAGTGTTAGATGAATGTGGTTAAGACAAAAGTGTTCATATGACTAAATTCGGTTAACTGTTATTGAGCCAACTCAATATACACGTTTAGGTACGATTACCGATATCTAAATGAAGGTATATTTCATTTGTGTGTAAGAATGTAAGACCATCTAACGATGGAGAGATATTGTTTTGATTTTAAGCAAACTTAGCTTGCATCTTAAATCAGGATTTCATCTAACGGTGAATATTGAATTCTTTGTTACTAAGCTATCTTAGCTTTGATTTAAAGAAAAACCTGATTTGAAAGACTATATAAGGGAGAACTTTAGAAACTGGAAAACTTGATTCCGACACTTTCATATGTCCTAGTTGCGACTAGAGACGATTCTCCTTTAACCTAGGTTTTTCCAAAACCATATCAGGTTAACGACTTGAAGACTTCATTTGGGATTCGTGAAGCCAGATCTAACTATTTTCTTTGTAGTTGTGTATTCTGATCTTACTTGTTCTATCGCACTGAGTCTATCAATCTGGATTTTCCCATTCGGCCAAGGTACCAAATTAGACGACTATCCATTGTTTGGCATTTGATTTTTCCGGTATTGATAATGTTTTCCATTTTTTACCTATTTGCAGTTACACTGTCCTGGGGACGAATATTTCAAATGAGGCCCAGATGGAAATGATATTAACAGAACAAATGTATCGCAGGATCTCCTTTCGACATGAGGTGTAATTTCTATCTCTTGTTACTTCTTCATTATTATGTAGTAAAGAATGCTACCACAAATCTGAACAAAAAATTTGGATCAACTGTCATGTTCCACTCTTTGAATTGCAAATGGTGCTAGTTAAGTCTTGCGCGTTAGGTCTGCCTGCAAATTACAGACTGAACGCACTTTGTTTGTCATACAATTTATATCAGAATCAGACAATTCCCCTCATGATAGTGTTGATGTTCTAGTTCTCTTTTTCTTTTTTCCATCTCATAAATGAGTTTAAATTTTACAGACATGGAAGGATGAGATGCAGTTTGTTTGCTACGGAAAAGCCGTCTTTCCTGAAAATGTGGAACCTTAAACACAAATCAATAGTATAAGAGAAGTTTGTAGAGGAATTCAGTTGTGGTACAATGGTTCACCTTGCATCTTCAATGTAGAGGATACCAAGGGATTCCAGTAGCACTGGACACGACCACCCAAAAACTTGGGTCTTCTGAAGTCATATTTAGATGATTTTAGAGCTAAATTTGGTGGATATGGTCCTGGTAGAAAATAAAAATCACGATGCTCTTTGTCTCCAATTTTAACATTATTTTTTTGATTTTAGTTTATTATTTGGAAAAACCATCGATAAAATTTTGTTAACAATATTACTATTGGAAGGAACATAAATTTGCAAGGATGGAGTATAATTTCCTCCGAGAAATGATTATTTGTATGGCTTCTCTTAAATATAGCCCACACATTTATTAACCATAACCCAAAAACTTTAAGCTAAACTGAAAATCCAAACACATCTTAATTTTATTAACAATTTAACTTAAATTCTTCAACTCCCACAAAATCAAAATAAACCCTAACTTTTCTTTTAATCATACTTCATTATATTTCAAATTGGTTATTATCGTTCTTTTATAGTTCTCACACAATTATAAACCCTAATTCTTACTTTTCCCTAAAAACAACAAAAATCCTAATTCTCTCTAAAATGATATTCTTTTTTCTTAATCATGATATAATATTATATTAAAATTAATAGGAGTGTATATTCTAATTGTTCCATTCGAAAATTTCCACAACAACATCAATCAAACGGAATTAACTTAGGGTTTGATTCTTTCCCAGGACCATTAAAACTCCATAAAAACAATGTATAAAAAATATATTCTAAGATGATTTTTTTCTCAATCATGATTGCACCAAAATTGACTGAGGGTAATTGATTATTCTTCAAAAATATTAATCATGTCAAATATATAACATAAACTTAATCATAAAAAATTAGATAAATAACTTTTTCTATTGATTTAGGGTTTTAATGATCATCTTAATATTTTTGGCTATGTATAATAATCATATATAATTTTGTGGGCTATGTGTAAAATTTTAAAGGTCTGTTTGGTTAGATAAACACTTATTTTAAATGGGTTATGGTTGATAAAAGCATGGGCTACATTTAAGAGAAGCCATTTGTATTATTCATCCATTTTAAGATGCGATTATTTGTAAGGATTTCCTAATTTCTTGTCTTGTGTTTCATAAGAATTTCCATTTATCCAGTGATATATAACTTGAATTTAGCCTCAGAGTAATCGTCCTCCAACCTAAAATCTCTGAAGAGGCAAACTTGCTTATCCAAGGGGGTTTTAGTTAAAGGAATTGCTAGTGCCAGGTGCTAAGATGTTCTTTTAACCTTTTTCTTAATCACAAGTACTTAAAAATATGTGATATTTACTAAATCCATTTGTTCCTGCCAAAACACGTTATAAATTGGCCAAAATATTGTGTTTAGCCGTAATGTGTTTTCCTGTCTTTTACTATCTACAAATATCAGCTATTAGCCTCATGTGAAACCAGCTTGTTAAAAAGTGGCATAAAGGGTGAATCTATTATTTTCTAAGGATTTGTTCTCGTTTCAAGATTTTTTTAACTGACAGGAAATAAATGGAGAAATTATTTGTATGACACAAATGATAAGGCTGGTAGGCTCAAAGCCACCGTGGCTTTCCAGATGTGCCAAAGAGATAAAACTGCAGAACAAATCAGGTCAGTAGAATTTATAGTAGAATTATAAACAGGTTTTTATACCAACTCAGAATCCAGTCATGAAGGGACACACTGTGTTAGTTATGGCAGTAGGCATGTTGGAGTCTAGAGCAAACCAAAGTCTTTCTACGACCTGAAAATCAACGAACATGTGGCTCAAAGTTCCAGGAGCAGCCTTACGGAAAGAACATATCACCAATGTTAGGGACATGTAAACCCTAATTAACAATTATATTCGCTAAAGATGGAATTTTTGTCTCATAAAGACTCTATTATCATGCCATCAACATCTCCCAACACAAAATGCCAGGAGGCTCCCAACTCCAGAGTCGATTCTAAGATCAGAGTCATAATAATCGAAGGTTAAACATCAATTCTGGGACTCCACAAGTTTATAAGAACGAGTAGATTACAGTTTCGTATCTGAATGATTTGTCACCATCTATATACTCATGATAAAACAATCAAGGTTATACTCTGAGTGGGGGACTTAATGCAGATGGTGAAATTTGGATAAGGGAAAAGTGTCATTTCAAGACCATAGACAAATCTCAACTCTCACATGAGAGATTAAGCCTTTGGTCATCAAGGAACCCGTATCCACGATTTATAGTATAATTCCCCGCGATATATTGCTGATCATGATGCCATATTCCTAGCGCACATCCTTGACGAGATACTATTGATCACATAGGTTATGTAGAGCGTAAAACGTCC
Source organism: Papaver bracteatum (assembly GCA_023529315.1). NCBI lineage: Eukaryota > Viridiplantae > Streptophyta > Magnoliopsida > Ranunculales > Papaveraceae > Papaver > Papaver bracteatum. The sequence continues at coordinate 1,254,051 of JAJJWX010001167.1, forward strand.
AGATAGACTTATGAACCAGAAAAGCCACAATTCCAACATGTCTTCGCGAGACGCGGATGATTGTGATACATATACATCCCCAAGAGATACTGCTGGTCAAATAGGCTCTATAGATGCGTAAAAATGTCCCCAAGAAACTTATGACCCAGAGCGGAGACATACATGTCTCATGTAAGCATGACTCACCCTATTTGAGATCAAGGACTGATCCCTTGTACATCATCGTGAGATACACTGGTCATGTCTACTCTAGGATCTGAGTATACTTACTGAGTCTTCCAAATAAATGCTAGGACATCCTCGCGAGATATAGTGGTTATTCTTCCTTTGGTCCCTTTAGACAGACTCCTAGAATATCCTTCTGAGATACACTGGTCATGTGGCCCTATAAATACAGATACAATTGACTCCTTTCACATCTCTGCAAGATACGCTAGTCAAACACAAGTGAGGCGAAGTCTCGCAGAGACATTATCAGGCATGCAAGCCTTCTTTTCTCTCCAAGACATGTCCCCGCTGATTTCGGAGAAATTTCGTCATGTTGGTCAAGTGTCAAACAGACTCTATCGCATCGTCCAACTCTTAGATGGATCCAGGCGCATTGACCAACTCTCATACATCTCCAGGCGCATCGACCAAATCTCAAACGACTCCAAATGCGTCGGCAAAATCTTAGACAACTCCAGACGCCTCGGCTAAATCTCTGATAGCCCCAGCTGTGTAGGCCAAACCTCATATGGCCTCATCCGAACCGAGCCATCTCATCTAAAGAGTTTTATACATGCATAAATGTAATACCCCAATATTCGGAAGTGGTTGGCCGAATGGAATATAAGTAATGGTTTGTCCTTTCCTATCACCGAGGTCTTTTCAGCACAATTGGCTTCAGAGTTGGCAGAAAACTCTGCAGTTAAGTGTGCTCGGGCGGGAGTAATCCAGGGATGGGTGACCACCCGAGAAGTTTCTGCTGGATTACCGCAACGATGCTCGTTGAAAACCCCACACTGTCGGATAACCGCAGTGGCTAAGTGGTCACAATATCGGTAGAGGAACGGGTCATTACAAATGGTATCAGAGCCGACGATGGGTCACCTGTCGAGGGTGGGAAGGTACGCTGGACGGGTTTGGTCCAGGTGCTTCCCATGAGGGGCAGGGAACGTCGAATATCTGGGCTTGTGAATATATTCCGGAGTCGAGGACGGTTCCAATTTAAGGTGGTGGTATTGTAATACCCTGATATTCGGCAGTGGTTGGCCGAATGTAATATGAGTAATGGTTTGTCCTTTCCTATCACCGAGGTCTTTTTGGCATAATTGGCTCCAGGGTTGGCTAAAAACTTTGCAGTTAAGAGTGCTCGGGCGGGAGTAATCTAGGGATGGGTGACCTCCCGGGAAGTTTCTGTTGGATTACCGCAGCGATGCCCGTTGAAAACCCCTCATTGTCGGATAACCGCAGTGGCTAAGTGGGGACAATATCGGTGGAGGGACGGGTCATTACAATAAAACTCAGGCACAAGAGCTCCTTTTATACTCTACACACAATTTCTGAGGCATTACATGCCTTTTCACGTGACTCATCCTAGTCATTCTCAGAAATCATAGAATATCTCTATATCTTGGCCAACTCGTCTAAAGAGAATATTTATCTCTCAAAACATCATCACAAAGGATGACTCGGCTTCATACAAATGAGAGGATATCAATTAGAGTTTTGGTCTGGCGGTCTACGACATGTGTGAGAAAAACCCGGCCTATTTCTCACCGCAGAAGAGAGTAAAGGCGGTGGAATAATGAGATAAACTCAACCTAGTTTATCTCCATCTAATCTTGAAGAGACGAGAGAATTAATTCGCACGGCACGGAAAACAATCCTTATCTTCACCGACCAGAGATTAGATAATTCAGCTATAAATAGGTCATCTAATTCTCCAAGCTAACACAACTTTCTCATAAACTCTCAGAGCAATTCTTCTTCAAACCCTATAATTCTATGATGTCTCTTCATCTGCTTCCCTCCCTAAGACCATCCTTAACCTCTCATGTGACTGAAGCATCCTTTGAACAACCACTGTGCATGATTTAGGCAAAGACTGTTCATTCTCAACCTCTCGTAACTCACTTTCAGAAACCCTATAATCTTACTTTATCCTCTCACCTATTTTAGGTAACTACAAAATACATTTGAGACAGGTAAAATTTCATACCTGACTCATTGGGCGCATTCATATATGTGTCCGACTAGATTCAACGGTTTTCCATTATGAGTAATATACATAATAAGCCAAATTCAGATATAGTGAGTATGAATCAGATGTTAAGACTAGTCAGCTGAGTTTGAAAAATAAAAAACCTTTAAAAGATCGAATCTGCTCACCCAGAGGAGGTGAAAGACTTGGTTAGTTTTCATCGCACAATAACATCAGCAGTTCACATAAGGTGGTGTGTCTCAAGTGACTAACAACATGCTGCTTGATCAATATCCCAAACATATGACTGTTGAAGAATGTTAACAACCTTGACTCACTTCTCCAGGCATGTATGTTCGTTTATCTCATAACCTTACTTCGTTTTCATTTCGATTATCCCCAATATTTAGTCATGCAGGAGGTAATGTCGTTACATTCTAATATAACTTGCATGTGAAAAATACTAGAACCCCCTACTATATGGGTTCAATATATAGAAACCCCACTAAATGGATCATATACTATCAACTCCATACTTTCACTTTTTAATATTCCTAGGCCCAAAAATTTAGAATTCAGGGCTTAACAATAAGAATACAATCCATAATAATTTTAATAATGCCAAAACTTCCCTTTAGTATATATAGGTAACAAAACTCAGTCTAGATTTCATTTTCGGTTTCATTTTCACTTTCTCTCTCTTTCTCCCTCATTTCTGCTCTGAAGAAAATTAGGGTTTTCAGGTCAAACCGAGGAAAACGATTACGAAGAGCAGGAAAAAGATTTTAGCTCTATCGATCTCTGCTGATGTTGTTTACGTATTTACAAACTTATGGACAAAATCAATCATTTATTTTAGTTTTCAAATTGAATCTCAGATCAGAGCTCCAACAAATCATTTGATTTTTATCTCTTTCAATTTTCAGAGCTCTGCAATTTTTTGTTTTGTTTTTTTCTTCTTATGATTCAATTGATTTTATGGATCTGAATTGATTTGATTCAACAGATTTAACTGTTAATCTACGAATTAGGCTCAATCAATCGATTTTATTGATTTTTCGTCTTGAATCTATGTATTCACTGGTTAGAAGCTACTACATGTTAGGTTTATGTTATTGTTTTGTTTTTTTTTTATTAGTTTGATTAGGTTTTGATGTTTGTTTTAATTCATTTCATTCAGATCGGAGAAGAACGCAATAATTGTTCGTGAAAGCTTCCTCTAGATCGGTGAGAAAAGGCAAATAAAATCATCATCAACACTTTAATATGAAGATTTATCATCAGAAGCCATTTTAAAGATAAGGTTTATCTCCTCTGATTGTTCTAACTTGATTACAATCGTTAATCATCAATATTCTAAAAGGAAACCTTAAATATTCATTTTGCAGATCGAATTTTTGATTTTATTCCTTAACAGAGTTTAGATCTTCAACAATCTCACCTAAGCCTTTGATTTGAGACTAAAATCTCGAAAAAAAATTGACAATTTTTTCTGCATTTTTTTGGAATTTTTTTCGATTTTAAATTTGAAACTCAATCTACCTCTTAAATTTACTTTGGTTAAAAATCAATCATCAGATTTGGAATCACGACACCGAAGTTTCCATTAAATTATATTTACTTCTAAGTTTTATGTCGATATTCTTAGTTTTATAATATGTTAGCTTATAAGATGGATGAGAACTTAGCAGCTATGGGTGAAAAGCTAATAACTATTCTATTTCGGTTGTGTTACGTGTGCATATTAAATAGTGATCTTATCTTAGTTTTGATAGACATATCAGAGCTTATTAAATTTTATTTTAAACACACTCCAACTTATACAATGAATTTACATTTTGGTTAGTTTGTTTTACTTAAATGTCAGGATTATAAAATTGTGATTCTTACTTTTTCCTACAGTAACATCTTATTTATTGTTGTGGTTCTGTTAATGGAAGTCAGTGAATGGCCTCCTTTTGTTGTGGTTCTCTTAAACCAAGAATGTTTGGGATTTGAGAATATCCCCAAATGAAGTTATTTACATTCTTTACATATTGGTGTGTATAGATTAGGAGATAATTATGTGGTTTGGATACTGAAATGTTTTGTTCATTTCTGTAGATAGTTAGTTGTAAATATAATTCGTTTTGATGTTTCTAAGTAATTTGTTGCAGTATACATGGGATTTTAAGTATATAAAATTCTGATATTGTTGTTCTGTCAACCTTTAGATGTTTTATCCATTATCGAAAATAAATAAGAACTTCGTCTCTTGTATGACACTAAGGGATGCTTCCGGCTGCACTCAATGAAGAAAAAATAGGCTAAGGTTAGTCTTTTAGTTAGATAAGTGTACGAAAAATGCATCAAATGTCTAATTCTGATCTCATCTGTGAGCTTTTTTTTTTTTTTTTTTTTGCAGTTCAAGCTCTGCAAGGTTAAGAATGTACATTTTTGAACCGAGGGGATCCGATACATTAACACCTTTGATGGTTGCACAATATGTTACCATGATCCTGTTATCCAGACTAATAGCACCACAAGTTAGATCTTGAGGGCAACAAGAATGTTGATTTTATCAAGTTTGATATTGGTAACGTGGTTAATTCATTTGTTGTGTTTCTCTATTGAATTTTTATGCATGTGTAACTCCTAATTACACGTGTATGTGTAACTATCAACTACACGAGTTATATATAAGTGTAACTCTTAGTTACGCAAGTTATATGCATGTGTAACTCCTAATTACACTAGTTAGATGCATGACATATTACTTTAAAATTGTTGCTGTAATTTTAACAAAACAATGAGGTTTTTAAACATGGAATTTGATATATAATTAGGAAAATACTGATCTATATTAGTAGAATTAGTTCCAAAAGTATCTTCAAATGAACCTCAATTGAGGATAAAGGCAGTAGCTAGTTCACAGTGAATAAATGACTTTGAGAGTTCAAACAACACATAGTTATATGTCCTTTTATTTGTTTATCTTGCTAGATTCATTGGTTTTGTTTTTATGATTTGGTATGTTTGTGCATCTAAAAAAATATGACGTCTGGAATGATCATAGGAATGGTACGAATTTGGCTTTTATCTTCTCTTGCATGTTATTGAAATAATCTATGATCAATCTCATTTGTACTTTAAACTATTTTACTTATACGATGTTGCAACTAATTCTTTCCTCTTACAATATATCAGGGACGTTACTCTATTTGCTTCCGCATTAGAAAATTTCAAGACCAGAATGAAAGCAGAGACAAGCAAGAGAATCTTCGTGATTCTAGCATTTGTCACTCTGGCGTCTGTCACTGAAAGAATAAAGTTACAGGTGCAGGACATCAACTCTCTGATTCAAAAATACATGTAGGTTGTTTGACTATGAAGTAAAAGAATTGACAGGTGAAGTGATGGTGATCTTTAACTTGTATTATCTATTATTTGCAGATGGAAGTTCACTGGCATCGGTAAATCTAAGAGGAAATGCCTGGAAATAAGATTCCTTGGTAACCACAATTCTACTGAAATACCCATAGTTGTTAAATGGTTTGAACTGCGTCTGTAGCTCACATGACTAGTTAAACAATATATTCTTTTATTTTTCCTTTTAAGTTGACTACAATGATCATCGAATAGGTAGTAACTTTCCCAGATCATGTTTTACCACTATTCCAAGCTCACATGACTAGTTAACCATATCCTTGCTTATCAGTTTACAGCCATGTGTACTCTACATGACAGTTTGCACATTTAACTAGCATTGGTAGACTATGGATGTATAACTGCTAATTAAATGTGTAAATTCTAGGTACAAACGCTAAATAGATCTATATCTACTAGTTACATAATGCTAGTTAGATGTGTAACTTATAGTTACACATGATAATTTGATGGGATATGCATATGCAGTTCTTATAGGCATACCTGCTAATCTAATTGAAACTTGTCTGTTGATCTACTGGTTTTGTGTTGTTTTGTGCAGGGAAACACATTATGAAGTTGGTTGAATTGAAAGAAACCATTACATTAGGATAGTGATAAGATGTTAAATTGTTAGTTCCCTTGCCTAATATGTATCTGTAACTCCTAGTTACACATTTGTATGTGCACGTGTAACTCCAAATTACACAAGTGAAATGCATGTATAATTCCTAGTTACACATGCATTTGCCCAGTGTAACTGGAAACTACACATGCATATATCATGTGTAACTATTAGTTACACATGAGTATGACTTCTGAGTAACTTAATGAGTTTCAAACTACTCATACATATTAATGAAACAACAAATAACATGACATATATGCATTTAAGTATGTGTATCTGCTGATTACACTTCTTTAGATGATTCTGCTCCGAAGCTCTACATTTCAAAAGGTAAATAATATAGATCTGCTTACTTTGCGTTTTATTTCTGCAATTGATGTGCTTATTGACTGTCTAGTGAAGGTCAGTGACTATCCGAGTAAACAGAATGGGAAGAAGCCAAGTTGTGCTGTTAACCAAGAAAACAGTGGAGACACCAATGGTTTAGGTTTTGTGCTGCTATAGACATAGCTCAATGGTTGTGTACGCGTGGTATTCTGTAATGGCTTTTGAAGTTGAACAATGAGCTCACAGTCAAGATTTGACAGTTCAACAGATTATCAATGAGGTCACAGTTAAGGTACGTCCTTACTCTAAATAGTTGAAATTGATTTGACAATTCCAGTTTAATTTTTTAGCTTCTAGATTATGTTCTCATGCACCTTTTGATATTTCTGATACCCCGTATCATAAATTTATCATGATTTAAAGCCATCAATAATCAACATTTTGTTTCAAAGAGCAAATTTCTTAGATATACAGCCCTTTCCAAAATGTGTATGATTCCCTAATTTCACACCATGTTTCTTATGGTTACAGGTATATGAAACCCATGGCCGTTTATCTCTAGAAGATGGGAGTTTGATCAGGTTGGCTACTGATTTTTCGTAAGTTATCTGACCTTTTTTGGATGTGTAACCATTAGTTACACATGCTAATTAGATGTGTAACTTATAGATACACAAGCTAAATGGATGTGTAATTGATAGTTACACAAGCTAATTAGATGTGTAACTTATAGTTACACAAGCTAAATAGATGGTAGTTATGCTAATTAGGTGGTAGTTATGCTAATTAGATGTGTAACTTATAATTACACAAGCTAAATAGATGTGTATTTTCTAGTTACACATGCTAATTAGATGTGTAACTTTTACTTACACATACTAATTAGATGTGTAACTTTTACTTACACATACTGATTGAATATGTAACTTCTGGTTTTAATGATTGAATTAAAATGATTTGTGGTCTGTTTTGTCGTTTTTGTTTTCATTGGATTGTTGAGATTAGTTTTTGTAGAAGAGATTGGATAGTTTTGATTATATGAGCATGTGTAACTTTTAGTTACACTAGGAAAATGCATGTGTAGCTGGTAGTTACACTAGCAAGATGCTGAGATATTGATAGTTTTAGTGTGAAATCATACATAAAGTATTGCAGGTGAACTTTTTTTTCCCTCATACTTCAGGTTTAGGTTTGATATGTGTAACTTTTAGTTGTTAAGTTATAGGGTAAAGGTCTTATACTTCAGCTAAGCCTTTTTTGCTGTTTAATTTTGCTTTTCAGGTAACTTTTCATGCTAAAATTGGTAAAGCAAATAGGAATGCAAGGTGTTAGGTTCAAGATACTGCAACACAACTCTGCGAGGTAAAAACTAAACTCCAAGAAATTTGATTTTCTTCTCAATTCTTAACATTCTATGAACATCTGTAACTCTTAGTTACATGAGGAAAATGCATGTGAACTCTTAGTTACACTAGGAAAATGCATGTGTATTACCAATTACACTAGGAAGATGTTGATTTCACTAGATTCAGTTGTGAAATCTAATGTGATTGTGGTTAGAAAGGAAGAAGAAGTAGAACCAGAAGTAGTGGTCGTTTATGGTGCTGAATTCCAATATGATTGTGTAACTCCTAGTTACACTAGTCAGTTGCATGTGTAAATGCTAGCTACACTAGTCAGATTCATGTGAAACTATACATTGTTGTATGTACTATTCATTTAATCTTATAAAAACTGATTGATTGTTGTTATATTTCAGGTTTCCAATAACTTCATAAAAGCTAATTGCCTATATGTGGTATTAGTCCCGCTGGATGTGTAACTTCCAATTACGCTAGATAGATGGATATGTAACTTCCAGTTACACTAGAAATTATTGTAAATAAATCTTAAAGTAATACATGTATTTTTTTATGCGTTTTTTTTTATGTCCATTTTTTTTATGTGTAACTTTGCATTACACATGTCATATGCATGTGTAACTTCTGGATACACATGCCATATGCATGTGTAACTTCTGTTTACACATTCACAATATACTTTAATAATTTTGGGCCTAGATTTAATAATTTTGGGCATAAATTTAAATTTTATTTAATTAAGGGCTTGACAATATATATAAAAGGTCATGAATGTCTTTTAATAACTCGGGGCCTAGATTTAAACTTCTTTTAATTAAGGGCCTCGTATTATGGGTTATCCATGGGTCAGGCCTTAGCATAATTTTCTCAACTTGCATAGATGTTATGAAGCGGGTCGGAATCTGACTCGATGTCGACTCGATCCGAAACGAATGTCATATTGTTTGGTTTTTCATTTTTCAGTAGTCTGACTGGAGTATTTGAGTCAGCTACGATTCATCTGAGTCAGTAACTCAACACCAGCACTTTACATGGCGTGGTTTTTTCCTCACGTGCTTAACAACATGCCACTTGATCGCCTGGCACTTTTAGGGGCGACCAATTTGTAATTAGGGGCGACACAAAAGACAAAATAGATTGAAAATACTTATATGCCCCTTCATAATCGGGAGGTTAATCCATAATCGGTAGTTTGGGGCAACTCTATATTCGGTAGTTATATGAACTATTTTGACTACCGATTATGGTAGATTTCGCCAAAGATTATACTGTATAATCGGAAGTCATGGTAACTTCATTTACTACCGATTATAGGCTCAACCAAATTCGAAAAATAGAGGATTTTGACAAAATTTGATTTTAGGGCAACTCTATATTCGGTAGTCATATGAACTATCTTGACTACCGATTATGGTAGATTTCGCCAAAGATTATACTGTATAATCGGAAGTCATGGTAACTTAATTTACTACCGATTATAGGCTCAACCAAATTCGAAAAATAGAGGATTTTGGGGCAACTCTATATTCGGTGGTTATATGTGTTGGATATTTTCAAGATTGTTTGCCGCTATCCGGGGGGTCCTTTGGGGCAACGCCCCCTAGAAGAGTGCGAGACAGCGTCTCGCGGAAATTTTTTCGGTTAATGAATTTGAAAACCTATTTGGTTTTCCAGAAATTTTCACAAAACATGTCTGTTCCCATAGGGTTTCTTCAAGAGACACCATTGGTTGGATATTTGCAAAGAGAGCCGAGATAATCGGAAGTCAGGTAACACTACACTTACTACCGATTATAGGCTCAACCAAAATTGAGAAAAAAAGAGGATTTTTGCAAAATTTGATTTTGGGGCAACTCTATATTCGGTAGTCATATGAACTATCTTGACTACCGAATATGGTAGGATATGTGCAAAGAGATCCACTGTATAATCGGAAGTCATGATAACTCTTCATATCTTACCGATTATAGGCTCAACCAAAATTCAGAAAATAGAGAATTTTTGCAAAATCTGAATTTGGGACTACTCTATATTCGGTAGTTATATAAACTATCTTGACTACCGATTATGGTTGGATATTTGCAAAGAGAGCCAGAATAATCGGAAGTCATGATAACTCTTCATATCTTACCGATTATAGGCTCAACCAAAATTCAAAAAAAAAAAAGGATTTTTACAAAATCTGAATTTGAGACTACTCTATATTCGGTAGTTATATGAACTTTCTTGACTACCGATTATGGTAGGATATTTGCAAAGAGAATCATTGTATAATCGGAAGTCGTACAAACTAAATTTACTCCCAATTGTTGATTACCTACCGATTGTATAGTTATCTACCGATTGTAAAGGGTAGTTTGGCCATTAAAAAAAACGCCTCGGAAATAACCTTCCGATTGTAAAATAACCTACCGATTATTTGTTATTTTGTCGTTTTGTGTCGCCCCTAATTACAAATTGGTCGCCCCTAAAAGTGTCAGGCTTGATCGAACCTATCCAAAACATTTGGCTGTTGAGAAATGTCCTTCACTCACTTCTCCTCCGGGCTTCTGTGTTCGTTTCTCTCGTAACCGCAGTGGCCTAGTTCTGCTTCATTTCGATTATCTCCTCAATTTAGTCACTAAACAGGTAATTTTCATTTACATTTTAATGTTATCTGCGCTGGTAAAATGCAATTTCCTCGAATTAGCTGATTTTTATTCATTCAAATCTGGTCGAGTAATGATTTTCCGCCATTTCTTTGGTTGTATAACCTGTTTTTTCCACAACATTTAGTCTTGTTTGATTTTCTTTGGAAAACCTTGAGTTTTACTAGTTGAATTGCAGTTTGGTGCTTTGATTCAGCTCAATCTAGGGTTACAAATGGCTTATTTGAAGTTAGAAATTGTTCTTATTCTTCCGTTTTCTTATGTTGTAGGAAATGCTTTTATGATATACTAATTCTGATGTATTCTATAGTTTCATGAAATTGTTTTTAGACAAAACCCAATTGTACGATTTTGTAAAGAAGGTATGACTGTTAGATTGGTTAATGGAATGTTAGAGAGCATTTTAATGGTGTCGAGAAGCAGTGGAATATATCAATCCAATAGTCTATGTAGAAGTAGAAGTGATTCTACTCTAATGAACAGCACCCAGCTTTACGCTGGGTTAGGAAGGCAATGTATTTGGCCCAAGGATATATCGAGATTGTTCTTGACAAGTCGACCAAAGAGACCAAGGCAAAGGAGTTTAAAAGCTGAAGCTGGATGGTTTGGTCGGGAATCTCGGGATGGAAAAAAGATGGGTGCGATTTCAGAGAGAAGCGAGACTGCTAATGAGGACATTTTGATTTTCTTTTTTCAGTTGGATTTGGCGACGCGAGCACAGGTAGGCAGACTACATTTTTCGCAAAATAGTTTAGTCTATAGCATAGAAGGCTCGTGTCCTTCTAGTTTGCCAGCAAACAATTTCTCAAAGAACATAGAAAGACTAATTTCTATGTTCAGGCTTTCCTCCTAGGGCCTTTTGGGTTAATATGAATTTGATTGCTGAATTCCTTGGTCTGAAACATTCATGGATTTCCCAGAAGATTCTATGAGCAATTGCAAAGTTTGACAGTTTATGTTTTTACTTGTATCTAATTGTTGTTCGTTGGGATGTTTTTAATGGCAGTGTGCGTTGAATATGGAGCAGTACGAAGTTGCACAGCAATTTAGAAATAAGCTAGCCGAGGTAGTTCTGCTTACTCGATATATTATGTCAATCAACAGTGGGATTGGTGGAAGCTTTTTGTTTCTCCCAGACATATCTGGTCGTTAATGATTGGAAATGAATCATCAAATTTCCTCAGTCAAAGTTTGTGCATAATTGGCCCCTTACAAAGTTAATTTGTTGCACTCCTAGTAACGCCATCCTGTGTTCAGAAAACCTTCAAAGTCATCAACTTACCAATTTATCTACCTTCTTCGTGGAAGGTTGAATCAGAGGTCATCCAGCAGCGAGAAGCTAAAAGAGGATCAACCTCGAAGGGTGAAGCTCAAGATAAGGCCATACATATTTTACGTCTACGGTGAGACATTCATTACTGTTCTTCGCTGTTTTTTGCTTGAAAACTGTTATGCATATTTATTACTTGGAAAACACTTGGTGGACATGTTATTTCCATGGTGTTGAGCTCTATATATTTCTTCAACTTATGATCTGTTCTAGAACTGGAATCTCTAAGCTTAACATGTTGATAGTAGAAAAAAAAAAAAAGGAATCTCTAAGTTCACCACTGCGTCTTTTCTTTCTGTTTTCTTTCAGTTCAAACCTGCAAAAAGCTATTGAGAACGAGAACTATGCTTTAGCAGCTGAAATTCGAGATGAGATGTCCAAACTGGAGACGGAGTCTTTGGCTGCATCCGCGAAAGCTTTGGCATTTGAGAATGTACAATATGCATTCCGACTAGGACAGAAAGTTAGACATAAATTGTTTGGTATGTGTGTTTTTCCTCAAACTTATCAATTCATATGCAAGGTAATTAGATGTATTGATGGAACATACGACACAAATTAGCATAAGCATTTAGATGGGTGGATGAGGATTGTAAAAGTGTCATATCAAAAAGTTCGGAAAGAAATGAAATTGCATTTGTCCTGGTAGTTAGCCCTTAAATTTGTTTCAGGTTATCGAGCCATCATCTGTGGTATGGATCCTGTTTGTTGTGAATCTAGTTCTTGGATGGAGACTGCTAATGTTGAAAAGTTGGTTCAAGGGTCTAATCAGCCGTTCTATCAGGTATGTTTAGTTTTTCTGGCATGAAATCAGTTTCTTAATATATAAAAAAAAAACTTTTTGGCGTTGTAATCATGAGATACCAGATACTGTATCTCATGCCTTGCTAAGTTCAGATATATCAAATCGGGTTGAAATCTATAGCACTGTAATCTTATTTGGTGTATTGCACATTTTGTGCAAGCTAAGTTACAGGAAGTACTTTCGCCATTGCCGCGTTGCGCATTAATGTAATTTTTTTAAGTGCAGGTTTTGGTTGATGTACGGGCAGACCCAGATCTACTCGTCGCTTATGGTAAATGGTGGAAAATTTTCTTGCATATTCTATCTTTGGTCTTTCTTTTAATGTATTTGACTTGTGGTTGTAATGTTTCTTTTACTCTCCCCTGTTCTGCAGTTCCCGAGGAAAATTTGTTGGCCCCTGATAAACCAGACATGGTTAGTATTGGGTGACGAGTCATTGGAAACACCTTAAAATTCTTCAAATCTAATGACCGGTACTCTACTTTTGACATTTGCAGGGTAGATTTGACCACCCCTATATTTCCTTCTTATTTTACGGAGTTGATACAGCAGGAGACTTCATCCCCATAAAGCAACTGCGTGAAAAGTATAACAGGCCACGCCATGAAGTGCCTATAGATTCAGAGGATGAGGAAGGTGACAAAGACGATACCTGATTTTTCGTCGGAGCGGCACTCAAATGCTGATTATCCTGCAGTGCAGTAATGGAAATGTTTCCATCTGACAATCCAATTGGGACAACAGCAGAGAACTGATGCATTATTTAAGACGTATGTTCTCTCTTTTTTGTATATAATCTTTACGAACCCAGATATGGTATATATTCAGAGATGAGAGGATTCCCTCTCATTGGCCTTCTTAATCCTGTTTTGTTAGTTTTTACTGTTCAATAGTTACATAACTTTGTAATTAACAACAGTGGGACAATGTAATCTAAATGTCTGACTGATTATTTGAGATTGAACTGTACACAAATAAAAACGGCACATAGCTGATTTTCCTTTTTTTTTTTTCTCTGATGCAAAGAGAAAATTGTATTAAGATAGCTTAATGTCTGACATGATAAAAGACTCCAAAAAATCAGGGTATTGGTTTACCAAACACCAGACACTCCCTCTTTACGGGCATACTTAGCTAGTTCATCCGCACACTTATTTGCTAATCTATTTGTGTACGTACAACTCCAAACTTCAAAAGAAAATATAACAAGGAACTAATGTCTTCAGCAATGCCTCTTAGCTCCCATGGTATATGCAATTCCTTGCCATTAATAGTTGAAACCAGAGGCTGATAGTCCGTCTCCAGCACAATCTTCTTAAAACCAAGAGAAATAGCCCATTCCACAGCTTCCAGCGCAGCTACACACTACTTGGAGCATTGCGGAAGACCTTGCACCTCGAAGCTACATGGGGTACCTGCACCAGTTCTTATTATTAGTCCAGTACCACAATTTTTAATAATAGCATCACAGTTAATTTTAACACAACCATCTAAAGGAGGTGACCATTTAGGGGAATAAGTAACAGAGGCAAAATTGGCTGATTGAATTTACCCGAGAGTGAAGTACAGAAATAAAAATTGGCTCGGTACATATGGTATTGTCTTTATGCTTCCTGGAGCCCAGAAATTACTAATACATACCAAATCCTATTTCAACTCCAAAGCTATGAGCTGACCAATATCTCTTTTCTCAAAATGTAAAAATGCATAAAAAAACACTAGCTCAGGGGTTCAGGGTTTGCAGTTCTGAAATTGTGCAAAACATCATTCCACATCTCGTTTGTAAATAGCTTCAAGGCCTCATTTGGGTAGTGTCTCCGTGTAACCACCATAGAATTCAAATAGACCACTGCTATACAGAGTTTAGACTGCAAAAGTACCAAATAATATGCCTAAATCCTAACGCACGGGAGCAGGAGGCAAGTGAGCCCCACATTCCACCAGCTGTAATACATCAAAAGATCATCAGGAATCACCGAATGCTGCAGAAGAACTCGTCTTCTTTCTTTAGTGGAAAATGTTCGTAATTCTTAATGGCGGAATAATGCAACAAATGCATTTAAACCACAGCTTTAGAAAGCTGTTCAGGATATACTCCACTAGCCCAGAAACTATTAAGATCCCATTGTTAAGTCTTTCCAGTGTAAATGTTCCTCTTTTCTTTACATCATTGCAAGTAAAAAGAGCATTGTTTATTCAAAAGATTTGCAAAAATACGAACACTGGAATATGGAAGTAACTGAAAAACTACAAGAATAGTGATTTAGTTACTGTTGGCTGAAGAATTGCAGCAAATGAGGCCAACCCATACCATTAAACGCAAGTACCAACCTGAGGTTTTAAAAAAAACAAATCAATGCAACCGAAAGGCTATACAAGTCCGTGGTAGTAACTAACAAACTGATGCAATGCAACCTACCAGATTTATACAGTTCTGCATCTACTATAAATTGGATAAAAAGTACAGAACATATGAAACCATTAGACAAACAATAAGATGTAATTTAACTTAATGAATCTCAAAAAATAATGATGAAAGTCAGACAGGCGTTAACATCATTAGATTCACATTTTTCTCCAAATGAAGTTAATCAGGCAGAGGTTGGATAAAACAAATGTAGTCCCAAAATGGCGTAACATTTTAACGACTGAGTTAGAATTTCAGATGCTCAGAGTTTGTAAACGTGAGCACTGCACTGTAACATTACAAAAAGCATTTCATTAAAAAGTAAATTCAACATACCACAATCAATATTAGTCATCTCATCAGTTCCTTCTGCTTCTGCTACTCGCTGCTATACTCATAAAAGTGATCACCCAAATCTGAATCTCTTGTCATCGCTTTAGGCTTCTCTCCTAGAGCTTTCAAAGAAACCAAGCTGTTCATGTGAGGTATTGCTTCAATCAAGGGATAGTCATGATAGACTGGCTCAAAGAGAGAATTTGTGATAAGATCCATTTGTTTTTTAAACTCCTTAGTCTGGGGATCATAACAAATGAGAGTCTCATAGTTCGACCGCAACAGAAGTTTTCCGCCCAATGTAAGGGAAATTGGCCAGTACATGTCCATAAACTCATCTGAATGACATGATAAGCTAAACATATTTTCCCACTCGCTAGTCTCCTTCTTAAATGACCATATGTCAAGATGATCACCACCATGGCCTTCAGCAACACAACAGCCCTTCCAATACCTGCAGTGTAAAAAAGTTCACAACACCAGGACGGAAACAAGGTGGTGATGGGAGCAAACTGAACTCCTCTTCTGCCAATTCAAATGCTACAATATTCCATTCTTCATCTAACCAATGAAGCGCACCATCGGCAAGGATACCACGCCATGGGCTACAAATCTCATGTACATGATTATACGAGAACGTCATATGATTTAAGCGGACAGTAGGGCAACGATAGTAACGCTGCAACGAGTAAGAAATATCTCCTTTGTTTCTCCACCCACTTCCACTACCAAAAGTATAAACCTGAACTTGACCCTTTGGCAGTTCTGTTCTCATTGTGACGGCATAATGGATCCTGACAACTTTATATTCATCAGTTTTAGTGTTGTACCCGAACCCGCTCACAAGATGACCATCCAAATAAGTAGTTTTCTTATACTCAACATTGTTCTTGTTTTTAGCCATCTGTGTGAATCTTGGGAGAGTAATCTGTTCTCCAAGGGTAGGATTACATATGTATATAGGATCATCAATGTGGTGTGTATAAGGTATAGAGATACAAACCAAACCATTACAAGACCCTACAATGGCACCTGTGCCAGAATGCTTTTTGATAAGAGGATGATTTATAATCTTAAATTCCACACTTGATTTCCTATCCTCAAAATATTCCCCACTCTCGATTTGCCTTCTTCCTTCTTCAGTTAACCTAAGGCTGGGTTGCACCAATACGCCATTTGGGTTGCCGTATCGTGTGTCCGGCCGTATGGACAAAGCCACATACGGCAATACTCCAAAAATACGGCAAAGTCATTAAAACTATTATTTTAATTATAATGTAACGATCGCCTACTTTCAAGGAGGTAAAAATCAAGAAAGTGTGTATGTTAGCCCATATTACAGCTGTGTGGTTATCATCGTCGGCACACGTTAGTTTGTAAGTACTACTGGTATACATGGCCACTTCATGCTTTTTTGTATAAGCTTTTTGCAAGTATAAGATCAAAACTGAAAATCTAATTGAACTTCTGTTATATATTTTGAATCAACATTGAAATTATGCCTTGTTTATATGCTTACATATCTTTAAAAATTGACGATATTTATGTATGCCGTTGTGGCGCCGTATCACGGTTTTTTAGATTTGACGTATTGGACACACGGACACACGGGTGTGGCGGACACCCGTGGCGGTATTGGTTCAACCCAGACCTAAGGTCTTCGTATCTCTGGAGTTCCATAATTTCTTCAGGGGATTTTCTATTCTCAAAATAATATCCATTATAAATTCGAGTCTTCTCCTCTAAAGTCAGTAACAGAAAACCAATCTTATTATCTCGATCATTAAGCTGTTGTTGTTGTTGCCCTAATAAAGCTAGACGGAGATGAGTATTGCCGAAGGTAGGGTTTTGAATAGTTTTGCGCCAATTTCTACAAACTAACTTGCAATTTAATACTAAAGGAATTGGTAATCGAGAAAGTATGTCTAGTGTGATTTCATTTGGAAGATATTTCATGATCGAATTGGACTCACCAGTCGCTGCTGCTACATCTGGATCTGGTTTTCTTTTTCGTCCCCTTCTTTTTCTTCCTCCATTGTTAAGCATTTCCAAATTCGACCCACTGCCCTTCATTGGTAATCCGAGGAAAAATAGTCAGTCGAATGAAGCAAAAACATTAGAAGAAGATTACTGTGGGAAAATGGCGGTGGGAGGAAATGAATTTGGAGGGAAAGACTATAGGTTTTTTATTTTATTTTAATCTTGTGCTTCGCAGAAGCTTCGGTGCTTCTATGCTCTGAGATTGTGCCACCTGTGTACTCACGAATCTCAATGGTGCTGGGAGTCGCATTTGCATAACCACCGGGAAAATTAAACGGAAATGACAAACCACCTCATAGATAAATCCGCCGAGTCTCATGTTATAATCTGCATGCTGAGGCTCTTACATTTGTGAGAGTCGGTAGATTTCGGGAGAAAAATCCCTCGGTAGGTCAATCATGTGGACTCTCAAGCTCATCAACGCATTAGCCGCTAACGAATCGATTAGATTAACACGAATGTTAATTAGTATAAATTAATTTAACAACGATTTAGATACGAAACTAGTATCGTTAGATAGGTATCGAAAAGTTAGGAGAAATAGACTACTTGAACGTGTCATTCGGATACCGGACGAAGAAGAAAATATCAGATTTGTACGAACGGAAAAATAGTCTTTTGTAGACAAACCGACCTGGGAAGCCCTTATCCGTTCGTGGGTGCCTTTATATTTCTATTTGGATTTATCACCAAAATGTGTTGAGAGGAACTCATTCTTCCCTTTTCTTCTTCTTATCTGTTTCTTCTCTTGTTATCTGTCGATATCAGTTCAGAAGAACTGAGTTATTTTGTGTGAGATTTTCATAGAAAGTTAGGTAGTGTGATTAATCGAAGAAGATGATGTTATAACTAAGGTTGCTTGAACTCGAGAAGAACAACACAAATACAAGCTTCTCTCAGTTCTACAGCAAATTACCAAATCGATCTTTTTGAAGTACCAGACAAAACAATCTAAAGAACGGAAATAATTCAAAGAAATTATTTTTGGAGTAAAAAGATAATTTATCCACAAATCAAAAAGATATGGAGGATTGGGTATCAAAAATTTAAGAGCTGTTAAATTATCCCTTCTAGCCAAACTAGCATGGAGATTACTTCATGAAAAAAATGTTATGTGGTATAAAAACTTGGAAGCAAGATATTCCAAAGGAAAGCACTTATTATCAGATGATACTTCAAAAAAGAGAAGCACTTGGATTTGGCAGAGTATTCAGCAAGGCCTCAAAATCATAAAGTCTCATACAGATGGGAACTAGGTGATGGTACTTCAGTTAGTGCTCATAACCACAAATGGTTTACAAAAAGAGAAGCTCCAAATACAACTCAGAACTCTCAAGAAAATGCAAATATCTAAGTGTCAGATCTCATTAACAAAGATACAAAGAGTTGGAATATTAACAAGTTGCAAGATCAATTCTCTCATGAGAAGATACAAGAAATACTTCTTATCATAATTCCCAATAATGGCAAAGATAAGCTGAGGTGGCCTCTGAACAAATGTGTAAGATTTACTTCAAATTCTATTTATAGAGAAATAATGAAGAATGAGAACCAAAATCAGCACCATCAAATAAACCCAATGCAAGAATGTCAATGGTTAAAGCTATGACATCTGGAGGTTCCTTATAAAGTCCAACAGTTCTTATGGAAGTGATGCTATGATATTCTTCCAGTAAACACAAGAGTCGGCAAATACAAGGATGTTAGCAGTCTGTGTAGTTTCTGTAATGAGGAAGAATAAACTAGCACTCATCTTCTTTGCAGTTGTAGATTCTCAGATGCAGTATGGTTTGGCATTTCTGAAGCCCTTCATCATTCTAAAAACTTTCATAACTCAACCAAGGACTGGATTGTTTCTTGGTTTGCTGATAATCAATCTCTGGAGGCTAATTACAGTGATCTTGCTTGCATAGCTGCTTGCACTCTATGGCAATTATGGAAAGCCAGATGTGAAAAAGTGCATGAAAACAAGTCTTATCATCCTATGAACATATTGCATAAAATTATAACTTACATTAATAGCATAAACATGTAGTTCCATGGAAATCAGCATAATAACCTTGTTAGATCTTGCAACAGTCATCAATAGACATGGAAACCACCTCCTGAAAACTGGATAAAAATCAACATTGATGCTTCTTTTCTATCTTAGAATACTAATGCTGGTTTTTATTTAATTGCTCGTGATTATACAGGAAAGTTCTTGGCAGCAATGGCCTACTCAACAAGAGACAAAGATCTGAATCAAGATGAAACTTTGGTGTTGCTCAGAGCTCTTCATTGGATCAAAGAAATATAGTTCCAAAAAGTCATCATTGAAGGGGGAAATAGGTCAGTTATTAACAACTGTAATGGTAGTGTTGAAAGCTTTATGTGGGAAGATCAAAATATTATTAGAGACTATCAAGAGCTCATACAAAAGCTAGAGTCATGTCAAGTTACTTTCAAGAAAAGATCTTGCAACAATGCAGCAGATAAACTAGCATAACAAGCTAGAACTAGTATCAAGTCTCAAATTTGGTTAGAAGAATCTCCAAATGTAATTGCTAGTATATTAGCAGCTGAAAGCAGGATTTAGTATTCAGTTTAGTTTTTTTAGTTTTTTCCTCAGTTAGTTGTTCTTTGTTTGGGTGTTATCCTGTCAGTCAGTTTGTACTTGGTTTTTTATCTCAATAAAATCCCCTTATTGCTCAAAAAAAAAAAAAAAAAAAAAAAAAATTGAACTCGAGAGAAAAGAAACTGTTGTTGTTGTAGTTGAAATTAGGGTTTTGGGTTTGTTTCGAGTTCTGAGGTGAATTAATGGCTTAAATGGACTGTTGACAAATGAAGATTACGAGGGTTGGTGTTTAGTTGAAGTTTGAAGCTGTTCCGGCGAAGATTCAAAAGAAAGGTAATTTAGGTTTTCGAATTGATTGAACTTATTCTTTGAATTTGAGATGTTTTGATAAATTATTAGGTGGATTTGTGTTTGATTGAAGCATAGATGGTTCCATAGGGTTTAATTGTAGTTTCTCTGTTAATCGAATTAGAAATCAGTGTTTATAGAATTGAGTTGTTGATGTAGAATCTCAGATGAAGGAGATGAATTAATTGGTGGTGATTCGTGGAAGATTAGAGGTTGTTAAGTCTAGGGTTGGTGACTAATTTGGGGTTGTTGATTTAGACGTTTGCAGAAGACAAATTAGAATTTTAGTCTTGTGAAAAGAAGATTGTTTCTATTGAACTGGTGTTGTTAGTTGTGTGGAAGTTGCAAATGGCTGGGTTGTGTTGGTTGAGTTGAGTTGATTGTATTACAGTTACAGATGGCAGGTCAGGTTATTATCCAGTGGATTTGAATTATAAGACTGCTGACTGAAAAGTAATATCTGAACATTGTTAGTTTCATGTTTTGGAAATGTTATTGTAGGTTAGATGTATGGATTGTGATTAGTCTAATGTTAGTTCCAGGGGACTGTTTTGGGTTGCAGAACTGAATAAGTGAATTGAGATAAGTACTAGATAGAATTGTGGTTGTGAATTAGAGTAGAGTTAGATCACCGGAAGGAAGGAATAATGATGTTATTAATGAATATTGAAAGAATTGAGTTTTAGATAAATACTAGGTTAATGGCAGGTGGTGGTTGGGAACATAGTGTGTTTGGGGTTGGAGCTGAAATGAGATAATGATGTTGTTGTTGTTGCAACTGGAGAAACAGTGTGTTGTGTTGATTCTACAAATGATAGTTTTGAGAATAATGGTGGAATATTGATATGACAGAGTCGCAAGGGCATTGGTTTAAAGAAGTGCAGTTACAGATGAAGCAGAGTTGTGATGAGTGTTTCCCGAGTTAAGATGTTGTTATTTAGAAAAGAATTAAGTATATATTAGAGTTTTGTTTTGTGTTGTGTGTTGTTGTTGCACCATGATGGTGCAACAGTTACCTTTGGCAGGTGCAAAGGCTTTGGCCGGCCTTACTGTTACCTGTCAGCTGTCTGACTGATTTATCTTGTCTGACTCAGTGATCTAACTGAGTTGACTCACTGAGATTCATGTTTTGACTTGGGTTGACTCAGTTGACTGATTTAGACTTGATCAGGACTTGACCTTGACTGGACGTTTACCGTTATCTGGCCCTTTGACCATTATTGACTGTCACTTGATCAGATGAACCAGGCCTTGGTTTCACGGGCCGTGTTGGTTCATGCCTAATGGAATTGGGCTTAGTATCATGTTTTCTTAGTTAGACATTTTGGACCCTTTATGGTCCGAGTTGACCTTGGGTCCCTTCTACAAAGTGGTAGATATTCTTCAGACTTATCTAATGCACTATATAATCAACCTAATTGAATTAGTAAACCTTAGATATGTTAAAGATAGAGAATGAAAAGGTATAAATTCATAAATGGGCTTATAACCATTAGATAGTTCACTTAGCCTATAACTAGAGACTTGTATGAAATTATGTTATGAGACTTTTGGATAATCTCTTAGAGTGATTGTGTGATTAACAGTTAGTCTTTATTAACAGCGATCGAATCAAAGGATGAACCCGTGGATCGTGGATCTCGAGGGTAGGCATGGCTTGTCATCAATTCAGGTGGGAACTCTGTAACCTTCTTATAATCATTGAGCATTATTTTTAATGCGAGCATCATGTGCCATTATTTCTTATGAGCATATTTGTGTGTAAATGATTGGGTATGTTGTGTAATATGCATTGTGTGGATTCTCCAAATGTTAAATATAATTTTATGCTTATTATATCCCAGATGAGGCAATATCGTTATATAGGGGGATATTACCTTTTACAATTTCTTGTGAGAATCCATTCGTTTGCATATTATGCTTGATTGAAAAACCTTCGGGACTTATGATGGTAAATTCTTGAATCATGGTTTGTATGGGCACTCCGTATGGATGGGCTATTATTAGAGTCTGGAGTTATTCTGCTTTCGCCTTCTCCAATGAGTTTGGCGAGGTCTGAGTGACATATTTTAGTTATTCTTGCTTCACTTTTGTGGATTCATCCGGTGGAGGTTTTTCACGGATATTTCCACTATGGACGCAATATCTGAGGAAGTGGAACTAGAATAGCATTCTTTCATGAATGATATATATTACGATGCTTGTTTTTTTCTGAGTGAATAATTTGATGTGTCTTTGAGAGAAATCCCCGCGAGGAGTGACTGTGGTCTCCCCATGGCTCCTTGCTAAGTCTTATAACCCAGAAGAGGGAATACATAGCATGGGAAGTGCATATAATAGCTATCTAGCGCGTAAAGAAAAATACTATTACTTTTTATTTTATAACCTAATTTATGTCGTTAAGACCCAGATGAGGAAATATTATATCGAGGTATTTGGGGAAATCACTCGTATGCATGTTATGCACGATGACATGTTTTAAATTACTACTTATTTAGCACTGTGAAGCATATTAGTGATTACTTGAAAGTTATATGTTTCCATTGGGCACCCTTTGGGATGATGCGCTCACTTGTTCCCACTTCAGTTTTCAGTAATCAGAAGAAAAGGTGCCCTCGAAGATAACCGTTTCGTAGCTTAAATATTTTATCATATTAGAGATGTTGCATAGACTTTTGTATATGTATATTTTTGTTAATCTGTAAAACAACACATTATTATATTCATATCACTTGAGAGATCTTCATTTATATAATATTAGAGTGTATGGGTTTGCCTTACGGATTAGCTTATGTAATTGAGATTCTTAAAATCATTAATCTAGATTTTATGCTTCAATAGCTTGTAATCCTATTAGCGAAGCAGGTTTTGTACTTGGGGCGTGACATATCACTTCTCAAAAGTAAATCCATTTGGAATTTAAATACCCTAAAATGATCAATGGTGAAATTCGGAAAAAAAAAATGGAACACATACGACACAGAGTAACATATGTAAGTATTCAAGTTTTTGTTTAACTCTAACTAGCTATCATTGGTGGGATGTATCTTATTTTTTGTGAGTCAATTTTTTGGATGAAGATTGCTAATTTTAAAATTTTGGCTTAAGGGTCTAATCCGCCGTTTTATCATGTATATTTAGTTTTTCTACCATGGAATCGGTTTCTCAAAGAGAAAAAAAAGACAAGAGATTTTTTTGTTTATGAGTTGTAATCATGAGATAAAAGGTGATATCATGCCGTGCAAAGTTTTTTTTTTTTCCTTTTTAAATTTTTATTAAATAAAATGAAATAAAATAAAACAAAGCAAAAGTCGGATCAGAAGACAAGATCCTAAGCCGGCACCACAAACATAAGCCTAGTGACTAACCGTTACAAAAAAAATGAAATCCGGTTTATGGTCAAACCTATGACGCTTATTGTAGTAGGATAAAAACTAATTCTTGGAGAAAATAGTAAGTTGATGAGAAATGAGTCTAGACCCTAAATAAATGTACTGCACATGAGTACTTTAGATTCGAGAGATAAATCTGTACAATTCTGGCCTAAACCAAGAAATAGCCATTCCAGTCTTGCTTCGGTCACAAAATGAAGGAGAATGGTTGATCTTAGGGAGGAAAGCATATAAGGTGTTGAGATCAGAGAGATAAACCCTGTAATGTGTGGTTGTTTATGACTTATCTCAAAAAATGGAACTTGTTGCAAGAGATAGTAAGCTATAAATTCTTTGTGTTATCTAGATACTTATGTTAGTTGTTAAAAAATAGATTAAAAATATATTTATATCAAGTCATAGTCAAACACCCTGATCCCATAAGAAGTGGGAGTTGTGGAGTAATATAGTAGTGGATACCATGTGAATGTGGTAGAAACCGTTCCCCTATTGTGAAGGTAGGACTGGACGGTTGTGTACCCGCTTCTCCTTTATCCATTAACTGCCCACTCTTCCCGTCATTTATCATAATGGGTGTATTGCACATCGCATGTTGAAGGCCGCCAGACCAATACCTTGATGAATATCCCACATTTGCGACATTATTGATGTCTTAAGTAAAATATGAAAGAAGTCATCTTATATGACTAGCTTGTCTTGCATGACTAGGTTGACCTGTGTGACTAGGTCGACAAGTCGTGTTGTAAGGAACATGGTTATTCTAACACCTCTCTTTGACTGAAGAGTAGTTATGAGAGGTGGATAAGAAGACGTGACTTTTTAATCACTAAATATGTGGTACTGATCATGCATGTAGGATATGCGAGTTTTGACCAATCACATGTGAGTTATGTTACATGTAGATGATGGCAATTCAAGTCTCCCTTGGCTTGACAAGAGTGGGTGTCTCCACTTGGTCATTATTAGGTTTCTGAACAAAACTGATACATGTAATGTATCATTATTAAGTTTTATTCAAAACCGATACATGTAATGTATCGATAATACTAAAGCGATTCGAACCTTCCGCGACTCATTTGAAATTAGTGCTTAAAAGATTAGACACGAGCGACTCACACGGTCAATTTTAAATAATTTTAAGAAGCACGACCGGTTCTCTTTGAGTCGACCATTGGTTACTGCGCATGTGAGATATGAACAACGTGATTGGTCCATTGGGAAGAGGGCCAACTGGTAGAAGCCTTGGCACCTCATTGGTCGTCCAAGATTAAATCTAGACCGATCAAATTAGTTAGCGAAGTCGAATGTAGAGATGAATCTGCGACCATTATTGACATCTTTTGACTTAATTAGGGTTTTTGAAGCAGCTTTGACTAGCATACTTTGGCTATCTATATATTGGGAGCGGATCATGTAGATTAGGAGCGTTCCTATTGGTTGAAAAGGTAGAAGGGTCGGCGGTGATCACTATGAAGCTTGCTCGGTCGTGTAGGAAAGGAACTGGCTAGCTTAACTGATCGGCCAAGTTGGATGGTCGTGACTGCTTCGCGACTGACTGGGGGGGGGGTAGGATGAAATTTTAAATAAAACCTAGTCGCTCGACTATTCTACTTTGTCCGTCTATTGGAAGCGGCGCATGTAGGGTACGAGTAGTCTGATTAGTCGGGATAATAGGTGGGCAACTGGTAATCACGATGACACCTTGTTTACCGACCGTGTAAGGATTTAGGTTAGCCAAATCAACTGTCCAAGTTGGGTGGTCGTGATTAGTTTCCACGCGACTAACTTGGGTGGCCAAAATTTAATCCTTAAGAGAATTATGCAGCTCCACCAGTCTACTTTGGTCGACGATTTTGGACAGAGCATGTAGGCTAAGAGTGATCTAATTTGTTTGTTAAGAAGAGGAACATGCGGTAGCTAACATGGATCATGGTCGGTCAGCCAAAAGAGGCGTGAGGTGGGATAAATTGACTGGAAAAGTAGCCCGATCGTGCACCTTCCCGTGACCAATTCCTTTTAATTTGGTTTTCTAACTTCCTTTAGGATTTTACTCCTACCGGCCCTGTGATAGGCTAATTCCTAGCTTGCGTAGGTTTGGTCTTCGACCAATATGAATCAAGATATCATACATGCTCCATTTTTACGGAAAAAACCAAATTTTGCGAGTTGACGCAAAATTAGGTCAAATAATTAAGTTTTGTGGGTTGGCACAAAATTTAGTAAATTAGATGGATTTTTCCCATTTAACAAAATCATTAATTTTTTGGCTACTCTTACATGTAGCACGGCTGCTCTTGTTGGCACGACTTGCGGTGCCTTTCATGCATATCTTAATTTAGACATTCCAGGAAATTCATGTTATTCAGCTGAGAATGAACATAAACATCATGTCAGTATTAATAGTTCAGCTGGGAACACAACATAAAATAAATACTTAACATGCTCTGCATTAGTGAACAATTCAACTAGGAGCTTGAGTTTTAATAAAATTATAGAACACCTGAGAATATTGCAACATGCACCAATATTATTCTAATAATTTTCATATATGTAGATATTAACTAATTTGTATATGCATACATATACTTTCTGAATTCAGCCGGGCGAAGTTCATAAATATTATCATACACATGTAGCAAGAGAGGCATATGCACTAATTAGGTTTTCAGTATACCCCTTAAATTCCTTACGGAATGCAGACATATCAAAGTATAGTATTTCAAATACCGGAGCAGTAATATCGGTTTTACGGTTTCTCCCTATGCTAAAAACCACCATCAACACTTATCAACTTAAACCACGCTTTCAGCGATCCCCATTGAAAGATCAATCTTTTGATTTTAATTACAATAATATGTTTATCTTAGTCTCTTTTTTTTCTTGATTTGTATCTCTGTTTATCCTAGTCTATTTTTTTTTCTTGCTTCTGACTTTACTGTTTCTCTCTGACCATAATGACTAACCAATTGCGAAAGGAAGAATGTACCAGACTTTTTTTGTCAGCTTCTTACAATTCATGGTATGGAAAGATTCAAATTATTCCTTAACCGTAGTTTTATGACTCTAGGTAGAGTCTATGAAAAATACAAATTAATTCCATATAGCTTTTAAGAATGAGTAATCCAGAATTATGTAGTTGACATCTTCCTCGACTATAGAGCAAAAATATCAAGTGGATGTGGTAATTTGACATTTTTTTGTCTTCAAATTATCCATAGTGGGGATGGCATTCTGTACTGTTAACCAAACAAAAAGTTGGCTTTTGAGGCACACACTTCCTCCGTACATAATCATAAAAGCCCACATTAGAGGAATGCATATGTTGCATCTGCCAATTGTAACCTTCTTTAATCTAGAGTAGTTGTTATAGTTGAGATAACTTATATTGAGTCCTCATTGACATCTAAAGAGAAAAGTTTTCCCAGAAAATTTCATACTGGTGAGTTCATTTGTTTCCGCTTCAGACGGGCGACACTCAAGTTGAATACCCCGCCTGTCTTCATAAATCAATTCATCCACTTTAGCCCCTTCATGGTGATAACTATAAATGCATTTTGGTCAATGATACGAAAAAGAAATGAGCTTTTGTTGAACATCTAGCAAAAATTTAACTCATTTTTCATTTCCAATTTTAATAATTAAGTTTCAAAAAGACTAACCTTTTTCATTTTGGATATATGCATGTCCAGACTCCTCTCTGTGTGAAAGTTTTTGGACACATATCGTCCTTATTAGCGTTAATTTTAAGTTGAATGATTTTTCTCTAGGGGATCACAAAGGGTCGGGTTGGTCGGATTCGGCTTCACCTGACACACTACCCACTGATGGAGGGTGATTGAAATTATCTGAAAATGAGAGGGTACCAAGTGAACCACCAACTTTTTCTTTGGACAATCTGTATGGACAAAACTTAATACGATCGATCACAAGTAGGTCAAAACAAATACCATCAGACAAGATTTTATATAGAGTTTTTCTCTTTCTCTTCCGTAATCAATATGTATAGACAAAAGGTCCGTGTACTTGATTGTGTAAAAGAGTTCTTGGACGATCTCAAAAATAAATATCCAAGATTAGTCTAGTCGTACCAGAATTAAGA